>OX411885.1:5650642-7105042 GCA_948293265.1 Cheilosia impressa | reverse complement strand
GTCCTCACAGTACCTGCATATATCCGTATTAGCTAAGCCTAGTCTCATGGCATGCTTCCTTAGAAAGCAGTGTCCAGAGAGTATTCCTACCGTTAATCTTAACTTTGTTCTACTGAGATTTAGTAGTTCTTCAGACTTTTTCCTATTTAAGACGGGCCAGAGTGCCTTTGAGACCCTGTGTCCTTCTAGCTGTGACCATCTTGTGGCTGCTTTATTGGTGGTTTTCACGAAGATAACACTTTTAGCAACGGCCATAGGTGGTCTGATACCCTTAATCATTGTATTTAATGGGAGCTCCGCTCCTTTCCTTAGCCAGAACGTCGGCTTTTTCGTTACCATCAATATCACAATGCCCAGGTACCCAACACAATCTGACTTGGTTCTGCAAACATAATGCCTGACTACTTCAGATTTAGTGGCATGTGATTCTAGCGCTTTAAGCGCAGAGAAAGTGGATAAAACTTACTCGATTTTTGACGGGCTCAGAGCTTTCGATGCAGGAGAATAGTTATTATTCTGTTTTCGTTACATTTTCAGGGAAATAACCAAATTCAGAATACGAGAGTTACAATTGACACTTAGGCAAAGAGCTACAATCCGTAATAAACCCGGGCCTCAATCTTCTCATCAGTAAGCGCGGTGCTTAGCCAAATTCCTGCAGTAGCACAGCTCTAGCCTCTTTATAGGCACAACGATTGACTTCAGACGTCATGTCGTTGTCAGACTTTATAACGTAACAGACGTCATATCGCTGTCAGATTTTATTAAGGAGCAGACGTTCTGTCTGATGTTGCTTTGTTTTTCAAACACTCTTCAGCGCTAAAGTTTTTGAAAGTTGCCGTCGTCTTCATTGCTTACATTTATGACAGTTACATTTCTGTGCCAAAAATAGCGATGTCGTCAGCTTAAAGGCTTCTGCAAAATCCTGCCTCTGGTGATGACATGTATGATGCTGAAGTTGTCAGAAGACAGCGTATATCCTCATACATTAGTGGTTGGTTGTCAACCCATCAGTTTGTGTAGGTACATTCTATTTCCTACCTGTATTGCGTGGAATTTCTAAAGGATGAGTGCTATACGTGCGCAAGTACGCCTGTCAAATAAGGGCTTTTACGTCAGTTATGGCGGCTTTTCGAATTTATATTTTTCTAAATTTTTATTACATAATTCCCAGCAATTAACAGCTGAAAAGCTGAAGCTGAAGCTTTTGTTGAAGAACGTACATGAATAAAACACGTTGTCGGGACGAAATTCAAATGTGGACAGCTGGTCTTCGGGTTGCATTTAGTTTCGAGTCTCGCACAGAGATAAACAGTCCTTTTTAAAAGAAGAGGATATACATAGCAGAGACTATCGTCAAATTGGTAGAACGAAAAAGTGTTATTAAAAATTTATAAAGACGTGTTTCAATTTGTGAAAGAATGGCGAAGGCCGAAATGTCCTTAATAAAGTGTAATGATATTCTTTGCCAGTGCAAAGGTCAGTTTACCACTGAATGCGTAGCAGGCAGGTGTCAAAGCTGCCAGAAGCAAGCCAGTTTTATGATATTTTCAACATCATAAAACTGATAAACATCTCGGACAAGTTTTACTGACCTTGTGCCCAGATATTGCTGCTTAAATATTAAAAACTTTGCGAAGGTAGTGCATTGGGAAAATCAGATGTAGAAAATATAACTGAAGCAGTTTTGTTCTTAAGAAAATTGTTTTCTTTGTTTATAGAGAAACCTAATCCAAATGTTGTGCTCCTTAATTTTTAGAAATGTAACTAGTTACCCTCACATCGATATCTATACAAATAAATAAACAAGATCCCTTGGACAGAGGGAACCGTCGGTCGTCGCGGAGGACACTCCTGGAGTATGAGAAAAAAATCCAGAAACATCATCAGATCAAAACGTCAATCGTCTTCCATATCATCTACCGGCGACAAGGAACGCACACGAACTCTGACAATGCAGTTCAGCAGACAACTGTACAAATAAAGTCAAAGTCCTAAAAGAAGTCTACTCGCCGACAAAATGCAACAAATCAGCGAAGTCATGAATAAGTGTCCATCAATTACTATGCTACGATTACCATTCACCGCATTCGTCATCATCCTGTTATCAACAAATCTGTCCGCCTGGGCACCAGACATACGCCCAAAGCTCATGCCAAGTATATTTTACAACGCAAACTTGTGCGCAACAATTTCTAATTGTGTTTTCAATTTTCAGAACAAGACAAAGTTATATCGAAGTATTTCGGCAACCACACCGACTACTTTAAGGTGCTTGACTATGATCAGACTACACTTTTGCTGGGCGCAAGGTAAGTTTGGATGCAGGTAGTGTCCCCATGAGAGGCATCTGTAATTTTTCTATATATTTTGTAAAGGAACGCGATTTACAACATCAGCATAAATGGTCTCAGAGAAAATTACAAGCTGGAATGGGCATCATCGGATGCCGATCGCGAGTTATGCGCCCTCAAGGGAAAGCGCGAACAAGACTGTCAGAACTACATTCGGGTGTTTGCTCGCACAAGCGATGGACAGATAATGATATGCGGAACGAATTCGTACAAGCCTAGATGTCGCTACTATACGGTGAGCGTCACTGACGAACGATCATTCGAAGTGATCAAAGAAGTAGAAGCACAGGGTCTCTGCCCGTACAGTCCAACACATAACAGCACGTACGTGTATACAGACAGCCAGTTGTATTCGGCTACGGTTGCCGATTTCTCGGGTAGTGATCCTTTGATATATCGCGAGAACCTTCGCACCGAACAGTATGATCTGAAGCAACTGAACCAGCCGGACTTTGTTGGTGCCGTCGAGCGGAATGGATACGTGTTTTTCTTTTTTAGAGAAATCTCAATGGAGTATATGAATTGTGGAAAGGTATATATTGTGTGATCAGGTGTTGCGCCACTTGTGTTTGCTACAAAGTTTTGAATTGCAGGCAATTTACTCAAGAGTGGGAAGAGTTTGCAAGAACGATCGTGGCGGGCCGTATACGTTGTCCAAGAGTTGGACATCGTTTTTGAAGACGCGACTCAACTGCTCTGTTCCAGGAGAATATCCGTTTTATTTTGATGAAATTCGTAAGTTTGTTCAACAACGGACGACAATGAATAAGTAATTAGCTAGTTTTTGTTGTGTAGAAGCGACTAGTGCCATCATTGAAGCGGCAGAAGGAGCAGGCAATGGTAGCGACCTAATTTATGCCGTCTTCACCACATCGGTTAATGCCATACCTGGGTCGGCGATTTGTGCATTCTCAATGGACGACATTCTGGGCGCGTTCGAAGGGCGCTTCAAGTCTCAGAAAGATTCAAATTCCAACTGGCTGCCCATCCAGACGGAAAATGTGCCAGAGCCCCGACCTGGCCTATGTGTAGATGACTCGCGAACTTTGTCAAGTACATCGGTGAATTTTGTGAAAAATCACCCTCTGATGGAAACGGCAGTTCCCGCATTATACGGCCGACCACTGCTGACAAAGGTAACTATGGACCATCGTTTAACGTCAATCGTGATCGATGCGAATGTGCCGGCACTGGATAAGGCAACCCACAATGTAATATTCGCCGGAACAGGTAAATTTTCACTTATGTCTATAGTTTTGATGAAATTTCTACTAAAAACAAAAATATTCTACAGACAATGGCCGAGTAATCAAGTTCATCAACATTTCACCACCAGTCGACAGCAATGGGCAGTTGCAAACCGTAATCGTTTTTGAAATGCAAGCATTGCCGCTGGGTACTCCAGTACGAGAGCTTATTATCTCGCACAAAACTGAAACGCTCATAGTGGTGTCTGACGGAGATGTCACCTCTGTGCCGCTGCATCATTGTGCAAACATTCTGCGTTGTGAAGACTGTATCAACTTGCAAGACCCCAGCTGCGTATGGGACGTAAATAATCACGAGTGCAAGGCGCTGGCCAATGTCCGCGCCCTCACTCCCATGATGATGGACAGCTACATACAGAGCCTTAATACAACGACAAAGAACACGGCGCGCATGTGTAGAAAATACGGTGATGTTGGTAATCGTGTCGACATCAGACATGGCCCATTTGTGTCTCAGTCGACACGTGGCACTGTGTCGGGCGTTGGAAAAGCCTTGCCATCGTTTGATGACGCCGACAGCAATGAGGTTAAAACAAAAGCAGCACTGGGCGGCGATGAGGGGTTTATTATCGGAACGTTTAGTAATGAGAATAAAATTACCCTAACATCTGTGGATCCCAAGGACTTGATGAATTCTGTGCCAGGTGTGTGTGTGTGTTGCTGTCTGTAGTAAAGAATTTTTTTTCTAAAACTGTCTCTCTGTTTTTCTCTCCAGATTCATTAAATATGGACGAAGGCATCGATGAAGGAAAACGTTTGCAATTGGCTGGCAAAAGTTTCTACTGGATCCTCATCGTTATAGCCCTAAGTCTGGTGTTCGTAGTTGGAATGGTCGTAGGCTACGCATCGCGTCGCATTTGTAAAACGTCAGCATTACAAGGCGAACACCGAAACCAACTCAATACGTACGCTAAACATGAGCATTCCCGTCAAGGATACATTAATCATATTTGTTGTTTTCATTTTGCAGAAAATCACGACCTTTTAGCAACCGAAACAGTGGAAAAGACGTAAACCTTTTGGTGAACTCCAACACCTTTGCCACAGTACCTTGCAACAACAAAAAGGACAATCTTGAACAGGACTTTGTCGGTGAAAAAGACCGAAGTCATGAATGCAAAAACTCGACGGAAAATCTGGAGAAGGAGATTCCCTGTAAGACTTCAACATTAACGAAAGTTAAGCGAACATACATTTAGGCTGCGTTCGTAGGCCTAAATTAATTTAATAATGGTTCAAAATTGTTTGTCGTACTGGTCAGCGTAGCAAAAGGACGAACCGAACCAGCACAAATTTGCACAGTGTTGACATTTCGGTTCGTTGTTTTGTTGAAAGATCTTTACAAATGTTTAAATTTAAGAAAATACCTTTTACATGATGTGATCGGAGCATGAGGACCGTTCTGATTTTTATTTTATTTCCGATATAACTCGGAAGCACTTGTCCATTTATTTGGACTTTTCTGTTCTAACAATTAGTGAAAATTACATTTTATCTACTGTAAAGTAAAAGGAAAGGAAATTATAGTCGACAACGATTTTACTGCTGCTCGAAATTTAAAACAAACAAAAGGAACGAGCTCAGTAATTTCGGCCCGTGAGAATTACGTTATAAATCAAAATTTGTTTAGTAAATGGAAAAATGGAGAAAAAAAATGTGATATATTATGTTTTGTTAAAATATGTGAAAGATGATATATTAAAAGGATTTTTCTGATAAAATAGTACATAGCTCCTTAGAAGTATATTAGGCTTATAAAACGGAATTTAAGTAAAATAAGACCACATTCTAGGATGTCATGTCATTTCCAATAGAAACTGGGGAAACAAATTGCCTTATGATCGTCATACAAACACAATACGATTGAAGACCAACGTTTCTACATACAGTTGGTACTTCTTCAGTTACATTGGCTTGTGTTAACATAGATCTAGTTGAAAACCGTACAGTATTGCAGTATTGATCGCCAAGTGCTACTACATAATTCGATTCAATCGTTGTTTGCAATGCTCTGCAAATACTCTCGTCATAATCAGATTGACTATTTTTATTTTTATTCTCATTTTAAGTTGTTTGTTTACTTAACTTGAAAATGACGATCGGATTCGGATTAATTGCGAATAGTAGGACTTTGGGTATAAGTGCCTCCCAAATCGAAAATGATTTTATGTTGTATTGATTCACAGTTGTGATGCGTTAAAATGTCTGGTAGGAATGTCATTTCATATTACGTACGGATGCATGACATATCGACAATCGTCCAAACAGATTAATGTTAAATACAAGCTTGTCGTTTGCAAGTCCCAAAGTTTGAAACTAAATTTATAAAAGTGCTTCCTATCACAACTGACGGCGATAGCTGCTCAATTTTAAAGAAACCTCATAACCGACCTTGTCTAACAACATTCAAATTGCATTGCTGCACATTTTAGTCCTATTTCTCAAACTACATCAATTTTTTTCGAAATAGAAACCGAACCGAACTTTCCTTTACACAGGATAAAAATAGATGTCCAATTTTAGTTTAGAATTAAGTTCGGAAATCGTTTTCAAAATATTTTTCATTTTGTACATTCCTAAGAGGAAAATAAGTCTCATTCATGATACCTTCGTAAAAAGCATCTTGTTGTTTATATTTCCTTGCAAATTTGAGCGCCCCAGCTTTGATGATCATTTGTTTTCAGCTCCAGTTAATTTAATTTTTTATGTGGCAATTATTATTTAAGAAAACTTAGGTATTTCAACTCTTTTTGTTTCCATTTATTATTAGCGTATAAATAAACTAAATTAATCAGCATTAAGGTGAACAAATTGTGTATTGTACAAATTTTTATTTAAGGGTGGGATATCATTTTAAATAGTAGTTTAGCGAATAATGGAATGAACAACAAAAACAAGGACTAATAGTCTGTAAAAAATTAAATATGCCTTAGGTTTTAAACGAAAGATGAGAATATTTACACAAACATCTGTTTCATATTTTTATAAAATATACCGACAAACAAAAAAAAAAAAATATAAACAAAATTACGAAATAAGTTAGAAATATAAGTTTACAGAAACGATGAAACATATTTTTTGACACAAAGTTCTCTGGAAATATACTCCCGAATGATAATTTGTCATTATTGCAAAAGATTAACTTAAGCATATCATAAATGAACGAAAATTATAATTTATAAAAAAAAAGAGATAATTCAAAGAATATACGAATGTGTTTATAGAAAAAGAATTGGTTATGCGACATGCACGTGGATTTATCAATATATATATGTCTATATATTTTTATTATTCAATGCTAGGCTAGGCTCAACAACAACAAAAGAAGAGAAGTATGAAACTAACGTTTTTTTTCAAATTATAAATTTCAAATTTACGATGTGATAACATATTACAAGAAAATAAAAATAAGTTAGCATTAATATACGAAAGTTTGTCTTTTAAGTAAACAATGTATAAGACTAAAAACAAAATATATTAATTTAACAAAAGGATTTGTGTTTCATTTTTTATCGGTCTTCATAAAAACAGTAGCCCGTTGGAGTTGGCTTCTTTGCTGCACCAAAGATTCAAATGGCAAATGAGTTTGTTCGGACGTTTCATTGCATTCGTTTTTACTGCGGCATGAGACCAAACCGAGATCAGAAGAAAAAAATTTTAGAGCAATGTATGATAAAACTTTATGATCAAAATGAGTGCTCGTCAGTGAAAATGTTGCGCCCTTCGGAGTTGACTCTCCAACACGTTTGGTGGGAAAAAAAAGGCAACACCCGTTCGCCAAAGAAACGCCAGAACCGCCGCGGTCTCTGAAAGTGTATAGGAGAGCCCTTGGCAGTCAACTCCTCGCCGTACACAAGAAATCGGCACAAGATCCAACTGACCCAGGAAACGGTGATCACAACATTCCCAATATGAAAATGCTAGAGACCAAATTTTATACCATTTCCTTGGGCTAGTTTGTTACAACTGGCAGAGGGACGTCAAATCAGTTAAATGTACATTCAGTTCGTTGAATTAATTAAATTTCGTTGCAACAGGTAATAGAAGTAAGCTTTGAATTTCGAATTTGAACGCATTAACTGTTATTTATTGTTTCGTAAAAAAATGTTGAGTTGGGTAGCACTGGCGGCAACATCAAGTGGCGATTACACTTCACCTTCAAGACAGTTCCTGCAACTGAATGTACCCTTCGCGTTCGGTGGGTGCGTTTAGTAACAACTGCTACACACAAGAAAGTTTTCACGCCAAAAATATGCTCTTTCAAGTAAAATTATAGCTAGTTTGGTGTCATTTCATTTGTTTTTTTCTTTTTAACTTACTTCCAGGTTACAACTGATGCTAATGTTCACCGATTATGCAAAGAAGAAAAAGTGCTAAAAATCTTGTCCTAAAATATGGGTGTCTTAAATTGGGCGCCACTCATTATTTTATAGAAACTTCTTTAACTAGGCAAAAACTTGCTTCCTGCTGGCAGATTTTAAAGAGGAATATAAATTGTATCGCCTCATGAACACAGTGTTCCGAAACCGTGAATGATAATGCAGTAAAGTAGAACAATAGTTATTTCTGTGAAGAAAATAAGATGGCGGGGAACGGCAGCCGTCATCAAAACCGCCATGTTGCAGGCAGTTCTTAGTTATTGACATTTAAGCACACATTTTGTGTACCAACAATCTGTCTGTCTGTAATGTTAACTATTCTTTTTTTTCTATTCGTCCGAATTACGGCTATTCGAAGTATTTTCAAACAACTAAAGTCAGGTTTACAATCGTTTGACATTCCAGTAGGGTCTGCGATGGGCCAGTATTTTTTTCGCTTGTCGGATATCGATCGAAAAATAACGAAATTACTGCTAAAATTGAAAAAGCTCAATGAGAAAGTCATTGAATGAAAATGAAAGCAATGCCTCGGAGTTTCTTTCAAGTAATGTAAGCAAACTAAAAATCAAACTCCACCATTGAAACATGAGAAAAATAAAAAAAACTGGGGTCTAATCGCGTAAGCACAAAACGATTGAACGATATCGTCTCGACGATGCTTCTACTTCGTGTAACAATCAAAAAACGATAATCGTTGAAACGATTGGATGATCATCGTTTTTTGTTGCTTCACGTTGTTAATTCAACTGTCTAATACAATCGTCAAAACGATTCGATTGAAGTATGGCTATTTTGCTATCGTTTCATCGTTTTTGCTGCATTTTTCACTTTTAATTAGGTCTGAGAGAAGTATAAAAAATTATTAAAGGAAAGCACACACTTATATTGTCTTTGGAGGCGACTTACACTTATCCGAACTGTAAAAAAATGCATTCTTTGCCAACAAAATTTATGCATTTTTAATGCAATCATAAAGTTGCATTCATTGATTTCTTTTTTCAATTTGCCCCTTACCAATAAAAATTATACTACCTAGCTATCTGTTTTTGCATAAAATACCCAATTCCACGACAATGAAGAAAAATAAATAAATTTATTCAAGAAAAGAAAAAAAAAACAATTTCCATACATTTTTAAATTTTTTAGGTGTCAAAGTTTGTTTATAGTCATGTTCAAACTGTTGAAAACGCGAACGATGAACGATTCGATTGAACGATGCGACGATAATATTTTATGAAGCAAACTATAAACGACGTCGTTTTGTTTAATCGTTTCGACGACAATCGTTTCATAAATTACGCGATTTGAGCCCTGCTCCGTAAATCTATCCATCTATCTAGGTATTAAAAAAACTAGGTAGGTATCTATTCCTACCACCATTCGATAAACTCGCCGGCAAATGAAAAACAAATAGTTCTGTTTGTTTGTACAAGCTCGGGCAACTGAAATCGCGGCCTGAATTCAGCCATCTCATGTTCAGGCATCGCATATGATCCATTTACACATTCACACATACCCAGCAACTTTTTCATTTGTATTGCATTGTTTGCAAGACATTTTGTTCGTCCATCCTCGGTAGTCGTCGTATGTGAATTTCGCAAAAAATTACTTAATAAAAAGTAACAAAGATTGTAAAAAGTCGCAAGTTAATGCTTTATACATCGTAAAATATACCAAGTGAAAAACAATTCACCCACTTTCATTCAGAAAGTGAATACAGTTCGGTATGTTTTTCACTAACAGTAAATGTGGTCCATTGTCATAGGCGTAGTATATAGAGAAGCGACAAAAAGAACAAGAACGGACAAAAAAAGACCAAATATAAAAAAGTGTGCCTTTATGTGTAGGCAGGGCTGCTGGCTGCAGGCATATGTACTTGGTTCCCTAGTTCTATTTTTTTTTTAAGTTTACTGTTTGCTCCATAGTGCGTTTGCTTCGTGTTTTTAATGTTAAATAAGTTGTTGTGTGGAAAAATCGAAAAAAATACGAAAATTTGTCTGCACAGTTTTCTCGGGCGAAAAATAAGGATAGAACAGAATCTCTTGTCTGCTGCATTGTTCTGCACTGGCGTAATGTGAGGCCAGTCTTTGGATGCAATTCTAAATTTATTTTTATTCATAAAAAAAATTGAAACAATATGGGAAAAAAAGGACTTGGTACTTTTCGTCATTTGTTTCCCAGAATAAAGAAAAAAAAGAATCAAAGTTTTCAATAGCTTCAGTAGTTGGACCGTTCTCACATTCGGTGTGTCGGAGAAGAATGGGGCTATATCTGCTCCCTGCGTACAATTTGACAGCTTGATAGAATTTCTTTTATATTTTCAATTTCTCCTCGCCTCTGCAGTGTGTTATTTATTTATTTTGTATTATTTTCTTTTCCGATATTATACGCACTTCAGTTTGAAAAATGTGAAACTATGAGTATAGTTTGGTTTTGTGTGATGATATAATTTGAGAGTTTTATTTTAATTTTTTTCGTACATTGTTCTGTGCTTCCGATGAACAGTGATCAACAATTTCGGTAGTTTCCCGTTTTTCTTCCAAAAAAAAACTGTTTCTTTTTTTTTCTTGGCAGTAGCTACAACTTTTTGTTTTACAGAAAAAAAGGGATTGACCTGAAGGAGTCGGTCTCCTAGAATCTGTTGTTCTCTCCCAAGTCCAACCCCATACGTGTAGCCCTGTGTGGTGGAGTTGTATTATATCGGTTCTATTGTGACGTTAATATGTGCAAAAGTTAACAATAAAAAGAAAATAAATGCATAAAGGCTGCAATCAGTATCAGATATTTCTTTTATTCGCAGAATATCAATGTTTTCGTAAAATCAAATTGAATACAGAGCGAACTTCGAACGCAATTTAAAACGCATCATCCATAAAAGATGACTACGTCGGAGGTAAGTGCATTTTCGATTGAGAAACCTTTTTGTGTGTGTGCGTCGTCGTTGGGGACGAACTACCTTTCGTCTCGCCTCCCATTGATTCTGAATCGATGATTACAGTTGCCCTTTGCCAAGATTGTGTTGATTTTTATTTTTCCCGAGAGTCTGCAATTGAATATGGACATGATGACGAATCGAAAAAAATACTAAGAATTTGCATGCGAATAAATCAGATGGCTTGTTATTCTCGAATTGAAATCGAAACGACCGGCGACCAGCTCCGAGAGTGTTTTGTTTTTAAAATGACTTGAATACTGCAACTACTCGCTGATAAGACGCAGATGTAGTTAACGTGCAGACGTGTTCAGTTTGTTTACTAAATCTTCTTCGTCTTTTAAAGTTGTAATTATTTTCCTCAGTACAGTGAACAATAATAAAGAACTTTGGTATACAGTTTGTTTGTGAAACCTTTGTTCAAATGCAAGTGCTTAATCCAAGTAAGTACATTAGCTGTTGTAACTAGTGCATTTTTGAGTAAAATTGGATTTTCGAATAGTTCCTGCCGGCAAATTACACAAGTATCCATCTGTTGACTACTTTCGTAGGGGAAGAAACTCTAGGCAGAAACACCTTCCTTTTATTTTAGCCCACATGGTATGTGGTAAGTTCTAGAATTTGGGCGACGACAAAGCGCAGTTGCACGAAATTGTATATACTTTTCATCTAATATTGGACATTATAACATTAAAGACATTCAAATCCAACTGCAGCTAGTGATACGAGTATAATGTGAACAATCTAATAAGTAGGGTTTGGAAGGACACACAAGAGTTCCACCTGTTACAGAACCTGCGGCTGTTTTAGTTTAAAGTGAACAACAAATTATCTCCTTGGCCAAACCGATTTTTTGTTTTTGCTTCCTTTTTTTGCACTTTCTGTATAACTTAAGCTGATAACAGACAACAATTGTTTTTTTTTTTTTTTGCAAAGATTCTCGTATTCGCAAAAAAAAAGTAAAAGTGTTGATCAGGCACACCTTACATCTTTCTCTAATCTTCTGCTAAAATCCATTGAAGATATGCCATTGTTGTGCTTGTGCGACTTAAGCCCGACACTTACCTACGACGATTACAACTGGCGCAGATTGACTGCAGACTGTTAATTTAATTGTTTTAGTACACTTTTCGGCTGTTCTGTGTGCATTACAAGAAAGCAAAGTCAATCGGTTAGATATAGACAGGAGCGAACTTGCTGTCAAAGCTAAGTAATCGGCTTTAAATTTGGTGTTTGACCAACTCCTGCCATGAGATTTGCTACTGATATAAGCTGCCGAAATGAGATTCCATCGTTGATTGTTTCGAAGATACGCAGTGATCGTATAGGGAACATTAGCAAATGTGAACAACTTCTGCTTACTCGATCTGTGTGCACCAATTATTCGAACAATAATTGAAAAACTTAATTTGTAAAATATAAATGCGATCTATTCACAAAGCATTGAGAGCAAATCGATTTACTCAAGCTTCAACAATGAAACCATTCACTTGAGAAATCAATTCTCGTATATAAATGTTTATGATACCGCTTCTAGATCAATTGGTTTGCCAGTTCCATCAAGTAGTTTGCTACACGAAAAGGACTGCGTCAACAACAGCTTATCTCTAAAATGGTAAGCGTTGTGGCAAATCTTTTATTCAGCCGTGTTGTATTTTAATTCGAACATCGGGACCGTGCACGCAGTATTAGCGCGTTACGAATAATTCTCTCCCGACAAATCGGTTATTTATTCAAATTTATTGCATCAAATCCCGGGATCGCGTGGCATCAGTATTAGTGTGAGTCACGTTGTTATTTGTGAAAATATTATGAGTGCACCTGAATAAGCCGTCCTCATGAATCGCGATGGGCTGCTTTACATAGTCTTACATGCGTCTTAAGACAATAGCGAGTTCAAGGCTGATCAAGGGGTTTTGAAACGATAGGGATACTTCATAAGACTGGGTTTAGCTGACACGGACAAACGCAGATACTGTGAGGAGCTACGCGAAGGACATCTCTCGTCTTCTGTGAATGTCAAGCAATTGTTCAGAATAAAAGAAAGCACATCGGAAGGTGACTCAGCTTAGATCCTGTAGGGAAAATGAGTGTTTGGCGAGTTTAATTAGGTTTTAACCGCAATGCTTATCTAACCTAACCTAACCTTAAGGGGTTATGAACATCCTCATAAGATTCGTCTGTCCATCTAGCAATCAACTGAGTTTATTCGTAAAAGCTGGTTTTAATACAAGTGAAATCTTCTTATTCTACCTACCGAACTAAATAACTTCTTAAATATAATTGAAATGAATCGAATTGATAAAACTTAATCAAAGTCACGTATAATGCACTCACCCAAAAATAAAGCTTCATCAAAATCGTTGCAAAAACAATCTTCATGGCTTTAATGGTACAAAGCACTTTTAAAGAACAAAGTTCCTTCATTCTATATTGTCCTTACACTGATTTGATCGATTAGAAAAAAAAAAACAAACTCCGTTATCACATGAAAAACCATATATTCTAGCAAAACTTTATCAAAAAACTGATAATAACAATTTTAGTTTGTAAATACGCTAAAAATTCACCAGAAAAACTTGAAATTTCTAATTTGAAATTTTTAATTCGGATTTGTCTGACAGACACCTCAGCTCGTACGAAGCACAAAGGAATTATTTTGCGCCACCTATATCTCAACACTTAGCACAGGCGCAAACCTGCAAAGTGATGAATGAATTAGTGTGATGAACTGCTTTGACAATCAAACGGATGAACAATTAACAATTTTTGTAAAATTTGTTTCCATTTAACTACGATCATAATATTACATGAATTCACTGCTCCATATGTCCTTACCCCTGAATGTACTACACAGAGTAGGACTATGACTAAGTCCAAGTTGCATGGGGGCGAAAGTTTAGTTAATTGGCACAACAAAAGCTCCAATGTTTGCATACATCAACTTACTTATCCCATTTTGGTTCCTTTCTCGCGGCAGCGGGAGCACTCAGCTTAATACCTTTCCGTCTGCCGCCGCTGTTTCGCATTGAATTTAACAAAATAAACGCATTTCGTTTCCAATAAATATATTACTATTTTCGTTATATTTTCTCTCTTGTCTGTAGGCCACAATGAACGATAAATTTCTTCAATAAAATGCAACTACCAATAGAACATGATCGCACAAAACCGACTTTATTGGCCAATGTGGGCTGCACAAAGACCTACACTACTACCACCAGCAATTAATGTTCAATGCAAACAACAAAAACAAGAACAACAACAACGACACTTGCAACTAATTAACGAGCGATTCGCACAGAATATCAATAATATTTGCTCCTCAAACAGCAGCTTTGTGAAAAATCATTTACATATAAAAGCACCAAGCAATAGTAGTAAGATTATCATGTCTCGTCATTTGTAAATCCATTTTGGGCAATGAACTTTAGTAAAAGTCCAAAGAAGCACCACTCAAATTCGTCTGAAGAAGAAGAAGAAAGGGTTCGACTCAAAGGAAACGGTCAAAATAAGAGTAAAAGCTTCGAAGAAACTTATCAAAAACACTACCAACAACATTCATATTCTAAATCTAAATCTGACATTGAACAGAACAAAAGTAGTTTTAATCGAAAACATAAGAATCTGATACGATTTAATATATTAAATGGTATCTTTGGCAACCGATCTCTAGAAAATTTACAAAAGGCCAACTCAACATCGAGTGGAATCACATCACCAACAGCTGCGACAACATCTCAGTTGCCATCTGTTGTAACGAAATTTCAGAGGCTTGATCAGTACCAACAACACAATAGCGTAGATAATCCTAATCCGAGTGAAGGCGGCAGCGGAGCTTGTGAGCAGACAGTCAGTAGTGAGCCTCCAAAACCATCCCTGTTAAGTCGTTCTCTGTTCAATATATCAAGTATCGGCTTGATCAGTCAGCACTTGCCGTTCTTTGACGAACAAAGCCGAAAGAGAAGCCGGGACTATTTCGTTAAGAGCAGCATCTACAAGACCGACAGTCTTCCTGATACACCCGAGCTTCAATCGACGCTGTCGCTGTCTGCTCGCATTTCTGGTTATAGGAATCAGGTGTACAGCGATAGCAGCAAGTGGAATGTCCCAACTGTACCGATACCAACATCAACCGCGTCTCTCACCACACTAAGCGAAGAACAAGAATATGAGTATAATAATTTTACCCAGCATCCGTTGTTTTATTTGCCGTCTTTTCAAAAGAATTTCACCACAAACAGCAATCATTCGGAGCAGCAGTCGCTGTCATTAGAACGAACCGTGTCGCCGGTAATTCATTTTTCTAAGCGATCCACCGTTTCGCTACCATCGCCTCCACTCCGGAGGAAAAATTTAACATTCGACGACTGCTATTCGAATAGACAATCAACCATTGAGAATTTAGGTCCCTGTCAAACTGCTCTGGACAAATGCTATCCCTTTGATTACGATCCTGACCTGCAGCCTACTTATGACGCAGGTGGCGGATTTATAGAACCCGAATATTATACAGACACGGAATATCTGGAGGAAGAGTTTTTAGAAGAAGAAAATTCTGAACCAGAATATCTAGAGGCTGAATATTTAGACACGGACGAACTGGATGAGAGTGAACAGCAATTGACGCAACAAATCAGTCAATGCGAATCATCGGCAGGCAGTGTGGCTAGGGCTAACGAAATGTTGGATTCATCCTTATCAGAGCAGCAACCAAAACAGCCTCAAAGTCACATTTTCCGATCCAACCAGAGTCTAGCGAATAGTAAAGTTGTAAATCAACTTGAATCAGACTTCCAAGCGGTAGCCACCAGCCATTCAGTCGCACCAAACAAAGTCATAAACCAGAGTCTTGCTAATAGTAAAAGTGGTAATCATCTCGAATCGGACTTCCAAGCGGTAGCCAACAGCCATTCAGTTGCACAAAGCAAAGTCAAGAATCAGAGTTCAGCGAATAGTAAAATTGTAAATCATCTCGAATCGGACAACATTTCGGTTGTACCAACTAAATTCAGGAATCCATCACCTTCTTCGTCGCTGCCATTGAACAAGGGCTGTGCAATACGTACACAATTATTAAATAACAATAATAATTTGAACAATTCTACGACTAGCAGCACCATCTGCATTCCCATTCGTCGCCCCGTAAACCCAACAGCATCGACGACTGTGTGCAATAATAACATCAATCGTACAGCTGAGGGTGGTTACAGTACAATTACGACCAGCTTGAATCTAAACGTGAAAATGGTTGGCTCGGAGCAGCAACCTCAGCAGCAGCAGCAGTCCCATCACATCCACCATCATCATCATCACCATCACAGTTTGCCAGCGGTTGCAGTTGCTGCCGGCGGTAATGCCGTGTCGTCGACAAATAACGGAAGCAGCAGTAATAGCAGCTCAACTATTGGTCACCAGTCGTTGTCCTATCTGAATGCTGATGCGTTGGCTACTGGCACGGTGGTGGTTGGTGGCAATGCAAGCAGTACAAATGGTCATGGCCATCAGCCGCATCATCTGCAGTCGCTATCAATTGAGCCGAACAATGGGCTGATAGATGACGCTGATCCAGCGTTATCCGGAGGCTTCATCTCATCCACCGCAAGCACATCACTATCGTCTATAGGTGAGTCACTCTTTTTCACTTTTGTACTAAATGTACATATATATGTACCGATATGTTGGGGTTGTATTATTTTACCGTTTATTTTATCTGCGTGGCCAATTCAAATTAGTAACTTTGTTTGCAGCAACTTGTAATTCATCTTCAATGCCTGACAGTGTCGTCTGCGGCAGTAGTAATGGCACGATTTCGGTTCTCAATTCAGCCGAGGTTTCACCACAAGCAAACTGCGCGAACAGCATGTCATCAATAGTACCAATTACATCTGCAAGTTCTCTTTCATCGGCGACAACATCGGGGACCACGACTGCCACCTCTATTACAACCAGTTTGGTACGAGTCGATGGCAGCACCTATCCTTTGCACGAGCAAATCATAATGTCGGGCCAGCAAAAGTGCGCTCTGCAAGAGAAACCCAAGCCATTGGTTGTGTCGCCACAACAAGTCATGGTACTCTATATGCACAAACTGACGCCATATGAACGAACTGAAATTCTAGCATACCCGCAAATTTATTTCATTGGTGCAAACGCAAAGAAACGACCGGGCATCTTCGGTCCAAATAACTCCGATTATGACAACGATCAAGGGGCCTACATTCATATACCACATGACCATGTGGCGTATCGATACGAAGTGCTTAAAATCATCGGCAAGGGTAGCTTCGGTCAAGTTGTAAAGGCGTACGATCACAAAACGCACGAGCATGTCGCCTTAAAGATGGTGCGCAATGAAAAGCGCTTCCATCGCCAGGCACAAGAGGAAATCCGGATACTACATCATCTACGCAAACAGGACAAGTACAACACCATGAACATAATCCACATGTACGACTATTTTACATTTCGCAATCACATGTGCATTACATTTGAGTTGCTCAACATAAATCTGTACGAGCTGATTAAGAAGAATGGCTTCAAAGGTTTTAGTTTGCAGCTGGTGCGAAAGTTTGCCCACTCTCTGCTGCAGTGTCTGGACGCTTTGTACAAAAACAAAATTATTCATTGTGATATGAAACCGGAGAATGTGTTGCTTAAACAACAGGGACGGTCCGGCATTAAGGTAAACTTTTGCACAAACAAAACTCATGCAATTTACTTTGTTTTTTGGTTTCATTTATTTTTTACGAAATTTCTCTTTGGCTCTTTTACTTAGGTAATCGACTTTGGATCCTCGTGCTATGAGAATCAACGAGTATACACCTATATTCAGTCGCGTTTTTATCGAGCGCCCGAAGTAATACTCGGTGCAAAGTATGGAATGGCTATTGATATGTGGTCGTTGGGCTGTATTTTGGCAGAGCTATTGTCTGGTCATGCCCTGTTTCCGGGCGAGAACGAGGACGATCAACTTGCTTGCATAATCGAGGTGCTTGGAATGCCAAACAAGAATATTCTAACCAATGCGAAACGCACAAAGAACTTCTTCAATCCAAAGGGTTACCCGCGGTATTGCATGGTACGAACAATGCCCGACGGCAAGGTTGTATTGATCGGCGGTCATTCCCGTCGCGGTAAACCTCGCGGTCCACCATGCTCAAAAAGTTTGTCGAAAGCATTGGATGGTTGCAAAGATCCATTGTTTCTGAATTTCATCCGCGGGTGCCTTGAGTGGGATCCGGAGAAGCGTCTCACACCTGCTGAAGCGCTCAAACACCCCTGGCTACGGCGACGACTTCCACGACCACCAAATGGTGAACAATTACCAAACGCTAGTGGCGGTGGTGGAAGCAGCTGTGTTGGCGGAATTGTAGAGTGCACCAACAGTGTGGCTGCGTTATCGGCGAACGCATTGGTTGTGACATCGTGTGCAACGCATTCCTCGTCAAGTATTGTTTCCGCTGATGCCACCAGTGAGCGATGGGTCAGCAGCAGCAATAGCACCTCCAACATTATCGCTGGTAAGGTTAAAAATGCAATACAATTGCCTACTACAGCTGCCAACGGCGGCGGTGGCAGCTCATCATGTAGCAGCTCTAGTAAAACATCATCATATAATCAATACACAATGAGTTTAAACAATAGCATAGTGCAATCTCAATTCAATGGCACCAATTCAGTGCCAGCTGATAATATCCCCAAGCACAATTTGTCTAACAGTTGCAGTGTCCATCCAAATGGGCCTGCTGTAGGTAATCCATCATTCGCTCAGCCACATCAGCCAGTGCTTCTCCAACGACACATATACCTAACACATCCACATCATCATCCTCACTCACATCAACATCCCCATTTGGAGCATCCTGTTTCACATCAGCATCAAAATGCAGGTAATGACAACAATACCAACAATAATAATGCCAGTAATAAGCACAGAGTCCTTGCTTGCCAATACGACTTGTAATCATCCAGCTGGGGTTTTTGATTGACACCAATCGTAGTTAGGTAAGGATCAGAATTGATATAGTATAATGTTATGTTGCGAGTGGCTGGCAGTGGGTTTTATTTATTTTTCAATACAGGGTAACAGAGTAATGTTCTCGCTCGAGATTCTATTTCCCATTCGAATTTGTATCTTTGCATTTTTTTGTGCATACAAGTCAAATGCATTTATGTAGATGCGAACTAGAAAACTTCATTTAACGCTGAGAATGCCCTTCAAAGACGTGTAATTTCACAGAGCATGTTTAAAAAATAGAGTGCTCAAAACGATCGATGACGCTTATGTTGTGTACTGTTTCATAATAATCACGTAGAATATAAAATAAAGTCATTGTAACAAATAACTGCCAGTGATAGCACCTGATCACACGTCACATCATCTAGTTTCGAATGACAACATTTACGACTTACACAACAAACATCCAATACATTTTGTCACGAATACACGCAAAGCACATTGAACTCGAAAGAGCTCGCGCGCATTACCACCAATCAACCATATGAACCTGATTTAGGTTTCGCAACGACGATTGCATTTCAATTATACATATACATACGTGTGTTGTAATCGTTGTAGACCCGAAACAGACATCTGCGAACAGGTCAATGGAATGGTCACACTCGAAGGCGCATCACAATTGATCAACTTTGCAAATCATCAAATCAGAAACATTTTTTTTTTTTGGCATTTTCCAGAGTTGTTTCAGCATCATCAACTGATGGACTGAGTTCTGAACGTCCTTAAAATGATGATTGCACCATAAGGACGCGATGCTTTTTGTAACTTTACTTAGTCTTGTAAATTTTTGAAAACGTGGAATCGCCTCGATACAACTATTAAATGTGTTTTGGTCGGCCGGAAAGCAAATTGCTCTTTCTGCAGGAATTCAGACTCGAAAAATTGGAGTTCTATGGATCGCAGATTTTATTCTATTTTAAGCAAAACAGTTGCTTAAACGACACTATCAGCTGCACTTCCTTCAAGTGTTTGGTTTCAACAATTTTATACAGTCGGATATCTACTGAGCAATAAGAACTGGGCCAGCTATTCTTGGACACAACTGAGAAGTTGCGTTTTTCCAAAACTTATGCCTAGATCCTGCGAAATAGTCGTATTTCGTTGCTATCAAACGAATCGTATGCACAATGCTCGTCAATTCCAGTTCGAACTCCGTCAAATACATTGTTTCTTAAAGTTAAATAAATACTGCTGCTGTCATCCAAAAAACACACACCCTCTTACATACGTACATATTTGAACTTTTCTGGCATTTATATATACATAAAATAGGTATAAGCAATTATACAAGCATTCAGTTATTGCGTTTACACGTTTCTTCAATATGTACAACAAAAAATGTATTAGCTATTCTACTATTAAGACTTTACACTCGTTTATTACCACCACCACCATATTTTATCACCAGCCTCTATACCTTTTATCATAAAATAATTCTCTCTCTCTCTCTCTCTTTGTCAAAGAAAAGCTAATACACTAACAAAACATTTTCGTTTATTTCTATTCCCTTTCCCAACAAAACAAACATTAGGAACTTAAAATCAATGGCGCGATTAAATAAAAAGGACAAAGCGATTTACTATATTACAAAACATACAAAATACATAAGTAAGACACACAATAGCGAAACTAATCTATTTTCATTTCTTACTAAAAATAAGTCAAAAATATGGCTAACTAACGGTTTTATATAAAGTCAATGAAAAAAAAAAATCGCCGGACAAATTTGTTTACTTTGAGTATTGAGTATTTATTAGGATTACATGTGTTTTGTTGTTCTTTTCTTTCCAAATTTTGGTTTTATTTTTTATTTTATTAAGAATATTTGCTCAGACATGTATATGTGTGTATAAACATATAGGGCGTTGCCAATAGTCATTTTCAGCGACATTATCCATGCAAAACTACGCCCATTGTGACGTGGAAAGAATTTAAGGACGGTTGAGCCTAAAAATGATTATTGGTGAGGCCGACAAAAATTAAAAAATAATAATACATTATTATTGTAGTAGGCTATAACTAATTTATAAGATAACAAAAACAGAAAGGAATATAAATTTTTTTTTGTGATGATGGTCTCATTATTAGATGTATGTATTACAAATATATATGTATTGATGTATGGCTAACATATAAATGTAAACCTACTATAATTGGTTGAAATATTATAAACACGATAGAAATAGACTTAATAATATGTACTGCAATAAATGTGTGTGTGAATAGAGCCTGTCTTAACGAATCTACTTTAAGCAACCATACGTTATATACAGTTGTGTTTTATGTTTTTCTTTTATTTTTTTAGTTGAAAATACAGCAATGGTTACACCAATTGATTTTAATATTGACAGCTTTTGTAAAAAAAAAACAAAATTATGTATAAATCTATTCTCACTGCCGTAAATTGTAAAACTAAAAAAAGCGCTTGCAAGTTTAAGCCCTGCTTTTACTGACGTCTTTTTTGAATGGTGATAAAAATGTATAATTTGATGTTTCGTAAAAATTTACACAATGACGTAGGTATTATTGTTTTTTTTTTCTGCGCAGCATAACTTTCCATTTTATTTTGCATTTTCCTCTCCATTGCTGTATTGTAAATAGTAAATAGGTTTTTTTTTCTCCTTTTATAAATATACAAAAAAAAACCAGCGCTATAAACAAAAGTTAATAAAAAACATGCTCTCTAGTTTTTCTTTAAAAAAATACTTTTTATTTCAGTTTCATATTTGAAAACGAAATTATTGTTTTGGCAAGTTAAACTTATTACGAATGATGGTTTTCTTTTTTATATGAAAATATAATTATTGTGTCTTATAATGTTCTAAAAAGAATTTTTTGAAAACAAATATTACTACTTAAGCGTATTTTTAAGGAACTCAGCTTATTGATAAGTTCATAAATTTAGCAAAATGGAAAAGTCTACATTTTAGATTTCCATGAACAAAGAAGTTAAACACAATTCAGATTTGTGATATCTTCTAATTAAAATTAAAACAAAAATACTGTACAATATAGAAACACATGCAGACTACCTAGATTTAAAGATATTATGTGTTCTAATTTTTTTTTCTCGTTTACTATTTATTATTGAAAACAAAAACATAAAAATGTACTGCCTTTTCTTTATGATATCCAACAACAATAAATTAAAAATTGGTTAGAAATCTTTTGGAGATTAAATGTTAATAAATTAAGATTCGAAACACGAAACGTGTAAAACTAAAACTAAAACCTAAAAATAATATTTGAATGCTTGGAAGATGTAGATAGACCGGCTTTAATTGAAAATATTCGCAGAGGTATTGCGGAAGTTTATTAAAATTAAATTTTAATTTAGCAACATAGCGAAATCCGAGAACTAGTAAGGAATTAGATTGTAGATGTAGGGGTGTTGTTCCAGAAACTTTACCAAGTAAACAGATGGGCAACGACGGTACAAACAAGGACGCACACTATCATTTTAACCCACACCACACGAGTAATGCGGTGTTTCCGTTTACATACACTTGTGCCTGCGTTTCATTATCCGCTATTCGATTGACATAAAATAAGTAAATGTATAGACACCTGCAGGTATTTGTTTGCGTAGACCTTAGCATGGTTGTCTTCTTACTAAATGGGCAGATTTGTTTCTATAAAACGTTTGCGCCCTCACTTAATGCCTTAAAACTATTTGCGATTTGATACGCTTTGTTTTGCAGATAACTGAAACACATCAGTCAGCCAGCGGTCATACTAAACTAGGCTTTTGAACGTCCATTCTAAGGAACTAAGTAAATCTATCTGAACTTAGTGGAACTCCTTTTGGTCAGAAGGGAGCTAAGCATATTCCCTGCGTGTCAAAGGAAAGAAATTCAAACATTTTATTTCAAAATTGTCCTTCAGCTTAAGCCCCCCCCCCTTTAACAATTATGGGTCGTCATTAGGTCCACACAAAGACGTACGACCTGCGGAACCCCTATTGTCACATAAACGTCAACAAAAACAAGCCCATCCGAATCGGGTATACCAATCTGTCAGTTATTGTGTTTCCTTCGGTTCTTTTGTTCTATTTTGGAAATCAATTCCATACCAAACGCACACAAGAAATGCCTCACCTCACGCGCCCTTATCCCTCCTAAAAAACACAAGCTATGATTGATGTATAGTTAAAAAAAAATCCCATCATCGACACACTGAATTTTCATGTACCTACATAATTTCTTTTTATAAACGAAAAAATTTTACACGACGAACTGATCTTTGAAAGATAAGAGAAAACAAATTTAACAATATTTGAACGGCATCGAATAATATCTTTAAGCAAATATATGAAAATTACATTTTATCCGTTCTGATTTTGTTCTTGTTTGTTAGTTTTATTTAATATGAGATTAATAATAAATAGATTTTTGTTCCTCCATTAAAATTATTAAATAAAAAAAGCAACAAAAATATATATAGATATGAACATAAATGTGAATCATTGTATCATCATTTAATTAATCAAATAAATATGAATATTCTTTAATTGATTATAATAATACGCAAGAGCAGAGGGAAATTATTGAACATAATTTGAATTTGACGACGAAATAAATAAAAAACGGTGACAGGTAGAGAGACTAAAACAAAGTAATCAGTAAGATTGTAATAACCCATAAAACAAAATATGTATGAAACAAAGTAAACACAAAAAAAAAATAAAAAAAAACAAAAAAAATAAAAATTGATATAGAAAATGTTAAATAATCTAAATGTTTGTACAGTTACTGAAGTCGAAACTAAAAATAAAGAATATTTACTATATGAATGGAAATGCTTGTTTTGATCTTACAGTAGGTCAAATATCGCAAATGCGCTTTCATCGACAGAAAAGCAGAGAGCGACAAGAGCTCTTTAAATTGGAAATCAACACAATTGATTCACGTCCTGGCACTACTGTCATTTTGGCGTTTGGAAACTTTGATCTTAACCGAACAGGAGCGCTCTACCTTATGTTCGAATTCGTTAATTCTTTCGCGCAGTAGGGATACCATTCACTCAAGCGGAGTGCTATTGCTTTTTCGGATGCCTACTGTTAGTTAAGGTTGTTGAATTCGTTGTCTTTGATGTGTATCGTATTGAATGTAAGAGGGAAAACTAGATTGGTGGTTGGAAAAATGCCGACGGAATTTATGAAAAGCCGATCATTCCGGGCTTACTTTTAGGTTATAAAACTTATTTTTACCGAAGTGGCTATTCGCACGATATTGTTCTACTGACTGACGTTTGTCTGGCTGTGGGGCACGGCTACGTAATTGACGTAACGTAATTGTATTTTCATTAAAAATTGTGTTTTAAGAAATGAGTTGGACCTTAAAACGTACAGGCTCGTGACCGAAAATGAAATACTGGAGTTTAGATCCCTTTAAGCGAGCGAAGCGAGCCACATTACCCCTAGTTGCCGCGATTTAACTTTGACATTTCGTTACGTAGCTGTGACCCGAACGTCGGGCGAATTATTATTATTATTATGCCCACGCCCTCACTCCCCGTCTAGACCGCGCGTAAGACGGACGAGACGGATTTATTTATTTATTAATTTTTCTATGTAATGATTTTAGTTAGAGAATCCTGTCGAGGATGTCTCAAAAAAAACCGAACACCAACCTGGGTTGGTCCAACTTGTTCGTCCGAATTAAACACGAATTTACAACGTTATAAAGTATATTTTCTTGCCCGTTTCCAGTGGGGTCCAAATTAAGACTAAAACTTAAAACTATATCCATGCCATGGGTAGTCCCATCGCCCATGGCCAATCCGCTGAGTCGCCTAATTGCACGCGCGTGTATCCGCCTGCATCGGGTGTCATCCATATTTCATGTCGTGGGAAAGTAATGCCGCAGCTAGTACCGTTGTTGTATGTGGGACCTGGCCAATAACCTGCTGACTCAGTGGGAACAGGTTTGTGCGCGTTGATATCTTTTTTGCAGGTGTGCATTACAGATGGTGATAACTCCTCCCTCCTTGAAAATCTACGGCCCGTAGATCTTAGGTGACCTCAGGGTCAGACTACTGCCTGCGATAGGTCAATGGATGAAACCGTTGGAAGGCGGGGTTTTGAGTATATCTTCCTCCAGATGATGAAGACGATTGATGCCACAAAGGTTAAGATTGCAGCTTCTGTAAGTATAGAGATTTTAAATTCTCGAGTTAGATTACCTAGGCGTTCTATGTTCCGAACGCTGATGCCGTGCACGTATCCCAAGTCAATCTCGCGGTAATGATTAGTGATGTTCATCATGGCGGGAGGAAGGGCTTGTAAGGCTGTAACCGTAGAGCTCGAAAATGTTCTAGCCTTCAGCCGGATGCTTTCATTGTAGAGCTGGATTACGTATGTGCCTGAAAGAAACTTTGAAACATTGTTAGAGGTTAAGTCACCATTGAAATCAGGAATTTTCTGTAGTGATTTGTCCTCGCAGATTGTCGAGTTGTTAATTGAAAGGCAATTCGCTACGATGCCAAAGGTTTTTTCGTGATTGGCTAGCATCTTCCTGAATTTCATCTCGATCTGTTTTACCTCGATCACCGATGGCCTTGTTATAAGTAGGTTAAATTCCTCTTGTCCCACTTTTGGCATTGAAATAACATACAGCAGCATCGATCCATTGGTGAAGATTGATGGTGTTCCATACTCGATTGCCTCAATTTCGTTGGCGTTCGGGAGGGTTTCCAATTCGCTAATAACCTTGTTGATTTCCTCAGTATTTAGTAGGTTCGTGTTGATTAGGCCGCTCTTCGCCATCTGACAGGCCCTAACGATTTCGTTTATCTCCCCTTTTATGAGTATGATCTCGTCCAAGGCGTCTTGCTCGAATCTTCCAGAAATGTTGTCCTTGACTCCTTGCTCGTATCTGTCAATCACCAGGTTAATCTTGCGTGTTATATCTTTTGTAATGTCAATGAGTTTCTCGTTGACTTGGTACTGTTGGTCGTTGTTTTCAATTATTCTTCCTTGGCTTTTAAGTACTTCGTTCCAGTCAGAGGCATCAGGACTGCCAGCTACCCACTTCCAGGCTGTTCCAATCCAGTCGATAGACCTAGCTTTCCTCTGTGATTTGCCTTTCAGTAAGCTAAGGCGATCCCTTATCTGTTGCACATGAAATTCCATTATGCGCCTCCTATCCTTGTCCTCGATGTTGTTCGCTATAGCGTTAGTTACCCCGTCCACAAGGTTCTAAAACTGTGCCAGGTCAATGGTGTGTACTAGCTTGAAGCTGTCATCAACGATCCATCCGTGGCCCTTCTTCAAGGAGACTATGGGTGATTTGTAGTTGAAAATCTGGAATCCTTCGGCGACGGATAGAAGCATGAGTATTGGAATATACATTCTTTTCACTCTGTTCACTTCTTTATATTGCGTATATTGATACTCGAATTACGTAGGAACTGTAGGAAAAGGAAACCACATAATTAATTTTTGATCGTAAAAAAAAGTTGTTTCAACTGATGGAACCGACTTCGGAAGGATCGTGTAATTCCCGTTTAGTCGCAAGCGTTTATAATTGCAAGCAACCTACTAATGGCACGATTTACTTCACAATCCTATCCTTTATCTCTAATGATCTCCGTCATGTTCCCATGGGTATGACGAAAGGTTTGCAGTTTTATTGATTACAATGATTAGCTGTGTTCCCATGGGTACAGTAATTTGCACTCTATAGAGCGTAGCAATCAATAGTCCTGTATAAAAGGACACTGCAAAAATCACACGGATTAAGGGGGGGATTTAGGAACCCGGTCCCTGCTCGGGCGCCAGTTAGAGAATCCTGTCGAGGATGTCTCAAAAAAAAACCGAACACCAACCTGGGTTGGTCCAACTTGTTCGTCCGAATTAAACACGAATATACAACGTTATAAAGTATATTTTCTTGCCCGTTTCCAGTGGGGTCCAAATTAAGACTAAAACTTAAAACTATATCCATGCCATGGGTAGTCCCATCGCCCATGGCCAATCCGCTGAGTCGCCTAATTGCACGCAGCGCGTGTATCCGCCTGCATCGGGTGTCATCCATATTTCATGTCGTGGGAAAGTAATGCCGCAGCTAGTACCGTTGTTGTATGTGGGACCTGGCCAATAACCTGCTGACTCAGTGGGAACAGGTTTGTGCGCGTTGATATCTTTTTTGCAGGTGTGCATTACAGATGGTGATAACTTTTTCTATTCACTGAATTTATTATTATTTGGAAATATATTATGTTTTATTTTTAGAAGTGTCTGAGTGTGTGACTCATTATTTGGCTTAAGAAGCCATTTATTATTATTAATTTATAATTATATTTGGTTGTCTGATTTTATAAACTTAAATAGTTGCTTTTTAAATTTGGTAACATTTGAAAGCGTTTTAATTTCATTTGGAAGGTTGTTGAACAGGTTTATCCCCTTGAACATTACAGTGTTTTGAGCACGCACTGTAGATTTAAACTGTGGTCTGAAGTTGTGTCCTCCTCTAAGGTTGTATGGTTGACTTGCACGAATATATTTTAAATTATTAGCTAGATAATCCGTCAGTAAGTCATTTTTCATTTTAAATATAAATACTAGTACACTAAATTTAATTTGTTGCCTAACACTCAACCACCCTAGTTTGTCCAACATATATTTGATGTGGGTTAACCTATGGCATCTCAGTATTACCCTCATTGCCCTATTCTGGAGTTTTTGCAATCGTCAGGTCGGGTTCTGTTGAAAGATACAAAACTGTAGTGCAGTACTGAAAATGGGGCCTTATAATAGCGTTATAGATTTGTATTGCCGTCTTTTTTGAGATCTTCGTTCTTATCCTAGCTTTCAAATTAATTTTATTATCTATAACAACACCAAGATATTTAAATTTATCGACTAGTTCTATTCTTTCACCATCTATGCTCACCTCTACATTTTTGCTGTTCATACACATACATTTTGTTTTACTAATATTCAATTTTAGTCTGTTAATTTTCAACCATTTGCTTAAAGCTTTTAAATCATCATTTATTTTATGTATACAAACATCGATACAATTTCCATTTACAACCAACAGCACATCATCTGCAAACATGCACAAGTGACTATTTTTTAGAACAGTGTCGATATCGTTAATATATAGCAGAAAAAGGAATACCCCCAATACTGAACCCTGCGGTACTCCTACACTCACTTCGCATGCATTAGCAATATCATTATTAACTAATGTTCGCTGAGTACGACCGGTTAAATAGGATTTAAACCATTCAAGTTCATTATCTTTTATTCCGTACTTCATTAGTTTTTTTACGAGGATCTCACGATCTACCGTCTCAAAAGCCCGTTTGAAATCCAGAAATACGGCTACAATTACCTTTTTTAATCAATCTTATTTTTCCAATCTTCAATCACGCAGTTTAAGGCAGCTTCACACGAGTGTCCCTGTCTAAACCCCGATTGATGTGCCATAATGTATCCATTTTCCTCTATATAATCTCTGAGTTGTTGTTCCACTAGTTTTTCAAATGTTTTTTCATACAAGGGCAGCATATTAACAGGTCTAAATTCTTCAGATAAACACGTGTTTATAACTTTTTCAATAGGTCTAATCATAAACTCCTTCCATCTACTGGGGAAATAACCTGTTGCCATAGATTTTTTAAAGAGTTCTCTCAATACTGGACCTAATATTTCTATTCCATCTAAAAACATATTCGCGCTCATAAAATTATAATCGAATAGCGTCAGTTTATTTTTACAGGGCGAACAACCGATCCTCTGGATTCACGGAATAATGATCGGACTTCAGATAAAATGGAGATGAGTTTTGTGCTACCATAAAATATGGATAATTTTAATTAACTTTTTTAATGTGCTTCCCAAGAGACAACAAAACTCACACAAAAACACTTTCAATACTCGCATTTGGAAGTAATTTATTGTTATTTGAAAGCACTTAAACACAAATTCAACCGTTTTATTTGTGTTTTTTTAAGGGATATTAACCCGCAAAAGCAATTACAACTTATTCGTCATTTATTAAACAAATTTAAATACGAGACGTAGTGGCTTGATCTAATTGTCCAAATACAATAACAGTCAAAGTTGAAATACATACTAGTTCTAGTGCTAGTACAATTTGGAAACTTCTACCTTTGCGGAGGAACATGTTGCACC
Organism: Cheilosia impressa; assembly: GCA_948293265.1. Classification (NCBI taxonomy): domain Eukaryota; kingdom Metazoa; phylum Arthropoda; class Insecta; order Diptera; family Syrphidae; genus Cheilosia; species Cheilosia impressa. Next base: position 7,075,942 of record OX411885.1, on the reverse strand, counting down.
AATAAACTGATCTACGGCTGCTGTCAGCTGACTTGTAATAAATACATAAATTGCACTTGTATAAGTGCTTCTTGAGTGGATTCTGACTTCAAATTCGAGAAGCGAAATTCTCTTCTCAGAAGCACCAAAAGAGTATTTTTTGTGCCAATGGAACGGAATTTTTTCGATTCCGGACTCTCCCGGACGCTTCTTTTTGTCCAATGGAAAACGACTTAACATTGCATTGCAATGACTGTTACATAATAAAGCAAGATAAAAGGCGGTGACACTTTTAAACATTTCCACGGATAGGACTATTTAAACGACATAACCAGTTGACAACTGAAGAACAGTCCCATAAAATCCGTCAGACAGAAAGTTTATTCACTATACTACCTTTCTCCGTCTTTTTAATATACTTACGTATAAACCATTCAATTCAATAACAAAACCACTTCCCATTTTTAAATAGTTCAACAATATATTTATGTTTAGAAGTTTGTTTCATTATTTAATTTTTTTTTTTTTAATTTATTTTGTATTTTTAAAAATTTAATTTAATTTACTATAGCTAAAGCTATAGATAAAATAGATCTCGCTATCAGCTATGTTGAAGTAGGCCAAAAAATGTGTGTTTAATAGATTATTTACAATAAAAATTTGTATTTAAATATTTTTGGGTTTTTTTTTTATATAATTTATTAAATTTAGAAACTCCTCGATTAAGTGCGGAGTAAAGAAAGTTAAGAAACTACATATCTTCCCTCCAGAACAGTTCTCAAGTAAGCATAGTTTCGAATATTTTATTTCATATATCTATATTCATCAATTTATCAGGAGCTTACTAGTGTGTATAATTTTTGTTTTTCTTTTAAATATTTATAAAATATAACAAGTAAAAAATAGAAACAGTTTTTGGGCAAACAGCAGCGTTAGTAAGTACTCAAAACTATTTTATATTCGAAAAATATTTCCTGCTGAATATTGAACAAGCTATAGTAAAAAAAAAAACTAAAAAAAAAAAAATATAACAAGAAAGTCAGAATAATATATCAGGACAACAATTAAGTGAACGAACTGGCATATGTATATAACAATTAATCTCAGTTTGGATGGTTTATGTAAAAAAAAATAGAGAAAAAAAATTAATAATAATAAAAGATCGGGAAAGAAATATTAAGTCGTTAAGTAAATCTACTTTGGCGGGGCACTCCCATTCACGAACGATGGTATGTCACTACAATCCATTTGACTGTCATCTTGGCTATTGTTGTTACTGGACGCAGACGCTGATGCTGCTGCTGTATCTGCACCAACTCCAGCTGATATCATTGTACTTGGTTCTGCTACCATTGCAGATGATACAGATGAGGACTCTACGTTTGAGGCATTGCTGCTATTACTGGCAGCGTTGCTACTCAGAGCCATACGTTGCATTTGACGAATAACAGTTGCGGCATAGTATGCTTGCTAATAATAATAAACAATTTTGAGGAAATAATATAAATTTTCCTTAAGATACAAACCTTCCAGCGGGACTTGGCAAAATTCTTTTTAAGTTGCTCGGACACCGTTCCATGGATATTCTTATTGCTAGCAGCGTTGCCGGATATCCTGGAAAAATTGCAATCCCCCTTAGAGACCGATCAAAATAAAGCGAAGCCGCTAGAAATATCTTACCAAGCATGCGCAAGTGCCTGCTTGCATGTGTACCGTTTCTCAACATTGACGCACATTAAATTTTGAATAAAGTGTTTAGCAGATTCACTGATCTCATCCCAATACGGTGAATCGAATTCGAACTCACCTACAAACAACACATTTGATGGAATTTAATAAACTGCGATCAGGCTGAAAAGGAAACCCTGTGTGGCCGGCACTCATGAGTCGAAAAAGTACCAGATTACGGCATTCGCTTAATTCCTTGTTTTCGTTGTAAATTTGACAGCTTGTCGAAGCCGCAACGGGCATGGGGGAAATTATATTTGTGGTTTCGAACAACAAGGACGACTGACAGAAGACGGAGGGCCTTACTTGTGAATGTTGTAGGTCATAATGGGTTATTTTATATGACAAAAATTTCGCAATTGTGATTTCGAAAAATTTTGACAACACTAAAAATTAGTATCGCTGGGAGACTATTTTTCGCAAGAAGGTTGACATACAGTGGGCACATTGAAAAATCTAGTTATTTTAAGTCGACTAGATTGGTCCTGTAAGATGTAAACTGAACGCAAAAACTAGATTGGTCGGGAACGTCACTTTTTCTACGCAAGCTAGATGCGTGAACTGACAACTTGGTATTCCATCGTCGGCTAGCCCTCCATAGACGTCAACTGAAACAGCTGTTCATATGACTGATCTAAGCCAATCAAAACTTAGGCCGATATTCGCCGACCAATATTAAACTACGAGCATCGTTAACCTATTCAGCCCCCGACTACTCTTAAGTTGAGAGCAGTAATAACTTCGAAAATTCGAAATCAGCTGTCGTTTTCAAAATGGAATGAAGTGAAGGAAGCCAAATCCTTCCAATTAGGAAAATGAGCATATACTTAGGCTTTTAGATTTAAGTTTATCACACATTTTGGCAAACGAAATCTCGAATTCAGCATCGTTAAATTTTCCATGAAGTAAATTTTTTCACGAAATGTTTCCTTCTTTCTTGTTGACCTCACGGCTTCCTCCAAATATTTGGTAAGGTCCTCTTTAAATGAGCTGGCTTCCGAGGACGAAGAACTGCTAACGAAGTTCCAAGAAGATCGGTATTAACACACGAATTAAAAATTAATAAGTTTATATTCATACCACTAATTTTGGCAGTTAAAATTTTCGAAAAAGAGTTCATAAAATCGTTTTGGAACGCGTTTGGAAAATGGAACTTAATTTTTTCGCATATTCGAACTAGCATAGATTCAACCTTAATAGTGCTTGGTGAAAACGTCGAAGAAATTTACATTTTTGACTTTTGAGCCTCGTAAGCTAATAACCGATTTAAGAGCGCTTGATACATACCGGCCTTATACATAATTTTGTAGTAAGAATGGAAAAGACTGTCAAAATGGCAGTGGTGCGGATAAATCCTCTCACAGAGAGAGACGCTTACAAAAATGGTAGGGAAAGCTTTTGTAGTAATCTATGAAAATCACTGTTACATAATTCAAAAATTCATGAGTCATCATTGCATCCCGAAAAAATTTCGGTTTGGTGTGGTTTATGAGCCGGCGGCGTCATTGGGCCGTACTTCTTCCGTGATGATCAAGACCAGCACGTTACTGTGAACGGGAATCGCTACCGTTCAACGATAACCGAATATTTTTGGCCCCAATTGGATGATATGGACTTGGAGGACATGTGGTTCCAACAGGACGGCGCCACAAGCCACACAGCGAATGTCACTATCAATTTATTGGAAAGCAAGTTTGGAGAACGTATATCTCACGAAATGGTCCAGTCGCTTGGCCGCCTCGGTCGAGCGATTTGACGCCGTTAGACTATTTCCTGTGGGGCTACGTCAAGTCTATGGTCTATGCCAACAAGCCAGCGAGGATTGATGAACTTCGTACGAATATCGAACGTGAAATTGCAGCAGTATCGGCCGATTTATGTTTGAAAACCGTCGAAAATTGGGTTCAGCGTCTGGACTTCTGCAAGCGTGCCCGTGGTGGCCAGAAAAAATAAATCGAGTTCCATACATAATAGCATCGAACGTACTTTCACAGGAATAAAGAATTTCATTGATATCCAAAACCGTTTTTGTTTTATTTAAAAAAACTTTTGTAGCGCTCTTATTGAAAAACCCTTTAGATGGGACAAAAACTATTTCTTCATGACCGTAATCAATAAACATAATTTTTACAATAATTTTCAAATTTTCAAACTTTAAAGACATCGCAGTATTTGAATCATTCCAAAACAATGGATATGAGAAAAATTGAAGAAGATATTATTAGCCGTATTTTATTATCAGCGTGATCTGATCCGGATCAGATCACGATAATAGCTGTTTTTTATTATCAGCTATGATCCATATAGATCATCGATTTACATGCAATTACAACAACAGCACATGATCCTGCTTCTCATCGAGATCATGAAACATGATCTGAAAATTATTTCCCACTAGATGGCTTGTTTCATTTTTAATGTGGTATTCGATTGGGCTTCTTCAGATTTGCCCTCAGATTTCAGATTTCGTGTGGCTAATCGAACACAAAAACGTCACTTGCTCTTTTCTTTGTTGATATTTGTGCGACTGCAATATGTGTAGCCTTCGACACTTTTCTAAGCGTTTTCCATTCACTGGTTAAATTTTATATGAAAACATTCAAAACTCTCGCCCAGATTGATTTCTAAACATTTGTAGATAAATAATTAACAAAACTAGATCCACCCGATGCAATGCTTTTTTTTGCAGTTGAAAAATTTCACTAAAATGTAAACAAACTCCACTAGTTGTCAAACTCAAACGCACGTGTATTGGTAAATCTGAAGCAAATCTGAGAAAATATCCAGATTCGCAAAAGTGCTCTGAAATCTGAAAAAGATTGCTTTTTTTGTACCAAACGAACATAAAAACTGATCTGAGAGCAAAAAAAGTGCTCTGAGAGCGCCCAATCGAATACCACATAAGTGTTGGTGTGCCTGCAAACGATAGCCACACAATCACGTTGCCAGACTAAAAAGTGGAACAAAAAAAAAAATCAATTGATTTTTTCGCATTCGAGTTCCGAGTTATTTTTTTTGTTCTTTAAAGGTATATGCAGACCAGCCAAACGCTTGATAAACAATTAAATACCTACATATTTCATAAATATTTCTTAAACATTTATTAAACAAAACAATTTTTATGAAATGTGTTGCTGGTTTGAATGTGGACACCAAAAAAACATATATGAAATGTTTCACAGTTTCCCAATCGTGATGGGAAATCATTTTTGTTTTGCAAGTTTCCCAGCAGAAAATGAGCGCTGTTTTTCGATTATTTTTTTTTGTAAATAAAATACAAATGTCAAGAAAAGCTTGGGATACCTAATGAGGAAGTGATGAATGAATTAGTTATTTGAATTAAATCGCATGTCGCGTGATTCCCGAGACCAAAATTACAGTAATAAAAACTTTACCCCCGTATTAATAATCAAATGTGCACAAGTTAGTTAGCTAGTAGACATCAGATAGCGTACAAAAATTTGACGTAACTTCTGAATAACGAGTTGATAACTTTTACGCAGCGTTTATTAATAAGGGGGTTAATAAATAAATTTCAGAAATCTTTTACAAATGTTTATGAAGTGTCCAGTTTTGCTTCATAAACATTTTTGAAATGTTTGGCTGGTCTAGACACACCTTAATATGCCAAGATAAACTCAAGTCCTAGCTGAAAAATATTGTTCATGTGTTGCATAAGTGTATATGAAATAAATTTGTTTCTAAAAAAAATATGGAAAAGATAAATTATGCAAATTTGATTAAATATGGTAACACCCCCGATATTTCAAGTGAAATGTATGTGCCTTGTGTGACGTCACATTGAGCAAAATATTTGCAATATGGCTGGTAGCAATATGAAGTTTGTAATACCCCTCTATTATCTCCTTTGTTTTTGAAATTAAACTTTTCAATGATCCGTATTGTTTTATTATCGTGATCTGATCCGGATCAGATCACGCTGATAATAAAATACGGCTAATGTACGAGACTGCGGTTGGCTTTCACAAGTTGTTACTGTTAGACGGGTAAATTTTAAATCTGAAATTTGTTTTCCCTTTCGACTCTGTCTCTTGGTTTATTAAAACAAAGATAAAGAATGCCGTAATCTCACATCTGCTCGATTTATGACCACCGGCACTTACCTTTTAATATCTGAGCAAACAAATTGGCATCGTTTTCATCGTAAAATGGCGGATAGCCACATAAGAGAATATATGATATGACACCTATACTCCATACGTCTACTGCCTTGCCATAAGGTTTTTGCGCTAATACCTCTGGGGCCACATAGCCGGGCGTGCCGCATGCGGTAGCCATTATTCCAGAATCTTCCATTTTCGATAATCCAAAATCACTAATCATAATTTTACTATCCTCATCTGCGCTATAATATAAAAGATTTTCGGGCTGCAATTTTAAAATGAATTAACGAAATTTGTACTACTCCAATCGTATATAGGTCAAGGTGTTTACTTTGAGGTCTCTATGTACAACGCCTTGTTCGTGCATATAATCTACAGCTTCTAAGACTTGTCTAATCAAATCGGCAGCATCTTTTTCGGTATATGATCCTTTTTCTACGATGCGATCGAAAAGCTCTCCGCCGGTAACTCTATTTTGAACAAAAATTAATAAGATTTCAAAAAAAGCCTGTTGCTCAAATACGCTTTGAAGTTATTTGTTTTTTTTTTTAAATAACCTTCAACTAATTTGGGCTTCAGTAGGCGTTTTTTCTTTTCACATTTAGACCACTCTGAAACGATCGTCCTCAGATCGATCATGTGACAGCTGTCATGTGACTATACAAATAGACTGCCCAGTCAATACAGAGGTCATAGATGGCACTCTGATCAAGTTTGGAACAATGAAAGAAACACGAAAAGAAAAACGCCTCCCCAGATTGCAAATGGTCAACTGTCAGTTTCGCCGACAGATATTAATACAAATTAGAATACTCACAATTCCATAACTAAATAGACTTTCGACTTGTCCTCATAAGTCTCCAGCAATTGCACTATATTTGGATGCGTTAACCTGGCAAAGAAAACAATACGAAAGCAGGTTACAACAAAGTGTACTTTGGAAGACTTGAAACTTGAGTCGTGCAGTGCAAACAAACAAATCAGGTGACAGTTATTATTATTAAATACTAATGATTATTAAGGGCGAATATAACTGAACAAATTTAGGTTAGCATTTTATAGAAAAAAATTTGGATTGTTATGGATTTTAATAAATGTTTTTTTTTTTTTTTGTTTATTGCGTCATTTATGAGAAAGTTTACCAAATCTGGATAAATTTTGGGGAAATTTGTATCCGTGTTTGAAACAGTTTTTCATAAATAGGTATATTTTTCATCAAAGGAATATATTGAAGGCGTATGATTAGATAGTAACGAGTTACTGGTTTTTATTAGATTTATCTAAAATTAACAAATAAATAATGCAAATCATAAAATAATAAATAAACTCGTATTTACATCAACGAGATGACGACATAAGGATAGGTGATCAATCGTGTTAGTTTTCAAATAAAAGTGGATATTTGGGCACTTGTGAGCAAAATTTCAATTTACATGTTTTAACTGCTAAAAAAAGGATATTATGTGAGTTAGTTTAGTAACGTGCAGTTGTTTCTATATATATATATATATTCGTGTTTATATGAGTGGTGTGTGGAAAGGAATGGCCATTGGCAAGCAACCAACATTTGTTTGGACCCATGATCGTTATCCCATCATCTGTTTTATGTTTAAATATGCAAACTCACCGCGGTCCACTGGGTCCGTCCGAATCATTTTGATTAGCACTGAATCTAAAGAAGAGAGAAATAGAGAAGAAAGAAAAAGGAAAGTAGTTGGAAATAAAAGAACTGAAATAGTTTCTTTTTTCATGTTTAATGGGTTAGTGTTATTTGAAAAATTTCCATTAAATTAAACAATTCGCCAAACGAAACTTATTTCGAAAACCATAAACAAAAAAAAAAACAACCAAAACGAAATCAAAAGCATACACTTTGGGGCACGGTAGATGTCGCATAATATGTACCCTTGTGTGGTAGTACAGTATCAAAGCAAAATCATTCTGCAGACTCTTGAACTATCAGTAAATGATTTAGGAATTTTTTCCTCATTAGTATGAAGCCTTGTCGCCTGCCTTCAATATATTCCTTAAATATAACCCGTTCCGTGAGGAATGAAGATTATAAGCTTAATTGCGGTTTCCATTTGTTCTTTGTGATTGCAATTGTTTGTTCCTTTACTACAAAATGGAAATATATGTACATGTAGATGTGAGATACTGAATGAACAAGTCATGCATAGTTGATAATTTATATAAATAAATAATGATTAGACTATGAAGTATATGAATCTGTGTTTCTATCCAAGTTAAAAAAGAGAATAAGATGAGGAAGAAGAAGAAGAAGCTAAACAATATATACATATATTGATATACTACTAGGGAAGATAAATAAAAGTAACCAGATCGAGAGAATGCTCAACAAAAGAGAAAGCAAATCAATTTATCAATCATAACCTCAAAACAAAAAACCGTAAATAATTGCTACAAAAACTGAAGGGAATTTTGACATGATTGGACTTTCTCAAACCAGTGCTTGTTTGTATTGCTATCTAGAACAATCCGCAAATGTGTGTCTTGCTTTGCATGCATGTTACCAAAGAATATAGAACTACCAAGAAGTATTATCTGACTTTGAAAATGAAATCAAACACAGAAAGCTCTTTTTTAAATAATGAAAAGAGAGCCGACTGAAAAATAATTGGGAGTAAAGCTCTTTCTCATACAACGACAACCTCGATCCCCACGTCGTACATATCCATAATTCCATTACACCATATGGAAATCTCCAATACTGAAAAATGCGAGGTGATATAAAACAGCAGTGAAACAATCCTAAGCAAAATATTACTTTGAAAACAAAAATTGTTATTTGTCAATACAATGCCATAGTGAAAAATGAAAGAAAATTCGATTTTGTTCATTCATTCTTATTTACACCTGGTGTGCCAAGGAGACTGATAACTCAACTACAGAGATTTCTTCCGGAAAGTTTTTAACACTTCATTTAAAAAATTTATGAAAATTCAGAATTCTAAAAAAGGCATGAAACTGTCAAAGAAAATAGAATAAGTACCAACATTCTCAAACTATTTTTTCATACAGGGTGGGCCAAAAGAAGTCTTCTGATGTTGTTTGGCTCTAAATTTTTTTCTGAATGAAAAACTTCGATTCTGTTTTTTAATTATGTTTATTTGAACCTTTAGAATTTTATTGGTCAAGTCGAAAAGATGATATCGGCCAACTAGCCCCGTCACAATTGATTGCCACACATGCTCGTTTTAGCAATAGGATGTATGACAACAGTGGACGGTGCGCGATGTAGGGCCATGTTAACCGAGTTTTTTCTGTCGCAATTGGACGAATTAGGACTGGAGGACATGTGGTTCCAACAGGACGGAGCTACGGCACACACTGCGCGAGCCACAACCGATATTCTGAAGGCGGCGCCTCATCTCTCGTTTTGGCGATTTGCACTGGCCCGCAAGATCACCCGATTTAATCGTTCCAGAATTTTTTTGTGGGGTTTTTTGAAGTCCAGTCTTTACGTGAACAAGTTAGAGACGCTAGAAGCCCTCAAGCAACAACATTCGACACGAGTGCGAGGATCTGTCGCCCCAAGTTCTCGCCGAATGCCATAAAACGAGCCCGTATGGCAATTCAATTGTGACGGCGCCCATTTGGCCGATATCATCTTCTCGACTTGACCAATAAAATTCTAAAGGTTCAAATAAACATCATCAAAAAACAGAATCGAAGTTTTTCATTCCGAAAAAAATGAGAGCCAATCAACATCGAATGACTTCTTTTGGCCCACCTTGTAGAATCCAGTAGCGGAAATTTAAAAATGTTTGCTTCTGGATTATGCCTTTTTGAAATATAACAATCAGTAATACAGCATTTTATGCCAGATCGTAAGCAGTTTTTTTTATTAATTTTTCGCAAGAAATAAATTTTCCACCATCTACATGTCCATCAACGAAGCAAATGAAAAAGTGCAGAAGGATCGTGTACGTGTGCCTTTCGTCAATCCTCGTCATCTTCTCGTCGTTCATCAAGAACCGGTTATGCGGAAAACAGACTATTCTGTTACTACATGTGCGTGTACCTGCTACCTGGCTATAGGCATATAAAGAGGTATCGTTCGTAAGTCGTATTATCCTGAGGATGACTGTGTCGCTGTTTGTATTGTAACTACTTCTCGTTAAACTGTTTTATGAAATTCTCTGAGAGCGCAAGATTAAAAAGTTCTTGATAAAGAAAAGCAATAGCAAAAGCTGTGAGAGCGGGAAGCAATATTGGAACCCGCCATACAAAAATTTTCAGTAGAAACATTTGTATGAGATGCGTCTTCTTGGTAATTCCATATTCTTTGATGTTACCTAACGATAATAATTAATAAAATGTTTCACTACAGGTCTATTCCTTTAAAATGTCATTCCATTCCAATAGCAATAAGGCATTTCGCGAAGTCGTCTCTTTCGAAAGCATTTGCAATTTGTATTTTCAATTCAGAGACACATTTTGATGGGTGTCAATCGGAACTGACATATGAGGAGAGTTTCCTGTCAATTCGATGAATGTTACAGCTTCCATTTCAATCATATTTGAAGTATTGAAAGTCTACAACTGTTGTAATATCGCTATCACTTTAACTTACTTGATTTTATTATTTAAATGATTATTTTATTGCGAATATTGTATAAAAATAACTGACATAAATTGGGCGGGAACGTTATCGGTTGAGATTCCCATTCCCATTTCCTATCCACCACAAAAGTGCAACCATTTTTCCCGAATCAATTAATTTAAACCATTCGAAAAAGGCAATCACTTTGCATTCATTGCATTTACATTAATTTTTCCACTCATCAGAAAACATTTGCATTCAGTTTTAATTTATCGCCAATCATTGGCAGTATTTTTTCTATGTTTGAAAACAACAAATCTATCTGCCTTTGGCCTCGATTTTGTCGGTCCATTTATCAAAAGAAGGCACAATTTGGGTGTTCATGTTCACCCAAGGCGACTTGGACAATGAAATCGTCCGTCAAAGACTTTCGTTAAATGTTGCACAACACCAAAACAGGTCCAGCTCGCGTACTTTTTGGAAACAAGTTCTTAGCACTTGCCTGCCAAATTCAGACATGCGAAGAAAACCACTCAGAACAACTTTTTTTATACAACAGTGTTTAAAAAGAAAGTTGTTCTGAGTGCCAACTCATTGCATTGGATAAATAGATAGACCGGTAAAAAGTCACTAATCTGCGGCGAATTACTCGTTGCTCGTTGTTTTGCTTATTTGATTTTATCAATAGTTTTGAATAAGACCTAAACGCAACTGTTAAAAATCCGGCAATGGCAGGACATGTAACACAAATTGTTTACTGATTTTTATGAACAACCTCGCGCCACTTGTCAACTTGTCATAGAAAAGGCTATTTCGCATTCAATTGTCACGTATTCAAAAAAAAAAAAAACTGACAGTTATGTCTCAACCCCAATTACCGTTGCATATATCATCACACCAACTATATACCCTTTCCCCACTATGTCTTGGACATACTTAAACTTATTTAACTAAAACTAGAGTGTGCTAATGAAAACTGAATGTAAATAAAATATACAGTTGAACAAGAATTTTAAATAATTATAAATAAGCATAAGGTAGCAAAAGTAAAAATTGTAGAAAAGCGAACGATTTATTTCAAATGCGTGTGCTTGTTTAGAAACTTCGTTAAATAGCTTATGAAAACTGTTTTGAAATTTACACAAAGAAGAAAACAAGAATGTTTTACGATTTAATATAGAATTGAAAAATGTATCCATATATATATAAATTTATTATGTACTTTGTTCGAACTAAAACGAGTTAGATGGTATGGATTGTCACGCACTCACCTCCGAAGTACTTTAATTTCATTTTCGAGCGAGTCTTCTTTGCCTTTAAGCGCTTTTTTATCAATTATCTTTACAGCAAAATGTTGGCCGGGATTTTCTTTGCTTTCGGCTAAGCGTACTTCTGAAAAGGCACCACTGAAAAATACCAAAGAAGATACATGTTACGACAGTGAAGACATTTCTTAAAACGCGTATATTATGTCAAGGCGCAACAAAACTAACTACATTCAACGAAAAATTATAAAACAACTAGTCAAAGGGGGACGTTCAAGTATCTAGTTTAGTAAGTCTGACAGCTCTCTCACTAAGTGAATCTCGGTTTTGATTGGTCGAAATCGGTCATGAGAGCAGCTGTTTTAGTTGACGTTTATGGAGGGGTAGCCGACGAATCTAGTCAAGAAATTCGTGACTGTCAGTTGACAGTTCTCATATGTGGCTGACGTAGAAATCGTGACGTTCCCGACCAATCTAGTTTTTGCGTTCAGGTTGCATCTCATCCAGACCAATATAGTCGACTTAAGGTAACTAGATTCTTGAATGCGGCCAGTATCTTATGACAAAAGTGAGCACAAATTATTTCTTAGCTGTCAAATTAGTTGTCGTGGAAAACCGATTCGAGCTGCTTCCATGCCGATTTGTGATCAGAGAAAGACAGATTTAAAAAGAGCCATTCATATGACAGCAATCAACTACCAAGCGAACTTGATCTTGACCGTTGACACTCCATTTTATATTCACAGGAGAAATTTTCATTCAGAGGTAAGTACTGAGGCCCCCCCCCCCAAAACTCGCAATTCTCATGACAAAAGCGCTGCTGGTCCACTCATATTTTATTCGGAATTTCTTTTCCTATCCATGTAATGCAAGATAACGCAAAACGGCCGAAGTTCGGGAAGCCGGTTGACAAATATCGGATCGGATCGAAACAGGGTAGAAAAGGGTCACTTGCTCTAGCTCTTTTACGAATCTTGATGTCTTTTCAGAGTTGCAGAGGTTTACCAATAGAGGAAATTGTTTACGTAGTCGTCATATTTTCAAATGAATCGAAACACATTGCATCAAGTGGATCTATTCTTGTTTATCTAATTTGGTCACCAATTGAATAAAAAAGAGTCTACCAGTCAATAGAAAGCATGTAGTAAATAAACGTCAGCAAAAAAGGGACGAGTTTTTTTATTGGACTCACGAAATCTGAAGTCCGAGAGCAGAATCTGAAAAGCCTAATTGAAAACCGCATTAATGGCGCTGCCGTTATGAGGTTGTAGTTGGAACAGCTGTTTAGTTCTACATGTTGTGATAACTGATAAACTTGAAAATTGAGGGAAGAAAATATCAATGGATTGGAGACTGCCTTTCTGTCCGTTAAAATCAAGTTATGTTGCGATTCACATGCCGGTGGCGCTTATTGGCCGTCGCTTTTAAAAATAATCCACTGAACGTCGTTGCGTTTGAGACACGCATATCCTCTACCACAATGGTCGTCCTCATTATTGTCAATCTCATGGTTATTTAGGGGTCAATGTAAAAGCAAAGCACTTATGGCGGAGTCTTTAACACAAGACAACGTCATGTGTTTGACTTCTCTTTTGGTTATGCCTCTTGCTACGTACACCAAAGAAATCGTGTGAAAAACTTTAAACCAAACGCGAATATCTTATATTTATATCATACGTTGTAGGACAAAAATATGCGTTGGAGCGTAATAACCTTAGAAATTGGTTTTGCTTCCTGACAAAAATTCAAGAAATCAATTCTTTTGCGCCGCAACATTTAATTCAATAAAATATATCTTGCTAAAGTAAATGCATAAACGTAAAGTAAAAAATCGAGTACTTACGTTCCAAGTAATCCTTGTAAATTATATTTGTCTTCGATTGAGATTTGTTTATTTAGATCTTTCGTTTCCTTTTTCGCTTTTTTACCCGAGTCTTTTTTGCCAAAAAGTGGCATTTTTAAAACTTTATCTCGTATGAAATTCACTTTTCTAATTTAAGATCTCTCTCGAGTGCCGGTTGTCTCTCGTGAACTATTCACCTTTTGGACTTGCTTACATATATATATTTACTGTGTTGCACATTCACTATGTTGTGTATACTGCACCTCGAATATTTTTCTACTAGACTTATTATCGTGGCATTTAATTTATTTTGTAAAAGGTTTCTCTAATATAATATGATGATGACGAGTTATTCTGAAACAACAAAAAAATAAAAAAAAATAATAATAAATAAACTAGCACAAACAATAAACCAGCGATGTGTTTTAATTTGGACCGATTGATGACTTATCAGCTAAACACGACACAAAGTAACCCCCGTTTAGTGGCATAACCCTGTCTTAATATGGAGAAATAGTAGTAGTATCTCTAATCAATTGCACTACATACTTTCACACATTTAATATTTTTTTGTTGGTTTGTTTTTTTAAGTTTTATTAAGAAATGATAACCTACATTTTTCTGAGTGACCGTGTCTGTTAAAATAATAATTATATCATTATCTCCGTAGTTCGGGCTTAATCGCGCCAATGACTTCAAATGATTGCTGCGAGCGGCTGCGTATCTGTTGGCATATGTATTGTAAATTTGAAAACTTATCGCCGTGCATATACGCAGATTGTTTTTCTATACAATAATTATTATAATTGACCGAATAGATTGGCTATAGAGCGCTCTGGTCGCATTAAGCCACAGAATGTAGACTTTACTCGCCAGAGCCATAATTTAGATTGCATTTTAATGCAGTTACTGTTTAATTAGATTAGTGGCGAGCAATTCCAGCACTGCGACTACCTTAAGGAGCCCTCTGTGTCGTGCAACAGGGCAATTTGTTTTTGTTGCGGATATTGTCAACTCAAGGATATTCTTTGTGTGGATACAGTACAGTGACATGGGGGACAGCAGACTCTTGTTTTTCCTCTGCGTACAAAAAAAAGGATATGTATGCAATGCAAACGATTTATTACATTTGGGGTTACTATGTTTGCATCGCTTGTAAGCGCCTTACGTAGTTAGCTAAAGCACAGGGAGTGCTTTGTCCCGTCACACGTAGAGGAAACTCGTACGTCCCAACTGAGCATCCTACAATGGCGGCCCTTGTTTCATTGTTTAAAGTTATACCCTCCTTCTGGCATTAAAAATAAGTTCCAACACAAACACCCAAACAAACAGCGCAGTCTGTAAAAAGCGGCAAAAGGACGACGCCAACACGAAACAGTAGCTCTCCCCAACGTCATGCAAAAGACCTTGCCAAATCCTGAGAGCATTCAACTTCGGAAGTACATAATTGGATTCGAGTATTACGATGCAACCATAGTTTCATTTTCTAAAACATTTTTGTTATAAACAAAAAATTGAGTAAACTAAACAGCAGAAAGTAAGGCGAATGTATTTTCAAATGCGATTTCCTCAGTTCTTTGCAGCAGATAAAAACGCTGCTGAATAAATTGTGACGCATGTTTTGGAAAAGCTGTAAATATTTGATATGAGATGCTTTAAACACTCAATTGCCGTGAGAACCTGCTTCACATGCAATTTAATGTCGTCTTATCAATGGATAAGTAACCAACAGGTCTTATTAATTACACCAGCGGATATTGTTTGCAACGGTAGTCATGACCAGGAATTATATACCATGTCAGCTGTGAATACAAGTTCCCATACTTGTCGATGAACACATTCAATTACCAACGTACATGCTGTCATAATCCCTAAGGCGTGTAATAAAGTCAAAGTGGCAATTAAAATGCGAATTGTTGGCCATAAGCTACTTGCGGCTCAAAGTAAACCGTTGGGCGAGAAATCGTATCACACACAATTCGGAGCTGACATCATTCCGAAAATACGATGAAAGAAGTGTTTGAAAAATGGATTGGTCTAAAGTTCTGTAGCGTATGACACTGTACCCGACTCGGATCTTCTTGAAGTTGAGATTTATCCTTTTTAAACTGTCAATGGGACGTTCAAGTATCTAGTTTAGTGAGTCTGACAGCTAGCCGACTTGATGTGTCTTATTTTTTTTCGATTCGGACCACTTTTTGTAGATCTCGATAATTTTTCAGATATCCACAGCGTTTTTACGTCATTTTAAGAAGTTTGCTTTCAAAACAAATGCACAAAGTTAGAAAAGTTAAGAAATATATAAATAGCAATGGATATAACTTTGGAGGAATTATTGTCTTCATCTTCTTCCTCATTATCTGAAGACTACGAATCACCGAAACTACTCCATTTATATCTAAAACAGTCAATATCCAGGGTTGATTTTACCCAAAACGAATGCAATTTAAACAGCAGATCAATTTCGTCGCATGTTCCATGAGCCGCGTTAATCTTGAGATCCGAAAAAGATTTTTGGTGGTCCCAATGAAAAACGACATCAGTTTTTATTCGCCTGGATCGGTCACATGAGCAACTTTTTCAGTTGACGTTTATGGACGGGTGGCTGGCGAATCTAGTCAGAAATTCCTGACTGAGTACTAAGTTGACAGTTCGCGTAATTTGTATGGGAAACATAGCCACTGTGAGCTACTAAAATTCAAAGTTGAAAAAATGTTATTGGTAAGGCCCCATGTTGCTAATAATCACACTTATTGTCCAGCTACATTTGACGAACTCATAATAGCGAAATTTTCCATACAAACTGACCCATTGTGACATAGAAAGTGAAAAGTTCAAAAAGGATTATTAGCAAGGCCCAATATTTTAGCGTGCGAATTAAATTCAAATGATTTTTACTTGATCTGTCAAAATTTTACTTGCGCTGTCAGAATGTTGTCGCTCGTTGATTGCGCGAGCTTAAAATCAGTAAAGAGATTCTGGTCAGCCCAGAAACTCTATCTTGGCAGGGCTATTTTAATGGGAGCTTAATTTTAGCGCCAACAGCGTACCAAACTTTAACTTAAACCCATAATAGCTAAGTTTATATAAAAAATTTGACCTAAGAAAATCGAAAATGATTGCCACAACTATTTCTATCGTTTACATTATCAAACACAAACAAAATCAACACTTATTGGGACCTTTGAATACCTATGAAATGCATAGCAATAGATAGCCGGTAGACAATACGTAGGTATTCCGCTGTTTAAATAAATTTACATTTTAAATTCTGGCTGTTGATCTTAATTTGGAATGGGGTGTTTTTTTTTTGTTGTTTCGTTTTTTTTTGTTTATATTTTTACTTTGGTTATATAAACAAAATTTTCAGAAAATGTTTAATCAACGGCTTGGGAATTTATTTAGTTGGTTTTTTTGTTTACAAATGTTTTGTTTATATCACTGAAATTGCCATTAACCTGTTAAACGGGCGCATGTTAAACATTTGAACACCAAATGGGATGTGTGCAGCCGCATGAATTAAATTTAAATTGTTTTTTTATTTTTTCCATTGCCAATTGGCATTGGTTACTTTTGCAAGAGATATATCAAATGTAAATGTATGCAAATAACTACTGATGTTTTTTAAAAACACTGCACAAGTTCTTTAATATAGAAAAAAAAACTCCATCTTTCCATCTTCAGTGAAGAAAATCACAGCAAATAATGAACAAACAACCTGGCGACAAGACGACAACCACCGCACAAACTACAAGAATTGATTCTAGGATGCTGGCTATGTACCCTCACCTACCACAGATGAAGGATGGTTCTGCCTCCAATTGCAAGTGTGCGTAGATAAAACCATATGAAAATTAAAGTCACCACTAATGTTGTTACAGAAAACCAATTAAGACCAAATATCACATTAAGGACGAGACACACTCTCAATGCATGCATTTGCGTTGCATGTTTTAAATTGGCGACAAGGATGCACAGGAGTCGACTTTGTCTTGATGGTAGTGTGTGCTCTATATACCAAATACTATTTTTTTTTTCTGTTTAATTGTATAAATATTTGATTTAAACCCGTAAAAAAAACAATATCAAGCACGGGTGGATACAGGGATTTTCGGTGGTGACTGCTTACCACCGAAAACCTCGATTATACCCTTCTGATTGGCATCATAGCTTTTTTTTCTCTTATGCTACAATTTCTTCTACGATGTATATTACGGGATTTCTATGCTTACTTATAAAACGAACATTGTACCTACCTTACTTACCGAAAGTAAAAATAAAAATAATTACAACGATATTAGTACTGCTTCAATGTTAGTAGCAAGTGTAGAATTTTCAAAAGAGCCCAGTTCGATGATGTGATACATGGCCTACATGGCTTTTTGTAAAAAAAATAAAATGTCAAAATCTTCAATCACAATTTAATAATAAATATATAACACTTCACAGGGCACTATTGTTTTTTGTTTGCATTTTTTGCTGGCACTCAGAAGTTTGAAGTTTTGTTTTTCGCGAATTTCTTTTTAGTTGTTCACACTTGACGATGATGGTTTGGCTCCTTTCTTTGCGCACACCATGTAACAACATGAAAGTCTGTAAATATATATATATACATATATGGAAAAACGAAAGAAAATATCTTTGGATACCCGCAGAGATATTTTTTGCTCAAATCACAAATTACTCAACTGATTAACGAACTCACTTCTAGTTGACCGAATGATCGACCGATTACTCTATATGGTTATAAAGCACTAAACGTCAATGAAACCGTCAAGTAGAAATTCGTTTCAGAGTCAGAGTGACTCGTTTTTTAATTGTTTTCTTGTTTTTTGTTCTTTTTTTTTCTTATAAAACGAGAAATAGAGAGAATGAACAGGAAAAAAAATAGCTAAACCGAGACTCAACACTCAACACAACTCAACTCAACTCGAGTTAGGAACAGACGCGTAGACAGTAAGGTGTCTACAAACTACAACTGGCCCGGTGCACAGTAAAAAGCAAAACTTATAATAATAATAATAAAAAATTGAAATGCGATTGCAGCTTCTTTTCAATGAAACGTTTCAGATCTGGAAACGATCGGAAAAGAAGTAGTCGGCGTGTAAAGTGCGTCTATCACAGATGGAATTAAATTAGGATGCGGGTTCCACTTTTGATGTTGGTAGCTAGACTACCAGCTTCGTTTGATATTACTTTTTTTTTATGTTTTATTTTATTTATTTTACCCTATATCGACTGGTGCCGAGGAAAATTGGGCCAACAGCGGTACCGGTGTAAACAATTTATATTCATTTGTTTATGTTAAACAAAGATACGCGTAGTGAGTGAATATTTTTTGCCTTTAAACTACATATCCAGTTGGATTTTATATCTCTGAATTTAGACTGTCTGAATGCGCAGGATCTAATTATCGGATAGCATTATTCTTTGTGCAGAAACACACACACACATAGGATGTTGTGGGGAAAATAATGAATCAAATGCTCATATGTTTCCTGCTTTGAAATGTAGGATAGTCTAATCAATGGCAATCAACAGTGCGCATTCCTGCTCTTAGAATGTTTCCTTATTAAAGGGAGACAGAGAAATGCTAATGCGCATCTTGGTCGGAGTTCGGTATACAAAATACACAGTCGCAAACATCGTTATGTATATCTAATATGAAAAACCACCCACTCGGGGAGTTTTCGTCAACTGTTCCAGTCCATGTATGATAACCTTGCATATTCTTGGGTCGAATGGCAGGCAGCGGAGCCGGACCACTAATATCGAATTTGTTTTTTTTAAACCTTACAGAAAAAATGTAGCAGCGGTTTTCGAAGAAGTTAAAACAGTTTTTATTGGCGCTTACAAGGTTGCCAATGCAAATAGAAATGGTTTAATTTTTAAATATCAAAGAAAAAACTCCCCTTCGATTTGTGTTTGGAAAATCAATATCCACGTCCCTTCATAGGTATATTACATAGAAAGGTATACGCATGAGGGAAGTCAAATGTTTAAGGAAGATCTATTACATTATTTCTCTGTGGTTGATTGGCTATAATTCGACGCCATATAGGTTGAAGCGGCAACGAACGCAAGCAGCTTGGATAAGGCATTCGATTGGGCGCTATCAGAGCACTTTTCTTTTGCTCTAGGTCACTTCTTATGTTCGTTTGATTCGTAAAAAAACAATCCTTTTCATATTTTAGAGCACTTTTGCGAATCTGGATTTTTTTGCCAGAGTTGCTTCAGATTTACCAATACAAGAAGTGCGTTTGAAAGTGACAACTAGTGAACTTTGTTTACGTTTTCGTGAAATTTTTCAACTCCAAAGAAACGCAAAGCATCGAATGGATCTATTCTTATTAATTATTTATACACAAATGTTTAGATATCAATCTATGTGCAATTTCGAATGTTTTAACATATAATTCGACCAGTGAATGGAGAACGCTTAGAAAAGCGTCGAAGGCCACACAATACACATTTTCCAATCGCACGAATATCAACAAAAACAAGAGATAGTTACGTTAGACACACGGACACGAAATCCGAAATCTAAGAGCGAATATAAAAAATACTACATGAGTAAGTTCACTTTGGAACACAGCCAGACAACGTTCGTGTAGTTTTTTTGTTAAATTCTGAAGGACATTCAACATTTCGTAGTCTTTAAAGTAGATACTATAGGTTTGTTTGACGTGGCTAGCACTAGTGCCCACTAGTGCGCACTGAGAAGTGTCAACTAATTTTCAAGCCTGTCAAAAATACTGCACTACCCTGAAAATTCGACTTCTATATCGAACGCAAAACGTTGCCCGGAAGTCTGTCAGCTGTTGATATTGACAAATATTTATCTTTTGGTAACACTTTTTCCCGTTTATAGTTAAAAATGAGTGAACTAAATTCTGAATTTGGGTTTGTATATTGCAAATAATTGATAAAAGTGTTCGCAATATATATTATGACGAGTTTGAAAATGAAATGACAGCAAAAGTCAGCACTGAATTCTTGCCCCCACAAATTAACTGGGGTCAGTTCAGGGCACAACTAGGGTGCCCTAGAAGCCATGTCAAACACAGGTTTTCAGTACCAGGGCGAATTCAGTGCTATATCGAACGCATTAGGGTTAACCCAGTGCGCACTAAAGCCCACGTCAAACAAACCTTATATAATTAGGTATATCTCATTTCAAGAGATGGTGGAACACTTTCTGAGAAATACGCAAACGGTCAGTTTTAAAGGTTTACGCCAGTTTATTTACAGATTACGTCAACCCAAATACTCATCCAGTCTGTTTTACAATTTGGTCATAAGAGCATTTGAGGTACGCGGCATGCCGATTACACAACTTGACCCTGTGTTGACAACTGTAACTGTCAGGGAATCTAGTCTAACCTTTCGAAAATTATCTATGTACGGACCCACACTATCGCGGTAGGTAAACTATCAACAGAAATATTTTGCTTCTCGGGGAGCTAAGTAAAAAATGATCACGTAGGAAATTGTTTAAATGTTTTCGCTTAATTAAAATTTTAAATGGTTATATCCAGCCTAAGCAAATTTGGCGCTCCCGAATATTTTTGAAATTAAAAAATGCAACGGCAGCACTGAATGGTAGACACAAGGTGTAAGCAGCAGTGCTGCCATTCTGACCGAACTCCGGTCCTATCTCACTCCATATCTTCACTCTGACCGGAGAAAATTTTGAAATCCGGTCTACTACCTACTAAACGGAAGGAAAAAATTCTTTAACCGGAAAAACCTTTCCTGACCTGAAAAATAATATTGTTCTATGACTAGACATAAGGAATAGATTTCTATAATTTGAATGATACTTGGCCATACCTACTTAACGAACGCACTCACAATTTCATACAGAAACCAGTCTCATTTGAATGCTTCCACCAACTGTGACTGATGTGGTATTCGATTGGGTTTCTTCAGATTTGCTCTCACATTTCAGATTTCGTGTGGCTAATCGAACACAAAAACGTCACTTGCTCTTTTTTTGTTGATATTTGTGCGACTTCAATATGTGAAACCTTAGAGAAATTTTCTAAGCGTTTTCCATTCACTGGTTAAATTTTATATGAAAACATTCAAAATGAGCGCCCACATTGCTTTCTAAACATTTGTACATAAATAATTAACAAAACTATATCCACCCGATGCAATGCTTTTCTTTGCAATTGAAAAATTTCTCGAAAACGTAAACAAACCCCACTAAAACGTACTTGTATTGGTAAATCTGAAGCAAATCTGAGAAAAAATCCAGATTTGCAAAAGTGCTCTGAAATCTGAAAAAGATTCCTTTTTTTGTACCAAACGAACATAAAAATTGCACTGAGAGCAAAAAAAGTGCCATGAGAGCGCCCAATCGAATACCACATGAGTGTGTGCATTCAAACAAGACCGAAGTGAAGACAATTCGGCACATTTTGCAATTTGGTGTTGGTTTTACGAATTTCAAACGCCGAAGTGGAGTGGAAAGTTCCTTTTTTAATGGATTGTTTTTTTTACCTACTTAATTTAAGATTAATTGTATATATTACCGGACTTCTGGTCAAAAATTCGTATTTTATCTTTTGAACGGAATTTCTGCCGATCTTAAAAAAATATATATCGGTCATTCGGTCAGATTTGACCCGATTAATTTTTTTTAGTGGCAACACTGGTAAGCAGCACATACGTAGGCACAAGTTTCGTATGACAACTGCGGTGGGGTGGGGATGCGAACAGAGATAGAATGAAGATAACTTGTCAATTGTCATTTCATTTAAGCAGAAAGTTTACAAATATCGCATAATTAAAAACCTGAATCGTTTAGTTCCGCTTTACGTCAATGTTTTGAGAAATAGTTTCGTCTGCGTCCGTGTCGTCTTCCAGTTGAAATTGATAAAACAGCATTTTGCTTTTACAATCGCGCGGGAAGTAACATAAATAAATAAATAAACTTGTTTGTTAACAATCAATCGCATTAGCGCTTAATTCGATCTAACTAAAAATATAGAAGGCATTTATGACAGATGGACTTGATGGATTATTCGCAAATCATAGCAACGGAAGAGAAATCGGATTAAGCAACAAAACTCACTATGAAAAGTGAAAGAATTCGGTAGATTTATTCCAAATATAGTGTGAAACCTGTTCATAGACAACAGTTGCAATGGAAGGCTGTGGTGCCGACTCTCAAGCCCAAGAAGAAAGTACACAGCTGTCGATATCAAAGAGACAAAATCAGAACTGGTCGAGATTCTCCGAGTGGGTGCATTGTATGTGCGTGGTTACCTTCGATCTGGAGCTTGGCCAAGCTATTGAGGTCAGTTAGTGTTGTTTTCTTCATAGCAAATCGCTAATGCTTAATGTAATGCTGACTTCCGTGTGTTTATTTTTTTTTTGTGTTTACTTCGATGTGATCGTGTCGTCCATCGTTGCTTTTCGCTATTAGGTTATCTACCCGGAGAAATTTACTCCATCTGAGCAGGAAAAAACCAACATTTGCTATTTAGCCTTTCCAGATTCGAACTCTGGTTGCATGGGCGATACTCAGTTCCATGTGCGGTTGCGACTAGCCCCTGATGCCAATATGCAGGACAATAGAAACAGTACGATGAGCTTCCAACACAAGCGCTTCAATACGCAATGCATAACCGTCCAAAAGGCTGACAGAGCCCACTACTGGGGCTTTGTTTACTTTCGCCAGAGGAAAGAGGCGAGCCTGCCGCGCGGATACTTCCAAAAGGTGAATATTCGCGCAAACCATTACCAATGAGCATGCGATTTAATTTGGTGTCTTTTCAGAGCTTTATTCTACTCACGAGGCTTCCGTTTTTTAACTTGTTTTATGAAATTTTGTCACAACTCGCTCCAAAGTATTTCCGTGACGGTTTCAGTGCTATCGAATCGGCGTGCAATCAAATCTGTGACTGGCCACCATTACGCTCGGGCGAATCACTCAGCCTCCAACTGTTTAATACAACCTATCAAATTGCTATTCCACAGGCGAACAGTAAGGGTGGCAATAACAGCAATCCTATGCCTGCGACGCCTACGATAACGCGCCACTTGGACAATCGGCGGCTGCATCCTTTGTCGCCGCAGGCTAAGGTCATAGCGTCGGTAAATGAAATTGATATATTTCGCAGTGTATCGTGCGTAATTACTCATATATACACACTATGGGAGTTGGTACTAACGGCCGAGCCTATTGTCGTGATAGGTTCCTCCCCAGCGGACACATCGCATATGGTGCAGTCGCTTGTCTCATTTATTGCTCCGTTGGAATACTGCGCGGAATCGCGGCCCTACTTCACCATCCACGACAGCGAGTTTAAGGAATTTACACGCGAGTATGGGCAATTCGCGACGCCGCCATCGATAATTATTGGCGTGACTAATCCCTTCTTTGTTAAGCTTCTTAAAGAGTGGCCCCACATGATTCGAATAGCAATGAGCGATAGTCAAATTAATTCGCTGCATTCTTTGCCACGGTCATCATCCTTGGGTGTATCGTCGCCAAATCTAAGTGGTTCCTATCCCGTAACTAATGTGGTCAACTCGAATAAGCGAATAGGCTCGGCTGACCACACAACGGGCGTCATCACC
Source organism: Cheilosia impressa (assembly GCA_948293265.1). NCBI lineage: Eukaryota > Metazoa > Arthropoda > Insecta > Diptera > Syrphidae > Cheilosia > Cheilosia impressa. The sequence continues at coordinate 7,051,843 of OX411885.1, read as the reverse complement.
AAGTACAAACCATTTCTAAAGAAGGACAAGGCCTTGATAAAGAAAATCCTCCTCGGAATGAATACTAAACGACCAGAACATGTACAGTCGGCACTGCTACGAAGAAACCTCCTCGAACTCACACAGAGCTTTATGATACCACTCGAACGGTATATGGCATCGCTAATGCCTCTGCAAAAAGACATAAGCCCCTTCAAGTCAGCCCCAAACCCGAACCAATTCAAACAAGAGGATTTCCTAGCCACTCTTGAGCAATCGGGCCCACACCTGACGTCACCCTTGAAGGGCAATTGGAAGGGCCTCTATAAGCGGTTCTTCAATTCGCCAAACTTCAAAGGCTGGTACGAAACCCGGCATCGGGAATTACAACAAACCCTCCAGGGACTGCAGCTGCAAGCGCTATCCGGAGCGGTAAGTTCAACCCTTTTGTTTTTGTTTTCACTATAACAGCCTTTGTTTGTGTGTGTTGACAGGATCTCAATCAGTGGGCTCAAGGAAAACAGGAGGTGGAAATAATTGACATGATTATTAAGCTAAAGCAAAAACTCAACCTCTGCTCAACGGAAGACTCTCACGAATGTAGGATAGAAAGTGAAAGTGTGCGACAGGCGAACGACAATATCGTCAGCAGCAGCAATCAGTTTACTGAAACACGACAGCAACTCCAACGTCAAATTGAGAGTATGAAGCAATCTCTACCTGATGACCTGAAGACTATACTCTTTGATACGTGATATGGCGACTTTCGACACTAATATTGAATATAATTGACATAACATGTGCATAACTTTAGCGAATTATATTTTTTTAGTTTCCCTATCGATTAGTTTGAGAATTTTATTTATACAAACAAAGAATAAACCAACAGAAACGTTGTCAATTTTTCCTTTCAACTGGCGTTGTCTAACTTTGCCAACCAAATCAAATGAAAATTAAGGGGTCGCCGATCGTGTTGAACAGACACGCCTTTTAGTAGAGTCGATGTCGGTGCTAAGGACTCAATGGTATCGAATGACTTGACACACGCCAGAGGAGTCACTTGTCTACCCTCATCGGTCAGAGAATTCACCCTCTGAATAAACAATAACGGACTCATTGTATTAAACTTATTTTTATTAAAAATACTTTTAAGATATAATGTGTGTGTATAAAATACTTTAAGAATAATAATTAATACTGATAATGCTTTCGTTAAAGTTACATTTAAATTAAAGACTTTATTAATTAAGTAGAAATGCAACGCGTATTGAATAGAGAGCTGTGAAATTGTAAGATTCCGTCCTTCCTTTCCACCACAGGTTTTATTTGGCACTGCTGATGAATCTGCTGCGGATCCAGCTGCATATCTTAGTCGAAGGCAACTTTGCGGGAAAATGACGTGAGTGATGATATCTCACTGGGATTTGAGTCCGATGGCAAATTGTTGAACTCGATTTCTTCACTGATGATGTTTTCTATAAGAAAAGGAAATTGATGCGTTAGGCATTTGCTCCTGATTACGATTTGTCCTAATTGAATCAAGCACGTAAGTAAGTCTTACCATTGGAAGCGTGATTTTCGTTGGGCCACTGCTTGTGACTGGGAGCGTAAAGAATCAACAAGGTGATTATGTAAATATTCCACATGCCGTAGACACCAGTGAGGAAGGCCGATGTCATTTGGATTTCGATATTTTCGTCCCATTTCCAATGGCCTTCTGCCATCTGGCCCATAATAAATCCCGCAACTGTCAGAGCAGCACAGATTATGGTGGCCAGCATGAGAAACTTGAAGCGATAGATCAGTCCCTCGTAGTGCAGCCGGCGAGCAGTAGACATGGACGGCAGCGACGTCTGCTTAATGCTGATGTTCACAAACACCTTCCACACCATGTAGCAGAGGAAAAAGAAGTAGATTCCAACAGAAATTCCAGCCAAAATGATGAATCCAAACTAAACAAGGAACCGAAAATAAAAACTGAAGGCAGCCAAAACAGATGAACGAACTTACAGCCAAGTTAGCACCGACAGGCTTCGTCCAAATCGAATAAAATGGGTTTCGCAATTGAACGCCACGTTCACATATATCAAAAACAAACAATGACATGCAGCCCACAACGACGGCGCTCAGATGCTTCCAGTAAATGCGTAGCGAATTCTTTTCACCAGAATCTTGAATCTTCAAATAAAATAAGTAGAGGGAAAACGACTTGCGGAATAAACTTACCAACATATGCTCGCCAGCAAAAACTAACCAAAACGACAGCAGCATGGCGTAGAAAATCCCCTGCCTGACATCGCTCAGCAAGAGCATGTAGGGCATTTCAACTGCCAACGTGAGGTACTCTAATGGCACTGCAATCAAATTTAAATGAAAACAACCACTCAATGCACGCACCGAATACACATACAATTCAGGAAAGTCAGTGTCCCTCCCAGATAGATAAGCATGTATTCAAGTAGAGCTGGTGACCGCTGAAGAATATGTACTCTGCGCCAGAACCAAACCATGATCGCCATCACGAAGGGGAAGAATATTGTCTTCAGAGAAACCCATACTTTGGTGAAACCTCCATTCTGATAGATCGCCGTCAGTTGAAGTTCGTGCGAATGCCCTATGTTCAAGTTAAGTTTCATGTCAGTGTCTACCGGCAGTCGGATGTTCAGTAAATAGTAGTCGTGATGAAGGGCGCCCAGTTCGAAAAGCGGAATCATTTCGCATGAATAAAAGGTCTCTTGGTTCGATACCTAGGTGCGCAAAAATAATGTCAAGAAATGTATCACTGTCTGTGCGTAAGACACTCACGTGAATGGACTTGCACTCAAGGAAGCGTTTTTCCAACGACTTTGCATATAACTTCCACGTATTGTCGGGGTCCCCTTTGTTACGGTATGCCAATCGGGCGTCTATTGTCAGTTCACTACGGGGATCTATACACAGTGGGAAATCGTCAAACGACTGTCATCATCGCCGACAATGGGCTTAACTCACCAACTAAGATGTCTGTCTCGTACGCTATATCCACTTGCAGCACCCCGATGAGATTTTGCTGCCATCTGGAGTAATCAAGCACTTGACCTTCGCGCGGTATTGGCATCTAGCGGTGGTATTCGATACGGTTAGATAAACAAATTGCATTAGCTGCAAAGTAAAGAACCTTACTTGAAACACAAACACTATTTGATTGGCCATCTTTGTGTAATGCTTTTCGATCTCCTCCTGTGGAATTTCGTTGCATTTTTCTGCTCCACGGGAGTAGATCCAGAAGCTGGTGTCATTCTGCCTTGCGTGATTATCTTTGCAAACCATTCCGATGATATTCTGGTGGCTAGCAGGCACTGGCGCTGTAGCAATGCATACAGTTAATATTCATTCCTCGGTTCGTATTCGAAAGATGGACACTTACCGATTAGGCCGCCAATAAGGAAACACACCACTTGACATATCAACAGAATTACCACCAAAACCGAAAGTTTCCGCCCGCTCAAATTCTCTAAAATTGTTCCAGACATATTTTCGACCACCACTCGTGCGATTTTGTAACCAGAGACAAATCAAGTATTGTCTCTGTTTGTAACAATTAACGACTATGACAAAGAACCTGGACAAGAGACTCACAGATCTACCAATTTTTTTTTCCTTTTCAGAAGATAAACGAAAGGGAATAAATACATAAAACGAAAATGACAAATGCCGAAGTGTCAAGAGGTAGAGGTATACCGCCGCCGGTAGTTTCTTTGGTATTCCTTTTATAAACAAACCTATTTCCACCCTTGCATTCGGACAGGCCGAAGAAAAAGGACAAACATATGAGTAAATTCCATTTCATTCAACAAGCATAGAGAAATGGAAATAATACAACCAGTGTTGCTGCTTGCATACAGGGTTGCCATAACAAGTAGTATAGACTTATGTGGTATTCGATTGGGCGCTCTCAGAGCAATTTTTATGTTCGTTTGGTACAAAAAAAAACAATCTTTTTCAGATTTCAGAGCACTTTTGCGTATCTGGATATTTTCCCAGATTTGCTTCAGATTTACCAATACACGTTCGTTCGAGTTTGGCAACTAGTGGAGTTTATTTACATTTTAGTGAAATTTTTCAACTCCAAAGAAATGCATTGCATCGGGTGGATCTATTTTTGTTAATTATTTATGTACAAATGTTTAGAAATCAATTTGGGCGATCATTTTGAATGTTTTCATATGAATTTTAACCAGTGAATAGAAAGCTCTTAGAAAAGTGTCGAAGGCTACACATATTCCAATCGCACAAATATCAACAAGAAAAAGATCAAGTGACGTTTTTGTGTTCGATTAGCCACACGAAATCTGAAATCTGAGAGCAAATCTGAAGAAGCCCAATCGAATACCACATTAGTAATAGACTTTGTGCGACTGCGATCGATTTATATCGATTGCGTTAGATTCAAACTGCGTACGCAAACGAACCTAGTGCAAAGTGTTATTAGTACTTAAATTTTGTCGTATTTAAATTTTCCCGTAGACAATTGAATTAGGGACGTAAATAGGGTATCATAAATGCGAAAGGTCCATGCATTCACCGAGTTTGGAAGCTTGTGCTTAGTAAAAAAAAAACTCACTTGGCGTGCTTATCGTGTTATGAAAATGAATTTGACATAAGAAAAAGCAAAAGAGGACTGAAGAGTAAAGTTTAAACGTCAACTGGTCTCTTGGATTGAATAAAGCCCGTAAAATTGTAAAACAACCAACATGGCTACTTGTTTAGCAAATCTAGCTAAACACTGATTTCCCCAGAGAAAATTTGATTCACAATATTTGTGTCGCACTGTTTATCGCCATTTATGTTTAGTCTGTTACAACTGTTACACAACTTATCAGACAAAAAAAAATGTAGGAAAAGTATTAACGCTGTTTCTAAATGTGCCAGCCCTTAGTCGCCCACCCTGTACTTTTGTTGAAAACAAATGCGCCACCTACCTCGGATATGTGACATGAAACTATCAACGTGTACCAAACACCATCGCCTGAAACAAATGAGATGTCATCTACCAAAACATAATTTTGCATTTTATTTTCAGTTTCACACAAAACCTTCCAAAGTTTTCACATTCTGCTGTAAAATTGCTCATTGAAAGTGATAAAAATGAGTAAGCCAAGTATCAACAACGAGGAGGACTGCAACTCTACATTGTTCTACGCCCGAAATGAATACTACGTGGGCAACTTTATGGGATCCATTAACTTTGTTCTACCGGAACAATCAGTAGCTGGAGCTGAACTTCTATCGTACATGTATCTCTCGTATCTGGCAATCGATTCAGGTCGTTTAATTGCCAGCGATATTAAGGAGAATGACACAACGCCGCTTCTCGCCCTTCGCTATGTACACGATGCGTTTGAAAACCCTTCGAAAATTGAAGATATATTGGAGCTTATGAATCAGAAATTATCGGAAGACGATGAAACAAATATCTGGCACACAGCCACTGCCATTGTGTACTGTTACGATGACCAGTTCGAGAATGCTTTAAAGTAAATTGTGTGAAATATTCGCCTGGTTTGTAATTGTTTTCCATTCTCGTTCGTAGAATCCTTCATGGTTCAAGCAAGCTGGAGTCTATGGCACTTTCGGTGCAGTGTCTTCTCTCGTTGAATCGCATTGATTTGGCAAAACAAATTCTGGCCAAAATGCAAGAAATAAGCGATGACGCTACACTAACCCAACTAGCGCAGGCATGGATTGCCATCGCCACTGGGACAGAACAAATGCAAGACGCTTTCCACATTTTCCAAGAGTTTTGTGAAAAATACCAACCAACACCAGTGCTTCTTAATGGCCAGGCAATATGCCACTTGGGGCAACATCGCTACGAAGAAGCGGAGTCCGTACTACGCGAGGCCTTGACAAAGAAGCACAACGACTACGATGCTCTGATTAACATGTTGGTTTTGTCTCATCTCAGCGGAAAGGGAAGCGAAGTAAGTAAAAATCCAAAAGAGTTCGCATATTAAGTGTATTTTTTTTTCAGGTTATCAATAGGTACTTGGAACAGTTGCGGCAATTCTATCCCAAGAGTGATTTTATCAGCGATATGGAAAAGAAGTCGTCTGAATTCGATCGCCTTTGTTTACAGTACAGTCTCAGGGACGACAACAGTGTTGCCGTGTAATAAACAATTGCGACGAATTATCTTTTAAAGTTATAATTCATTATTCATTAAATTGTACTCCAATAACAATCAAGCAAATAAATAATAATACGGAGGGTTAATAAATCGTGGGGTTATGCGAGTGAATTGAGAAGCCGCTAGCACTTCCAACATGTGGAAGTAGGCAAAATGCGTCAGGGACAATAATGTTCCAGCCAAAGGCATCATTGCATCGTAGCCCTGAGATGAAACCACCGCGGATGCCAAAGCGCTTGTTTTAGATTGTTTGTGGCACCGTGCCCATTTTTTTAAGGCTACAGTTTGAATCAGACTTAATACGGAAAAATGATAGATTTTCGAGCCAATTGATATCGAAAATTGCATCTCGTAGGTTGAAGTAAGGTTTTGCGAAATATAAAATTTAAAACTCGCCATACATTTTGCAAATTCCTAAATGTCACCAAATTTACACTGAATGGAATTATATCGTTCATTTACGAGCACACTTTACTTGGGTTTATTCGTTTCTTTTTTTAGGATAACTAACAATTTCGGTTGTACGAAAACTCACAAAAAATCCGACACCTGCATTTGCAGGAAGAAAAGAACCGCTACTCACGAACAAGGCACACACGCACAAGTTTAACGATTGCGACTGAAAAAGCTTGTTTATTGAACCGATCGAACCGATCAAGTTCGAACACGGAACACAATGTTGTTGCGTTGCAATCAAATGCACGCACTGAGTCAAAATGATTAAGTTTAACTTACAACTACTTTCAACGTTAGAACGAAGTGTTGTACATAATTAAAATATGAATTTATTTCCCAAAATTGCGATTGCCGAAAATAATACCTATGCTAAACAATTGCTTTCGACTGCAGTGCTGTGCAAATGCAATATTGTACCAAAAGCACTCTCAGCAGCGCATTGTTATAATCATGATAGAATGTCGATTATAACAATGGAATGTCATTTATCACTGCAATTTGCCTAAATTATTTTTATACAAAGCCATTTATGATTCATTTTAAGGTTTTTCTGACATTAGACCTGCAAAAACAATTCATTCGACCATATTAATCAAATTTGATGAAACTACTACAGAAGTGAGATATGTGACTCTCAACGCATTTGGTCCAAAAAATTTAATTGGTTTTCTTCCAGAGTAACTAAATCTTTATTTGTTTTCATTCTGGATTGCGTAATACATACATTTTTGTGTCTTCATATTTTTGCTTTTCAAATGGTTTCTTTGTAATAATGCTTCAGTGTTTTTTATAATGCTCTATCCAATTCTGGAAGCGGTTTACTTTGATTAAAACTTTTTGGGATGCCTTTCTTTCCCTAGCAACACATCTTCGGACCTCTTTTTCTATGTGCTTGCAAAAATCCGGTTCCAGGCTGTCCAGCTCGTTAAGAAGACCCTAGAAGTTGGTAGAAGTTGGACATGATAATTTTAGCTCCTCTGCGGGCGGTTTATTAGTTTCACCATTAGAACAATATGAATCTGTCCGAGCTTGTCAATGCCACTTGCCTGATCGCCTTTAGTTTCCTTATTGTCCTGGACCTTGTCAAGCAACACTGGCGCCACACCTTCAATGTACCAATATATTTTGCTAGGGAAAAAGTTTCATTAGGCATCATTTCGGATGGTCCTCTATTCGCAAGGTCACCTTTTGGTTTGCTTTTGCTCAAACTGCTTTAGGGCTTGATTGGCTTCCGTCTGCAAGTGGCTCTTGCGATCCTTGAGATATGTAGGCGTGTTGTGAACGATTGGCCTCGAAACACAGCTATTGTGGGATTTTATCTGTCAATTTATGTGTATCAATTTATGAAAGTGAAAGTGGCTACTATTGTAAAATTCTGTATTGTTTGCTTGGGTACTGTATGATTTTGTACTAGCTCTTTTTTCATATATGCGTCATTAGCTTTAATTAGGTACAAAATAAGCGCTGTTTAAGTTAATAAGTAATAACATTCAACAAAAGTGTCCAGAAGTGTGTAAAAAACGCAAAAATAAATATTTTTTTTAAATCGACTTAAAAACTACTGTAAATGATTTTTACATTGATGCGATTTTTGGGTTTTTTTACACACTTTTGGACACTTTTGTTGAATGTTGTTCACTTATTTAGTAATCGCATTAATGTAAAAATCATTTAAAATAGTTTTTAAGTCAATTAGAAAAAAAAAATGTTTTAAATGCTTTTTTTGCGTTTTTTACCCATTTTTGGACATTTTTGTAAGTTATTTACTTATTTAGTAATCGGATTAATTCAACATTCATTCATTCAATAAAAGTATCAACAAGTTTGTAAAAAACTCACAAATTTATCATGGACAATCGAAACAATATGATTGAGGATCGCAAGTTTCGTAAATTGCTGGTAGTAGTCAAAGAATTTCCGACGAGTGTTCTCGTAGCCCTAAAAAGATACATATTACAAAAACAGACCACAAAAAAAAGAAAAGTACTAAATGTCAAACAGTTTCATATTGCACCACTATGAAATACCCCCCCGTATTAATAAACAAATGTGCACAAGTTAGTTAGCTAGTAGACATCAGATAGCATACAAAACTTTGACGTAACTTCTGAATAACGAGTTGATAACTTTTACGCAGCGTTTATTAATAAGGGGGAAAGTATGTGGACACTCACAGCAATCCAAAGCTCTGCATTTAAATATGTCTGCTTGTTTAGATACGGCTCTATGATGTCAGACAAAAATTCCTTTAGTTGCTTAATTTGATCGATGATAATGTCATCCGGGAGCAAGTCGTTCCGAAGGAAAATGAAGTCACCGGTATCTGCAAACTTAAGTATGTTTATTGCGCCTTCGTTTACATCAAAATATCCCTGTAAATATGAAATGTTCTTTTTGTGTGAGGTAATTCTGATGGTCAGAACGCGTCGGTTTCAGCTAGTGTTAAACACACAATTCCAAGTGATACCATTTAAAATGTCTTACAATCAATTTTAAAAGAAACATAAACCTCTTGTGGACATCTTTAACTTCCATGGACAACTTCTGACGCAGAAGCACGCACTCTTTCAACTCATCCGATATGTTAACGCATTGCAGTTTCTTAAGTTTCTCGTTTTCGCCTAGCATTTCACAGAAAGATTCATCCTCAATGGCATTCAAATGCTGCGAAGCCACCTTTAAAATAAACAATCCAGTATAAAAAGCTTCGACATTAAACTAAAATCATTCGTTTACGTCCAAGAAATGTGTCGTTTGCTGATATACCAACGTTTGAAACTGTTGCTCACGAGCCTTTTCTAATGCTCGCTGTTGAGTGACGTAAAGAAGAAATTTCTTTCTTGTAATTTCTCGCAATCTCAGGATATCACTGTGAATACAACGAATATAGTCATATATTAATCGAAAGATTTACGCGTGCCAGTAAGAGGTACAACCTTTTGACATTAAATTTGCGAAAGTTGCTTTGACGGTTGGCATCTTCTGTGTAATTGGGGTCGATGGTTGTAACAACACATGGAGCCTTAGGGTTGACAAGATGTCCTCTCTGTGGATACAGACAAAAAGTATGCAACAAATCAGATGTCAACAACAAAACTTACAGCATCCAAATCAACTATGGAGAGATTTATCTGGGGGGCTTTTGCTTCAAAAATGTCATCGGAACTATAAAAATCTGAATGGTATATTATGATTTATTCAAAGAAAACCAAGCCGGAATAGACAAACCAGAATATTTCCTTCGAATTGTTTTTTTAATGTTTTTCATGTCTGGGATGCAACATAATAATAATTAAACAGTTTTGTGTGATCAATAGGCCTAGTTACTAAGGGTATAACAGGCCTTCTAAACATTTCGAATAAATTACATAGGGTGTTTCGGACGAGAATTCATCATCAAATCTGGTTCAAAAAATATTATGCTTAACATGTTCCTATCCCACAAACAAAAATAATCAGTTACGAGTAGTAAGTACTGTGGGCCTCAGCAGCCTTTCTCAGCCAACTTAGGACAATATAGTTTATTATTTACAATATTCATACATATTCAAACTGTTATACTCAGAGCGAGGCTTCGAACAGAACAAATGAGGTTCGTTCGCATACGCGGTTTCAATCGAACGCAATCGATATAAATCGATCGCAATCGCACAAAGTCTATACTCAGTCTATATTCGGCGTACGCAAACGAACCTATGGTGTCGAAAATTTCGCCAGATTTTTGGACAGATTGTTCATCAGTCTTTCGAGTTTGGTGTTCGCGATCAGAGACGATACTATGTATGATTTGGCTCTGTTCGCGATCGTTACTTATATTTAAAGCGATATTGTTGTCAAATAAAATAAAATCCTTAAAAAATCAAAGTTGTGTTGTGAAATGTGTGTCGTTGCGAATATATCGTTTTATTCATTCGATGCACACATAATTGTCAACCCGAAGTAGATTTTTGAAGTTTTTTTTAAATATTTTTTAAACTTTTCGTACCTACATCTTTTATTCTTCTGGGCCACTACATATATTGTAAGAATAAATTCATAATTCATGTGAAAAAATGTTTGATTTTATGAATGCTTTCATTCGAAGTAAGCATTCTTTTGTCGTTTGTGACTTTTTCATAATTCGTATGAATCTTTACATACACTGCATATTTACTTTACTCGTTTTAATGTAATATTTCTTTAAGTACAAACTTAAACAGTTACAGTCGTATGCAAATTTGTTGCTGATTTAGATTTTTATTCATTCGTAAATCATTCGTAAAAGAGTTTACATGTGCGGTGCGTAGTGCGTTTTATATTTATTCAGTCGGGTTTTTCCTCTTGATTTTTAAGTGCTGAGTTAAGGAAGTACCTACATTTTTCATTTGGGTGTTTTCAAGTAAGTATTATCATTGTTAAGGTAAATGCATACAAAAAATATGTTCTGAATAGCTATTTGAATCGAAAATTTTCCTAAGTTTTAGTTTAATATAAAATTTCAAGCTGCTTGAGGAACATAGACGGACGCTGATAAATATTATATGCAAATACTTTACAGAAAATAACCACCACATGTCTTTGGCAACCAGTTATAGGTTGGAAAACGAGATAATAAATCGGTTCCCAGGAAAAAAGACAGAATATTATCGCGTGAGCAAAAGAGGACAAATATATGCAAAATTCTGCAACGCCAAAAGCAGTTTTAGATCTTTTCTCAAACGGACACTGAACACTGATGCCCCTGAGATTCAATCATCTAATAAACTTGATGATAAGAGATTTAGTGAGTATATTTTCTTTACATTCAGTTGCTTTTGATATAGCAATAAATATAGGATGTGAAAAAGGGATAGGGCTTGTAAGTTAGGTCAAAGCAAAAAGACAACGGAAAGAGGATCGTTTAAAAACAATAGCAACTTTGACAACATTATGCTATTCTACACTTTTTAATTTGATTCTGAATTATATTTCTACATTTAATATTTTCGTAAAAAATATTGTTTCCACTTATACATAAAAATTTGTTGTCCTAAATTTTATTACAAATGTATTTATACATATATCCTTCAGGCGTGTAATTTATATATTGTCTTAAATCAACCTACAAGTCATAGCCTATTATAACATCTTGTAGCGAAATAGAAGGAGAAGCTGGGGAGGGAAAGAGATGGCGACATCACTGGCGCTGAGGGGAGGAGATCAGAACGAAGGTATTCATGGGGGGACATTCAAGCAAGGAATAGATAGACGAACGGATGTACTCAATCTTTTAGAGAAGAACGTGAATTAATAATTTTTAAAGACATAATAAATCATTTTAAAGAAATAAATATTTTCAAGAAAGAAGTAATTAATTCTTTTAAAATCTTATGCGAATTACTCTGCTGAAGAAACTATATCTATACAGCTCCTGAAGTGGACGAAAGTGAATACGTCAAATGCCTAAAATACGACAATTTGTCAGCCTCTGAAATGTTGGCAGGCATGCAGCCAATTTGGATGCAGGACATGAGGGAAGCGAGCTCTCTAGCAACTATTTTTGCAAAATGGCCTGAATACAAGAAGCCAAGTGGATATCGTTTGGTAAGATTAATTTATTCAAAATTAATATTACAATTAGTATTTTAGTATTTATTTATAAGATTGACAAGGACTTTGGAATTATTTTTGGGAGTCGTCCAGGAATCCCTCCGCGATGGTCCCAACAAGTAAGCATTTTGAGAAAGTTCCTTTTAAAGGAAACCCATTCAAGAGACAAGTCGATGAGGGAAATGCTAGAAAAAATAGCTGAAGCAGATATTAATAGTGGTAATTCATTTTCTAATACCCAATCTTCATAATAGTTTCTTTTTTTAATGAACACATTGAACTGATATCTAATAACTTTTTTTAATATATTTTAGTTTTGTTATAATAAAATTTGTATATTACTTAACATGAAGTTCTTACTAGTAACAATAAAAAAATGCACAGCCAATACAAGCAAAAAAGATACTGTTTTATTTCTAATACGGTTTTATATTCGAGGATTTTCAGATTTTCAGATCACTCATTAGAACATAATAAGAACATTATTCATACATATTAAATAATCTACATAGAAACAATGAATTCGTTTATAAAGCTAAAGAAAAGTTTCATCTACTTTAAGTCTTTGTTCATATAAACTGTGGGATTTTACATAAATTCAATGAATAAATACATAAACCACATGAACGTTTTCCGAAAAGTCTAACAGACTTGATGAAAATATTCATAATTACAATTATTGGATACATTGCATTCATGTGAGTCTACATAAGCAAAGGGATAACTTTTTTATGAATTCTATTCATTGCTTTTATGAACAATCATGCATCTTATGAAAGTTTCATACCATTATGAATATTTTCATACACAAATGAATGGAGATACATTGATCGAATGAACTCCTACTTTAGCTCAATTTCAATGATTTTTTCATACGGTCTATGAATTTTTTCATTGTCATCATGTACCTTTTTGGTTCAGTGTGGTTTCTTAATAATTTAATTGTATTTGCTAAAGAGGCAATAAGGGTCGCAAATAACAGGTGGAACAGCATTGATACCTGCTCCACATCCAAGCAAATCTGGCCAAAACTGGATGCTAAAAGTACTCAGAAACTTCTCTCCATTAGTAGAAACAGAATCATCTCCGTAGTGGGAGGATCACTAGCGGAGGGTATACTGTTTCGGTCACCCATCGCATATCCAAAGACATATCGTCTAACTCGGGATCGTCCGAGGTTCACGGGCAAGCAAGAAAAAACCACCCCGGTTCCCTCACAGCCGTAGGCAAATCGCCATAAGTATTCGGCAGCAACAATGAACCCACCAGCATGTCCGGTGTAGCTTATTACCCTGGCCTTCTATTTCCTCTCCCCCCCCATCATGTGGTATCACAAAGGACCTACTTAATTTTTTGGTCTAAGTGTGTCTTCCCAGACAGCCACCTTACCTAACCTAACCTAATTGTATTTGCGATTTTGGCCTTTTTGTTCTTTGTTTCCACTTGTGCCGCCTGTTTTGAGGTATTGAATGTTGTCCGATTGAAACCAGAGACAATACTGAGACCACTAACTTCGGCCGATTTCCCGTTACTTAGCCTACAAGCTATATTTCTATGGGGTGGCAAATGCTAAGTGCGCTTGTATTGTTACATAGAAATTTGTATTGACAAATGTCACGTAACTTCAGAAACAAATACACTCGCACCTTGCATATGCCACTTCCGCTTTAGGCAAAGTAGCTTGCAGCGTTCATAGAATTTTATCCGTTAAATTTGAAATTGTTCTTTACGTGTGAATAATATTTTTTTAGGAAAAAGTGTACATTTGCTTAAAATATTTGCGAAAAATTAAGAATGTAGGTGGGTTGAGGGAAAATAAAAACATTTTGAGCAAATTTTCTTTATTATTTAAGAAAAATTTACACACGAAATCGAAGTTAATTATATCCAAAAGCGGGAAATACACAACCATATTTGTCCCAATATATTTCTAGCATATAAAACAACTCCTTTAGATAGTTTTATTAACCATACAAATCAAATTATTTAACTTCAAAAAATTTATAATTACTAACCAATGGCATTCAGTTATGCTAAAATGTGGTATTCCCGAATTCTTTCACATTTCCCCACGGCTGCCGAGGTTGGCAGCATTTATTTTTGTATTTTCTGTATGTTTTTGCATGTCACACGGATTCCCAATTGACAGAACACCGATAGGAATACAAAATGGCGAATTTGAAAAAAAACTGAGGGGGCCAGCGGCAAGAGGATTGTGAGTTGGGGGTCTCAGTATGGTTTGTCTATGGTTCTGGCTATCGGCGAAGCTGCCCACATGGTGTCAATGTTGGAAATACCAAGGGATGATATTACCATATTCATTGACAGCCAGGCGGCTATAAAAGCTAGTTCGCCGCTGCCGTGAAGAGCTTAAGGTTCTCTGCTCGCAGCACATCACGCGCTTATGCTGGGTTCCTGGACACAGGGATAAAACCGGCAACGAGAGAGCTGACGAACTGGCTAGGAATGGATCCGCTATGGATCAAGATCGTGCGATCAAATTTATCAGGCCACCACTCTGTAATCTCAAAGAGAGGGTGGAAGATAAGATCCGAATGAAAGCCAACAACAGGTGGAAAGAATTAACTACCTGCGAATTATCAAGGAAGCTATGGCCGGAATACAATCCAAGTCGGACTAGCAAACTCATGCAGTTTGATAGAATGTCGATGTATAAAGGGTTGGGTTCGATATCCCGCTTTTTATAATACCGATTCTTAAAATCCCGTTATTAAAATCCCGCTTTTTATAATCTCGCTTTTTATAATCCCGCTTTTTTAAAATCCCGCTTTTTAAAATCCCGCCTCTTATAATCCCGTTTTTTATAATCCCGTTAAAATTTAAAATTTAAATAAATCAAGCAATGAGTGTTTTTTTGAAATGCAGTTTATTTTAACATTTATCATTTTTAGAGGAAGTAACAAAATAAGAAATAAGTAATATCAAAACAAATTTTTAAGTAATAAATATGACAATCTTCAATAATTTAAAAAAAAAGAAAGTAATGTTATATGATATTCTGCAAAAGGGAACAGAAAAAACTTCAAACCATTAACAACAATATAACTCATCGCGGTCAATAGTTCTGCGTGCGCACTCAATCCAATACTACACAATATAAATTGGCGCAAACTCCCAATTATTGTTACAGCAGAGCAGTAAATGATAAGGGTAATACCGTTAGCAAGAAGTAGGTTTTTATGTGCATTACTGCATTAGGTATATACTATTTTCGCAATGCGTAAAAACAATGTATTATTATGTAAGCAAAAACAAATGTGTGCTTACAGTAAAAACTAAAAACATTCGGACGGATGCATTTTCTTTTTGGTCGAGTATTTTTTAATATACTCGTACCTATATAATAATATAATTAAAAAGCGCATATAACGAACATCTATTTTTTTGATAACAATGTTTTGTTAAAAAAACGGGATTAGCGGGATTTGGCGGGATTTTAAAAAATGGGATTGTAACAGATCGGGATTTTGAACAAGCGGGATTTTAGAAGACGGGATTTAAAAAAAACAGTATTTTAGCAGACGGGATTTTAAAACTTTTTCTTCGGGATTTTTGAAAAGCGGGATTTCAAAAAGCGGGATTCCGATACGCTCCCATGTATAAACTGGTAGGGGCCCTAACAGGTCACAACTTCCTAAGAAACCATACAATGAAACTGAAACTCAAGAATGACGACTATGTAGGGGGTGTGAAGACGAAGAGGTACATGAGGATACACCTCACTTCCTCTGTCAATGCCCCAGTCTTTGTCACTTGAGATAGAACACTTGGTAGATACTAAATACTTCCAAGACGTATATGAACTTTCGAATGTCTCTCTATCTGATTTTTCCAGGTTCATGAACTTATCAGGATGGCTGGACAAAGTCAAGTAATGTGAGGGAGGAAAATTTCATCGCCAACGACATCGGCTAACCCCTCAACAAGGGTATCACAATGGGTCCACAAGGACCTAAGTGGGGTGCTGCAGGGTTACTCTGGAGCATGCACCCATCAACCTAACCTAACCTAACCAATGGCATTCAGTTATGCTAAAATGTGGTATTCCCGAACTCTTTCACATTTCCACACGGTTGCCGAGGTTGGCAGCATTTATTTTTGTATTTTTTGTATGTTTTTGCATGTCACACGGATTCCCAGTTGACAGAACACCGATAGGAATACAAAATGGCGAATTTGAAAAAAAAACTGAGGGGGCCAGCGGCAAGAGGATTGTGAGTTGGGGGTCTCAGTATGGTTCCTCTATGATTGAAACCCTTTCTTAAACTATTGGTCAGGGAATAATTTTTCAAAGAAACTCTCATAGTTGGAAAGAAAGTACCGTATTCTTGTTTGTTGTTGGGAATGACTGCATTCAAGAATCTACTTATCTTAAGTCGACTAGATTGGTCTGGATGAGATGCAACCTGAAAACTAGATTGGTCGGGAACGTCACGTTTTCTACGTCAGTCACATATGAGAACTGTCAACTTAGTACTCAGTCACGAATTTCTTGACTAGATTCGTCGGCTACCCCTCCATAAACGTCAACTGAAACAACTGCTCTCATGACAGTGAGAGAGCTGTCAGACTTACTAAACTAGATACTTGAACGTCCCCAATCTTTAAACGCTTTATGTCATAAGTGAGTTGTCAAAGTCATTTTTGCCGATGTATAGTTTGATAATTTCTTATCTAGCTAGTGGTCAATGGAGCCCGGCTAGAATAGGTTTTCCAATGCGTGGCTAGCTTATATATTTGTATGAATAGTAAACATACCTATCTATAACTAAATGACCAAGTAGAAAAAAGTCTTTCACTACCTCAAAATGATGACAGTCCATTTTTGCATTGTTGAATCTTCAAGCCAGTCGCTGAAAGTTTCCGGTTTTGCTTCAATTCTCACTAATATTTACTAACTTCCGATTCTTCCGATTTCGTGCAATCCTCTCACGATAGCTCCTCACCTAGTCACCTATCATCACCATGTCCACAGAGAGGGTATTCACTGGATTAGTGAAAAAGCTTTAAGGTAGCTTCACGTTTCCCGGCTCACCAGATGCCTGACGGTGTGCTTATTTCAATTGATTCGGTTGTTGTTGTTGTAGCAGCGTCATTCGTCGTTCGTCGGATCGTCATTCAAATTGAGTCCAAGAAATTGGGCCACTTCGGTTGAATGGGTCCAGAGCATTAGTGGTGTAAGTGTGGTTGGTTTGGCCGGGCAATTAAAGAGGCGTTGAACATCGTCTGGGCCTAAGTTGCATTGAGGGCATTTGTCTTCAATGTTGGGGTCTTGGCGTGCCATGTAGTTGTTTAATAGGTGGCACCAGCCCGAGCGAAGTTGGGCCAGAGTAGTTCTGGTTGGTCTGGGGAGTGATTTCTCTGCCGGAGCAATAGGTGGAGGTCTGCCGCCAAGTACCACGTTCGCTTTGTAGCTGGTGATCGCGTTTGAGACGGAGGTCTGGTGTATGTGGTTTTTGCCAGCCTGGTATAGATTTGAGTTGGTGAGTGGTTGTTGTGTGAGGTGGTTTATTTCATCTTGTAGATCCAGGATGCATCTGCGTATGCAGCGGGGCGGTTTCGGAGCCGAGATAAGGTTGTGATTGGGGTGATCAGGTACGTGACAGGCTAGTAGAAATAGTTGAGCAAGCATGTTGTTGTGCGTTTTGATAGGGAGCATCATTGTTTCTGTGTGAAGGTGATCTTCGTCAGCCATGAGATGACAACCTGTGATAGTGCGCATGGCTGTGTTGTGGCATACTTGGAGGTGCTTCCAGTTAGTGTCGCTAAGTTGTGGGGTCCAAATAGGTGCTGCATAATTTAAAACTGATCGACCGATCGCTTTGTAAGTGGCGAGGAGTGTTTCTTTGTCTTTTCCCCACGAACTTCCGGCGAGTGATTTGATGATGTTATTTCTGGACCTGAGGCGATTTTTGATGTTAGTGGCGTGTATCGAGTTGATGATACATGATCTATTGCCACGGTTCGACCTTGGAAATCAATCATCTATATTGATCATGTGTGCATAAAAGAATCCTTATACCTCCTACGTTCGTCCAGAAGCAATTTTGTTTCGAATTCTTCGCCGCGCAGTCGTTCAATTGCAGGAAATAAAACCACTTTCGTACATTTGTCCTTGATCAATTTTATTATAGTTCTTTTCCTTATTATTATTAGTAAGTATAATGTAAATAAAATAACAAAGAAATATATACATTATATGTTTAATATGTTAATGCTTTTATATTATTTTAATCTGTTTTAATTGTGTGGTTATGTTATAAATAATAAATAATAAAAGTTAGTTGTTTCAACAGTAGGTAAATTTTTTTCTGAAATGAATACTTTATCTTTATGTATGCTTTTGCGATTCGTTTAATTTATTTCACTCCTCGAGCGAAATAAATTGATTTTCTTTAGTGAACAACATTAAAAAACAGGTTCTTCTTCTTGTAAATAATTCTTGAAGGTAATAACTATTAAAAAGTATTTATCATTAGTTTTTTTTTTTTTTTTCTGTTTTTGGCATGCGTTTTATAAAGAATTTTATTAGTTATTTGCTTTGTTACTGGGGGACACCGCTTTCTGTTTTTTTTTTTATATATAAGTAAGATTGCAAACATTTATTTCACAGTTTTTGTTTTTTTTCGTTTTTACTGAGAATAATATATAATATTTATGTCTTAATGTAACACACAGTTTCCATTTAGAAGACTTACTTTTATTCTAAATAGTATAATCACGTATAATTTAAAACGATAAAGTAAAAAATAAAAATACAAAAGAAAAACAAAGATGTGGGTAAGTCAGAATACAGATTTTTTTTAGTTTATTTTTGTTTGTATTAAAAAATGTAAACACTCATTTTAAGAGAGAGAGAGAGAGAGAAAGAGTGAGAGATAGATGAAGCAATGTTTGCCACATAATCATAAGAACACTAGAAATATTTCCGGTAATAAATATGTTAGCCATTGTTTTTTTTTTGTTTGTTACGTATATGTATTGTGTCGATGACATATTTAAAATTTCGAAAAATATCTAAGTTTTTGTTTTTACTTTTCTTTAAGAAAACAATATTTAAAAAAGCACACAACATTTTTGAAGTATTCTTTTGTTTCTTTATTTAATTTTAATGTACATCAATTTTACGTATTCTGTTACACATTGATTAAAATTTGCATATAAGAAATTAAATCTATCGTTGGTTTTTCTTTTAAAAAAGAAAATTAAAACGTATCACCCTCAATTTTACCCTGTTCACAAGTGTTTTTTTTTTTTTTGCATTTTAATAATTCCTATTGTATGATAAATATATAAATATATTACATATCTATACATTAACCTTATTTTTACATAATCGGTTAGCCAATCACTACTACGGGTTAAACATTAAATATTTCTTTTTTAATATCTGATTGTTGTTTTAGTATGTTTTTTTTTGTGTTTGTTGTTGTTTTCTTTTTGAAGTTCAACTCATTGCCATACACGTTTGAAAAGAAGGATAACAACCTAGGCATGTTTTTGTTTTTAATAATAATTTTGTTCAAACTTCAAATAAATATTTTCCCTCAATATATATATATTTGATTGCTTAGAGTAGAAAAAAGAAAAAAAAAACACGTATTTACAGAAAAAAAAATTAAATTGTTTTCTTCGTAAAACTTTATTGGCAAACTTTTTAAACCATACTTTAGTTGAAAACAGAAATGACGTGTTCCTGATTTTGTGTTTTTAATTATAATTCATTAGATTGTATTCATTATAGCAACTAGACAAAATTATTTTTATTTTTATTTTTATTACAATTTGTTCTAATAAAATATGAAATAATATTTATATATTTAACTACTTCATTTACAAAGATGGCAAATATTTAAGATTTATTATTACATACCCATTAAATACTTTCGATCATAACTTACTATATATTAGGTATATCTCAAATTAGGTACTATGTACAGTATCAAACATTTATTTTGAATGTTTTCTTCTTTTTTTTTACAAATATATTGTCAAATTATCTCTTTCGAAGCGAAAAGTATATAAGAATTATTACTATATTTCTTTTTGTTTTCAAAAGGTATGAAATTTTTTATTTTTTTTTCTCAAAGTATTGTATAATTTTTTCGTTGATATTTCTTACATGTTGGTGTTTCTTTTAATAGAAAATAAGGAACGTGTTTTTGTTTTGTTGTTATTTATTTAAAATGTTGCTTGGAAGAATTTTTGTTTTTTGTTTTTTTTTTTTTAAACTTAATTCGCTATTTTACAATTTCTATTTTGTGATACACAATCATGTTGTTGTACCTTACTAACTAATAAATTATCTTAATATTTGTTTATTAAGTGCTATATGTTACCACATGCATTTATGCGCCTTCAGGGCACATTTAAGGAAATAAGATGTAGTTTGAATAGTTTGAATATTTTTTGTTGTTGTCGGTTTTTGTTTTTCTCATTATCGTTTCACATAAAATTACATCTAGAGTTATAACACCTTTCTATTCGTTTTGTTTTTTCTTTTCTTTACAAGTTTTGGCGGGATTTTGCAATTTTTTTTGTTATACTACTTTATGTGGTGACCTGTTATTCGCTGTTTTAGTATTTGCGCATTGTTCCTAGAGTTATTCTGTATAAAAACGAAAAACAATAAAAGAAAATAAAAAAATAGAGTACTGAAGAACGAGGCTAGTTCCGAGACGAGAAGGAACATTTGCTGTATTTTTTGAGTGTTTTGTGATGTTTTCATCTTACAATGAGATTGATTTTGTTAGACCACAACTTATTGCTGCGGCTTCACTGCTTAGTTTGTTTTGTTTTTTTTTTTTATCACAAAAGAAAGTTTAAGCATTTCTTTCGGTTGTGTGACTTGTTTTGCTTATAAACTCGGTTAAATTTGTTGATACTTTTTTTTTTTTCGTTAATTATCACAAATCTGTCATGTTTTCCGGTATCATTTATTTCGTTTTTTTTTTTTTAGTATATTTATGCTAGAAGAGAGTTCGTACTGTATAGATATATAATATATAAAAAATAAAAAGGGAAAACCAACGCCTTCGAAAATTGCAGTAACGAAGTTCTCTAAAAATGATGAATTTAACTAATTAACTAAATCTCAGGTAAGGCAAAATATCACCTGATTGTATAACGGTTGTATTTGTATCAACAAGATCTAGTGATGAATTTTTAAAAAAATAAATGCTTACGATTTTTGTTATGCTTTTTTTCAATTATGATGGCGTGTGTCATTAAGTAATATGATGATGAGAACCTTAGGAACCATTTAACCAGCGACTAATTCGTGCTTTTAATTTTGTTTTGCAAAATTATAGACGGATTAAGGTTATTGTTTAATTGTTTAATGATACATTTGAGCTAGAATTTAGTTTGGCATTTAGTATGTCTTACCATGTGATTTATATCATTATGTACAATTTAGTATGATGGGAGCGGAGCGGAGGAGCTTAGTAGCCGCCGTATCCAATGTCAGGCTTGATTCTATCAAACATGGATGGATGGTTTGTAAGATAGCCAGCTGGTGAAGTGTGGCTGGGATGGTGAGCCGATTGGCTAGGATATCCCGATGTGTTTGTGTATGCGTAAGGGTAGTTTGGGCTGGGCATATGCAATGTGGGCGGCGGTGCTGGCGGAGGCGGACCAACTGCACTGTAAGCTCCATAGCCCGGGTGTTGAGCGTAGGGATGATGGTATATGGGGCTAACTGCGACCGGCATGTGCGGATCCATGTACATTGGACTGCCAGAAGCCGACGAAGTGATATGGTGCGGTGACGAGGCGGCTGCCGCTGCCATCAGATTTGAGTGATATGAATTTGTTGGATAGCTGTTTGAAGTG
The DNA here is from genome assembly GCA_948293265.1 of Cheilosia impressa. Lineage (NCBI taxonomy): Eukaryota > Metazoa > Arthropoda > Insecta > Diptera > Syrphidae > Cheilosia > Cheilosia impressa. The sequence goes on along the minus strand of OX411885.1, from coordinate 7,029,816 downwards.
AGGCTGCTGACAGAGAAATTACTTGCTAGACCATTGTAGTTGTTGATGTTGTTATTGTTGCTGTTTGTATTTGTGGAGGACGGACATGTGGTCGCCGTCGAGTATATTGGATCGGGATAGTGATGAGGCGATAGTATAGAGCTGTTCGAAGGTGGTGCTGACGAGGGTGAGGAGGACGAAGATGAATTAAGATTTGAATATGAGGGTAAGTAAATGCAGCCGATGCCGCCAGAAATAGAACTGCCGGCGCCACTTCCCCCGGAGGCTGGTGATGGATAGCCCTCGTTGGAGTCGGATTTAATGCGGCATTCGATTGATCCGACGGTTGTGTTCAAGGAATTTGGCGTTTCGCCTTCGGCTACTGTTGGTATTTGATCGACTAGGGACTCCAAGCCCGATAGGCTCTTGGATGTCACATCGGAGAGTTGTAAATTTCGTTGTTGTTGCGGTTGGATTTGTGTAGGCTGTGGAGTACTAGTGTTGCTATTAGACGTGTGTGGTCGAGAGGACACCATGTAATTAATGCTGTCGTCATTTGAGTTTGTTCCTCCAGTTTCGCTGGGTGTACTTCCCACAATGGGGTTGTTGTTGTTGTTGTTTGCCGAGAGGTATGATTGATTGGAACTTGGATTCTGATAGAGGTTATGATAGTGCTGTTGAATTTGATGATTTGGTGCACCGCCTTGTTGTGGATCTCCAGTATTCGATGCAGGACTGGCGAACCGCAAATCATGGCCGCTGTGCTCGTCGTTTGCTATGCTGTCGGAGCGATCGTAATCGACTGGACCCATGGCCGGAGATGACGCCGACTGTGAATCACCCAGGTGTTCAGACGAAATTGCGGCCGATATTTCGGTGGACAAGTCTGAATGCGAAGAGCCATAATGAGGCGATTTAGACGATTGCTGTGGATTGTGGTTGGGAGACGGCATATACATTCCAGGTGGTATGTGCAGTTGATGCTGTACATGCTGCTGTAGAACATGATTATGCTGTTGCTGTTGCATATTATGGGAGTTCGCATGCTGCTGCTGTTGGTGGTAAGCCCCGCTGCTACCTAAATTCGAATTGTTTGAGTTTGTATTACCAGTCGGTGGGGTGGTTGGGGCATTCATGCCAATCGGGCAATAGGAACTGACAGTGTTCGGCGAATGCATTGGAGATGTGAACAGTCTTTGATTCTGCAGTGGCTGCTGCTGGGAAAGTGCTAGAGCATTGAATTGATTACCATTATTCATTGCAAGGAGTTGATTGGCCATCCCACTGGGACTATTGCGCTGAAGACACAAGTCCGCTTTCGTGGCGTTGTCCATTGGATTTCCATTGTTACTGTTGCTATTGCTGTTGGAAGCAATATTCGGTCCAACGTTGTTAGCAATATCGGTTTTTATTTTCTTTGGTCGGCCTCGTTTCTTTTTTGGTGTTTCACCATTCTCACCCATTAGTGTCAAGTTCAAGATATTGTTGTTAGTATTCATCATCGTGTTTGTGTTGCGTGCCTTTTGTGGCACTGGGCCGTCCTCGCCGTCCATGCCCTTTACTTTCTTTGGTCGTCCGCGCTTTTTCTTCTCAGGCTGAATAGACTGATCAAGACTGCACGGCATATGCATAACATTGCTGCAAAGATTCATAGGAGTTGGTCCATTAATTCCCGGCATAACCATACCACAAGCACCACTGTTATCGCCGCTGCCAATCATCGGATGCATTGGCGATTCTTTGTGCATAATATTCATGTTGTTGTTATTCAGATTTGTACTCAGATCTGTGATGCTTCCTCTCTCTGGTGTGCTGCTGTTACTATTGTTATAGCCCAGGCTCTGGTTTTCACTATTCAAACAATCGGGTGCCAAAAATGGTCCAGCTACTGGTGATGCATTATCTTTTGACTCCGTTTCGCAACACTGCTTTGACTTGGGATCATTAAAAACAAACTCCAAATCGTCTATATGCGGTATCAGTCCATTCAGATAGTCACGGAACTTCTTTAAAGCTGCGTAGAATGGTACCTTGTCCGCTGCACGAGGCAATTGAGCGCATCGAGCTGAAGACGACGGCATAACCCACATATACTGTGAAAGAGAAAGATAAGCTTGTTGGTGAGTTTTTAAAAGCAAACAAGTTTTAGTTCTCTAATTACCGTATCTGTGCCTTCGACACATTCCTGTTGTCGTCCAAAATTAAAGTCCTTCTTGCCCGAGAACACCTCAAATATCAGCTTTCCGTTAAAAACGGCTATCTTTGGTCGGAATCGCTTGAGTTTCTCCAAAAGTATACGACTACCTTCTTTGATCTCTTTCCGGGTCAAATCGGCAGAACCCTTTGTTGCCCTCTCCACCATGTTAGTAAAGCCTATTCCGAATTTCAGCAGCTTGTAGTCCTCCTCCGCAGTCATCTGCTCATGGGTCAAACCCGACAAGTACAAACACTTCCAAAAGTGATTTCCCGGCCCAGCATAATGATGACCCTTATAGGCAGCAAACAAGCCCGGATTGATCCCAATCTGTTTAAATAGCACGGATTTCAGAAACAAAATTACATAACAAATGCACGCCTTGGTTGAAATGCGCGCGGGCTGGTTAAAAACTGAAATTACACTCACGATAATAATGTCCAAATTATCCGCCAAATGGTCGGGTAGGGTTCTTTTTGAAACCTCCTCTTCGGGCATTCCATTGAATCGGTCGTGTTTCTTGCGCTCCTTTTGCAAAATCGGCTTAAGTATGCCATCGGCCATTGTTCTAAGTCATAAAAAGCATAAAATCAAAAACCCATATTGTGGTTTTGCTCATTTTAAGCTAACTTACCGCGTTGCCAGTTCGTCTGCGCACTTTTTTTTGCGTCCACGCTTTTTCGGAATTGTAATATCTCCGGCTATGTTGTCGGTATTTGGTACTTGCATTCGCAGTGCATTATTGGCATCAACAATGTGTTGGCCACTTGCCATCCGAATCGGTGACTGAACATCCTCGAATGAAAGTCTTGCCGCTTCAGACGGACTTCCATAGGTCTGTTGCCGCATGACCATAGAAATGCCGTTGCTAGAGGATGGTGACATCATGCGAATATTCGAGTTTATCTCGTCGTCAATGAAGTTATACGGATCTGGGTCTGCATGATGGGCCGCCGAAATGTCCTCGCTTTTGGGCGGAACCAAATTTGTTGAATGAATTTGATGCTGGGGTGTCATCGAATGGGAAGACGAATGCGAATTGGGAGTAAGAACATCACCCGCGCTGGTTTCATACCCATCGTCTTGGCTTTCGTGCTTTACTGTTGGAGAGAGCCTACAGAAGAAGTTGCGTTAGTGAGAGGAAGAAGACCAAATAAAAACAAAAGACTTACAATTTATATCTGTTGTTAGGATCCTCGTGAAACTCGTCAATCATTAGATCATCAATGCAAGTCATTGCTGTGTGCTTTTGCTGCTGCTGCTGCTGATGATGATGCGGCGAGGGGGGTTGTGGATGTGGCAATTGGTGTATTCGTTGTTGCTGTTGTTGATATTGTTGATATGTGCGAATATGGTGTGGCTGTTGCATAGCTTGTTGATCTTGATGATGCAGATAGGCCATTAATTCTGAATGATGTTGCTGTTGTTGTTGTTGGTGTTGCTGCTGCTGCTGTTGTTGTTCTTGCTGTTGATGATGGTGCAACATATGCTGTTGATTCTGGTGGTGTTGTTGCAAATAAAGCTGTTGAGGATGTTGGTGCTGCAGCTGATGTGGGTTTTGGTTAAGATGATGGTATTGATGATGATGATGATGTTGTTGTTGTTGCTGTTGTTGTTGTTGTTGCTGTTGGTCCATCTGGTTTATTATATTCATGTTCGGTGGCAAATGTTGCATTTTTCGATAGTCTTCCACATTAGGGTCCAGTGCGTTTTGCGTCATTTGTTGATCGCGTATATTCTGCTGATGCGTTATCTCATCGACATTAAGATCATTGCGTAGACATTCGGGAAATTGATGAACATGAGAATATTGATCGTGCTTGGCACAATTGTCTATAACATCGTTTCGTTCCTCGGGTGTTGGAAGTCTTTGCTGACTGAGATGCTGTTGTTGCTGATTTAAATGGTGTTGCTGTTGTTGTTGTTGTTGATGTTCAAATTCAAGTTGTTGCTGCTGCTGATGGACATGCTGCTCCAATGGATCGCCTGTATCCATTTCTTGGTCATCATTGCATTGTTCCTTTTGTTGCGGCGGATGTAACAAATGTTCCATTTCATGGTCATTCGAAGGAGATTTCCTAGGTCCTGAATTTGAATGATCATGTTGATGAATTACTAAATTTTCAGCTTCCATCTCTTCGATATCACTTATATTATTAGTAGCACAACCATGAGTTTCTCTAATATTAGATGGGGATAAAGCGGAAGAGGTTTGCGTTTGACTGCTTTCCGGCAAATTCTCGTCGTGTGGCATGAATGTCTTTTTAAAAGAGCTCTCATCCTCCTCCAGCAGTAATGCAGTCGTTTGACTAGAAGGTACGTGGTTACTAGCTTCACAGTCATCGAAAGTATATGGTTTGTTTTCGGTTTCGTTTGTTACTAAAGAACTGTTTTCAGGAGGCGATGGCGACATCTTGACTGCATTCTCACATTCATGCTCTTTATCTAATTCTAATGACGGAGGCGAACCAACTGCAACTAAAGTACTTTCGTAAGGTGACTGCTGCGATACTGTGTCACTCAAATTGGCATTTTCTTGTTTGACAATATCCGTGTCAACGTTGACGGTAAAATTGGCTGCATTGTCGCCATTATCGTTTATACTTTCCTCCATTGGGAAATCGTCCTCTTCTTTTTTGTGCTCTTCCTGTTCTCCTTCTTCTTCTTCTTCTTCATTGTTTCCTTTATTGTTTTGTTCATCGTCACTTTTAGATATGTCTTCAGTTTTAACACTACTAGCATTGCCGAGTAAAGCTGTCGAAGCTAAACTCATTAGGGAGGATACCGATAATGGTAGTTTATCATTAGTATCATTATGAGTATCTTTGGTAGAGATTTTCGTTGTTTCCTCCTCTTCCTCTTCTAATGAAGCAAAAGTTGTTTCAGATGTTGTATTCATAGTATTTTCTGTGCCTAACAGTATTACATTATCCCGAAATAAAGTTGCCACTTGCATATTTTATAAAATATTTCTCTGGATTATTCTTTTATCTTATAAATTCTATTCACGACTGTTGAGTTTATATTGTTTGTATTTGTAATAATTATTAAATTTGCGATGTCTAACTTAATGTTGAAAGTGTCGAATGTTGTGAAACAACTCTCCATTTTCCTTAGCTATAATTAATCACGCAAGTAGGTTTCAGTTATCAATAAATCATTCGGATTCCCAATACCACTCAGATGTATTTATTCTGTAAACGAGAAAAACAAAGTAATAAATTCAATGGGCGTACTAAATGCATTAGGCTGTAAGGTTTTTAATTGTTTGCTGAATTGTGGGTGGGCTCTTTTACAAGTTTTTGCGATATTAGCAAGAAACAGTCAAAGATTTATGTAAATTCAGCTTTGGAGGGTAAAGAACGCTCTTTTCCGATTTCTCCCACCGCACAGAAAAACATTGGTAGAACTCCCAGAAAGCCAAGCTTAGGCTGTGAATCAGCGTCGAGTGCCTTGATTGCTCTTTGGCTAGACATAGCTGCTGATTCAGTTTGTTTTTTTTTTTTTTTTCTTCTTCGAGAATGATCCGAACGCACCTATTTATAGCGCACAATTTACTTAGTACCTGGCCCAAACACTCCTGCGCCGGTTCCTTCGTCCGCTCTCGATTGGAAAGCGACATAAAGCCAAATTGGTCTTGTGTCAATTTTAGAAAGCGACACAAGGCAAATTTTCAAAAAATAAAACAAAACTTGCTATGTATCAAGTTGTTCTTAAGTCACTTCTGCTTGGAACAAATACCGACCGAATGTGCGTCTTAGAAGTCACACGTAGATGGTAGTTGTTGATGCACCTTATAACTTTGCTGGCAAGTGTTCATTGAAACAGGCCTACCAATGATATTAATAGACATTTATTTGGGAGATACTGTTCAACGCTGATACCTACATCGTAAAGTGGTTATACCAGTCAAGTACTCTTGACAATCATTTCCAGAAAATGCTTTTCTAAGTTTTTTTTAAAGATCTCCTTTCACTCTCAGCTAAATCTTAGTTGCATGCTGATTGGGGTACTTTTGTGCTACATTTTAAACAAGAACGAAAACCCAAGATCAGAGTACCCACTATAAAGGAATGTATGCCTTTTCTTTCTAGTATAGACGTTTTGTTTTATTGAAACGCATGCATTATGCCAAAGCAAGTACATGCAAGATTCACATATTTGCTTCAAGTTGTACAATACGAAAAAAATAAAAACAAAATGTTGTTGTTTTCATCGCATTGCCATAGTATACGTTTCGCGTTAAAAATATACACATGCATGTGAATATTGTCCATCTATTTTAAAACGTCGCATAAGGTTTCAAAACGAAAAAAAGAACAAATTAAATATCCATACGTATGCAGCTACATATACAATAAATAACAAAATAATTTGCTTTTGTGTATGCTATTTTTTGATCCAAGTTTGACTTGTGTATATAGGTATAAAGTAAATATATATGAAGAGATACACACTAAAATCGAAAATAAATCTACACTAAGTATGTATGCACCTTCTGATAAATGAATTTTGTTGTTTATACATATTATATATGTAAGTTAGCACACAACCTATCCTAAACAAAATTGTTGCTTTTGCCATCGGTTATTTATTTTTCAAAGGGCCATATGATGAACAATATAGGATGTAGTTTTTTTAGTACTGTCAAAATAAATTTGCATCAATCAACATTGACAACCTTAAATGGCTATGAATGTAGGATTTTAATAATGCACATTTAATGGAGAAGCATTTTTTAATTGGGCTTATTTAAAACACTAGTCGGACTATATTTGTCCGGGCTAGATTCTCCCTGTTAAAACTAAATTGGTCGGTAAAGTTACTTTGAATACATCACCTATTCATTTGAAATGTAAACTTAGTATTAAGTCGAGAAATTCGTGACTAAATTTTGCCGGCTATCCTTCTATAAATGCCAACTGATCGATGCAGACAAACGACGGCTGTCAGACATAGTTTGCTAGGGTTTTGAACGCTCCCCATTGTGTTAAAAATAAGGATTAAAAGTGAATCTCTCCCAGCTATGAACTCGGAGCTCAAGAAACATGCATTAGTGTGACATCTTTACAGTGACACTCGTCCTCGTTTTAAACGGTAATATTACATTCGGTACTGTGAGTGACAGGCGGTCACACGGCAGTTAAAATCTGTCATTTGATCGTGACATTTAAGCAACGTCACTTGTACCACGCGCTGTGACAGCCCAAATGGTCACAAATTTAGGACAAATGCTTTCGTCATAGTGACGTCGTCATGTTAAAACTGGACCTGAAAAGTGGCATGTGTTTTCGTAGCTTAAGATCTATGAGACTTTCTTACTGCTTACTGTTAAGATATTCAATTTAACTTATTCATAATTTGTGTTAAACCTGGCATTTCTAGTTTCAGTTTTAAATGTTTTTTGTTTGTTCAAAATGTCAGTCATATTTTCCTTAGTGCGAGAGAAGTTTCAATAATAAAATAACTAGATAGCACAGAAATGTGCTGAAACACTAATTTGCAAGCCATCAATCCAGTTGTCAGCCATCTATCAAAATTTGCAACCATTTTTTGCGTACGGGAACAAAATTTTACAGGATTTTGTGATGCAGTTTAACATCGTACAGGAAGAGGAATTTTAAATGCACTTGCTACATTCATTTAATCTATTCCAAACAAAAAGACTTCAAATTGAGCCCAATTTCATTATCGGTTTATTAACAATGTTAACTATAAGAACCAGTAATATAGAATAACATCTATATAAGGAAACAAATTTACTGGGCACTTATCTATTGTTGTAGCCAGTTGATGCAATCGAAAAAAAATCAAAGAAATTAGCACAAAGCGCTACACACGGATCGGGCACTGTTGGGGGTTGGTTGCACGTTCAACAACAATCAACAGTTTGTTCTTCTTACACATAAAGTGCAACGAGCGAATTGATGTGAAACGCATACGGATCAAATTCTTTTTAACCCTTTCATATGCCCACAGCTGATCACAATCTAGTACAATATTTCAAAGACATTCTTAAATGATCTCTATGCATATTTGCAAAGCCGGGTAGAAAGGGAATGTTCTTCTGTAACGTCAAATCAAAATGAAAATTTATAAAATCGTTGTACTTTTGACCCGGCATTTGCCTGGCCTGGCTGATAATGAAACAGAAAAATCGTACTAAAATCATGTACACATAAACTACATGTATAAATACAGATTGTTCTTCCGTTAACAAATTGACGTCACCATGCTTATCAACCCGCTACGAAATGAAACCACTGCAGCGCTTTTAATGTTATTAACAATGATGCAACTTTAGTTTCAGTTTTATTAGGTCTTCTGATATGTAATACAAATTTCCATTTGACATATGAACTGTATTTTTTTCCTTGCATAGATCGAACTAACACATAACCGAATGCAAAAGTAATAACAAAAAAAAAATAATGTTAACCCACTCTCTGCAAAATATAGCAACAAATTAGTTTGATCTGCAAAAACCGGTAACGAAAGATTAAGGGTTGACCACAGTTTCACTTTGCAAGTTGAGCACCAGCGTTATATTCCAATAGTGGAATTTTCTTTCCATCTTTAAGGATAGGTACAAAAATAAAATTTTACACAAAAATTCTTTGCACGTACCTTTTTCTTTTTATTTATCCTTTTTATAATAATAAATTGCACAAATCGATAATTAGTAATCACAAATCCAGATTAAAAATTTTGTATATTTATTTATTTTGTTCTTCCTTTCACAAAGTGGGTTTATATTTAAACTCGATTTCATAATTTTGTTGTTTTCACTCATTTATATTTTTATACATACAGTATTTGGATGCTGTTTTTGACATTTTTATTCCTCACATAATATTTTTAAACGATTCATAGTCATACACACATCGTATACATTACAATTGTACCAAATATGTAATATGTATTTACCCAGCCGGACTAGTATACTAAGATTTATGTCACACTTTGTAAGCCAAATAGCTATAAGGAGGCGCAACAAAATGAAAACATTTTTTTTTATTTTGAGAAATTATAATCAAAACAAAACGCTGAATAAGATTTACGACTCAGTCTGTTTGATATTATTATTATTATTGTATTATTATGATTTTTATTATTATATCTTCGTGTGCAGTCCCGTTTAACATCCGCAAACTGGATGCGCACCTAATCACACACACAACAATGGATATAAATCTATATTGTGCCTTCACTTATGTAGGTAGATAGATAGCTATAGGTAGGTAGGTAGGTATAGGTAGGTGTAGGCACAAGTACATAATGTAGATGAAAAAAATAATAAATAGAGACGACCGAAGGAAAAAACGAAACAGCGCAATTTTTCAGCTGCATATATGAGAAAAATTGTACGTACATGAATATATTTACATACGGCGGCATATATAAATAAAAATAGTGATCAACTTGTAAAATTAGCACACCAAAATCACACGGATAAGTGCCACCGAGACCGTTTTTGCTACCAGCCGAGCACCACCGAACGATATATTATGCTGTGCGCTTTTTGGCAATGGCAATATACACATTTGTCGAACGAGCGAGGAGAGAGACGATTCTTTCATTTCCTGCGTTAAGTTAAGGGTGCTTGTCTCTGCTTGTGACGGTTGGGATTGGGATTGGGATTGTTATTGTTAGTTGCATAGTTATTAGTTGCAAGGCTGTTGGTGAGTGTGCCTGTGTGACTGGCACTGGCACTGGATGAGTGGGCAAATGCTGCGACACAAGGTGAGAGAGCAAATTTTTATGTATCATCAACACTTTACAAAGCGCCGTGGCTGGCCACACTACACTGTCAACACAACGCACACATTCAATGTGCTTATGCGGGTGTGTTCGTGCCGAGGATGGTCTCGTATATAAGATACATTTGGTCGGCAGCCACACCGAAACGAAGACCGACACCGAACCAACAGAGCATTTCCTTTGGGTGTGGGGGTAACCAAGTACAGGCTGATTGATTGTGTCTGTAATTGAGTGATGGCGGTTTTGGCTGAACTAAACATACTTTCCGATTTAGATATTGGGGCCAGGAAGTATTGCAATTTGCTCAGATGTCTCTGAATGAAATCAAACTACTTTAGACAGCTTGTGGGTTGTTTTCTGTGTAGGTACTCTCGTACTCTCCTGGACACAACTGAGTCAAGTTAAGGGGTTTATTTACAGAGATTTGGCAGAGATTTTCTTAGACAGCAGAAAGAATAGGAAAGAGAAAAGTACCTTAAGCCCTAGAGATTGCTGGGTATAAATAGGAATGATAAAGAAAATGCGTGTACTCTGTCTGACAAGTCACAATATTCGGCTGGCCTGGCATACATTTGCACACTGTAGACGGCACCGGCTTACCTCCTCTCGCTCAGTAGGTAACCCGTATCCGTACCCGTACCAGTAACCATGTACCAATGCAATTTTTCAACATTGCGATACAACCTATCTGACTTTGAAACATAATATGCATGTGCCTACACGTCGTATATTCACTTGGCGTATCTAGTGCCTTTCATCATCGGTTTCAAGTGCAAGAAATTTGCTCGTTTGGGATCAGAGACGACCACTCTTATCTCAAAGTAATAAAACAAAGAAACGAAGCTTTTATATATATGTGACGTTTGTTTGAGACACATCGATTGAAGCTGAAACCGAAACTGAAACTGAAACTTCACAATTATTGTGTATGTTGCTGCTAGGTACCCTCATATTATATACGAAGATTGTCAGCATATGTACACAACAGTTCCTTTTGCTGATTGTATTCAGTACTAGATGAAGTCGTCGTCCATATTTTCAGAGGTTCCGCATGATGAGGTATAACATTTGGCAAAGGGATGCAGGAGGGGGCAGCGACCATGGACCATGTTATCGATATAATCAAGAGCGAAAAATGTTAATTTCTTGTGAGCCTGTTCACTTTTTTAGGATGTCATACTTTTGAGATGGGTATTTTAATCTGAAACTTTATGTACATTTTGTAGGTAGGTAGGTGGGATATTTGCGTTCATATACATATGCATGCATGAAGTAGGTTCTTTATTTTTTCTGGGAAGCAGAGAGGAGGTTGATATACTAACACACTTTGAAATGAACCAATGATGCATTTAATTCGAAATCTTAAATAGTCAATAGTAGAGTGCGCGCGGATAACCCAAGAAAGGGAAGAAAAATACCCTTCCATATACTTTTAAAACATAGACATAATTAGACTCAGCTGCGAATCGAACTTTCGAACATACCTGCTCTTAATTTTTTTTAATTCTTTTTTTTCTAAACACATTCTATCATAACTCATTTCGGGCAACACGAATTTGTAGTGAGGTAGCCCATTTAAGGTATAAATTACCTAAATATTTAATCGGTTGGAACCGTTTGTAATTATTTCATTCGCCGCACGGACTTTCGCACACAACGATTCAATTTCTGTGCGTTAACTGACTAACTAAATTTATATTTTTGTTGGTGGGAGACAAGTAGAATATATAAAATATCTAAAAACATCGTGTACGTACGGTGCATACTATGACACTTTGATGGCAAACGCAAACCCCAGCCCAGGAGTAAGAAGATGCGATAGATGTGATGCGAAATGGAAAAAACGTTCGAGTGGGATAGGCGCAAAGCGAGAGGCAACGATGGTATGCAGGGGGTATTGCCATACCAAGTCAATGCAATAGGGTAGTTCGCGACAACGTCAGTGTCAAATAAGAAGAAGAAAAATCCAAGTGACAGCTAAAAGACTTGTAGGAAAACAAAACGGATTTTGTATGGATGTAGTCTAATTATGTTAAACAATTACTGAAAAGTGCATAAAAAAGTGCAAGAAACAAGATAAAAGCATTGTTGAATTAAGAAATTATGTTTATCAAACGTATTTGGTAACAACTGAGAAGTTAAAGTAATGGCAATTGTGCGCTTTTCAACAATATTTGAACAAAACACTACTCTGGCCATTATAAACCAGCTTTGTTATCCTACAAGTTTTTTTGACGTTTGAGCAAAAAAGATAGCCCATCTGTGAAAGGATGGGCTTCGCGAAACACTATCGAATTTTCGTAAATGTTCACCACGAACCAAGTCGTTTTTATACGAAGTTTCCCCATAATCACGTCTATCACAGAATCCCTCGTAATAAAGTTACGAATTCGGATCTACGTTACGAATACGAAAAAATTTATATCACAGAATCCGAATGTAACCACAAAAGGCATTGCCGCACTTAATAGTCGTATTCGAAATTTCGAAATCAGCTGCTTAACGTCAAAGTATGCGAGATTAAAGAAATAAATAAATTATAAATCGTTGTTTTGTATATTTTGAACAAAACAAAAAGGTTACAAATGGATTCTGTTGCATTTGCAATTGTTACTAGTAAGGAGGAGAATATTAGGCGCAAAAAAGAAATAAAAATGCAGCGTGAGATACTGAGGGATGCATGCAACTCAAGTGTGAGTTGTTGCAGAATATTTTGTTTTATTTCAAACTAAACTCAAGTTTACAGATTTAACAATAAATTTGTGACCTTTAATGGAATAAAAATGATTATTTTTCCATAATTCTGTAACAAACTTACGGTTTTTGCATTTTGATTCTTTTTTGTCTGCGCAATACGAAAAATCAAATAGTTCGTAGATTTGAATGTGAAAATTCCGATTTATTCGGATTCAGTGATACCACTTTCTACGAATTTCGAAATTCGTAGCAAAACTTTCTCTTACGACGGATTCTGTCATAGTTCGTTCGAGGTTCGTAGCAAAATTCCGAGTACGACGGATTCTGTGATAGACGTGCATAACATAAACGGCGGTACTAATAATCACTTTTACCCCTTATTAATAAACGCTGCGTAAAAGTTATCAACTCGCTATTCAGAAGTTACGTCAAATTTTTGTATGCTATCTCATGTCTACTAGCTAACTAACTTGTGCACATTTGTTTATAAATACGGGGGTTAGTGTTAGGCTAAATTTTTTCAACTCACAATTCAGCTAAATTTTCCATGCAAAATTGCATATTGTGACCTACAAAATGTTTAGTGTGGTGGTTATAAATGATTATTAGTAAGGCCCAATTATGTAAATGTATTTGTCAGAATATTCAGGATTTGTTGCAAATTACGAACATAAATGCAATTCGAACCATGTACTCAAAACATTTCGAAATTATAAAATTCGGATATCCGTGATATACCTACCTTACCCCAAAATTTTGTTTTGTTTTTTCACATGCAAAATGTGGAGTTTGTCAAACTGAAATTGACGATCGAAAAATATATCATATAGATGTCACGTCGGCAAATATTTCTTTAATACCTACCATGCTGCACTAAATTGGGATGTTCCCAATATCAATTGTACAGGTAACATGTGTCCTATTCGCACCGAAAACTAAAAAACGAAGTCAGGTAAAAACCTACTTATCGCTATTTGTTTCAAGGGAACCTGACAATTTCAATAATATTCTTATTAAACAAAAATACTGCATGCAGATGTAATATTCATTGGACTTTTTGGCACCTTATTTCATTAAAAGAGTGTTTCGCGAAGCCCATCCTTTTACAGTTGTTGGGCTATCTTTTTTGCTCAAACGTCAAAAAAACTTCTTTATAATGGCCAGAGTAGTGTTTTGTTCAAATATTATTGTAAAGCGCACATTTGCCATTACTTTAACTTCTCACTTGTTACCAAATACGTTTGAAAAACATAATTTTTTAATTCAAAAATGCTTTTACCTTGCTTTTTTTGCACTTTTTTATGCACTTTTCAGTAAATTTTTAACATAATTAGACTACATCCACACAAAATCCGTTTTGTTTTCCTACAAGTTTTTTAGCTGTCACTTGGATTTTTCTTCTTTTCATTTGACACTGACGTTGTCGCGAACTACCCTATCCCATCTAAACTTTTGCTGCCAATATGTTTTCAAAATTGCCAATTTTTTCATTATCCGGTGTAAACATACGCTATTAGATTTACGAATTTTTACTTTGACAGCTCAAAATTGTCTTGACAAGTGTCAGTTTTATTTTTATACCCTCCACAGGAAGGTATATTCACTTTGCCCATACATTTGTAACGCCAAGAAGGAGTCACCGGAGACCTCATAAAGTATATATATTATGAATCAGGATCACATTCTGAATCGATTTAGCCATGTCCGTCTGTCTGTCTGTCTGTCTGTCTGTTGAAAGCACGACAGCGCCCAAAGTAATTGACGTAGGTGAATGAAATTTGGTGAAAGGACTTCTTTTTATCGGCGTCAGGTTGGTATTGAAAATGGGCTATGTCGGTCGAGTAGTTCTGGTACCTCCCATACAAAACCAATATTGGACCCATGTGTCTCTCTGTCTGTTGAAAGCACTATGGCGCCCAAAGTAATCGACGTAGGTGAATGAAATTTGGTGAAATCACTTCTTTTTATCGGCGTCAGGTTGGTATTGAAAATTTGCTATGTCGGTCAAGTAGTTCTGGTACCTCCCATACAAAACCAATATTGGACCCATGTGTCTCTCTGTCTGTTGAAAGCACGATGGCGCCCAAAGTAATCGACGTAGGTGAATGAAATTTGGTGAGAGCACTTATTTTTATCGTCGTCTGGTTGGTGTTAAAAACGGGCTTTGTCGGTCAAGTAGTTCTGGTACCTCCCATACAAAACCAATATTGGACCCATGTGCCTCTCTGTCTGTTGAAAGCACAATAGCGTCCAAAGGAATCAACCTAGACGGATGACGATTGGTGAAAGGACTTTTTTTTATCGTCGTCTGATTGGAGTTAAAAATCGGCTATGTCGGTCAAGTAGTTCTGGTACCTCCCATACAAAACCAATATTGGACCCATGCCTCTGTCTATTGAAAGCACGATAGCGTCCAAAGTAATTGACGTAGGTGAATGAAATTTGGTGAGAGAACTTCTTTTTATCGTCGTTAGGTTGGTATTGAAAACCTGCTATGTCGGTCAAGTAGTTCTGGTACCTCCCTCACAAAACCAATTTTGCATGACTTGTATGCAGTGGAGGGTATCAAAGCATCGGCCAGGCCGATGATAACACTTTTACTTGTTTTTATTTCATTATTTCTGTTTTGAGTGTGGCAATTTTCATTTGGATAATCTCATTCATAATGTTCATTCCTACTAAGTCAGTTTGTTTATTCATTTTTTGGCTTAGAAATCAAAATCACCCTCATTCAGCACAGGTGTTATTTCACCTAACTCAGTTTTTCCTTGCTAAGGAATAAAAAAAATTAAAAAAAAGGAAAGTCGTAGGTATATATAATTTGCCAAGTTCCCTGTCAGGTTTGGCTTCTGTGCGCACAAATTGTTGTTTACAGCTACAATTATTGCGAGTTGTACGCATGTGACGATGGCCACACATTCTGAAATCCAATAGAACAGCAAAACTGCTTCTGAAAGAATCCATAAAAGTATTGGTGTAATCCAAAAAATAATCTACGGCTGTTGTCAGCTGACTTGTAATAAATACATAAATTGCATTTGAGTGAGTGCTTCTTGAGTGGATTCTGACGTCAAATCGAGAATCGAAATTCTCTTCTCAAAATCAACAGAAGAGTATTTTTTGTGCCAATGGAACGGTTTCAGAAGTGATTTTTTCGATTCCGGAATCCGAAGTACGGACTCTCCCGGAAGCTTCTTTTTGTCCAATGGAAAACGACATTGGATACGAATGTCATTTCCAAGCGAGGCAAATAGATTTCAGGTGCTCAAAAATACAAGGGTAGATTGCATCCTATCTCTCTTTATTTTTATTCAATTACGGTACTTGGACATGGTGACAAACCATGTTCCTAGAAAGGAAACTCTTCGAAATATTGAATCATAAACTAAGTATTAAATAGACCGTCAGCTCTTTCAACTTAAGAGAATTTGCCTACAAGCTGTTTTCGGTGTTACTATGTGCCAAAGTATGTGTGCCAATGTAAAGTAAATTAGACGCACGCATACACTTGCACATACTAACCTGACAGATGCCTCTGACAGTTTATTCCGTGGTAACATTGGAAAAATTCAAATAATTCAAATAATTGCCCGTTATCGGGACGTGTTAAGAAAGCGGTGGGTGTGGTGTGGTGAATTTAGTACCAAATTCTATTAAAACGCATGGTAGGTATACATTATTAGGATTTCTTTCATTTTACCTTGATAATCTAAATATATAGTACGGGATGTTTACATTTTTGTTGTAAACAATGGAAATCGATTAACTTATGAATCATTGACAAAAATAAAAAAAAAGAAGCTTATTAATATAAAAAAAATCTGATTATGATTACTATAGATATAGGTAATGATTTTGAATCGAAGGAATTAAAAGAAAATTGTAAGCAGCAAAACTTAAATGTGTGAGACATATCAGTGCCCATGTTCTGTTATTATCACATAGATATATTTATCACAAAAACGATATGAATTGAAAGAAAATGCTCCTGAGTTAAATAAATAAATTTTCGTATCGATACTTTTTAAGCATTTTCTTTCAATTCATATCGTTTTTGTGATAAATATATCGATGTTATAATTACAGAACATGGGCACAGGGTACAAATCAGTAAACATGTTTATTTCCAATGTGGGTACCTATACCTATATTTATATTTAAAGTTTCGTTCTTTCCCGTATACATTTTAAAGAAAATAAAGTTTCGTTGTGTCTATTCGACTTTTTCTTTTTATAAAACAAAATTATTAATATTCTGGGCTCACGCAATTCATTTCAAATGTAATTTTTAATTATGTCAATTGTATCAAATTTTTTAATACATTGTATTTTTTTTTTTTTTTTCCATTAATAAACGGAATCTTCATGAAAAGATTGGGCCTTACTAAATTTAAGTACGAGTAGTTCACAGTGGTTATATCTTCCATACAAATTTCGCAAATGTGAGCTTCCGTAAATTTAAAGTCGATGTTAAATTTATTATTATTACGCGCAGTATAACTTTATATTATCTTTATATTGGTTACCGTTTTTCTGTCGACATTTTAGGCGAAATAATTTTTTACCAACAACAACCAACGAAAACAGACACAATAATTATAGGAACAAAATTAACTTATTTTATTTTAACGAATGCATTTTTCACACTTTATTCCTTTATTTATTCATATTGATTACATTCGCTTTACGCATTTTGTAAAATACATGTTTTCGTGGTGAATTAAAATGTTTTCGTGGTGAATTAAAACAACGAATTTAAACTCTCAGAACGCATCCATCAGCTGACAGAAACTCACAAAATACACTAACTCTCATCAGTGTTCTTAGCGCTCTCTCTTTATTTCTCCCACGAAGCGTATTAATTTTTCCCTTTTCACTAAACTCAAATTCCCTCGATTTTTTAATGAAACAAACCGTACTTTAAAAGTAAAATTTGTATTGTTCGGGAAGAAAATCACATTAAATTAATCTTCAGTATAAAAATCGCAGTTTTCAAACATTATAATGAATTTTTTTGGTACTAGAAATTGTTGCTAGAGGAAAATCTGCTTTTTATGTACATTTAGTGCGTTGATATTCATGGTGAAATGTAATTTGAATGTTTTCTAGTCAAATTGTTGATATTCACACAATTTTGATGTTTTTTCATTTAACGCATGGAAAGCTTTTCGGAAATCGTAATTCCCACAAAAAGGTAGAAATACTACTATGTAGGAACACTGCTGAGTGTCATTATTTTTTTTACTTCTCCCGCCAATTAGAATTTCTTTTTTTGCTGCTTCACACGTATTCACAGATAGGAAATTTAAGAGAGAATTTTCTTTACAAAATTTGAGGGGGGAATCGGGTAGGTGCGCGGGAGCTGACGGTCTATTTAATACTTAGTTTATGTATTGAATAGTGGACAATGGACTGAGGAGGAGTCTGCCACATTTTTTTTTTGTAATTTCTGTCCTTTTTTAGTTGAAGAAGGTGCTTCAAAAATTGTTCAAATGCTATTATTTCCATATAAAAACCTTTTAAATGTAATTTAGTTGTCTATCACAGCACTATTATATTGCTAACTGAACATATACTTGTTAAATATCGTTAAAAAATTCCAAATAAGCTATACTGCTTCAAAAATGGCACTCTTCTCATGGACCTTGTTTTGCGACTTTTCTGAATTCTGCAACGGTCACACTGACGAGGACGACGGTAGTGTTCCTTAAACATCAATAGTTTGGAATAAAACTATTGAACATATACTTGTTAAATATCGTTAAAAAAATTCCAAATAAGCTATACTGCTTCAAAAATGGCACTCTTTTCTCTGTTTTGCGACTTTTCTGAATTCTGCAACGGTCACACTGACAAGGACGACGGTAGTGTTCCTTAAACATCGATAGTATCGATAGTTTGGAATAAAACTATCGATAGTTTTATATACTTACGATTTTCTGAAGACGGGGTTGTAAATTTGTCCACACTTTAATTATAAAAAAAACATTTAAAAACAAACATATTTTATTAAGAGTTCATACTCGCATATCCACATTGCGCACATAGTCGCGCAAGCGCAATTTGCGGTAAAGAGCTAGGTAACCTCTCTTTCGCCACAGTTTTGTTATTGGTTGTTCTTTTTTGAGTACAGCATTATAAACCAAATGCATATCTAGACAAACCGATGTCTAGACACAGCAAAATATTAGAATACCGAAGCAGCTGTGGCCAAGAAATGTTTCAAAAAGACTCGCATTTGTATTTTACAAGGTGGGCCAAAAGAAGTCATCCGACGTTGTTTGGCTCTCAGTTTTTTTCAACATTTAGAATTTTGTTGGCCAAGTTGAGAAGATGATATCGTCGATCGTCCAAATGGGCGCCGTCACAATTGATTGCCATACGGGCTCGTTTTATGGCATTTTCCATCACTTCGGCGAGAACTTCGGGCGACAGATTCTCGCACTCGTGAGTGATGTGTATTTTGTATTTCCGTCAAAAAATCCTGCTACTTTTGTGCACTTTTCGTCATATTTGGATTTTTGTATGGTGCATTCAGTTTATAAATTTTTTTTCGCTGCTTTAAGACTTTCTTCAAATTAATTTTTTTGGCAAGAAGTGAACTAGTTGTAGTTGGCAAGGGCGGATCCAGGATTTATTTCTGGGAGGGGCACAAAGGCCAGATAGGTGAAGATTGTCTTCCATTGCAATTTGTCTCTGGGATCCATTCTTTATCAATGACATACAAAAATAACTATCAAAAATACTTTTTATAAAGGTTTAATAATACAAAATTATATATTTAATAGGTAATGACAGTTTTCTTTTATGTCGTTCGTCTACCGTAAGACTATAACTTGTACAACATTCAAAAAATAACGCGTTTTTTTTTGTGGGTCTCCAACACTATTGTCTCACTCACAAAAGATAAATAATAAATCTGTTGAGCACCTCTATGTTTACCTCAGAGAACTAAATCCAAAATAAGTTTCTGTGTTGGTGTAGTCTATATAACTTCGCATCTAAATCCCATACAAAAGTGACACAACGAATGTCCTTTTCGTTTTGCAGTACGCTGCTGCTGCGAAATGATGACGAAAAGTGGGTAATTGTAGCAGATTGCTTGTTACAATTATCTACTCGCTTTTCGCACATATTTATGTGGTATTCGATTGGGCTTCTTCAGATTTGCTCTCAGATTTCAGATTTCGTGTGGCTAATCGAACACAAAAACGTCACTTGCTCTTTTTTTTGTTGATATTTGTGCGACTGCAATATGTGTAGCCTTCGACACTTTTCTAAGCATTTTCTATTCACTGGTTAAATTTTATATGAAAACATTCAAAACGCTCGTCCAGATTGATTTCTAAACATTTGTACATAAATATGTAATTAACAAAAGTAGATCCACCCGATTCAATGCGTTTCCTCGCAGTTGAAAAATTTCACTAAAATGTAAACAAACTCCACTAGTTGTCAAACTCAAACGCACGTGTATTGGTAAATCTGAAGCGAATCTGAGAAAATATCCAGATTCGCAAAAGTGCTCTGAAATCTGAAAAAGATTGCTTTTTTTGTACCAAACGAACATAAAAATTGCTCTGAGAGCAAAAAAAGTGCTCTGAGAGCGCCCAATCGAATACCACATTATTGTCCGCGACATTTGACATTTTTGTAATGCGTTAGCAGCTTTTATAACAGGTATGGAGCCACATTTGAAAAATCTTGCAGCCAAAAATAAACAAACTGAAAGATCAAAACTGCGCATCTTTTTCCAGTTTTTTAGGGTTACTTATTCTAATTACATTGCTTTTTAAAGACGACAATATTAAATTAAAATAAACACACTCAAAATTGAGAGACCTTTTTAGTTTCCATTTTCCAATGTTAACAAAATAAAAACGTCTAAGGAAACAAGTTTTCATATTAAATATTTTCGAAATTGGTTGGTATAAATGTGTGAAAATCAATTACAATAGATTTCCAGTTTACATGAAAAACAAGTGTTTTTTGCGGCCAACTCAATATATAAAAGAACCAGTACAAATCGGATTTAATGTTTGGCAGGAAAAATCTGAAATGCCCAATCGAAAACGACATAACCTTTTATTTAGAAGGTTTTAGTCACCTATACGAAAAGAGTACGTTCGCAATAGAAGTATGAATTTTTTTTACAAGTTCCTAAGCCGGTAATTCCTAAAAATCGCTAAACTTCGGAGTGAATAGCATAAATTTGGATAAATCCCAAATGACAATTTTAAGGAACCAGTGAAAAGTTCGAGTAGCCAAATCAAAGATAAATAGCCAGAGCTCCTAACACCGCTATTTCTGTATCAGCTGATGGGATTCTCCACAAATTATTTTCCGCTGCCTTTTCGCAGATTTCGTTCCGAAACAGGTCCGTATTAGGTAGAAATCATGTGTATATGTGCATATTTCACGCCTGCGTTTACGCGCTTGATTCTGCATGAGGAAATACGTGCACATAAATTTCATGCACGCCAGGATTCACATTCTAGCATATGCAGACATAGAGGGTAATTTTTCGTCTTGATTATCATCATTTGTTTTTTGCCTATAGACGCGTGTCTGTTAAGTTTTCATTATGGAATGAGGAAGCAGTAATAATGCAGTTGGTATACAATTCTTAGTGTTTTTTTTTCGACTGGCCTGTGTCTGGGCCTCTGGATCCTCCTGGATCCGCCCTTGGTAGTTGGTATGATGAGAAGCTCTGGGAATATAATTGTTGAAAAACAGTTCAATTTCTTAAATTCGAATATCAAATCAATCACTGGCCGGGCCACGCCCACCACCATAGATGGCGATGGATTGCAAGTGGGCTGTTAGTTTTAGTGGGACGGAGGATGGGATCGAGAATCGACATCGCTTGAGATAACAGATAAGATAGTGTGAAATGTGATATGTGAATGCGGAGTGAATGGGATTGCGAGAGGAAAAGAAAGTCACATACACACAAAGGACAACACTTTATATTACCAGAAATTGAGTTCTTCTCATAATATTTCTCCAGTGCAGCGCTCTGTTGATCTGTTTTGATTTTCTGCCTACTATGTTTAACAATATGCTGTGCTTTAGTCGTGTAAACACTCAAGAACGGCTCAAAGGATTTAAATGTTTTTTTTTTTTTATTTTGTTTGTCTTGAATCAGGTATGGTTTAGGAAGAATGAAAATTCGGAAAAATTCTCAACAACAATTCGTCTTTTATCTATCTCCTTCTACATATAAATCAAAATAAGTCGCATTGTGTTTGAATTATTGTTCACTTAATGCGTGAACCGATTTTGTTTCTTAAAATTTTAAATAAAAGGTGACGTCAATACCAAGGTTTGTATGTTTATACGTTCTTTATACGTTTATTGGTTATACGAATTATAGACATTTTAGTGAACATACCAGTGTTGTCGACCTCCACCAACCGATTTAAATTAAATTTTGTGGATGGGTATGTTTGGTTCGAGGTGGAAAGGCAAGATAATCTTGGACCCTATAGAATGTTTGTGGGTATGGTTGACCCAATAGTTCTGGCCTTGCTCTGCTACGGGGAGCACAAGTCGCAAGAATTACAGAATATGTGATGTACCTAGCATGTGGCCTATTTGTTAGTAAGCCGTACGGCGCATATCGCTTGGTAGAAAGAAGGGGAGGTATATTGTGTTCGTTATTCCTATACATACTATCATTTCTACAAATTGACAACTCGCCCAAGAAGTCCAGCAAATACTGATATTTCATGTTCTCTAGCGCCTTTATCGAATGTGAAGCGGAAAAAAAATTATCCAAACTTTGAGCGACCGCAATAACATCACGCACGATTTTTTAAACACAGCCTCAAAGCTATAATGGACTTTATCGTTAAGCACAGTGTTTTTGGACAATTGCGTTTCTGGATGTCTCGGTCGAATGGCAGAAGCGAGGATTGCCCACATTCTGCTTTGGTTGGTTTGCTTGACTCGATTCAATCACTAGCGCGGAAAAAGACTATCAAGAAGCTGACCCGAAAATCTATGAAGTCGTTTCTATGCATGGAACTTAATTTAATTCCAAGGAAGTTCTATTCGTTCAAAAGGGATGTTAATAATTTAATCAATTTTAGGCGGTACGAAGTTCGCCGGGTCAGCTAGTGTATAATAAAAGATTTAAGATCTTCTTGGCATTGCTCGTTTTATGCCTGGCATGTTCTTCGCCCATATGAAGTGCATTTCATGTACCTTCGCAGCTTTTAATGGCACAACTGACTGCCGAGTACATACCTCTAGCAACATGGTTCGGGTCCGATTCTGTGAAGGGTCAACCTTTTCCCTCTGAAAAGAAGTCACTACACGGCTTTTATGTATATTTAATATTGAGTAATTTATTACTTCATATATTATGTTATTTCAGCACATATACATCAACTTTATTATTTTAATTTTTATTTTTTTTAGAACATAATGTTTTAATACAGCTATGTTTTGGTTTTCTTATTTTTTTGCATAAAAAAATTTACATAAAAGACTTTAAGGTAAATAATGATTTTTATTTTTAATAGTAACAGTCATGATACATTTATTTAATCGTACCAGTATATATCTTATTCTAAAAAAAATGGTGTGACAAACAACATTTGTAAGAAATCGGCAAAAGTGTTATATGTACCTATTTGTATATAATATATTATATATTTCCCAACTTCAGTATTTGTTTTTTTTATTATTATTATTTTTACTTATATAACGCATAAAATTGTGGTGTTATTTAGTTTAGAATATATGCATACACGTCTCGAATTATTGAGATAATTCGCATCAAAAGTTTCATTTAAAACAGCATTCCATATTTTTTTTTTGTTATCCAAGTTTCAAATCAATAACAATGTTTGTATTTAATTTTTTGTGTATTTTTTTACTTAAAATTTAAAAAAGGACAAACGTAGGATACCCAAAATGTATATATATATATATAAATAAAATAGAACTATAAAATTTGTCTATTTGGCACTTTATGTTGAAAACTTTCCGTTTAGCAATAAGGTGCGCGGACATTTTGTTGTTAGCCATTATATCCTTTTGTTTGATGCGCTTCTCTCGTACAAATACTTAAGTACCCTTTTCAAATACAGACACATTGCCCTGTGTATTAGCTCGTATTGTTCGGAGTTTTGCACCATACCGCCACGTTGTAATCTTAAATTGCAAACAATACCAAGGATATCCACATAAATACTTGGAGTTTTTTTGATTGCTTCACAATACATATTATTTTTGCTCCGATCATGAAAAAACTGACTGCCGTCCTTAACCTCTACAATATACCCGCTAATATCTTCACTAGGAGCTTTAGAATTTTTTATAATCTTACCACTACTGTCTAATTTACTAAAAGGAAACGATTGACTAGGAAAACTTTGGAGATTGTCTACATCACTCGTGTTGCCATCACTGCTCTTTGAATTTGAATTATAAATAGTATTAGAATTATTAGCTATAGCAACTGCTCGACTCAATTGAGTTGTTGCATTGCTTATATTTAGATTTGTATTCTCGTGTGTCATCATCATTTGCTTTGAGCAAGAAGAAGAATTTGAAGAGGAAGCTGAGGAAGAATTCGAATTTGCAATTGGGCTGAGAGCTACCGACGACATTGATGCTCTGATTTGGCAAATGGCATTTAATATTGCTGCCATACAGCCGGTACGGCCAATACCAGCTGAACAATGGATTATTGGCAGAGGTTGATCGTCTGAGTTTTCTGTAACGGAAAAACACGATTTGGCCTCAATTTTTTCAACGCTTTCGTAACAAAATTCTGCTTCACATTTACCCAATGCCAACAAGTGTTGACTGATCTCGAGCAGAACACTAATATCACTTGGCGAACGATGATCTGGCCAGTCCGGATACCAATAATGATAGCAAGTGAACCTGTGCAGCACTTGAACGCGTTTCTCATTCGCATTGTCATTGTTTTCGAGTCGGTTGTTACCACTGCTGACATTGCAACAAAATAAGCAATTCAGTTGTCGTATCGAGAAGCCATTTTTCATGATGGTTCCGGTGTTTTTCACAATAAAATAGTTCACCTTTGGCAAATGATCGATTAGTTTTTTGTTGTTTATTTCAATTCGAAATGTTTCAATGTTCAAGCGCGACGGCTCTTTTGTCAGGCTGTCAAAATACTGATTGTAAAAAATATCGACTTCTGGATTTTTTATCTGATCATTACCATTGGTAATGATAAATAGCTCGTTCTCATCAATGGGAAAGTATGCGGAGCACTTTTGTCGATTATTCTCAACAAAGTTTGTTAGCATAACGATCTTTTGTTGGGCGCCTGCTAAATTCATTGACGACAATCTGGAAGGATGATGATGTACGTCTAGTTCAAGACTTGACACAGGCTTCTTGCCATGAGATTTTGTTGTTTTTGTTGAGTGTATGAGTTTTTGTTCGTCATGCTTGCGTATATTTTGATAAACCATTAACCAAAAGTCATAGATGGTGTTCGGTAGAGGGCCCTGAGTGGCTATGTAGCTTTTTTGTACGTAATCTGGTCCCTGGAAATAAATAAGCAAAACATAAGTTAATTTTTGGTGGTATTTACTTTGTATTACATTTGGTTTGATCGATCGTTTCCATGAAGTAGGTATATATTTCACCTCAGTGCAGACGCAGAGGCAAACAGCTGCAGGGGAAGTAACCAGTATGATTCTGTACCACTCTACAGTGTGGAAACGATCTTTATGTTGATTATTTTTGGAAACGTACCTTAATATAATTAGCGTTAATATACGGTGCTTCTGAGCTTCCCTCATCCGGTAACAACTGCACTCTGGAGTGCTCATTCGGAAGAATACTCTTGTAGCGATTTTTGGTTTGTGATCCAAAAACCATAGGTTTCTCTTGATGATTGGTCGGCAGATCCCAAAATTCTTGATGCAAATTGCGCAGCAGCCGTTTTTGTTCATCTTCCAGGGGTAAATCAAATTGAACATCAGAACGCAATACCAATTTCCAATTGTCGTCCTCGAACTCCTCGATTTTCGGCGTATTCTCCACGGACGAAGACGATGACGACAATGCGTCGTTATCTTCGTTTCCGTAACTTTTCTCAAACATGTAGTTCAGTTTCATCAAGTCGTATTCGTTCAAGGTATTCGAAGCGTTCTGCAATAATTGTACGTTCGCTAGGTAGATTTTGAAATCCTCCGACGTTGTTTGGGGCGATAGTGGACGTGTCGTTATATTTCTTACGCCCGTGCAAGAGCACAGGTTGCTTTGTTTGAAATTTGACATGCAGCTGTCTGGAAGATTTGTTTCTTTGGTGTTTGGTAGATTTAAACATAGATTCTCCATGTCTTGTTTCTTGAAATGGGTTTCCTGTTCCTCGCCAATAATAAGAGATAGCGGAAGTTGGCAATAAGGTTTCAGATCAGACACCGATCCAAAGCAGGTTTTGGTTGAGCTTCGCATGTGAGCTTGATTCAGCCTCGGTGCCATGCCGTTTAGATTGTTTAGATTCTCAGAGCTGAAGAACTTGCGACCGGAATTGTTGCTCGAGCTCATTTGCATGCCGTATGCAGCCTCTTGTTGCTGTTGGCTTTCGTACTCCTCCTCTAACTGATTTGTGTTTATGCTGCTGAGGCTGCAAGCTGATCCACGTAGATTGATATTTGACACCGCCAGAGCATTGCTGTGCAGGTTGATAGTGAGGCTGGCATTCGAACCTCGTCGCTCGAGAAGACCCTTTTTGGTTTTTGTGTGCTCAATGCTGTCACTTTGCAAATTTACCGGCTCCTTTAGCTGATGATGCTGTATTTTGAATGCGTTCTGCTGCTGTTGGGACGCTATATTAAGCGAGCTGTGACTGTTGAAACGGTTCAAATTGACACATGGCGACCCGTGGATATTTAAAGTCAAACTGGTGTTCGAGCCACGTCGCTGCAGGAGGTTTTTCTTTTCTTTTTCAACTGCGCTACCGCTGGCGGCGCACATGCTCGCAGCGTTGTTGTTTTGTACAAATGCCGAAATGCCAACTGGATTGCCCTTCAAGAATAATGCCTGTCCTGTCTTAAAA
Organism: Cheilosia impressa; assembly: GCA_948293265.1. Taxonomy (NCBI): domain Eukaryota; kingdom Metazoa; phylum Arthropoda; class Insecta; order Diptera; family Syrphidae; genus Cheilosia; species Cheilosia impressa. Next base: position 7,003,133 of record OX411885.1, on the reverse strand, counting down.
GGGACTGGTTGGTGTTGTGATAAATTGTATATAGAATTCGACAAGTTGTATTGGGAATTGCTGCACAAACTGTAGTTTGAGGTACTCAAGCCCTTGCTCAGACTGCCGTATGACCCATTCAGGTTCAAGGTCAGACTATGATTCGAACCCCTACGCTGAAGTAGCGAACTCCTTACCGACCGTCCACTGACCACGTTCGCCGCCTGTTTTGCACTAGCATGCCCTGTTGTAGAGCCTCCTTTCTCCATGCGAATGTCATCATCTCGACTACTGATGGAGAAGTCGCTTAGTGTCATTACTTCGGGTAAGGTTTTCAAGTTGCTGTTGGACAAGCTGAGAACCGCTGTGCATTTTTGAGTTTGAAGACTCGACCCCAGCAAATAGTCGGGACTAAGTTTTTTTGCATTTGCTATTGGAAGCCGATTTTCCTCGCCAAAACTTACATGGATTGTGCTATTATCAGTGTTGCTGTCCTCGTTCACAACGGCGACTTCATCGAAATTCAAAAAGTAGTTGTCGTCGTCGTTCTCGTCGTCGGCAACAGCAGCAGCAGCCTCAGCCTCAGCCTCATCATAGTCCCCATCATCGTCCATAGTATTCTCATTGAATGAGTCAAGTTTGAGTATGAAACCCTGCCTCTCTGAACTCTTGGTGTGATCGAAGGAGGATGTCGATGGGGTCGAGGGGGTTAGGGACTTGCTTGAGCTAAAATGGCGTCCCTTTGACTTGATCTGATTGCCAGCGCTCATCGGTGATGTCAACTTGGTGCGATTCAAATGACTCATGTTTTTGTGAAGCGACAGCTGCCTCTTGGGTGTGCCGGGCATCGACAGAGATGATATATGCAACAGTGACACAGCCAACGGACGACTGTCCGTATTGCTGCCACAACCACTATCATTCTGTTCTTCTACATAGCGTCTTGAGGCGCCGAACTTTGAATCGGACGAATCGAGAGAAATAGCCTTTTGTTTGATTTGTACTAGCGTTGGTGTTTTGGGGGTGTCAATTTTGTCCTGTTGCTTGTTTTGATTCGCGTCACTTGCGTTTCCGATGCTTATAGTCAGATTGTTTTTGTTCTTGCTGGTGTATCCTGATTTTGTTTTCATTTTATTGGATTTTGATTTCAGTGCTGAACAATCGGGTTGGCTGTTGTCCGTGTTTTTGCTAAAGAAATCACTAGCCACAGGGCTAGCCCTCTCGATGAGCTCTTCAACGGGTACGCCCAAGTTGTCCTCGACCAATTTTGCGCCTTCCGAGTCCAACGAAATGGACTTTAGTCTTGCTCGCCGTGTAGCCTGGCAATCAGCCGCTGAGATTGTCACCTTTAGTTTGTCATGCAGATTGGCCGTTGGAGAGCCATCCTTGTCAAAATTTACCCCAGCCCTCAGTTTGCTTGCGTCCGGCGAGAAGCAGTCCACTTCTGGAAACTTGAAGTAGTCTCCATTTTTATAACCAGCCGATGATAGAGAGGGACTGGATTTAATAGCTGCGTGATTGCCAAGAATCTCCGCCCGGTCAATCACTTTCGGCGAGAAGGAGAAAGTGGTCGACCCTAATGTTGGAGATGCCTCTAAGATTCGCGGCGAATTCTGTTGCAATAGCGCAATGTCGCTGGTTTTCAATTTTGGCGAATACAGGTCGCCGCCGCCGCCGCCAATGGGAATTTCATTCTCCTTATCACAGTCCATGGCCCGGTTCTCATATATCCTTGGACTGCAGCAATTCTGGCGATTAAACGAAAACTGCCGACTTTCAGCCGCAGCTGGTATGCAGGTGGTTGGCGATGAGTTCAAAGCAATAGCTGACATCGCGGAATGAATAGGACTCGACGAAAGCTGTTCACAGCTGCCCATTTGTGACTTACACAGCGAACGGTTGGTGACCAGATTGGAAACTTGAGAACGCTGTGGCGAGCATGAGCGCCGTTCATATAGCGAGCAGCGCCTTAGTCTTCGCGTTGGCGATTGTATCGAATCGAATGTAGCGTTTTTTGTTAGCCCGACAACACGGCTGCCATGCGTGTTAAACGGTTTTGTCACTACCGGTATAGTCGGCAAAATGGCCTCTTCGTGCGAACATATGCTCGTACTTGGAGGCGACGGCAAAGGGAATTCAAATCGACTGCCACCTTCATCCAACGTACCCAAAGGCGTAAAATAAGGAGTACTCTTATTGCTGCCATAGTGGCCCGTATCGACATTCGACTCGCCACCCGTATCCATATCCATGATTTTACTCAGGTGTGCAGCCGTTTGCCTAGTTATAATCTGAGTTGACGGTTGCTGCCGCAGAGTTTTATGCAAAACAAGTAGATTCCTTTTGTTCGAGCTTAGGAAACCAGCATTTTGGATTTTTTTCGAATCGGCTTGTTTGCTTGTTGACTTCTGGCTGGCTAAGCGTAAGATTGCATTCTTTATCCAATATATAAAGACAGCGGCTGCTAGGAAAATGCCAATCAATCCGATCGCAATACCACTGGAAAACTGTGTGGATGCCCCCCTTAGAGGCAACACACCAACATGATCGATGCCGCTGCCGGGAGTCTCCTCCAAAATACTAACCCTTCGTGTATTTAGCGACTTTTCCGATGGGATATTCCAGACAGCACTGGAATCACCCTCCGCCGTCCGATCGAGTGATAAATACTCGGATTCCTTACTCTTTCGCAATTTCAAATGATTTGACTTGTGCTGTACAAGTTTCTCTTCTATGGAAGCGTGAGACTTTGATTTTGTTTCTTCCAAATGGACAAGATTCTCCCGGCCACCGCCGGTTTGCAAAGGTACATGGTGTCGCAGCTTCAATCTCTGTTTCAATTTGTTTAGGGAATTTTCGCTAACTGGCGTCTGTCGTTTGTCGTTCGTTTGTGTTTTTGTGTTTTTTTGCTGCCTTTTCAGATCGTACTTCGATAGTAGTTTATCGTTTAACAATAAGCGATATGAAGGATGTTGTTGCGTTTCGGGGAAAATTTGATTAAAGACTTGTTGCCTCTGTCTCGGTTTCGAATATGATTTCGCTGATAATTTACTAAGAAGATTCTTATCAGAGTTTATTTTGCCACCGCTACTTTTGTCGTAATATTCGTCATCTGTTCTGTCGTAAGCACTTTCGGGGTCGTTTATAACGTCTGCGATGTGCGGCTCCTTGTCCGTTCGTATTTGTGAGTTGTCGCCGCCCAAATAAGCGCGCGAACTTTTTTCAATTGAATCTAAATTTGCTGGGCTATCATTACTGATTTCAAATTTTGATGCCATAATGTGCTTTTATTATCCTGCAAAAAATGTTATCAAATGTTAACGAAAAGTCTACATATATGCTATGTATGCTAACTGCTGACGAGATATATGCGTCAACGTATGAATTTTAAGGGTATCAACTGAATGCATTCTGTTTTTATTCGTAAACAGTCGTTTGGATTACAGGTAAATGTGTGGCCCAAGTATTATGTCTGCAAATGGTTGCCCAACCTGCCCTGCCTGTTGCGTCGACGGACGGACACGTCAACGTTAAAGTAGGGACAATATCGAGCCGATACTCGTAGACCCAAAAGATCTATTATAAAGGGTTTTTCAACAGAGACGCTACAAAAGTAGAGCGACAGGGACAGCAAACGACGCCGAATTTCTTGCCGCTCTTTTGACATTTCTCTTCAGTAAGGTTTGCCATTTCATGATGGAAAGATATACGAGCCAACAACAAGTCGAAATTATTAAAATTTACTACCGAAATTCGGAGTCAGTGGCCTCAACAGTAAGAGCACTACGTCCAATTTATTTTCGTCATAATCGTCCTAGCAGATGAACAATTGAGCGTCTAGTGGAAAAATTTTAATCCACAGGCACAGTACAAAATGTTCCCGTGCCAATGAGACAAAGAAGTGTCAGTTGAAGAAAGCCCAAATGTGTCTCTCACACGTCGTTCTCAAGCATTGGGCTTATCTGCGACGTCGTTGTGGCGAATTTTGGGAAAAGATCTTGGCCTACATCCTTACAAGATTAAATTGACGCAAGAACTGAAGCCGCTTGACCACCAGAAGCGTCGTATGTTCGTGAATTGGGCTGAGCAACAACTTGAAAATGATTCGGATTTTCATCGAAAAATCATCTTTAGCGATGAGGCTCATTTCTGGCTGAATGGCTTCGTCAATAAACAAAATATGCAGTATTGGTCAGGCAGCAATCCACACGTACACCATGAGTCATCACTGCATCCCGAAAACATTACGGTTTGGTGTGGTTTATGGGCCGGCGGCGTCATTGGGCCGTACTTCTTCCGTGTTGATCAAGACCGGCACGTTACTGTGAATGGGAATCGCTACCGGTTAATGATAACCGAATATTTTTGGCCCCAATTGGATGATATGGACGTGGAGGACATGTGGTTCCAACAGGACGGCGCCACAAGCCACACAGCGAATGTCACAATCAATTTATTGGAAACCAAGTTTGGAGAACGTGTTATCTCACGAAATGGTCGAGTCGCTTGGCCGCATCGGTCGTGCGATTTGACGCCGTTAGACTATTTCCTGTGGGGCTACGTCAAGTTTATGGTCTATGCCAACAAGCCAGCGACGATTGATGAACTTCGTACGAATATCGAACGTGAAATTGCAGTAGTATCGGCCGATTTATGCTTGAAAACCGTCGAAAATTGGGTTCAGCGTCTAGACTTCTGCAAGCGTGCCCGTGGTGGCCAGAAAAAAGAAATCCAGTTCCATGCGTAATAGCATCGAACGTACTTTTACAGGAATAAGGAATTTCATTGATATACAAAACCGTTTTTGTTTTATTTAAAAAAACTTTTGTAGCGCTCTTATTGAAAAACCATTTATATCGAGCCGGTACTGTCCCTACTTAACTGTGTGATAAATATTTATAACTGCGAAACATGAAAGCTTAAACTTCCACCTTTTGTCAACCTTCCACTCTTGCGAAAAATGCACACACGAATGCCTAAGGGATGGATTGACGTGTGTACACGTTGCGTTAATTTATGTAACATGGTCCATACTCTGGTAGATCACAGAAGACGTCTATATATAACTCGAATCTACGCCGGGCTACCAGTTAACAACTCCGCCAAGGTCGAGGTCAAATCTCCTTTATTATACGTTGTTTGTTCTGTTTTTAGCGCGAAAAGCACAATCTGATGACACGCAGCCATGAAATTCATGCTCGTTTGGTGGAAAATGCATTATTGACAATTATTTGACTAAATAAATAAATAGTTGGTGGCAGCAGGTTCGTGGGACCCTGGGCCTTGCTTCTTACAACCATTCGTTTTTAATTTTTTGGACGAATGGAAGGGATCTAAAGTTTTATGCCGAGTCCAAACGGCTAATTGAGAAGCTCTTTCATGGCAGTTATACTCTCAGATGTTTGTCAGACGTTCCCGAGAGGTGGCGCAGTTGGAATTTGGGTTTTTTTTCGTGATTCGAACCTGGGACCCCTCGCTTAGTAGTCCAACACACTAACCACTAAGCCACTGCGCCAACGTATTTGACTAAAAGTCAATTCGAAAAATAGTTCTGAATTAAAAAAAAAATCCAGGCAATGGCATATTGCGATGTCTTTAAATCACGGGCTTTACACGGTCCAAACGGTCTCCCGTGCTAACTGTTGGCAAGGGGGTGTGTATGATGGAAGAAAGAAAGATCATAACATCCACTCGCTGGATCGGTCAACAGAAGATCGCTCAATTAGTAACAAACTGGCGCCGAAAATGTAAAGCCATAGGCGCATTCATCAACCTCCCAAACGAAATGCGGTTACAGTCTAGGTAGTAGTTGGAGGCACACCGTTTGCCACTTTCATATATTTCATCAGCGAATGAGCATAGCATATATATTATAGTATAGTAGTTATCTGAAATGAATTTGTAGGAAAATCGCTTTTATCTACTTACGTTTTGATTATATAGCTGCCCTATTTGCAGTACATTTATGTGCAGTTTGCCTTTTTCATCGTCCTGATATAACAGCAATGATTTTGACAATGATGCTTTCAAACAAAAGTATGACATTGAACGCGATAAGCATAAAATAAGTAAGATTTTGATTTTATTAACATTTTTATTTAGTTTCCTGAATAATTTCATGTTGTTCCACATGGGCAAATAACTGACAAACCGAATTAAACTCGAATGATGTAGTAAGTATTAAATGTTCATTGCATATGTAAGTAGACTTTGTTTAAAAGTTATTATCTAAAATTACTTTCAAGTCTTGTGTAGTATACATATATAGCCTTTAGAATACTAAACACTTTGATTTCAGATTAAAGGTTGTCAGTTATTTATTAGAGAGTCCCGGATTACTTTTGTTTTGCTCTTTTGTGTATATATATGTATAGTATATGAACACTATTTGACTAAAACTATTTTAGAATGTACCTACATTTTATTAGAATCACGAGCAATAACTTTATTTAACTTTTTTTTTTTTTTTATTACAAATGTACATTATTGGAGGGATACCTCAATCGATGTTGGTGTTTCTTTTTGGTGTTACAATACAAGAAATAAACTCTTGGCTTTTACATTTTTATTTAACTGCGAAATGTGAATATCCAATACTTAACACACACTATGTATCATGGTTGTTACACATTTCATTAGTTTTTCACTTGAAGTTTCACATGGATCTTTACTATTTTACTATTTGTGGATGCGTATCCCTAAAACTAATGGGAGCTCTCCGCCACAATTCCAAGTTGACACTTTGGTATGGATAAATTGGTATAATGTTTGAAATAAGCAAATTCAAAAAAAAAGGGGGGAAGGGGGTGTAACAAAACGACAATTGTATAGGTACGTGATTATTTGTTCAAAGTGTATTGCTGAACTCTTGATATCGGGTGTATTATTACATTTAAGGCTCCTGTGCACTGGCACAGGAAAAATAGGTCAATTGCTTTGTTTGCTTTTTAGAATATATATTTTGCAAGTCGATTTATCTGACTTGCCACACATTTTTCATATTGCTATTTAGACTGAAATCAGCAGTCTACTGATCGGATTTAAACTTCGGTTGTACTATATCGACGAACTGAATAAAAGTTAAGTTTTTTCGTATGAATTAACAATAGATGGCGAGTGTTTGGTTGTCGCAAAGAAATCCTCCTTCCAAATACACTATTGTGCATATGCTTTGCATACATTTAGTCTTGGTTTTTTTTTGTTGAATACATATGTTGTGATGACGCATATTGGTCGTAATTTGTTCACAAAACACTTGTAATTGAGGCAAATAACAATTTAGCACTAACCAATGGACAGTGTTGCATACTTTGTACGATTCATTGGCAATAATATCTTTGAATTTGTGAAAAAAATTATTTGCGGATCACTTAGTTCGATACGATATGTTACTTCGTCCATTTTTTTCTGTGTATAAGGGTATATATGCACTAATTAGTCGGATTTGGAGACTGCGAATACTTTTAAAAACTCAACTTAAAGACTATAACAAAAGATAATTAGCTGGGACAGTAAATTCGAGTCCTCCTTTCGTTTTGTTCACTAACTAAGGATTAAATAAAAACATGATTGCGATAATAACATAAAAAAATACATTCCGTGACAACTGCCGCAATTTCTCACAAAACTTTAAATTCCCTATATCCCAGTCCCAGATAAATAAGAGAAGAGAATAGAGCCGTGAGCGAGATGGAAATATTGTTCTGCACCCCAGAGGCACCACAAAACAGACCCATGGACGACGAATTTTTTTTCATTCCAACAACAATACTTGTGTTGATGAATTACGTTGTGTAAAACCACAGAAAAACTAACCGAGCATGAGCGCGAGCATGTGTGGGTTTGTTAGAGAAAATTCGAGCAAAATGCACTCACACTCGAAAGGGAATAGAGAACTGTGCTGCCAGATTTGGTCATAGTTTGTAGTTTTTTTTATCTAACTCTGTATTCCATTTCGATTTTGCTATTTTTTTTTTTTTTAAGAATTGACAATTCATAAAAAACACATACAATTTTTCAATTAAAAATTACATTTAAAACTTTTTGTATCAATGGCCGCATGACAAAAAATATAAATAAAAATATAAATCCTCCCTGATAAATAGGTTTAAAAAGGACCGTAGTCCTAGCTTCTTACAACCATTCGTTTGGTGTGCGTTTACCATTTCTGGGACGAATGGAAGGGATCTAGAATTTAATGCCGAGTCCAATCGGCTAATAACATGACAGTTATACTCTCGGATGTTTGGCAGACGTTCGCGATAGGTGGCGCTGTGGAAAAAGCCTTAAGATGGAATTTGACTTCATTCTGAGTATTATATTAAACGTCTCATTAATTTTTGGATAAAGAAAGAACAATCTATTACATTCTATCTTCTTTCATTTCAGAAATGCTGACAACAAAATTGCAATAAATTTAGAACGCGTGGTAAGTTTCTATTCTTACTTTAGTTGTAGTCAGTTGAGCCAAAGTACATTTGAAAATCGAAGCAAGTGCTTTGTTCTATTGAAAAAGAAACAAAATTACAGTTACAAAAACATAAACTTATTTGACAACCTATAACCTATTATGTATACACTCAATTCTGTTTTTACACGGATTTCATTTAACACGAATCGAGGAAAAAATTGTATTCTCTTTTTACACGATTTGATTTGAAAAAACACGAAATTAACAGTAAAGAACTGAAATTTTGGTTTTCAGAATTTCAATTTGTAGGGGATTCCCATAATACACACATTCATATTATCATCCCATACAGTATCTTTTTTTACACGAATTATTTGGGAACGTATCTATCGTGTAAAAACAGAATTAAGTGTACAGTTTAGTACATTAGGACTTGCATCTGTGTGTGTTTCAAATTCTGACGTCGTTAACTCAATAAACTATACCTACTGCGTTGACAGTTAGGAGAGATGACCTAAAAGGACATACTTATGACTTGCATCCATCCGATTTTTATTTAAGATATTTGATTTTCGTGACATTGAAAATAACACGAGATGATCTCTTTTTGTAGCTCGATTTGTGAGCTATGAAAGCTCCATCAGTTATGCGCTCACAGTGTGCCTAATTTCTTACAACCATTCATATGTTAAATGTTTATTCCTTTTTTTATTGAACAATAGTAATTCCTTTTACTTACATGATTTCAAAATTCATTTCATTGACATGGAATATAGCAAAGCTCGTCAATCTCGCTAAGATTCCTGCCTTTGTCTTTTTTGCATCGCCATTTTCGGAAAAATGTGATAATAGTTATTTCAAAACATATGCTGGCGCTATAATATATGCAATTCTTTGTTGAACGCAGCTTTTTGTTTTTCTGAAGAATATTAAGCTAGCTATAAATGTCAAATGTCCTAAAATAGTATATATAGATTCGAGGGTGAGGTTTAACTGATTTAATCCAAATACTCCCTTGCGAGCTGCTATAAATACAAATACAGAAAATCGTCGCGTCGGTAATTTATTTTGGATTTCACGGGTGACATATCGGTTCTAAGAAGTCAATTATGATGAGTTTTCAACTTAAAGTGATTTGTAGTGTAAAACTAGTGAAATCTGTACAACGCAACCAGTATTAAGTAGGCGAAAATTAAAAATGTGAGTGATATAATTGATAGCAACATAAAATGTATGTCATGACATTATATTTACAGCTTAATATAATTTCCAACCATTCATATAAACGCGGTAAGTATTACAAGGTAAATGCAAACCAAAACGAGACAAATATAAATGCTTTTGGGAGCAAACGGAAAACATGAAATAAAATTAAATGAATGAATGTTGTTCAAGTTGTGCAGTGTTGTGTGATACTCGCTGTGAATTAATTTGAAAAAATTGACGAAATGTAATTTAAATAGTGCACCGTATTAGTTCCTTTCTATACAATAAACTACATAACATCGCTTCGAGTTTCAATGTGAAATAGTTTTTTGCACAAAAATTTCATACCTAGGTACATAAACATTTTTATCAGAAAACAGAACAAACCAACATCGGGTTCGCAATTGACAGTAAGTACAAGTGAAAAATCCAGAATTTCGGCTGAAAATTGTCCCAAAACGTTATAGAACGCCAATCAAATCAAATAAAAGTGATTTTTTTCCATTTTATAGTGCTTGTCATGCAATGCATATTAGAAAAAAAAGTATACACACTTGTGCAATACGACGACAACAATTGATCAACAATAACAATAACGGGACCCAAAATGTTGTTTGCACTTTCATTGAATAGTTAACATAAACTTTGCTAATTGGTATTTTGTATTATATGCGGTTTTCGTATTTGCGATTTGGAAATTGGGAATACCTACCCTAATAATATGCATTGAGACAAAACAACAAAAATTAGCATCATGTTTGTATTCATATATAATATATAAAATATTCATCCCATCGTTAATGGTATACATGCATACATGACAGGAAATATTATGAATCATCCTGGTCGCCAGTGCACCAGCGCCAGCTTCAGTTGTAGTTGTTGTGTTGTTATTATTTTTTGTCGCACACTGTTTTCAACTAACTTACGACGACGAACAACTGAACAGGCCAACTGGACTTCCTCTCTTGGGTGTAAATAAATAATAAAAATAATAGTCTTTCAATGGCCGTTTGTCTGTGAAAACAACACGAAACTTCCAATAAACAGTATGCAAATTAATACAACAAATCATTATTTTCGTTTCATCCTTATCTCTTGTTTTTTTTTTTGCGCGCGCATACAGGGTGTTTTTATTTGTATTTTTTGTTTGTTCTTTCGCATATTGGCTTGCAATTATACAGGCAGTGGATAATATTTATATTTTGCAGAACTGTTTTGTTTATATTTATAGCGTATAAATGACTTATTAGAATTCTCAATATGGATCTCGTGGACATTGATAAAGTCTTGGACAACCTAGAGCTTAACGAGGAGGAGAACAAAGATGACAAGCCTGCCAGCAAGCAGGTACAAATGCTGAATTCGTCAAATCTCTTTTCTGGAGGGGGCAACATCCCACCCATGCTTGGACCAGTTGTTTCCATTAACGAAGCAGGACTGGATAGGAGTGGTTTCCTGTCAACGGCGGCAGCAACTAATGCAACAGGTGATCGCGTTAATAGGTTTGTTGGTGTATCTCAGGTGTTCAGCAGCTTAGACGACTATCGTAAAAATGTCGAAAGCCTAGAGGCCGGCATACAGTTGTACACAAACAATGGAACAAATGACACCTTTGCAGATACAACGATTCACAGTATTCAAACTGTACAAGAGCATGCAAATGATGTCAATGATGATGCCGTGCGTAAAATTGAGGAAGCAGGAGAAGAAGATCCGTATGCCGCCGACGATGAAATAAATAAATTCATCGGGGCCGATGAAGAGCGCGGATTCTCCTCGAATTCTATAACAACATCGTCATCGTCGACATTTTCATCTGGTCCTTCGCCTGCACTACTATCAACCGAATCGGAATCATCGTTTTGCGCACGGCCTATGGACAGAAGCGTTTTGCTTCTGCAAGGCAGGGAAGACGCACAACAACAGGACAATAATAAGTTTGAATTGCAAACCGAATCAATTAATAAATATAAACCAGATTGTGATAAGGAACCACAGCGGTCAGAATTTGATGACTTGGCTGTTGGTTTATCGTCGATTTCTCTGACGAACCAAGGCAGCACCTTATCGTCTTCGGAAATGGCCAGCAGCAAATGCATTTTGAAAATGGAAAATTTGAGCTCATCCCTTTCTCTGTCGCAGACAACCAAGAATTATCTAAATACAGAGGAACAACCAAAAGAGTCGGTAGAACTGAACAATGGTCAAGAATATGACAGAGCAGAACAAGCTGCAGAACCGACTTCACAGCAAAATGTCATGGTAACTTTTGGTTCGACAATGGATGAGATATCCGATACAGAACTAGACAGTATTTTACAAGAGATCGATGCCGAAATGCCATCACAGACCGGCCCAGATGCTGTGAATCCTGAACGAAATATCATCGCCGCTGAAGCGATGACGAAGAAGAAAACCAAATCAGATCGAAAAGCGAACATAAATATGCCAAATCAGCAGGACAGCTCCATGAGTATGGGTGATGATGCAATGAACATTGATAGCTTCTCACAGGCATCTACCATTGAGTTTGCTGAAGATAGAACGCACGAAGATGAGGTTGACAATTGCAAGAACGAGGATGCGATGTGCGACGAAGAAAGCGATGAGCAAAAAAACACCAATCAAAGTATTGCTATGGGCAAGAGGCAAAGGCCAACAACTCTTGATTTGCCTGTACGAAAAGTAAATTTGTACGCCTCTGCTGGACAAACACCGCCTGGATCGCGAATTTACGATCAAGCAACATCGAGCTCCGAAGACGATACTCCAGATGACAAGACACGATTGGCCACAAACGACGAAACAACCCATTTGAATGATGCTGCTGGCCACACACCACCGGAACGATCAGATCGATCAATTCTTAGTGCTGGTGGTGAGGGCGTTGCCAATGCCATAGCGGCCGCTAACGCTCCCACTAGTTCGAGAGAAATAGAAATCGCAAACAACGCTGGTGCTACTGCCATCCAATATAACAATGAAATGGCAACTGATGAAAATTTATCTGTCGAGGCCGAAGATCAAGCAATGGCAATACAGTCGTCCCAAAGCGGCGATGTGAATCCGAATTTGGGTAAAGTCCCACCCATTTGGGTGCCAGATCAAGAGGCAAACGCATGCATGCAATGTCGACATAAATTTACATTGCTTAAGAGGCGTCACCATTGCCGGGCATGTGGTCAGGTTCTTTGTTCTGTTTGCTGCTCGCAAAAGTTTAAATTAGAGTTCCTTTCATATCCTGAATCTCGGGTTTGTGTGCAATGCTTTCTCATTTTAACAAAGCTCCAACAGCAAATGGAACAACAGCCGACTACATCGACGGTGACGACCAATACATCAACACCACCCTTGTTGCGAACACCTAATCCCAACAATCCTATGGAATATTGCTCTACAATACCTCCGCATCGTCAAGTTAATTCCCAGACCATGTCTTATCCCACAGTTATCGTACCGGTGGGAGTATTAAAGAAGGAGGGCACTTCAAAGAAGAGTCGCAAACGTAAATCAGTTATGTTTAGCGATGGCATTCGTCCAGGAAGCGATCTGGCCAGCTTGGATGGAAAGTGGAGTGATGCTAAGCATGCCCGCAAGTCAGTTCCAATTAAGCAAATGTCTGCTGCTGGATGTGCACCGACTGTTGGAACCAGCAAAAGTACGTAGCTCATATTGTTTTAATAATTATCCGGGAATATTTGTAAAGCAGCTTTTTGCTATTGCGTCATCGTTTACGTTAAGCCGCCTTTCTTCTTTCAAGTTAGCCATTGGTGATGCAAAAGTGCAACGCGGTTATCTGTACTGCTACGTACATTCGTAAGGAAGACGAGTGCAGATAAGCACTGCTTGCTGAATAATATTCTCGGGAACCCATTATCCTTTTTTGCTTTTGTACATTTCCCAATTAAATTCAACACTCGGTTTTGTTTAGATCTTTTGAAGAGCAGCACCAAAACAATGGCGCTACTCGATGGGACAGACAGTTTCATCCCCCGTGGTGAAAATTCGTCGTTGCCGCCGATTTGTATCTCTAACAAGTCCGACCAGGTCTACCAGGAGGTACAGAACAATACAGAACTGATTGCTCGACTACACACTGAGAGTTTAAAATTTGTAGTACAAACTAATTTTTATGTTTTTGTTAAAATTTCACACCGTAAGTTGGCCATGTTTTGTTTTTTTTTTCTTTTGTATTTTAAATGTAAAACTTTTACACGAAAATGCCTGCATAATTTCAGTCAAGTGTTGCGTCAACAAGACAGTTATAAATTTCACAACATGTGGTCTACATCATGTTGGCAGCGACGAGATAATTATTCTCTTAGAACTTGACAATTCCGAACAAATACCAAAGGACATTTTTATTCACTTGAACGAGATCTACTGGGAAGCAAGCAAGGGTCATCCGATCGCCGAATTGGGCTTCTCAATGCCAAAGGATTTACTATTTTTGGGATCGCGCGAACATGGCGGCTTTCTTTTTATACGTTCGACGTTTCAGTGCTTGCAGGATGTGCATGTTCCACAATCGCCATTCCTAATTGGGGTGTTGATTCATCGTTGGGAGGTGCCATGGGCTAAGATATTTCCTTTGCGGCTAATGCTTCGTCTTGGCGCACAATATCGTTACTATCCCAGTCCACACATATCAGTTAGGGAGCGTGAACCGGTGTACGCTGAAATAGCACAGACGATTATCAATTTGTTGGCAGTAAGTTGATCGAAGCAAAATAAATCAAGCGAACCCAGACTTGTAACCCTTTGTAGGATTTCCGTAACTACACGTACACTTTGCCAACGATTAAAGGGATGTATATCCATATGGAGGATCGACGGACAAACATATTGATTCCGCGCAATCGGCACGATGAAGTTATCAAGGCCATCAACAACTCTAGCGATCATATTTTGGCAATGGGTGCGAATTTCTCCAAAACCGCTGATGGCCATTTGGTGTGCATTCAAAACACAAAAAGCGATTGTTCCGACTCGTACTCGTACTCGACTCAAGCCATCAATATACAAGGACAACCCAGGAAAGGTAAGGAAATGTCATATAAAATCCGTGCGTCATACAATATTCATACATCATAGAAATCCATACATCATCCATGAATTCTCTCCGAATTTTAGTAACCGGAGCCAGTTTTTTCGTACTTAATGAGGCATTGAAAACGACAAGTGGTCTCTCTGGCAAGTGCAGCATAATTGAGGATGGGCTCATGGTTCAAATCTTACCGTCTAAAATGACGGAAATACGAAATGCACTGGTTAACATGAGGGACATTGACATAACCTGTGGACCAATTGAGGCTGGTGAACATCAGACAGAAGTGGTAAACATACAGTGGGTGCAGGACGACCGCGAAATAAACATCGGGTAGATATTGGTGGGTGGGGTTTTCCTTAGGTCTGTTTAATGATGCCTTTCTATTTTGGACGCAAAGTGTAAGGTCTCCCATTGACTTCAGGGAAATGGATGGAATCCCATCAATAAGAGTGCACTCGGGTGTGAATCTTTCCAACAATAATCACACCATCAAGTGGACAGAAGTGTTTGTTATTGAGGTACAATTTTTTTTGTTGTATGGTTTTTTTTTTTTAAGAAACGCCTAATATCTATTTTGAAAATGCGTATACAGATGAGTGGAGAAAATGCATTTGCCCAATGCAAAGAGACTGTTGATATTTCGAAAATATCCGAGCAGATTGCTAAGAATACAGCAGTTGCTCTGCTCCCGTTGCTGGATTTGTTGGCAGCTAATGGTAATGTTAAGATTGGATTGCGAACAACACTCAGCCAGGACAATGTAAGTTAAATTCACATGGTTGTGTTTGTATTTTGTGTCGTCGAATTGACGACCTCGCATCAAAAGGGGGGCAAGTCCAAATTCAACTTTTTGTGGAAAATCAAAAAAAACTCTGCCGCATTTTTGCACCAAACGCACTAGAGTGGCGGGTACATATTCGGCTATAACGCCCTTATTTTTAGTCGCAACTAGCTCGGTTATATACCAAAAGATTGCTCTTTTTTTTATTGAAACTATCAGTGAAAAAAGCCGTCAGGCTAATAATATGGACTTGTCCCCCTTTTGATGCAAGGTCCTCAATTGCGGAATTGGTGCTGTGCAAAGCGGCGACAAAACATTCCAAAACAAAGTTCCGCTCAACTCATATAATATTTTTAGGTTTGCTATGAAGCTGGTAGCCAAAATGAGAAGCTACCACCGCTCTACATGAACGCTCTGGACAATGAGTTAATTCCAACACTTCACAAGCAAGCGACTGAAATTGGAAAAACCATCATTCTGGAGTTGATCTTTCACATTCTAAATGTGTAAATATTTATAAAAAAAAGTCGTTAAAAAGTCAAATAATATATATGTTAAAGTTCTTAGAAATCACCTTGGAGGTATTTTTTTTTTATAATTATAATGAGTGTATGCCAGATTAGATATATATATTTTTTTGTGAATCTCGTGAAGAAACTTGATTTAATAACTTAGTTATATGAATATGAGAAAGAGAGTTATATATGTATACAAAAGAAACAACAGGGTGTCTCGTATAAAGAGGTCAAATCCATGGTTCAGAACGAGAAACCAATTGCATGAAAATGGTTGCAAATAACTTACAGGCAATCTTTAAGATGTACGTTGTTTTGTTATGCATTTAAGTTGAATTTCCTTTCAGTTTATGCCTTTTCTCGGCACAGAATTGTTTTTTAGAAAATTCTTTTACAATCCAACAGAATTGTGTACTCATGTGAATACTACTGTTATTACAGCAACCCATTAGATAATATCTCCGCTTAAAGAATTAACCTCTTTATACCAAACACCATGTTCGTCTCTATAATCGATTATAGTCTACATGAGGCAGTAACATATGAATGGGAATTTATTTAATAATAAAATTATTAAAACTTTTAAGAGTAATCAATTTACTGAAGAAACATTTACGAAACTGTTGGTATACTTTAGTACTATATATATGTTTCAATCCTTCAATCAGGAAGAAGACGAAACAAAACAAATATTACTTGAAGGCATTCTATTCAAACGGTGCAACAAAATGCTATATATGTGTATAAAAAAAAAACAAAGAAAAGTTGTACTATTGATAAAAACTGAATGCAAGAAATTATTTTCTTAATAAGACTATACATTGATGTTATAATAATAAAACAACTGAAATGAAACAATTCTGTTGATAAATGAAAACTACATATTATAATATAATACATTGATGTTTAATAAAAATGGATTCATAGACGTCTCAAATTTTGAGCTTTTTTGTCCCCCTTTTGATATGCTCTTTAGTATGCTGTTGTAAATGACTGACCCCTTTGAAGCTGATTTACGGCTGCTTGTAAGAAGTCTTCATGTATAGGCCATACGATGGGTAGGTTTAGTTTTCAAATAAACTTATGATAACAGGTACTCACCACAGCCACATTTCTTATAACAGGGAATCGAGATTCATCTTATCTAAAGGCTAGTCCTCTTCTGGATGGTTTTTCTACCAATGTGCTCATCCCCGTCGAATGCGTAGGTCCATGCGGGACCCGTAGGTAAAACTCTCTTTTTCCGAATGAAGGTATTTTTTTCCGAAAACCTGCTGATAGCACCTACTCACTACTGCCACATTTCTTATCTCAGGAAAACGAGATTTATCTTATCTGAAGGAAAGCTCTTTTGGGAATGTTTTTTTACCAATTTGCTGATCCCAGTTGAATGCGTAGGTGCATGCAGGACCCTTAGGTAAAACTCTCTCTTTCCGTATAAATGCAGTTTTTTTCCGAAAAACTGCTTATAGCACCTACTCACTACAGCAACATTTCTTATTACAGGGAATCGAGATTTTTCTTATCGGAAGGATAGCTCTTTCGTGAATGTTTTTTTTACCAATTTGCTGATCCCAGTTGAATGCGTAGGTCCATGCAACACCCGTAGGTAAAACTCTCTTTTTCCGTATAAATGTTTTTTTTTCCGAAAAACTGCTGATAGCACCTACTCACTACAGCAACATTTCTTATCTCAGGAAAACGAGATTTATCTTATCTGAATTACAGCTTTTTTGTGAATGTTTTTTTTATCAATTTGCTGATCCCAGTTGAATGCGTAGGTCCATGCAGCACCCGTAGGTAAAACTCTCTCTTTCCGTTTAAATGTAGTTTTTTTCCGAAAAACTGCTTATAGCACCTACTCACTACAGCCACATTTCTTATCTCAGGAAAACGAGATTTATCTTATCTGAAGGAAAGCTCTTTTGGGAATGTTTTTTTACCAATTTGCTGATCCCAGTTGAATGCGTAGGTGCATGCAGGACCCTTAGGTAAAACTCTCTCTTTCCGTATAAATGCAGTTTTTTTCCGAAAAACTGCTTATAGCACCTACTCACTACAGCAACATTTCTTATTACAGGGAATCGAGATTTTTCTTATCGGAAGGATAGCTCTTTCGTGAATGTTTTTTTTACCAATTTGCTGATCCCAGTTGAATGCGTAGGTCCATGCAACACCCGTAGGTAAAACTCTCTTTTTCCGTATAAATGTTTTTTTTTCCGAAAAACTGCTGATAGCACCTACTCACTACAGCAACATTTCTTATCTCAGGAAAACGAGATTTATCTTATCTGAATTACAGCTCTTTTGGGAATGTTTTTTTTACCAATTTGCTGATCCCAGTTGAATGCGTAGGTCCATGCAGGACCCGTAGGTAAAACTCTCTCTTTCCGTGTAAATGCAGTTTTTTTTCCGAAAAACTGCTTATAGCACCTACTCACTACAGCAACATTTCTTATTACAGGGAATCGAGATTTTTCTTATCGGAAGGATAGCTCTTTCGTGAATGTTTTTTTTACCAATTTGCTGATCCCAGTTGAATGCGTAGGTCCATGCAACACCCGTAGGTAAAACTCTCTTTTTCCGTATAAATGTTTTTTTTTCCGAAAAACTGCTGATAGCACCTACTCACTACAGCAACATTTCTTATCTCAGGAAAACGAGATTTATCTTATCTGAATTACAGCTCTTTTGGGAATGTTTTTTTTACCAATTTGCTGATCCCAGTTGAATGCGTAGGTCCATGCAGGACCCGTAGGTAAAACTCTCTCTTTCCGTGTAAATGCAGTTTTTTTTCCGAAAAACTGCTTATAGCACCTACTCACTACAGCAACATTTCTTATTACAGGGAATCGAGATTTTTCTTATCGGAAGGATAGCTCTTTCGTGAATGTTTTTTTTTACCAATTTGCTGATCCCAGTTGAATGCGTAGGTCCATGCAGGACCCGTAGGTAAAACTCTCCGTATAAATGTTTTTTTTTCCGAAAAACTGCTGATAGCACCTACTCACTACAGCCACATTTCTTATCTCAGGAAAACGAGATTTAACTTATCTGAATAACAGCTCTTTTGGGAATGTTTTTTTTATCAATTTGCTGATCCCAGTTGAATGCGTACGTCCATGCAGGACCCGTAGGTAAAACTCTCTCTTTCCGTATAAATCTATTTTTTTTCCAAAAAACTGCTTATGGCACCTACTCATTACAGCCTCATTTCTTATCACAGGGAATCGAGATTTTTCTTATGTGAAGGATAGCTCTTTTGTGAATGTTTTTTTTACCAATTTGCTGATCCCAGTTGAATGCGTAGGTCCATCCAGGACCCGTAGGTAAAACTCCCTTTTTCCGTATAAATGGTTTTTTTTCCGAAAAACTGCTGATAGCACCTACTCACTACAGCCACATTTCTTATCACAGGGAATCGAGATTTTTCTTATCTGAAGGACAGCTCTTTTGTAAATGTTTTTTTTTACCAATTTGCTGATCCCAGTTTAATGCGTAGATCCATGCAGGACCCGTAGGTAAAACTCTCTCTTTCCGTATAAATGTAGTTTTTTTCCGAAAAACTGTTGATAGCACCTACTCACTACAGCCACATTTCTTATCACAGGGAATCGAGATTGAAGGATAGCTCTTTTGTGAATGTTTTTCTACCAATTTGCTGATCCCAGTTGAATGCGTAGGTCCATGCAGGACCCGTAGGTAAAACTCTCTTTTTCCGTATAAATGTATTTTTTTCCGAAAAACTGCTGATAGCACCTACTCACTACAGCCACGTTTATTATCACAGGGAATCGAGATTTTTCTTACCTGAAGGACAGCTCTTTTGTGAATGTTTTTTTACCAATTTGCTGATCCCAGTTGAATGCGTAGGTCCATGCAGGACCCGTAGGTAAAACTCTCTCTTTCCGTATAAATGCAGTTTTTTTCCGAAAAACTGTTGATAGCACCTACTGACTACAGCCACATTTCTTATCACAGGGAATCGAGATTTTTCTTATCTGAAGGACAGCTCTTTTGTAAATGTTTTTTTTACCAATTTGCTGATCCCAGTTGAATGCGTAGGTCCATGCAGCACCCGTAGGTAAAACTCTCTTTTTCCGTATAAATGTAGTTTTTTTCCGGAAAACTGTTGATAGCACCTACTCACTACAGCCACATTTCTTATCACAGGGAATCGAGATTTTTCTTATCTGAAGGACAGCTCTTTTGTAAATGTTTTTTTTACCAATTTGCTGATCCCAGTTGAATGCGTAGGTCCATGCAGCACCCGTAGGTAAAACTCTCTTTTTCCGTATAAATGTTTTTTTTTTCCGAAAAACTACTGATAGCACCTACTCACTACAGCAACATTTCTTATCTCAGGAAAACGAGATTTATCTTATCTGAATTACAGCTCTTTTGTAAATGTTTTTTTTACCAATTTGCTGATCCCAGTTTAATGCGTAGGTCCATGCAGGACCCGTAGGTAAAACTCTCTCTTTCCGTATAAATGTAGTTTTTTTCCGAAAAACTGTTGATAGCACCTATTCACTACAGCCACATTTCTTATCACAGGGAATCGAGATTTATCTTATCTGAAGGATAGCTCGTTTGTGAATGTTTTTTTACCAATTTGTTGATCCCAGTTGAATGCGTAGGTCCATGCAGGACCCGTAGATAAAATTCTCTTTTTCCGTATAAATGGTTTTTTTTTCCGAAAAACTGTTGATAGCACCTACTCACTACAGCCTCATTTCTTATCACAGAGAATCGAGATTTTTCTTATCTGAAGGATAGCTCTTTTGTGAATGTTTTTCTACGAATTTGCTGATCCCAGTTGAATGCGTAGGTCCATGCAGGACTCGTAGGTAAAACTCTCTTTTTCCGTATAAATGTATTTTTTTCCGAAAAACTGCTGATAGCACCTACTCACTACAGCCACGTTTATTATCACAGGGAATCGAGATTTTTCTTATCTGAAGGACAGCTCTTTTGTGAATGTTTTTTTTACCAATTTGCTGATCCCAGATGAATGCGTAGGTCCATGCAGGACCCGTAGGTAAAACTCTCTCTTTCCGTATAAATGTAGTTTTTTTTCGAAAAACTGTTGATAGCACCTATTCACTACAGCCACATTTCTTATCACAGGGAATCGAGATTTATCTTATCTGAAGGATAGCTCGTTTGTGAATGTTTTTTTACCAATTTGTTGATCCCAGTTGAATGCGTAGGTCCATGCAGGACCCGTAGGTAAAATTCTCTTTTTCCGTATAAATGGTTTTTTTTTCCGAAAAACTGTTGATAGCACCTACTCACTACAGCCTCATTTCTTATCACAGGGAATCGAGATTTTTCTTGTCTGTAGGATAGCTCTTTTGTGAATGTTTTTTTACCAATTTGCTGATCCCAGTTGAATGCGTAGGTCCATGCAGGACCCGTAGGTAAAACTCTCTTTTTCCGCATGAATGTTTTTTTTTCCGAAAAACTTCTGATAGCACCTACTCACTACAGCCACATTTCTTATCACAGGGAATCGAGATTTTTCTTATCTGAAGGACAGCTCTTTCGTGAATGTTTTTTTACTAATTTGCTGATCCCAGTTGAATGCGTAGGTCCATGCAGGACCCTTAGGTAAAACTCTTTTTTTCCGCATAAATGTTTTTTTTTCCGAAAAACTGCTAATAGCACCTACTCACTACAGCAACATTTCTTATCTCAGGAAAACGAGATTTATCTTATCTGAATTACAGCTCTTTTGTGAATGTTTTTTTATCAATTTGCTGATCCCAGTTGAATGCGTAGGTCCATGTAGGACCCGTAGGTAAAACTCTCTTTTTCCGTATAAATGTTTTTTTTTCCGAAAAACTGCTGATAGCACCGACTCACTACAGCCACATTTCTTATCACAGGGAATAGAGATTTTTCTTATCTGAAGGATAGCTCTTTTATGAATGTTTTTTTACCAATTTGCTGATCCCAGTTGAATGCGTAGGTCCATGCAGGACCCGTAGGTAAAACTCTCTTTTTCCGTATAAATGTAGTTTTTTTCCGAAAAACTGCTTATAGCACCTACTCACTACAGCCACATTTCTTATCACAGGGAATCGAGATTTTTCTTATCTGAAGGATAGCTCTTTTGTGAATGTTTTTTTTATCAATTTGCTGATCCCAGTTGAATGCGTAGGTCCATGCCGGACCCGTAGGTAAAACTCTCTCTTTCCGTATAAATGTATTTTTTTTCCGAAAAACTGCTTATGGCACCTACTCATTACAGCCTCATTTCTTATCACAGGGAATCGAGATTTGTCTTATCTGATGGATAGCTATTTTGTGAATGTTTTTTTACCAATTTGCTGATCCCAGTTGAATGCGTAGGTCCATGCAGGACTCGTAGGTAAAACTCTCTTTTTCCGTATAAATGTAGTTTTTTTCCGAAAAACTGCTTATAGCACCTACTCACTACAGCCTCATTTCTTATCACAGGGAATCGAGATTTGTCTTATCTGATGGATAGCTATTTTGTGAATGTTTTTTTACCAATTTGCTGATCCCAGTTGAATGCGTAGATCCATGCAGGACCCGTAGGTAAAACTCTCTTTTTCTGTATAAATGTTTTTTTTTTCCGAAAAACTGCTGATAGCACCTACTCACTACAGCCACATTTCTTATCACAGGGAATCGAGATTTTTCTTATCTGAAGGATAGCTCTTTTGCGAATGTTTTTTTACCAATTTACTGATCCCAGTTGAATGCGTAGGTCCATGCAGGACCCGTAGGTAAAACTCTCTTTTTCCGTATAAATGTATTTTTTTTCCGAAAAACTGCTGATAGCACCTACTCACTACAGCCACATTTCTTATCACAGGGAATCGAGATTTTTCTTATCTGAAGGATAGCTCTTTTGCGAATGTTTTTTTACCAATTTACTGATCCCAGTTGAATGCGTAGGTCCATGCGGGACCCGTAGGTAAAACTCTCTTTTTCCGTATAAATGTATTTTTTTTCCGAAAAACTGCTGATAGCACCTACTCACTACAGCCACATTTCTTATCACAGGGAATCGAGATTTATCTTATCTGAAGGATAGCTCTTTTGTGAATGTTTTTTTACCAATTTACTGATCCCAGTTGAATGCGTAGGTCCATGCAGGGCCCGTAGGTAAAACTCTCTCTTTCCGTATAAATGTAGTTTTTTTCCGAAAAACTGCTGATAGCACCTACTCACTACAGCATCATTTCTTATCACCGGGAATCGCGATTTTTCTTATCTGAAGGATAGCTCTTTTGTGAATGTTTTTTTACCAATTTGCTGATCCCAGTTGAATGCGTAGGTCCATGCAGGACCCGTAGGTAAAATTCTCTTTTTCCGTATACTAAATGGTTTTTTTGTACATGCAGGACCCGTAGGTAAAATTCTCTTTTTCCGTATAAATGTTTTTTTTTTCCGAAAAACTGTTGATAGCACCTACCCACTACAGCCTCATTTCTTATCACAGGGAATCGAGATTTTTCTTATCTGAAGGACAGCTCTTTTGTAAATGTTTTTTTTACCAATTTGCTGATCCTCGTTGAATGCGTAGGTCCATGCAGGACCCGTAGGTAAAACTCTCTCTTTCCGTATAAATGTAGTTTTTTTCCGAAAAACTGTTGATAGCACCTACTCACTACAGCCACATTTCTTATCACAGGGAATCGAGGTTTATCTTATCTGAAGGATAGCTCTTTTGTGAATGTTTTTTTACCAATTTGTTTATCCCAGTTGAATGCGTAGGTCCATGCAGGACCCGTAGGTAAAATTCTCTTTTTCCGTATACTAAATGGTTTTTTTGTACATGCAGGACCCGTAGGTAAAATTCTCTTTTTCGTATAAATGTTTTTTTTTTCCGAAAAACTGTTGATAGCACCTACCCACTACAGCCTCATTTCTTATCACAGGGAATCGAGATTTTTCTTATCTGAAGGACAGCTCTTTTGTAAATGTTTTTTTACCAATTTGCTGATCCCAGTTGAATGCGTAGATCCATGCAGGACCCGTAGGTAAAACTCTCTTTTTCCGTATAAATGTATTTTTTTTCCGAAAAACTGCTGATAGCACCTACTCACTACAGCCACATTTCTTATCACAGGGAATCGAGATTTATCTTATCTGAAGGATAGCTCTTTTGTGAATGTTTTTTTACCAATTTGTTGATCCCAGTTGAATGCGTAGGTCCATGCAGGACCCGTAGGTAAAATTCTCTTTTTCCGTATACTAAATGGTTTTTTTGTACATGCAGGACCCGTAGGTAAAATTCTCTTTTTCGTATAAATGTTTTTTTTTTTCGAAAAACTGTTGATAGCACCTACCCACTACAGCCTCATTTCTTATCACAGGGAATCGAGATTTTTCTTATCTGAAGGACAGCTCTTTTGTAAATGTCTTTTTTACCAATTTGCTGATCCTCGTTGAATGCGTAGGTCCATGCAGGACCCGTAGGTAAAACTCTCTTTTTCCATATAAATGTATTTTTTTTCCGAAAAACTGCTGATAGCACCTACTCACTACAGCCACATTTCTTATCACAGGGAATCGAGATTTGTCTTATCTGATGGATAGCTCTTTTGTGAATGTTTTTTTACCAAATTTGCTGATCCCAGTTGAATGCGTAGATCCATGCAAGACCCGTAGGTAAAACTCTCTTTTTCTGTATAAATGTTTTTTTTTCCGAAAAACTGCTGATAGCACCTACTCACTACAGCCACATTTCTTATCACAGGGAATCGAGATTTTTCTTATCTGAAGGATAGCTCTTTTGTGAATGTTTTTTTACCAATTTACTGATCCCAGTTGAATGCGTAGGTCCATGCAGGACCCGTAGGTAAAACTCTCTTTTTCCATATAAATGTATTTTTTTTCCGAAAAACTGCTGATAGCACCTACTCACTACAGCCACATTTCTTATCACAGGGAATCGAGATTTGTCTTATCTGATGGATAGCTCTTTTGTGAATGTTTTTTTACCAAATTTGCTGATCCCAGTTGAATGCGTAGATCCATGCAAGACCCGTAGGTAAAACTCTCTTTTTCTGTATAAATGTTTTTTTTTCCGAAAAACTGCTGATAGCACCTACTCACTACAGCCACATTTCTTATCACAGGGAATCGAGATTTTTCTTATCTGAAGGATAGCTCTTTTGTGAATGTTTTTTTACCAATTTACTGATCCCAGTTGAATTCGTAGGTCCATGCAGGACCCGTAGGTAAAACTCTTTTTTTCCGCATAAATGTTTTTTTTCCGAAAAACTGCTGATAGCACCTACTCACTACAGCCACATTTCTTATCACAGGGAATCGAGATTTGTCTTATCTGATGGATAGCTCTTTTGTGAATGTTTTTTTACCAAATTTGCTGATCCCAGTTGAATGCGTAGATCCATGCAAGACCCGTAGGTAAAACTCTCTTTTTCTGTATAAATGTTTTTTTTTCCGAAAAACTGCTGATAGCACCTACTCACTACAGCCACATTTCTTATCACAGGGAATCGAGATTTTTCTTATCTGAAGGATAGCTCTTTTGTGAATGTTTTTTTACCAATTTACTGATCCCAGTTGAATGCGTAGGTCCATGCAGGACCCGTAGGTAAAACTCTCTTTTTCCGTATAATTGTATTTTTTTTTCCGAAAAACTGCTGATAGCACCTACTCACTACAGCCACATTTCTTATCACAGGGAATCGAGATTTTTCTTATCTGAAGGATAGCTCTTTTGTGAATGTTTTTTTACCAATTTACTGATCCCAGTTGAATGCGTAGGTCCATGCAGGACCCGTAGGTAAAACTCTCTTCTTCCGTATAAATGTATTTTTTTTCCGAAAAACTGCTGATAGCACCTACTCACTACAGTAACATTTCTTATCACAGGGAATCGAGATTTATCTTATCTAAAGGATAGCTCTTTTGTGAATGTTTTTTTACCAATTTGTTGATCCCAGTTGAATGCGTAGGTCCATGCAGGACCCGTAGGTAAAATTCTCTTTTTCCGTATACTAAATGGTTTTTTTGTACATGCAGGACCCGTAGGTAAAATTCTCTTTTTCCGTATAAATGTTTTTTTTTTTCCGAAAAACTGTTGATAGCACCTACCCACTACAGCCTCATTTCTTATCACAGGGAATCGAGATTTTTCTTATCTGATGGATAGCTCTTTTGTGAATGTTTTTTTACCAATTTGCTGATCCCAGTTGAATGCGTAGATCCATGCAGGACCCGTAGGTAAAACTCTCTTTTTCTGTATAAATGTTTTTTTTTCCGAAAAACTGCTGATAGCACCTACTCACTACAGCCACATTTCTTATCACAGGGAATCGAGATTTTTCTTATCTGAAGGATAGCTCTTTTGTGAATGTTTTTTTACCAATTTACTGATCCCAGTTGAATTCGTATTTCCATGCAGGACCCGTAGGTAAAACTCTTTTTTTCCGCATAAATGTTTTTTTTTCCGAAAAACTGCTGATAGCACCTACTCACTACAGCCACATTTCTTATCACAGGGAATCGAGATTTTTCTTATCTGAAGGATAGCTCTTTTGTGAATGTTTTTTTACCAATTTACTGATCCCAGTTGAATGCGTAGGTCCATGCAGGACCCGTAGGTAAAACTCTCTTTTTCCGTATAATTGTATTTTTTTTTCCGAAAAACTGCTGATAGCACCTACTCACTACAGCCACATTTCTTATCACAGGGAATCGAGATTTGTCTTATCTGATGGATAGCTCTTTTGTTAATGTTTTTTTACCAATTTTCTGATCCCAGTTGAATGCGTAGATCCATGCAGGACCCGTAGGTAAAACTCTCTTTTTCTGTATAAATGTTTTTTTTTTCCGAAAAACTGCTGATAGCACCTACTCACTACAGCCACATTTCTTATCACAGGGAATCGAGATTTTTCTTATCTGAAGGATAGCTCTTTTGTGAATGTTTTTTTACCAATTTACTGATCCCAGTTGAATGCGTAGGTCCATGCAGGACCCGTAGGTAAAACTCTCTTCTTCCGTATAAATGTATTTTTTTTCCGAAAAACTGCTGATAGCACCTACTCACTACAGCCACATTTCTTATCACAGGGAATCGAGATTTATCTTATCTGAAGGATAGCTCTTTTGTGAATGTTTTTTTACCAATTTACTGATCCCAGTTGAATGCGTAGGTCCATGCAGGGCCCGTAGGTAAAACTCTCTCTTTCCGTATAAATGTAGTTTTTTTCCGAAAAACTGCTGATAGCACCTACTCACTACAGCATCATTTCTTATCACAGGGAATCGAGATTTGTCTTATCTGATGGATAGCTCTTTTGTGAATGTTTTTTTACATATTTGCTGATCCCAGTTGAATGCGTAGGTCCATGCAGGACCCGTAGGTAAAACTCTCTTCTTCCGTATAAATGTATTTTTTTTCCGAAAAACTGCTGATAGCACCTACTCACTACAGCCTCATTTCTTATCACAGGGAATCGAGATTTTTCTTATCTGAAGGATAGCTCTTTTGTGAATGTTTTTTTACATATTTGCTGATCCCAGTTGAATGCGTAGGCCCATGCAGGACTCGCAGGTAATACTCTCTTTTTCCGTATAAATGTATTTTTTTTCGGAAAAACTGCTGATAGCACCTACTCACTACAGCCACATTTCTTATCACAGGGAATCGAGATTTGTCTTATCTGATGGATAGCTCTTTTGTGAATGTTTTTTTACATATTTGCTGATCCCAGTTGAATGCGTAGATCCATGTAGGACCCGTAGGTAAAACTCTCTTTTTCTGTATAAATGTTTTTTTTTCC
The DNA here is from genome assembly GCA_948293265.1 of Cheilosia impressa. Lineage (NCBI taxonomy): Eukaryota > Metazoa > Arthropoda > Insecta > Diptera > Syrphidae > Cheilosia > Cheilosia impressa. Next base: position 6,975,391 of record OX411885.1, on the reverse strand, counting down.
GAAAAACTGCTGATAGCACCTACTCACTACAGCCACATTTCTTATCACAGGGAATCGAGATTTTTCTTATCTGAAGGATAGCTCTTTTGTGAATGTTTTTTTACCAATTTACTGATCCCAGTCGAATGCGTAGGTCCATGCAGGACCCGTAGGTAAAACTCTTTTTTTCCGCATAAATGTTTTTTTTCCGAAAAACTGCTGATAGCACCTACTCACTACAGCCACATTTCTTATCACAGGGAATCGAGATTTTTCTTATCTGAAGGATAGCTCTTTTGTGAATGTTTTTTTACCAATTTACTGATCCCAGTTGAATGCGTAGGTCCATGCAGGACCCGTAGGTAAAACTCTCTTTTTCCGTATAAATGTAGTTTTTTTCCGAAAAACTGCTGATAGCACCTACTCACTACAGCCACATTTCTTATCACAGGGAATCGAGATTTGTCTTATCTGATGGATAGCTGTTTTGTGAATGTGTTTTTACCAATTTGCTGATCCCAGTTGAATGCGTAGGTCCATGCAGGACCCGTAGGTAAAACTCTCTTTTTCCGTATAAATGTATTTTTTTTCCGAAAAGCTGCTGATAGCACCTACTCACTACAGCCACATTTCTTATCACAGGGAATCGAGATTTTTCTTATCTGAAGGATAGCTCTTTCGTGAATGTTTTTTTACCAATTTGCTGATCCCAGTTGAATGCGTAGGTTCATGCAGGACCCTTAGGTAAAACTCTTTTTTTCCGCATAAATGTTTTTTTTCCGAAAAACTGCTGATAGCACCTACTCACTACAGCAACATTTCTTATCTCAGCAAAACGAGATTTATCTTATCTGAAGGATAGCTCTTTTGTGAATGTTTTTTTACCAATTTACTGATCCCAGTTGAATGCGTAGGTCCATGCAGGACCCGTAGGTAAAACTCTCTTTTTCCGTATAATTGTATTTTTTTTTCCGAAAAACTGCTGATAGCACCTACTCACTACAGCCACATTTCTTATCACAGGGAATCGAGATTTATCTTATCTAAAGGACAGCTCTTTTGTAAATGTTTTTTTACCAATTTGCTGATCCCAGTTGAATGCGTAGATCCATGCAGGACCCGTAGGTAAAACTCTCTTTTTCCGTATAAATGTATTTTTTTTCCGAAAAACTGCTGATAGCACCTACTCACTACAGCCACATTTCTTATCACAGGGAATCGAGATTTATCTTATCTGAAGGATAGCTCTTTTGTGAATGTTTTTTTACCAATTTGTTGATCCCAGTTGAATGCGTAGGTCCATGCAGGACCCGTAGGTAAAATTCTCTTTTTCCGTATACTAAATGGTTTTTTTGTACATGCAGGACCCGTAGGTAAAATTCTCTTTTTCGTATAAATGTTTTTTTTTTCCGAAAAACTGTTGATAGCACCTACCCACTACAGCCTCATTTCTTATCACAGGGAATCGAGATTTTTCTTATCTGAAGGACAGCTCTTTTGTAAATGTCTTTTTTACCAATTTGCTGATCCTCGTTGAATGCGTAGGTCCATGCAGGACCCGTAGGTAAAACTCTCTCTTTCCGTATAAATGTAGTTTTTTTCCGAAAAACTGTTGATAGCACCTACCCACTGCAGCCTCATTTCTTATCACAGGGAATCGAGATTTTTCTTATCTGAAGGATAGCTCTTTTGTGAATGTTTTTTTACCAATTTACTGATCCCAGTTGAATGCGTAGGTCCATGCAGGACCCGTAGGTAAAACTCTCTTTTTCCATATAAATGTATTTTTTTTCCGAAAAACTGCTGATAGCACCTACTCACTACAGCCACATTTCTTATCACAGGGAATCGAGATTTGTCTTATCTGATGGATAGCTCTTTTGTGAATGTTTTTTTACCAAATTTGCTGATCCCAGTTGAATGCGTAGATCCATGCAGGACCCGTAGGTAAAACTCTCTTTTTCCGTATAATTGTATTTTTTTTTCCGAAAAACTGCTGATAGCACCTACTCACTACAGCCACATTTCTTATCACAGGGAATCGAGATTTATCTTATCTAAAGGATAGCTCTTTTGTGAATGTTTTTTTACCAATTTACTGATCCCAGTCGAATGCGTAGGTCCATGCAGGACCCGTAGGTAAAACTCTTTTTTTCCGCATAAATGTTTTTTTTCCGAAAAACTGCTGATAGCACCTACTCACTACAGCCACATTTCTTATCACAGGGAATCGAGATTTTTCTTATCTGAAGGATAGCTCTTTTGTGAATGTTTTTTTACCAATTTACTGATCCCAGTTGAATGCGTAGGTCCATGCAGGACCCGTAGGTAAAACTCTCTTTTTCCGTATAAATGTATTTTTTTTCCGAAAAACTGCTGATAGCACCTACTCACTACAGCCACATTTCTTATCACAGGGAATCGAGATTTGTCTTATCTGATGGATAGCTGTTTTGTGAATGTGTTTTTACCAATTTGCTGATCCCAGTTGAATGCGTAGGTCCATGCAGGACCCGTAGGTAAAACTCTCTTTTTCCGTATAAATGTAGTTTTTTTCCGAAAAACTGCTGATAGCACCTACTCACTACAGCCACATTTCTTATCACAGGGAATCGAGATTTGTCTTATCTGATGGATAGCTGTTTTGTGAATGTGTTTTTACCAATTTGCTGATCCCAGTTGAATGCGTAGGTCCATGCAGGACCCGTAGGTAAAACTCTCTTCTTCCGTATAAATGTATTTTTTTTCCGAAAAACTGCTGATAGCACCTACTCACTACAGTAACATTTCTTATCACAGGGAATCGAGATTTTTCTTATCTGAAGGATAGCTCTTTCGTGAATGTTTTTTTACCAATTTGCTGATCCCAGTTGAATGCGTAGGTCCATGCAGGACCCTTAGGTAAAACTCTTTTTTTCCGCATAAATGTTTTTTTTCCGAAAAACTGCTGATAGCACCTACTCACTACAGCAACATTTCTTATCTCAGCAAAACGAGATTTATCTTATCTGAAGGATAGCTCTTTTGTGAATGTTTTTTTACCAATTTACTGATCCCAGTTGAATGCGTAGGTCCATGCAGGACCCGTAGGTAAAACTCTCTTTTTCCGTATAATTGTATTTTTTTTTCCGAAAAACTGCTGATAGCACCTACTCACTACAGCCACATTTCTTATCACAGGGAATCGAGATTTATCTTATCTAAAGGATAGCTCTTTTGTGAATGTTTTTTTACCAATTTACTGATCCCAGTTGAATGCGTAGGTCCATGCAGGACCCGTAGGTAAAACTCTCTTCTTCCGTATAAATGTATTTTTTTTCCGAAAAACTGCTGATAGCACCTACTCACTACAGTAACATTTCTTATCACAGGGAATCGAGATTTATCTTATCTAAAGGATAGCTCTTTTGTGAATGTTTTTTTACCAATTTGTTGATCCCAGTTGAATGCGTAGGTCCATGCAGGACCCGTAGGTAAAATTCTCTTTTTCCGTATACTAAATGGTTTTTTTGTACATGCAGGACCCGTAGGTAAAATTCTCTTTTTCCGTATAAATGTTTTTTTTTTTCCGAAAAACTGTTGATAGCACCTACCCACTACAGCCTCATTTCTTATCACAGGGAATCGAGATTTTTCTTATCTGAAGGACAGCTCTTTTGTAAATGTTTTTTTTACCAATTTGCTGATCCTCGTTGAATGCGTAGGTCCATGCAGGACCCGTAGGTAAAACTCTCTCTTTCCGTATAAATGTAGTTTTTTTCCGAAAAACTGTTGATAGCACCTACTCACTACAGCCACATTTCTTATCACAGGAAATCGACATTTGTCTTATCTGATGGATAGCTCTTTTGTGAATGTTTTTTTTACCAATTTGCTGATCCCAGTTGAATGCGTAGATCCATGCAGGACCCGTAGGTAAAACTCTCTTTTTCTGTATAAATGTTTTTTTTTCCGAAAAACTGCTGATAGCACCTACTCACTACAGCCACATTTCTTATCACAGGGAATCGAGATTTTTCTTATCTGAAGGATAGCTCTTTTGTGAATGTTTTTTTACCAATTTACTGATCCCAGTTGAATTCGTAGGTCCATGCAGGACCCGTAGGTAAAACTCTTTTTTTCCGCATAAATGTTTTTTTTCCGAAAAACTGCTGATAGCACCTACTCACTACAGCCACATTTCTTATCACAGGGAATCGAGATTTTTCTTATCTGAAGGATAGCTCTTTTGTGAATGTTTTTTTACCAATTTACTGATCCCAGTTGAATGCGTAGGTCCATGCAGGACCCGTAGGTAAAACTCTCTTTTTCCGTATAATTGTATTTTTTTTTCCGAAAAACTGCTGATAGCACCTACTCACTACAGCCTCATTTCTTATCACAGGGAATCGAGATTTTTCTTATCTGAAGGATAGCTCTTTTGTGAATGTTTTTTTACATATTTGCTGATCCCAGTTGAATGCGTAGGCCCATGCAGGACTCGCAGGTAATACTCTCTTTTTCCGTATAAATGTATTTTTTTTCGGAAAAACTGCTGATAGCACCTACTCACTACAGCCACATTTCTTATCACAGGGAATCGAGATTTGTCTTATCTGATGGATAGCTCTTTTGTGAATGTTTTTTTACATATTTGCTGATCCCAGTTGAATGCGTAGATCCATGTAGGACCCGTAGGTAAAACTCTCTTTTTCTGTATAAATGTTTTTTTTTCCGAAAAACTGCTGATAGCACCTACTCACTACAGCCACATTTCTTATCACAGGGAATCGAGATTTTTCTTATCTGAAGGATAGCTCTTTCGTGAATGTTTTTTTACCAATTTGCTGATCCCAGTTGAATGCGTAGGTCCATGCAGGACCCTTAGGTAAAACTCTTTTTTTCCGCATAAATGTTTTTTTTCCGAAAAACTGCTGATAGCACCTACTCACTACAGCAACATTTCTTATCTCAGCAAAACGAGATTTATCTTATCTGAAGGATAGCTCTTTTGTGAATGTTTTTTTTACCAATTTACTGATCCCAGTTGAATGCGTAGGTCCATGCAGGACCCGTAGGTAAAACTCTCTTTTTCCGTATAATTGTATTTTTTTTTCCGAAAAACTGCTGATAGCACCTACTCACTACAGTAACATTTCTTATCACAGGGAATCGAGATTTATCTTATCTAAAGGATAGCTCTTTTGTGAATGTTTTTTTACCAATTTGTTGATCCCAGTTGAATGCGTAGGTCCATGCAGGACCCGTAGGTAAAATTCTCTTTTTCCGTATACTAAATGGTTTTTTTGTACATGCAGGACCCGTAGGTAAAATTCTCTTTTTCCGTATAAATGTTTTTTTTTTTCCGAAAAACTGTTGATAGCACCTACCCACTACAGCCTCATTTCTTATCACAGGGAATCGAGATTTTTCTTATCTGAAGGACAGCTCTTTTGTAAATGTTTTTTTTACCAATTTGCTGATCCTCGTTGAATGCGTAGGTCCATGCAGGACCCGTAGGTAAAACTCTCTCTTTCCGTATAAATGTAGTTTTTTTCCGAAAAACTGTTGATAGCACCTACTCACTACAGCCACATTTCTTATCACAGGAAATCGACATTTGTCTTATCTGATGGATAGCTCTTTTGTGAATGTTTTTTTTACCAATTTGCTGATCCCAGTTGAATGCGTAGATCCATGCAGGACCCGTAGGTAAAACTCTCTTTTTCTGTAGGTATAAATGTTTTTTTTTCCGAAAAACTGCTGATAGCACCTACTCACTACAGCCACATTTCTTATCACAGGGAATCGAGATTTTTCTTATCTGAAGGATAGCTCTTTTGTGAATGTTTTTTTACCAATTTACTGATCCCAGTTGAATTCGTAGGTCCATGCAGGACCCGTAGGTAAAACTCTTTTTTTCCGCATAAATGTTTTTTTTCCGAAAAACTGCTGATAGCACCTACTCACTACAGCCACATTTCTTATCACAGGGAATCGAGATTTTTCTTATCTGAAGGATAGCTCTTTTGTGAATGTTTTTTTACCAATTTACTGATCCCAGTTGAATGCGTAGGTCCATGCAGGACCCGTAGGTAAAACTCTCTTTTTCCGTATAATTGTATTTTTTTTTCCGAAAAACTGCTGATAGCACCTACTCACTACAGCCTCATTTCTTATCACAGGGAATCGAGATTTTTCTTATCTGAAGGATAGCTCTTTTGTGAATGTTTTTTTACATATTTGCTGATCCCAGTTGAATGCGTAGGCCCATGCAGGACTCGCAGGTAATACTCTCTTTTTCCGTATAAATGTATTTTTTTTCGGAAAAACTGCTGATAGCACCTACTCACTACAGCCACATTTCTTATCACAGGGAATCGAGATTTGTCTTATCTGATGGATAGCTCTTTTGTGAATGTTTTTTTACATATTTGCTGATCCCAGTTGAATGCGTAGATCCATGTAGGACCCGTAGGTAAAACTCTCTTTTTCTGTATAAATGTTTTTTTTTCCGAAAAACTGCTGATAGCACCTACTCACTACAGCCACATTTCTTATCACAGGGAATCGAGATTTTTCTTATCTGAAGGATAGCTCTTTTGTGAATGTTTTTTTACCAATTTACTGATCCCAGTCGAATGCGTAGGTCCATGCAGGACCCGTAGGTTAAACTCTTTTTTTCCGCATAAATGTTTTTTTTCCGAAAAACTGCTGATAGCACCTACTCACTACAGCCACATTTCTTATCACAGGGAATCGAGATTTTTCTTATCTGAAGGCTAGCTCTTTTGTGAATGTTTTTTTACCAATTTACTGATCCCAGTTGAATGCGTAGGTCCATGCAGGACCCGTAGGTAAAACTCTCTTTTTCCGTATAAATGTATTTTTTTTCCGAAAAACTGCTGATAGCACCTACTCACTACAGCCACATTTCTTATCACAGGGAATCGAGATTTGTCTTATCTGATGGATAGCTGTTTTGTGAATGTGTTTTTACCAATTTGCTGATCCCAGTTGAATGCTTAGGTCCATGCAGGACCCGTAGGTAAAACTCTCTTTTTCCGTATAAATGTAGTTTTTTTCCGAAAAACTGCTGATAGCACCTACTCACTACAGCCACATTTCTTATCACAGGGAATCGAGATTTGTCTTATCTGATGGATAGCTGTTTTGTGAATGTGTTTTTACCAATTTGCTGATCCCAGTTGAATGCGTAGGTCCATGCAGGACCCGTAGGTAAAACTCTCTTTTTCCGTATAAATGTATTTTTTTTCCGAAAAACTGCTGATAGCACCTACTCACTACAGCAACATTTCTTATCTCAGCAAAACGAGATTTATCTTATCTGAAGGATAGCTCTTTTGTGAATGTTTTTTTACCAATTTACTGATCCCAGTTGAATGCGTAGGTCCATGCAGGACTCGTAGGTAAAACTCTCTTTTTCCGTATAAATGTATTTTTTTTCCGAAAAACTGCTGATAGCACCTACCCACTACAGCCTCATTTCTTATCACAGGCAATCGAGATTTTTCTTATCTGAAGGACAGCTCTTTTGTAAATGTTTTTTTTTACCAATTTGCTGATCCTCGTTGAATGCGTAGGTCCATGAAGGACCCGTAGGTAAAATTCTCTTTTTCCGTATAAATGTTTTTTTTTTCCGAAAAACTGTTGATAGCACCTACCCACTACAGCCTCATTTCTTATCACAGGGAATCGAGATTTTTCTTATCTGAAGGACAACTCTTTTGTAAATGTTTTTTTTACCAATTTGCTGATCTTCGTTGAATGCGTAGGTCCATGCAGGACCCGTAGGTAAAACTCTCTCTTTCCGTATAAATGTAGTTTTTTTCCGAAAAACTGTTGATAGCACCTACCCACTACAGCCTCATTTCTTATCACAGGGAATCGAGATTTTTCTTATCTGAAGGATAGCTCTTTTGTGAATGTTTTTTTACCAATTTACTGATCCCAGTTGAATGCGTAGGTCCATGCAGGACCCGTAGGTAAAACTCTCTCTTTCCGTATAAATGTAGTATTTTTCCGAAAAACTGTTGATAGCACCTACCCACTACAGCCTCATTTCTTATCACAGGGAATCGAGATTTTTCTTATCTGAAGGATAGCTCTTTTGTGAATGTTTTTTTACCAATTTACTGATCCCAGTTGAATGCGTAGGTCCATGCAGGACCCGTAGGTAAAACTTTCTTTTTCCATATAAATGTATTTTTTTTCCGAAAAACTGTTGATAGCACCTACCCACTACAGCCACATTTCTTATCACAGGGAATCGAGATTTAGCTCATCTGAAGGATAGCTCTTTTGTGAATGTTTTTTACCAATTTACTGATCCCAGTTGAATGCGTAGGTCCATGCAGGACTCGTAGGTAAAACTCTCTTTTTCCGTATAAATGTATTTTTTTTCCGAAAAACTGCTGATAGCACCTACTCACTACAGCCACATTTCTTATCACAGGGAATCGAGATTTGTCTTATCTGATGGATAGCTCTTTTGTGAATGTTTTTTTACCAATTTGCTGATCCCAGTTGAATGCGTAGATCCATGCAGGACCCGTAGGTAAAACTCTCTTTTTCTGTATAAATGTTTTTTTTTCCGAAAAACTGCTGATAGCACCTACTCACTACAGCCACATTTCTTATCATAGGGAATCGAGATTTTTCTTATCTGAAGGATAGCTCTTTTGTGAATGTTTTTTTACCAATTTACTGATCCCAGTTGAATGCGTAGGTCCATGCAGGACCCGTAGGTAAAATTCTCTTTTTCCGTATACTAAATGGTTTTTTTTTTCCGAAAAACTGTTGATAGCACCTACCCACTACAGCCTCATTTCTTATCACAGGTAATCGAGATTTTTCTTATCTGAAGGACAGCTCTTTTGTAAATGTTTTTTTACCAATTTGTTGATCACAGTTGAATGCGTAGGTCCATGCAGGACCCGTAGGTAAAATTCTCTTTTTCCGTATACTAAATGGTTTTTTTGTACATGCAGAACCCGTAGGTAAAATTCTCTTTTTCCGTATAAATGGTTTTTTTTTTCCGAAAAACTGTTGATAGCACCTACCCACTACAGCCTCATTTCTTATCACAGGCAATCGAGATTTTTCTTATCTGAAGGACAGCTCTTTTGTAAATGTTTTTTTTACCAATTTGCTGATCCTCGTTGAATGCGTAGGTCCATGAAGGACCCGTAGGTAAAACTCTCTTTTTCCGTATAAATGTATTTTTTTTCCGAAAAACTGCTGATAGCACCTACTCACTACAGCCACATTTCTTATCACAGGGAATCGAGATTTATCTTATCTGAAGGATAGCTCTTTTGTGAATGTTTTTTTACCAATTTACTGATCCCAGTTGAATGCGTAGGTCCATGCAGGACCCGTAGGTAAAACTCTCTTTTTCCGTATAATTGTATTTTTTTTTCCGAAAAACTGCTGATAGCACCTACTCACTACAGCCACATTTCTTATCACAGGGAATCGAGATTTTTCTTATCTGAAGGATAGCTCTTTTGTGAATGTTTTTTTACCAATTTACTGATCCCAGTTGAATGCGTAGGTCCATGCAGGACCCGTAGGTAAAACTCTCTTCTTCCGTATAAATGTATTTTTTTTCCGAAAAACTGCTGATAGCACCTACTCACTACAGTAACATTTCTTATCACAGGGAATCGAGATTTATCTTATCTAAAGGATAGCTCTTTTGTGAATGTTTTTTTACCAATTTGTTGATCCCAGTTGAATGCGTAGGTCCATGCAGGACCCGTAGGTAAAATTCTCTTTTTCCGTATACTAAATGGTTTTTTTGTACATGCAGGACCCGTAGGTAAAATTCTCTTTTTCCGTATAAATGTTTTTTTTTTTCCGAAAAACTGTTGATAGCACCTACCCACTACAGCCTCATTTCTTATCACAGGGAATCGAGATTTTTCTTATCTGAAGGACAGCTCTTTTGTAAATGTTTTTTTTACCAATTTGCTGATCCTCGTTGAATGCGTAGGTCCATGCAGGACCCGTAGGTAAAACTCTCTCTTTCCGTATAAATGTATTTTTTTTCCGAAAAACTGTTGATAGCACCTACTCACTACAGCCACATTTCTTATCACAGGAAATCGAGATTTGTCTTATCTGATGGATAGCTCTTTTGTGAATGTTTTTTTACCAATTTGCTGATCCCAGTTGAATGCGTAGATCCATGCAGGACCCGTAGGTAAAACTCTCTTTTTCTGTATAAATGTTTTTTTTTCCGAAAAACTGCTGATAGCACCTACTCACTACAGCCACATTTCTTATCACAGGGAATCGAGATTTTTCTTATCTGAAGGATAGCTCTTTTGTGAATGTTTTTTTACCAATTTACTGATCCCAGTTGAATTCGTAGGTCCATGCAGGACCCGTAGGTAAAACTCTTTTTTTCCGCATAAATGTTTTTTTTCCGAAAAACTGCTGATAGCACCTACTCACTACAGCCACATTTCTTATCACAGGGAATCGAGATTTTTCTTATCTGAAGGATAGCTCTTTTGTGAATGTTTTTTTACCAATTTATTGATCCCAGTTGAATGCGTAGGTCCATGCAGGACCCGTAGGTAAAACTCTCTTTTTCCGTATAATTGTATTTTTTTTTCCGAAAAACTGCTGATAGCACCTACTCACTACAGCCACATTTCTTATCACAGGGAATCGAGATTTGTCTTATCTGATGGATAGCTCTTTTGTTAATGTTTTTTTACCAATTTGCTGATCCCAGTTGAATGCGTAGATCCATGCAGGACCCGTAGGTAAAACTCTCTTTTTCTGTATAAATGTTTTTTTTTCCGAAAAACTGCTGATAGCACCTACTCACTACAGCCACATTTCTTATCACAGGGAATCGAGATTTTTCTTATCTGAAGGATAGCTCTTTTGTGAATGTTTTTTTACCAATTTACTGATCCCAGTTGAATGCGTAGGTCCATGCAGGACCCGTAGGTAAAACTCTCTTCTTCCGTATAAATGTATTTTTTTTCCGAAAAACTGCTGATAGCACCTACTCACTACAGCCACATTTCTTATCACAGGGAATCGAGATTTATCTTATCTGAAGGATAGCTCTTTTGTGAATGTTTTTTTACCAATTTACTGATCCCAGTTGAATGCGTAGGTCCATGCAGGGCCCGTAGGTAAAACTCTCTCTTTCCGTATAAATGTAGTTTTTTTCCGAAAAACTGCTGATAGCACCTACTCACTACAGCATCATTTCTTATCACAGGGAATCGAGATTTGTCTTATCTGATGGATAGCTCTTTTGTGAATGTTTTTTTACATATTTGCTGATCCCAGTTGAATGCGTAGGTCCATGCAGGACCCGTAGGTAAAACTCTCTTCTTCCGTATAAATGTATTTTTTTTCCGAAAAACTGCTGATAGCACCTACTCACTACAGCCTCATTTCTTATCACAGGGAATCGAGATTTTTCTTATCTGAAGGATAGCTCTTTTGTGAATGTTTTTTTACATATTTGCTGATCCCAGTTGAATGCGTAGGCCCATGCAGGACTCGCAGGTAATACTCTCTTTTTCCGTATAAATGTATTTTTTTTCGGAAAAACTGCTGATAGCACCTACTCACTACAGCCACATTTCTTATCACAGGGAATCGAGATTTGTCTTATCTGATGGATAGCTCTTTTGTGAATGTTTTTTTACATATTTGCTGATCCCAGTTGAATGCGTAGATCCATGTAGGACCCGTAGGTAAAACTCTCTTTTTCTGTATAAATGTTTTTTTTTCCGAAAAACTGCTGATAGCACCTACTCACTACAGCCACATTTCTTATCACAGGGAATCGAGATTTTTCTTATCTGAAGGATAGCTCTTTTGTGAATGTTTTTTTACCAATTTACTGATCCCAGTCGAATGCGTAGGTCCATGCAGGACCCGTAGGTAAAACTCTTTTTTTCCGCATAAATGTTTTTTTTCCGAAAAACTGCTGATAGCACCTACTCACTACAGCCACATTTCTTATCACAGGGAATCGAGATTTTTCTTATCTGAAGGATAGCTCTTTTGTGAATGTTTTTTTACCAATTTACTGATCCCAGTTGAATGCGTAGGTCCATGCAGGACCCGTAGGTAAAACTCTCTTTTTCCGTATAAATGTATTTTTTTTCCGAAAAACTGCTGATAGCACCTACTCACTACAGCCACATTTCTTATCACAGGGAATCGAGATTTGTCTTATCTGATGGATAGCTGTTTTGTGAATGTGTTTTTACCAATTTGCTGATCCCAGTTGAATGCGTAGGTCCATGCAGGACCCGTAGGTAAAACTCTCTTTTTCCGTATAAATGTAGTTTTTTTCCGAAAAACTGCTGATAGCACCTACTCACTACAGCCACATTTCTTATCACAGGGAATCGAGATTTGTCTTATCTGATGGATAGCTGTTTTGTGAATGTGTTTTTACCAATTTGCTGATCCCAGTTGAATGCGTAGGTCCATGCAGGACCCGTAGGTAAAACTCTCTTTTTCCGTATAAATGTATTTTTTTTCCGAAAAACTGCTGATAGCACCTACTCACTACAGCCACATTTCTTATCACAGGGAATCGAGATTTTTCTTATCTGAAGGATAGCTCTTTCGTGAATGTTTTTTTACCAATTTGCTGATCCCAGTTGAATGCGTAGGTCCATGCAGGACCCTTAGGTAAAACTCTTTTTTTCCGCATAAATGTTTTTTTTCCGAAAAACTGCTGATAGCACCTACTCACTACAGCAACATTTCTTATCTCAGCAAAACGAGATTTATCTTATCTGAAGGATAGCTCTTTTGTGAATGTTTTTTTACCAATTTACTGATCCCAGTTGAATGCGTAGGTCCATGCAGGACTCGTAGGTAAAACTCTCTTTTTCCGTATAAATGTATTTTTTTTCCGAAAAACTGCTGATAGCACCTACCCACTACAGCCTCATTTCTTATCACAGGCAATCGAGATTTTTCTTATCTGAAGGACAGCTCTTTTGTAAATGTTTTTTTTTACCAATTTGCTGATCCTCGTTGAATGCGTAGGTCCATGAAGGACCCGTAGGTAAAATTCTCTTTTTCCGTATAAATGTTTTTTTTTTTTCCGAAAAACTGTTGATAGCACCTACCCACTACAGCCTCATTTCTTATCACAGGGAATCGAGATTTTTCTTATCTGAAGGACAACTCTTTTGTAAATGTTTTTTTTACCAATTTGCTGATCTTCGTTGAATGCGTAGGTCCATGCAGGACCCGTAGGTAAAACTCTCTCTTTCCGTATAAATGTAGTTTTTTTCCGAAAAACTGTTGATAGCACCTACCCACTACAGCCTCATTTCTTATCACAGGGAATCGGGATTTTTCTTATCTGAAGGATAGCTCTTTTGTGAATGTTTTTTTACCAATTTACTGATCCCAGTTGAATGCGTAGGTCCATGCAGGACCCGTAGGTAAAACTCTCTCTTTCCGTATAAATGTAGTATTTTTCCGAAAAACTGTTGATAGCACCTACCCACTACAGCCTCATTTCTTATCACAGGGAATCGAGATTTTTCTTATCTGAAGGATAGCTCTTTTGTGAATGTTTTTTTACCAATTTACTGATCCCAGTTGAATGCGTAGGTCCATGCAGGACCCGTAGGTAAAACTTTCTTTTTCCATATAAATGTATTTTTTTTCCGAAAAACTGTTGATAGCACCTACCCACTACAGCCACATTTCTTATCACAGGGAATCGAGATTTAGCTCATCTGAAGGATAGCTCTTTTGTGAATGTTTTTTACCAATTTACTGATCCCAGTTGAATGCGTAGGTCCATGCAGGACTCGTAGGTAAAACTCTCTTTTTCCGTATAAATGTATTTTTTTTCCGAAAAACTGCTGATAGCACCTACTCACTACAGCCACATTTCTTATCACAGGGAATCGAGATTTGTCTTATCTGATGGATAGCTCTTTTGTGAATGTTTTTTTACCAATTTGCTGATCCCAGTTGAATGCATAGATCCATGCAGGACCCGTAGGTAAAACTCTCTTTTTCTGTATAAATGGTTTTTTTTCCGAAAAACTGCTGATAGCACCTACTCACTACAGCCACATTTCTTATCATAGGGAATCGAGATTTTTCTTATCTGAAGGATAGCTCTTTTGTGAATGTTTTTTTACCAATTTACTGATCCCAGTTGAATGCGTAGGTCCATGCAGGACCCGTAGGTAAAATTCTCTTTTTCCGTATACTAAATGGTTTTTTTTTTCCGAAAAACTGTTGATAGCACCTACCCACTACAGCCTCATTTCTTATCACAGGGAATCGAGATTTTTCTTATCTGAAGGACAGCTCTTTTGTAAATGTTTTTTTACCAATTTGTTGATCCCAGTTGAATGCGTAGGTCCATGCAGGACCCGTAGGTAAAATTCTCTTTTTCCGTATACTAAATGGTTTTTTTGTACATGCAGGACCCGTAGGTAAAATTCTCTTTTTCCGTATAAATGGTTTTTTTTTTCCGAAAAACTGTTGATAGCACCTACCCACTACAGCCTCATTTCTTATCACAGGCAATCGAGATTTTTCTTATCTGAAGGATAGCTCTTTTGTGAATGTTTTTTTACCAATTTACTGATCCCAGTTGAATGCGTAGGTCCATGCAGGACCCGTAGGTAAAACTCTCTCTTTCCGTATAAATGTAGTATTTTTCCGAAAAACTGTTGATAGCACCTACCCACTACAGCCTCATTTCTTATCACAGGGAATCGAGATTTTTCTTATCTGAAGGACAGCTCTTTTGTAAACGCTTTTTTACCAATTTGTTGATCCCAGTTGAATGCGTAGGTCCATGCAGGACCCGTAGGTAAAATTCTCTTTTTCCGTATACTAAATGGTTTTTTTGTACATGCAGGACCCGTAGGTAAAATTCTCTTTTTCCGTATAAATGGTTTTTTTTTTCCGAAAAACTGTTGATAGCACCTACCCACTACAGCCTCATTTCTTATCACAGGCAATCGAGATTTTTCTTATCTGAAGGATAGCTCTTTTGTGAATGTTTTTTTACCAATTTACTGATCCCAGTTGAATGCGTAGGTCCATGCAGGACCCGTAGGTAAAACTCTCTCTTTCCGTATAAATGTAGTATTTTTCCGAAAAACTGTTGATAGCACCTACCCACTACAGCCTCATTTCTTATCACAGGGAATCGAGATTTTTCTTATCTGAAGGACAGCTCTTTTGTAAATGTTTTTTTACCAATTTGTTGATCCCAGTTGAATGCGTAGGTCCATGCAGGACCCGTAGGTAAAATTCTCTTTTTCCGTATACTAAATGGTTTTTTTGTACATGCAGGACCCGTAGGTAAAATTCTCTTTTTCCGTATACTAAATGGTTTTTTTGTACATGCAGGACCCGTAGGTAAAATTCTCTTTTTCCGTATAAATGGTTTTTTTTTTCCGAAAAACTGTTGATAGCACCTACCCACTACAGCCTCATTTCTTATCACAGGCAATCGAGATTTTTCTTATCTGAAGGATAGCTCTTTTGTGAATGTTTTTTTACCAATTTACTGATCCCAGTTGAATGCGTAGGTCCATGCAGGACCCGTAGGTAAAACTCTCTCTTTCCGTATAAATGTAGTATTTTTCCGAAAAACTGTTGATAGCACCTACCCACTACAGCCTCATTTCTTATCACAGGGAATCGAGATTTTTCTTATCTGAAGGACAGCTCTTTTGTAAATGTTTTTTTACCAATTTGTTGATCCCAGTTGAATGCGTAGGTCCATGCAGGACCCGTAGGTAAAATTCTCTTTTTCCGTATACTAAATGGTTTTTTTGTACATGCAGGACCCGTAGGTAAAATTCTCTTTTTCCGTATAAATGGTTTTTTTTTCCGAAAAACTGTTGATAGCACCTACCCACTACAGCCTCATTTCTTATCACAGGCAATTGAGATTTTTCTTATCTGAAGGACAGCTCTTTTGTAAATGTTTTTTTTACCAATTTGCTGATCCTCGTTGAATGCGTAGGTCCATGAAGGACCCGTAGGTAAAACTCTCTTTTTCCGTATAAATGTATTTTTTTTCCGAAAAACTGCTGATAGCACCTACTCACTACAGCCACATTTCTTATCACAGGGAATCGAGATTTATCTTATCTGAAGGATAGCTCTTTTGTGAATGTTTTTTTACCAATTTGTTGATCCCAGTTGAATGCGTAGGTCCATGCAGGACCCGTAGGTAAAATTCTCTTTTTCCGTATACTAAATGGTTTTTTTGTACATGCAGGACCCGTAGGTAAAATTCTCTTTTTCCGTATAAATGGTTTTTTTTTTCCGAAAAACTGTTGATAGCACCTACCCACTACAGCCTCATTTCTTATCACAGGGAATCGAGATTTTTCTTATCTGAAGGACAGCTCTTTTGTAAATGTTTTTTTACCAATTTGTTGATCCCAGTTGAATGCGTAGGTCCATGCAGGACCCGTAGGTAAAACTTTCTTTTTCCATATAAATGTATTTTTTTTCCGAAAAACTGCTGATAGCACCTACTCACTACAGCCACATTTCTTATCACAGGCAATCGAGATTTTTCTTATCTGAAGGACAGCTCTTTTGTAAATGTTTTTTTACCAATTTGTTGATCCCAGATGAATGCGTAGGTCCATGCAGGACCCGTAGGTAAAATTCTCTTTTTCCGTATACTAAATGGTTTTTTTGTACATGCAGGACCCGTAGGTAAAATTCTCTTTTTCCGTATAAATGGTTTTTTTTTTCCGAAAAACTGTTGATAGCACCTACCCACTACAGCCTCATTTCTTATCACAGGGAATCGAGATTTTTCTTATCTGAAGGATAGCTCTTTTGTGAATGTTTTTTTACCAATTTACTGATCCCAGTTGAATGCGTAGGTCCATGCAGGACCCGTAGGTAAAACTTTCTTTTTCCATATAAATGTATTTTTTTTCCGAAAAACTGTTGATAGCACCTACCCACTACAGCCACATTTCTTATCACAGGGAATCGAGATTTAGCTCATCTGAAGGATAGCTCTTTTGTGAATGTTTTTTACCAATTTACTGATCCCAGTTGAATGCGTAGGTCCATGCAGGACTCGTAGGTAAAACTCTCTTTTTCCGTATAAATGTATTTTTTTTCCGAAAAACTGCTGATAGCACCTACTCACTACAGCCACATTTCTTATCACAGGGAATCGAGATTTATCTTATCTGAAGGATAGCTCTTTTGTGAATGTTTTTTTACCAATTTGTTGATCCCAGTTGAATGCGTAGGTCCATGCAGGACCCGTAGGTAAAATTCTCTTTTTCCGTATACTAAATGGTTTTTTTTTTCCGAAAAACTGTTGATAGCACCTACCCACTACAGCCTCATTTCTTATCACAGGCAATCGAGATTTTTCTTATCTGAAGGATAGCTCTTTTGTGAATGTTTTTTTACCAATTTACTGATCCCAGTTGAATGCGTAGGTCCATGCAGGACCCGTAGGTAAAACTCTCTCTTTCCGTATAAATGTAGTATTTTTCCGAAAAACTGTTGATAGCACCTACCCACTACAGCCTCATTTCTTATCACAGGGAATCGAGATTTTTCTTATCTGAAGGACAGCTCTTTTGTAAATGTTTTTTTACCAATTTGTTGATCCCAGTTGAATGCGTAGGTCCATGCAGGACCCGTAGGTAAAACTTTCTTTTTCCATATAAATGTATTTTTTTTCCGAAAAACTGCTGATAGCACCTACTCACTACAGCCACATTTCTTATCACAGGGAATCGAGATTTATCTTATCTGAAGGCTAGCTCTTTTGTGAATGTTTTTTTACCAATTTGTTGATCCCAGTTGAATGCGTAGGTCCATGCAGGACCCGTAGGTAAAATTCTCTTTTTCCGTATACTAAATGGTTTTTTTTTCCGAAAAACTGCTGATAGCACCTACCCACTACAGCCTCATTTCTTATCACAGGGAATCGAGATTTGTCTTATCTGATGGATAGCTCTTTTGTGAATGTTTTTTTACCAATTTGCTGATCCCAGTTGAATGCGTAGATCCATGCAGGACCCGTAGGTAAAACTCTCTTTTTCTGTATAAATGGTTTTTTTTCCGAAAAACTGCTGATAGCACCTACTCACTACAGCCACATTTCTTATCATAGGGAATCGAGATTTTTCTTATCTGAAGGATAGCTCTTTTGTGAATGTTTTTTTACCAATTTACTGATCCCAGTTGAATGCGTAGGTCCATGCAGGACCCGTAGGTAAAACTCTCTTTTTCCGTATAAATGTATTTTTTTTCCGAAAAACTGCTGATAGCACCTACTCACTACAGCCACATTTCTTATCACAGGGAATCGAGATTTATCTTATCTGAAGGCTAGCTCTTTTGTGAATGTTTTTTTACCAATTTGTTGATCCCAGTTGAATGCGTAGGTCCATGCAGGACCCGTAGGTAAAATTATCTTTTTCCGTATACTAAATGGTTTTTTTTTTCCGAAAAACTGTTGATAGCACCTACCCACTACAGCCTCATTTCTTATCACAGGGAATCGAGATTTTTCTTATCTGAAGGACAGCTCTTTTGTAAATGTTTTTTTACCAATTTGCTGATCCTCGTTGAATGCGTAGGTCCATGCAGGACCCGTAGGTAAAACTCTCTCTTTCCGTATAAATGTAGTTTTTTTCCGAAAAACTGTTGATAGCACCTACTGACTACAGCCACATTTCTTATCACAGGGAATCGAGATTTTTCTAATCTGAAGTACAGCTCTTTTGTAAATGTTTTTTTTATCAATTTGCTGATCCCAGTTGAATGCGTAGGTTCATGCAGGGCCCGTATTTAAAACTCTCTCTTTCCGTATAAATGTAGTTTTTCTCCGAAAAACTGCTGATAGCACCTACTCACTACAGCCACATTTCTTATCACAGGGAATCGAGATTTGTCTTATCTGATGGATAGCTCTTTTGTGAATGTTTTTTTACCAATTTGCTGATCCCAGTTGAATGCGTAGGTCCATGCAGGACCCGTAGGTAAAACTCTCTCTTTCCGTATAAATGTATTTTTTTTCCGAAAAACTGCTTATGGCACCTACTCATTACAGCCTCATTTCTTATCACAGGGAATCGAGATTTGTCTTATCTGATGGATAGCTCTTTTGTGAATGTTTTTTTACCAATTTGCTGATCCCAGTTGAATGCGTAGGTTCATGCAGGGCCCGTAGGTAAAACTCTCTCTTTCCGTATAAATGTAGTTTTTTCCCGAAAAACTGCTGATAGCACCTACTCACTACAGCCACATTTCTTATCACAGGGAATCGAGATTTGTCTTATCTGATGGATAGCTCATTTGTGAATGTTTTTTACCAATTTGCTGATCCCAATTGAATGCGTAGGTCCATGCAGGACCCGTAGGTAAAACTCTTTTTTTCCGCAAAAATGTTTTTTTTCCGAAAAACTGCTGATAGCACCTACTCACTACAGCCACATTTCTTATCACAGGGAATAGAGATTTTTCTTATCTGAAGGATAGCTCTTTTGTGAATGTTTTTTCACCACTTTGCTGATCCCAGTTGAATGCGTAGGTCCATGCAGGACCCGTAGGTAAAACTCTCTCTTTCCGTATAAATGTATTTTTTTTTCCGAAAAACTGCTGATAGCACCTACTCATTACAGCCTCATTTCTTATCACAGGGAATCGAGATTTTTCTTATCTGAATAATAGCTCTTTTGTGAATGTTTTTTCACCACTTTGCTGATCCCAGTTGAATGCGTAGGTCCATGCAGGACCCGTAGGTAAAACTCTCTCTTTCCGTATAAATGTATTTTTTTTCCGAAAAACTGCTTATGGCACCTACTCATTACAGCCTCATTTCTTATCACAGGGAATCGAGATTTTTCTTATCTGAATAATAGCTCTTTTGTGAATGTTTTTTCACCACTTTGCTGATCCCAGTTGAATGCGTAGGTCCATGCAGGACCCGTAGGTAAAACTCTCTCTTTCCGTATAAATGTATTTTTTTTTCCGAAAAACTGCTGATAGCACCTACTCATTACAGCCTCATTTCTTATCACAGGGAATCGAGATTTTTCTTATCTGAATAATAGCTCTTTTGTGAATGTTTTTTCACCACTTTGCTGATCCCAGTTGAATGCGTAGGTCCATGCAGGACCCGTAGGTAAAACTCTCTCTTTCCGTATAAATGTATTTTTTTTTCCGAAAAACTGCTGATAGCACCTACTCATTACAGCCACATTTCTTATCACAGGGAATAGAGATTTTTCTTATCTGAAGGATAGCTCTTTTGTGAATGTTTTTTCACCACTTTGCTGATCCCAGTTGAATGCGTAGGTCCATGCAGGACCCGTAGGTAAAACTCTCTCTTTCCGTATAAATGTATTTTTTTTCCGAAAAACTGCTGATAGCACCTACTCATTACAGCCTCATTTCTTATCACAGGGAATAGAGATTTTTCTTATCTGAAGGATAGCTCTTTTGTGAATGTTTTTTCACCACTTTGCTGATCCCAGTTGAATGCGTAGGTCCATGCAGGACCCGTAGGTAAAACTCTCTCTTTCCGTATAAATGCATTTTTTTTTCCGAAAAACTGCTTATGGCACCTACTCATTACAGCCTCATTTCTTATCACAGGCAATCGAGATTTGTCTTATCTGATGGATAGCTCTTTTGTGAATGTTTTTTTACCAATTTGCTGATCCCAGTTGAATGCGTAGGTCCATGCAGGACCCGTAGGTAAAACTCTCTCTTTCCGTATAAATGTATTTTTTTCCCGAAAAACTGCTTATGGCACCTACTCATTACAGCCTCATTTCTTATCACAGGGAATCGAGATTTTTCTTATCTGAAGGACAGCTCTTTTGTGAATGTTTATTTACCAATTTGCTGATCCCAGTTGAATGCGTAGGTCCATGCAGGACCCGTAGGTAAAACTCTCTCTTTCCGTATAAATGTATTTTTTTTCCGAAAAACTGCTTATGGCACCTACTCATTACAGCCTCATTTCTTATCACAGGGAATCGAGATTTGTCTTATCTGATGGATAGCTCTTTTGTGAATGTTTTTTTACCAATTTGCTGATCCCAGTTGAATGCGTAGGTTCATGCAGGGCCCGTAGGTAAAACTCTCTCTTTCCGTATAAATGTAGTTTTTTCCCGAAAAACTGCTGATAGCACCTACTCACTACAGCCACATTTCTTATCACAGGGAATCGAGATTTGTCTTATCTGATGGATAGCTCATTTGTGAATGTTTTTTACCAATTTGCTGATCCCAATTGAATGCGTAGGTCCATGCAGGACCCGTAGGTAAAACTCTTTTTTTCCGCAAAAATGTTTTTTTTCCGAAAAACTGCTGATAGCACCTACTCACTACAGCCACATTTCTTATCACAGGGAATAGAGATTTTTCTTATCTGAAGGATAGCTCTTTTGTGAATGTTTTTTCACCACTTTGCTGATCCCAGTTGAATGCGTAGGTCCATACAGGACCCGTAGGTAAAACTCTCTCTTTCCGTATAAATGTATTTTTTTTTCCGAAAAACTGCTGATAGCACCTACTCATTACAGCCTCATTTCTTATCACAGGGAATCGAGATTTTTCTTATCTGAATAATAGCTCTTTTGTGAATGTTTTTTCACCACTTTGCTGATCCCAGTTGAATGCGTAGGTCCATGCAGGACCCGTAGGTAAAACTCTCTCTTTTCGTATAAATGTATTTTTTTTCCGAAAAACTGCTTATGGCACCTACTCATTACAGCCTCATTTCTTATCACAGGGAATCGAGATTTTTCTTATCTGAATAATAGCTCTTTTGTGAATGTTTTTTCACCACTTTGCTGATCCCAGTTGAATGCGAAGGTCCATGCAGGACCCGTAGGTAAAACTCTCTCTTTCCGTATAAATGTATTTTTTTTTTCCGAAAAACTGCTGATAGCACCTACTCATTACAGCCTCATTTCTTATCACAGGGAATCGAGATTTTTCTTATCTGAATAATAGCTCTTTTGTGAATGTTTTTTCACCACTTTGCTGATCCCAGTTGAATGCGTAGGTCCATGCAGGACCCGTAGGTAAAACTCTCTCTTTTCGTATAAATGTATTTTTTTTCCGAAAAACTGCTTATGGCACCTACTCATTACAGCCTCATTTCTTATCACAGGGAATCGAGATTTTTCTTATCTGAATAATAGCTCTTTTGTGAATGTTTTTTCACCACTTTGCTGATCCCAGTTGAATGCGAAGGTCCATGCAGGACCCGTAGGTAAAACTCTCTCTTTCCGTATAAATGCATTTTTTTTTCCGAAAAACTGCTTATGGCACCTACTCATTACAGCCTCATTTCTTATCACAGGCAATCGAGATTTGTCTTATCTGATGGATAGCTCTTTTGTGAATGTTTTTTTACCAATTTGCTGATCCCAGTTGAATGCGTAGGTCCAT
The DNA here is from genome assembly GCA_948293265.1 of Cheilosia impressa. Taxonomy (NCBI): domain Eukaryota; kingdom Metazoa; phylum Arthropoda; class Insecta; order Diptera; family Syrphidae; genus Cheilosia; species Cheilosia impressa. The sequence goes on along the minus strand of OX411885.1, from coordinate 6,952,960 downwards.
GCAGGACCCGTAGGTAAAACTCTCTCTTTCCGTATAAATGTATTTTTTTCCCGAAAAACTGCTTATGGCACCTACTCATTACAGCCTCATTTCTTATCACAGGGAATCGAGATTTTTCTTATCTGAAGGACAGCTCTTTTGTGAATGTTTATTTACCAATTTGCTGATCCCAGTTGAATGCGTAGGTCCATGCAGGACCCGTAGGTAAAACTCTCTCTTTCCGTATAAATGTATTTTTTTTCCGAAAAACTGCTTATGGCACCTACTCATTACAGCCTCATTTCTTATCACAGGCAATCGAGATTTGTCTTATCTGATGGATAGCTCTTTTGTGAATGTTTTTTTACCAATTTGCTGATCCCAGTTGAATGCGTAGGTCCATGCAGGACCCGTAGGTAAAACTCTCTCTTTCCGTATAAATGTATTTTTTTCCCCAAAAACTGCTTATGGCACCTACTCATTACAGCCTCATTTCTTATCACAGGGAATCGAGATTTTTCTTATCTGAAGGACAGCTCTTTTGTGAATGTTTATTTACCAATTTGCTGATCCCAGTTGAATGCGTAGGTCCATGCAGGACCCGTAGGTAAAACTCTCTCTTTCCGTATAAATGTATTTTTTTTCCGAAAAACTGCTTATGGCAGCTACTCATTACAGCCTCATTTCTTATCACAGGGAATCGAGATTTATCTTATCTGAAGGCTAGCTCTTTTGTGAATGTTTTTTTACCAATTTGTTGATCCCAGTTAAATGCGTAGGTCCATGCAGGACCCGTAGGTAAAATTCTCTTTTTCTGTATAAATGGTTTTTTTTCCGAAAAACTGCTGATAGCACCTACTCACTACAGCCACATTTCTTATCATAGGGAATCGAGATTTTTCTTATCTGAAGGATAGCTCTTTTGTGAATGTTTTTTTACCAATTTACTGATCCCAGTTGAATGCGTAGGTCCATGCAGGACCCGTAGGTAAAACTCTCTTTTTCCGTATAAATGTATTTTTTTTCCGAAAAACTGCTGATAGCACCTACTCACTACAGCCTCATTTCTTATCACAGGGAATCGAGATTTTTCTTATCTGAAGGACAGCTCTTTTGTGAATGTTTATTTACCAATTTGCTGATCCCAGTTGAATGCGTAGGTCCATGCAGGACCCGTAGGTAAAACTCTCTCTTTCCGTATAAATGTATTTTTTTTCCGAAAAACTGCTTATGGCAGCTACTCATTACAGCCTCATTTCTTATCACAGGGAATCGAGATTTATCTTATCTGAAGGCTAGCTCTTTTGTGAATGTTTTTTTACCAATTTGCTGATCCCAGTTGAATGCGTAGGTCCATGCAGGACCCGTAGGTAAAACTCTCTCTTTCCGTATAAATGTATTTTTTTTCCGAAAAACTGCTTATGGCAGCTACTCATTACAGCCTCATTTCTTATCACAGGGAATCGAGATTTATCTTATCTGAAGGCTAGCTCTTTTGTGAATGTTTTTTTACCAATTTGCTGATCCCAGTTGAATGCGTAGGTCCATGCAGGACCCGTAGGTAAAACTCTCTCTTTCCGTATAAATGTATTTTTTTTCCGAAAAACTGCTTATGGCAGCTACTCATTACAGCCTCATTTCTTATCACAGGGAATCGAGATTTATCTTATCTGAAGGCTAGCTCTTTTGTGAATGTTTTTTTACCAATTTGCTGATCCCAGTTGAATGCGTAGATCCATGCAGGACCCGTAGGTAAAACTCTCTTTTTCTGTATAAATGGTTTTTTTTCCGAAAAACTGCTGATAGCACCTACTCACTACAGCCACATTTCTTATCATAGGGAATCGAGATTTTTCTTATCTGAAGGATAGCTCTTTTGTGAATGTTTTTTTACCAATTTACTGATCCCAGTTGAATGCGTAGGTCCATGCAGGACCCGTAGGTAAAACTCTCTTTTTCCGTATAAATGTATTTTTTTTCCGAAAAACTGCTGATAGCACCTACTCACTACAGCCACATTTCTTATCACAGGGAATCGAGATTTATCTTATCTGAAGGCTAGCTCTTTTGTGAATGTTTTTTTACCAATTTGTTGATCCCAGTTGAATGCGTAGGTCCATGCAGGACCCGTAGGTAAAATTATCTTTTTCCGTATACTAAATGGTTTTTTTTTTCCGAAAAACTGTTGATAGCACCTACCCACTACAGCCTCATTTCTTATCACAGGGAATCGAGATTTTTCTTATCTGAAGGACAGCTCTTTTGTAAATGTTTTTTTACCAATTTGCTGATCCTCGTTGAATGCGTAGGTCCATGCAGGACCCGTAGGTAAAACTCTCTCTTTCCGTATAAATGTAGTTTTTTTCCGAAAAACTGTTGATAGCACCTACTGACTACAGCCACATTTCTTATCACAGGGAATCGAGATTTTTCTAATCTGAAGTACAGCTCTTTTGTAAATGTTTTTTTTATCAATTTGCTGATCCCAGTTGAATGCGTAGGTTCATGCAGGGCCCGTATTTAAAACTCTCTCTTTCCGTATAAATGTAGTTTTTCTCCGAAAAACTGCTGATAGCACCTACTCACTACAGCCACATTTCTTATCACAGGGAATCGAGATTTGTCTTATCTGATGGATAGCTCTTTTGTGAATGTTTTTTTACCAATTTGCTGATCCCAGTTGAATGCGTAGGTCCATGCAGGACCCGTAGGTAAAACTCTCTCTTTCCGTATAAATGTATTTTTTTTCCGAAAAACTGCTTATGGCACCTACTCATTACAGCCTCATTTCTTATCACAGGGAATCGAGATTTGTCTTATCTGATGGATAGCTCTTTTGTGAATGTTTTTTTACCAATTTGCTGATCCCAGTTGAATGCGTAGGTTCATGCAGGGCCCGTAGGTAAAACTCTCTCTTTCCGTATAAATGTAGTTTTTTCCCGAAAAACTGCTGATAGCACCTACTCACTACAGCCACATTTCTTATCACAGGGAATCGAGATTTGTCTTATCTGATGGATAGCTCATTTGTGAATGTTTTTTACCAATTTGCTGATCCCAATTGAATGCGTAGGTCCATGCAGGACCCGTAGGTAAAACTCTTTTTTTCCGCAAAAATGTTTTTTTTCCGAAAAACTGCTGATAGCACCTACTCACTACAGCCACATTTCTTATCACAGGGAATAGAGATTTTTCTTATCTGAAGGATAGCTCTTTTGTGAATGTTTTTTCACCACTTTGCTGATCCCAGTTGAATGCGTAGGTCCATGCAGGACCCGTAGGTAAAACTCTCTCTTTCCGTATAAATGTATTTTTTTTTCCGAAAAACTGCTGATAGCACCTACTCATTACAGCCTCATTTCTTATCACAGGGAATCGAGATTTTTCTTATCTGAATAATAGCTCTTTTGTGAATGTTTTTTCACCACTTTGCTGATCCCAGTTGAATGCGTAGGTCCATGCAGGACCCGTAGGTAAAACTCTCTCTTTCCGTATAAATGTATTTTTTTTCCGAAAAACTGCTTATGGCACCTACTCATTACAGCCTCATTTCTTATCACAGGGAATCGAGATTTTTCTTATCTGAATAATAGCTCTTTTGTGAATGTTTTTTCACCACTTTGCTGATCCCAGTTGAATGCGTAGGTCCATGCAGGACCCGTAGGTAAAACTCTCTCTTTCCGTATAAATGTATTTTTTTTTCCGAAAAACTGCTGATAGCACCTACTCATTACAGCCTCATTTCTTATCACAGGGAATCGAGATTTTTCTTATCTGAATAATAGCTCTTTTGTGAATGTTTTTTCACCACTTTGCTGATCCCAGTTGAATGCGTAGGTCCATGCAGGACCCGTAGGTAAAACTCTCTCTTTCCGTATAAATGTATTTTTTTTTCCGAAAAACTGCTGATAGCACCTACTCATTACAGCCACATTTCTTATCACAGGGAATAGAGATTTTTCTTATCTGAAGGATAGCTCTTTTGTGAATGTTTTTTCACCACTTTGCTGATCCCAGTTGAATGCGTAGGTCCATGCAGGACCCGTAGGTAAAACTCTCTCTTTCCGTATAAATGTATTTTTTTTCCGAAAAACTGCTGATAGCACCTACTCATTACAGCCTCATTTCTTATCACAGGGAATAGAGATTTTTCTTATCTGAAGGATAGCTCTTTTGTGAATGTTTTTTCACCACTTTGCTGATCCCAGTTGAATGCGTAGGTCCATGCAGGACCCGTAGGTAAAACTCTCTCTTTCCGTATAAATGCATTTTTTTTTCCGAAAAACTGCTTATGGCACCTACTCATTACAGCCTCATTTCTTATCACAGGCAATCGAGATTTGTCTTATCTGATGGATAGCTCTTTTGTGAATGTTTTTTTACCAATTTGCTGATCCCAGTTGAATGCGTAGGTCCATGCAGGACCCGTAGGTAAAACTCTCTCTTTCCGTATAAATGTATTTTTTTCCCGAAAAACTGCTTATGGCACCTACTCATTACAGCCTCATTTCTTATCACAGGGAATCGAGATTTTTCTTATCTGAAGGACAGCTCTTTTGTGAATGTTTATTTACCAATTTGCTGATCCCAGTTGAATGCGTAGGTCCATGCAGGACCCGTAGGTAAAACTCTCTCTTTCCGTATAAATGTATTTTTTTTCCGAAAAACTGCTTATGGCACCTACTCATTACAGCCTCATTTCTTATCACAGGGAATCGAGATTTGTCTTATCTGATGGATAGCTCTTTTGTGAATGTTTTTTTACCAATTTGCTGATCCCAGTTGAATGCGTAGGTTCATGCAGGGCCCGTAGGTAAAACTCTCTCTTTCCGTATAAATGTAGTTTTTTCCCGAAAAACTGCTGATAGCACCTACTCACTACAGCCACATTTCTTATCACAGGGAATCGAGATTTGTCTTATCTGATGGATAGCTCATTTGTGAATGTTTTTTACCAATTTGCTGATCCCAATTGAATGCGTAGGTCCATGCAGGACCCGTAGGTAAAACTCTTTTTTTCCGCAAAAATGTTTTTTTTCCGAAAAACTGCTGATAGCACCTACTCACTACAGCCACATTTCTTATCACAGGGAATAGAGATTTTTCTTATCTGAAGGATAGCTCTTTTGTGAATGTTTTTTCACCACTTTGCTGATCCCAGTTGAATGCGTAGGTCCATACAGGACCCGTAGGTAAAACTCTCTCTTTCCGTATAAATGTATTTTTTTTTCCGAAAAACTGCTGATAGCACCTACTCATTACAGCCTCATTTCTTATCACAGGGAATCGAGATTTTTCTTATCTGAATAATAGCTCTTTTGTGAATGTTTTTTCACCACTTTGCTGATCCCAGTTGAATGCGTAGGTCCATGCAGGACCCGTAGGTAAAACTCTCTCTTTTCGTATAAATGTATTTTTTTTCCGAAAAACTGCTTATGGCACCTACTCATTACAGCCTCATTTCTTATCACAGGGAATCGAGATTTTTCTTATCTGAATAATAGCTCTTTTGTGAATGTTTTTTCACCACTTTGCTGATCCCAGTTGAATGCGAAGGTCCATGCAGGACCCGTAGGTAAAACTCTCTCTTTCCGTATAAATGTATTTTTTTTTTCCGAAAAACTGCTGATAGCACCTACTCATTACAGCCTCATTTCTTATCACAGGGAATCGAGATTTTTCTTATCTGAATAATAGCTCTTTTGTGAATGTTTTTTCACCACTTTGCTGATCCCAGTTGAATGCGTAGGTCCATGCAGGACCCGTAGGTAAAACTCTCTCTTTTCGTATAAATGTATTTTTTTTCCGAAAAACTGCTTATGGCACCTACTCATTACAGCCTCATTTCTTATCACAGGGAATCGAGATTTTTCTTATCTGAATAATAGCTCTTTTGTGAATGTTTTTTCACCACTTTGCTGATCCCAGTTGAATGCGAAGGTCCATGCAGGACCCGTAGGTAAAACTCTCTCTTTCCGTATAAATGCATTTTTTTTTCCGAAAAACTGCTTATGGCACCTACTCATTACAGCCTCATTTCTTATCACAGGCAATCGAGATTTGTCTTATCTGATGGATAGCTCTTTTGTGAATGTTTTTTTACCAATTTGCTGATCCCAGTTGAATGCGTAGGTCCATGCAGGACCCGTAGGTAAAACTCTCTCTTTCCGTATAAATGTATTTTTTTCCCGAAAAACTGCTTATGGCACCTACTCATTACAGCCTCATTTCTTATCACAGGGAATCGAGATTTTTCTTATCTGAAGGACAGCTCTTTTGTGAATGTTTATTTACCAATTTGCTGATCCCAGTTGAATGCGTAGGTCCATGCAGGACCCGTAGGTAAAACTCTCTCTTTCCGTATAAATGTATTTTTTTTCCGAAAAACTGCTTATGGCACCTACTCATTACAGCCTCATTTCTTATCACAGGCAATCGAGATTTGTCTTATCTGATGGATAGCTCTTTTGTGAATGTTTTTTTACCAATTTGCTGATCCCAGTTGAATGCGTAGGTCCATGCAGGACCCGTAGGTAAAACTCTCTCTTTCCGTATAAATGTATTTTTTTCCCCAAAAACTGCTTATGGCACCTACTCATTACAGCCTCATTTCTTATCACAGGGAATCGAGATTTTTCTTATCTGAAGGACAGCTCTTTTGTGAATGTTTATTTACCAATTTGCTGATCCCAGTTGAATGCGTAGGTCCATGCAGGACCCGTAGGTAAAACTCTCTCTTTCCGTATAAATGTATTTTTTTTCCGAAAAACTGCTTATGGCAGCTACTCATTACAGCCTCATTTCTTATCACAGGGAATCGAGATTTATCTTATCTGAAGGCTAGCTCTTTTGTGAATGTTTTTTTACCAATTTGTTGATCCCAGTTAAATGCGTAGGTCCATGCAGGACCCGTAGGTAAAATTCTCTTTTTCCGTATAAATGGTTTTTTTTTTCCGAAAAACTGTTGATAGCACCTACTCACTACAGCCTCATTTCTTATCACAGGGAATCGAGATTTTTCTTATCTGAAGGATAGCTCTTTTGTGAATGTTTTTTTACCAATTTGCTGATCCCAGTTGAATGCGTAGGTCCATGCAGGACCCGTAGCTAAAACTCTCTTTTTCCGTATAAATGTATTTCTTTCCCGAAAAACTGCTGATAGCACCTACTCACTACAGCCACATTTATTATCACAGGGAATCGAGATTTTTCTTATCTGAAGGACAGCTCTTTTGTGAATGTTTTTTTACCAATTGGCTGATCCCAGTTGAATGCGTAGGTCCATGCAGGACCCGTAGGTAAAACTCTCTCTTTCCGTATAAATGTAGTTTTTTTCCGAAAAACTGTTGATAGCACCTACTGACTACAGCCACATTTCTTATCACAGGGAATCGAGATTTTTCTTATCTGATGGATAGCTCTTTTGTGAATGTTTTTTACCAATTTGCTGATCCGAGTTGAATGCGTAGGTCCATGCAGGACCCGTAGGTAAAACTCTTTTTTTCCGCAAAAATGTTTTTTTTTCCGAAAAACTGCTGATAGCACCTACTCACTACAGCCACATTTCTTATCACAGGGAATCGAGATTTATCTTATCTGAAGGATAGCTCTTTTGTGAATGTTTTTTACCAATTTGTTGATCCCAGTTGAATGCGTAGGTCCATGCAGGACCCGTAGGTAAAAGTCTCTTTTTCCTTATAAATGGTTTTTTTTTCCCAAAAAGTGTTGATAGCACCTACTGACTACAGCCACATTTCTTATCACAGGGAATCGAGATTTTTCTTATCTGAAGGATAGCTCTTTTGTGAATGTTTTTTTACCAATTTGCTGATCCCAGTTTAATGCGTAGGTCCATGCAGGACCCGTAGGTAAAACTCTCTCTTTCCGTATAAATGTAGTTTTTTTCCGAAAAACTGTTGATAGCACCTACTCACTACAGCCACATTTCTTATCCCAGTTGAATGCGTAGGTCCATGCAGGACCCGTAGGTAAAACTCTCTCTTTCCGTATAAATGTAGTTTTTTTCCGAAAAACTGTTGATAGCACCTACTCACTACAGCCACATTTCTTATCACAGGGAATCGAGATTTATCTTATCTGAAGGATAGCTCTTTTGTGAATGTTTTTTTACCAATTTGTTGATCCCAGTTGAATGCGTAGGTCCATGCAGGACCCGTAGGTAAAACTCTCTCTTTCCGTATAAATGTAGTTTTTTCCCGAAAAACTGTTGATAGCACCTACTCACTACAGCCACATTTCTTATCACAGGGAATCGAGATTTATCTTATCTGAAGGATAGCTCTTTTGTGAATGTTTTTTTACGAATTTGCTGATCCCAGTTTAATGCGTAGGTCCATGCAGGACCCGTAGGTAAAACTCTCTCTTTCCGTATAAATGTAGTTTTTTTCGAAAAACTGTTGAAAGCACCTACTGACTACAGCCACATTTCTTATCACAGTTGAATGCGTAGGTCCATGCAGGACCCGTAGGTAAAACTCTCTCTTTCCGTATAAATGTAGTTTTTTCCCGAAAAACTGTTGATAGCACCTACTCACTACAGCCACATTTCTTATCACAGGGAATCGAGATTTATCTTATCTGAAGGATAGCTCTTTTGTGAATGTTTTTTTACGAATTTGCTGATCCCAGTTTAATGCGTAGGTCCATGCAGGACCCGTAGGTAAAACTCTCTCTTTCCGTATAAATGTAGTTTTTTTCCGAAAAACTGTTGATAGCACCTACTGACTACAGCCACATTTCTTATCACAGGGAATCGAGATTTTTCTTATCTGAAGGATAGCTCTTTTGTGAATGTTTTTTTACCATTTTGCTGATCCCAGTTGAATGCGTAGGTTCATGCAGGGCCCGTATTTAAAACTCTCTCTTTCCGTATAAATGTAGTTTTTCTCCGAAAAACTGCTGATAGCACCTACTCACTACAGCCTCATTTCTTATCACAAGGAATCCAGATTTGTCTTATCTGAAGGATAGCTCTTTTGTGAATGTTTTTTACCAATTTGCTGATCCGAGTTGAATGCGTAGGTCCATGCAGGACCCGTAGGTAAAACTCTTTTTTTCCGCAAAAATGTTTTTTTTTCCGAAAAACTGCTGATAGCACCTACTCACTACAGCCACATTTCTTATCACAGGGAATCGAGATTTATCTTATCTGAAGGATAGCTCTTTTGTGAATGTTTTTTACCAATTTGTTGATCCCAGTTGAATGCGTAGGTCCATGCAGGACCCGTAGGTAAAAGTCTCTTTTTCCTTATAAATGGTTTTTTTTTTCCCAAAAAGTGTTGATAGCACCTACTGACTACAGCCACATTTCTTATCACAGGGAATCGAGATTTTTCTTATCTGAAGGATAGCTCTTTTGTGAATGTTTTTTTACCAATTTGCTGATCCCAGTTTAATGCGTAGGTCCATGCAGGACCCGTAGGTAAAACTCTCTCTTTCCGTATAAATGTAGTTTTTTTCCGAAAAACTGTTGATAGCACCTACTCACTACAGCCACATTTCTTATCCCAGTTGAATGCGTAGGTCCATGCAGGACCCGTAGGTAAAACTCTCTCTTTCCGTATAAATGTAGTTTTTTTCCGAAAAACTGTTGATAGCACCTACTCACTACAGCCACATTTCTTATCACAGGGAATCGAGATTTATCTTATCTGAAGGATAGCTCTTTTGTGAATGTTTTTTTACCAATTTGTTGATCCCAGTTGAATGCGTAGGTCCATGCAGGACCCGTAGGTAAAACTCTCTCTTTCCGTATAAATGTAGTTTTTTCCCGAAAAACTGTTGATAGCACCTACTCACTACAGCCACATTTCTTATCACAGGGAATCGAGATTTATCTTATCTGAAGGATAGCTCTTTTGTGAATGTTTTTTTACGAATTTGCTGATCCCAGTTTAATGCGTAGGTCCATGCAGGACCCGTAGGTAAAACTCTCTCTTTCCGTATAAATGTAGTTTTTTTTCGAAAAACTGTTGAAAGCACCTACTGACTACAGCCACATTTCTTATCACAGTTGAATGCGTAGGTCCATGCAGGACCCGTAGGTAAAACTCTCTCTTTCCGTATAAATGTAGTTTTTTCCCGAAAAACTGTTGATAGCACCTACTCACTACAGCCACATTTCTTATCACAGGGAATCGAGATTTATCTTATCTGAAGGATAGCTCTTTTGTGAATGTTTTTTTACGAATTTGCTGATCCCAGTTTAATGCGTAGGTCCATGCAGGACCCGTAGGTAAAACTCTCTCTTTCCGTATAAATGTAGTTTTTTTCCGAAAAACTGTTGATAGCACCTACTGACTACAGCCACATTTCTTATCACAGGGAATCGAGATTTTTCTTATCTGAAGGATAGCTCTTTTGTGAATGTTTTTTTACCATTTTGCTGATCCCAGTTGAATGCGTAGGTTCATGCAGGGCCCGTATTTAAAACTCTCTCTTTCCGTATAAATGTAGTTTTTCTCCGAAAAACTGCTGATAGCACCTACTCACTACAGCCTCATTTCTTATCACAAGGAATCCAGATTTGTCTTATCTGAAGGATAGCTCTTTTGTGAATGTTTTTTTTACCAATTTGCTGATCCCAGTTGAATACGTAGGTCCATGCAGGACCCGTAGGTAAAACTCTCTCTTTCCGTATAAATGTAGTTTTTTTCCGAAAAACTGTTGATAGCACCTACTCACTACAGCCTCATTTCTTATCACAGGGAATCGAGATTTTTCTTATCTGAAGGATAGCTCTTTTGTGAATGTTTTTTTACCAATTTGTTGATCCCAGTTGAATGCGTAGGTCCATGCAGGACCCGTAGGTAAAACTCTCTCTTTCCGTATAAATGTAGTTTTTTTTCGAAAAACTGTTGATAGCACCTACTCACTACAGCCACATTTCTTATCACAGGGAATCGAGATTTACCTTATCTGAAGGATAGCTCTTTTGTGAATGTTTTTTACCAATTTGTTGATCCCAGTTGAATGCGTAGGTCCATGCAGGACCCGTACGTAAAAGTCTCTTTTTCCTTATAAATGGTTTTTTTTCCGAAAAAGTGTTGATAGCACCTACTGACTACAGCCACATTTCTTATTACAGGTAATCGAGATTTTTCTAATCTGAAGTACAGCTCTTTTGTGAATGTTTTTTTTATCAATTTGCTGATCCCAGTTGAATGCGTAGGTACATGCAGGGCCCGTAGGTAAAACTCTCTCTTTCCGTATAAATGTAGTTTTTTCCCGAAAAACTGTTGACAGCACCTACTGACTACAGCCACATTTCTTATCACAGGGAATCGAGATTTCTCTTATCTGAAGGATAGCTCTTTTGTGAATGTTTTTTTACCAATTTGCTGATCTCAGTTGAATGCGTAGGTCCATGCAGCACCCGTAGGTAAAACTCTCTCTTTCCGCATAAATGTAGTTTTTTTCCGAAAAACTGTTGATAGCACCTACTGACTACAGCCACATTTCTTATCACAGGGAATCGAGATTTCTCTTATCTGAAGGATAGCTCTTTTGTGAATGTTTTTCTACCAATTTGCTGATCCCAGTTGAATGCGTAGGTCCATGCAGGACCCGTAGGTAAAACTCTCTTTTTCCGTATAAATGCTTTTTTTTCCGAAAAACTGCTGATAGCACCTACTCACTACATCCACATTTCTTATCACAGGAAATAGAGATTTTTCTAATCTGAAGTACAGCTCTTTTGTGAATGTTTTTTTTATCAATTTGCTGATCCCAGTTGAATGCGTAGGTCCATGCAGGACCCGTAGGTAAAACTCTCTCTTTCCGTATAAATGTAGTTTTTTTCCGAAAAACTGTTGATAGCACCTACTGACTACAGCCACATTTCTTATCCGAGGGAATCAAGATTTTTCTAATCTGAAGTACAGCTGTTTTGTGAATGTTTTTTTTATCAATTTGCTGATCCCAGTTGAATGCGTAGGTCCATGCAGGACCCATAGGTAAAACTCTCTCTTTTCGTATAAATGTAGTTTTTTTTCGAAAAACTGCTTATAGCACCTACTCACTACAGCCACATTTCTTATCACAGGGAATCGAGATTCTTCTTATCTGAAGGATAGCTCTTTCGTGAATGCTTTTTTACCAATTTGCTGATCCCAGTTTAATGCGTAGGTCCATGCAGGACCCGTAGGTAAAACTCTCTTTTTCCGTATAAATGCTTTTTTTTCCGAAAAACTGCTGATAGCACCTACTCACTACATCCACATTTCTTATCACAGGAAATAGAGATTTTTCTAATCTGAAGTACAGCTGTTTTGTGAATGTTTTTTTTATCAATTTGCTGATCCCAGTTGAATGCGTAGGTCCATGCGGGACCCGTAGGTAAAACTCCTTTTTTCCGCATAAATGTTTTTTTTTCCGAAAAACTGTTGATAGCACCTACTCACTACAGCCACATTTCTTATCACAGGGAATCGAGATTTATCTTATCTGAAGGATAGCTCTTTTGTGAATGTTTTTTTACCAATTTGCTGATCCCAGTTTAATGCGTAGGTCCATGCAGGACTCTCTCTTTCCGTATAAATGTAGTTTTTTTCCGAAAAACTGTTGATAGCACCTACTCACTACAGCCACATTTCTTATCACAGGGAATCGAGATTTATCTTATCTGAAGGATAGCTCTTTCGTGAATGCTTTTTTACCAATTTGCTGATCCCAGTTGAATGCGTAGGTCCATGCGGGACCCGTAGGTAAAACTCCTTTTTTCCGCATAAATGTTTTTTTTTCCGAAAAACTGTTGATAGCACCTACTCACTACAGCCACATTTCTTATCACAGGGAATCGAGATTCTTCTTATCTGAAGGATAGCTCTTTCGTGAATGCTTTTTTACCAATTTGCTGATCCCAGTTGAATGCGTAGGTCCATGCGGGACCCGTAGGTAAAACTCCTTTTTTCCGCATAAATGTAGTTTTTTTCCGAAAAACTGTTGATAGCACCTACTGACTACAGCCACATTTCTTATCCGAGGGAATCGAGATTTTTCTAATCTGAAGTACAGCTCTTTTGTGAATGTTTTTTTTATCAATTTGCTGATCCCAGTTGAATGCGTAGGTCCATGCAGGACCCGTAGGTAAAACTCTCTCTTTTCGTATAAATGTAGTTTTTTTTCGAAAAACTGCTTATAGCACCTACTCACTACAGCAACATTTCTTATCTCAGGAAAACGAGATTTATCTTATCTGAATTATAGCTCTTTTGTGAATGTTTTTTTTATCAATTTGCTGATCCCAGTTGAATGCGTAGGTCCATACAGGACCCGTAGGTAAAACTCTCTCTTTCCGTATAAATGTATTTTTTTTCCGAAAAACTGCTTATGGCACCTACTCATTACAGCCTCATTTCTTATCACAAGGAATCGAGATTTGTCTTATCTGAAGGATAGCTCTTTTGTGAATGTTTTTTTACCAATTTGCTGATCCCAGTTGAATGCGTAGGTCCATGCAGGACCCGTAGGTAAAACTCTCTCTTTCCGTATAAATGTAGTTTTTTTCCGAAAAACTGTTGATAGCACCTACTCACTACAGCCTCATTTCTTATCACAGGGAATCGAGATTTTTCTTATCTGAAGGATAGCTCTTTTGTGAATGTTTTTTTACCAATTTGTTGATCCCAGTTGAATGCGTAGGTCCATGCAGGACCCGTAGGTAAAACTCTCTCTTTCCGTATAAATGTTTTTTTTTCCGAAAAACTGTTGATAGCACCTACTCACTACAGCCACATTTCTTATCACAGGGAATCGAGATTTATCTTATCTGAAGGATAGCTCTTTTGTGAATGTTTTTTTACCAATTTGCTGATCCCAGTTGAATGCGTAGGTCCATGCAGGACCCGTAGGTAAAACTCTCTCTTTCCGTATAAATGTAGTTTTTCTCCGAAAAACTGCTGATAGCACCTACTCACTACAGCCTCATTTCTTATCACAAGGAATCGAGATTTGTCTTATCTGAAGGATAGCTCTTTTGTGAATGTTTTTTTTACCAATTTGCTGATCCCAGTTGAATACGTAGGTCCATGCAGGACCCGTAGGTAAAACTCTCTCTTTCCGTATAAATGTAGTTTTTTTCCGAAAAACTGTTGATAGCACCTACTCACTACAGCCTCATTTCTTATCACAGGGAATCGAGATTTTTCTTATCTGAAGGATAGCTCTTTTGTGAATGTTTTTTTACCAATTTGTTGATCCCAGTTGAATGCGTAGGTCCATACAGGACCCGTAGGTAAAACTCTCTCTTTCCGTATAAATGTAGTTTTTTTTCGAAAAACTGTTGATAGCACCTACTCACTGCAGCCACATTTCTTATCACAGGGAATCGAGATTTACCTTATCTGAAGGATAGCTCTTTTGTGAATGTTTTTTACCACATTGTTGATCCCAGTTGAATGCGTAGGTCCATGCAGGACCCGTAGGTAAAACTCTCTCTTTCCGTATAAATGTAGTTTTTTTCCGAAAAACTGTTGATAGCACCTACTCACTACAGCCACATTTCTTATCACAGGGAATCGAGATTTATCTTATCTGAAGGATAGCTCTTTTGTGAATGTTTTTTTTACCAATTTGTTGATCCCAGTTGAATGCGTAGGTCCATGCAGGACCCGTAGGTAAAACTCTCTCTTTCCGTATAAATGTAGTTTTTTCCCGAAAAACTGTTGATAGCACCTACTCACTACAGCCACATTTCTTATCACAGGGAATCGAGATTTATCTTATCTGAAGGATAGCTCTTTTGTGAATGTTTTTTTACGAATTTGCTGATCCCAGTTTAATGCGTAGGTCCATGCAGGACCCGTAGGTAAAACTCTCTCTTTCCGTATAAATGTAGTTTTTTTTCGAAAAACTGTTGAAAGCACCTACTGACTACAGCCACATTTCTTATCACAGTTGAATGCGTAGGTCCATGCAGGACCCGTAGGTAAAACTCTCTCTTTCCGTATAAATGTAGTTTTTTCCCGAAAAACTGTTGATAGCACCTACTCACTACAGCCACATTTCTTATCACAGGGAATCGAGATTTATCTTATCTGAAGGATAGCTCTTTTGTGAATGTTTTTTTACGAATTTGCTGATCCCAGTTTAATGCGTAGGTCCATGCAGGACCCGTAGGTAAAACTCTCTCTTTCCGTATAAATGTAGTTTTTTTCCGAAAAACTGTTGATAGCACCTACTGACTACAGCCACATTTCTTATCACAGGGAATCGAGATTTTTCTTATCTGAAGGATAGCTCTTTTGTGAATGTTTTTTTACCATTTTGCTGATCCCAGTTGAATGCGTAGGTTCATGCAGGGCCCGTATTTAAAACTCTCTCTTTCCGTATAAATGTAGTTTTTCTCCGAAAAACTGCTGATAGCACCTACTCACTACAGCCTCATTTCTTATCACAAGGAATCCAGATTTGTCTTATCTGAAGGATAGCTCTTTTGTGAATGTTTTTTTTACCAATTTGCTGATCCCAGTTGAATACGTAGGTCCATGCAGGACCCGTAGGTAAAACTCTCTCTTTCCGTATAAATGTAGTTTTTTTCCGAAAAACTGTTGATAGCACCTACTCACTACAGCCTCATTTCTTATCACAGGGAATCGAGATTTTTCTTATCTGAAGGATAGCTCTTTTGTGAATGTTTTTTTACCAATTTGTTGATCCCAGTTGAATGCGTAGGTCCATGCAGGACCCGTAGGTAAAACTCTCTCTTTCCGTATAAATGTAGTTTTTTTTCGAAAAACTGTTGATAGCACCTACTCACTACAGCCACATTTCTTATCACAGGGAATCGAGATTTACCTTATCTGAAGGATAGCTCTTTTGTGAATGTTTTTTACCAATTTGTTGATCCCAGTTGAATGCGTAGGTCCATGCAGGACCCGTACGTAAAAGTCTCTTTTTCCTTATAAATGGTTTTTTTTCCGAAAAAGTGTTGATAGCACCTACTGACTACAGCCACATTTCTTATTACAGGTAATCGAGATTTTTCTAATCTGAAGTACAGCTCTTTTGTGAATGTTTTTTTTATCAATTTGCTGATCCCAGTTGAATGCGTAGGTACATGCAGGGCCCGTAGGTAAAACTCTCTCTTTCCGTATAAATGTAGTTTTTTCCCGAAAAACTGTTGACAGCACCTACTGACTACAGCCACATTTCTTATCACAGGGAATCGAGATTTCTCTTATCTGAAGGACAGCTCTTTTGTGAATGTTTATTTACCAATTTGCTGATCCCAGTTGAATGCGTAGGTCCATGCAGGACCCGTAGGTAAAACTCTCTCTTTCCGTATAAATGTAGTTTTTTTCCGAAAAACTGTTGATAGCACCTACTGACTACAGCCACATTTCTTATCCGAGGGAATCAAGATTTTTCTAATCTGAAGTACAGCTGTTTTGTGAATGTTTTTTTTATCAATTTGCTGATCCCAGTTGAATGCGTAGGTCCATGCAGGACCCATAGGTAAAACTCTCTCTTTTCGTATAAATGTAGTTTTTTTTCGAAAAACTGCTTATAGCACCTACTCACTACAGCCACATTTCTTATCACAGGGAATCGAGATTCTTCTTATCTGAAGGATAGCTCTTTCGTGAATGCTTTTTTACCAATTTGCTGATCCCAGTTTAATGCGTAGGTCCATGCAGGACCCGTAGGTAAAACTCTCTTTTTCCGTATAAATGCTTTTTTTTCCGAAAAACTGCTGATAGCACCTACTCACTACATCCACATTTCTTATCACAGGAAATAGAGATTTTTCTAATCTGAAGTACAGCTGTTTTGTGAATGTTTTTTTTATCAATTTGCTGATCCCAGTTGAATGCGTAGGTCCATGCGGGACCCGTAGGTAAAACTCCTTTTTTCCGCATAAATGTTTTTTTTTCCGAAAAACTGTTGATAGCACCTACTCACTACAGCCACATTTCTTATCACAGGGAATCGAGATTTATCTTATCTGAAGGATAGCTCTTTTGTGAATGTTTTTTTACCAATTTGCTGATCCCAGTTTAATGCGTAGGTCCATGCAGGACTCTCTCTTTCCGTATAAATGTAGTTTTTTTCCGAAAAACTGTTGATAGCACCTACTCACTACAGCCACATTTCTTATCACAGGGAATCGAGATTTATCTTATCTGAAGGATAGCTCTTTCGTGAATGCTTTTTTACCAATTTGCTGATCCCAGTTGAATGCGTAGGTCCATGCGGGACCCGTAGGTAAAACTCCTTTTTTCCGCATAAATGTTTTTTTTTCCGAAAAACTGTTGATAGCACCTACTCACTACAGCCACATTTCTTATCACAGGGAATCGAGATTCTTCTTATCTGAAGGATAGCTCTTTCGTGAATGCTTTTTTACCAATTTGCTGATCCCAGTTGAATGCGTAGGTCCATGCGGGACCCGTAGGTAAAACTCCTTTTTTCCGCATAAATGTAGTTTTTTTCCGAAAAACTGTTGATAGCACCTACTGACTACAGCCACATTTCTTATCCGAGGGAATCGAGATTTTTCTAATCTGAAGTACAGCTCTTTTGTGAATGTTTTTTTTATCAATTTGCTGATCCCAGTTGAATGCGTAGGTCCATGCAGGACCCGTAGGTAAAACTCTCTCTTTTCGTATAAATGTAGTTTTTTTTCGAAAAACTGCTTATAGCACCTACTCACTACAGCAACATTTCTTATCTCAGGAAAACGAGATTTATCTTATCTGAATTATAGCTCTTTTGTGAATGTTTTTTTTATCAATTTGCTGATCCCAGTTGAATGCGTAGGTCCATACAGGACCCGTAGGTAAAACTCTCTCTTTCCGTATAAATGTATTTTTTTTCCGAAAAACTGCTTATGGCACCTACTCATTACAGCCTCATTTCTTATCACAAGGAATCGAGATTTGTCTTATCTGAAGGATAGCTCTTTTGTGAATGTTTTTTTACCAATTTGCTGATCCCAGTTGAATGCGTAGGTCCATGCAGGACCCGTAGGTAAAACTCTCTCTTTCCGTATAAATGTAGTTTTTTTCCGAAAAACTGTTGATAGCACCTACTCACTACAGCCTCATTTCTTATCACAGGGAATCGAGATTTTTCTTATCTGAAGGATAGCTCTTTTGTGAATGTTTTTTTACCAATTTGTTGATCCCAGTTGAATGCGTAGGTCCATGCAGGACCCGTAGGTAAAACTCTCTCTTTCCGTATAAATGTTTTTTTTTCCGAAAAACTGTTGATAGCACCTACTCACTACAGCCACATTTCTTATCACAGGGAATCGAGATTTATCTTATCTGAAGGATAGCTCTTTTGTGAATGTTTTTTTACCAATTTGCTGATCCCAGTTTAATGCGTAGGTCCATGCAGGACTCTCTCTTTCCGTATAAATGTAGTTTTTTTCCGAAAAACTGTTGATAGCACCTACTCACTACAGCCACATTTCTTATCACAGGGAATCGAGATTTATCTTATCTGAAGGATAGCTCTTTCGTGAATGCTTTTTTACCAATTTGCTGATCCCAGTTGAATGCGTAGGTCCATGCGGGACCCGTAGGTAAAACTCCTTTTTTCCGCATAAATGTTTTTTTTTCCGAAAAACTGTTGATAGCACCTACTCACTACAGCCACATTTCTTATCACAGGGAATCGAGATTCTTCTTATCTGAAGGATAGCTCTTTCGTGAATGCTTTTTTACCAATTTGCTGATCCCAGTTGAATGCGTAGGTCCATGCGGGACCCGTAGGTAAAACTCCTTTTTTCCGCATAAATGTAGTTTTTTTCCGAAAAACTGTTGATAGCACCTACTGACTACAGCCACATTTCTTATCCGAGGGAATCGAGATTTTTCTAATCTGAAGTACAGCTCTTTTGTGAATGTTTTTTTTATCAATTTGCTGATCCCAGTTGAATGCGTAGGTCCATGCAGGACCCGTAGGTAAAACTCTCTCTTTTCGTATAAATGTAGTTTTTTTCCGAAAAACTGTTGATAGCACCTACTCACTACAGCCTCATTTCTTATCACAGGGAATCGAGATTTTTCTTATCTGAAGGATAGCTCTTTTGTGAATGTTTTTTTACCATTTTGCTGATCCCAGTTGAATGCGTAGGTTCATGCAGGGCCCGTATTTAAAACTCTCTCTTTCCGTATAAATGTAGTTTTTCTCCGAAAAACTGCTGATAGCACCTACTCACTACAGCCTCATTTCTTATCACAAGGAATCGAGATTTGTCTTATCTGAAGGATAGCTCTTTTGTGAATGTTTTTTTTACCAATTTGCTGATCCCAGTTGAATACGTAGGTCCATGCAGGACCCGTAGGTAAAACTCTCTCTTTCCGTATAAATGTAGTTTTTTTCCGAAAAACTGTTGATAGCACCTACTCACTACAGCCTCATTTCTTATCACAGGGAATCGAGATTTTTCTTATCTGAAGGATAGCTCTTTTGTGAATGTTTTTTTACCAATTTGTTGATCCCAGTTGAATGCGTAGGTCCATACAGGACCCGTAGGTAAAACTCTCTCTTTCCGTATAAATGTAGTTTTTTTTCGAAAAACTGTTGATAGCACCTACTCACTACAGCCACATTTCTTATCACAGGGAATCGAGATTTACCTTATCTGAAGGATAGCTCTTTTGTGAATGTTTTTTACCACATTGTTGATCCCAGTTGAATGCGTAGGTCCATGCAGGACCCGTAGGTAAAACTCTCTCTTTCCGTATAAATGTAGTTTTTTTCCGAAAAACTGTTGACAGCACCTACTGACTACAGCCACATTTCTTATCACAGGGAATCGAGATTTCTCTTATCTGAAGGATAGCTCTTTTGTGAATGTTTTTTTTATCAATTTGCTGATCCCAGTTTAATGCGTAGGTCCATGCAGCACCCGTAGGTAAAACTCTCTCTTTCCGTATAAATGTAGTTTTTTTCCGAAAAACTGTTGACAGCACCTACTGACTACAGCCACATTTCTTATCACAGGGAATCGAGATTTACCTTATCTGAAGGATAGCTCTTTTGTGAATGTTTTTTACCACATTGTTGATCCCAGTTGAATGCGTAGGTCCATGCAGGACCCGTAGGTAAAACTCTCTCTTTCCGTATAAATGTAGTTTTTTTCCGAAAAACTGTTGATAGCACCTACTCACTACAGCCTCATTTCTTATCACAGGGAATCGAGATTTTTCTTATCTGAAGGATAGCTCTTTTGTGAATGTTTTTTTTACCAATTTGCTGATCCCAGTTGAATACGTAGGTCCATACAGGACCCGTAGGTAAAACTCTCTCTTTCCGTATAAATGTAGTTTTTTTCCGAAAAACTGTTGACAGCACCTACTGACTACAGCCACATTTCTTATCACAGGGAATCGAGATTTCTCTTATCTGAAGGATAGCTCTTTTGTGAATGTTTTTTTTATCAATTTGCTGATCCCAGTTTAATGCGTAGGTCCATGCAGCACCCGTAGGTAAAACTCTCGCTTTCCGTATAAATGTAGTTTTTTTCCGAAAAACTGTTGATAGCACCTACTGACTACAGCCACATTTCTTATTACAGGTAATCGAGATTTTTCTATTCTGAAGTACAGCTCTTTTGTGAATGTTTTTTTTATCAATTTGCTGATCCCAGTTGAATGCGTAGGTACATGCAGGGCCCGTAGGTAAAACTCTCTCTTTCCGTATAAATGTAGTTTTTTTCCGAAAAACTGATGATAGCACCTACTCACTACAGCCTCATTTCTTATCAAAGGGAATCGAGATTTTTCTTATCTGAAGGATAGCTCTTTTGTGAATGTTTTTTTACCAATTTGCTGATCTCAGTTGAATGCGTAGGTCCATGCAGCACCCGTAGGTAAAACTCTCTCTTTCCGCATAAATGTAGTTTTTTTCCGAAAAACTGTTGATAGCACCTACTGACTACAGCCACATTTCTTATCACAGGGAATCGAGATTTCTCTTATCTGAAGGATAGCTCTTTTGTGAATGTTTTTCTACCAATTTGCTGATCCCAGTTGAATGCGTAGGTCCATGCAGGACCCGTAGGTAAAACTCTCTTTTTCCGTATAAATGCTTTTTTTTTCCGAAAAACTGCTTATGGCACCTACTCATTACAGCCTCATTTCTTATCACAAGGAATCGAGATTTGTCTTATCTGAAGGATAGCTCTTTTGTGAATGTTTTTTACCAATTTGCTGATCCCAGTTAAATGCGTAGGTCCATGCAGGACCCGTAGGTTAAACTCTCTTTTTCCGTATAAATGTTTTTTTTTCCGAAAAACTGCTGAGAGCACCTACTTACTACAACCACATTTCTTATCACAGGGAATCGAGATTTTTCTTATCTGAAGGACAGCTCTTTTGTAAATGTTTTTTTTACCAATCTGCTGATCCCAGTTGAATGCGTAGGTCCATGCAGGACCCGTAGGTAAAACTCTCTCTTTCCGTATAAATGTAGTTTTTTTTTCCGAAAAACTGTTGATAGCACCTACTCACTACAGCCACATTTCTTATCACAGGAAATCGAGATTTATCTTATCTAAAGGATAGCTCTTTTGTGAATGTTTTTTTTACCAATTTGTTGATCCCAGTTGAATGCGTATTTCCATGCAGGACCCGTAGGTAAAAGTCTCTTTTTCCGTATAAATGGTTTTTTTTTCCGAAAAACTGTTGATAGCACCTACTCACTACAGCCTCATTTCTTATCACAGGGAATCGAGATTTTTCTTATCTGAAGGATAGCTCTTTTGTGAATGTTTTTTTACCAATTTGCTGATCCCAGTTGAATGCGTAGGTCCATGCAGGACCCGTAGGTTAAACTCTCTTTTTCCGTATAAATGGTTTTTTTCCGAAAAAGTGCTGAGAGCACCTACTCACTACAACCACATTTCTTATCACAGGGAATCGAGATTTTTCTTATCTGAAGGACAGCTCTTTTGTAAATGTTTTTTTTACCAATTTGCTGATCCCAGTTGAATGCGTAGGTCCATGCGGGACCCGTAGGTAAAACTCTCTCTTTCCGTATAAATGTAGTTTTTTTCCGAAAAACTGTTGATAGCACCTACTGACTACAGCCACATTTCTTATCACAGGGAATCGAGATTTTTCTTATCTGAAGGATAGCTCTTTTGTGAATGTTTTTTTACCAATTTGCTGATCCCAGTTTAATGCGTAGGTCCATGCAGGACCCGTAGGTAAAACTCTCTCTTTCCGTATAAATGTAGTTTTTTTCCGAAAAACTGTTGATAGCACCTACTGACTACAGCCACATTTCTTATCACAGTCAATCGAGATTTTTCTTATCTGAAGGAAAGCTCTTTTGTGAATGTTTTTTTTATCAATTTGCTGATCCCAGTTGAATGCGTAGGTCCATGCAGGACCCGTAGGTAAAACTCTCTCTTTCCGTATAAATGTAGTTTTTTTCCGAAAAACTGTTGATAGCACCTACTGACTACAGCCACATTTCTTATCACAGGGAATCGAGATTTTTCTTATCTGAAGGACAGCTCTTTTGTAAATGTTTTTTTTACCAATTTGCTGATCCCAGTTGAATGCGTAGGTCCATGCAGGACCCGTAGGTAAAACTCTCTCTTTCCGTATAAATGTAGTTTTTTTCCGAAAAATTGTTGATAGCACCTACTCACTACAGCCACATTTCTTATCACAGGGAATCGAGATTTTTCTTATCTGAAGGATAGCTCTTTTGTGAATGTTTTTTTACCAATTTGCTGATCCCAGTTGAATGCGTAGGTCCATGCAGGACCCGTAGGTAAAACTCTCTTTTTCCGTATAAATGTATTTTTTTTCCGAAAAACTGCTGATAGCACCTACTCACTACAGCCACATTTATTATCACAGGGAATCGAGATTTTTCTTATCTGAAGGATAGCTCTTTTGTGAATGTTTTTTTTACCAATTTGCTGATCCCAGTTTAATGCGTAGGTCCATGCAGGACCCGTAGGTAAAACTCTCTCTTTCCGTATAAATGTAGTTTTTTTTCCGAAAAAAACTTTTGATAGCACCTACTGACTACAGCCACATTTCTTATCACAGGGAATCGAGATTTTTCTTATCTGAAGGATAGCTCTTTTGTGAATGTTTTTTCTACCAATTTGCTGATCCCAGTTGAATGCGTAGGTCCATGCAGGACCCGTAGGTAAAACTCTCTTTTTCCGTATAAATGTTTTTTTTTTTTTCCGAAAAACTGCTGATAGCACCTACTCACTACAGCCACATTTATTATCACAGGGAATCGAGATTTTTCTTATCTGAAGGATAGCTCTTTTGTGAATGTTTTTTTACCAATTTGCTGATCCCAGTTTAATGCGTAGGTCCATGCAGGACCCGTAGGTAAAACTCTCTCTTTCCGTATAAATGTAGTTTTTTTTCCGAAAAAAACTTTTGATAGCACCTACTGACTACAGCCACATTTCTTATCACAGGGAATCGAGATTTTTCTTATCTGAAGGACAGCTCTTTTGTGAATGTTTTTTTACCAATTTGCTGATCCCAGTTGAATGCGTAGGTCCATGCAGGACCCATAGGTAAAACTCTCTCTTTCCGTATAAATGTAGTTTTTTTCCGAAAAACTGTTGATAGCACCTACTGACTACAGCCACATTTCTTATCACAGGGAATCGAGATTTTTCTTATCTGAAGGATAGCTCTTTTGTGAATGTTTTTTTACCAATTTGCTGATCCCAGTTTAATGCGTAGGTCCATGCAGGACCCGTAGGTAAAACTCTCTCTTTCCGTATAAATGTAGTTTTTTTTCCGAAAAAAACTTTTGATAGCACCTACTGACTACAGCCACATTTCTTATCACAGGGAATCGAGATTTTTCTTATCTGAAGGACAGCTCTTTTGTGAATGTTTTTTTACCAATTTGCTGATCCCAGTTGAATGCGTAGGTCCATGCAGGACCCGTAGGTAAAACTCTCTCTTTCCGTATAAATGTAGTTTTTTTCCGAAAAACTGTTGATAGCACCTACTGACTACAGCCACATTTCTTATCACAGGGAATCGAGATTTTTCTTATCTGAAGGACAGCTCTTTTGTGAATGTTTTTTTAACAATTTGCTGATCCCAGTTGAATGCGTAGGTCCATGCAGGACCCGTAGGTAAAAGTCTCATTTTCCGTATAAAGGTTTTTTTTTCCGAAAAACTGTTGAAAACACCTACTCACTACAGCCACATTTATTATCACAGGGAATCGAGATTTTTCTTATCTTAAGGACAGCTCTTTTGTGAATGTTTTTTTACCAATTTGCTGATCCCAGTTGAATGCGTAGGTCCATGCAGGACCCGTAGGTAAAACTCTCTCTTTCCGTATAAATGTAGTTTTTTTCCGAAAAACTGTTGATAGCACCTACTGACTACAGCCACATTTCTTATCACAGGGAATCGAGATTTTTCTTATCTGAAGGACAGCTCTTTTGTGAATGTTTTTTTACCAATTTGCTGATCCCAGTTGAATGCGTAGGTCCATGCAGGACCCGTAGGTAAAACTCTCTCTTTCCGTATAAATGTAGTTTTTTTTCCGAAAAACTGTTGAGAGCACCTACTGACTACAGCCACATTTCTTATCACAGGGAATCGAGATTTTTCTTATCTGAAGGACAGCTCTTTTGTGAATGTTTTTTTACCAATTTGCTGATCCCAGTTGAATCCGTAGGTCCATGCAGGACCCGTAGGTAAAACTCTCTCTTTCCGTATAAATGTAGTTTTTTTTCCGAAAAACTGTTGATAGCACCTACTCACTACAGCCACATTTCTTATCACAGGAAATCGAGATTTATCTTATCTGAAGGATAGCTCTTTTGTGAATGTTTTTTTACCAATTTGTTGATCCCAGTTGAATGCGTATTTCCATGCAGGACCCGTAGGTAAAAGTCTCTTTTTCCGTATAAATGGTTTTTTTTTCCGAAAAACTGTTGATAGCACCTACTCACTACAGCCTCATTTCTTATCACAGGGAATCGAGATTTTTCTTATCTGAAGGATAGCTCTTTTGTGAATGTTTTTTCACCAATTTGCTGATCCCAGTTGAATGCGTAGGTCCATGCAGGACCCGTAGGTTAAACTCTCTTTTTCCGTATAAATGGTTTTTTTCCGAAAAAGTGCTGAGAGCACCTACTCACTACAACCACATTTCTTATCACAGGGAATCGAGATTTTTCTTATCTGAAGGACAGCTCTTTTGTAAATGTTTTTTTTACCAATTTGCTGATCCCAGTTGAATGCGTAGGTCCATGCAGGACCCGTAGGTAAAACTCTCTCTTTCCGTATAAATGTAGTTTTTTTCCGAAAAACTGTTGATAGCACCTACTGACTACAGCCACATTTCTTATCACAGGGAATCGAGATTTTTCTTATCTGAAGGACAGCTCTTTTGTAAATGTTTTTTTTACCAATTTGCTGATCCCAGTTGAATGCGTAGGGCCATGCAGGACCCGTAGGTAAAACTCTCTCTTTCCGTATAAATGTAGTTTTTTTCCGAAAAACTGTTGATAGCACCTACTCACTACAGCCACATTTATTATCACAGGGAATCGAGATTTTTCTTATCTGAAGGACAGCTCTTTTGTGAATGTTTTTTTACCAATTTGCTGATCCCAGTTGAATGCGTAGGTCCATGCAGGACCCGTAGGTAAAACTCTCTCTTTCCGTATAAATGTAGTTTTTTTCCGAAAAACTGTTGATAGCACCTACTGACTACAGCCACATTTCTTATCACAGGGAATCGAGATTTTTCTTATCTGAAGGACAGCTCTTTTGTAAATGTTTTTTTTACCAATTTGCTGATCCCAGTTGAATGCGTAGGGCCATGCAGGACCCGTAGGTAAAACTCTCTCTTTCCGTATAAATGTAGTTTTTTTCCGAAAAACTGTTGATAGCACCTACTCACTACAGCCACATTTATTATCACAGGGAATCGAGATTTTTCTTATCTGAAGGACAGCTCTTTTGTGAATGTTTTTTTACCAATTTGCTGATCCCAGTTGAATGCGTAGGTCCATGCAGGACCCGTAGGTAAAACTCTCTCTTTCCGTATAAATGTAGTTTTTTTCCGAAAAACTGTTGATAGCACCTACTGACTACAGCCACATTTCTTATCACAGGGAATCGAGATTTTTCTTATCTGAAGGACAGCTCTTTTGTAAATGTTTTTTTTACCAATTTGCTGATCCCAGTTGAATGCGTAGGTCCATGCAGGACCCGTAGGTAAAACTCTCTCTTTCCGTATAAATGTATTTTTTTTCCGAAAAACTGTTGATAGCACCTACTCACTACAGCCACATTTCTTATCACAGGGAATCGAGATTTTTCTTATCTGAAGGACAGCTCTTTTGTGAATGTTTTTTTACCAATTTGCTGATCCCAGTTGAATGCGTAGGTCCATGCAGGACCCATAGGTAAAACTCTCTCTTTCCGTATAAATGTAGTTTTTTTCCGAAAAACTGTTGATAGCACCTACTGACTACAGCCACATTTCTTATCACAGTCAATCGAGATTTTTCATATCTGAAGGAAAGCTCTTTTGTGAATGTTTTTTTTGTCAATTTGCTGATCCCAGTTGAATGCGTAGGTCCATGCAGGACCCGTAGGTAAAACTCTCTCTTTCCGTATAAATGTAGTTTTTTTCCGAAAAACTGTTGATAGCACCTACTGACTACAGCCACATTTCTTATCACAGGGAATCGAGATTTTTCTTATCTGAAGGACAGCTCTTTTGTAAATGTTTTTTTTACCAATTTGCTGATCCCAGTTGAATGCGTAGGGCCATGCAGGACCCGTAGGTAAAACTCTCTCTTTCCGTATAAATGTAGTTTTTTTCCGAAAAACTGTTGATAGCACCTACTCACTACAGCCACATTTATTATCACAGGGAATCGAGATTTTTCTTATCTGAAGGACAGCTCTTTTGTGAATGTTTTTTTACCAATTTGCTGATCCCAGTTGAATGCGTAGGTCCATGCAGGACCCGTAGGTAAAACTCTCTCTTTCCGTATAAATGTAGTTTTTTTCCGAAAAACTGTTGATAGCACCTACTGACTACAGCCACATTTCTTATCACAGGGAATCGAGATTTTTCTTATCTGAAGGACAGCTCTTTTGTAAATGTTTTTTTTACCAATTTGCTGATCCCAGTTGAATGCGTAGGTCCATGCAGGACCCGTAGGTAAAACTCTCTCTTTCCGTATAAATGTATTTTTTTTCCGAAAAACTGTTGATAGCACCTACTCACTACAGCCACATTTCTTATCACAGGGAATCGAGATTTTTCTTATCTGAAGGACAGCTCTTTTGTGAATGTTTTTTTACCAATTTGCTGATCCCAGTTGAATGCGTAGGTCCATGCAGGACCCATAGGTAAAACTCTCTCTTTCCGTATAAATGTAGTTTTTTTCCGAAAAACTGTTGATAGCACCTACTGACTACAGCCACATTTCTTATCACAGGGAATCGAGATTTTTCTTATCTGAAGGATAGCTCTTTTGTGAATGTTTTTTTACCAATTTGCTGATCCCAGTTGAATGCGTAGGTCCATGCAGGACCCGTAGGTAAAACTCTCTCTTTCCGTATAAATGTAGTTTTTTTCCGAAAAACTGTTGATAGCACCTACTGACTACAGCCACATTTCTTATCACAGGGAATCGAGATTTTTCCTATCTGAAGGATAGCTCTTTTGTGAATGTTTTTTCTACCAATTTGCTGATCCCAGTTGAATGCGTAGATCCATGCAGGACCCGTAGGTAAAACTCTCTTTTTCCGTATAAATGTTTTTTTTTTTCCGAAAAACTGCTGATAGCACCTACTCACTACAGCCACATTTCTTATCATAGGAAAACGAGATTTTTCCTATCTGAAGGATAGCTCTTTTGTGAATGTTTTCTTTTACCAATTTGTTGATCCCAGTTGAATGCGTAGGTCCATGCAGGACCCGTAGGTAAAATTCTCTTTTTCCGTATAAATGGTTTTTT
This sequence comes from Cheilosia impressa, assembly GCA_948293265.1. Taxonomy (NCBI): domain Eukaryota; kingdom Metazoa; phylum Arthropoda; class Insecta; order Diptera; family Syrphidae; genus Cheilosia; species Cheilosia impressa. Next base: position 6,925,008 of record OX411885.1, on the reverse strand, counting down.
TTCCGAAAAACTGCTGATAGCACCTACTGACTACAGCCACATTTCTTATCACAGGGAATCGAGATTTTTCTTATCTGAAGGATAGCTCTTTTGTGAATGTTTTTCTACCAATTTGCTGATCCCAGTTGAATGCGTAGGTCCATGCAGGACCCGTAGGTAAAACTCTCTTTTTCCGTATAAATGTTTTTTTTTTCCGAAAAACTGCTGATAGCACCTACTCACTACAGCCACATTTCTTATCATAGGAAAACGAGATTTATCTTATCTGAAGGATAGCTCTTTTGTGAATGTTTTTTTTTACCAAGTTGTTGATCCCAGTTGAATGCGTAGGTCCATGCAGGACCCGTAGGTAAAATTCTCTTTTTCCGTATAAATGGTTTTTTTTTCCGAAAAACTGCTGATAGCACCTACTCACTACAGCCACATTTCTTATCAAAGGGAATCGAAATTTATCTTATCTGAAGGATAGCTCTTTTGTGAATGTTTTTTTACCAATTTGTTGATCCCAGTTGAATGCGTAGGTCCATGTAGGACCCGTAGGTAAAATTCTCTTTTTCCGTATAAATGGTTTTTTTTTCCGAAAAACTGCTGATAGCACCTACTCACTACAGCCACATTTCTTATCAAAGGGAATCGAGATTTATCTTATCTGAAGGATAGCTCTTTTGTGAATGTTTTTTTACCAATTTGTTGATCCCAGTTGAATGCGTAGGTCCATGCAGGACCCGTAGGTAAGATTCTCTTTTTCCGTATACTAAATGGTTTTTTTTTCCGAAAAACTGTTGATAGCACCTACCCACTACAGCCTCATTTCTTATCACAGGGAATCGAGATTTTTCTTATCTGAAGGATAGCTCTTTTGTGAATGTTTTTTTACCAATTTGTTGATCCCAGTTGAATGAATAGGTCCATGCAGGACCCGTAGGTAAAATTCTCTTTTTCCGTATAAATGGTTTTTTTTTTCCGAAAAACTGTTGATAGCACCTACTCACTACAGCCTCATTTCTTATCACAGGGAATCGAGATTTATCTTATCTGAAGGATAGCTCTTTTGTGAATGTTTTTTTTTACCAAGTTGTTGATCCCAGTTGAATGCGTAGGTCCATGCAGGACCCGTAGGTAAAATTCTCTTTTTCCGTATAAATGGTTTTTTTTCCGAAAAACTGCTGATAGCACCTACTCACTACAGCCACATTTCTTATCATAGGAAAACGAGATTTATCTTATCTGAAGGATAGCTCTTTTGTGAATGTTTTTTTTACCAATTTACTGATCCCAGTCGAATGCGTAGGACGATGTATTACCTGTAGGTAAAACTCCCTTTTTCCGTATAAATATATTTTTTCCGAAAAACTGCTGATGGTACTCACTGCAGCCACATTTCTTATCATAGGAAAACGAGATTTATCTTATCTGAAGGCTAGTCCTTTCTGGATGGTTTTTCTACCAATTTGCTCATCCCATTTGAATGCGTAGGTCCGTGCAGGACCCGTAGGTAAAACCCTCTTCTTCCGTATAAATGTTTTTTTTCCGAAAAACTGCTGATAGCACCTACTCACTACAGCCACATTTTTTATCAAAGGGAATCGAAATTTATCTTATCTGAAGGATAGCTCTTTTGTGAATGTTTTTTTTACCAATTTACTGATCCCAGTCGAATGCGTAGGACGATGTATTACCTGTAGGTAAAACTCCCTTTTTCCGTATAAATATATTTTTTCCGAAAAACTGCTGATGGTACTCACTGCAGCCACATTTCTTATCATAGGAAAACGAGATTTATCTTATCTGAAGGCTAGTCCTTTCTGGATGGTTTTTCTACCAATTTGCTCATCCCATTTGAATGCGTAGGTCCGTGCAGGACCCGTAGGTAAAACCCTCTTCTTCCGTATAAATGTTTTTTTTCCGAAAAACTGCTGATAGCACCTACTCACTACAGCCACATTTCATATCACAGGGTATCGAGATTCGTCTTATCTGAAGGCTAGCTCTTTTCTGGATGTTCTTTCTTTTGGTTGTTTCGCGCGTCTTATTCGCCCAGTTTCGGAAAAAAAACGATTTAGCTTACCTTTAGCTTGCAAGTAAACAACATCTCCTCGAACATGAAATAAGCATGAAAGTTAATTCTTTTCAAACTGCCGTGAGCTCCTATCCCTCACGTTAGGGACTGTATGCATAGCTCTCTCGTGTTGAAAACAGTGCCGTCAATAATACATACTGAGAGTTACAATGAAAATAAAAATATTTATTTGCTAATTTTAACTGAATTACATTTATTAAATATTTACTTTTGTTCCAGCCAGTTTTTTTTTTTTGTTTTCCATTTCATTGGTTTTTTTTTTTAATCTGTCGATTTTGTTTTTGTATTTTATCTCTTCAAAAAATTCGTTTAATCTCTATATATTCCCTACTCTCACATCATAGTGGTTTAAATCTTTTTTTCAAAAGCTGTCATTCATTTTCATACAGTTATAGTGTTTTTGTTTATCTTTATTATAGTATATATATGTATAGTTATTACGATTAAGGAAATCTAGACAAATCTTCATACAATTATTATTATTCGTACATTATTATGTTTCCAGCATTGAAGAGCTAAGCTTTGCATAAACATTTATATCATTTCCACAGTAATTTTGTAATATGTTGTATTTAGAAACTGGTTAAATTTATGTTCCCTATTTATTTCCACTTAAAAAATCACTAAAAAAAAGAAGAACAAAAGTCGTAAGAGTAGAAAAGAAAAACTAGATGAGACAATAATTTCTTGTAAACCACGTTTATAAATACACATGTGTAAATATGTTTCATGCTACGTAATCGAAGAAAATGGAAAAATATAAAACAATTATTTACAATAATTCAAAAAAATATATATAAAATATAAACATCGCATGTACAACTATGTGAAGTCAATAATGTTTGAAAAATAAATTTAAATAGAGACTAAAGGAGACGCTTAGTCGGGCTCGTTTGCAAGCATCCTCTGCATGGTGTATGGGTATGTGTATAATCCAATAATGAATTCAAATTGGGGAACCGCGCGCGACATGATTAAATTATATTTCATACATATATATATATATATATATATGTAGAGGAGGTACATACTATTAACATTTGCTTGCACGAACAATACGATTTCATGTAATTTATTTGATTATTTAATTTGTTTTGTAAGATAAATACAACTTTTTTGTTTGTTTTGTTTTTCGTCTTAACTGCTAAACATTTAGTACATCGACTGTTATTCTTTATTTATAACTTTTGTTTATATAGTAAATTTAGGAGTTGTGTCTTCCCAACGAAATTTTTTTTTCTTTAATTTTTTTTTTTTAAATAAAACAATATTATTCTATGGAATTTTAAGAATAAATTATATCAAATTGTGAAACAAAATAGTTTTGTATAAATTCAGTTCGTCTGGTTGTTTGCTGGTTTAATTTGGTTGGGGGTGGTAGGGGTAGGGGGGTAGGGATAACATTCTTACGATGCGTACTACATATATTTATAGAGTATTGGTGCGCTACCGTACTTTGTATGTAGATATTTATGATAATAAATTTTTCATATTTCTGTTTTGTTTCGACATTTAAAGTGATAAATTTAGTGTTGACATTACACATTTTATAGAATGTATGTATGTATATATGCATGATTTAGATGTTTGAAGTCTTAAAAGTTCATTTCAATGGGTGCGACTTCATATAATGTTGAAGAACAAAAAATATCTACTGGTTAATGTCGGTAGAATATTTTGGCCGCTTAATCGTATCGCATTCATCGCCACTGTCTATGGTGCCGCCAGCTCCTCCTCCGCTGTTGTATTCGTGGACTTCGTCATATGCATCTTGGTGGTGTTGTGAGCTAGCCGATTGCGCAGATGTTACGGTTGCTGAATGGTGTCGCTTAATGGCGATCAGAGTGCCTCCGCCATTGATGTTGCTACCGCTACCAGTGCCATTGTTTGCTATTTGTCCAGAAGTTGATACAATAATGGACTGCTGTTGTCCGCTTGAGCTGTTATGCAATGGAATGTTGCTTTAATAGTTTTATTTTTATTTATCAACAAATATAGCTGTTGGAAAGTGCGCAAGTTCAGTCTCAGTTCGTTTCTTTTTGCATTAAATTTGAGTTTGATCGGATGCTTTTGCATACCAAAATTGGGTGCGTGAGTACCAAGCGAATTTTAAGAAGATGTCTCTCTTCACGAAAGCCCTTCTAATGTGAACTAATAGAGGTACGAACGCCTGACAGAGATATTAACATACGCTTTGGCGGGGAAGTAGGTCGAATTAAACTAGCTGTCTATGTGCTTTTGAGCGCTTATTGCAACACTGTATCGGATGGGCAACAATGTTGACACTTGTCTGTTCGTGAGAGAGCATTGGATATGGTTTGCACAACCGACGAGCCGAATAGTTGCTAAATAAAATTAATGTTCTCCCTAGATTTGTATAGGAAGCCAATTAACTGGGACCTACACTAGCTCCCTCTTTATGCACTATTTCATAGGTAGATCTCTAGACACGACTGCTAAAACACTTTGATTAAAACACTTACTTGTATTGACTGTGAGCATTGTACGACGATGTTTGTATAACGTTTTGCGAGGAGCTATACATCAAGTCTAAAGAGAAACAAAAACATATTATCCATTATACATGCGTCAGATTAAGTAGTTCTACCTTCAGATGAGTGGTTTTCCAAATGACCCTGGTAAGAAATTCCTGGAGATCCAGGTGCGGACTGCAATACAATATCATGTAGCGGTGAGCTTTCGCGAGAATTATCTAAAAAAAAAAAAACACCATCAGCTTTGAAGTTGAGCTTTTCACAGAACACAACCAACTTACCAATGTGACTTGGTGAAACAGGCGCTGACCGCGGCATACCGTAAGATGGTCGGAAACATTGACTTCCGCGTTGTCGTCGTTTTTTGTAACTTTGGTCAATTAGCTTAGCTTCACTGGTCGGATCAATGCGCCAAAAACTTCCTTTACCTGGTTCATCTTGAGATCGTGCAACTTTTATGAAATATCTGCGCAAAAAAATATATAAATCATTGATGGCTGCTTCCCCTTCAATTGCAAATACTTGCCTATTTAGACTGAGATTGTGACGAATCGAATTTTGCCAACCCTTGTTGGCTTCCTTGCGATAGTATGGATAATGTTTTGAAATAAATGAATAAATTCCAGACAATGTTAGTTGCTTGTCAGGCGCCGCAGATATCGACTGAACAATCAACTGGGCATAACTGTAGGGTGGCTTTTCATGGTCATTATAATTGGAAGTTGATGGTGTTTGAAACAGTTCTTGCTACGGATACCAAATTCAATAGAAATTTTGTTATTCATTTGATATATTATGTATTACATTATTTTGTGGTATTTGGAAACGTACGCCTTGTATGTTGTTATTGTTGTTATAGCTACTGTAGGTTTGGTAATCTTGAAAACCTTGTCTTGGACTTGTGGGGCAACTGTTTGCAGCACTAATTGTACCTGTAAACGTATAAAATTGTAAAATTGTTGTTGCATTCCATTTGGTTTGACTTGTTGTTACTTACCGGTGGGCGATGGATATGGACTTTTCTGCTCTGTTTTGGGTATTGAAATTTTTAGCGGTGAATATATCACATTTGAGCCTTCCATTGATGTTGCATTCAGATTTTTACGATCAGAGAAATAGTGCATTTTAGACGTGCTGTTACTGGTGGGTGCACTGTTTGTAGAAACTGTTGTGCTCGTGTGCACGGTTGATGTTGAATCAACAAAACTTTCAAATAAAATTCGTATTTCTGTGCTAGGAAACCGAAAGGAACAACTAAAAGAAAAAAAAAATTTTGTAAAAAAATGTGTTTTTTTTTTTTATAAATAGGAGAACGTGTCCAATGCAGACCCTGTTCACCAATTCAAATTGATCCCAAAACTCTTTGCGGTTTGTGGTTTGAGATACCATTGATGGTACCCACCAGCATGAGGTGCTGTTTGTACCAAAACATGGCAAAAACACCCCCAACATATAGAGAGAGATGCGACAGATTGCAGTTCGACATCTGGCAACATGCCTTACTCGTTGTTATTTAATTTGAAGTTGAAACAGCGCCCATATACAGACTCTGCATATACACATTGAAGCAGTGTTGCCGGCAAATGCTGCATAATCGTTGAGTGCAGTGTTGCCAGATGAAAAATCTAAAAATCTTACTTTCCGATATAAAAAATCTTTTTTTCAAGATATTTTCAAAATAATAAAATACAATTTTGAAGTACTTAAAACAAACTGTTATACATATCTTATTCGACAAAATTGCAGTAATGTCATTTTTTTTTAATTTTGGAAAATATTTGAATTAAAATGACTCAGAACTTCATTGCTTATATTAGAATCATAGCAACTTACTCCATTAAAGAGCTACAAATCCTTTGTAAAGATTAAACTTTCAACTGTTTCAGTACTCAAACGATTACGAATTTTGCTTTTATTTAAATTTACAGCAGAAAATAAAATCTTTAAAAATTGGATATGCGAAGTTTCCATTGGCTGTTTCTACTATCATTTTTTTTCCAAAAACATATTACATCGGTTATTTTATCAAATTCGTTGGAATTTATGTTTCTTTAGATTTGATGGAAACGTTAGTAAAACAGAAATTGTACATGGGCTCTGTTCGACTCATATTACTCACAATTATGGAGTTTATAGAAAACGGTTTTCTCCAATAGCAAAGGTTGTTTCAATGTAAAAAAATTCAAAAATTCTTGATATCAAATATCTAGAAATTTGATGAATTTAAGGTAAAAAGTCTTGCACCTATTTTGGAGCTCAAAAATCTTGAAAAAAAGATATATCTTGTAATCTGGCATCACTGGTTGAGTGTCGGAGACAAACTCATTGAGATCAGATGAAAAGGGTCAGAAGTTCATGCAATAGGTTTACCTTTTTGGTAATTTCATTGGTTCAGCGTATCTGCGCTGGAAAATGTCATCGACGAAAACTCCATTCTTGCTCAGGCACGCTACATAAAAGTCGCATGTATCTGGATCGTAGAGCACTTGGAAGTGTTTCCGTGACACAAAACTATTGCGGGCAACATGGAAATGGACATGCGAAGTAGAAGAGTTCCGTCCGATTTCTATACAGTTCTCCGTAATATAAAGGATGTCGTTCTCATGCTTTAGCATGCCAAATGCGTTGTTTGGAGCTTGACTCTGAGCGTGCAGCACATCATCGCCTACTATTAGCTGCTGATGATGCTGCTGTTGTTGTTGTTGTTGCTGCTGTTGTTGTTGTTGCTGCTGCTGTTGCTGGTGGATATAGTCAAGCTGGTTTTGTGGTTGATGCCAGTTAGTTGGGGAAACTCGATTTCTGTTATTGCCACTCTGTTGTGACGATAAGCGAGAGTAGTAAGAATGCGCCGGCGGTGGTGGCGGGAGCGGCGATGTTGAAATTCTTGAACGGTTGTTGGTGCTCGAGTTGTTTATATAGACTCTTGTACCAACACTTTCTATTCGACTGGATGTGGTAACACCGGGAGAACTTCGGTTGTCGTTGTCCTCGTCGGCTTCGTTCCAAACGGTTTCATTGCCGCCACTACCTCCTCCACCGGAACGTTCAATACCCCGTATCTCTGGTGAGGAAACTCCCGATGTTGTGACTCGCTCTTGGTAGATGTTGTTTGAATAGTTATGCTGTTGGTGTTCATTTGGCGAGTGCTGTTGCTGTTGATCAATAGTTGGCGACTTTGACGCATTTGAATAGTTGTGCTTGCGGTATGATGAAGTCGGTGGAGGACTTTCCTCAATATAGTCATGTACCAAGTGTTCCTGTTAAAGAACAACAACACCAAAATATTTGTTCACTTCTTTCGCCTAGCAAAATTCTTATTATGTAGTAAATTGCTGAAACAACTTACCGATTGATGGTGGATGATAGGAGAGTTTATTGGCGATTTATCCTGATGCTGTACTTGATAGGAATTGTTGTTATCCGTCATCATTTAGCAAAGATTGCCAAATTCTTTTATTCACAAATAAAATCGTCTTCAGATCAAAGGAAACGCACACAGTCAGCGGGTTATGGTATGGTATTTATTATTATCGCTGAACTTTTGTTTCTATTTATTTATTTTAAAGTAGTTCCCAGTTGCATTGGATTTTTACAATTGCTCCGCTGTAAATAAACATAGAACACCAGGACAGAATAAGAAAAACACACATCCAACACTTGCCATTTCAAATAGAACAAACAAAAATAAATAAATAAAAATAAACACATTTCGGTATAAATCTATTATATCTACAGAAGATAGACTGTTTCGATAAAAACTTTTTAACACCGCTATCGGCATTTTTATAAGACCAACGGTACTATTTAGTCTGCACGAATTTGGTTAGTTTTTTTTTTTATGAAAACGCAACCGTGCACTGGTGTAGGAATAAATCGGCCGACAAAATATATACGCACAAATAATGAGTTACAAACGACGACGACGACGACAAGCGGTGCGTCGATTCACACAAATCGTGGCCTTTTAAAAAAAATTTTTTTTGTGTCCCCCCGACTGCATACATTTATGTACGTTTGTTAGTAAATAGTTTAACCAAACATGTATTTATCACAACGTGTACTAAATTATTGAACATTCTTTGCAAAATATATGTAGCACTTTAATTTTTTTTTTAGTTTATTAGCGGCGGTTTAAGTACATATAATTATGTTGGCTTTTGCAATTTACATTTGATTTCGAACGGAAAATAAAATTCCTTTTTTCTGTTCTCTCAGAAAGCGAGTGCGCAGCACTCCAGACAACGTGCTGCTACACACATGAAAAGGAGTGACATGCGATTTTCCAATTTCCACTGGCTTTCTTGTTTTTCGTTAATAATAGTTGTTGTTTGTTTGCTCATAGTTTTCAAAAACACACATCTCTATATACGTAATGATATATTGGCCACTTATATATCTATTAATATAGCCAAATATGTATACACGTTCCACAAATGTGTACTCTTAGGTAAAAAGCTTACACCGAAATGTCCATCGAAATTAAATTAGCAAACACACAATTTCGAATAAAATTGGAATAAAAAAAAACAAAAAAACAAAAATTAGACAACTGTTTTCCTTGTTTTATCGAACGAATATTTATATACAAAACGAAACGAATGAAAAAAATAAAAACATCAATATTGAGATTTATTACTATTTCGTCCATATAGATAGACTGCCATTGATGTGTTACCGATGGCGCTGTGGTATTGCCGAAAAAGAGGACTGAAGCGCGAGGAGATGCGTAAAAATATTCACAAATTCATTCTAGTTTCGCTTTGGAAAATAAAAGAGCAATAAACAAACAAGTTGGAAATATTCCACACGCAAACTCCTACCTATTCGTTCTGAGACGACGTTCTTCTTCTTTTCAATCGACATGAAGCGGCTGCCATCATGATGATAGAGAAAGAAAAAGAGACAGAAAGTTTCTGATGAAAACACGCGTAGATATTGTTGTTGGTCTTCTACTACTTTTAATATAGAGACGAAAATCTTGCACATGACTAGGGTTACCCAGTTACCGCTACTATTAGATTGGATGATTTTATAATCTTTTTATATTCTGTTAATTCTGTCTGAATTGGGTTAAGTTGAAAAGTCTGTGTTTTGAAAAATATGTGCCAAAAAAGGTGCATAAAATCACAAGTCTCACAAATAAAACATTCGAACTAAAAAAAACGAATGGTTGTAAGAAGTTACGCCCTAAACACACCATTTGCCCAAATATTTATTTATTTATTCGTATGTCAAGTTTGGTTGAAAACAAAACAAAAATTCAATAAATATTATATAATTCAATATTTATGTAGTTCAATTAAAAACACTTCGAAAAAGGACTGGTAGGTAACCCTAGACGCAACCACCCAGATGTTTTTTTCTTCTCTTTGTAGGCGCGCGTTCAGCTACATATTCAGCGCTACCTATTTGGTACTGGTGGTAAGTAAGCAACAGTTGTTGCTAGCCGGGCGGGTCGCTATTCCTTCTGATTGTTCAAGCATGTAGCAGGTGCCTACCCACCAAACTGAGTGTATTTGCACAACCTCCCATATATACCTTCTTTTCACTTGGTTATCTTTATATGCAAATTGTAACAGTCAAAATTAAGCAGAAAGCTAACATTTTTTCATCATAAATATTGATGTTCGATTTTTTCATTAGAAGGAAAACTTGTTGAGATATTCGGTATTAGATGCCGGTAATTTCCAACCCACATGTAAATATTTTGCAAGGAAACACATTGGTCTACCTACTCGGTTAAAATCGATTGTATTTGACAAGGGAAGGAAAATGCTGCTAAAGATGTACAAAAGAACACGCGTAGATGTAGTATTTCATAATTTAAAGGCTCTCGCTAGCCGTGTTGGGTAAAATACAATCGCTTAAAAAGGACAGAGTTGCATATTCAACTGTCAACTTGTAAGTAGTTAACAACGGCTGAATTGCACACCATTTAACTGTTCACTGTTCATTGAGTATCACAACTGGGGCCCTACTATGAAACTCGATTCTAAAGTGAAACTGTTCTATTTTGCAAAATCGCAACTCTGTAATTCCAAAAGTAAGTTAAGAAAACCAAACATCGAATGTGCTTGCGAGAAGATCGATTTGAGAAGTTTTTTCTCAGAATATAAGTAAATAAAAGTTATAAATTAATAATTCATGAATATTTCATAGACATAGTAGGTACTATTATGTTTGTTTTTCGGTACCATGGGATCATCTAAAAGTCCAAACACAAGTGTCCCAGTTCGAAATAATAGTGCAATATATGACCGCATGCAGACTTGTCCAAGGGGTATTTAAAAACACCCAAAGCCGGGCAAAAATCCAAAAATTTATTGTCCAAAGATTTGAATGCAGCGGGATAAATTTAAATAAATACTCAATAGAAAAACATTTTCTCGCTGAGCTGCATTATGTTAGATTTATCTCTAATCCGCCTTCGTTCAATTTGTTGAATTTGTTCCGGATTTCTTTCAGACTCCAACCAAATTGCGACATTGTCCATATGTTTATTTATTGTTATTTTAATTGTTTAACGATACATTTTTTGAGATATGCCAACCATAACATCGAGACTCGTTTGGGTTTTGTCAAACATAATGCCAGAATCGTTCGAAAACAGCAAATTTGTTGACAAATAGTTTGGCATTACCGGCATTCGATTATACTTTCATACAGAGTATCATTTTAAAGTAGAATCGCAAATATCTTTCGAATAGAATCAATAGTAGTTTCATAGTAGGGCCCCTGTTTCATTTGATCAACATCGACGGAACTAGGAATGGCGTTCGAGTCGGTGCATTTGAACTTTGACAGTAGCAGCTCGTGTTGCTATTTTGGTTTAAATAGTTACGTTGATTTCGAAAAATTCTAAAACCGACAAGTGTCAGCCCTGTGATATCCGAATTGGGATTCGTGGCAAGAGGCTCTCATTTGTTTACTTTTCGGGCGAACTCACTTTCGTTTTGCAATAACGTATATGTAAGATAAACAATAGGACAATTGAAATTACTCTGAATTCCCAATCAAATTCAGACATTTGCAAGATTCCATGTGCACATCCAGACTGTGGGTACCCCTTCTTTGAGGAGTTTTAAAAATGAAATTTTCTGGAAACCCTCTCTCTGCATTAATCGACTTCCATTTCTAACGTTGAATTAATGTGTAAATGGGTTGATTTCATTTGCATTTGTTTACAGACTTCAATATAATTTCTCAGATAAAGGACTTGAATATAATTCCTCAGATAAAGGAGCACGTTCCTGGATATTGTTGTTGCACAAGATAAAATTGCACACCATGTAAAGGGTATGCAATTTCACCCATTCGACCAAATCAACAAACATTCAAATTGACTTTTGACAAGGTTAAATTCGCCATAGGATGCCGGCATTTGATAGGTATATTACGTACTTGCAAATTGTTTCCTGGACGGATGGTGGTTTGTATTTCAAAATATTAAATCAATGCTGAATGTATGTACGTACACAGCATAAGTACATGTATACATAGCACATCAGGTATACTGACTGACATCGAGTACAAGGCTTGTATACCCTAAAAATAAATTGGATTTTTATTGATGACGCAAAGCAAAGAAAAACATTCTTCTATCCATCATAATTTTACTGTGAAGGCAAATGGACGAATTGGAATTACTTTGGCGAATACCTACCTACATGCTCGAGTAAATATCAACATATCGAAAATACCCAATAATAATATTATTATGCACTTCTTTTGCGTTGAAAACAAAAACAAAAACACATATGAGATTCGATGCATATAACTATATATATACACGAGTATATCACACACCCAGCTATGGCTTGAAAACCTGTGAATGTTATGAAAAACACACTGTTTTTGCGGGGTAACCTAACCTAACATTTGTACATAAAAACTCATGCAATACTGAAACAGCCACATTACGAACGGCAATTCGCACGAATTCATGCATTATGTGGGTAATATATTGTTTTTCCATTTCGTAAATAGTAGATTTTGTTTTTGTTTTTTCCATTTTCTTACCATATGACTTCGAAGCGATATATTGTTTTTAGTTTTTTTTTTTTTTATTATTACACTTGCACAGTATTTTTTTTGTATAGGTTCAAAGAGTTCAAGTAATAATCATTGTTTACTTAAAAAAACGTTTAGTTGAATATAGGTTTTCGTAGTTATATACACATAAGCAAATGCAACAATACTGCTTGAAAATTGCCTTTTGGGGAGACTTCACTGTTGTTTTTTTTTTTTTTAAATTATGGAAAATTTCAAAGTAATTGGGTAAAATTATTCACTTGGGCTTGCAAAAGCTGTATATTTACATTTATTTGTTTTAAGAATTTATTTATGAATGATATGAAAGGAGCAGAAGTTGTGATCGTCGACTGGGTTCTTCTTTTCAGGGATGGTAGCAAAACAACTTTATTTTATTTATTTTCATTTTTCCAGAAATTGTAGTAGATCGATTTTTTCCGTGCTTAGTTGCTTAAATCAGGCAGAATGGATGCGTTCAGGAACGCAAGGAAAAAATATTTAAATTATAATAAAGGGGAAACAATCAATAAAAAGATCGCATTTTTCTCGCTTTTAAATTGTTACTGCGCCCTGTTTATTTAACAAATTGTCTGACACTAAGATGCCAGTTAGTTAATTCTGTATTCCTTAAAAATGTTAAATATTGGCTTTTTTCTTTAAACTATGATAGAATTGGTGACTTGCTGATTCATTTAGTATAATATTTTGTTATTTTGTTTGAAATTTGTATTTAATCTCCTATTTTATTTCTGTTCTTATTTTGAGTTAGTTAAATTAATCCAATTGTTTTTTTTTTAATTACGATGCGTACATTAGCCTCTTGTTAGGATCTGACAACAGAATACTTAGCTACCTATTTCACTTTTATGCTAATTTTTTGTATATTTTTGAATTATTGTTATTAAAAGAAATTCTTAATTGTGAAATAAATAAAAAAATAAAAAAATAAGTTCACACTCACAGCGGTTAAACATACGTTAAAAATAAGTAAAGAGTGTCAATTGATATAAATAAAGACATAATTGGCTGGTAAAATAGCGAGTAATTCTGTTAAGAAATTGAAAACCGACATTGTTATGAATTTGTATGCCGTAAGTTATGAACTTTATTAGGGCCGGTGACGTCTGGTAATTTTTTTAATCGTCTCCTTAAATTTGTTGGACATCCAAAACTGATTGAAGGAAAATAATACCCACCTACAGCGCACATTCGTTAAAACGCGTGCGATCATTCTGAAACCACTTTCGTTAAATTTACAAGTGGGAACTCAACACGGGTTATTGTCTGAGCTAAATTAATCCCGTACACTGCACACTCGATGTTTGTTTTTCTCAGAAAAAAAAATGGTTGTGCAATTAAAGTGATTCTTATTTTTATTGTTGCTCATTAATTTTACAAAATTGAGTGCTTACTGTGTCTACATTGACTTTTATTTTACGTTTCTGTTCTTCTCTGTGTCAATGCGAGTGTTCTGCTTTTTACAATGTTAAAGTCAAAAATGTAGCTAGCTTAAGTCGAAACTAAAGTGGATTGGGCTAAACATACTTTGAACGCAAAAACTAGATTGGTCGACAATTTTACTTTTTCTGCGTTAGCCACACGAACGAACTCTCAATTTAATACCTGCCATAGACATACTATATATGGACTGCTAGTGAAATGTCATTTTCATATACTTCTGCGAGGAAATATGTTCCAAAAAACACACGCGCTACAGTTTTACAGCGGATTAGCAAAGAAGCACATTCCGCCGTAAAATTTAAATTGCCATAGCAACGTAAACAAAAAAGCGATATTTTTTTCAAAAAAAAAATCGTTTCCATAGAAACATATAAACAAAAGAGCGACATCTTGTGGTAAGAGATTCTTTCCATGGGAACATGTAAAAAAAAAAGCGTCATCAATTCAAAAGATGCAAAGAGTGATTTAAAATTAATTTTGTAACATTTTATTATTTTGAAAAAGAAAACGAAAATAGCAGTTCATTGTTAACTTATTGTCCCATGAACTGAACAAGTTTTGTAAATTTATTTCGTATTAATGTTTTATGATAATTTAAATTATTTTTTTTCTTGCAATATGATGACAAATTAGATCAGATTTCTCTGTTTTGCATGAAGTTAAGAAATGTTTGCACTTAGTACAAAACAAAGTGCGAATAATTTTATATTGAACGAAGCCACTGATATAAATATTTATTTCTTTGTAAGGCGAGTGCAATAAGTAGTCACTAGAAATATTATTTAAAAGTATAAAATCGTCTTCTACATTTTCTTCTATGTTATATTCTTCTTTTTCACAAATTGCAGAAGATGTCACCAGAATGTTGGTGGTGTCTAATGCAATACAGTTTGCTTCAGCAGACGATCGGACTTCATTATGTATAAGAAGACGTTTGTAAGCTGAGGCAAACTGTTCAGTATTTGGGTTATTATTGAACCCTCCTCTTGATCGTATACATGAGAAAAATAATTCCAAATGGTCTTGTGAAAGCTTATATGGCAAAATATAGCTTAAATATTTGTCTTTTTCAACATTGTTCTCATACATACGTTTTAAGTTTTTCATATTAATTATAAAACCTATGAATCCTACCTTATTTCTAGAGTTTACAATTTTTTCATTTTGGAGCACTAAACCTGAAAGATATTTTATTGCATCCTCGAAGAACTCAAACTTTGTTTTCGCCACAAAGTCCCCTTTTAAATTGTCGCCCAAACCTTGATTTTGTATTGAGACAATAAAATATGTTGTTTATTTTTCTTATGAACACAATAGTTGCCTCACATCCCTTGAATTCATTGACCTCCTTATTCAAAAGAAAAAGTAGGGAGTTAGCTGTACTTTCACTCAATGTTTGGGCGGCAAGCTTAACATTCATGATTTTGGAATGCCAGTTTATGTGTTTTTTTTATTTAATTTATTTGCAAAATGCAGGCCCAAAATTTCCTGATACATCACTAATTCTTCAATATATTGCCACCTAATTGGCTGCCCATTAGTATCGTAAATCGTCCGTTTTGTGCCCCACGTATTTCGAATTAGTTTTAGACAATGGCATGCGTCTACAAATATGGAAAATTTCTCTGCCACTTTGCTGATTTTTGAAAAATGGAGAAAAGTCATCCATGGTCCCACCTAAATGCTTGATCATGCCCAAGTTTTCTGGATGGCCATCGAATGTCAATCCAGCTATTTCCACATTTGATTGTGATAAAAACTTTATCATTTGTTGGGTTAAGTTAGCCTTTTCTGAAGAACTAAGACCATTAAGAAAAAAAATACCCTACCGGTAGCTTCCATGCATCATTCAATCCCACTAATAAATAAACTAATACTTCTTTCGCGGGAGGTAAATCTTCGGTGAAATTGAAATTGGTGCCGAAGTCAATCGTACCGACGTATTTCTTTTTAACATCATCCCACTGAATGTGCCTTCTTATAGCCATTTCATCCATCATAAGACATGCGACCAGTTTCCTATTTCTTCTTTCCAATGATGTAGTTTTGAGATTTAATACATCTAATGACTTTTTCGTAAATCCAGCCGTCACCTCAGTTTTGGAGTACCACGACCTAAGCGTACTAGGTGCGGGTAAATTGGTTCTGTATAGAGATCGTACGTAATTGTAGGCGCGAGTTAAATAAAAGAATGTCAAGTGGTGGTCTGTTTACGACTGCCTTTATTTTTTATTCATTCGAGTAACATAGGTTATTAACTTAAAATAAAAGTGCATTTCTTGCAAAATAGAAGTGTTATTGCAGCAAACGGAAATGCATCAGTTTATAAAACTGCTGATTTGACTGGGGCAACGACTTAAGGTTGTTGCTCGCCATGTATGTATGTATAGACAAAAAATATCGATAATGCTGCGTTTATTCAAATTTATAGCAACGACTTAAGGTTGTTGCTATCGATACATGTTTATTCATGGAGGTCACCATACAAATATGTAACTCGCGTGGGCTGTAAAAATGCAATGTCAGTGCAAATGATCTTAGCTCCACAGGATATTTGCCAACATTTTTGCCACTGCTTAATGTTTTCAGCAAGCCGTTATCATACGTCTGAAATTTTATTTTATTAAAAAAGTGTAAAAAAAACTAGCTATAAAAGGTAATAAAATAAACTGATAGTTGCAGGAGATGCATGTAGCTACCCTAGGCCTAGCCTTATGTCGAGTCCGAATGGCTAAAATTGGAAAGCTCTACCAGGACTTCGAACCTTCATGCCCATATAAGATGGGTTTCCGATGCTTTACATGTGCAGTCTATAACCGTTTTTTCCACTCACTCAAAATCTACTGTTTTGTTGATGCTTACCTGTAAAACTTGGGCTGCGTTTTCCGAAATATAATGATTTTGCCGCAATTTTGTTATCAACAAATTTAAGGTCTTTATTTTTTTCGAATTCTGCAATACCTAGCTGTCGTCTTAATTTTTTGACTAATATTCTCTTTGCGCCAACTTTGTTACCAAGTCTAGTGTTCTTTCTTCGCAAGCTCCGCGGAGTAGTCTCAACTTTTGCTGACAACCTAAATAATATAAAACCATACAAAATAATCTGCACAATAGAATGTTGTGATCTTACTCTTCGTGTAAAACGTCACTGTTTTTATCAATGAAAGTTTCCAAATCAGATGAAAGGATTTCAATATTTTCACTGAAATAGTTACAGTAGTTTTTTTAATAAGCCTTATGTATAGATATGTTTAAGATCAGACTACTTACAATCCTTCTCTAATCATTTTGGGAAAGATAGTTGGTACAGCACCATAGGCCAAGTGCACCTTTCCACAAATAACCATAAGTAGATTTGGTTCAAAATGTTTACCACAAATGACTGCCTTTTTGCAATGGTCATGATCAACTTCCTGATCATTAAATGCTTTTAAAGCAACAATCCAATCTTTAATCAGCTTTCCTCCACGAAATATTCTAAAATATGTATTAATGAAATAATATTTTCATATTGCACAAACCGACCTAGACTTACTTGTGAAATGAGACAATTTCTTTTTATGTGCCCAGTTGCCTATAATTGGAATCACAGCCCCCAACACAACACTTCATTTTAAAATATTTTAAAGTATTTTTTTTAACTTAACTGAATATTTGCAAACACTACCGAATTTCGAATAATTTCAGAGTGACAGTAAACTTGGTCGTTTTAAGTTTACTTTGTTTTCCGCTGTAAAACAGTAGCGCTCTGCATTTTTGGAACATGCGTGAAGTTGGCTACTAGCAGTCCATATATAAAATACCTAAGTCAATGGTAACTCTAACTACCTATTCTCTAACGAAATTCTTGATTCGATTCGCCGGCCACCTACCCCTCAATAAACGTCAACAAAAAAGAAAATGCTGTTGAGTTGGTAGTATTTGAAGTATATTTCCAGGCGCTCTTATCTTTCATTGATTTGAACTAATTTATGTGGTTTTCCATTGGGACAAAAAATCAATTTTTTTTTGATCTAAATCACTTTTCATGTTCCATTGGGCAAAAAAATTAGTCTATTTTTCGATTACTTTTTGCAGTTCTCGATAAATTTTCAGATTTACAGCTGTTTCACGTCATTTTAAGAAGTTTGCTTTCAAAACATATGCGCAAAGTTTTGTGAAAAGCAATGGATATAATGTTGGAGGAATTATTATCTTCATTGTCTTCCTCATCATCTGGAAACTACGAATCACCGAAACTGTTCCATTTGTATCTACAACAGGATAAACATTTTTCAACTCGATATCCATAGTTGATTTTTCCAAAAACCAATGCAATTTGACAAGCTGATATTGCTGTCAAATAACGAACAAATCCATTCACAAAAGCAGAACAATTTCGCTGCATGTTCCATGAGCCGCGTTAAATCTGACATATGAAAAAGATTTTTGGTGGTCCCAATGGAAAACGACATTAGAAAGCTGACAGCAAAGATAATGGAATACAGAGATGGATAACTTTCCAGTGGAAAGGCGGCTGCCTACAAGCACGCTGCTCGAGCTTAACTAAATTTTATCTGGTCTCCAACTTTTCTCTCCAAACATCAGCTAAAGTCCTAGCTAAATTTTGACATAGAGTACGCCGTGGATAAGTGTTAGAAAATATATTTCTCTCCTATTTTAACTATTTCCGATTCTATGTACTTCTCGTCCATTCAATAATTAAAAACGCTCATCCTTGCATACTTTTCCGCAACAGAACAACAAATACACAACGATCTGTCACAATTTAAGCTTAGTACGCTGCTCGAGCTAAATTTTAGCTCCCATACAAAATTCTCTCCAAAATTTAGCTGAGATAAACCTAAGCGAACCCATTTAGCTGAGTGGTACGCAGCTCGAGCTAAATAATCAAACTTTTGTCTCAGAATGTACTTCATGTGTCTGTCAAAATTTAGCGTGCCCATTTAATGGGTCGGCACATTTTCTCAAGCTAAATTGTGCCAGATCGTTGTGTCTTTGTTGTTCTGTTGCGGAAAAGTATGCAAGGATGAGCGTTTTTAATTATTGAATGGACGAGAGGTACATAGAATCGGAAATAGTTAAAATAGGAGAGAAATATATTTTTGAAGGATTTTTTTTCAAAGAACAGCTGTTTTCTCTAACACTTATCCACGGCGTACTCTATGTTAAAATTTAGCTAGGACTTTAGCTGATGTTTGGAGAGAAAAGTTGGAGACCAGATAAAATTTAGTTTAGCTCGATCAGCGTACTACGCTTTAGCTTGAGAAAATGTGCCGACCCATTAAATGGGCACGCTAAATTTTGACAGACACATGAAGTACATTCTGAAACAAAAGTTTGATTATTTAGCTCGAGCTGCGTACCACTCAGCTAAATGGGTTCGCTTAGATTTAGCTCAGCTTAATTTTGGAGAGAATTTTGTATGGGAGCGAAAATTTAGCTCGAGCAGCGTACTAAGCTTAAATTGTTATTAAACATTATATAGATGAGACAAAAACCATTTGTTCATCAGTAAACGTAATTTTTACAATTTTCGAATTTTTTTTTTGAGCTTCGATCTCATCAAAGCAAAGTAAAGTAGGATTTTGAGCACGCAATTACAACAACTAATGCTCTACTTGACACTTCGAGACTCACAGTAGTTGTTGTAATATTTGTGCTGAAAATCCTACTTTACTTTGCTTTGCTGAGATCGAGGGTCAAAAAAACACGCCTAATGTTCAAAGATATCGCAGTATTTGAATCGTTCCAAAACGATAGGTATACTAAAAATTGAAGAAGATAAAATCATTGCTGCAGCAGCTCAAATAATTTCTGTAATAGCAATCAGAAGAAGATACTTTCTCTCGTGTCCAATAAATTCCTATTTGCAAAAAAAGACAAACAAACTGCTGATATTTTTGGCTTTGCGTTTACTTTTCTTTCTCAAGCAAATATCCATAGTAAACGCAACACAAACTTCTTCCTCCGTTTTTTATGTCAAAATTTATCTTAGACTTAATGTACCAGATATTTATGAGTGGAGACTTTTCATCGACCCATCTTTTACATGATGTTAAGAATTTAGCGTGCGAACAGGATACTGCTTTGATAAACTGTCTCGCTAAATTTTATCTTTGTAGACATTTTTGTATGGGAGATAAAGTTTAGCGCGAGCAGGATACTAATGGCGTTTTCGATTGAAGAAAAGAAGTGCCCTTTCTATGAAAAGATCAAATCTAGAAGTGCTCTTTCTATGTTTAATTCAAAAAAACGTGCACTTCCAGGTTAATTCTTAACACGAAAGAAGCGTCCGGAATATTTTGAGAGAATTGCCCTGAACTCACCAACACACACTAGCAAAATGTCAGATTTAAATGTTTGTTGTGTTATTAGAAACAAATTTTTCGCTTGTGATCCGAAAATATACAATTACGAGTGCAAAATGTAAACTTAATATTATAATATATTGATTTGGTTTATTAAAACATTCATATTTACTGTAAAAAAAAAAACAAAAAAACAAGTAACAACAGAAAATCTATTCACACATAATGGTGTCTACAGTCTACCACTGTTGCAAAAGTGCACCAACGAATTTTATTGAAAAGAGCAATTCTGAACTTCGGGGCACTTCTCTCGGATTTTCAATGAAAAACGCCATAAGCTTAATGTAAGAATTCGCTATTCCGAAATGTGTTTTTCACTATTTTCTTTATTTTAATCGAAGCCTTAACAAAAACCAAACAAGTTCACTACGAAACACAAAGCAATTGATAAGCGCGATGCCCAGATAAGCAAAAGGAATGGTGGTCGGCCATTAGCAACATGATTTTTTTATGTCACACATATTCATAGACGGGGGTTGAAATTACAAAAACAACAATGTAAACAAATGGATTTTGGGGGGATAGACGTACGAAAGATATCCATCTCTTTTATTCATTCATCTCTGGCTGACAGTTTCTCGCAATTCTCTCAATTAGTTAAGCAATGGGTGTGCTCTATTTCAATTTGAAAACTCTGTCAACGGATTCAATTTCAATACAGAACGGATACCAAATCTGTCAGATTTGTTGCATTTTGTAGAAAGAAACGCACTCACATACTTGACCACCATAGAATTTACGTTGATTGTTTTTCGCTACCTAAATATAGATATTTTTATTTTATTATGACAAAGAGTACATTTCGATTTATTTATTTTCATTTTGTATATATTTTAATTATGAGACATAGCCAAAGTAGAAGTTTAAACAATAAATTATTAAGTAAAACTACGCAACAAGCTAACATTTAAAATTAAATTTATTTAATTAGTATATATAAAATGTATTGAATTATTTTAGTTCTGCTTCTTTGGCATACACGCCTTAATGTAATAGACACAGGAATGAGCAGGGATGTTTCTTACACATATAGATAGATTCGCTTAAATTCTGTATTTACCAGATTACTTACACTAAAGACTGATGTATATATGTATATGGATTTGTAATTGAGTAAAAGATGATATGCAACACAAGTGCTGTAAGACAAAGACAACTTGATCTTGATATGTAAGAGCTAAAGGACGGAAGAGAAAAAAAAAATAGAAAAAACAATTTTTACAAAGTTAAGAAAATAAACGAAATCCTAAATACAGAGGACTAGGAGCAAGCACATTCCAACACTCGCATATCAGTCCACGTTGAGATTTTCAGCTTCTCATTGTCCTTCTCGTCAACATGTAATACTTCGAGTTCGATCAGTTTCGATGGAGCACAGCATGGCCGCGGAACTTTTGTACGATCCTGCTTCCATATAAGGCTCTGCAGCAGGGCGTGGTGGTGGGCGGGGTTATAGCGTGGCGGACAACGACCTCGACAATATCCAGCATCGAACACTTTCGGTTGCATGATGAATTCGAAGCCTTTGATCTCCTTGAAAACCACATCCATTGTGTGACGACAACACCTTTGATTGTCCTTGTAGCAGTCGCTCTTACGATGGCGCCGCTGAGGTTTCTCTGTCATTTGGTTGTGATAGTGCTTGGAGCGCTTCTCCCGGTGTGTGCCAAGTCGTCCGATAATATTCAACACTGGCGTTAGTTCGAACTCGTCGGGGCTGTTCATATCCTCTTCGCTATCGCCGGACAGATCATCTATTATTCTGGCTCCATTTCGAAAGCAATTGTCGCACTGAATTTCCAAGCCCAGATTTCTCTGCTTATTCACCAGCCAGCCTTCGACAGCTTTCGTTACATCGAACTGCAGCCATTGGCTGGTCGTTTCGTCCATTTTCCTGCGATCGATTTGAATTTCAATTTTGCGTCCATCGATCCAAACGCGTCCCTTCGGCTCTACCAGTTGATACACTTTCATGTTTAGAATGTGCTTCTGCGGCTTGTCGGGATACTTTCGTTTAGCCTGTTGTTTCTCAGTTGAGTTTTTATTCCTTTGGTCGAGTTCGCTCAGTGGGGATTTTCGATTTGCCATCCCGCGATTGCGATGCCGTTGTTTGCTGCGCCCTGAAGTCGCCAAGGCCGGACTTGTGATTAATAGCAGACGAATGTTTGCCTCTTCAATGTCGGACGCTTCCAATTCGTTGTCAATGTTGAGCGGAAATCTTAGTTGAATTGTTCGGTTGGGTAGCGGCGCCTTCTCCTTGTTGCTGGGCGATCGCCGTTGTCGATATTGTCTCGCTTCGGAAGAGTTGTGCGCTATCGTGACCAACGATAGGGACGAGTTTGAGCCTTCGTAGTCAAATTCGTCCAGCAAATCGTTGTCGGCCTCTTGTGATTCACGAGCGTTTCGCTGACGAACTCGATCAAGGTACTCGTTGTATTTGGTCGCGTACTCAAGTTGGCTGATATTGGCCTGAAAAAAAAAAATTAAAAGTGCTTTAAAAATGATGTTAAACTACGAAAAGAAAGAAAAACACTCCCTTCTGAAGGAGTTGAATAAGAATAAACCCGACAACACAGGAGCCACAGGAGTGGACAATTCTAAAATAACTTGGCACATGTTCCATTGATGTAGCAATTAATTTAAAACAAACAAGAGGGGTGAGCATAAACAACAATTTTCATTGTTTTTTGTTGTCAATGATATTGCTGCGAGGAAGATAATTCAAAAATATTCGTCTCCTTGGGGAAGCAAAACAATAAAAAAAAAGAGAAAAGCACAGTCTGCGTTTTTTACGCCTCAACATTTTTCAAATAAATTGTTAATTGAATATAGAAACGAGACCTAAAAATAAACAATATTTAACATAGCTTTCGTTGGCACACAGACATGTCGGCTAGTTTTGATTAAAGAATATTAAATCATTTTCGTTTTTGTTTGATTTAGTTTTATACATATTTTTGTTTAACAATCTATTTCGGATGGGTTGTTGTAATATAGAGGCGTGACCTTTTCATGTTTTGCCCGTTATTCGGTGTAGCAACAGTCAGTGATGCCAGACTTTTTGGACTGACTTGCCGACGACGATTATCAAAAATACCCTTTTTGCCCACGCCGATGTTAGGAAAACCCTAAGATATTCCGCACGAAAATATACATACATAAATATTTAAGTAAATATAAAAAAGCACAAAAATTTAACTAAAAAAAACCAAAAACAGTCTTCTCTTTTTATTTAAATCAAATGGTTTCAGAATAACATTTTTTAAAGCGTTAATAATATTATATAGCTATTATGATATTATATAGGTATAGAAATAAATTAAAAACGTAAAATACAATGTATTGCCAATTATTTAATTATTTCAGTCTTAACATTTGCAATGTTTTAAAGGCGTATGTTATAAATGTTTTTGTTCTATCCAACTCAATTTTTTATTTTACATTAATTAGTAAGGTAAGAAATAAATTAAAATCATAATAAATTAAAAGTTATTAAACATATAAATTTATATGTTTAATAACTTACCATATGGCGAAAATAACAAATAAAACCAGACAAGGTACATTGACAACAACGAAAACACAACGAATTTGTTGTCATGAATGAATCCAAATGGGTTGCTTCAGAGTAAGCATTATTTAATGATTGCATTCAGATAAAAAAAATAATAGGTATATGAGATAAGATGAAGAAGGTATCTATGTATTACTTATTTGAATATTTGAAGAAATACCCTTTTTTTTTAAATATATAATATAGATATAAAAATGCCCTTTTTCGCCCTTTAAGCTTATTTTGAAAGGCAAAATACCCACAAAATGGATAATTACCCACGATTTGGCATCACTGGCAACAGCGTTAGTCGACCCACGGACAAACGGTATTTTTAGGAGTTCTCTGGAGTTCTCCTTCGGTCAACTGACAATCAGCCTTATTGTGAGTTTCGCCCGAACAATATTCCACCCGAAAAAAATGACATTTCAGAACAGAAATCTGTTTTTTTTTTTCGGGTGGAATATTGTTCGGCCGAAACTCACAATAAGGCGGAATAAGAAACCTGATATAATTTGGAACAAGAGTTCAGTGCCTTGGCTTCGCTTAAGCGATCGATTTCGTAGTCTGTTGCTTTTTTGAGCTGTAAAAAGCTGTTAGTGTCAAAATAACATTGAATTTAAAAATAAACCAATAAATCGACTGTTAAAAAAGCCTCAATATCGATTCAAATTATTAAAATCAAATCCAACTTGCTACCTACTGAAGTGCGAAAAGGTACTACCAATCCCGTCTCAAATAATAGAGAACGCCGCTGAGGATACGTTCAGCAGTCGCTTTTTCAAGAGTAGAGCATATTCATGAATGTAAATAAATAGAAAACCAAACAGAGGCTTCGAAGGATTTGTCTAGACGACATTTGGG
The DNA here is from genome assembly GCA_948293265.1 of Cheilosia impressa. Taxonomy (NCBI): domain Eukaryota; kingdom Metazoa; phylum Arthropoda; class Insecta; order Diptera; family Syrphidae; genus Cheilosia; species Cheilosia impressa. Next base: position 6,900,153 of record OX411885.1, on the reverse strand, counting down.
TATACGTTGTTTGCGATGTCACTACGCCAAATGACCTGCCTTTGTTGATCTTGGGATAACAGGCACTTTAATTCCCAATAAACATTGCATGTATTGCTTTGCTGTCCCTTTCAGAAAGGCGGCAGTAAAAAAAATCAGGCATTCTCGTTCAGAGAGCAAGTCAATCGTGTTAAGAGCGATCCGCATTTAAGCACATTACTATGAAAATATTAAATGTGAATGTAATTCGTTACATGTCGTTAGTGTGGTACACTTTCTTTCTGCGTCAGCTGTCAAAATACGCTGTGCCCCAATTTTGTTTAGACTGCCCATGTTTAGCCAGTTTCTTCGGTATTCGTTATGTTTCTTAGCTTTTTCTGACACACTTTCTTTCTGCGTCAGCTGTCAAAATACGCTGTGCCCCAATTTTAATCAGACTGCCCATGTTTAGCCAGTTTCTTCGGTATTCGTTATATTTCTTAGCTTTTTCTGACACACTTTCTTTCTGCGTCAGCTGTCAAAATACGCTGTGCAGAAATTGTGCTCAGACTTGTGCTTATAGTTAGCAATTGTTTTCCGCTCTGATCAACTCTGGAAAAAGAAACACGAACTTATTTTTGACAGTTCAGACTTTGTTCTGAACTCAAATGTATCAGATTGTTGGAGTTTTGACGTTCTGTACGAGTGGGCTCACATTGTGAACAGTGCTGCTAACTCCAATGCTGCAAAATTTTTCACCACCCACATTTTCTACAGAATTCACACCAAGGGTGGAATTTTGTATTCGCTTTAAACCGACACCCAAACCACAATCAAAAAACAGTTTTTATCCCCTTGGGATAAACAAATTAAAACAGTCCAAAAAATGTTTACAAGATTTAAAGAATTTATTTTATATTCCCGCTTGACCAGATTGTAAAGCTATATAAAACTGGCTAATTGGGCATTACTAAGCAGCTTCCTAACACACAGCAACCTTTTTAACTTGCACAGATCGCAAAACGCGCACTTATCGCTTACTTACGAGCTAATCACGCAGTTTATTTCTTTCGCAGGGTCACATACCCAACAATTACTCGTATAATTGCTGTCTTCACTCAAAACTAGTAGATAAATGCGTTTTACGACGACCGACCCAATCGATTCTCGCACGCATGTATCTCTTTGATTTCTCCACCACAGCCAGCACACAAACATCGAACTCCAAATCGCACATATTTGACTATATTTAGGAGCGCTGGCAAACAATATAAACATAAATACCATGCCGCCTGTGCGCTTCTGATTGCTGCCCAAGTAGGTCAAAATGATATCCAATAACAGCAGGGGCTTTATAGACCAGCCTTAGATTTAAATTGTACTTGAATACGGACAGTGTGCCCATTTGGTTTGAATTCAGTGCACTTAATTCCCTTCTCCATTGTCTTCTCAGAACCAAGAACGCCTATGTTTCTTCCAAAGCGTTTCATGTTTATTTGAAAACTTTACATGTTTACAAAACTTTACGTGTTACATTCTCATGTAAAGTGGTACACACAATACACATTACCGAATATGGTAATTAAGCGAAACAGTCTTTGTGTTGTACTTCCTATACAAATTCCCTCTGAGTGTAATTACATATATAGTTCTTTCGAATTGATTACTGGATGGAAAAAATAACGAATGAAGAGGAAGATGTTTGCCTTCTTTCTGCTGATTGTGTTGGCATATCTTTCAAAAGGTTTTCAATGCACTTCATGCATTTATGGATCTTATGGCTTTTTATGCATTTTATGGATTTTTTAAATTTTACCTGCGGTTCAACCAGCGCGCCGGCGTGCTGCACAAATGGATTGACAAATTAACATATACACCCAATGGGATAAACAGAAAAAAATCTGGTTTCCTTCATTCTCCCTTGTTCGCGAGATTATGAAGAAGAATTGAGAGCAACCTGGAGCAAAGAATGCCTGTATCCCTTACCCTTTACGTATCGAGCCATACCTGTTTCACATGCCCTAATTTCGACGATGATGTTGATGGTCGGTCATGATCAGCACTTCCGTAGTTTTTTTTTTGTGTAAGTAGTTTTGGATTCCTTTTTCCCATTTCAAATGCAATCAATTATTTTCGTAAAGGATATCAAACAAAAATATACCCGTAAAAGAATGTGTCTATTTCTAAAAATAATCGGCTAAACCAAAATATTGTATATAAAAAGTACCTCTTTTGTTATTGTTTAAAAATATACTTTATCATATGATCTTTCCACATTCTCCAGTTGAGTCATTCTGGAACGAACAATTTTCAGTATTTTTTTCTCCATTCGAGCAACAGTACGTTTATAAAATTTCGTAAGAAGGGAGGCCGATAGATATATGTATGTTGTATATCGGCGTGGGAGTTATATTGACTTGCAAACAAGAAATATGAATGTCGGTCTATTTTAGAAACGCTATTTAAATGTTCCGCCGCAGAATTAGTAATGGCTTTTTGTACATAGACTATGCGTCCTCTGGTAGTCAGCTGTTGAATAAACGGAATGCTTCCCTATTCCCGATTGCATTAATCGGGTCTTTAAGATGCCTCTTCCACCATCAATATCATACTGTCATATGAGTCATTCATCACTGACATACAGCTAAATGGTGCTTTTTGTTTCTTTTTTCTATGGATTTGATCAGGCTTGTTGCAAGCATGGAGGCTTTTCTTTGATGGTTGATGCCCTCGGTTGTGGTTGCTGAACTGACCAACCAACCTTCTACGATAATCCATCAAGACATTTTTCATTTGTACAAGTGATTGCGAAAAATCAATCATTATTTTGCAAATCAGTTGGCATGAGTGCAATCGTTTTTTTTATTACGTTTCAAACCCGTCTTGGGAATGCAAATATCACCAAGTGATGGCCATCATATATACGTTTATGATCCGATCACACTCTACGTGATAGAATAAATTGATTTCGAAAAAAAGGGTAGAGACCATCTCATAAATCAATTCCCAATAAAAGTGAACTCCCATTTTACAGCCTAAAAGAAAAACAAGATTTAACAAAACGATTTATATAAATATACATTTTTTGCAACAATTACAATGCAGTTCTCCTTTTTGGTTCGTTCAAAGAAAAATCAATCGAATTTGATGGTGAAATTGAGAATTCTTTTCTAGGAAAATGTTTGTATTTGCGGAGCAGAAGTTGATGTTTACTCTGAAAGCAGAAATTGTTTGCATCATTTGAAAATAGTTGTAGGTCGACTAAGCTTCCAAAGAAAATCCCGATCGCAATGCAATCATTTTTAATTAGGGGAGAGCGTACCGGATCGCGAATGAAAAAAATCACCCTCAGTTACACAACAACTTAGATGCATCTCACTATCTGAGATGGGCCAAGAGTGGCGCGCTGTGAATGGCATTACAAAATGATCAATGTGTCATTCAGTAAAAGAATGAAGCAACATGATTTAATCGTTTTAGCGTCATCGGCAGTTTGCAGTTTTGTTTTAATAATATTCTCCTGTTTATTTTTTTTTTCGTTCAACCGAAATTTGTGGTCAAATATCAAAATTCCATTCAAATTTGACAAGCCATATGGAGTGAGAGTGTTGTGTGCGATCAGATAAAAGAAGAAAGCAGCATTCACCACGGATGTGTTCCATTAATTGTCTGTGTCTTTTATGTAATGACAGAGATTTCACGAATGGCAATAGTTCCGGGACAATAATGATGTGGTTTCTCAATGCCCCCGGTCGCAGGAGAACTTTGGTTTTCCCAACAACTGTCGCACATAATCAGTTTCAACAAAAGTGGAGTGTGTTTCGTAAACAGATTAAGGTCTTTCCCATAGTTTTGTAAACTTTTTTCTCTCTCTCTAAATGATGAGTGTAATTATAAATTCCATTTCATAGTGAAGTTGTTTTGAAAAACGTTAAACAAAAAAGCTAATAGTAAAGGTGCGCGAATTTTTTGACCCGTTTACCATCTGAGATCAGCTCTCTTGCGACTGAAAGATTTGATTGTTAAGTGCTACCACACGTGATAGGTTTGCATATAGTACTAAGTTAGGTCTGACATGCTAAACTCTTGGAAAAATACAATTTACAACTCAGAATTTTGTTTGCTACTATGCTCATGGAATTTCCTGCTATATATCGTCTCAGAAAAAACATCCTTGGTGATAAAATAAGTAGTCAATTCAGCTATTGCCGACATACACCCAGAGAAGATCCTAGTATTCCGGAGTAAAAAGATGGCACTAGGACCCTATCAGGGAAGGCCCAATAGGCTCCTTTGAGAAGCCGCAGTGCCAGAGCCCCTTGATGGCTCTCGAAATCTAGTTCAGTGCTGCCAGATTCTTGATACGAATCCACGCGGAAAGGTCAAGTTTTTCTCTTTTCCAATTGCACTATTTACACGCAGTAAGAACTGCTCTGCTAAGATGTATATTTTACGAACTTGCAAAATTTTTCATACAAAATTTGTCATACAAAAGGTTTAGTGTGAAGGCTTAAAGCGATTATTAGTAAGGCTCATTGTCGGTAGCCCGGTATCATTTGTCGAAAGTGACCACTAGGTCAAAACCAACCAATCTCAGTACTGACACGTTCGATAAGAAATACCAACTTGTCCGATCTGACTTAGGTTATTCGTAGAAAACGAATTTTTTCATCCATGAACAGGAAAACTTATAAAAAAATTCACCAGAACACCGCAAGAGCACTTCGAAAGACTAAAGCTACACCTGCCAGTGTGTTTTGTTTTATCAATCAACCAGCAACCGGAGCTAACTAAACAATAAACTAAAAAACAGCAACACCCCAAAGAAATAAACAATTGGCAAGCAATTAAGAGAACTCTTAACTTTTAGCTTTTGAATACAACCTAAACACAGCCGCCATGCCAGAAACTTTAAAACACATACAAATTGGCAGTCGTTTAATACATTTTGGAAACAAATGCGACATTTCGTCGTGGAAATACCGCAAAAGAAACAAATCGCACGCACATGTTGTAAATTGCAAGGTCGATGGAATCGCACTGCAACAGTGTTGACATTTGGGTTTTCCGTTTGTTGTTTTAAGCGCCAGTCTCTGTGCGTCTAAAAATACTTTCCATTTTTGACTAAAATAACGATTCCGAAAATATATAAATTTGCGGAGGTTGATAAACACAAAGTAGCCGAGCAGCCGCATGCCGTACACACGTCATCGTCATGAGCAATAAGCATGTTGATCTCTTTGTCCTGTTACTTGATCATTAACATGAACACAAAACACATTAAAGCAAAACAGAAACGAAAAAACGGATTTCCTTTAATGTGTTTCGGAACATTTCTCAGATGTGTTGGGGTTTGAGTTTTTGTTTTATTTTTATTTTTTAGAGCACTTTCCGTATTCGTAAGATAACAGGGATCGTGTGTGGGAACTGGGAATCCCTCCTGATGTGTATTCTGTTTGATGTCTTAATTTTCTAATTGAACGATAAAAGGGTCCGTGCCCTTCCGTATGATAAGAGTGGGAGTAAGGTGATTGGTGTTCCCATTGCACTTATGGAGTACGATAGTGATGTCCAGTGAAAGTCACGCATTGTTTGTATAGGTTCAATATAGGTATACCTTAACCAGGTAAAAGAGAAAGGTTTTGGTTTCCTGCAATCTGAGAGGAAGAGAAAGTCTGCTCGGTTCAGGTGCTAAAAGGATTGTACTAGATTTTGGCATACCTATTTTTGTGAATTTGTACCGTTTAAAAAGATTGCTTAATTTTTACAACGCATTAGCTAAATAATATTTAATAGACGAAAGGCGTTTTTAACGTCTTTATAAACCTGGGTCTAACTAAACTCGAGTCTAAAGTTAGCCAGAGGTAAGACAGAACTGCTATTTATAAAGAATTTGGCAGCTCTGTTTAATTAGATCCGAGTCTAACGTGTATTCTACTATAAATATATTACAAAAAATACTTTCTGACAAACAAAAATAAGGTATGCATTTTAGTGGAAACATAATTATGTTTTGTGATGTGAACAAAAATTATAAAATTGCAGATGAGCGACAAAGAAAACATTAAAAGGGCAAAAGAACAAAACTGGTCGGAAGCAGAAAAAGAAATGCTGCGTGAGTTATGGTCCGAAGGCATTTCAATGTTGTGGACGATAAAAGAAACGATGTCAAAATGATTTAAAAAAAAAAATATCAAAATCTTCCTTAGTGTTGTAATTGACCTACATTTTTCCTTAAATTTTTTTTAAATTGATTATTTACGCGCTATGTTATATTATTTATGGTAAATCAAATGTCACACCATTTGCGAAATTCTTAAATTTTCTTTTCATTCACTTGGGTTTGACGTTTCATGGAGTTAAAACAACTTAAACATACGTTCTGTCGTGTTTAATGCTAGACTCGAGTTTTTCGTTTAGACATGGGTTTAAATTGTCTTTGAATTACATAAACTCCGGTTTAGTTTAGTTTTAACATAGTAATAGCTTATCAAAGATCTATGAATATGCCCCAATGAGTTTGCGAGCTTGGAAATTTCACCCAAGATTTCATAGTTTTCATGGAGGCCTCGCGTGTGGCGGATACGTCATAATTTAGCCATGAATTGGTAGACAATCAAGTGATGACTGGAACCCGGTAGACTGTTACTTTCCGGACGAAAATTCTTTCGTCTTTGTTTTCTGATCGGTATCGCATGTTTTTGCCTTTGATTGATGTGGTTTCAAAGTTTGGTACTATAAGTAGATATTTTACAGTCTGTTCCAAGAATAGATCTATAAATTCTTTACCGGTTGATAAGTTGCGCGGTATCTATGCCGTAAGATCTACAAAGAAACAAGAAAAAAACGAAATCGCCATATACGGAGATTGTTTCGGTGCTCATCATTATCAACCAGGTATTTCCGGTTTTAGTTTTTGCATATATTTGAGAATTGAAATTTCTAAACAAATGTTTATTGATAAATCATTTGCAATATAAACCACCGAACAGTCATGAAACAATTTAAACGAGTTGGCGAACGACATCAGCAATCTGTCGCGTGAAATTAATTATATCGGCCTAGAGTTTGCATTAGTTTCAAATGCCGTCGTTTATGCTAATGGGGGATTTTTTTTGTTTAGACAACGTCAGGCTCCTATATCGAAGCCGCGTAAATGGGTTTTTATTTATTATCGTGGATGATAAGTTATAATTTTTCACAAAATCAATAGAAGAGCACCCTTCATGGTGTTCTCTTTTGGTATGTATATCCATGCGTTAAAATGGTGTCTGTCAACCCGGCACCATTTTGTTTTCTAATTAACGAAAAGAAGCAATTATTGCGAGTAAAAATTCGTTAGTTAGTTAGTAGTCACGATGAGCTCAAGCTCAGAATTTCCCAACATTCGCCTATAAATATTGGTAGTACAATTTTTACAGTACCTTACTTACCTGCTCAAAAAACAACGCGACGAAAAATCTACAACCTTGTCTACATGGAAACTCCACTCCCCCATCCTACCAATTTACGAGTAAATGACAAATTTTGTATCTGCTAACGAGTTACTTCTGGTCACATGAATTGAAAGTAATTCTACCTCTACAGTTTATCTCGCCTTTTCCTTAATTTCTCACAATATGAAAAAAAAAAAAACAACAACCGATGACACTGTTAAAGTGGAATTTGAATTACCTCGAAATTTGAGTCAGACGACATGTACGGTGCATACCTACTCTACGCGTAATTGTTATAACAGACAGGGTGATAGTGGTCCCTTGTCAAAAAAAGGATGTAGAAGGAGTGTCGCCAAACTAATGAATCACGACAAATGGGCATGGAAATATGACACAATTAGAGGAAAAGAGACCACAAAGCAGGGTAACGATTTTCCGGCTGGAACTTCCAAAAACAAAACACCGAATATTGTTGATCAGCGAACTCGGTTTATTGCTCTGCATTGCTGCATAAATTACAAGAAGTAATAAAATTATATCTGCCTTTAGGTGTGCCGCATTTAACTTCGTCTTACAAAATAAAAGACAACTGTTAAGACACAGTTCCATTTTGCATAAATATTTAGTGATTTGAACATTCGTCATTTTTGACGTGAGTCATGTTTTTTTTCGGGTAATGTCACAAGATAAACTGCGAAAAATCATAGCCACGATATAGAGAAAGCGCATTTTGTATAAATTTTTGGCTGCTAATCGCGATGTTAGTTCCTTTTGACCTTTCGAGACGTAAAGAGAACGTAGGGAACTTTCCGCGAGTAGAATCTTATTCATTGCTTACAGAAGAGATGTCACTTCAGTTCTGGCTGTCACCAAGAGGAATTATGTTTTTTTTTCGATTCCAAAGGAAAGTTATGTAAATTAAAGCCAACTCGTTTGTTTCATATTTTCACAGGCAAACATGGAATGTGTCCCTTTTTACGTGCATAGTTAGTAGGGAAATATTTCTTGATTTGTTCAAAGTATCTCGTCTCTCTCTCTGGCAATTGATCACTTTTGCTCTGAAATTAGAGCTCTATCAAATGCGATACAAGTTTACCTTTTATACAAATTTCTATTGTGACTTCCAAAACGGTGAATTTTGAATATGAATATGAATACTGTTAAAAGCAAGGTGCATTCAGTTTGTTTGTGTTTTGAATTTCGAAATTTTACAACTTCATAAAAACAGAGCACAGTAATATTAAAAATAAGTCACAATAAACAAAGACAAGTATCGAAAATTTTGTTATTACGTCCAAATTTTGTAACCTGAACACTAAAAACGATTATCAGTGTCACGCAGTTTCTTTTTGCGAAAAGTATTCAAAATGAACTTTTTTATCGGTTATTTTGTATAAAAAAATATAAAAATAACTATTGTATAATAAATGTCGTCACTCGCCGCAAAAATCAACCACCGTACCTTTGCTGATTGTAAAACCCCCTTAATTAATATTGTTTGCGCACCCGACTTTTATGAAGAAGAAAAGAAAGTCGAACATGTCATAATCATAACTCACAAGTCACATCTCACAGTATTCACAATAACAAGCAAATCGGTTATAACTAGATATCGACAAGAACGACCAGTTTCATAAATACCATCCACTGTCTTAGTAATCACATGGAATTTAATATCGGCAAATGAAATCTGAGATTTCAGGCAATTGCCAGAAGTAAGGAAACTTCTGTAGCTTGTAATGACGGCTTGTTTTATTTTTTACAGGTATTGTGGCAGTACCGCTAACGCTTGTGTCGCTAGAACCGAACTTTTTTTTTTTAAAGACACAATCCAAAACGAACCCTTGTCAAAATCGTTAAATTCAACTTTTAGTTGTTCCGGAAAAATAGTTTGATTTGGCTATGCGACTACGAGGACATAATGCCGAAACAAGTTTGTCGTTGTTGTTTCTGGCTTATTATTAAATTCTTGAAAGTGTGCGGTGTAATTTGTAGTAAATGCGTTGACGAAACGTGTGTTCTTTATCGTTTATCTACCGACATTAATTTATTCTCACGACTAAGGTGTTAACTAAAGTGTAGCCAGTGGGAATGTCGCATAAAAACGAGCTTTACAAATACCTCAACCCCTCAATAACCTCTACAACTGTGATGTGTAGGCGGTATATTCAATATTTACCATTTGATGGTTACAAAAAAATCAAAATATGTATACAAATTGGAATTCCAATGTGGATTGATGCTGCCATTATCATTATGTCATGATAGTTTCTTTACGACTTGAGAAATGCGAATTTAATTCCACATGGGCCGTTTATGCTTATTGCGCCCATGCGATCCAGACATGTACTGGTACTGGTACTCGAAAATAGTCGTGGACATGCCTATTGTGATAAATTGCTATCTATAGTTGTAATGACTGCAAGCACGTAACTGAACTTAAATTAGTTTTAGTATGCTGGATAAATCGAGAAATTTATGTTGCAGCAGCCATATTCCATAAATTTCTAAAGCAGTTGCGAGCAGTTCAACGTGCAACTTGTCTCGCGGCTGTGTATATGAGAATAGGTCAAGTCTGCATGTCTAAGGTATCTGGAAAATAATTTTCCCGCGTCCTGGGTTAGCCGGCGATATAAATACTGCACTTTATGTTGCGGAAACTGCCAGTTGATTGGATGAATTATTCTCAGAAACATAAATCTGTGGAAATTTAAAGCGATAACAGGCTTCGTCACTTAACTTTACATTTTCCTACACCAAACGCGCGCTAGTGATCTGTTCCTGAAGTGGCACCGGTAGATTTAGATAGAAACGGTCGCCACAACAAGAAAAATAAAACAGCTGCTAGTGAAAATAATCACTTGGCGATACGTCAACCAAATGGCAAGTCTTATGATTTCCCTATTTCTGTAACTGAAAAGCAATGGCTAAACATATTTAACGACCATCGGCTGGGAATGTTGTTAAATCTTGAAATATTAATTCAAACTTGGATACTATTGCGCTCCGGGTTATATAAGAGATAAAAATGGGGTCAGGGCTTTTAATTGTTTGTTTTGTTACACCGCGATCTATTCACAATGGGCTCTAGTAATAGTCAGTTTTTAGCCTTCACCTTAAATATTGTGTAAGTCAAAATAGATGTGGGCAATTTCGTGTTTTAGAACGACCTCTTTAATGAAATAATATCAGAAGCTAGTGTTAAAAGTCACATGAGTTCTGTAATATGATCTTTTCCTTTTTGACAAGTCATTAGAATCAGTCATTTGACGACTATAATCGTGAAATGTGGCCACATCCGCGTTCAAGCAGACATTTAAGGATTGCTTTTTGTGACAGTTAATTTGGTGTTAAGATTAGCAATATGCGCGATACTAATAATCATAGTGTCCAGTAAAATTTTCCATATCAAATTAACCATTGTGACCTACAAAATATTTATAATGAAGGTAAAAAATGATTATGACCCAAAACTTTTGACACTCAAATGATTTAATTTCCAATGTTAGCATTGCACTTTTCTACGCGATTTCACTAAAAAATGTTGTACTAGTTCCGCGACATATTTTGACGCAGTTTAGTATGAATATTTTTTTCTAAAAAAATGTGTCACACTGCACACTGAACTACTGTGAATATTTCAAAGAGTAACCTCGACTTAAAACTGATTTGATCAATGTTCATTTTTGACACAAACGTAAATGAGTAGGTACCGATACTGACACAAGATGACATCAATTAATCAAAGCGAACAAATTCCTAAGAAAAAGTATGGTAACCAAATTTTTCGGTTAGGGTTTCATGGTCGAATTTAGCCTGATGTTTGTTTTTCTAATGGCGCACTCGTAAAAAAGTGGTAGCAACAAATTTCACGCACATGCGGGAATATGTGTGAGGTATATTATTCGAAAGCATGTTACGCCCACTTATGTGCAGCACTTGTGTGATGTAACGTCCTCTGTCTATAATTAGGATTATTAAGAGTAGCCATTAAAGACGGAAGTGTTGTTAACATTCAGCTACCGGCGGCAGTGGTCCATTCATTACAGAAAACGAACATTCCCCACTCGCCAGCATCGGTGACAAATTAGTCAATGGCTAAGGTATGTGTATGCTAAAGGTGACACATGGTCATCTTTTGTTAACGTCATTGACCACAGTTGACCGTGTGACAGCTTTCAACTCGCACATACACATACACACACTATATAAAAGGTCTACCAATAAATTCACGAGTGTTGTTAGGCCGTCTTGACTAATTTGTTTTCAACGCAAATTATAAATGATGCCAACGAAACCAAATTGGAAATTAAATTATCGCACATTATTATTTAAGAACGTTTGGGGCTTTCCCAATCCCCAACGTAAGCCCATAGTTTTACATGTAATCCGACTTAATTAACTCTTGACTTGCAAGCTAAATGCGAGTCTTAATTTCTGCAATCATCGATTAAGCAAACTTTGTTGCTTCCCTCGAGGAAGAAGATAATCTAAATCGCAATCGCACACATGCGGTTCAGTCCACCGAGAGTATGGTCAATGAAAGTACGACTGTGTACATAGGCAATTGGAAGTTTCTTAGTCACCATCAAAGAGCCAGCATCAGGCCAGCCTGTTTAACGTTCTCGCCGTGGGTGGTATTGGTATGGCGTTGCATTACATGTCTTTACTGCATATGACGGCCACGAGGCATAGAAGCACACTTCATAAATACATAAGCTGCCACGAGAATGTGTTTCTCGAAACTTTAAATTGGATGATGTGATGGATCCTTTTCAGTATCACATATTGTAAGAAGAAAAGAACCAACACGTATGTGCATGGTGTATTCAAAAGACGTACGGAAGTACCCTAGAAACTAGAAAGTCATGAAGAACGGCAAGCTCGAGGTTGATGAACTTGCCGAGTCGAAATTCGATTGGGTCCTGACTTTGTTTGTAAATGCTTTGTGTGCACCCGAATGCGGCAAACGTGAGCCATGTGCTGTTACTTTAATTTGCACCATCGCACATCGGATGTGTTCGTTTGATCCCTAAAGAAGGCACCTAAAGAGACAAATGATTTTCTTTTCTTTTTTACTCGGAATGAAAACGGACACTTGGGCTACTTGAGAAATATGAGTGGAAGTGGTTTGTTTATTGCAAGTATGGCTGGCAGCAACACAATGCGAGTCGAAGGTATAGGGATTACGTCTGATTAAGGACAGGCATTTAAAAATAAGTAAATCTTAAGCTCATTGGGTGGAACAAGGACTCTTGAAATGTGAACGGATTTGGGATTTTCTGAAAAATTACGACCAGTTGCCTTTGAGCAAAGCAAAGTAATGGAATTACGGATATAAATCGAACTGAAAGCTTATATTGTGTGCGCTTTGGTGACAAATGGTTGGCATCAAAAAATGACAAAAATCACAGTCCAGTGGTGACAAATGAAAACGACAGCCCTCAAATATTGTTCTCCCTAACTTTTAACTTTGTTTTTAAAGAATTTCCCATATGCCCAACCGGAGTGCATTGAATCGCTGTCAGATCTGGCAGGTGTTTTTTTTTTAATTTTTTCATTTCATTACTTTGGTTCGTCATTTTAGTGCTTAACCGAAACTGTTTTCAGCTCTGGTACGTTCTTTTCTTTTCATTACCTATTTTAGGCGTTTTTCCTTTTTAGTTCGTAGCTGAGCTCCGAACTGAGCTTGAGCATTATGAGAGCGCTCTGAACCGAGTTATCATAAATGCATAAATTAATATTTATTAATTGTTATTTATTAAAATGGTTAATTTTCAGTTCTAAAACAACAAGATTCGTGCACCATTTCAAATTTGTTGCTTATCCTGTTTTTTTTTCTGTCAGCTTTTAACTCAGCCTGCTCAGTCAATTTATTCTGAGCTCATAGAGCGCGCTCTGATCGTGCTCTGAACGAAAAAAAAACACAAATTCTGAGCTCTGATGTATCTGAGCTAAAAAAAAAAACAGTAACTTTTTGTATAACAGTTCAGGTTGTGCTCTGAACTAAAAAAGAAAAACGCCTTTTGATTCATCATTTTAGTGGCTTACCGAAACTGTTTCCAGTGCCATAGACGTGTATTGAATAACTGTCAGATCTGGTACGTTAGCATTTTTCCATAATACTGGCTTTTATAACAATTAACTTAGTTTAACAATAAATTTGTTTAACAATAAATTTGTCAAAATATGTGTTGCAAAGCATCAGTTTTATTTAACACCTAATATTTTATCCGAAATGGGGAGGAAAATAAATAAACGTTGGCTCACCTTCTTAAAATCAGGCAATCTCTCTAGGCCTAAGCCCTCCATCACGATTTGAAATAAACGTTGATCATCACTAGTGTCGGGGAAACTAGTCGACTTATTGTGGACGTGTATTCTAGTACTAACTTCTAGTAAATCAGTCGCAACCAAACTATTTCGAATGTCGGAAGTCGTTGCTTGCTGGGTATATTCTTGCTTCCTATTCAGCCATCGCATATCGATGGTATCAACTGTCATTTGACTATTCTCGTGGAACTTGACCTCGTTCTGCTGCTCTTCCTCCTTGTACTTAACTATTTTATCATTTATTGTACTTGTACTATCTACTATCAGCCTTTTGTTATTTACATTCTGTTTTGTTCCAACATATTGTAATAAATGTTCACTTAAATTATTATTATTATTTTTGCTATAAAATACAACATTATTATCACGTCCGAGAATCGTCTGACAACTGGTAATGTGACTGGCAACGATTGATAGTAATAGAATAATGATAAAATACATTTTGAAACAACTGGTCGATATGATGGACAGTTGCAAAGTAGAAGCGATTTGCACTAAAGAAATGTCGGATACAGCACTCGACGACGACGACGACGACGACGACGACGAAGAGGATGATGATGGTGTAACTTGGTATATCCGCAAGCAATTAAAATTAGTTGTACAACAATTACACTGGAGGGGATGATGAAAGTGAAGATGCGAATAGTATGACAGTTGATCGATGCGGTGTTTAAATTTTTGCGTTTTAAAATTTTTGATCTCTCGCATTTCGATTAAATTCTTCATAGTGTTCGGTGGCTTTGGACACATTTTCAAGTTGGCCGTTTGCGCGCGTCGCGACCAATGTTTTTGTTTTAAATATTTTTTTTTTTTAAAATACGGCACCACTTTGACACATATAACCGAACATTAAAACCGTGTACACCTGAAATGGGGAATCTCCGTTCCATTGCATGTTTTCTTTTTGGCGGCAAGCGCAAAAGCTTTTCACTTTTCACTTTTAACTTTTTCAAATATATATGCGCTGTTGTCGCGAATGAATATTAATAATTCTCGTGTTTAAAATATAATATACACATGTTTCATGTCTTACATCCACAAAACAGTCATAACTCTGCGTGATATTAATATGAGATTTTCGTCTGTGTTTTGTTGTTTTCATTCGTTCCACTTATACTGTATACTTAAACTTATAATATGTTGATAATCAATTCGCATCGCTTTTGGTTTCTTCTGATTTCTGAATGTTTAGCCTAAGATATGACGGGTAGGTGTTTGTTAAACTTAAATGACACTCGAAACAGAAGCCTCTGGTGATAAACAGAGGTTGTCGAAATTTTTTTTTAACGCACATCCAGTGAGTTTTGTTTATTATTTGCACGACTAGTTTTGCACATTGGCTAGATTTAGCAAGTAGCCACCCGTAACCTACCAGTTCAGTCAAAGTTTGAAAATAAACTAGCATCTGTGAAATTGTGAGCGTAAGACTGAGTAGACCGACACGAACCGAAATTCAAACTGAATACTGAACACGGTACACGATACACGAATGCGATGAGTTTGAGTTTGAGTATGTGCGAGCGAGATTCACTGAGCGAAGTGAATGAGGTTTGTGCTGAGTGAGTGGTCGTGGTGTGCCTTGGGCTATAATTTCTTCATATAGCTTGCTCGCTAGTGTACGGCTACGCTGCTGTTGATGTTTGCTGAAGGAAACAATCTCTTGAGTAGAGTCCAATCGCACTCAGTTGCAGTCTTTGAGAGGCTTTTGAGGTCTTTTTACTCATTCTTAGCATGAACGACAAGAAACTGCATAAATGCAACACAGGTTGGGAGGAGGTGTGCCTTCTTGTTTTTCTGTTTCTGTTTCTGTTTCGGTTTGTGTTGTTTTTCTGCTTCAGATTGTCACCCTTTGAGTGCGCACAATGTTTACAATTTCATTTGGCTTGGCTAGTGCAGCCCTTGAATCGCACTAGGTAGAAGGCATCTAGCTCGCATGTTTCAAATAAAACAAATGGCTTTCCACTTGTTTTTCTTTTACCGAAAATTTCAAATGAGTCAGCCAACAAACATTGGGTTTTTCAAATTATTCATCTAATAAATATCTTATTTTCTATTTTTATTGGTATCCACATTAAGGCCTGTATAATGCGTGCCTAATTGCATTACCTGGACTTTCTGGTAACTCTTTTGACAAAATCGGCATGTTACGTGATTTTGTGGCAATTTATATCCCACGACACCGCGGGAGAAGTTGGGCATATCCTATTTTGCTTTTATGCAAAGTCACGTCTAGTGCAACTACTCCAGAATGTGAAATGTAGATTAGCCATGGTGATTCATTCATGATTCCAGAGCCCTTTTTGTTTTTTCCTCGTTTTGTGTCTTTTGTGTGTGTTTCGTTGGAAAATGCTGTTGCCGCCGCCGCCACAAAGATGCATGGAATTCTTTAATAGTTCGATAGTGTTCTATATAATGCATATTGCTTCTGCCATAAATGGGCATGGATCTTTTAATCGTTTTCGGTATCCCGCTTTCGGTGGGGGCATCCTACAACCTATATACCTATCTCAGCCGGAAGTTCTTAATAGCTGTATATATAATTTATGGCTTTTGAATGAATACTCTGAAGCATTGCACGTTGGACAGCCTTTCGCGAGGGAGCAGGGAGGTATAGAACATTTTTAATAAGAGTTCCAGTCCAGCTAATTTATCCCATAGGTTGGTGTATTTTATTTTAATTGTACTAATGAGTGCAATAATTACTACTTCAGCTAACTCATTAATAGAGAGGAGTGGAATTCTGTAACAAATAAACGAAACGAAAACCATTTTCGCATTTTCAAAAAAGGAAACGAAAATTGGTGTCTGTTACTCTTTTTGGAAGCGAAAATGTCTTTCGTTTTTGGAGTTATTATTAATTTCCATCTTTCAGAATATGTCATTCTTGATCTTTGTTTTAACTTTGCTTTAAACGGTTTTAGCTGTTTTTATGTAAATTGCTATTCATTTTAGTTGAATTTGCTTAAATACAGACAAAGCAATATCGATGTAAGCTATTCTAGGGCCGATGTTACACGCACGTTCTTCAAAACTACAACTCTAAGGTTGAGGTTCTACAGGTTCCTTTATAAATTGGCAAAAGCATGTCAAGTACCAGCGGTCTTTCGCTGCAAATGCAAACTTCGGGCTTTTCAAAATGAAAGGCTTGCAAGAGGGGGCTCTCTACAACCAACCTATTCGAGAAAGATTTAAATATTTCTGCAGGCTTTCACCTCGACTGCTCCCAGATAGTTGTGGGCAAGACCGGATATTGGCTAAGCACGACGAATAAATGTTTTGATGAATATACAGTCGAATCCCTCTAAGTCGAACCTCCTTTAACTCAAATTTCCCTCTAACTCGAATTTTTCGACCCAATTTTTGCATTCCCTTCAGTTTTTCATAGAAAAGTCTTTTGATTCGACCTATTACAATATTATTCTAAGTCGAATTTTGTCTTTTGAAAATAGAATCATTTATTAAACGAGTGAACACTGCTACTTTCACATCCCAATCAAAAATAACTATAACTATTAATAAAAATAACTAATTTTCTCCCTACTTTCATATTTTTTTACCTTAAATAAATTCGCTTAAGAAGAATACAGTAAATCCCTCTAACTCGAATTTTTCCAGAAATCCCTCTAACTCGACCTAATTTTTATCTCCCGTGAAAATACGACTTAGAGGGATTCGTCTGTAATTGACTTTTTTTTTTCTAGGGGAACTGCGTGGTTTATTTATAAAGATGATCAAAGTGTGGTGAGTGCATAGTTTAGTTTTAACCACCAACGCTATTGTCTGTAAGCTACCGTGTAAGATCTTTCGAAATATTTCCTTGCCAGCCATTTTATTTTCTTTGTTATACCCGAACCCTTGATGCGTATTTGGTTTACGCCTTAGCTTATACTTTTTGTGCATTTACTGAATTTGCGGCGAGACATCATGATGAATGGTGTTTGACTGTCAGTTATTGAAATTTCCGGAAAAAGACTTCCAATCGGAGAGAAAAAATAATCATATCATCATTACAAGTGACCAACTGTATACTAAATTGCTTGCTAGTTAAGGCTTAAGGCCCCTCGAAGTCAGTTGTAGCTTCTGCGGTGTTATCTACTGTCACAATAATAGTATTTGATTGTTTCACTTCACTTCACGCAACGACTGATCCGACACTTGATTACAAAAAAAACTTGTAGCAATTGTCGGAAAAATTATAACTAACACTCAACAAATCTACGATTGACAGAAAATGGCTGCGAAGCACTTTGTGTGATAATGTCTGGCCGGCCGGCGGTATACCCCACATTGAGACCTCCAAAGTAGAACAATTAGAAAAAGTAGATACATAGTCGTATGTACCCCCGCTGCATTGCTCGCTTATATCAGCGAGGCGTTGTGTTGCAACAGAGTATAATCGTTAATTAGGTTCCGCTTTTGTATGAGTACGAGTATCTCTATCTAATCCCACTTTGAGTGAATGATGCAACCATTGCGTTGGGGTCGTTCGAAAACAACCAACAACTAAGTGCACACTCTCTTCGAGTGAGTTTCAATTGCGTGTTTTCGAATTGCAATTCTATTTATGTTTGACTGTTTGGGGACTATATGCCTACGAGCTACGACATTTGAAAATCACTCAAGTCCGGCTTAAGTATTTGTTTGCATAGTTGTTAATTAAAAACTAATTAAAATATCCACAAAAATGTATGTGCAAAACTTTAACTCACGAATCTCATCTCAGTCATGACAGCGTCAGTCACATGGCAACGCAAAGGCAAACTGCTTGTATGTTTTGCACGCACGTGGGCATTCCTTCTACACTCGCCACTCGCCATTTATGGCACTTATAATATTCACTCAAAATATCTGGCCATTCGACGTCATCGTCACCTACCGGCTTTTGCCAGTAAACGTGTCTCTGTCTCGTAATCAAACGAAACTGAACCAGAGTCCTGTCGACCGTGTAGGTAATCCGCCATCAACTGGCTGTTTATTTTTTATTTTTATTTTTTGCATTAAATCAAAGGAGGCCCGCGAGAAGTTGCAACGGCAGATTGCAAAAAAAAAACCGAGACGCACAAAATTACTTTTTATGTTGACTGTTGAGATTGAGAGCGCGAATGTCGATTGGGATTTGCGGCCGTAGCGAAATGTAATGCCTTTTTCGTGTAAGTCATTTCGAAGGGATGTGCGAAATGCTTTAGAGAAATTAAAACGAATTGCGCAATATTTCGGGACTTGGTTAGTCCTCTCCATTCGTACCATTCGCGCAAGCAAAGCCTAAGCCAAGGTGCAAACAATGACCGACATTTATTTATAACGTAAAATTCGGGACTGCCATACTTTCGACTTTGGAGCGCCGCTATTATTAAGAGCAAGGGCAATGCTTTAGTGGACAGTCATAGACCCCGTCATAGACTTTAAAATCGATAAAAATATCCATTTGGTGTATAAGGTGTTGTCAGTTGTCTATGATGTTTACGGACACGCAAACTCTTCCCTACGTTACGTAAACCGACTGAATTCAAACAGTGAATTGGGAACCTCTCAACGTCTAAAGTCGCAATCTGAGTAATCTGATCGGCGATCGTTGCAGCCGGGTTCCCCAATATTTATTGATGTGTGAGGACTTATACAATCGAAATTCCCTATCGACGACGTGGTGCTTGTCAAATGTTTACCGAAGTAACTCTGATAAGAACGTGTGTGTACTGTTTCCGTTCGTTTTTTCTCCTTCTGCTTCTTCTCTATTTGCATGAATACGGTTTTCTTTTCAAAAGAAGAGTATTTTTAATTGCCACGTACAATTTTCTGAAACGCCACTGTTTTGTGTTGATAATATGTTGCATAGAACTAGGCGGGCGTTAACCTTAACCAGTGTCTTTTGTGAGGGAAGCGAGTTTTACAAGTTTCTTAGGCCGCCATTCATTGAATATGCTCACTATTCGAACAATCAAACGAATTTTAATTTTTTGCTAATAATAATGAAGTCCTGTTGCAACAATCCACTGCCAGATGAGACGTCTTTGTTTAGTTTTTTTGCCTTTCTTGAACTTGACCTTTTCGACAATTTTTAAGCTTTTTCAAAACACATTTTCGATTATGTTTTTGATGCGATTCTTAAGCGTTTTTATGAGGCATTTTTGAGGGCTTTCAAGTCGATTTTCGAAGCGTTTTTCTTTCGTTTTTTTTTGTTTTTGCGACATGTTACCCAAGAGGGGCCGCATAAAGTATACCTTACCAATTCCGCCTCTGAAATGCGTTCAATACGCTATAGTTTTCTAAACGCCCTACAGGTGGCCGAACCTACAGAGGCATATGTTTTTTGTTTTATAAAACAATGATGAGTGTGTACACAATGAAGCGTGGGCTCAATGTATCGACACACTCTGAGTATGAATACATCTGCTATTGATGGCCACTAAAATTAGAAAGACTATACGCGGGCGAGTCCCTTTGTAGATTTAAGAATTATTCTGGTAGCTTTTTTTTTTACTTAAGTACGTAAATCATTTTAGATTGCTTTTGAAAAAAAGAAAAGAAACAAAGGAAAAAAAATACCTGTGTGGGTGAGTGGACAAGATATGAGGTACCAAGAAATGTATGGCTTGGTTATTATGAAGTGTTGAAAAGTTGGAGGATGCGCTGTTCGCTCAAAATAACAACTATGTGCGAAACAACTGTGCTCAGGATTTAATTCGAATTGAGGAGAGCGAAATGAATTATTGCTTTTGAGGTTCACACATCTGAGAGATTTTGCCAGGAAGACGTATTTAAATGTTGAGTTTGAAACAGATATTCGATTCATTGGTCATTGACATTTGCCTTTCAAACGATAGCCCTCCAAACCCTACAGTCTACACTGTTGCTTCCAGGAGAGTCTTGATAAGCTCTTCATAAACGGCAACATAAGCCCGGCCATTTGCCACTTAAGGGTCAACCATGAACATTATTATGTGGGCTAAAGCTAGGTCAAATATAAACAAAATTCAACACACTCTTGAACACGACCCATTAGGACTGAACCGACCACCCTTTGTCTAAAATTTGACACATTTCCGATGATTTATTTTGTTTCTTCATGCCAATGCGTTGGTTTGGTAATTATCTGAATGAGTGGGCAAAGTTGTGGCAACCGCTACCGATTTCATTAACTAATTTCGAGCTATTTTAACCCATTTCTATACTCAGTTTAGACTGCAGCTATTGTAAGGCTCATTTTGTCTGTTTCGCTTCTGCAATTTATTTAAAAGATTTGATTTAGAAGCACAATAAAGGAAAAGTGAGAAGGTTGTTGCAGTAAATATATCATATTTAACTCCAATTGAGATTCCCCAGATGGACCTCAAGTCGCCCAACGGATATTTTGGAGCCCACAATTTCTAATTTCATGCAGTTCATATCTTCACCCTCCTATTTCCGCGCTCACTAAAAGTAAAGGACACTTTACTGGGTCACAATTTTAGTACTACGCTCGAAATAGTTTTTGCCTTGGTCTGCTTAGCTAAAAAGGGAAGATCCTAAAAGCCAAGGGGGTTTTGTATTTAGAGATTTATTTGTTTGGTATGGAGTAAAGCTTCTGCTAGACTTTTTATTTTAATTTACTTTATAAATAGGACTATCCAACGAGAAGAAGCTGCGTTCCGTCCAGAAGAAGAAATTCAACGTTGGACGCCTTAGCACACCTGGAGTAGCCAGAGTCTACAAAGAGCGCTTGAGTGAGAAACTCTCCGCAGTGCATTCACCTACCAAAAAATGCCAACACCTAGTGGTCCCAGTACCGCAACATCATCAAAGAGGTAGCCGAAACCACCTTAGGGTACCAGCCACCCCAGAGAAAGAGCCCGTGGTATGATGATGAATGCGTACGCAGGAAAAAGGTGACAGAAGATGCACATATGAAGGCGCTGCAGCGAAAAACAAGGGCAGCGAGGGAAGAGTATCGAGCCAGGAGGAGGGAGGAGAAGAAAATCCTGCGTAGAAAGAAGAGGGCCTACGCAGTCTCCCAGCTCAAGGAGATCGAAGAGTCCCGCGATCGAAGCAACATCCGGAAGTTCTACAAGAAAGCCAAGCAACTGGCTGCTGGCTTCAAGACCGGAACGCAGGCTCTTCGAAACAGTGATGGAAACCTAGTCACCGAAGCGCAGGGAATAGTAGATGTTTTTAAGCAGCACTTCCAGCAGCTGCTAAATGGGCATCATGTAGAGAGAGTGATAGGGCAAGAAGAGAACCCACGTCCAGTCAATGAAGATCCAGTTCCACCGCCCAGTATAGAAGAAGTTGGCTTAGCAATAAAAAAGCTAAAGAACAACAAGGCCGCCGGCTCTGATGGTTTACCAGCGGAGCTCTTCAAATACAGTGGTGATGTTTTGGTAGGGCGCATGCACCAAATCATCAACCAAGTATGGGTGGAAGAAAGTATGCTCGATGACTGGACTATCAGCTCCATATGCCCCATTTACAAAAATGGCGATCCTATGTCTTGCAAGAACTATCAAGGCATATCCCTGCTTAATGTCGCATACAAGATCCTATCCAACGTACTGTGTGAACGTCTCAAACCGTTCTGCAACACATCAACCGGCACGTATTAGTGCGGCTTCCGGCCCGGCAGATCGACTATAGACCAAATTTTCACACTGAGGCAAATCCTGGAAAAGACCAATGAATTTCAAGTCGAGACTCACCACCTATTCATCGACTTCAAAGCCGCATATGATAGCATTCATCGTCAGGAGCTTTATGTGGCGATGGCCGAATTCGGGATCCCGGCAAAACTGATCCAGCTATGTAGCGTGACGCTGGAGAACACACGCTACAACGTGCAATTTGGAAGTAGTTCCCCCGAACTATTCCAAACATGCACCGGATTTCGGCAAGGAGACGCACTATCATGTGACTTCTTCAATCTCGTGTTAGAGCACATAGTGCGGAGGGCAGGTGTCAACACGGAAGGCACTATCTTCAACAGATCCGTCCAGCTACTGGGGTATGCAGACGATATTGACATCATCGGTCGCTCCCAGCGTGCCGTGATAGGGGCTTTTACGGCGATTGAAGAACATGCGAGATTCGTTGGTCTTGTAGTAAATGAGGACAAGACTAAGTACATGCTGTCAACAAACAAACAAGCATCTGTCCACCGCCTAGGACAGAACGTCACAATTGATAGCAACAATTTCGAGGTAGTTAAGGAGTTTATCTACCTCGGAGTAAACATAAACTCCACAAATGACATCCTAGTGGAGATCCGGCGAAGAATTACCCTAGGAAACCGCTGCTACTTCGGTTTGGCAAAGCAATTGGGTTCAAAACTCCTAACTCGAAGGACAAAATGTATGCTTTACAGAACCCTTATCCTGCCAGTTCTGCTTTATGGCGCCGAGTGCTGGACGGAAGGGAGAGCTGATACTGGGCTCCTTCGAAAGAAAAATTCTTTGGCGGATTTTTGGTCCTGTGTGCGAGGAAGGCGAATGGAGGAGAAGATACAACCGCGAACTCTATGAGCTGTACCAAGATGTGGATGTAGTCCAAAAGGCCAAAATACGTCGACTACATTAGCTCGGCCACATCGAGCGAATGGACAATAGTGCTCCAGCTAAGAGGATCTTCGAATCCCAGCCGCCAGGTTCGAGACGACAAGGAAGACCGAACCTCCGTTTCAAAGACCAAGCCATCATGGATGCCAGAGCGCTTGGTCTGGATAACTGGAAGCAGCGTGCCCGGGATCGCAGAGGGTGGAAGGCTGCAGTGTCTCCGGCAGAGACTCTCCACGGGTCGGGAGCCCGTTAAGTAAGTAAGTAAGTTATAAATAGGAAGAGGAAAACGTGACAGGCACTTTGAGACTGCATCTGCATAATGCAAAATTTTTAAATGCAACCGCCGTTTCTCATAACCACTCTTTTGTGCAGGATATATTTTTGAAACGAAAGGTTCAACCGAACAAGAGAAAACCCGTAACAGATTTACAAACCCTCTGAAGTCGAAAATAAAATCAGTATCACAACAAATGCAAAATAAAGGACTTGGAAATTCGTAAAAACACCCCACCCACTCTCTAGCAACTGTGTATAAAACCAGTCATATTAAGGACGTTCTCTTTTGGGGATTAAAAATTGCAAACATTTAATTTTCTTACCCACCGTAGGTTATAGGTGTGCATGTGGATTGCTGGGTTGGCGCGTGACTTTTCTTCATTGCGGCTTTGTAGCTTTTCTGTTGTCTTCGTAGGTGGGATCTAGTCTGCTGGGTACTATGAACGTGTCGCTCGAACCGAACTAATACGAGACAACTTCGATGTGTGTTTGCAGGATGTCCAACTAAAAGCTAATTGCGACTGTGACTGCTCGGCCGTATGACTAATTGTATATGGCCTTTGATGTCAGATCGGCTTGGCCTGATGGGACCACTTTGTGGCTTTGTCATCTTTTCACAATCGCGTATTCCGCCTGATTTCGCCTTGGTCACCTCGAGTGGAGCGTGCCATGTGTGTGAAGGTACCCTCTCTCGCATCGTTGGCACTTGAATTGGTTGCACTAATCGTATTTGGTCCTTGATATCAGATCGACTTAGTTTGGGGAAATTTGGTGCAGCAAAACGGACATTATCGCCGTTTTCCGCTGCTGTGACCTGGGATTTGCCTTTTGTTTTTCTATGCACGCCTACAGGTGTCTTGTGTCCTTGTGGCTGTGATATGTGTCGTCTTATGTCATCTTCGCTGTCTCGCGGGCAACGTACTATCGTATTATCAAATCGTGGAGCTGTTGCCATTAGTTTTATATAAAATCACTGAATTTACGACACTTGAATTTTTTTTTTGCAATTTCGAAAGGACTCTGCAATACGATGCACAACTTGGAGGTGAAATTTACTACGGGAATTCAATTTATATAGCAAACACTGCGCAACTTCTTTTATTCAGCTCGGAATCGAACGGAAAAGGATACTCCATGTAAAATCTACGCCGAAGTCATGCGCATTGAATTTTGTCTCTTCTCTGATTGTCTCATGGAAAAGAGACGAATACAAATCGTAAACTAAGTCCATTTGTTCAACAAAAACAAAAAAGAACATCCTCCCTCACCGAACGGTGTATAACAATCACGGTTGAAGGATATTCATTCGTTTGTTTGGGCCACGATGAACGTGAAGGCGCAAAATCTATTTCGAAAATAATCAATAACTGTGTTTTGCTAGGTCTCTCTCTATCGCTCTCTGTCTATCGCTTGCAGTTTGTTTCTTTTGTTTGTTTGTTTGTGAATCTGTTTCTGTAGTCATCGCATTTCTTATATATTAACGCGAACATTTAACATAAAGGAAATATTCAGGATACGTTCGATTTATTTTTTCGTGTCTTCGTAATAAATTTTTTTTAATTTATTATCACCGGATTCAACTGCGCGAATATTTAAGTGGAAACCGTGCGAAATATGACATGAAGTAATATTGTGCAATTTGTTTATAAGGAACACGAGACCGTCTAATTGAAAAAATGATATAAATCATTGGTGGTGATGATAGAGCTTGCAGATAGCCCGATTTCAAACTGGGAAAATTTGTAATTGATGATATTATCAAGTGTAAGCATTGGTTTAAGTTTATGGTGGAAATATTTGTGTCGACAATAAAGTTTTGCAATTGAACAGGAAAAAAAAAAGATTATTCTTTATTTTCGGAAGTGGGTACATATTTTTTTTTTTGTGGGTATATTTGTTTTTTTTTTCTTCTTCTTTTGGGGGACATTATCCAATACATACATTGAAAATACCCCTTTACGGATTTAATTTCATTGCAGAGCAGCATTTCAATTGCAAACACATATTCAAAGAATTGATGATACTTGCAACGTTCGAAGGATAGTTGAGAAATATGATTTATCCGAAATTTCCGCGTCGTACTTTGGCATTGATACTGTTCTGTCTATTGATTACACTGGGAGCGGTGGGAATTCTTTTCTTGGTGTATTTTTTCAACGAAAGCAATGCTCTGTTGATGGACTCGTCGCTCAAGACAATTTACGGTGACCAACAGCAGCAATATAAGAAGAATATAGTCGCCAATGGCGGCAGCGAGTACAATTTCGAACAGAAATCCACAAATCGATACACCAAGGATGTCGAGGGAAGTGTCAATCAGGTTCGAATCGGCAACAATAACAACCGGAGCTCCATGCCGCAGAGCTCGTCCTCCGATGAGGATGCTGCTGTGTTTGCATCATCTTCGTCGCAAGAATCGGAGGTCAAACAGTCGAAAACCATCAACTCCAAGTCGACGAAGGACTCACCCGCCAATTTGGACACTATCTACATAGATGACTTTGACAGGCCACAACAGGCGTACAGCAGCAAGACCAAGAGCGAGTTGAGCAGCATCGACTACTTTGATACGATTCTTGTGGATCATAAAAATGAGAATGAGAATAAGGACCCCAGAAATCGGCTCGAAGAAGTCTCGATGCCAACTTTGCGGAACAACTTTATTTCAGAGGCCGCAAGCGTCAGCGATAAGAGCTCCTTCAATTCGAACGAAAACGACAGAAAGTCCAGAATAAACAGCAACCGTCGAGAGAACAGTCGTTGGAAGCTGTTGCGCTACACAAAAGTAAAGCCCAACATTCGGGAAGATGACGACGCATACGACCTAGAAATTGACTCGCCTGGAAGTGGAAGCGGCGACTTTATCGACGACACGGAAATCAATAAGATTTTCACAAAGCAAATGAGCACACGAATGTCCAAAAAGGAGAACAAACCCTTGAAGAAGAACTCGGCCAAGTCGAATCGGGCCCGCAAGAAGCATCGCAATTATTTCTTCACCAACGATAACGAATACAACTCCTCGCCACCGCTGTTGTTAGCAACAGCATCGTCGAGCGGTTTGAAAAAGCTGTCATCTTCCTATCCGACACTGTCCGCTCAAACCGCCGAACCATCTGGCGTCGTAAATAAAAAGTGGCCAGCTCCGGCGCTCATCTTTAGCCATCAGAAATTCAATGAGTCGGACAATCCGCCAACTCCCTCGTACAACAGCAACGTGCAGTCCCAACTGGAGCAGGGCGACCTCGGATCCACTGCCACCGCAAGGGTAATCGAAAGTTTTGTCACCAACCTGCGCGAGATCGGTGCCAGCGAAAACAACGAGGCCTGGATAGAAACCCGAACCAGACGCATCATGGGCAATGTTAAGAAGAGCGAAGAACGATCCAGGCAGCTCTTGCTTTGCGAAGAAGCCGGCGGTGGTGAGCTCTGCCGAATGCTATTCAAGGGCCATATTAACGATTAAGTAAGGTATAAATATTTTATTATAAGCCATACAGAAGTGCACAAATTATAAAACAAAACAAAAACTACCAAAAATGATCTAATGCGTGTTTGTTGGGGGGAAAAAAAACCGTTGGACACAAAACCAAAAACAGAGGAAAAATACAAAGCTTTTTATATACATGCAAAAATATCATAACCTAAAGAGAGTATATTATAAAATTCTTTCCAATCGATGTGTAGCAGAAACAGAATTTTAGATTACGAACGATTTCATGAAAGAAACCAACAGAAATTAATCAGCAAAGTGTAACGCAATCTCAAAAATATAGTAAAGTAAAATTGGTAATACCAGTTAAATATAGTTTAACGTCTAAGAAATAGTTAATTAAGCATACGAGTAATATTGAATATCTTTGTCCTGTTTTGTTTGTATAGTTTAGTTCTGTTTTTGTAGGTTTTTTGTTTCACATGTTTTTCCATAATAATTAGTTGTTATAATTTTAAATTTAAATGACGCAGCTGACTTAAATTTTAATTGAAAAACAACCCATGCTGTTGAAAAGATTATTCGTTTTGTTTACTTTGGAAAAAGTAGTAGATTTCAGGTGGTGGGCCTCGTTTTCATAAAAAACCGACTGTTTGATAGGATTGGTTGTTGTTTTTTTGTTGCAGGAATCGTGGTTCGTTTCGCAAGATAACTGTTTTCCCTTAGGAGCTAGTTTAAAAATGGACTCTGACAAGTAAACTAAAAAGTGTTTCGGTTCGATTTCTTTTCCACCCGTTCAGAAAGGTCGACGAACTGGAATTAGATCAGAAATGAAAAGTAGAGGAACTGTTCACGAACTAGAACTAGGATCAGAAACCAACTCTGACAAACAGCTACATATTTTGGAAAATTTTTCTCTGTTAGATTTTTCTTCAACATTTTCGTCCAAGTATTGAGAAGTGGGTCTTTCTTCACTTCACTAATGCGGGCTGATAATTGTACTTAAAGGACTACAATTGTTTTTGATCAGATCTATGAAGCATACACTAAAGGAAATCGCAACAAAATTGAGCTGCAGCAGCAGTGACCCAGCCCCATTGTTCGGTTTTTCAAGTTCATATCCAAACCTTACAAACGATTTTTCGACGACAATTTATCCGTGCACCACAATCTACCTGCCTTTTTAAACAAGAGAAGTAGTAAATATTCAAAATATAACATATCATTGTTCTCATGAGAAGGGATTGCAATCCGTCATTGTAAGCCACAATTTTCGATGAAAAGCTGATCATATATATTAACCGTGTATGCCTAAGTTCTTTCAACAAAAGTAAAATCCTTATTTTCCCGATTCTTGAAGACGCTCTACAGCCGGTCATATTTGTTGTATATTATAATTAAATAAATATAATGAATGAATGTAATATGAACTAGAGAAAAAAAAAAACATTTTGTTTAGTGGAAACTAATAATAATAGAAACTAAGAAATTGCATAATTAAATGGTCAATAGTTTCTTTTTCATACCACTAAGAGAAAACAGAAATGCAAACAAACAAGTTCATACCAGTTATGGTATGAAGTAACAAAACAAAAATAATCCAACGTAAATTAAAATACAGATTAATAAATATACAAAAAACAAAAAACAAATTTAAATGACTAATAAATATATACAGGTCATGCAATAGAGATACTATTTCGTTGCAAATTTAAACATTGATGTATAAAATAATCTAATTAAGAAAACCAAATAATAATACGTATTTTATCTGATTTATTTATCGTAATATGCCCAAGTAAAGTTTTTTGTCGTAAAGTATTTATTTTTCCAATGTTATTTTTATTGTATTCTATATAAATGTACTTTTGAATTGCATACTATCAGTTATAAAGGAAAAAGCGCAATTAGTTTTAAGTGTTGAACCATCTGCTGATTTCGATTTTATACATAAAATTCATACATCAATGAATTTCAAATAAACGTGAAATATAAAACAAAAAACTACTTACTTTGCTCGGCTTTCTTTTTGGAAATATTTCTGTTTCACTTATAAAAATTATAGATACAACACTAATAATCATACAGGCTAGAATTGATGAACTGACAATGGCGAAATCTTTTTCTAAAAAAATTACCCATTGTACCTATAAAATCAGATCTATCCATTGATGGAGGAAGTTACCAAAAACTTACTCCTAGTGCATCAAAAATTTCCGTTAAATCGCAGTTGCCCTTTTGTCATTTTTCTTTAGTCCATACACTCTCGTGTGATATTCATTGCCTGCACTCGATCGTGAAATGAAAACCTTACTCAGTTACAAATAATGTTAACGCATTTATTAGAAGGAAAAATTAGGTTTCACATTAATAAATTTAATACACATTTTAAACTATATTTCCGGTGCAAAAAAAAACAAAAAAAAAAAACAACAACAAGAAATTAAATACTTTACTGGAAGAGACCCCACTTTTCTATAAAGCAGAGTTTATTTATAATGATTATACATATTATTGCTGTTCATATTAATGTGCGTGTGTCAACAATAGTTTACGAGTATTTGCTAACAGTGAGGGCTAGTATTGATTTTGTAAATAAATAACAAAACTAAAAAAAAGTAAAATAAAATTATGTAGTTGTCGAGGTACGTACTTTAAAAAAAAACATGTATATATATTTTTAACTATTATTTAACATTAAGTATAAGAATTATCTTTCCGGAGTAAGCATATTCTCGTAAGGAATGCAGCATAGAAGAAGTTTATATAGAAAATTCGGCGACACAACGAATGTTTTGTCCTTAAAATTGCTCTTAATATCCCTAGTGTAAATTTGTTTGGTTTTTGATTTTAGAATAATTTATCTGCCCTTTCTAACGTACAAAAGTTATACATAAATCTACAATGGATAACAATCTTCGTATTGTTTTGCGTTTTCTTGCTGCATTTGCGCTCGGAGACCTTTGATATCTTTGTCTATTCTCACAATTAGAGCGATTTTCTGCAATGAAAAAAGTGCGGCGGTAATAAGACTAGTTTTCGAAAAAAAGAGGCCCTTACGGTTTCCTTATCTCCTGGCGTCTTGTTCCACAGCCAGATCATGTAAGCGGGAATATAGAGCATTGAAGACAAGGCAGTGAACCACCCAAAGGCGTGGGCCCAGAACGGGTAGCTGTAGTCCAAGTATTTCACCGGAGTCCATTGCACAATGTTAAATATAAATACGCCCTACGGTTGCGGTGGTATTTTGTTTAGACAAAAGGAAAAACACGTCAGTTGTGAATGAACGCTTACCAAACAAATCATTGGGGTGGTGAAACACCAACAGAACTTCCACCAGCCCATTGGGTAGTAGCCAATCATGTCCTTAATGCCGTCATAGAAACGATCAACGCCATAGGCCCATGAGATAGACACACACTCGAAGAAGATCAACCAGAGTAGGCAAAAGCCGCTGACAGCGTACGAGTCCAGAATTTGAAACACGTACATTCCACCCTAAAATTATGCAACATAAAATAATGAAAGTAATTTTGCTTGCAATTGGTGTACGCACCTGTGATATACAAGTCAAGCCCACCAAATAGCTAAGCGCACAAACGATTGCAATAAAGATCTCCTTCCGCTTCCTTAGCAACTGCGGCCACTCGTCGATGATGGCCGTTATAAAGCCTTCCATTGTGCAAAATTGCGAATCCAATCCTATCAGCAGTAACATGAAGAAGAACAGGCACGACCACAACGGTGATCCTGGCAGCTGTAGCACGGCAGAGGGATAAACCAGAAAAGCCAGCCCGGGTCCTTAATAAATCAATTGAAGTCTTTGCATTGTCATTTGCGAGTGTTGCGCCAGTACTTACCAGATGCGGCAACTTCAGCGACAGGTCTTTGTTGTTCATGTGCCATGAAGCCTATCACAGAGAATATGACGAATCCGGCAAACATACTTGTGCTCGAGTTCACCGAACAAACAATGAGTGCATCTCTGCAAAGGAAATAATTAATTCAAGTGTTGCAGTTTTCCTTGGCTATATTTTTACTTACTTGTAGACATTGTTTGTAAACTTATTGTAACTTCCGAGAGCCACGAGGGTTCCCAGTCCCAGTCCGTAAGAGAAGAAGATTTGCGTAACTGCATCGATCCATACCTGTTAAAGATATTCAATTATATTTTCTCCAATAAGAGATCAATCGAAAAAGTTAGTCTTTTTATCGTGATCAACAACTTCAAGAATGATCATTGGCGTTGATGTTTTTTTATTTTGTTTTTTTTTTCGCAAATACAAAAACCTTAGTTTTCTGATTTTATTCGTTCCGTTGGTGGAAATTCCGCGTTGTTCAAATGATCAAGTTTTTCGAAATCTTTTTATTATTTTTCCATCCTTATCTAAGCCACTTTAGAGTGAGTTTATGTAAGTAGTTCGTATCCAAGTTAATTTTATAGTTGCCACTTACCTACGGACCAGTTCTTACCTCAGATTCAGATAATTTCGAAAAGTTTGGTATCACATAGAACTTGATTCCCTCCAGGGCGCCTGGCAGTGTTATTCCACGAATCAGTAAAACAGTCAATAATACATATGGGAACAGCGCCGTGAAGTAGACAACCTTTCCAGTCCATTTAACACCCTTCCAGATGCAGAAATAACACAGAATCCATACGAGCAAAAGTGTTCCGGCCAATTCCCATCTAATGCTGCCGATGTGCTCAACGCCAGGAGAGATTTGTAGTGCACGTCGCCTGGTGGGACAGAAAACAGTTTAACTATAGAAACAGCTGTTCGAATAGGATCTCGTGGGGGGGCTTACTCCCAGAACTCTTTCACGGGATCAGTTAAGTCCGATGCAGATACATTTGTGGCGGCAACGGAGCAAATCTTTTTCACAGTACCATTAACCTTATTTAATTGGTCCCAACAAAGCAGCTCCTTCCTTTCGTAGGGATTCACACAGTTGACAGTATTCCATATGTTGCTACATGTGC
Source organism: Cheilosia impressa (assembly GCA_948293265.1). Classification (NCBI taxonomy): domain Eukaryota; kingdom Metazoa; phylum Arthropoda; class Insecta; order Diptera; family Syrphidae; genus Cheilosia; species Cheilosia impressa. Next base: position 6,868,209 of record OX411885.1, on the reverse strand, counting down.
GCCAGGGTACATCTGTGACGAGATTCAATTTGTGTCATACAAACAGAGAGATCTGTGATAAAATTTCAACTCTACCTGCTCTCATTGACATGAAGAAGTAAAACGTAGCCCAGGCCAAGATCACAATATAGTAGACATTCATCCAGCATGACATGACTGCAGCAGCATAACCAATACCTTTCATAAAATGTACAATTTAAAACATCTATCAGATCTATTTATATTTGCTGAATGGAAATACCCTTAAAAATCGGAGCTATCTTAAAGACTCCCAAACCGCCTATTGTCAACATCTGGCCCAGGGCGAGTTCCATGAAAAACATGGGTATGCCGGCGAGGATGAGTGTTAGAAAATACGGTACCAAAAAAGCACCTCCTCCATTTTTGTAACATAGATAGGGGAAACGCCACACGTTTCCTAAGCCGATGGCTAAACCTACAACTGATAATATAAAGTCGAGCTTAGAAGACCATGAGCCGCGCTCGGGTATGCTTTCGTGTTTCGTTATCTGTAAAGCGGTTACAATTTTTTTTTTCAAGCCGGTGGCAATTTTTTTTTTAATTTCTTTTCTTTACCTGATGTGAAGTTGTGATAAGCGCTGATGATGTTGAAATTGGCACTGCATCTGTAGCGGTCTTAATTGCTGGCATTTCTATGTTTTCATCGTTTCGTTTGCTTCGCAAGTTTATGGTGTCGTCCAGTTCTCCTTCAATACCAGTAGACATACTTTTGCTTAAATAATTTAAACCGTTTGGGCTAGAATGGCTGTACTTTGCAATTGAACGGTACTCTTCGTGTCACTATTAAACGGGAGGGCGACTTCTCCACGTTCGTCCTGTGTTATGAAAAAGAGTATTGTCAATTTTTTTTTAGGTTATTTTTGAAAATGTATAGGTAACCAGTAATTTGAAACTGGGACTTTTTGTCGCATTAATCTATAATTAAACTTGAAGGGAAAACTTTTTGTGCAACTGTCAAACTTTCTGCTGGTGACACTTTCACTTTCTGACAGGAGGAAGCAAATTAGTTGAGTCTCTGAAGATGAAATAGTTGTCTATCTGCATGCAGTTGCATTTCCCACCAAAGCTTTGAAATTATGGACAACGCACTCACCAAACTATTAGTTTGCTGTTTATATAAAGTGGACTTTATATACCTAAACTTAAACATAAGAACCCCCTTAGTTCGGATGTCCTCTGACTCATCCAGCGATGGGCCCTTAATGGTGCCCAGTGCTATATGAGTACTCCCTATCTCATATTTCTTTTTACATTTTTGAATTATTACATTTACAAAAGCTAAATTTGCATAAATGTCAGAAATTAAAATGGCGCTGAACTACCGACACTTTTTCTAAACTTCCTTTCAAATTCAGTACAGACGGGCTCTCGATGTTGAAGCTCTTTCTTCAAAATAGAACTCGTTCCCTAAAAAAAATTGAAAAATAGAATTGAACTGAATTAAATTGTTTTTTCGAACATGAAACGAAAACAAATTCCGTAATGTACTGCTCGTTGACGGATAAAGTGATTCGGGCAATATTCGGACCAGATTCATTTAGCTTTAAATGCAAAATTTTATCATTTCTATAGACCCTCATTGGACCGTGAATAATCAACAATTACATTATGTTAGATAGAGCCAGTGGCATAGATAAAGTCTTCGAACATACAAGTGATTTGAAAAAGACGTTTTTCGATTTCACATTAGAAATTACCCAAGGAGAAAATTGTATATATAGAGAATAGATGCAAAGAATTCGACATTAAAGCAGAGAAGTTTTTGAACCCACAAGTGATTTTGAAAAGACACTTTTCTAATTCGAACGTTTTGTTAAAAAGCTGCAATAAACTTTGCAAACAAGAGCGATTTTCAAGAAACTAGCACTCCTCACTATCAGTGATTTGTATTTACATTGACTTGTCACTCTGTCAACTGTAATGCCGGAAATCATGCGCAAATTTTACTTGAACTGGATTTTTAAGACACCGCGTAAAAGTTGCATCAAAATTTGGTTTACGTCAGACAGCAACGGTGGTAGTTTTGGTAAATTTGACTTTAACAGTTTTTTTAAAAGTCGCACATAATCAATCACGAATCACGAACCATAGGACATCTATCGGACGGTGTAACAGCAAGTCACTTCACTCCGTAGCCTGTTTTGAAAAACATTTCGTTTTTGACAGATTATCTGTGGGAAATGGCTGCGATAAGCTAGGCCTACATGGAACTGCCGCGACAAAAATTCGTATACTTTGCAGGAAATTCTGTATACAAAAAGCCTTTTTCTTGAACATAACACCGGTGTTGTTGCGTCAGACAACATATCGATTTGACTTTAAACTTATTATTTTCGAACAACAACAAACGTCACTTGAGTTTTTCTTCATAAGTTCTATAAAATCACTTTCGAAACAAATCATGAAATAGTCCGACTTAGCTGGAAACGATGCAAACGCATTACGTTCTCAAATGCAACAAGGACACAAGTCGGATGAGGACATTTTTGATTTTATTTACTATCTAACCTTTGAAAGAGCCAACAGTTTGGTTGACTTGTTTCTTATGCTACCGAAATGAGACTGAATAAACCTGATTGAAGCACGCTTTTATATTCTAACTGTTCTCAATTTAAGGGCGATATTTCACATTTCAAATCAGAGGGGGGCTAACGAATAATTGGCACATATTAATTCGAATTCGAAAAATGCCATAACATTTCCGGATTTCATTTTATAGAATAGTGCACTCAACACCACACAAAAACACACACACACAACTTTGCGTAGATCACTCTAGAGAAGAATCGAAAGTGATGGCGAATATTTTCGCATGTCGCTGTAGGGCACTTTTTCGGAATCGGAAACGGAAACTTTGATCTTTTTTCTGTGAAAACTGTTTCACTGGCAGTTTGTTTTTTAAACCAATCTCTGTTGCTGTTGTCACTGTTTCTCTGAATCACACTTTGTTTTGTTATTTAAAAAAATCCTCCGCCACTCGATGGCTTTTTCAAAATTGAGAAGCCACTACCAATGGGTCGTATTTTATCAATGTAAATATACAAATAAAAATCACTGTTAGGAAAATTCAATAACTACATTCACTATTAGCAAACAGGCGGTCAAAGTTTAAATGGCTAAAATTTCGTTTATCCGCGCTGTTCAGCTTAGTGTATATCCTTTTGGAATTTTGCTCTCTAAGGAAATCTCTCAAATCCATGCATATGATTATTTTATGTGTATGAATAACAAACGAACAAAAGAGTAAAAAAAGACAACGAAAACAAAAAAAAAACGAATAAAAAAAATACTTATGATATTTGAACGTCAGAAGACAGACCTTTTAACGTTATGAAATCTCGACACGAACTAAAGGGATATTTGTCATGAAACTAACTAAAATATAATCAAAATTTTCAACTCAATTAGTCAAAATATACATAAAAACTACACTAAATTCAGTGATCGTATGGGTGGCGGTAGTGGGGGTGACTAGTTCTTTAAAGAGGATCACCCACCAGAAACCAACGTGTAGTGTGGCCAAGCATATGGGTGAAGTTGTGTGTGAGAATGGGCTGTGTGCTTCTCCCTCTGCTGGACCAAACGCCGTGCAGCAGCTATCTCATATCTCCGTGTGTGCATGAGTTAGAGCTAAATGATGTACCTACATTCCATATACGTATTAATACATTTTACTATTAAATTAAGTATAATTTAGAATGCATCGTACGCATTTCTTCTTTCTGTATAGTTGTTCTAGCCACAACCCTCAGCAGCGCCCTCCGCTTAGGTACAGTGAGTAGTAATTTAATTTGATTTATTCCTCAATGGAGTGGAGGAGCGTATACTACCTACAAACTTATGCCTAGATGATGATCGTTCTTTTTTTTCGGATCCATTCATTCTCAACCATGCTGTCTATCTACCTAGTTATAAAACGATTGAAAAATACAAGCCCAAAACGTAACCCCTACAAACTGTGATTTATCATCTACCACAAGTATGGGGGCTTAATCAGCAATGTCCGGTCTCCATACGAAATTATGACGCGATTGCATTCAGCTCTCTTTTGTTTGTTGCTTCCATCAGAAATGTTATGGGACGCATTGTAATTCGATTTTTTTTTATTCTATCGCGTTGGACAGGAAGATATATTCCTCCCTTGTATTTCGCACCACATATTGACATAATTGATTTGGAATATATACGGTTTGCATTTCACATTGAAAATGACCGTTTTCTAGAGCAAGGGGCGATGTATTTCTTATGATGCAGATTTTGCATTTAACTCGACCGGCATGCTGCAGCGATCGGCATCCTCTATCGTTCAATTTGGTTCAGAAGACGACGACGCAAAGCGTATAAGTAGAACGGCCCGCTGTGTATCAGTCATTTTTTTATTTTTCTTATTCTTACATTGGGACGTGGGAGTATTCGGATTTTATTGAGATGAATTTGAGACGCCAGAGACAGGAGGCAGCGTGTGCAGATGCAGGTAATTTTGAACGTCGGCAGCGGCTTAAGACTTTCTAAAAATAGTATTGAGAAAGGCAAGTTACGGGCACAGTTGTCATATTTAGCGTATATAAATATTGAAAACTATTCTCATCTGGATGAATAATGGCACTGAAAATCAGTTGAGTGGATTTTAAGCGAGGTATCTCCGGTTTAACCGCCGGAAAAACACAAATTGAAAATTGAATTTCGGGGTACTGAATTTGTATTTTCAAACCTTTCCAGCCGATAAAAGTCGGTGAAATAAGTTTCAAAGGGCTAAACGCAGCATAAAAGCCATTCAACCAAGTACACAGTACACAGCAGTTACGTCAGCATTTTGAATGCTATCTGACGTTTATTAGGTGAGCTTAGTGGGCTGGCGAGGAGTAATCTACGCGACACGCAGGTCAGTATTGACCTATTGTGATAACCGTTCGAGTGACGTTTGTTAACTGACCACGATTTCAGCACATATCTGGATAATTGCAACAATGAAATGTCACTGAGTTTTACACGAATGGAAGATCTGTAAACTGGAAGCTTTCTAATGACAGTTTTACACTAAAATGTTTAACAGATTCTGTATTTTTGTCGACCACTGAATAAATGCGCCTAGAGGAAATTAAAATTTTGTGGAAATCGTGACACATCCCCGACGCACATATTATGAACTTCAGCTCGCTATTAAGAAGAATAATTTCCTAATATATTTCATTTTTTATTTGATTTTGTTAAAAACAAAACAATTTCAAGACTCATGTGCAGGTGCATTTTTCTCATCCCAAAAAGTACCAACATTTGTACATTTGCCAAGGAGTAGAACACTGAGGGTTACCTTAAGAACGTTTGACAGCTTATTTCAAAACCTATATTCGTCATTTTTGTCCTTGTGGAAACATGTAGCTTCAAATTTGTTTGCAAAGCAACATTTCGTGTTCGTCTACAACTGACGGTTGCGGCAAATTTTTCCAAATATATGTTAATCTCCTACTTGGTATGAAGTTTCCGGTTCCACTAAACAAAAACACTTTTTATTATAACTAAGAAATTTTACAAATTCTGACTTTATTCATAATTCATTACTTAATAAAAGTGGCACGATTATCAGACAGCTTGGCCTGGCAGCACTGGTAAGGCAGATCCTAAATAAATTAATCTTAATTTTAAGGTGCGCCCAAAAGAGAGCTATAAAATATTGAAAGATACCGCACAGGAAGCGATTACGGTGCAAATTCATTCCGGAAGTGCAATTCAAACACGGAATATAAACATTTATGTTTGTTTACCATCAATTTTAAAGCTTTCACTATGACACCCAACTGCTTACTATATATTCTACTTACTTATTCCTAATGACGCGTTTCTATATAATAACTAATTTATTGGTGTTTTCGCACACGATGGTGTTTTTTTTCCAATTGTTCAGTATCTACTTCAAAAAGAAAAGCATTTTTCACTTGGTTTTAAATATAGTTACACAGAAAGAGGGCTATCCCATTCAAAAATCTAGTTTCCTTCATTTCCCATACACTCTTTCTTTTTACCTCCGTGTTGGAATAGAATATTCTCGCCATACTATTACACTGCCCAACCATTAAATAGTGCACAACAACCAAATCTTTTTGTGACATAAGCAACTTTGGTTTTAAATATTGCCTGTCAAATTTTCTACAAATTCATATTTGACGGTATGACAGGAAGTACCAAATTATTGATTCTCAAAATGATGTCATATACCGAGTTCGAAATCAAAGCAAGCAAATTGCGTCTCAAGTACTGCCTGTCAAATTTGTAAAATTATATTTGACAGTACGAGTATGACAGGTAGTACAAGTTTTCGAAAATGCTGACATTTTTCTATCAATTTCGAATTCGATCGACTTAGGACACGCATACGGTTGCTTTTAGCATTACGAATGAGTAGGTCTTATGGGACGCTCCTAAAACTATATTAACAACATCTGATGAAGGTTTACCAAGCTCTAAGTTTGAACTTAAATGTGCGTCGCATAGATTTGTGGTTTTTCTGAGGTCGATAAGGCCCAGCTCTCTGTAAAAGAGACTCTCTTGCGCCTCTATTGTCCCCTTTAAATGTGGGACATGTCTTTTTTCGTCGAACGTGACACAAATCGACAATAGAGAGATGGGAGTCCACCATCCACTTTATAAAAAGGTAAACATTCGTAAGGCTGCCATTATGGTTGTGTGCAAACCAATCTTGTTTCTATTCGCTAACGAGTTAGCTAGTTGGGGTTAGCTTAGACGAACAACCTTCCTCATACATAGCCTTGACCTTTATAACTATACCGTCGAATGTTTTTCAACATCCGAGTATCGATGTAAATCAGATAAAATGGTGCTGTTCAACTGAATCCATATTACTTTAGTCCTTCCACTAAATGCCACTTCAGTCCCTCAGCGAATTATGGAATTCAAAATAATGCTGAGGCTGGTTATACAAATTCATCTTCGATTGTAATGCGCTTTCAACAGAGGGCGTGTCAAAAGATCCCACTAACATGCATGACCAGTGGTCCCAGATTGAGGGGAAAAGCTCCAATTTTGGCGCTTTTTCAATGAAAAAGGATGAAAAAGGGGAAAAAATAAAAAAAATCTCTTGAAACTTAAATTGCTAAGAAGTAAAATTTAAAAGCGTTTCCATTACAAATGAATTTCAAAGTTCACTCAGAATGAAATGTTCACATTAAATATGAAAGAAAACAGCCCATCGAACGCCTACGAATTTTTGTATATCTGATCGCATTTCAAATTGGCATAATTTCTTCTAAAAATAAAGGCGAATTTCACTTAGGGAAAAAAAGGGGAACTTTTTTCGGATTTAGGGGAAAATTAGTGCCTTTGCTGATAAAAAAAATGGTAAAACAGTCTTCACAGTCTGGGACCACTGTGCATGACCGTGTTATTAAAAAAAAAAAAAACTGCATTGCACGTTCTTGTAACAAGACCTCTTCTGCAGCTCGATGGTTGTATTTCGTCCAGTGGATAATGGCTTTAACAACAGCATGCCCTCATATACGAGTACCAGATTGATTTGCAAAACGTGTGCTATTTCAACTTGATGGCGCACAGTGGCTTGGCGCTTTTCGCTCGTTTTTCAATTGCGGAAGTTGACATTATCGCTTCGCAAATCAAACGCCAAATCTAGGCATGTTGTACAAAATTCATTGCGTGAACTAAAATACTTGTTCGTTTGTACCTTTTGGGCTAAATATTTCAATACAGTCCGTCAATCAGGTGACGTTTTTTTGGAATAAGGGTGCAAAACTTTCATCTCGGAATGAACTTCCTGCCGGCTCGGCATAGAGTAGGGCACCCGCGTGTCTGACACCCCTATGGTTTACGAATATGTGAAATTCGTTACACGAATAACGAAATTCTATCCAATTATCGCCAACACCGTCAATTATATGGACGCGATCGCTCCCCTTTGGTATGTTTTAAAAACACGGCCATTGCCTCACACATATGAGAATGGATATGGCTGCAGATCGTCGGTGTTGCGGTGTTTTTTTTTTTTTTTTATTGCTGCTTTTTCTTTTTGTGACAAAATAGTCCCCCTGCTCTTTTAAAATATAATGACGTTAAAGGGGAACATGTTTGGAATATAACTCAGCACAAGCTAAAGTGGTCTAGCCAACGAATTTATAACACAGATTTTTATATGAAGTTAATAATAGTAAAATAGTTACATGGGCTGATCAACGCTTGATTGTGTAAGCGGAATTTAATCTAAATCAAGCGAAGTGTTGTAGAATTTTTTTAACAGTACAAAATGCTGGAGCGAAAGAGCAAGAAACTCGCGCGGCTTCCGATGTGTGTGTATATTTCGGTTTTATAATACTTAAGCTGAGATGCCTTTCGATTAACTCACTTCCTATTCAAAAAAAATGTAAATCGCTTGATCTTGTAGCGCGTTGTTTAGTGGCAGTAGAACTTTTGCACACTCAAGTTACCGGAAATGCTTCAGATACATCACAATGGTATATGACAGAAATTTGATAGCTCCCCCATTTTGATGGTGAACAAATGTCCGCCAAGCTGTTGCTGGGGGCGAGAATATTCTTATAATTTCCTATGGCAGTTTTACTGTTTTGTTGGTCTAAAACGTCGGATGTGGGGTTCGGCATTTGGGTAGAGTTGAACCCGTGTTACAGTGTCGGTATGTGTTACAACTGTAACTGTAAACCAGATAAGGCTGATATTGCGCGTTTACGAATTCGAAAGGGTTGCATTCGGGTTAATTGTTTCGTGTATCAACGTCGCTTTATCATGCAGCAACCCATGGTTGGCCCGATTTGGTACTGCTTCAGTAACACAACTTCGGACGGGTGTATTCCTAGGGATAACTTTTATCCTTGGCCGAATTGACCGGTCACGTAGCGAGGAAGTCTCTTTACAGGTATATGAACCACAAAAACCTAAGTTTCAGCGTGTTAGGAAATGTATGATGTTATCCTGTTAGAAAGGAACATAAGCGGGCAATGTGGTTCACTTTTTGTAACTCTATCAAATCAGGCGAATATACAAAGTAAATTCGGCGGCTGGGACAGAAACAGTGCCTGAGAGTAGGTGTGACATGGTTTATGATTTTCAATAAAACCACGAGCAATTATGTTCGGAACGAAATGTCGATTTTTTACGCACCAGATCGGTCGAATTTTTGATCAACTTGTCCAACATTTCCGGCTTAATTTCGGCGATACCTCAATCCGAGTGCTTTTTCAAATAATCCAAAGTCTTTGGCTTGTGCTTTGAAGGAGCTGCGGCAACAGCTTTTTTTACATATTACGCTTTCCGGCGTAAAACAAACAAAGACGATATTGGCAAACCGTCAAATTTATTGTTTGTTGTCGCGGAAAGAGAGAATTTTTCTAGCTTAAGAGAAAGTTGGAGCTGCATTGTTTTAGATAGGCTTTTCCATCCAATAGTCCATTCTACCCTGTACGTCTTCCCGATTTCCTTCCGATGAATTTAAGCCTAACTATGATGAAAAGTGTATACTAAGTTATTGGCATTTTCATTTAGAGTGTGCCAGGGTTTCAAAATCGGTTTTAACCAAGTGCTAATTGAATTCAATACTTGCTTTTTACCATTGACATATTTTATTGCAATCAATTAGCGCAGCAAATATTCCATACTTGAAACTCGTTGGCTAAAATAAATCGCCGCCAATTGCAGTCGTCCATTGATCTTTTGGTTTCGTGACAAGGGACCCATATAATCTGACAGTCAGGTGTCAGCTATGAAACTCAAATTGGTTCCCCTCTTTTGTCTGTCAAATGCTAGTTATTTGTTATTTGGCAAATGCATTTCATTATTTCGAACTCTAACTGTAGAACTATAATAAGCAAATCAAATGGTTCGCATAATATTCTGTACATTCTCCAGTCAAACAGCACCATCTACTTCACACATAGCGAAGTAATAGTTTCAACACTCGCTGAGTATGGTTCTACCCATTTTTTCTATCAAGGAAGGGAACCACATCAGAATTTTAACCAAGAGGAAAATCACTTCGAAATGTATAGGCATCATTTTATCGAATGAAAGTTACTACAGCTGTAGTTGTTAGGGATGGTTGTTGGAATTCCGATAGAAGTCATCAACCGATGAATACTGTTTGTCATTTTGACGATTTGATGACGATTAAGTGAATGGGAAACCTAAAGGCAGATTTACCGAATCCGCAATCAAGTTCTACTTGACCGAAAATTGTTTTTGTTTTGCATGTAAAATCCAAACAGTTCAGTGACTGATGGATGTGAATGAGGATGTGTCTTTGCGATCATTATATTTGATTTGAAAAGAGATGGAAAAATGAATCATTTGAAATGAACGGTCAACATTTGTTTCCAATCGGAAAATCAAGAATCCATAATATTCGGAGCTAAAAATTTCAAACAGCGTGCGATGCTAATCATCATTTATAATTACCCATTGTTGCCTACAAAGTATTATTAAGTTTGTAAAAATGATTATGAGTAAGACGCATTTTTATCGTTAAGAGATTAGCGTCATAGCTCGTTGTTATCGATTAAAAACTCCTGTCATCTGCCAAACTGTGTGCTGCACCATTTCCGGTTTGTGTGCTATCGGTACATACTGCTAAAACTCATGTGGTTGGTGTATTTGGTGTTGCATACGAAATCTATTACACCAAAAATGCAGTCTATTACATTTCTCTATTTGTGTTTCCAAATTACCTTCACTAAACGGGTATCGAGTTTCTTACTGTTGAGTCGGTCACTCCACTTTGCTCGTTAGACTTGTTAATGCAGAAGAGTTGAGGTTAGACCCTTTGAAATAACCACTTGACATTTCCAGATAAGATCATTCTCTGAATTTGATTGACTTTGTATATTGAATTCCTCTTTTTTTTCTTGCAGAAGTTTGCACTTGAGTTGCTTTTCTCTCGGTTCGGTATCCCTTTTATTATTTTGTCATTGGATTGAAGGCGGTCAAGCAGAATTTTCAGAAAAAGAAGAAAGAATATAAATATGACAGTTCATATCAGACACAGTTTTCCAATTAAAAAAAAAACTGGTCGTAGGTCCTCTGCCAGATATTAAATCTTGACGCGGATAATCTGAGAGTCAGAGTCAGTGGTTTGATATTCAATGTTTTGGATGCTTTTCTCTTTTGCATCGGCGTGTGTAGCCTTTTTGGTAGCTAAAAAAAACTTCAGAATTTAGTTTTGTAAGTAGTTGACAACAGCAAGTATTACAAACAAATTTGTCAAAGTACCATACCGAGCTCTTCTCCCAACTGTAGTCCACAAAAAATACAAACAACCGGAATTAACTGACAATTCTATCAAAACAATCTCAATAGAATTACATGGGAGTTATCCAGCTTAAGCCAAATTGCGATTACATTGAAATTGTCTATCGGAATTATAATATTACTTTTGGCCAACCTCAGGCGCTTGCTTGAACTGAAGCGCCTTTGTATTTCGTCCGTCTCAATCCTACTATAGAAAAGTTCTATAAGACTTTAAGACAGACTAGCCGCACAAGTCACGGGATGTTACTCATTTGATGAATATGGTGGCCGATTCTAACTGTCGATCATAAAATTCAATAAATAAATTCAATAAACACATGTCGGAATTCGGAATATAATCGTCAAATATGATTGTGGGTGGTCAGCAAACATAATTTAATACCCCCAGAGAAAAACCAACAAAACCACCTATTTTGTGAGCCCACTATGTTGCATGTTACCTTTTGTGTTTTCCTTAAATCTGAATGTGTTTATTTAATTCCTTTTCGTGTCGATGATGACCAAGTGAAGTGTGCTGACTTTTGTTACATCCATACAGCCTCGCGCCCATGGACCATTTATAAATAAAACACAAACTCGATAATCATGGTGAGGCCTGGACGGTCAGCCAACTATATTCTATTTCCATACTCCGTCTGTGAGTTTCTGTCTGGTGATTTGGGTGTTTGGATGTCATCAAGACATTTATTCGTTTATTTTTCTTTTTGCCTTTTTGCCCTTGCAAGGGAAACGTGTGAGAGGCTTTTAAAAATGGCAAGTCCAACCCAACTTAATTGGCATGACACCTCTATTTCTAATGGCAGCCAGTGTCACCATACGGACTTAAATTTTGCCAGCTAATTATGTTTATATGATAAAAACATTCCCACTTCCAATATAGTCTGTGTAGGCCGCACACTCGCCCAATCCAACCACTTGATCAAGATTAGGTAGTGTGCTTAAATACACCCTCCCTGCACCTGGCCAAAACGAAGTGCGCATTTCAATCGAAAAACCATTCGTCGGATTCTTTGAAGGACCTTTCCAGGTGAGCATTTTAACACTTTTGTATTAAACGCTGATGGACAAGAGCATTGCACAAGCGGGCAGGTGCAGACATTAAGAGATAAGCATGAGCGCCGGGCAGAACAGCACTTAACGCCTTGTCCAGTGTCCGCACTTTGACGCCGGCCGCCTCATGGATATATAATCCAATAAATGTCCGTTTGTTGTTCTGAAATTAAATTGAATGATTTTTGTTTTCCACATCTCTGTCGAGTTGGGATCTCACTTTGAGGGCTTGCAATGTGTCTGTGGTATAATATCCGAATTTCTGTTGTTCCTCTTTAATTAGTTTTGTTAATAAAATTACAGATTGGTGTTATTAGTTGTTATATTAGGGAATTTGGCCAAAGAGTCTTTAGCCACTTTATAATGAATGAATTCAGACTGGTGTAGTAGGCGTTCCGATTGCTTGAAGAGATATGCGGTGAGGAGGGTTCATTGAATGTTGCAGAGGAATTTCTACACGATAGGAAATTATTGTGCTTAGAGCCGACAGTGAATCCATCGCATGTAGTCAACGTATTGCGCACTTCTATTTAGCCACTTGAATCGCATAAAAATCGTAAATATAACTAATGAATTTCCATCCTCAGTTAAGCAATTGCCCGCTATATGCCACAGAAAGTCCATCACTTCTTCTCTCTCCTTCTTTCAGGAGCTCGATGCAGGCCAAACGGCATCCACTTCATCCAAAGTGTCACAAGTGAAAAATGGCTGTTTGTTTATTTGTTCAGTTTAGACTTTTGTCGTGTTTAATGTGTTGAAAGTAATGTTTTCTAAAAGCGAAAAAAACACGAGAATTCGATGTGAGAGTGTTTTGGGAACTTTTGCGCCCCACTGTATAGCATGTTAACCCATCAAGAATCAGTTGTATTTTTGCAGGTGAGCGCAAAAGTTTAATGACACTTATTAATTTAAAATTATGCGAATAAGGAAAGTGTTCTGATTTTGTTCACATTCAGTCTTCGTTGGCAAAGGCTATAAATTAAAAAACGGAGCTTCTTGGTATTTATATTTTAGCAACTAAAAATCTGTAAAATGTTCGCAATTCTATTCGCGAATGAGGGACTGTATTTTCCTAAATGTTGTCATATTTAAAGTGGTGTATGATTGACGGACCTTAACCTTATAAATTGTGCGCCGTACTAATAACAGATTTTAGTCCCGACTTTAAATTTACGGAAGCTCACAATTGCGAAACTTAGCCACTGTAAACTACAAAAATTTAGAGTCGAAACGAAAAATGTTTATTGGTAATGCCCTGTGCGTTTACCATGGGCCTTACTAAAAACCATTTTTAACCTTATTCACACTAAATACTTTGTACGTCACAATTAGCCATTGTAAGTTTGTAAAGGGACACTATATATGGTTATTGGTATCGCGCCATGTTTCTCGAAAGTTGGGATTTTCTTAAAGGCTAATTTTTCAAATTGAAAACACGTTTTCCAAAGCCAACTAGTTTGGCAGCTAACAGATGATTTGTTCTGGTTTTGTTTTGCCATTTAAGCACGGCTATAGCCGAGAATATTCTGATTGAAAATTAGACTTCCATATTGGCCAGAATGTCATAATTTTTTTTTTGTAGGTCACAATACATTTTTAGCTCCGACCTTTAATTTAAGTAATTCACAATGGCTATATTTTCCATACGAATTTCGCAATTGTGAGCTTCCGCAAATTTGAAGTCGAGTCTTAAATATGATCATAAGTTGTCAATTATTTCTTGTTGTAAAAGAGAGCCTCTTTCAATCCCCAAAATTTGAGCAATGTGTGAGTAGGTCTCGCTCTTTCAATTTAGACAACCTTTGGGTTTTGGTCTTTTCAACAGCTGAGACAGAGTCTTGAGTTTAGCTCGGGTGGACTATTGTTAAATGTCTTAATTGCCACAACGATAGATATAAAACTAGAGATTTCCGGCCGTACCGTGCCGCGTTCATTGAAGACACTTAGCACCCATTTGTTGTAGTTGCTGCTTCCCACTACGTGTGACAGATGTAACTACACAAGTATTTAAGTAATGAAACAAAAGCTATACAATATAGCTCTTTTGCTGAGCAAATATGTGATCTGGTGTTCGATCAATGAAGCGATAGTTTTCTTCTTCACTTGCTGCGCCGCACCGGCGGCGCGACGCTACGGCCAGTCATGTATTATTGTTGTCCTATCTGTTGTTTCTGTGTACTGCCCTGCCATTCCATTATGAGTATCGTACTCTGCGTTGGAGGTACACTTGAGAGCCCAAATGGTGTGCGGTCTATAAAGCGCGACTTGTATAAATCTCCTTCTCCATCGTTGACGACGATGACGATGACGACGACGACGACGATCGATTTGTATTGTACGTTTATCGAAACCTCAAGTGCGTACTTGTGGTCTGCTTTTATTTAGTGTGGCGCAACGCACGTACCACAAATCTCGTTGAAGAGGCTCGCTCTCACCCGCCCCTCTAAGGCTGAGGAGCTATAATGTCATTTGCATGGCTGACGTTTATGATGATCACCAGCGCGATGATCACGATGATGATTATGATGGCGATGGCTGAGCGTTATTGTGGATAGATAGATTAAGAAGGCTAAAACAAGAGGGTCAACAAATTCAAAATGGATTTGTGTGCACAAAAACTTATAAAAAGAGGTGAAGAGATCAGCCCTGAGTGAGCGATAAATATCGTAGTCTTCAATAAGTGGTTTGCTATTTATTTCTCCCGGGGCTAGATAGAATCTTCTACACAAGCACGGACAGTGGAAACGAATTTAAGAAGGCTGTTTTGAATAATCCACAAGGTACCTTGCGGTGAAGTTTTTACAATCTGTGTCGCCTGTGCCATAAAAACCACCGACTCCTTCATTCACAGTCATCTAAGAATGGACCTTTAAACAATAAAAAAATGTCCCAAAATCAACTACTCTTACACAGTCATCTACGTTCCACAACTCACAATTGGATCATACGTCATACCCCACCGCGAGCGACCGGCACGACGACACAACAAACAAGCAACCAAAAGAAGGAAAATCAAGTAAAAGAGTCAATCGCACGTGCTTCGTTGGTGTTATAATGCAGCCAACTTGAGGAGTTTTTACCAGAGTATAGGATGATCTCGGTACTTGTCGGATCTGACCGACTGTGTGGCACGGAGACCGTACATAAATACATGCTATTTGTGAAGCGTCATCAACTCCATCATCAGCGCCAGCATCATTGGTATTTCAATGACACTCAATGGGTTTTTGTTATGTTAATTTAAAAGAAAGTACACTCTTGACGTTTGCTTTTTGTTTTCTTGTCCATATACCGATTGTATTATACGTACGCACACTAAGGCCAGACATGGGTCTTAGGTTTAAAAATTGATGGAAATAATATCCAAGTGTCCAGTGTCCAAAGAATAATCAAATCAAAACGATGCACTGTGAGAAATATGGCTTTCGGAATATACCTAGGCAGGGTCAATATTTTGGCGTCATAAAACAGGGCAGGGATGACAGAGTCCCGTATTTTATCGCGAGAGTCTGTCCGCCATCCTCTCTTGGCCTGGTTTCGTTGATTTTTTAATTAAAAGTTTCTACCAACCTTGGTCGAGATGCCAAAACTTTGTATGGCTCCGTACACCTTATTTCTATATAAAGGCAGTCGACAGCAGCCCTTAAATCGATATGTGTCGGTATGGTTGGTGTCGTACTGTGAGTAGCAGTTTCATCTGCTCGGTTCGGATTTGCCGCGTGCCTGTTCTTTAAGTAATTCTCTCGTTTGTTTTTGTCTACAAGGGGTCACAACCCTCTTTTCCATATATTGTTGGTCGTTAAATCAGTGGCGCTTTTCAGAAAGTGAATGCCAAAGCGAAGATGCAGAAGTTTAAGTTCACTATAGTTTTTTCCGTTGCTCCCCATTTCCAGACAAACGGGTTTTTCATGTGAAGATTAGAGTTGTGCCTCTGTTGTCGCACCTTTCCTCAGGACCGGGCCGACATCAAATCCCTCCAATTTGTATATTTCTCCATCCCTCAAATGGTCCTTCGTTCCGTGTCGCGCCAAAACGGAAAAGTTGCAAAAATTCAAAACCTTGTTGCATTAGAGTAGGCACGTGCTTGCTCACAAAGAATTAAGTCTGCCAACGAAAAGAAGCTTCTGTCGAAAGCCGCTTTTCTTACCGTGTATACCAATCGCACCAGTCCAACGTTTGAATATTCACATTCAGCAAATAGTCAGCGTATATATGGGTAAACAGGGTTCTTTTTTTTTTTTTTTTTTGGGGATATCTGTGTAAGTAGTATATTTTGTCGAGTGTTTATTTGGGTCGAATATTCATCAAAATAATATTTAAAAAATTGTTAACAACAAGCTGTTGGTTTTTATTTTTCTTTCTCTCATACTCTGGAGGGTTTTTTTCAAAACAAATTAGGCAGATACAATACAAGTCGACATTCCAGAAATGCTTGTTGTTTTTGTTGGATTTTATGTGTGTGGCTGTTGGCTTTTTGTTTTCTGTATAATATTCTCGAAACCGAACTCTTGAGCAGAGATTGGGGGCCATCTACTTGAAGTGTACGTATTTTTTTTTTTTTTGTTTTTTTACCTTGGCATGGCTGGGTGTCTTGTCTGTATGCGTTGCCACTTGAACGGGTTCGTGAATATCATTGTTGCATCTTATTATTGTTATTTTCGTTTATTTTTGTATTAAAGACTTGT
The DNA here is from genome assembly GCA_948293265.1 of Cheilosia impressa. Taxonomy (NCBI): domain Eukaryota; kingdom Metazoa; phylum Arthropoda; class Insecta; order Diptera; family Syrphidae; genus Cheilosia; species Cheilosia impressa. The sequence continues at coordinate 6,851,173 of OX411885.1, read as the reverse complement.
TTTGTTTCTCGGTTTCGACATAACGAACACCCGTGACGTGATGGTTGTTGTAATAGAATGATTTTTTTCCGAGATGAGCTGAATCTATTCTGTTTGCTCGTGGGTGGTGATGCGCCTCACAAAGAACTTTGGAGGGGGAAGAACGTTTGTACTTTTCTGTGTCAAACTTGTTCGAGTATGAAAAATCTTAATCTACAAACTACAATCATGGGAGTTTGTACTCTCTCTGGTCAGGTTTCTATCGCAGTCTAGCCTTCGAATCACCTTTACAAGGAAATTGTCAATCATGGTCACAATTTTACAATTTTAGTATTTTTGTAATTTACGGATCAGCTGCGGTCTTTCGTATTGAGTTGTCGTTGCCTGCGTGACAGTTTTTCCCCCAGTAATTACATCAAAAGTTGCCAGTTCTCTGTGTTCCTGCAAATTTCTGGGTGAATACAACACAGCTATCGATGTTTTTTTAGCCTCTATTGATTAAAGGTTAGAATTTTACAATTTTACAATTTTACTCCTTCCAAAAGTTCTATTTTTACAAAAGGAATGGCATCAGAATCGATGTAGAACTGACCTCGAAAAGGGTGCACCACTTCGTCAAGGGTTTTGGCGTTCATTTTAATTTTATGTCATTTGAGAAATGTGTACCTTACTCAAATAAAACGTGGCATCGTATTACATGGCAACAGTCTAAGAAAATTGGTTGGTAAATGTCTGCTGCTATTCGTCCGTGTGTCAATGTCAAAGTTGTATATAATGTATATGTATACGTCAAGTTCGGGCGGATAGCTACACGGAAATTTTTTTCTTCTAAATTGGAAGTAGAAGTTTCTTAAAACAAGAAAATAAAGTACGGTTATGGTCCTAGCCATTTATTTCTTGTTTTTAAAATTTTCTGTGAATGAATCAAGAATAAGAGAAAAAAGGAAATTTTAGAAAATTATTCTTGGATTAAGAAACGAATTCTTTAATATTCTCAAGAATTGTTTTCTTCAAATAAGATTTATTTTTCTTAAATGGTGCAAAGGTTTTCTTGACCCAAGAAACTGATCGCTTAATGAGATATGTGACATTAAGAAATTATTTGTTATATTAAGAACTTTGGTCTATGATCATGCAGAATTTTGCTTGATTCAAGAGCCGGTTTGCGCAGAATGAAACTTGGCATCAAGAACTATTTTCTTATACCAACAACTTTTTCCTAAAATCCAGAACAATTATTATAGTTCCCAGAAACAAATATTTGAATTCGAATTGTCTCCCCAAGAACATTTTTCATACATAGCCAATGACTGCGAGCAAAATAAATAATATTTCTTCTTTTTGAACAAATATGTAACAAATTCGGAATAATTCTTCTGATATCAAAAGATTTAAATATTTCTTGTATTTTTGATGTTTGATAAACTTTGAATACTTTAACATCAAAAGGAAAGATTAACACTTAACACTTTTATTTTAAAAACACATTTTAGGAGACACTTGAACTGATTAAAATAGAATGGATGATTAACTGCATCGAGCTTGCAATACAAACATCTTGTTCCCTTGCGGGAGTGGTAGATCAGGGTGAAGCTGCTTTCTTAAAGCCTACTCTAATTTCTATATGTAAGCATTTTTTGCTCACATATAGAAAAAAGTAGTAGAAATAATGTCAACCGAACACATAATATGTCACATTCTACGCACACTGCGTAGTAAGTATTTGGTATTTCTCGATATCAGAAATTGTTTCTTATAAGTAAGAAATATAAATGAAGTAAACCTTGAAATCGAATGGCTGCGTCCGTGTCTGGTGTCTGCTTGATAGGTAACAACCGAACACATACAAAACTGGTCAAGTTACTATATAAAAAGAAGAAAGATGTTTCTTATACTCGGCCTTATTTTCATAATATAAGAATCTATTTCTTATATGCAGTACATAAAGAAGTAAGTTGAACGTCAGCAACAGTACGTCGAAATAATAAATAAAATGAATTCGATCCAAATTATGCTGGAATAGTTTTAATAATTCTTCTAAATTGCTGCAATTATTTTCTTGGAACTAGAAAATCTACTATCAAATAATTACTTCTTGACTTCAGAATATATTTCTTTAGTTTTCTATACAAAATTCGTTTTTTAAATCAAGAAATATTTGATCGTTTAGGTAAAATTCTTTTTTTGCCAATAAGAATGATTTTCTAGATCCGAGAATTAGTGTTTAATTACAATTAAATTAAATTCGAACAAAGAAGAATTTGTTAATTTTTAAATTTCCTCGATTCAAGAAACGAAATTTCTTTGTGTAGAAAATAATTTTCTTTCCGTGTACCTCAGCTGAATAAGGCGTCCGAATAGCAAACTTGGGTTATAATTTGGTACATATGCAACTCCAATATAACTATCAAGTTATTTCCTAAGTATTGCAGTAACATTGTCACATCGCACATTGTTAACCATAGGTTTGGTTTCCCCTCATACTTTGCAACAAGTCTGTTGTATTTGTATTTTACTTGGGTTAGTTTTTGTTGAATGATAGTTTTATTACGTTGCACATTGCATTTAACGTAACTGTTAAGTTGTATGAAAAATGTTTCTATAAACATTCGAGAAGTTTTAAATAAGTTATTATTAGAATGTTTTTTGAGTCTACATGTAGACAAACAAGTTATGAAGGAAAGGTAAATGTATTCGATCTGAAGCATGTTATACTAGAATTTCGAATTTGCTGCGATTTTTTACCAAAATCGAATACGAATACTACTTTTGTCACGAATATTAACGTTCTTGGGTCCGCAAAATTAACGCGCTTTCAAAAAAGCGTTAAATAGGTAGAAGAAATGTTTAAAAATCTGAATATATTAAAATTTGTATTTAAGCTTCAAAATCCCAAAAAACTTGTAGAAACAAGTTTTAATATACCCTCTATATCAGTTTCTATTAAACTGAATTGTAGAAACTATGTTATTGTATTGGGAAAATTGAAAGGTATTTTTCGCAACTTAAAATATGGGGTTAAATACGTTCATAAAATGGTGGAAAATATGGCGGTTGTTACATGAAACTTTATTAAAACATTAACCATTAGTACAACTTCAATTTTCCTTGAAATGCTATTGAAATGAAGGTACAACAAAATAACAACTGAATGTTAGCAAACTGTTGTTTCCATATTTATTACAACATCACTATAATTGAAAATAAGCTTTAATGGCATTATAACTTCTTTGTAACTTACTTTGGTTTGGTCGAACACATTATAGTCAATGTTGCCAAACATTCTTAGAAAAACTGAATATAAGATATAACCAGGGAATATAAATAGCACGGCTGTGTTACAGTTATAATAAATGATTATCCTCGTCAGTTATCCGTCATTATAGAGGTGAGTACACTGTTAGAAAATGTAAGCAATATATTTCCCAACAATATAAGTTACATTAAACATTTTAACTTACATTTGATTGCTTACTTACATATTAAGTTTTAAATGATAAAACTACATATCAGTGCTATTTTTCCTCTTCGAGGATAAAAAACCTGATCTCACTTCTACAACATATTTTGTAATTGCGGATCCTTTACGTGGAACAATATTACATTCGAGGTTATATCTTCTTTTTGTGCTTTGAAGTAACATTTTCTGGAATATAGAATCATTGCGGAATGCCGAGTTGGCAACGCTGATTACAACCACTTGATGTGGTGAAGTATTTTAAGTTATAATGAAGTTAACGTCATGAATACTTTTTTGATAATCTTAGCGAACTCGCAAACATAGGTATTAACTGCCTCCAACGCTTTATTACTAGCTCCGGATGGTTCAACGGGTAGTCTATGAGTACACAGATCCAGTGGTATCACAATGGGCCTACTTTGGCCTAAGTGAGGCTGCACCTGAGGCAGTCTGCCACGCTAACCTAACCTAACGTCATGAAACTTGGCGCTGACATTTCGATTTTCTCATCAACATCATTATAAGAAATAAAAAATGACGACTAATAATTCCAAATGGCTTTAGAATAGCTGTCTTATAATGAAACATATTTGACTTGTTAAAATTCTATAAACGTAATTTGTACATAATAAAAACGTTACGACTTTTGATTTTAATTAAGTTACTTCGTTGTTAAGATTCTGCTATATAAAAGTTTCACGGACTTTTTAGTTAGAGGTACCCAAAATCAAAATAAGGTAGGCCCAGGGTCCCTACGGGCCTGTTGCGCCAACTATTTATTTTATTTTTTTTTACCCAAAATTAAAATTTACTAAATGTAACTGCAATATATTACCAACCTGTTTAAAACTCTAACTTACGAACTTTTATGAAACTATTTTCAAACATCCCCCCTTTTTGTAAACAAATTTAAAACTTAAAAAAACGTAATTATAACATTGCGAATGACAAAGTTACAATTAGTCCATCATAAACATGAATAAAACTGATATAGAACGGATTTTGTTACATATTACTTAAATATAACAGAAATACAATCGAAGTTTTGTTGCAAATCACAATCTGTGCTATTCCGTGGCATAGTTTACAGTAAAAGAAATTTGGTTAGTAAATGTAAATGGCTCGCTATGCCGAGTTCGAGAGGCTGTTACCTCCGAGGCCCTACTTTTTAAACCCTCCACAGGAAGGTATATATTCACTTTGCCATTACATTTGTAAGGCCAAGAAGGAGTCACCGGAGACCTCATAAAGTATATTATATATTCTGAATCAGGATCACATTCTAAATCAATTTAGCCATGTCCGTGTGTTTGTCTGTCCGTCTGTCCGTTGAGAGCACGATAGGGCCCAAAGGAATTGACATAGGCGAATGAAATTTGTTGAAAGGACTTCTTTTTATCGTCGTCAGGTTGGTATGTCGGTCAAGTAGTTCTGGTAGCTCCCATACAAAACCAATTTTGCATGACTTGTATGCAGTGGAGGGTATCAAAACATCGGACAGGCCGATGATAACACTTTTACTTGTTTTTTTTAAGATCTTGCAAGAATTCTCACCAACCGTTGTAGGTATTTAGGCTTGGAAAGAGTTTTAGCCCACCAGGGTCGCTTCCGATAGTAGCATAGCAGAGGCGGGAGTAGTTTGGCGTGTGGTTGTGGACATATAAAGGATCAGTCCTCAAATTCAGCATATTTTTAGGTTGGAGCCTATTTCAAAAGTTTCAAGTTTGAAAAGTAGATGCAAATGGTGGCCACTGTCTTGTTATTTATTCAAAGAGAACCATAACAATTACAAGAACCAAACTGCCACTTCCCAAAATGTGAATGTTCTGCCCCCTGCAGCCTCATTAGTCATTAGTCCCTATCCGTCGGAAAGAATATTTCCCAAATGAAACCTACAAAAGATTCGTTGTAACTCAATTGGCAAATCCTCATAAATATTCACAGAAAGCATAACTTTCCCCAGAATATTCTACGAGTTAGGTTTACATTTATATCGACGACAAAGTTTCAGCACATCCTTTCTGCAGGCGCAGTTATAGATACATAGGTGGAGGTGCCTTCCTATACCTACAACTCGATCACATCATTATGCCTTCAACTTGGAAAGTAACTTCCATGGTTTCCGCCATAGGAATCCTTGCAAAAGTTAATACCTGCAGCTAGGACAACTTGAAACAAAGAAAAAAATAAGAAAATGTTAAAGGAAATTGTCTACCACTTCCGCAAGTGCGATTTTGTTGCTATAAGCTCAAACTTCCACTGACCTTGGGTTGGTCGGATTGCTATTCATCCGAGGAAATGAATTTGGATTTACATATATCCACTCCACACATACCTACATCGTAGGTGTTTACTTTTAGAAATTTAGATAGATGAGTCTGCTGCTGGTTCGTTCGTGATTGAATTTGTCTGGAGAAACATTTTTCAACGCCCATTTCCGGGATGGAATACGCTCCGATGTGAAATACACTCCGCCCACTAAAGTGTATGGTGAACTGGTGCTGTAGCACCCACCCATATCTACAAATACGAACAAGCAGTCGTCATATCATCCCGACTCCCGGGTATATCCATGTGGATTTATTTTGTGGATTTTCCATAAAACTATACCTTTATTCGTATTGCACGGATGTATACGAATACGAGTAGAACATGCGCTTAGCTCACCGCAAGGATTTGTATATTTCATTTGGATTTTTGAGCAAAGGTGCGCAAGGAAGCCGTGCGTCCAAATCCAGTGGGACGGGGTGTGCCATTATGTTTTCGAGTTGCCTCTTGTTTGTTTGTGTCGTTAAATGTTTTTGTGCCGCTGGAGATTTGCGAAAACATTTCAATAGGTACCTGCTATATACCCACGTCCACGTATATACAGAAAATTCCTTAAATCGAGTGTTGAAAACAAGAAAAAAACATCTCTGGCTGAAGAAGAAGCTACTTTTCGTTGCAGAACCTCAATTGTGCATTGTTGTAATTTAGGGAACAGGTAAAAATATTCTTGGGTGATTGTCTTAGGCTTCCTAAAATCCAAAAAAAAACCGAGACAATAGTTAGTTTCCGACCCAATTTACAAATCACATTTGGGAAAGCAACCAAAAACCGTTTCAACTACTGACGAAACTTTGTAGAGGAAATTTCGAACTTGGGTTTAATTTGTTCATCAGCTTTTGAGGTTGCGATCGAAGGACGGCGTTCCCGATGCACGTTAAAAGAGTTACCGTCTCATCTATCCGACGCTTACTATTTTTCTTCAGATAGTTCAGCAGCATCTACTTGAACTGGACGGTATGAGAGTCCAGTCAGCTTGATTCTTTGCAATCATTTGCTATAGTCACGAAAATACTAAATCTGTAAGGCGAAACGTTCGATCGTTTTCTTTTGCACGAACGATTTACTTCTACAACTTAGAGCAAGTCATTCGTGTGCACGAAAACGTTTTATCGTTTTTACCGTACAGAATCTGACCGCTGGTTAGGCAACGAATCGTCGGCTAGAGCTTGTTCGGAATCCGCGTTCTTAGGACCAGAAATAGAAATCAAACTATTACTCTTTTAATAATGAGAACCTATACAACTGAGAAAACGCGTTTATAAGATTTGCCAATTGACATCCATTTTAAAGGCTAAAAGAAGTCTTATTGATAGCATTGGTGGCAAAGAATAAATTGTAAAAGCTTGCTGTATAAACCTTTGATTTGACTGCGCAACGCTATATACCGCGTAGACACTTTACCAATTTCCTCTTCGACCTCGGGAACAAGCTTTCATTATTCTTTGATTATAGTTCCTGCTGTTTATATGGCTTACTTGCACTTGGACCTGGGGCTCAACCAACATCCCTCTCCCGTTGGCGCGATCTTTGGCTAACATCTCTGGCTGAAGAAGTTTCGCACTCCAAGTTGGTTGAGGAAGCTTATAGGAAGCTGGGAAATTTTGCATCATCTTATAGGGGAACAGGCCTAGAGGTTTTAAGCAGAATTAATAAAGCTGGTGCCGCCTTTGGAGTATCCTTTGTCCCATTCTCTCGTAACTTGTTACACCATTCTGCAAACATCATTTGGTATTGTTTTGGATTAGTGTTTGAAAAAAAAAGACTTTTTGAAACATCCATAAATGTCAACTGCTAGGCAAAAAGGTTCTAGGTAGAATTTTAGGAATTTCAAGAATTCCGGGCTGCAAATTTTATTCATCGAAAACTTAGGGAGTAAAACGCAGTCCCAGTTTAAACTATATAGGCTCCTTTTCCAGCTATCAAATGACAGCGAAAGGATATCTCAGCGGCACTAAAAAACAGTACCAGTGACCCATATATACAAAGCAGTCCTATCTGAATGACACCCACAACTTTAAAGATCATAAAAAAAAAATGTTGTCCCACCAATCATTCACTTTAGATTGTAATCTTACTCCAAATTCCATTTGTAAGGACAATTGCATTGCATATACTGAAATTTGATTTAACAGCGACCCCTCAGCATCACACAATGCACCGACACCAACACCAGCCATCATTGGATTTGTCGCAAAGGGAAACGATATATAGGAAAATAATTAATAAAAGCATTCACAAATGTTGTGGAAAATATCTTGGCACTCAAAGGACTAATTCCATTTGCACATTTCATTGAAAACATAATTAGTTTAGGTTGCCAAAGTGTAACAAGATACCTACATATTATTGCCACCATGACAGAAAGGAGCGCAGCGAGTGTTGGTGTTAAAACAGTTACCCGAATTGGAAGGAAGGGTGCAAGTTCGAAGCGACGAAGAGAAGGGCCTTGTCACTACGATTCCTCGCCTGTCTACCGTATAATTTACCAATTTTCAGAAAATTTAATTTTGAGTGCTTTACCATTATCCAGGCTGTCTACCAGTAGACTAAATGTGTGTTTAGGTATAGTCATAGTGTGTACTGAGAACCATTAAAGCCGTAGGTATTTTAATTTGTGATTCTTGGAGGAGGTACAAGTGGGAAAGACTTGTTTTTGTCGACCAAATAAATAGACTCTGCGAGAGCTCTTGCGGCATGCAACGAAATTTATAATAAAAACTGCAAACGATGAAAGGATTCAGCAAAAAGGGACCGGCTTTACTGAGATTTATAAAGCGTGTTCCATAATTAATTAGAAAGCTTACATTTTTTATTGATTCATAAAGTATACATCGGATAAATGGCCGTCATGGCCTTGCTGCCAAGTAAGTACTCTTTTATTAAAATTTTCTATGACCGTTTCGAATAAATGTGTTTGAATTTCATTAATACACCTCCTAATTTCCTCTTTCAAGACGTTGGTGATCGTGGGTTGTTTAACTTCAGAAAGAACCCCAAAGTAAAAATTTCAATCGCAAGATCTGGATGGCGATCATTGCGATCGCAAAACGGCCGATTACACGATTAGGACATGACTCATGCAGTAACTGAATTGTTTCTCTGGCTGTATGGCATGTAGCACCGTTTTGTTGGAACTAAATGTTGGTCACATCGATATCTTTTAGTTTGGGCTCTGAAAACAGGGTTTTTAGTGAGAATTCGCTGTAGAGAGTCAACAATACTCTAGCGAACTATGCTTTCTGTTCAACGACTCGTGACAGGACACAGAGAGTGTTTTAGATCACTAATTGATCAAGTCTACCTGAATTTTTCAATTATTCCCTTCGCAGTAGATGGTTTTAAATCATGACGGTGATTTTTTATACGAAAATTGCGGACTGGAGCTCAACAATGAAAATGCGTTGTTCTTTCGTATAGCGCTCCATTTTTACTGACCCCGAACTGTCAGCTGTCACATTTTTATCTTTTTTGCGTTGGCATCACTGTACTATTCAATGGCGCAAAATTTAAATTTTGCGTAAATTATGGGACATACTTTATTTCCAGTATTGGCACACTTTTTCAGGGAAAATTAATTTCAAATCTCGTTTTAGTAAGTCTGAGATCTTGCTAATTTGATGTGTCTCTTTTTTGGTCACTTGAACAGCTTTTTCAGTTGACATTAATGACGACGAATCTAGTCAGAAATTCCACGGCTGGAGTACCAAGTTGTCGGTTTGCATATTTGACTGACATAGAAAAAGCGACGTTACCCACCAATCTTGGTTCATGGTATATCTATATCTAGTCCAGACCAACAAGGTTCTTGAAAGTGCCCAATTTTTTTTCGGTTTTGTCAGTTTTTTATAAGTAGACTTACGTTTCACATTTCACCATATACAGACAAAAAAAAATGGACTTAAACCCGGTCCAATTTTTTTGAAAAAATAGTGGAAAAAATGAAACTCCCATGTGGCGCTTTTTTCGACACCTTTCTTAGACAGCAACAGAGTTTGCATTATTTCATTTCAAAGTTCCGTATATCCCTAAAAATTACGAGACACAAAGTCCCGACTAGATTCTACGAACCACAATGGCGAAGTTATCCATTTGAATTTACCCATTGTGACCTATAAATTATTTGGTATGAAGTTTAAAAATGATTATTAGTAAGGCCCTCTGCCTTTTAATCAGCGGACAGACATTTTCGACCTAATTCCAAGCCCCTCGTCCCATTCTTAATGTACTTCTGCACAAACCCACGGCATGATGTCCATTGCTCATTAGAATCGAGCGCGAAACGGGTTCATTGGTTTTACATTGAAATTACAACATTTAATTCATTTGATCGAATTCACTCGAGTGTGAATTTAGTGTGTGTCAAGTAAAAAATGTAATTTGTCGACAGCACACACGCACATCACGCAGAGTGTCACACTGGAGTGTAAACACTCTGCGGCGCTGCAAATAACACCATCCATTGTCGCTCCGTGTCCGCAGCCTGCGCGCATACATCTTGAATTTATTGTTATTGTGACCGATTACACGATTTATCAATTGTTCTCATTCATTCCACTCGAATGGGATCATTATCGCTTGTAACAAAAGAAAAAGAACGACCTCTACTGACTTCAGTCAAAATAGAATTCCTCAAGTGCAAATAAAAGTTTTCCTCTGTAACAATATGTGCGTCATTGATTTCTCTCTTTTGTTAAGGACGTTTGTGATTTTGTATCCTTCGGCTTTTTTTTTACATCTCTTCTCAGAGCAACTTAATTTGTGTTGGGATGTTGTGTGTGTGGCCCCCGGGGTTGGACAGCGACGTGTGATGTTTTCAAGCCAAGCTAAGGGTTTGCAAATTGCAATCGGCTCGAAATTTTGTTCCCTGCTGAGAGAATTTTCATTTTTATTCTCATGTCTATAGCGGATAAATAAAAATAACAAAGTAGCTATTATTCTGACAGGGAAATAAGCGAATTTCTAGGACCCAACTTTCTTTAGTACGTCAGGGGCTTGGTATTTTGGGGTTTTTGGATAGACATATACCTATAGTTGTGCGTAGCTTAATGGAAGAGGATAGCTTTCTGTTTTGCATGTGACTCGGTGGGAATAGTTTGGTACTAACCGCGTTTGTCCTGTAGAAAAACCAACGTTTTTTAGGGGGTAGATACAAAGAGCCTCTCGCAAAAGCCTTCGACCAAATGCACCATTGAAAACGAAAAAAGCGCGCGTGCATTGTCGGAAGATATTGCTGAAAACTTCCGGTAACGAACGTGACCCTATTAGGGACAAAAGGACCAGTTATAACAAGAGCTGATCCAGGATATCACTCAATAACCTCCACACACTCTGGAAACCGTAATAGGATAAATCTATTCGAATTGAAGAGCACTCTCTTGACAGGATCGCTACTATACACAATCAATTAGATGGATTATTTATGGGATTTGCGAAATTCCTGCCTTATCCCTCTACCAGGAAGTAGGGACCGAATTTCCATTGTAAAAGATTTCAAAGTTAAATTCGTATGACTCCTGTTTTTACATCCTCGCACTGTGAGCACATTAACCACCTTCTTCGTGCCTAATGTGTGATAATCTCTGCTTTCTTTGGAGAAATTTTCTTTTTCTTCTTCGGAAAAACTAGCAAGCAGTAGATAAGTGCGCGTACCTACCTGCTAACTGTCTCTGAACAGGGTTTAAACGTGTCCTTTTTGATCTGCTATTACAAATCAATAAAAAAATATTATCATTAAGTGGAAATTTGAACTTGTTCGGTGAACCCGACTCGTTTATTTGCTGGTCTGGCCAACCCCTTTTGCAAGAAGGATAACACCGAAGAACAACACGTATAGGCACTGCATAATTTCCATAGCCCATGGGACTACAACGCAGCGACGAGGTGACAACACAATAAAAGGGTGCACGACGACAATGTACGCGCATAGTTTTCCTAAAGAGCTTAGATAAATCTAATTACCAGTCCTTGACGTTAATTTTTCTACGTTTCTCTCTTTTGTTGAAATTATGCGGCAAATTGACGCAAATCAGAGAATACAAAACTAAAAAATGGGCTAATTGGAGAATTATAGGCATTTAAGGATATATCGAATTTAGTTAGAGACAACTGAAAAATTTGTAGCACTAGGAAGGTCAATTCATTGGACCTTAAGACGCCAGTGAATTTTGCCTTGAAATACAGATTTTTGGCAATGATTAGACAGTGCGGGCTGTCTGCGTTTTGATTTGTTCAAATACGTCTGCGGTATATGATTTCTTAAGAGGCCCATACACTAACCACTAAGGAAGGAATTTGTTTGTCAATTAAAAAAATTGCGTGAATCAGCTTTCCAATTGCATTACAATATCCAAAAGTCATAAGGCTCCCCTTATGAGCTCCTTATATTGAACAAACAACTGTCTATGTCAAAGTTTTGAGAGCGCCCTTCTATTACCTCGTTCAAATACAACTTCTAAATCGAATCGCTTGCAGTAACGTCAATCTTATTAAAGCTTCCGCTTCCTACCTCGACCCTATTCTGACGCTGACGCGAATTCAATCTGCATTCATCCCTCCTCCCATTACACTTCGTTAGATATAAATCTGTGAAAAATCCTACTGACCCCCTTTGCTTGGGCTCAGGCTCATGCTCATGATCACGGACAAACGGGGCCAAAGCACCACACCACCGACCCACCCCTAATTCCACTTATGGAAAGTCGTCCTTACAACCGTCTCACACACCTATTCGCATAGTACCTACCTATTCAAACAAAAAGTGTATTCCAGCTAAAATATGGGAGGATATAGGACAAAATTTAATGGGACTCGGAGACAACCGGTGTATTGGTAGATTCCTATGGCAAAATGCGAATGTAACCACTGTGCGCGCATACAGCGTGCTGCCTATAAACTTCACACTAACGCAAACTTATCCTTTTTCTCTTTCTGGATCGTCTGTATCTCGCTTTTGGTTTTCTTCTTTTCGGCCAGCAAACGGAATGAAAATTTTTATATTGATATACCTACATTCAACTGGATACCTATACTCTTGTCGTATTGCGAGGACGAGGAGTAAGAGAATCCTCTTGATGGAATACCTTTGATTTGTATTGCCGGCTGATCTTGTGTTGCTTGTGTAAGTGTGCGTTCGCGCCCGAGATTAGGGTGTGTTTCCATTTAAAGTTACACAATAGTCATGTAAAGGGCGTTGAAATAATTTTCCATTTTATGATGCTTCCTGCTTCGACTGCGAGTTCGAGGGTGCCGTTGCCATCCTACAACAGATATTGCTCAAAATTATAAATTCTAGGTGGATAAATGCTTATATGTGAGTGTCGTCGCTATTGCTGCTCCATGTTGCACAAATAGCTTTGGTTTGGTGTCACCGCCATCATATGGCTTTTGTGTCATTTCATGCTCTTTCGTATAGGTACCAGTCCGCCATTAGAGGGCCACCCTTTTTACTGGGTTGGTTTCTGGTTCGGCGAAAGGACTCTGAAAGCCTTTGTGTTGGTATATTAAATGATGGCTGGTTTCATATTTCCCCATTGTTTCCTCTTTGCGAATGTGGATGGGGGGCTCTGGTATAAAATTTGTGTGGCATTTAAATTTTATTCGCTTTAATAGGTACCTATGTAAGGTTACCGCTATTTTGACGTATAGCTTTGGCAGTTCGAAGAACGAAGGAAAGGAGAGCAAGTTAACGAAGTTGACAGCAGATTTAACTGCGATTGGTAAGCTTGTTCTGTTGAACCCACATAACTACTTACCTATGCAAAGACCCTTAAGGAATTTTTTTTAGCTCAGAACAGAATCTGAAATGTGTACAAAAAGCCTTCGTGTTTCTTGTTTAGCAAAGCATCGCTTCTTTTATTTAAGAGCTGACATAATTCTGAAATCGAGCTTACTTACTACTTAGGGGGCGCTACTGTCCGCAGTGGACGTCAAACAACCAACAGAGCTGTCTAAAAAAAATCTAAGCGAAGCACCTTTTGACATCTTACCCTATGCCTGCTTGCTATAATCAGGAACGCGAATGCTGGTAAGGCAAAGAAGAAAATGGGTTGGAAAAAGGTGTAGAAGGCAATACCAAGATCGCTCTGACCGCAATCGTAGTCGTTAGTTCTGAAATTGCCCAAGCTGCGTACAGTGCGGTCTACTCTGAACGAGAAAAGAAAAATGCCTTCTGTTGAATATCTTGAGATTGCTGTGTCATTTAGGTAAAACTTTGCAGAGTTATATATAGGGTGTAAGACGGGGATTCATGTCAATTTGCACAGAATTCTGCAAATATTAAGTGACTAAGTTAAAACGCAAGTTTAATGCAAGGAAATCGCACAAAGACAACTTTGTACAATTTGCGCAAGCCGCTCGCAAGCTTAAGCTACCCGGATCTAGCAGAACGTGCGCAACTGACTTACCCAACTGTGTGTAGGTGCCTAAGTCCATTCAATTTTGTTTGTCCATTTTCAAGCGAGTCACTCGAGAAGTAACTATTTTCTAGAATGGACTTTTGCCCGTTAAATGTGAAAAGACAGTGACCCCCTGCCCTCTGCCTTATCGGCGACTGAGAATTGGCCGTTTTTGGGAAACTATACATTTTAAGGTGTGCGGTACCATAGAAAGAAAAACAAGTCGCAAAAAACAATAGATACTAAACAAAAAAATGTTGAAATTTGTATGGAAAATTTGACGTAGGTACATCTACAAATATGACACTTGCGTCATAACAATAAAGCAGCTTACTAATTTTGTTTTCTATACACCAAAAGTGACACTAAATATCCCAGGATTCGCTAGAGAGGCCATTTATTCGAAAAGAGTTCACAGTTTAAAAAGTTCAATTTGACGTATATACGTCAAACCAATTCTCGGGCGACGTAATACTCTTTTTGCATGAAAGAGATTCCAGTGTTCGTCGTGTTTAAAGTTTAATAAAAAGCACCTTCCTTCTTTTCGGCACGGCCTTGTTCTGTGTGAAGGACCGTGTTTCTTTCTTTCGCCACTCCATAGCAAAAAAATTAATTCAACAAAAGGAAACTTTTATCTACAAATTCAATGTGTTCGTAGCACAATTTTCTATTCCAATACCACCGGACAAGTACCAGCGTTGCCAGACGGTTAATATATTTCCCCCCAGACAAATCTGAAAAACCCCCAGATTTAGCTATTTTCAAGAAAAAAACCCTTACATTTTTTTTTTTCAAAAAATATATTTAAAAAGCAAAAAGTTAATTCAACACAAAGAAAATTTTTTTTTAAATTTTGTAGGTATGTATCTATGTATAGGTATTTATTGCTCTGCTTTTTTCCACCCAAATGATTGTGAACTTTTCGCAAACGCAATAGTGTGTGATGCATATAGCTTTAGATAGGGGTTAATTAATACACTGGCACTTCTCAATGAATATTGGAATGCGTTGGAATGAAATGGAATTGCCAGACATGTTTACATCGGACATAGGTAAGGTACTCGAATATACATTGATTTGGTTTGTTGGTGGTGCAGTTGCTTTGTAGCTTACTATTACGATGCTTTTTAGTGAGAAAAAAAAAGAAATTAATTGAACGCAGTTACAAAATAAAACCCTCAGATTTCCCCCTAAACAATTTTTCCCCCCAGATTTTCCCCCGTCGGCCAAAAAAACCCCTAGATCTGGGGGGAAAACCCCCAAACTGGCAACGCTGACAAGTACTTACATTTTAATTTCGAAGCACGTGGCTGAGCCTTATTTCCGATTCTGTCCACTGTACTGTGGGGCGTTGTCGAGGAATTACCTATCTTGGGATATGTCCCTTGTCCGATTCCGATACAGCAAGCTAGTAATGATATATATAATGTTATAACTGAACAATGTGTGCGGTCAGTTTTAGTACAGCTTATCGATATGATTTGTGGAAGCCGATTGTGCGAGGAAGGCATCGCATGCATACCTACGCTCTTGAACTTGGTCACCCTTTTTGATTGATTTTGATTGCACTGGTTCGACGACGGTAGAGGTGTGTCAGATTGTAATAAGTGTAGCTGTAGCTGTAGCTGTATTTTGGGGTAAAATTTTGTAAATTTGTGAGAGCCATCTTCTCAAACTTACACAATCGATTCCATATCTCTATCTCTGCTTGTAATAAAATTGTTTATCTGTATGTAGGTGGTTCTATCACACATCGCATCCGTATGTGTATTTTTCAGACAAAACACAGGACTTCATGGCGCAACTAGTTTTTATTTTATTGCAATCGAAAGTATCATTCAGAAGATATAAAGTTATCTGGAAATCCATTGTGCGCTGTGCGATACTGTCTTAAAAACTTCGATGAAACAATGGTCTTTACAGTTTTGGATTTCAGCTCAGATGTGTCCCTGGGTGGCGCAAGGACTTTTGTTAAACGTGCGCCGCGTTATTTGCGTTCGTTTAACGCTTGTATCCTCTTACAAAATGGCGGGCACAGGTACAGTTTAAACGATTTTAATTCTTAGCAAAATAATAATTCTTAATAAAATCGAACTGAGAAAAACACTTTTACAAGCAATTTGAGTGGTCCTTCGTTGGAGTCAAGTGAGGTTGCGTCTCCATCACAAATTTTAACAGCAAATTAGATTACATCAATTTAAATTCATTTTTTTGTCGATATACACCCATCTCTGGCTGGGAAGGAAAATGTTTTCGTTTTCGACTGTCCTACGCTGCCGTCGTATCCGTTAACGGTATACACAATTATACATCCCCTTTGGCATCATAATACTATGTATACACAGAGGCAGAGTTTTGTGTTGGATCGATAACCCCCTAGAGGATTGGTGGTTGTGCCTTGTTATGCCAATTTTTTTCTGCCTCGTCTTACGCATCATTTTGGGTCTTTTCCGGCTGTCTGGTATGTTCCGGTGCGCTCTTTATTCACTTAGCCATACGAAGCCATATTGAAGCGGATGATTTTGATTATATGACAAGACCGACAATAAAATAATAAATACATTCGAAGGAGATTATCAAAACAATTACCTCTGTCGACAGGACGATAGGCGAGCACCACACTGATGAGTGGGGAAATTTAAATATTCCCTTTGTCGATGTGTGCGTAGTGTGACGTTTGTGTGTGTGTATGTTTTTGTAACCCGATAACATCATCCTTTTGTCGGTTTTTCAGATTTATTTATGAACAACTGGAACAAATAATTCAACAAGCGCATTCATCTCGAGGATAATCGCATTTTCCGCTAATAATTCGACGCTTAGCGAAGAACTTTTGGCGTGTTTTCGGCACAGTATACAGTGCATGGGGTGGCACGAAAAAACCCAGCTAAGCCATCAGGCGGCGCACCCTTGCTGATGATCTGCGTGTTTCTGGTGCGCCCGCAAGGGGGAATTCAATAAAGTCGCTGATGGAATGGTTTGACAGCAATTAAATGCGTGATGTGTCAATTCGAAGGATGTTTCGAGCGTTTCGTGCGTAAATGGGTATAGCTTGCAGTTGTGCGGACAGTAGTAAGTGAATTAGATTAAATGTGCATTAGATGTGCGGTGTGAGTTGAACACGCACAGACGGTATTTAGTTGAGAGCATTTGGAGGTAATCCCATTTATCAATATAACTGATAGATGAAGTTCAGGGGTTTTTGTGTGACATTCAATACTTTGCGGTTGAAAGGAGTTTTGAGCGAGGAACCTACATACTTTCTTCATCCTAAGATCCTCATTCGATTTGGTTAATTTGAGACCCTAAACACAGCAACATTAGAAACATGATCGAGCTTACGCGCGCCACTAGAGCCTTTCCAAACTCTGGTAAGAGCTTCGCTGCATTTGAACAGAGCGCTGTACGGGTTGGTTGTTCTGCATCGAAAAATATCACAAAGCTTGAAAAAACTAAACACCCATAGCGGGTACTTGTAGCACTGCGCCACCCAGTTTCTCGCAGTATTTACAAAACACCAACAAGTAGGTATGCCTAACAAGCAAAGCAGACTGTCCTCGACAAATTTGCTTTTGTTTCCCGTATCCTTTATCTGAGGCTAAAAACGTATGTTCTCCTGCCCAATGATAACATCACCCCCTTTTACGCATCAACAACAAAAGCTGGATGCTTCAATTGACAAATTAGTTGAACATCTCGTATTGTTGTTACGCACCATTTTCCGCAAGAACCCTCCCACCCTGCAATCTTCTTTACCACCCCACGCGCGCAGTTGAAACTATTACGGAAGCTATTATTTTGCTAACAATATTAGCTCATGAACACACCACTCAACTCGTTGCGCTCGCTGTACGCTGGTGGTCGTGGTGTGATGGCTCATTTTGGGCGTGGGCGAACGCGGGAGGAAATGTGTTTGTCCTTATATTAAAATAACAAAACGACTTAAAACTCCGCCAATGTCTCGGCTGTTATACGCTTTGATGCTCTTCTGTCGTGCAGACCATCCGCTGGCTGATGGTGATGGTGAAAATTTCCCATGGGACTCAGGCTAAGCCTTTGGCGAAATCCTTTAAACAGCATTACATTGCCGCTGCTATACTAGTCTGCGGATCGGGTGGCATCACAAAACCGCACAACTGTGCTTATTCCTTTGGTAACATCATCATCATTGGCACATTATATTATGAGTCCCTTTGAGACTTTCCAATCATTCCCGTTGCGTTTACGTGTTTTGTATTTTTTTTTTGTTCGCCCTGCGTCGTGCATATTCTGAGTCGTCGCCTTTTGATTAAGGTCCTTGTGGGTGTATTTATTTGGCTTCTCAACGCGTGTAACTGGTAGTATTGAATACACATACACAGCGAGTCTGTAAGTAGACGATCTGGATTAAGGGATTACTGCAAATTAAATATTTTTGAATGCTGCACATCACAGAAAAGAGAGAAAATAAAGAAATAATCATAATAATTAGACGTATTATAGATAACAAGGGTAGTAATTGTCCCATTGGGATATGAATTAGGAATCAGTAATACCGTCGCATCGAATCTGAGCCTAGGGATCCAGGGCATGCGAATAACGAGGAAAAATTCAGTTTATACCGATTTCGAATTCAAGAAGAACTCTTCAATTTTGCAATCAATTCTGTTTGGCATGAGCGTACCACTTCATGTGTTGTCCTGAGGGGGCAGTCCTCTTTTATCGCTGCTATGTGCTCTCTCGTTTTTTTTCTAAAAAGACAGTACT
Source organism: Cheilosia impressa (assembly GCA_948293265.1). NCBI lineage: Eukaryota > Metazoa > Arthropoda > Insecta > Diptera > Syrphidae > Cheilosia > Cheilosia impressa. Next base: position 6,832,267 of record OX411885.1, on the reverse strand, counting down.
TTGTCTTCTTTTTAGTAAACTGACCAGTGTTCCAGACTTTGACGACTTATTTCCCCTTTTTCCTACTTACTTACTTAACGGGCTCCCGACCCGAGGAGAGTCTCTGCCGGAGACACTGCAGACTTCCATCCTCTGCGATCCCGGGCACGCTGCTTCCAGTTATCCAGACCAAGCGCTCTGGCATCCGCGATGGCTTGGTCTTTGAAACGGAGGTTCGGTCTTCCTCGTGTTCTCAAACCTGGCGGCTGGGATTCAAAGATCCTCTTAGCTGGAGCATTATTGTCCATTCGCTCGATGTGGCCGAGCCAATGTAGTACTGAAGTAGTACTGTAGTAAACTGAAGTAGTAGCGGTTTCCTTGGGTAATTCTTCGCCGTATCTTCACTAGGATGTCATTTGTGGGGTTCCTGTTTACTCCGAGGTAGATAAACTCCTTAACTACCTCGAAATTGTTGCTATCAATAGTGACTTTCTGTCCTAGGCGGTGGACAGATGCTTGTTTGTTTGTTGACAGCATGTACTTAGTCTTGTCCTCATTTACTACAAGACCAACGAATCTCGCATGTTCTTCAATCGCCGTAAAAGCCCCTATCACGGCACGCTGGGAGCGACCGATGATGTCAATATCGTCTGCATACCCCAGTAGCTGGACGGATCTGTTGAAGATAGTGCCTTCCGTGTTGACACCTCCTTGCCGAAATTCGGTGCATGTTTGGAATAGTTCGGAGGAACTACTTCCAAATTGCACGTTGCAGCGTGTGTTCTCCAGCGTCACGCTACATAGCTGGATCAGTTTTGCCGGGATCCCGAATTCGGCCATCGCCACATAAAGCTCCTGACGATGAATGCTATCATATGCGGCTTTGAAGTCGATGAATAGGTGGTGAGTCTCGACTTGAAATTCATTGGTCTTTTCCAGGATTTGCCTCAGTGTGAAAATTTGGTCTATAGTCGATCTGCCGGGCCGGAAGCCGCACTGGTACGTGCCGATTAATGTGTTGCAGAACGGTTTGAGACGTTCACACAGTACGTTGGATAGGATCTTGTATGCGACATTAAGCAGGGATATGCCTCGATAGTTCTTGCAAGACATAGGATCGCCTTTTTTGTAGATGGGGATGGGGCATATATGGAGCTAAAAGTTCTATATTCTTACCTAAAAAAAGTATCCTCTTTTATGTGATTTAAATAATGAGCACCGTAACTATTGCTCATTGTCAACTTGTAGATGGGTTCAGGGGACACGTCTCGACTTTCAATTTACGAAAACTCATTATTGCAAAACTTGCATAAAGCTATTGTGAACTATAAGTCGAAACTGATAAGTTTATATTGGTAAGGCCCAACATTTTTAGAAAAAACATGCGCAGCATTTTGCAATAGTCTTAGTTTCTTAGTTTTTTAGACGCTAAGAATCATTATTAACCTTAAATATTTTGTAAATAAACAATAGGACATAGTTTAGATGGAAAAATGCCGCCGTGTCTTTATTAAATTCAAATGTCAAATGTCAAGCATTTATTTATAGAGTGGACCTTTATAATAATATATAATAATTTTAAACCTTCACGCTAAATATTTTATAGGTCACAATGGTAAATTTTGTATGGAAAATTTCGCTATTTTCAGTCCGCGATACTAATAATCATTTTTAGTGTCTATAGGCTTAATTTCTCGAACTCACACTGGCGAAATTTTCAATACACAAAATTGCATATTGTGACTTGCAAAATATTTAGTCAGAAGGTTAAAAATAAGTAAAAGGTACTTATACTTATGAAAAAAAGTTAAATAAAAAAAAAACATTTATAAGAGTTCTCACTTCTTTTACTTATTAAATCGGTGGCCGAGCAAGAGCAGGACTATAGGACACTCTGGACTCCATTTTTGAATTGGCTAGTTGTTGCTTTTAATTAGGCGCAGTATTTGCACAAATTATTTTCATTTGGGCCAGTAATAACAACTCAATTCACAGAACAGTGCGATGACCTACCTGAATCAATGTTAGTGGATACTTCCTTTTTATTGTGTCCTCACAAACAAAAGAACAAATATTGCAAACGAAGAAGAAGAAAAAAACTATTTACACAACTGCCCAACGGAGAGGTGATCACAATGGTCAAAGCGGACATTTATCCTCTTTCTAATAATGTCTCACTCTTCAAATATTTACTTAAAAAGTCTTAAAATTCCTTTATGTGGATAATTCGTGTAAGTAATGTTTTTATTGCCCGGCAATTGTCACGAGAAGAAAGCGTCATAAGTTGTTGGTCCATTCTGTAATCCCATCCTAAGAAATGGAATAATCCTTGGAATATGCGCATTGAAAAAGAAGGAGATAATCCATCAAATCGAACGCCTATTCGGTTAGAAGGAGAGTTCTGCGAATATACAGGGAATTGGAATATTCGAAAAAGGATTCCCGATTGATTAAATTTTGAAGTATCCACATTAGGTTATAGTGGAGAGAACTCTTCTTCTTTTTAGAGTGGTCTATAGGTATTTTAAGAAGCTCCGGGAATAAAATATAAATAGTTCGAAACAAACACTTTGATTGATGCTATATAGCCATTTCGAAGACGACAACTAATTCGCCATCAGTCTTCCTTACCTAAGAAAAATAAGCCGCGAATTATATCGAATTATAAGGAACAACCGCTCTTGTTTGAAGTAACCTTAATTCCAACCAAAGTGTTTATTTAAATATAATTAGCTCAGTAAATAAATATAATCCGCGATACAAATAATCATTTTTAGTGCACAGGCTTTATTTGGAAAATGTGTCCATTGTGCGTTTGTAAAATTTATATCGGACATGATTATTAGTAGGGCGCATTATGGGAGACACTAAATGCAATGCGGTTGTTATCCTCTCTGCTGTATTGAGACAGGAGGTACTAAAAATTATGACGCAGAAATTTGGAAATGTACCTACCGAAATTTTTTTGCTGCTTCATCTCATGTTGTACTCGCACTTATCCGTTGGATCTTGCTTGTTATTAAAAATTCCTTATTAACGATATCGTCCTCTGAATTGCAGCAAAAGACCATCAAAGTCTAAAGCTACTTGAGAAAAATCAAGGAAGAAAAAAAAACAGCCTGCCTGCGGGTCTGCCGTTGCCATTGAACAAAAGAAATGTAGTCCTGGTTTCGGAATTCTGGATAGACGTCCTTCCGTTACCTTTTTTTTTCTTTTTATTTCGTTTCTTCAACTTCAGTCTTTTCATCCTCTGTGTGTATATATTGTTGTGGTTGGCATGGAGTGCATCAAGAACGCATATGGAGTGCCAAAGCAAACTCATTCACTCAAAGAAACACAGTTCAAGTAGGCATTCGATATCTTGGCCAGTCCTGCATATATATATAAATATATAGGTAGAGGTACCTCCACATAGGAATATGACCCTAAGCAGGGATTGGCAGGGTGTCAAAATTGCTGAGAGCTATGCAGAAGAACCAATATCCCAATGAGAGATCCTTTTGTTGTTTTCTTCTTAATATTATTATTGTTACAATTTGTTTTCTTTATCTTGGGCTGTGTGTTTTGTGTTCACACTCTCGCACATTAAGGATCATTAAGTGTTGAAGGAATTACCTTTTTTATGTGGAATTTGAAAAGGTTTTCATTCTTTTGGTCTGATTCCGGGGACAGCTCATACTCGTTCGGGCAGCAGGGCAATTCCTCTTGAAATTAACTTTAGGCTATTATTCCATTAGGCGAATGTAGGTTATATATATAAATACCACTCGACATGTATAGATACCTCTATGCAAGCAGGCCGTGCAACTAATTGAGAGTATGGATGGATATGTATTGAGAAAATCGAAGCACATATGCAAGGACACACACAATCCAAAGAGAGAAAGGTGTGTAAAATTAATTGGTTTATAAATTCGATTGTATTGTGCCTGCGGTATTGAGTGCAATTTGAGTTGATGGCAATCAATTTTACTTTTTCGGGGGCTAGATTCTTGGCAGATTCAATTTCCATTGACATTTTCGAATCGGCGAAGTAGGTATACAGATGTGAAAATTAGGGGAACTGCCAATTTGGTTGGTGTACAGCAATTTAAATTAAGTGGCGGTAGCGGCTTTAGAAATGGCCGCCGATTATGAAGTTGAGGTTATAGTGCGTTTCAGTTTGTGACGCATGTACCCTGTAGCTGGAGCCCAAGTAGCATTCGAATACACATTTTAGGCCTGGCGACGGTCTGGTGTCAATTCGTGATCGTGATCGTGATGTTTTATGGGGAAAATAATTTTGCCTTGAAATGTTACTAATGTTCTTCGAAAGAAACCTTGATCCTTACAAAATATTCTATATTTAATCAAAAATCTCTTTTATAATTATTTATGGTATTTTAAATGCTGATAAGGAGCTTTATAAAATCCGTATAAAATAAATCTACGATGTCTGACATTTTAATCTATTTAATTACACCATATCCACTAAAACTGTAAATTAAAAATTTTGTATTTATTTATAGGTATACCTTTTTAAATAAATACAAAATGGACACCTAACAAATACCTATTGGGGAATAGTGATTACAGTAAAATATTCGCAATTAGGAATTCGTTCGTATTTGTGTAGTAAAAATCTATCGGGAATCGCGTTTAATCTGTGTTGAAAAGAAGTTCCTAGGAATTGTGTGCATGAACACACATTGAAGAAACAATTTTGACACAATAACGTACCTTTGTAGATATAAAATCCCTAGATAGGAATATTCCTAAATGGGAAATGTTCCCTAGCATGTGTCTAAAATGTTAATTATTGATAATATTTTCTGGTAACATAACCGTCTTAACGACGTCGCTCAAGACACATAACACATGAAGTCGCAAAATGCTCTTTGGGAGGGGTTTCGCGAAAGTTATGTCGTTGTCAAGTTCCAGTAGTTGCGTCTGTTTTCAGAGCGAAGCATTCTTTTTTGTAGGCTTTTATTTTTGGAAGATTCAATGAACCTGAAATGTCCAATTCGAAATGATAAGTCCTCATCCTAGCAAACTGTCTTTCATTCATAGCTTAGTTGACTGTCTAGAATCGGCATTGGTTTGCCTAAAATCTCGATTGTTACAACCGGCGATGTCATTGACTTCTTTTCCTGCCTTGTCCAAGAAAACCGTACCCCACTGATGTTGCCGAGCCTACTTTGATATAACCCGGATGGGGAAAATGAGCCTGTCAAGTTATGTCATATTCCGGTTGGCTCATTTTCGTTCGCGACGGAGCGACGGAGCCACCGCCATACGATTTCATATGTTTTACATTTTTAGAGCGGCGTTCTTAATTGGTCCGTCGCCTGTCGCTCACTGTGTGGCTGTACCCTTAGGATGTACGATGTTGCCTAGCCATTTAATTTCCAGATCATCAGAAGCTTTTTTCGCCACGCTTGGCCAATAGATTGCGGCCAAGAAAACATGCTTGCAAATTGTATCAGAAACCCCGCACCGCAGAATTTTATTGTGGCTTGGTTTGGACAAGAATGCGAGGCTCTTTTCTTGCAGATAAAATAAGGTTACTTGTCTTCACAGGGGCGGATCCAGGATTTATTTCTGGGAGGGGCACAAAGGCCAGATAGGTGAAGATTGTATTGCATTGCAATTTATCTCTGAGATCCATTCTTTATTATCAATGACATACAAAAATAACTATCAAAAATACTTTTTATAAAGGTTTAATAATACAAAATTACATGTTTAATAGGTAATGACAGTTTTCTTTTATGTCGTTAATTTCATTTGAACTTAATTATTCGCAAAATTCATGGAGTGTTCGTCTAGCGTAAGACTATAACTTGTACAACATTCAAAAAATAACGGGTTTTTTTTGTGGGTCTCCAAAACTATTGTTTCACTCACAAAAAATAAATAAGAAATCTGTTGAGCACCTCTATGTTTACCTCAGAGAACTAAATCCAAAATAAGTTTCTGTGTTGGTGTAGTCTATATAACTTCGCATCTAAATCCCATACAAAAGTGACACAACGAATGTCCTTTTCGTTTTGCAGTACGCTGCTGCTGCGAAATGATGACGAAAAGTGGGAAATTGTAGCAGATTGCTTGGTACAATTATCTACTCGCTTTTCGCACATATTTATTGTCCGCGACATTATTTGCTGGAGAAAATTTGACATTTGTAATGCGTTAGCAGATTTTATAACCGGTATGGAGCCACATTTGAAAAATCTTGGAGCCAAAAATAAACAAACTGAAAGATCAAAACTGCGCATTTTTTTCCAGTTTTTTAGGGTTACTTATTCTGATTACATTGCTTTTTAAAGACGTCAATATTAAATTAAAATAAACACACTTAAAATTGAGAGACCTTTTTAGTTTCCATTTTCCAATGTTAACAAAATAAAAACGTCTAAGGAAACAAGTTTTCATATTAAATATTTTCGAAATTGGTTGGTATAAATGTGTGAAAATCAATTACAATAGATTTCCAGTGTACATGAAAAACAAGGGTTTTTTGCTGCCAACTCAATACACAAAAGGACCAGTACAAATCGGATTTAATGTTTGGCAGCAAAGATCTGAAATGCCCAATCGAAAACGACATAACCTTTTAAGAAAGTAGAGTACGTTCGCAATAGAAGTATGAATTTTTTTACAAGTTCCTAGCCGGTAGTTCCTAAAAATCGTTAAACTTCGGTGTGAATAGCATAAATTTGGATAAATCCAAAATGACAATTTTAAGGAACCAGTGAAAAGTTCGAGTAGCCAAATCAAAGATAAATAGCCAGCGCTGGTAACACTGCTATTTGTGTATCAGCTGATGGGATTCTCCACAAATTATTTTCCGCTGCCTTTTCGCAGATTTTTCGCAGAGATCGTTCCGAAACAGGTCTGTATTAGGCGCTTTCACGCATGCGTTTACGCGCTTGATTCTGCATGAGGAGATACGTGCACATAAATTTCACGCACGCCAAGATTCACATTCTAGCATATGCAGACATAGTTTTGGGTAATTTTTCGTCTTGGTTATCATCATTTGTTGGAAAAGCTATTTTTATTTTTGCCTATAGGCGAAGTGTCTGTTATGTTTTCATTATGGAATGAGGAAGCAGTAATAATGCAGTTGGTATACAATTGTTAGTGTTTTTTTTTCGACTGTCCTGTGTCTGGGGATCCGCCCTTGTGTCTTCATCTTCAGAAATAGTCTTTTATGGGGAGTTTTTTTTTTTAGTGACAGTTTTTTTCATTTTAGTTTGTCATATGGGTAACCGTCTGTAGACTTTCGTGGAATTTCTCATTTGGCAGCACTTTTCCATTATTTGACAGCTGCCATCAGATTTTTGCTCGTTTTGGCTGAAACTGAAACATTTGACAGCGATTAAAAGTTGACAGTTGTAATAAAACTTGAAAATATTAACGTCTTTCAAAAAATCGGTTCTTGTTCATTTGCAAATGAGATAACAGTTTTGCCCAAATTAGTTACTGTTGACCTCAGTTCGAATAGAAATATCAATCAATCAATGAACAAAACCCAATCACAGGTGGTCAGCGATACCTGCACAATCTTCTCTCCCACGGCTCTTGAGATTCCATACATAACAAGTATAGTCCAACTTGTCATAGGATACTCATCAGAATAGGTGCATGAATGCGACTGGCATTGACTTTTTAAAGGATTATAAACATTCGTTGTATAGCACGAAACACCGAGTAGAGAAACTGCTCTTAATCTGCCGGTTGAGGATTGTTCATCTAGTTGCCCGCACACAGAAAGTAAATTCACAGATTCAATCAGTGATAAGCTTCTTTTCTTCTCAGCCTCACCATGGATATACGTTCCTCGTTCACCTGGACCGAGTTGGAATATAAGCAACTCCCCCAAGATGAAATCCGATTGATAGGTTATACGTATTCCACTCGAGGTAAATAAAATGAGATTATTTTTCTATGATGGCGAAGATTACATTTGCAATAGGTGATGTGTGGGTAGGATTATTTTTTGTGATTTATTTTGCTTCTTTTTTTCCCTATTTTTGTGGGAAAATTCTTGCGACTTCTAAATATTTTGACGCAGCAATCAAGATTATGCGAAAATTATAAAGAAACCCAACCGCTTTGTGCTAATAAAGAATATGCGTTTTAGTCGTTGCGGTTAGAAAGTGAGGCGATGGATGGAGGTGTCTCCTTTCTCAAAGTTCAAGAATAGGAAAGGAATTCATTGAAAAGTATCAAATTGGCATTGGGACCGTTTGCACGCATATTAATCTGATATCACATTCAGATTTCGGACTGAAGATAGGTGTTTTCAGATGCTGCGCGATAAGTTAGGTTCGTTTGTAAATGGGTTTTGTGAGGCGGGTTTAAACTACTACGCAGAACGAAAACCCCGTCAAAGGACGGTGTAATTTCAGCTATTTACAGAAACGACTGTAGGAAAAACTTAACAGAGGGAAATATAAAGAATTGGATCAAACTCGGTCAACTGAGCAAGGCAGAACCATTTTCTTATCCATCAGCGACAAACTGACTGCGCACAATCTTCGCTGTCCCGGTTACCAGCTTTATTCCTGGTTAAATTTTAAATGAAAAGCCTTTGCCTGTGCATATAGGCTAAAGACAGTTACGGACCTGACTTATTCAATCACACATATAACGGCAAGGTGCGCAAGACCTCACTCGAGGGTGCGTGAACTTGGCACCCCAATGTTAATTTTTTTTTATTTTTTCTTAGAGTTCCGGGTGGCTAAGCAAGAGTTCTAGAGTTCTTGCTAAGAATTTTGAAAAGTTCTGTTCGTTTAGTTTTTTTTTTTTTTTTTTTAAATATGGGTTGCTAAATTCACGCACCCCTCACTCGATCCCCATCAGTTTATAATTTTCCTTGACTGTTTCCCAACAAAATGCGAGTGTTATCTCATCCAAGTCTATATATTTCCTATGGGTTTTCACTGGTAAGACATTGCTCCATACACTACTCTCTATGAAAACCGATCACCATAAATTGATCGGTTTCATCTCTCAAATTGCAATCGAGGCACAATGCAAGCGAATTCGACGCTCAATTGATTGCACACACCGCAGATATAAGTGGTTTCCTTCAGTTCTTTTTGTCGTTTTGTTAAATTTGCCGAACAAAAGGTATCCGCGCGTTTTTCCCCTCTAATAAGAATGTACAAAAGGACACTTTCAGTTAATTATAGTAAATGTTTACAGATACTTTGCTATAAGCTGAAAATATTTACAAATACTCCACTGAATAGGAAAGCTGCTTAATATCGGGCAATTTACCACGGCATTATTGATTTTATGCTCAATAATTCAGACAACTAACAATTTCCTTTTGAGATAGGATCTTATATAGGTACTTGGACAAATTTGGGAAATCAATATCTGCAATTATAACAAAACATTATCCTGTACTTACGGAAGCCATACCGATGGACACTTGCTCCTTGGTGCTGCCCTCTGAATAATACAAATGTTTTGAAAACAGTTGTGAATGGAAAGCCGCTTAAGCGCTTCTTTTTGTAACAGCCAAGCTAATCAAAATTTTTGACGAAAGTATATCAATTAATTATGTATTCTTTTACATAATTGCGGATGTTTGGATAACCGTTAATAGTCTGTTTGTCTGTTTGCAGGGACACAGCGAATCCACCATCTTCACAAAAAGAAGAGGAACAGGTGAGTTTTTTTGATCCCTTAAAATACATAACATTAAGTTGTATAGGTTAGGTACCTACATAAATACTTGTGCTACCACCTCCATCACAGTTTATGTGGAACTTGAACCACTCAGTCTTATGAGCAAAACTTGGGTAGCCCCATTTAAGTGCGGTGCAGATGACATTTGGCCATGATCGTCTTAGCAATTTCCCTTTAGAATTTTTGACTACTACTTGTATATTATGCTGGTCTACTAAAGCTACGATTAGACGTGTCATTTTTCGTGGCAAATTTTAACATGCTGACGTTACAAAAATTCCGCCATTCGGTGATCACTCGTGTGTCTTTCTTGAGAGTGCGCTGCGACAGGCGATCACACTCAATGACAAATTTAGGACAAATTTTTACGTCGTAATGACATCGGCAAGTCAAAATTTGACATGAATGTGTAATCGTAGCCTTACACTTGTTACTTCGGCTCTGAGTTGCTCGTTTTAGAGGTCTAACCGCACCGACGAGATGTGTCCGCTCAGTCTTGTTTAAAATACCGACCACCTCTAAACTGTCTATGAAGAAGAAGGTAGGGGTAGGTACTTTGTCATTTTAATCTTGGTAGAGTTCTGTTCTTCTATATTTCAAGTCATTTGGTGCTGTACGTTTGACATTTGTCCTCTGAGACATGTATAGGTACCTAGGTCGGCTTAATCTAGTCTCTCTAAATTTCTCGGATAGATTTTAAAAACTTTTCGAAATGCTGATACCTATTAGGAACCAATTCAAATGACTGAAAGTAGGTAGGTTCATACGACATCCGCTTTAAAAGTATTATCGCATAGATTTGTTAAGAGAAATTGTATATAACCATTAATTTTCTTCATTTTACATGCAAACGGAGTCGGAGTCGTTTTATATGCGAACGTTAACTGCGGGCCTCATTTTTAGCAAAAATCAAATCACACGTATCCCATAACCTTCTCCTAATGTATAGTACCTACCAGCCCAGAGGGCTGTTTTGTCAGATTATCAATTGACTGTCATCAGCATAATTGCTCTCAATTGACACTTTATTTTAGAGGCAAATTGTTGTAAAACGAAAAGTTTTCCACTCTCGCACACCAGTTAATGTTTTTTTTTTTTTCAAATACCTACATAACGGCTAAAATATCACCCTGCCAGTGAAAATTAAGTTTAATTTTACATAAAAAAATAGGTGCCTACCTATTGCACCTATAGCAATAGGTACCCATCTGTCAAATAATAAATTAATAACTCCCACTTTTAGAACCTCTTGCTTGGTTTAGGGAGAGATTAAGCTGTTGGTTCGTGGGTTGCTAGTCTTCTCTTATATCGACCGCAGACATTATTTGACATTTAGAATTGCTTTCGCTTCAGCACACATCCATGAACGCGCCGCGCACCACACCAATTAAAGGCGATACAGCACAGCAGCTGCCTTGCTGTCGTTATCCTCGGTAATTCCATGACAAGCTCAGCAATCGTCATGCAAAAAAGTAGGAGGGGTCTCGGAATATTCCATTTTCTTCGGCGTGTACCTACCACCACCAGCAAACTGCCAACTGAACCTAACCACCACCAACCAAGTTATGAAAAGCAAGTTTTCCCTTTGTTTCTTTGGTTCGTCCCACTTTTTGTGTGTTTGTTTTTGTTTCCCCCCAAAAGAAAAAAAGGACTCAAGATGCATACAAAGTAAGACAAGAAAAAAACAGCCAAAAGCAGGGTATACAGTATACCCAAACAGCAACAAACAACAACAAGCCAGTCGAAGAATAATCTTTGCTATACTCTCAGTCCCAGTGATTTAGCCGACTGAGGCAGCAAACCATGCAAACGACAGAGACACACAATCCAGTCAACGACAGCAAGAATCAGAAAGGGAGTGTAGCTTACTTTCCAGAGGAATACCAACAATCAGCGAACGAAATAAGTAACTACCCTGCTGCCGTTACCCACTCCTCCCGATCGACAAGCAGCACAGCCAGGAAAAGAGTCCTAACTACATCGCAGTCTCTCCACAAGCCAGAGTGTTGCGCTCTCGCTCGCTATTCTTGGAATTTTACACCCCTCCCACGGAACAGGGTGTATCGTTTTTACTTGTTTTGTTTGTATACACATGATGTTGTTATTCCACAAACTCTGCTGCATATTGGTTGCTGCTTGTGACCTGAAATTTGTTGTTGCCTTGTTGATGTGATGTTGTTACGATAAACATTCGTTCAAATTGACGACAATAGGGATATACACAGCGTCGCGCCAGTTACTCCCCGTGTATATACCTAGCAGACTTCGACTGAGAGTGTATTTCGAGTTGGATTTGTTTTGTTTTTCTTCTATTTATGTGGTGTATATTCAATAAATGTTCATTCCGTGCCAGTCACATAGTTTTGTAGGCTGGCTCCTGGCTCAATCGGTCCGGCTATTTGGCTCAGTACCATCGCATCGTCCATCAGTTGCGTCGTCTATACAGCGCGCGCGACTTAACTAAGAAGAAGAAGAAAAAAGAAAAAAAAAACATACATCTGTGTTACACATCAATTACAATTTTGATGACAGTGTTCAGTGATCCAGTGTTGACAAGAATTAAATAAAAAAAAAATTAATAATCGTTGGTGTTGTAGAAATCATAAAAGCGAATAACCTACCTAGTTTAATGCTTTACTTACCGTTGTGTCCGACTGTGGCCCGCGGTACTATTTTATAGATGAACGGCATCAACAATGAATTCAAGTGAATCCACAGCCATCGGTGAATTGATTTTAAAAACCGAAGAGTACGATATTGACGGTCCAACGCCGTCGGCTTTTATCAAGTCAGTGGTCTCGTCGTCATCGTCGTCGTTGTCGCTGTCTAACAACAATAGGCTACTAAACGTGAATTTTAACAACAATTTAACGGTAAATTGTACAAAAATCCCAAACAACAACAACAATTCGAATAGTCTTTCACCGAAATTGGAGTCTTATTGTTTGGCGACATCGTCATCATCATCACCAACCGGAGATAGGATGCCAATACCGACCGCAGCTGAAATGCAAGGCACCGCGATTGCGGGAACAACACCGGGACAGCATTCCATGTCGCCGTCGCTGCCACCACCACCTCCACCGGCGGCGGCTGCATCACAGCAACAAATTCCAAATGGAAGCAGCGAACAGTTGTTAAGCACCCGACGGATGACTTCAATTTTGGGCGGTTATGGGCTTGTTCCGCCGGGTATTCTAGGGCCGCTCGACCATTACCGACTGCAGTTATATAGCTACGCGATGAATGTGGAACGTCTGCGAGGCTGTGGAGCACCTCAGCAATACCCCGGCGGACCGCTGTACCCGTCGGGCTATCCCGGCTCGCCGAGTGGTCCAGTCGGCAACGGACCGTATGCGCCAACGCGTTTCGCCCTATCGATGGGCCTGTTCCCCAATCGAATGTTTCAACCGGAAGAACCCAAACCGCAGCACAGTTATATCGGCCTCATAGCGATGGCCATCCTTAGTTCGCCCGACTCCAAGCTAGTCCTCTCGGATATCTACCAGTATATTTTGGACAACTATCCGTATTTCCGCAGTCGGGGTCCCGGTTGGCGGAACTCGATTCGACACAATTTGTCGTTGAACGACTGCTTTATCAAGGCAGGGCGAAGCGCCAATGGCAAGGGCCACTACTGGGCCATCCATCCGGCGAACATGGAAGACTTTAGGAAGGGAGACTTTCGCCGCCGTAAAGCTCAGCGAAAGGTACGCAAACACATGGGGCTGGCTGTCGACGATGAGGGCACCGATTCGCCGAGTCCGCCACCACTAGCGGTCACGCCACCACCGATGGCGCCTCCATCGCACCCAGGCGTGCTGCTGGTGGGCTCCCCTTACGCCAACCATCATCACCCCAACCACCAGCACTATCCAAGTCCACTGTCATCGGTTGTTATCGGTGGAGCCAATGAAACATCGTCGACAACAACTGCCGCCGGCGTAATCGCCAATCTGTATTCGCAAACGAGAAAACGGCAATTCGATGTGGCATCACTACTGGCGCCCGACGACACACCAACGGACTACAACCATCATCACCCACAATCGCCATACAAGGGCCACCTGCCGCTGATGAGCAAACAGCGCATCACGCTAACCGAAGACGAAGACATCGATGTGGTTGCCAGCGACGTTGACGAGGAGCAGGAGCACATCCTCCGCGTAGAGGAAGAGCCCTACTACCATCGCCACTCCAACAGCCACCAACAGCCAGACGGAGCAAGCAACAATTCGCACTCGTCGTTCACGCCACCGCCTCTCGAGTCAAACAGCCGGCATCATTACCAGACCTCCAGTCCAGTTAGCCAGCACGACTCTTCCTCCGATCTACCACCTCAACAAAACAGCAACAGTCTGAATCCCACCGTCACTACCAATTGGCAGGGTCTAATGCAACACTGGCCCAACGAATTCGGTACCGCAGCTGCAGCGGCGGCAGCAGCCGCTATGGATCCGCGTATATTTGGGCGCTACTACAGCCAGTATATGGCAGCGGCGGCAGCACGCCGTGTCGCCGGCGTATTTCCACCAGCAGCAGTAGCAGCGGCGGCAGCAGCCGCTGTAATCGGACAGCATCAAAATACCGCAACAAAGCAGCAGCAGCAACAGCAGTCAGCACATCAGCACTCCTCGTTACAGCAAAAGCAGCAACATCAGCAGCAGTCATATGAATGTTAATACGTTTAGTTGGTATGATTTCGAATTGATGCTCTCTCTGTTTTTTGTTTTGCATTACATTAAAATTTAACAGTAGCACTTCAAACATGTCGTATTATAGTTTTTGACAGATAATTTTTAAATGCCATTCGACTGTCAATTGGTTTAGTGTATAGTTTTGATTTGATTATTTGCGCCGGCATTGATTTTGTTTTAAATATAAAATTTGACTGATTTACATTGCACCTACTTGAAGTTTGACGTAGTATTTCTAAAATTTGTACTCATTCATTTTTTATCAAGACAAATATCTGTCACATTCGACTATGGAACAGTTTAACAATTCGTATAGTTTATACAATTGGAAAGTTTTAATTTGGCAGAAACAAATTTTCAAATTATTATCGCATGCGTCATCAAACATTTTAAATGGGTTTCTTAGCCCTAAACTCAATATTTTGACACTGACAGCCTTCCCAAAAACTCCAAATATAGCAAACTCATTTCTAAACGGACATTGGCAATTTTATAAGGACGTTTCAATGCACCAAAGTTTGTGATACAATTTTCGTAGAACATTGTGTATACTCACTGTTTGAAATGTGGAATTGGATCGGCCACAGTGTTTCCTTCGAAAGTAAGAAAACGTTACTCTCAACGGAAGACGCTTTATAGAGCTGCAACCGATGATTTTTGTGTCGAAAGAGAGTCACATTTTAAGAATTTGAGCCAAAATTGGCAATTATTCGCAGAGGCTTAGACTTTCACGAATTTTAAAGAAAACTGAACAGCAGCCGCTTCGCAAAACTCTCTTTAAATGATCCGTGCCGATTTTGACGCAGAAATACCGCCGCGTTGTCTTCCTAGTGGCCTCCCTAGGCTTGCCTATACGATTATTCTGCGTTTACATGTCTGCAAATCCGCGACTTTATTATTTTCAATGACTACATTTGGTTGGTCCTGCGTAAGGTTTCTCCAGTTCCCAGTTGCATTCTTTTCTACACATTAAATTTTTCTAAATATCTTATTTACGAGCGATAGAAGAAGCAGTGTTGAGCTTTCTTATAGGGTTGGTCAGGATAAACCTTGAGAAAGCTAGGTCAAGTTTTCCCTGCAGTTTGGACTAAAAATTGTACAGACCGTGCTTTTGAGGTTATATATTTTTTGAAAGAATTTCGTTCAGTATTTTAAATAATCCATTGGTTAGGATTAGTGCATAGTTTGGGAAAGTACGCGAATGGAGCAGTTTTACTTTTCGTTTTATAAGGCTGTTCTTAACCGTAGACTTGTGAAAAGTGACAAAATCAGCTGCTTTTCGCTGCGTAATCTATAGTTGACTTCTCAACATAGATAAACGTTATTCATTGGGTTGCTTTAGCACATGTTTCTGTTACATACTTCGCTCTTTGAGCAGTCTATTTGTAAAAGGCTATATATTTTATAGTTGTTTGGTTTTGAAAACTTTCCTTGGATTATCTGTCAAGGTCAAGAGCTAACAACGAGGACTTGGAACAGTCCCTGGGTGTATATTTGCAATTTAAAATGTCGACTGACCATTTAAGCAGGTGAGATAAATGCTAACGAAGTCAGTCCTAGTAAGAAGTAGGCATTTCAAAAATTCTACGGCTATAACCAATTAGAAATGGAACAAAGGGTTCTGCTCTCAACTTTTGCGTACGGAAACGGAACTTGAGAAGAACTATCCTATCTCGAACAGCTCCATTAAACGGCTTACTCACAAACATGAACGCGAATAGCTTCATTCTTACTAAAATACAAATCAAAAATCAATGCACCGGACTAACGAGCGTTTTTGTAAATCAATCGATCAAATAAAACAGAAATAAACCAATTTGCAGAAGTTCTGTAGTAAACGGTATTTTAAGTGTTTATAATTTTATCCGCTCACTCTGGCAGTTGTGTTTGGAAAAAAAAAGAACTAACCTATCAAATAACCTGTGGTACCTGCGTTAAATATATATTTTCGAACTCATTCATCAAGCATCTACTAACTATATCAGGAAATGTGCTATACAAATAACAAGTTTGTTAATAAAAAGAAAAACAGAAGAAACGAGCGTAATTAACATTAATATATATTTATAATTATTTTTATGTATTTTTTTGTAAGAATAAGTTATGTTCATTAGATAAACTGTATGTCATTATAACTATAGAAAATAAACTAGCCTATGATACAATAAATTGTCTAATTGTTTATGTGCGAATTTATATTAACAAGCAAAGAAAATAAATAAAATAGATAATGTGTTTTAGATGTACTTTATATACATTCCAACCGTAAACAAAGAAGCAATAAAATTTACCTAATTCTAATGAAATCCCAAAAGAAAAACAAAACAAATAAAAAATAACATTTACCAAAGTTGTCGGTTTATTGATTTTTTCTTCTTTTTTTTTTTTGTTGTTGTCGATTTTCTCAGCTATCAGATGACTGTCGTCGAAACGATACAGCTCCAAACCTAACAACTGAGTGCAATAATTACGAGTTTATGAGCTTCATGCGGTTCATTCTCAACAAATGTAATGAAAACTGATAATTACCAACAAAAAATCGACCAGAAAATAATTTATTATGATCATAAAAATTTCAACCACAATATAGACCAGACCAGCGTTTCTCTTTTCTGTATAACCTCATAAACTGGATTAATAACAAATACTTCACCACTGATGGCATCGCTGGACACTCTTCTATTAAGCCAATTCCAATTTGAATTGTTCTCATTAGAACTCGGCATACATATACAAAGCCAGCCAAGAGTCCATGCTCGGGGCTATAGTACGGACACGAGGTGCAGCTTTGGTATTTCGCGGATGCATTGTGGAATAACTCACCATCCTTCCGTTTGCTTTACTCCTTTGTGGCTTGGCAGTGAAGCTATTCAACTACTTCCCCAGCTAAGTCTCAATTTATTCATCTCCTTGCGTCAGATCTATAACTTTGGTCTAAATGTGTCTTCCAAGGTAAACACCTAATCCAGCAATGAAACTCAGCCTTTAGTAGAAATAAGTATCTATATTTATTTTTATTTTTCCAAACTTCTTTCTTTAGCAATCTGTATGTACTTTTTGTAAAACGAAAAGTCAAATAAATCCTAAACTATTTCGGTCGGTTTATTTGTGTGTGCTCCGCTCCAAAAATACTCTCTTCTATACTTCTTGTAAATTGTTTTTGTGTACATTTATGTGCATATTATGTGTATAACATTAACTGTAAGTTTAAACATCAAGGCAACTGGAAACAGTCTTTTTAACAGCATCACGGGCCCAGGGAATGTAGGACAACGAGTACCAGGTCATGGCCAAGGATTGTACGATGACGAGAATTAATGTGAGACCCGCTTTGTGTAACTAAAAACGAAACAAATTAGTTGTAAAGCAAGCAAAAATAACAAAGGAACAGCCGGCGTTCTACTAAATGGAAAAAATGCAGAAAAACAAAACAAAATATTTACCACGCAAGCTGCTATAATTGTTAAAACAAATGTCACTACGACTATACAAGTGGCAATGAGTCTAGTGGGATCAAACATTTTCTTTAGTTGATTGAATGGTCCCATCAGGAAACAAGTACTAAACACAAAACAAAATTAAAAATATAATATCTACAAATGAAAACAAAAGAGAAAAACGTTTCCTGGTTTACTAACCTTGTCATTGACAGGATATTTCCGAGTGTGTAGAAGACCGCAAAGAGGACTATGCCGCGCGGCAAGAAGAGTGCTAAGGAGCCAAGGAATGACAGCAGAATACCAATAACGAAACAAATGCAGAAGCCTTTGACGCGCGTCGACCAGCTCAACGTTGACGCTTCGTTTAGCTGCAATTGGAGAAATTTCAAGTTGAATATCAAAAAACCTGTTAACAAAAATGGTAGGAGGCTACCCCAAGTAGCGCGAAGTGTTTGCGGATGATTATTTCAAGGTTGCTTCTTTCCTTTTGTATCAAAGCAACTCGCTGTTCATTCATTTTTGAACCACAATATCGGGATACGCCCACTGAAAATCGAAGTATCAAAGCAAATAACTCCAATTAGGTGTTGTCGGCTACCTTGCGTTTTCTTTGTAGGTACCTATTTTCATTAAACAGCGTCGAAGCTCAAGTAACACGTCAAAGGTAAAGTGATCCACTTGCGTTAACAGAAATTTGTCATCACTGATTTATCATAGCTGACATGTTAGTATTAATTCAAGTCGCACGTGCTACCGTAAGAGACCAGGCCTTTAGCATTATAGCCAGACCAACGATACGATGTCTGTCTAGCAAAATGTCCGACAAAGTTGCTTGTGACGCAGATTTATAGAACAGCAAACATCTCAACATCTGGTGCAAAACATATTTTTATTTCTGCATTTTATTGAACATATCGATTTGATACGATATATACACACTTACTTGTGAAATAATACTGCTTTCCTCGTCAGCAGTTCTGTCCTCCCCGCTTAGAACCCTTCGAAGTTTGTCCATATCTGAACAACGCGAATGTTTCGATTTTCAACGAAAAACAAAAGAAACAAAAATAAAAAGGAAAAATCAAACGAAAACTTTATTGGTGTTTCGTGTTTTTTATATTCATGTGGAATTATCACAGTTATTAAACTTAATAAATAGGAATATGTGCAAAATTCTAAAAAAAAGGAAAACAAAAATCCAAGAGAGCAACAAATGATATAGATGACAGCCAGCGCTTTGACACATTCGCAGAGTTCACTGAACAATGTAGTAGATTCTTCATTCATTTAAAGGGATGACCTATTTGTATGACAGAGTCGCAGCGGTGACGTCATTGGGCCTTCAAAATAGGAAGTTTTTATTATGTGGATATGTCCTAAGTAGTTCTCGACTGAAAAGGTAAAACATCTTAATTCGACTTAAGATGATTCCATTTTTTTTATTGTGCATCGTCGCCATTTTTGAAACACATACTTCTATGTTATTACCGCCTTTTTATCACACTATTATCCCCATATATAAGGGATAATAGTTTCATCTTAAGTCAGAAAATCTTATGATGACTAAAGGTAAAATATCTTATGTCTACATAAGGTCTTGATATTGCTCGAATTCACAAACTTTGGTAGAGTTAAGATTATTGCGTCATTAGGTTTTATCAAAACTCTGAAACGGTAAAACATCTTAAGTCGACTTAAGATACTTTACCTTAACATCTTAAGTCGACTTAAGATAATTTACCTTGTGCAAAGCTTTTAAAAAAGTATTCTTAAGTCGACTTAAGATAAAATGCTTGGAAAATATTATTAAAAGTGTAAAAAAGCAAATCATCTTAAGTCATAAATTTCTATTTAACTCAAAAAGGATTAACTTAAAAAGTTTAAAGTAAATTTTAAAAAAAAGTTTAATAACTTTTACTTCAAAAAACTTTTTTTTGTGAGATGATATCAAACAGATGTTTGGCGATTCCTATTTTTAACTTTTTTTCGCTCTCCTGAAAAATGTTGAAAAATGACTTAAGATATTTCACCTTTTCGTTCGAGAGTTAGCTGCAATAGAAAATGTCCATTTTATTATTAAATATGTTTTTGGCATTCCGACTTAACGTTTTCCTTTTATTTATTTTCAGCCAATTCCGGCCAACCATGCCAAGCCGCTCTGCTTTATTCATAAACTTTAAACTGTACCTACCTAAGCGTTTGTCATTTAAACAAAATAAAATAAAATTGTCTGTGTGAAGCCAAATAAATTATAAGTGTTCATAAAAAATTATTAACGCCTGACTTTTGTTGTTTGTTCACATAATGGATGCGAAAAGTAAGCAATTTAATAATTGACGTCTTAAAATGAAACTCATAACGAGTCTATCTTGCTTTCTGGGTGGGGGGGGGTGTTGGTGAATGGCAACCTTACCTAACCTGAAAATCGATTTGAGACAAGATCTTACTGCTTAGACGTCAGGACATTATTAAGCCGAAAACCATTGAAAAATGGCAAAAAATACTAGACGGTATCCCATTTCGGGGACAAAATGCCATCAGAATTGTAATAGATTTATCGCACTGATATGGGTGCTGGTATTGGATGGTGACTACCCAAAAGTATGCAATGAATGAATTAATTAGAATAGATCTTATACACTCACACTGGTGTGTGTCCGAAATGTTCTGACAACAGTGATAGTACATAAAATAACAAAAAATCCCTACAGTACACAAAGAAAATCCCTACTTTTTCCCTACACCGTCGAATAATTTTCACTACAATCTCTCTATATAACTATTTTATCCATACCTACACAAATAAAATTGAATTTAACTTCTCATACGCTATCTCAACCACAAATGATTTTTTCCTTTTTGTTTAGTCTTCAAACTAGTCATCTCATTTTATTCCGTATCGAATATCGACGAGTGTAAGAGCAAAATTAAATAGGTAAACAAAAATAATAAATATTTTTTGACTAAAAAAGGATGTGTGGTACGATTTTTCGGAAAAATCAACTGAATTGAAAAATCCCTACATTATACAAATCTGTCCTTTTTTCCCTACGGCGTCATTTTTAGATCGAAAATCCCTACGTGTAGGGATTTTTCCCTACATGTAATCACTGACTGACAACTGAATGTAAAGTATGGCAGTCTGACATTGTCAATGCATTCAGGAAAACAGCCATAGACAAACCATACTAAGAACTCACAATCCTCTTGCCGCTGGCCCCTCAGTTTTTTTTTTTTTTCAAATTCGCCATTTTGTATTCCTATCGGTGTTCTGTCAATTGGGAATCCGTGTGACATGCAAAAACATACAAAAAATACAAAAATAAATGCTGCCAACCTCGGCAGCCGTGGGGAAATGTGAAAGAGTTCGGGAATACCACATTTTAGCATAACTGAATGCCATTGCTTAGTAATTATATATTTTTTGAAGGTGAATAATTTGATTTGTGTGGTTAATAAAACTATCTAAAGGAAATGTTTTACATACTAGAAATATATTAGGACAAATATGGCTGTGTATTTCCCGCTTTTGGATATAATTAACTTCGATTTCGTGTGTAAATTTTTCTTAAATAATAAAGAAAATTTGCTCAAAATGTTTTTATTTTCTCTCAACCAATCTACATTCTTAATTTTTCGTAAATATTTTAAGCAAATGTACACTTTTTCCTAAAAAAAAGTTATTATTCATACGTAATGAACAATTTCAAATTTAACGGATAAAATTCTATGAACGCTGCAAGTCACTTTGCCCAAAGCGGAAGTGGCAGATGCAAGGTGCGAGTGTTTTGTGAGCCGGAATTTCTGAAGTTACGTGACATTTGTCAATACGAATTTCTATGTAACAATACAAGCGCACTTAGCATTGCCACCCCATAGAAATAAGGCCGAAACGTCAAAAAAACTTGTTGGATAATAAAGCTGGTTTATAATGGCCAGAGTAGTGTTTTGTTCAAATATTGTTGTAAAGCGCACAATTGCCATTACTTTAACTTCTCAGTTGTTTCCAAATACGTTTGATAAACATAATTTTTTAATTCAGCAATGCTTTTATCTTGTTTTTGCACTTTTTTATGAACTTTTAAGTAATTTTTTAACATAATTAGACAACATCCATACAAAATCCGTTTTGTTTTCCTACAAGTTTTTTAGCTGTCACTTGGATTTTTCTTCTTCTCATTTGACATTGACGTTGTCGCGAACTACCCTATTGCTTTTGACAGTTTGTTGTTTACATTCGCATCCAAAGACCACACACACATGCAAACATTCATACATGTTGGCAATTTATTTTTGCAGCGTGTGCATGATGCCAAATTGGGATAGGTATACCCATATACCTGCTGCATTTTCTGGGCGACTCATTCGGTGCATAATTCGCACAGCAGAACGAATGACAGCTACCTTGTTTGGAGCAGGGACAAATCTTTGGCTTGTAGGTTAGGAAAATTGCAATTTTTCCTCTTGTTTTATAAAGAGTGTGGGTCATCTTTGCCAAGTTATCGAATGGTTTGGACTTTTATTCCGTCGTCGTTAGCTGTAAGCATTCTAAATGAATAAGACAACAAGTTTCTTAGTAAATTACGTACCTTTTGCATGTGTTGCGTGCGTAATGTACAACAGTCAGATTAAAAAATTAAACCACCATAATATATTTTGTACAAAATGATTCCGATTGTGTTGGATATTTTTTATCATCGCTGATATTTCCATGAGACTATACAGTGCCTGTGCAGGGCTCCCTGGCGGATTGTGTTCGAAAAACAAAAAACAAGAAAGAGGCAGCTCTTTTGATGAACAAAATTCGTCTGAATGTCGAAAATTACGACGATTCCAAATTTGATTAATGCTGGGGTTTGTGTTCCAGCATATTTTCAACACCATGAACGAAATTCAAAACGGCCGCCATCAACCATCTACAGTGAAACGCGTCCATTCCCAAAATCTATTTGGGTGCGCCAACAAATGGAACGGCGCATGCATCATTTAAAGTAGGTATTCGCGAAGGAGTCCAAGTCCAGACGTGGACGTCCTCAATCGAATATTTTTCGTTCTTCGATAAGGATTCACTGTGAAGTACTGAACAAAAACTATTTTAATTTAAAGAGAAGAATATTGCTGTAAACCGTCTAAGCAGTTGATCAACTCGACAGAATTTAAAATCATGGAAGAAAAACGCCCGATTAGAGAAAAAACGAGTGCTGCAGTTCTTCAATCCGTTCTGCTAAAGCTGTGACACTGGGAAAAGGGAATATATTCAAAGTGGTAAAGTATGGACGGACAAGGAGGACCTTATATTAAGAACAAAGGAAAATAAAAACGAACTAATTTAATTAGATAATGAAAAGCCAAGTGTGTCTATTATTTAAATTGGTCCACAGATCGCAGGCCTACTAGGCGGCAGGATTTGCTGTTTGAAAGCAGATTACGAATATTAATGAACGACGTAAGTACTTTGTGTATATGGTAATGAGGAAAAACATCGGTCAGAGCTGTGCCTACAGAAAACCTTTCAGCTGGTATATATTTTCCATCGGTGGGCTGTTTTACTTACAAAAACACTTCGGATGGGTGTAATTTGAAACAGGGGAAGAGGAAAACTTATTTTACAGAGACGAGTTCATTATCATCAAAAAAGTTCTCTGTAGTTGTACACGACAGTTTGCCGGTAGATTGAAGTTGAAATTTTTGTTTTTACGGCACATACAAGAGAATCAATGTCACATATTTATACATAACACATGCAGGGAAAAATTCAGCCCTATTCTGCTGTTCACGTGAATCGTAGATTTGATTCACCCATTCGATTCCCTTTCACACACTGTTGTTCCATTCTGCTATCCATCGGGTGAACTACATTATCTAAACGAATTTGACATTCAAGTTAACAGCTGTTCACGTGAAATCCATAAGAACTTTGTTTTTTTTTGTTTTGAAAATTGAAATTAATGTATTCAATTTGATCTCTATTGAAAATCTTTGTAAAATTATCCGACTTTGGTTAATATTTTAAATAAAGCAAAAAATATGAACAATCAGGTATGGATATTGTTGGACTTTTTTTTCCCACTGGAATAAGAGAATCATCAAACATCAAAAATTAAAGCAGTGAACTGGTCGCTGTTTGGTTTTCTTCTCCTTAAAATTAATAATCTTATTTACAAACAAATAATCAAGCAATAAATAAGTTTTTACTAACATTTTATCAACCACCAACCAGAAATACGATCCATTTAATTTCAAATCCGCAACATTTGATATGCGGATCTGAATTGTATAGAATGTATGCGTTCACGTGAATAACAGAATACTGCACAGAACAACCGACGTTACCGAGACTAACGAGGTGAATCCACATTCGATTCGAATGAATAGTAGAATAGTGTTCAGTGGAAATTGAAGAAAAATTCCCCCCGATGAATAGCAGAATAGGGCTGATTGTCTTTTCTACAGAAAGCGGACGGGCAGCTACCGTTGGTGTGCCAGGCTGGGACAGTTTACGAGCACGATGACGACTTTTTTTTTTACCACGAAATCGCAGTTACCGATGTGAAAGACACGTCGTTTTAGCAGGACTTGGCGTTGCCGTATATCGAATGATCTGCTCTATTTTGTTGTTCAATAAATTGAGGACTTACCTCCCAGTGTTCGTAAAATCTGCAAAACCAAAATTTTGAAACACATGTATATAATTTTGTATAAATTTATAAATTTTACTGAAGTAAAAAAGAAACTAATTTTAAATATATAACAGAAAAGAAAAAACTACTGTTCACTCTACGTAAGAGATTGTCAAAGTCCACTGATTTATCAGGTCGACAATGTCCGATTCCTGCTTACCATATAGTATGTAGCTCTGATAGTTGCTGTACATATTCCTGTCGGAAGCGGGTTTTCTTAAGAATACACTTGAGTTAAATAGTTACAACTACACGCATGTATTAAAATTAGAATTCAGTCGTTAATGGATGTTAACGGTTCGTTAATGTGGCACGTTTTGTTTGCACCTCTATCTATGAGGTGTTCTTCGAGATGGTAGCTGTGTTAGCGTCTTTTTGGCGGAACTTTGTCGAGTACTTGTAAAAGTCAGACATTTCGAAGGGTTTCGTCACCTCTTTGTAGGGAAGGAAGGTGGCTTGCTGCACAACCGTCATGTTCTTGGGCGATTCGATCCGAATGTCTGGTGAGGTGGCTGCTGTAGCCGACGTTTGCGGCGACAGCTGCGGGCCAGGATTTATGATGAGCGAATTCGGTGGAATTGCCTTTTGCATGGTGTTCTTGGTGATTGCCTGGCTCGGATTACAAAGCCTAGAGGGTTGCGTTGCCACTGATGTTGCATACCGAATGGATCCAACAAAATCATCGCCATTTATTGAAGATACACACTGCTGCCGCTGTATCGTAGGACTAAATTTAGCTAAAGTGGATGGCTGTTGTGATGTTGAACTTGGTGTTGGTTTTAACGGCTTTTGCTGGTGAATTTGTGGGGCTTGCTGTTGCTGCAGCAGCTTGTGAGGCAAAGTCATTTCTGTGTGATAGTGATTGTGATGATATGGTTGTTGTTGTTGTTGTTGTTGCTGTGGCAATGGCTGCATATGGAAATTATGTTGGTGATAGGGATCGACATTTAAAAAGGAAGTTGAGTGACTCAGGTGGTTGGTGTCGTCGTCCAGTTTTGTCTTTGGTGCTCTATAACTGCCGCTAGACATGGACTGCGACGAAAGTTTTGTACGTTCTCGGTAGCTTTGTTTGTGATGTGGATGCGAGTGATGGGTAAGTGTACGGGTCGGCGGACGAGATGTTACTACGGGCATTAATAGAGTGCCACCACCTGCAGCCGGGGCTGGCGATGGTGTCAGCTTTCCACTTGCTGTTGCTGCTGATGCACTAGATGATGTCGTCTGGCGTCCAGCAACGTAATACGTGTATTGTGGATTTTGGCTGAGCGTCGGCGATAGCGCTGGGCAAAGGGCAATGGCGTCAACAACAGATGTCGTGCTTTGCAGAACGTTTGGCCGTATTATCGGACCGTCCAGAGATGATTCCATCCTGTTGTGAATATTCATAAATAAAATAAAGAAGTGAAGAGGAGACGTCCTCAATCTAGGTCACTATGACATACCACTGTTTGTTTTTTGGCTTCTTGCTCGTCTCGCTATTGACTGACGAAATTGATATCTCATCGGATGCTTTGTCAACTGCATTTGGATAGCTGCCAACAACCATGCCACCGACCGGATAGAAGTTTCCCAAGGATGGTGACTCTGGTGACTGTTGCTGGCGTAAACGGAAAATATTTAAGTCCAAGCATAGTCCACGCTTTTTAAATGTACTCACCATGGAAGACCCAGGTAGAACCTTCTTGGGTAAGGGTTTTATGTTATGGTACAGATTCCCACCGTCGCTATCGAGCTCGACATAACTGTTGGACAAATCAGAACAAAAATATTCGAAGAACTTTTCTTTAAGTGTGCTTGTCCTTACCTAGTGCTGTCACACCACGCCGATCGGTCGCTGGCGGATATAGTTCGCCACAAATTTGAATGCTGATTCACAATATGCTGTCCCTGGTCAAATGCGCAGTTGGTTGATGGTGACAGCGACAGAGTATCCACACTTTCGTACTGCTCTAAATGTGGTTGACTTCCATTATGATGCACGAGCTTATGACCATTTGTTGAATGCGACTGCTGCTGTTTGGCCCGATGGCCGTCCGTATCGTTTAGAGCGATTATTTTATGCAATGGCGATGGTGACAGGCATTGCTTTATATTTTGACTCGCCTTTATGAAACCGCTGCCATCCGAGTACATTTGACTTGTCGGCGACAGATAGTACTTATCACATTGTGTAACTAAAAGCGATCACATTAAAAAACACCGCAATGGACATTTATGTTACAAAAACCTTACCTCCAATATTGTTGGACAGATTCTCAGTGCTTCCTTGGTGAGGCCGTACCACACTGTACTTGATGACATGTGTGCTGCTGCCCCCGATAACACCAACTGGAGTTTGCGCCGCTGTACCTCCATTGTACTCGAACGACGGTGATTTAGTTAGACTGAGTGCTGATGCTGGTGTACTGTCATGAAATGAGTTTGTTTTTTGCGGTGGTCCCTGGCGCTTTTTTATACTCATGACATTTGAATTTTGCGTTGCCGACTGATGGTTGAGCTTGTTTTCTTGAGCGAGGTCGTACTCGGATTTGGAGAGCGTGAGGCGATTCTTTGAAGAAACAAAATATTCATGACATGCAATATGGTTGGACGTGGGGAAGTACTTACATTTTTGCCATTGAAATGTACATTGCTTTTGCTTAGTTTTAGGCTCGAGCTACCTTTGCGACGGAGGATTGAGTTCGTGCTAATAGCACCCGTTGTACTGCCAGGGTTGACAATGTTCGCGCCCACCTTCCCAGACTCGAATAAATTCAGGTTCTCATAGTTTCCGTTCAGAATTTGCGCTTCCTGCAAAAAAAGGAACAATAGGTTAATGGAAAAAATACTGCCACCCGTTGGCACAGCACAGACTGGCATGTTGCGGATTCGTTAAACTACACCAAACACGAAAGAACTTACAAATAAAGACTGTGTGTCTCTTACCTGTTTGTGGATTTGCTGCAGTAGCCAATTCTTCTCGTTCAGCAACTTCTCCAGTTCCAGCTTTCGCTGCTCCAGCGTCTGTAACTTGTTCCAATTCGGATTCTGATTAATGTTGCCTTCATTGTTATTGTTGTTATTGTTATGGCTGTTGTTGTTGTTGTTGTTATTATTATTGTTATTTTTTGTACTGACTGTTTTATTGTTATTATTATTGTTGTTCACTGCATTCGTTGAATTGTTGTTATTATTGTTACTATGTGTTGACAAATTGCCATTGCTGTGGCGTGCCGTTGATGATATCGTTGATGAGGTCGATGCTATTGTGTTACATGATGAAAGCGTTGATGTGCCAGACTTTTGTTGTGATGCCGCAGAATTGGTATTGTTACCGCTAATACTACCGCCGGTTGTCATTTGAAGTGGCTCTGGTGCGACTCGGATATTTATTGCTTCGCACACGGGTAGTGGGTAATGATGATGCTGTAGTTGGTGTTCCTTGCTTTTCGTTCGATTCGCTGTTAGAGAAAGAGCATTGAGAGAGTGCGTTGTGTGTGCCAAAATCGAGTTCTGTGAACGCATTTCTCTGAAAAAAATTATAGTGTGTGATCAAACAAATTTAAAGTTCTATGTAAAGTGCAATGGCAAGAAACAAAAACCAGAGTCCACAGTGGATATGCAACAGAAATCGAATCCAAAGGATGCTTAAATTTGAATGGAAATGCAAAGCGAACTCCCATCGGAGGAAGTCCAAAGAAGAGTACTGGAGATGCAGGCAAGATGGGAAGAGCCGACAGAGCAAGTTTCAGCACTGTACAAAGAACTGCCTGTTTAACTGCCTGTTTTCAGTGGCCGACCAGAAGAATGGCAAGAAGTACTAAATCAAGCAAAAGCATAGCTAGCGATATAGAAATACATGTTTCTCCATTTGAAAAGAATGGTCGGGTTGGCCGAAATAAGTTCTGTTTCTTTGGACACTTCCAGTAAAAACATAACCGCACGCAACGACCTCTATTGGACACTTCCTAACCAAGCACTGCGCCACACATTTTATATGCGGCTACCGCTGGTTCTCCTGGGCACCACTGCTTGAACAAGTGGCACTGAAAGCAGCAAAAGGAATTTCCTGTATTTGATTCTAATGTGCTATCCTTTGTTAATGGAACAATCGAAGTGACAAGTGCTTTTTCGACGCGCAAATAAAATCATCGAAATCTTCATTTTGCATGCCAAGTGTTTAATATTTAACAAAATTAAAATAAATAAATATTTTAAACATAGGTACACAAAATCCGGTGGTGAAATCACAGCTACTGTGAATTGGTGCAAAAGGACTTTAACCAAGCAGTACATAGGTACAGTAAAACATTTCATATTTCAATTATGTATATACATACAAAACAAGACAGAACAGACTGCATGAAATACAATAATTGTTTTGTTGAGTGCTAGAGAAATTCAATATTATTCCCGCCGGAGGAAGCACCCCAGTCGAGATTTGGAACAAAATGGTTCCTAAATCTTAGATTTGTGGGCATCACCAAGAGAATCTATAAATAGGAATCAAAGACAGCCATCCGCTGGTTGTCCAAGGAAAACATATTTTTTTTGTTTTCCAACTGAATTAACATGCATTCTGCTGAGATTTCGAAGAAAAATTCATTCCTTACCAACAAACGTCCCAAGATGCACCATAGATCACCATATTTCTTTGCTGATGATGATTCAGTTTTTTTCCTTTATTCCTTTTACCACTGAACACAAGTATGGACTTGAAAAATACTTTTCTGTTTCAATTATAACTACAACACTGTATTGTTTATAATGTAATATGCCCAAGTTATGTTAATTTTACTTAAACAACAAAAGAAGTGAAAAAAACGACAATTGATCACAATGTAGGGAGGGAATCCACACGATCACACACTAACACATATCCAATTTCAGCACAGAAAAAAAACGTACACAAAATTCTGATAGATCTGCTTACTAAAATTTGGAATCACTTAACCTTCTGGGCGTATAAAATACTAAACATTATTGCATGTTTACAAAATAAAGAAAAACAAATTATAATGCAAGAATTTTGTTGTGCACAATTTTTTTTTTTATTTTTTTTTGTTGGACTGGCAGATCTCTTGTTTGAAAGTATTGGTGTGGTTTTTGGTTTCCATTCAGCGATCGTGGTTATTCGATTCCATTTTTGTTTTGGTGATGTGGTACGGCTGATATTGGAGTGGAGCGAGTTTGTTAGATGAATTGTAATCTATTACATTTCATTGCTGAATGAGGAAAAAATAAAAGCAATGAAGATTGTAGTATTTATTTCGACTTGTGTTAATTTCAATTATCCTTGGATAAATCTTTTTTCAGCTCGACCGAATAAACTGTTTTATTTAAGTTATTGTGTTTCATTTCCTCTCGACGAGAAAATATCAAGCAAAACGAAGCGATCGTCTTTGATGTTGCGTGATTATAGCTCAGTTTTTGAAGCAGATTAAAATCTATTACCAAATTAGTGTGTACTAAATAAATAGCTGGTCCAAAAGCATTCTACAGCTAATTTTGTTTGTAATATTTTTAGAACGAATGAAACTGCTGAATTGTTAAGTTCTATCAGGACTTATATACTCTCGATCGAAATTTGATGTTTCGACGTTAGACTTCGACAACCTCGCTCAGTAGTCCTTTGCACTAACCACGGAGCCACTTCATCGACTGTGTCCTTACAAAATTACAAACAGCGAAGAATTGTACCTATGTTTTAGAGTATGATGTCGATGATCGAGAAACATTCTCCAAGTAAGGCTACTGCGACTTTAAAATGACAAACATCATAGAATCACAGTGGTACCCGTTGTACTGCTACAGAACTCAGTTTAACTGTATTACTTATTTCACCCTAAGTGGCGCTTATAGTCCGGGGTGGACCAAGCCCACATAAAAGTGGATACTCTTACATGAAGGGTAAAAAAAAGGTCCCTGGTTTAAAAATGCATAGAACTTTCTTGCAGCGAAACTGCTCCATTTTGTGTTAATTGTGGGCATATGATGTTTATAGCAGTCGAGGATAATCAAATTTATGTTGCTTCGATTTTTAGGGAAAAAGAATATCGTTCGCCCATACAAATTTGGCGTGAATTAGTTTAAGTTGCATTACGCTAATTGTTGAGATTTGCGAACGAAAAGCCCTCAAAAAGAACTAACCAATATAAAATGTGAATATTCCGAGGAGAAGTCCTTAAATTTATTGTTAGGTAGCTAACAGAAGTAAACAAGTGTACACTTCCATCTGGACGAGCCATTTTCCGGTATGAGTCTGGTGTCAGATCTCCTTAAAAGCTTCAATTTTGCTTTATATTTAGAAAAAAAAAACGAAAATATTCCATTAGGTTGCGTTGCATTTACTGATTTGTTTGTTTTCCGTTTGGATAATTTAAGCGAGAATTAACGAGCTCGATGACACCCCCGTTACCGAAAAAATCCAATTCTGGTTTACCCTTAAAGATAATATTCACCACATTATTTCGCGCATAATGCGGAAATACCTCTCATTTTCGAACTGGTTCTCTCTCAGGACATGCAGTGTTATGTGTTAGTGTTATTATTATTATGTCCAATGGATAATTTCACCACCAACAAGTAGAGATTTTCCCTTTTCTTATTAGATTATCATTTCGTTGGCAAAGACAGCCGTACTCAAACTTGATTTATGTACCTACTTTATAAAAATATTTTATGATAATATTACAAAATCCTGTTTTTTATTCTATTTTTGCCGAATGGTTTTGATTTTTATAAACAAAAAACTAAAAATAAAATGAAAATAGTTGAATATTTAAATGCTGGCATTTTTTTTTGTAACACGGATGTGGCAGCGCGAGTGGTGCTTTCGCTTTCTTTCGGAGTGAATGGGACTACACTCAAACTGTCAACTCCATTGCAATTAGCATAACTATGTTTTGATGTTTTATTTCAATTAAAAGGGTACCAAACGTACGAGTTTCTTAATAGTTTCATTGGCACCAATGCTGTGTCACCCTGCTTCGTTGGCACCGAACTTAACATTGTTCGATTCAAAGGATTTGCTGGATGCTTTCAGCGCATAGTCTGTTCTGCATACATTTGACAGTAATCGAAGCTGCAGAAAACGAATATACGGCCGAATAAAGCAACAGTGCAAAATATTTGAGTGTCAATATTTTAAATATACTCTGAGGAAAAACAATAACAAACTTCCAAATAGCATTCGAATCTTAGTTGGGTGCATCCTTTCTTAAGTGGAATTCAGCTGTGTTAGTGACTAATTCAAGAAGTGATTTTAAAAGAGCTACGATTCCATTTTGCTTGTCCAAATCAAAAACAGATTTTACAAAAAAAAAAAAATAAAATGAAAATTGCACAAAAAAATCAAACAATGAGCTCAGATGTGGGTGTAAAAGAATCCGGCCGCTGGCATGGATATCACTTTACCGAGCCTCAGCTGAAAAGGCTAATAGAAAAAAAATAACTGAATTAAGCACTATGCTATGTCTCAGTCCGACTTATCGTGTGACTGTCCTAACTCGGGGGTTCAAAATGTAAAAGGCACATTTAAAAGAACAGCAAACCAAAGTTATCAAGTGCATATGTTTAATAGATGGGAGAAATGTTTTTGTTTACCACCTGTAGAGCCTACAGAAAGTGTGCACATGTGTTAAATGGTTTTTCCCCTCTTCTCCGAAGGATATCAATAAGTCAAGGGTAGCTAAAAAAAACCGTTCGAATGGAAACACTTATTCTAGTACAATTCTTTTTTTCTTTTTTTACTTCCAGACGTTGGTGAATATTTCAAACAATTTGTAAGAATTTTATCGCACTTCAGCCATATTAAATAAAACTGTCCCTTGCCCTGACTGCATGCGAAGAAGGCCCAATTAATTCATAACTATCTGTGTCCTGTAAACAACTATTTGATAAAATAATGGAACCGCCAGCAAAGAAAGAGCGGAATAGCTTCTTTGATAACGACCAATTTGAAAAGTTTTATCAGGAGTTTTACAAAAAAGTATCTGAGGTGAGTTAACATATTGTTGTTAGAAAAATGACAACAATATATTGTGTTATGCATTTCAGGAAGTTGAGGCGCATACTTGTACAACTTCAGATGAAGAAGACTACCCTATGCGGTTTCCCGCTAAAAGGAAATTGGAAGTTGCACAAAGCCATGCAATGCAGCAAAACCTTGCAGGGCCGTCCACCTCAACTCAGATACCCGACAAAGCTTCCGTAGCGGCCACGGCCCCTATGAGGGCACGCACTGCAGGAAAAGCTAAAGTGTGCGCGCGCACAATTAAACCTGGGGAAGGCAATCAGCAAAACCTTAGAGGGCCGTCCACTTCAACTCAGCGACCTAATAAAGCTTCCTTCACGCCAATTCGCCCCAAGCAAGCCATCGACTTACCGAAAACTCTGTCGACTGAACAAAATGAAGACGTTCATCGCCAAGCCGTTGATATTAAAAAATGTATAAATATACTTCCGGGCCAATGCGAAGTGGTCTTCGCAGAAGAGGGGACATTTGTTCCAACCCGAAAATTAAATGATGCAGTTGTGAGGTTTATGAAGCCAAACAACTTCTGGAGTAAAATGCGTAGTGGACCCCCAAGAACCAATTCGAAATTTCACTTCTATTTAGTCGTACAGGAACAGGAACCAGCAACAGGAACCACCAACAACAACTCGGCTGGAGTGAGTACGGGTTCAGTTCTAGATTTCTTGCAAAGTATCAATTTCTGTTTGTAATTTCAGACAGCTAATGTAATGGTGGCTATACGCCAAGCCATTCTAAGAAAGGATAGCCTTACACACATCAAGAACCTTGCGCGTCTGACAGTTTCGCAATATATATCTGCTGCATGCGAAAACCCAGACATACAATCAATTAGTTGGGAAAACTCTACTACCAGTGATCCCATCGCATGTGAAGTAATGTGCGTTGACAAAATGTCATTTAACCCCTTTACTAGAAACGGGCGCAAAAAATCGGACGCATTGTGGAAGAAAGTTACAACATCGTTTGGAGCAACCACTACAACTTCTCCTACAGAAGAAACAACAGCCAAGGGACTGCATGATGTATGTAACTGTTAAGACTCACATGTTATTTGCTGCAATATATTGTTATCGACCATTCTAGCATGAGCTTCAGGTTCCCATCGCCGATTTGAAACCATTGCCTACATCAACCCCATTGGCTGAAAAAACGTTTTTTGATGCTGCGGTTGACAATCGCCATGAAGATAAACCAGACTTTATGGTTATTTCAAAATTTGTATACATGATTCCTCGAATTGCATTTAAACAGACCAACAAGAAGGGAGACGGTTCTCAGCCAAATGTTGATTCCACGAACCAAAGCGATGATACAGTTTCGGAGGCTGTTTCCGAGCCAGAAGTGGAAATTAAGGTATTGCGTGTGCATGTTAGTGAATGCCGCATCACTTCAGTTTTGTATTAGTTTCAGATTCCAGAGGTTTCTCCCATTCAAAATCAATTGCGAATTGGGAATAACTTTGCGGAGAATCAGGTTGTTGAAATACCAATTCAAACCTATGTGGAGTTGACGACTTCTTTCGAAAGAGAAGAGAACCAAAGCGATTTGGAAAAGCTTGCCGAAATCGCACTGCAAAGGAACTAGACGTTCGATCTTGGATTGTAAAATGTTTACTTAAAATTTTAAAATTACCTTTTTTTATTGAATGTTACTATAGATTTTGTAATCCTTTGCGGATGCATTTGTCATAAAAGACATCATTGTGGGAAAGAGTGGCCAGTGCTAGCCTAAAATAATGTATGTGCTAGCGACTGGTAAACATATAATAATCATAATAAATTAAAAATTGCTTCTCAAAGTAGATCACCTTGTTTGCTTTTATCTTTATTTACCTACAGAAATAGAGAATGCGGAAAAGAAATTGGCGATGTACAAATTCAGTTCAGTTTAATAAATCTGTCAACGGTCTAAAGTCAACATTTTTATTGGACAATTGATCACGCGAACAGTAAACGTACTTACTTTAAGGTAGCTCATTTCAAAATTTGATTGGTACAACTTCTACTAGTCACCGATGTGTAGAGATCTTTCAAATCTGAAGTGCTTGATCCGGAAAATAAAACAACAACGTATGCAATATTCAAATTGACGAATCGTTGATGGCCTTCCTTCGATTTTTGTTTTATTTAATTTGTTGATTTTTTTTATTTTTTCATACATATGTATATATATATAGCTTCGAATAAGATTTAAAGTTTAATCTAAGATTCTATTTTATTTACATAAATTCATTTGTCCAACAATTTTCTCATTTTAAAATATATATGTATTTAGCATTAACAATGTTTTTACTGATGATATATGTATGTACATACAATAATAATTGCAATAATTCTTTACTCGTGACTCTTTTAAATATATTTTTGTATTTCTTTGGGTTTTGGTTTTTTGTTTTCGTTTTTTTTTACTCAATTGTGTTCCTAATTTCTTTGCTTTTTGTTTACAGTTAGCTCACATATCACAGTGTGAAAAATATATATATATATGTATATATATGTATCTATCTGCTAGTAAAAGATACATATATATTTTTTTTGTTTTGTTTAACTTCTGCAGTTGTATAGGAAAAATGTGTGTTGTTGTTTTTTCTCTTGTGATTTAACGGAGTTTAAAATTTTTATGAAAAAATATCTATATCTTGTTTGAATTTTAAAATTTTCTTAAAATACCTTTATGAATAATTAACAACGTTTAATTTAGTGAATGTCTCTGTCAGTTAATTTGGTAAATTCTTAAACTTTTCCAAGTATTACTAATTAAATATGTATTTTTGTTATTTTTTTTTTTAATTGTCAACAGTTACTTAGATGGAATTAGTCACTTCGATTAATTATATTCAGACATTTACTTGTAGTAAATCTAACTTTCAAAAGTCAACAACATTTATATAAGTTTTATAGATTTATTTGGTTTGTTAACACTTCGAAAATGATATAATACTTCCAAATTGTTACGGGATGGGTTTATGTAAATGTATGTATCTCTGGATTAATATTTTATTTTAATAACTTTTACTTTTACACGATGTTTATTATTAGTTTTTATTTTTATATTCTTAATTGTGTAGCTGTTGTTAATTATTACTTTGGAATTTTACATTTACTAAACAGATTCCTAAATAAGTTGGACTAAGCAAAACAAAAACAAAAATCGCAACGCTTAAAATATGTAATGCACTTAATTTGAATTATCAATTATGACCGGCTAAGGCGGGCATCTATTGCTTTAATTTATTATTAACTATAGAATTGGACCGATAGTTTAGTTGCTCTGCATCGAGGAGAAGACTATAATTTAGGTACAAACAAGGTGCTAGTTTAGTAAGCTGGGTGACTCGGGGTAGCTAACAACATATCCGGACTGAGTACTAGGTTGACATTTCGTACATGCGGCTAAAGAAGGAAAAGTGACGTTGTCGACCAATCAAGCTTTTGCGTTCAGGGTGAATCTAGTCCAGACCAATTTCTGCGGCGGTTTTCCTTGTTGTTAACTAATGTGGTTTTCGATTGGAAAAGAAAAGAGCACTTTTTTTTTGCTCTAGATCACGCTTTTTGTGTTCGATTGGCAGATTTTCGATTTCAGATTGAGATTTACCAATTCAGGGTTTAATAGATAAACGAGGCAAACATTTCAAGGAGTAAAAACACTTTTGAATCTTGTTATTTTTCGTTTGCAAATAAAACGAGTTCCAAGTTCTTAACGAACAATAGTCGGTCATTTAGTTAAAAATTAACAACTTAAAACTAGCCCCCAACATGTCTAAAACAGAAAAACAAACTTTTTGACAGCTTTCCCTTTTTAAACTTTAAAAAGAATTTACATTTTCTGATTAATATATTTGTCAACTGCCATTTGACAACTCTTTTAACCTCTACCTTCTTCCATAAAAGCAACCAGAATAGAGAGTCTTTTGCGTTCCATTGGCACAAACATTTTCCGGCATTGAGTGAAATTTAAACCAAAACCTTACCAGAGGAACGAGATCTTTCAGATTTAAAAGAGCGACAGAAATCGAAGACATTTTTAATTGTTAAGATGGTAACCCAAACGAAAAATAATTTCGTCACTTTGACAGGGTATGGCTCCAATTGAGTAGGATTTTCTGCCTTTCGGTTTGTTGTTTGTAAACTGGAAAATTTTTGATGGCTTTCAATTCAAATAATGTGACTACAAATACTATCTACTTTTGGAAAAAATAACAGATCAAAAGTAAACGCATTGTCTGTCACAAATAAAAAACCGTTCCATTTCAATCAGTAAATCACTTTTCCAGAAGTTTTTCCTCAAAATTGAGTGGGTCACATAAACGTGGAATATTGCTTGCGAATCGAACTCTCTACTTTTTAATTTTTGAACAAAAAACTTTTGCAGCGTTGTATTTACAACAAACTAACAAATTGTTTTAGATACAAGTGTCAATAACACACTCTTTGCCACCCAGTAACATTTCAGACAGCTTGTGGAGCGCCTCTTTTTTTTTAAAGCTTGTTTTCGGTCGCGATCATAATAACTGACACATTTCAAATTTTTGATAGGATTTTCGTCTAAAACAAAAATGGTTGACGATAGATATGACATGTAAGTATGAGCGAAGAATGTAATTCGTTTTGAGGTTGTAACTTAAGTAAAAATAACATTTTTTACGAGGAATTGAACTATGAAAACTATCCTAATTTTTAGTAAAAATATTTTCTCGTTTTATTTAAGGATTTATCTACTTTTACCGAATTAGTCAACTTAAATTAATTTGTAGATATACTGGAGATACTGGATGCCATACCGGCTCCTTTTAAACACTAAAAAGGCCTACACGCGTTACCATAATATTTCTGCTTCGTACTTAATTCTAAACGTCGAATATAATGTTATACAATTGTTTAGCGTCATTACTGCAAGTTACGATTACCAAACATTAATTAGATATTATATTATATAAAAAATCTTATACAATGGGTTCGTGTTATTAAAAAATAAATAAATGATTGTATGTATTTTTTTTTGTTAAAAAAAGACAACAAAAATTACACAGAACAAGGAACCTGTCTATATATTTATATATAATTTGTATATAGTTTTTTTTTTATATTTTCTTAGATACTATTTATTTGTTTATGTACATGTTTTTCTTCTATTACTTTTTTTCTGTTTGTCTTGTTTTAAATCTCCATTTTAAAGCATAAGGAAAATAGTTTTTTGGCAGTGATATCTGAGTGCGTAAATAGTGAAATGTTAACATTTTCTACGAGTATGTGATCGACATAATAATGCTTTTTGACTGAAACTTCGTAAAGCACGTAGATTTATTTACACGGGTCAACAAGGGTGTAATTTGCATTAATTTTGATGAATTGTTAACTCCGAATACATTTTCCAATCGCTAGCGCATTGGTTAACAGTGTGGGTAGTTGTTTTTTTAAGAATACTGAGACCTTTTCACTGAGCTAGATACAATTCTAACAGTGGACACAGATTTATTTATTTTCGATGTCTTCGTACTATTTGTTCGGTTATAGGAGAACTTCGACACGTTTAAAGCTGAGCTAAGGGTAGGTACTGTTAGCACTCTTTATAGAGATTTTTTTCTTATCACTGGAAAGTTCTTATACTTTTTGGATAGCTTATAGTTTTTTTTTATATATATATGCAGCTATGTCAAAATGATTTACGAAAATTAAAATCGATTTCGTACGACTCTCACATCAGCTCACCCCGTTTCATTGTTTTAGTAATATTTTGTTTGTTTGCATTATTTTCTCTCCCTGATTGTCCTTGTTAACTTGATTTGAACAAAACTTGTCTCGCAATTCAATTCATTCTTTAGACGACAAAGAAAAATGTTTATCAGTTATGTGTTCGATTGAAGTATAAAACGAAAGCGTATTAAATAAAAACGAAACACACTTTGCGCCAAAAATGTCAACAAACATTTTTAAATTGCGTATAGGATATTACATATATGTCGAACTGTTTGAATATGTACAAAATATATATAAAAAAAGTGCAAGAGGTTAATTTATTGTGCGTTGTGAAAAGAAAAAACGAATTTGAGTATTTGGGTGTAAAGTAACTTTTTTGTTGACAGCGACTATTTTTGCTTTTTTTCCATGTTTAAGAACGACATCGTTTGTATATATATATACAATTTTGACTTGGGCAAATATATATTTTATATATTTTATTTTGTTCCACTAATGGTTATGTCACATTGTCTACGTTCCATTGACAGCCAGATGACGAGTTATATGTCAAACTCATTGTGCTAAGTGTCGATATTTTATACGAATTTCGACATGAATTTGACGTGTCTCGCTAACGATGAGACAAGGGAAACATACCTGCTATACAATTGTTTGATTTTCAATTTAAAACAAAAGGCATGTCAAAGATACGGCCGCGGGCCATGACCGGCCCTCGAGACAATTACCTACGGTCCGCGACATAAATTTAACAATCTTCTAATTGTATGTGCATTTCAATGGCAGTCGCAATGCAAGTACTGTATTTTGCTATGTCAAGTTTCCGGATATTCAAAATAATATTTCAGCTTTAAATATGGCCCGGTGTACTGCTTGAAACAAAAAAATGGCACTTGTGGAGTTTGACCTTGATACCACTATCTTAAAACAACAAGCAAACCATAAACACCTACACCATTTGAAGAAACGCAACACTCCCCTAATAGAACTGCCCGATTGAAACTTACTAACAGCACTGTAGGAGATTTATTGACGCTGGCAGTTTGTTGCTTAAGGAAATGCCATTTCCATTTCCTATTACAAAACAGTTACATTACACCTAACCCAACAATTTAGACTCAAAACACAAAGTGTAACTATACTTTCAGTGTAACTTACTTTTCAAACTGTATAAAACTGTTTGCAACCATATATTTTAAGGAAAAAAGATAATAAAGTCTTTTTAGTCTCACCATGGCAGATCTATTGCAGAGATTGCCATTTGCCTTTGGTTTCAAACAGATGAGGTGGCATGACGTTCACTGTCAATGGTTAGGCTGGACGCGCGTAGACTCAACGATGCCAATGACAGATTACTTCGATACAGAGGCCTGGGCGATGAAGTGAGCAATAGGGCTGTACTATCGACTGCTGGCATAGCTCCAAGCGTATTACTCTTCGCGTTATTACAAACCACCCCACTAAATGCATCGTTGACACAGGACGATCCAGTAACTGTTGCTGTTGACGCTGCTTCTGGCACTGTACTATTAGCATTTGCACCGCCCGATGCACTGGTATCACCGTACAGATGAAGTCTAGAGCTTAGGACCTTATTACATGCGGGGCATGCCCGGGGTGCTCCTTTTTCTCTGCGACGAAGTATTTCGTGAGCACATCTGCAACGAGGGGAAAAATGTTCGTTTGATCTTCTCGGATGCCGCCGTTCAAAGAACTTGATACTAGGTATGGATTTTTCATCATTTGAAAAAAAAAACTGCCACCTTAGCACTGAGGGTTGCATTCACTTACCTAGCGTGTAAAATATGCGCACAGGGTAGTGCTTCTAGGGCGTCAGCTTCAATGCCAAACACCTCGCCACAGGCACCACAGTTCAGACCCAGGGCTGCCTCTGTTTGCGTGGCCAGTCGTGAGTGATTCTTATACTGTTCTTCATCACCTAAGGCTCGATAGATTAAGGCCAGACGAGCACGTATTTTGCGCACCAAGAGCTAGGAGGTGAGAAACAAACATAACATAAGACCTCGTTCTTACCATTTGGCGGCTCACCTTAGCTCCAATAGTACTGGCAACCTCTAATAGACGTGTGTTAAACTCTAAGGGACGGCAATTGCATATTTTCTGCTGCAGCCTCAATGCTTCCAGGCATCTGGCAGCACCATCCATCGCCTCCATCTGAGCCATTCGATCCCCCAATGCTGCCGCAGTACCCATCGCCTGTTCGTATTGACGGAAAGCCCTCTAAAAGAAAGTTATATAAAAACCCACTCGAATTCATCCCTCCCTATAATCACACACATCAATGTCCATTTTTTTCCTATAAATATCCCCCATCACACGTATGCTTCGGGTATAGGTTGCCTGGTCGCCTGATATGAGGGCAAGCCTTGTTGCTTCCTAAAAGATGCCAGTTAACGTTTGTGAAGTTTGCACATTTATCGTCCCTATACGTACCGTACAATAGTCATGGGCATCGCCCAGGTCGCCTTGTTTGCGCAAAGCGGCAGCCATTCGAAGGAGTGCCGCCCGATGATGAGACGAATTCAAGTCACCCAACTGAAGCGACCGCGATAGATCGTAGGCCTTTGAAGCGTATGTGGCACTTTTGTCGTTGTCTTGCAGTCTACCAAATAGTTCTGATAGGGCGACATAGACTTGGAGCTCCAGCGAAGGATCCCCTATCGAAGTGGCAATTTTATGTGCTCCCTGCAGACCTTCCAGGGCACGCGAAAAGCCGCCCATTTCTAAATAAACCTTGGCTACAGTTAAGTGCACTAGTCCTCCTGTTTGGCACTGCGTTCCACACTCGTTATACAGCGAATGACGTGCATAGCTAAGAGCCCGTTCTAGGCCACCCAAGCGCTCATGGGCCCTGGCCAAATTCAGATAGGTCTCTGCACGCATTGTCGGCGAATCAAGTTCCTCAGATATGCCCAGTTGACGATGTCCAAACTCGATTGCTTCCCGATATTTCCCCCAATCCATGTGAGCCTGGTACAGGTAGCCGAGCAATGTAAACCTGTCCTCCCGCCGGTTTGTAGACTTGAGAGCGCTTCGCCATGTACGAACTGCTGCGTTTTGATTGTGTTGCTCGTATAACCGGATGCCGCGTTCCATCTGTTGAAGTACGGTTTATAACCTATTTTTATCAGCGCGACAGTACATACCTTCCTCCTAGCCAGATACTGTTTCAGGCTTCTCTGGCACGCCAGAAAGCAATTTATTACGGAATTTCTCGATCTCGAAAATCCATGGCGGGCCCACAACGAGGTTCCATCTGGACTTGACCCGTATCCAGCCAGCCTAGAGAAGCTCTCATCCAATTGACAAATATCTAAGAGAACACATCAATTTTTATCCAGGCAATTATACAACTTCCACAGTTCAATATACCAGTTGAGTTTTCAAGTAGGTAACGCGATCCATCGGGAGATGCTAGTAGATGTGTTGCAGAAAGATTGTGACTATGCGGTACGCTGCTGTAATATCACGGAATATTTGTCGGGTGTGGGGTTAAAAATCTACAAACGCTCGCTTACCTAAGAAGATCTCTCGAAGCGATACTCTCCCATGACATGACTCCTTGAAATATAATCTTACTCGATTGCTTGTCGTCTTAAAACTCAATACACACCATAAACACGAAGGAGAATATTATGAAACGGAAATCTAATTGAGTCGTAATTATTAAACTGCCGCATCAATAAACGTTGCGCAGAAGTCATCAACAGCAGTTACGTCAAATCTTTCGACGGAAGTCAGGGTCGGCATTCTGTAAGGCGAAACGTTTAAACTTTTTCGTTGCACGACGGATTTATCTCGAAAACATTTTCGCCTGACAGAATCTGACCTCGGATATGGTTAGACCAAGCAACTTTGGTCGCAAAGACGACTGTAACTGAGTGTAAGCGACTTCTGCAGACTTGTTTATTGATACGGGGGCAAGTTAGAGAAATAAAAAAACTCCAATCTGCACACTACACTAAGTGTACGAGTTGCGTGTTCCCTTGTAACGCGGCGACGTTCCTCGAAAGTGAAGTAATGAAAAAGCCTCACTCACATGAGAGACGATAATAAAAACTGTGACCAAAGTACTTGTTTGTACTTGAAACCTTCAGCCCTTTGTCCAGTGAAATACACTATTCCTGTCACTAACTGTCTGATTACATTCACAATTCATACACTAGAGGAGTATAAAAAAATCACCCAAGTAAACAGCAACTAAAGTGTTTTCGTTTTTAATTCCTAATTGTTCCCAAAAGTCCTAAAATGTGTATACCTACTCAGAAGCTTTGATGGTTTTTGTGGTTGGCATCGAATGCTGTTTTGCAATTGAATTTTTACTTTTAAAAAAAACAATAGCTTTTAGAATAAATTCTAAAAAAATGTGTTATGCTGAATCGGCAATAGTAAGAGGGAAGAAAACAGCGAGAAAAAGCAAATCATGGTTAATTCAAGTCGATCTTGTTCTTTTGACGCATTCATAGCTGCGCTAGAGAAACATGATTTTGATTCCAATACATTTGAAGGGGCTTCGACAAAAATGGTTGAGACAATGCATTGCATACGCATCGCCCGGGATTCTTAGAAGAACATACTGGCGGACGAATACTTCTTTGGGGAACGAAATGCGAATCACCCGGCTTTTTCCCCAAACTATTTCTGTAATATGAATGCCCATATCAACAAAAAAACATTTCCAAACAATCGTTGACTTTACTTAGCTTTATGCCCAATTCACAATGTCGCGTTGACGAGCGCGTGCGTTGACAGATTATGTAGAAACAAAGCGTTCATATGCTGCCGCACAAAATACAACTCCAGGCGTTGAATCGACTTTAGATCGTAAATATCGTAAAGTTCAACGCGACGCCTGAGTAGACCCACTCTCTACTCTCATGCGCGTTTGACAACTTTAGAATTTTGAATTGTTCGATTTGAGGCCGTGAGGTGTGCCGTTCTTAGTTGAAGTGGCACAGAATCACTTATGTTTATCACACACAAGTTTTAAAAAGCAATATGATGTTTTTTTTTAAGCAAATTAATTAATCATGCAAGCCAGACGTCGTCAAGTGCAGACGTGTTTTTTTTTTTTAAGTGTCGTGGGGTGCGAAGCTTTAATTTCTCTTCTACCAAAGTCAAATATCTGTCTTTTTTAAAATGAATTGCCCGGCTTGCAATGACAAAATAGATCGCAACGATGCAACAAAAATTCCGTGCGGTGATTGTAAAAGTCTGTTTCACGGTTCGTGCGCTAACATTCAACCGGCAGATTTAGATTATCTTATAACCAATAATCTGCGATAAGTGTTCTGTTTTGCGTCGCAAATCACTTCAACAACCAGTTCCAGTAACATCTGTTTCACAACAAAAAAAGCAAAAATATACAACATCAAAGTCAACATCAGTTCCAGGCAACAACAACACCTAAAACGCCAGCTGCCCATGCAAATATTGCAGAATCTTCTCCTGGCACAGTGGACGTCAGTATGTCTACGGTACTCTCTACTTTGACCGAAAGTT
The DNA here is from genome assembly GCA_948293265.1 of Cheilosia impressa. NCBI lineage: Eukaryota > Metazoa > Arthropoda > Insecta > Diptera > Syrphidae > Cheilosia > Cheilosia impressa. The sequence goes on along the minus strand of OX411885.1, from coordinate 6,788,548 downwards.
CACTAACGTTGCAAGTTGCAACTGCTTTACTCTGAAATTCTCGGCTTAAAGAAAATCAACAGTAATTTTCTAAGCACATGCACAATACAGCAACTGAAAGAGGAAAACCAAACGTTGCGTATGAAGGTGTGAATTTGGAGGGCAGGGTGAACTGGAGAGAGCAGAAGCAACTGGAGAATGTTGTTGAAATCGTTGGTGTTCCTCACTTAAATAGTTCAAATGCAAGAGAGATTTGAAATGTGATCTTTGAAAAAGCTTTAAATATATCTGTTTCGTCTGATGACATACAGAAATGTTATGTTAAGCACGCTAACGAAGTTGAACATACGAGTACATCTTCAACATCTACATCAAATGAGCACGGTGGTACTCTCTGTGTGCATTTCTCTTCAATCAATGCCAAGCGAAAAGTGATGGAAAGTAAAAAAAAAATGCAAGGAGAAAGCTGAACTCATCTTTATTGCTAGTAGTAGTAGTAGTAGCAGTAGTAGTAGTAGTAGTAGTAGTAGTAGTAGTAGTAGTAGTAGTAGTAGTAGTAGTAGTAGTAGTAGTAGTAGTAGTAGTAGTAGTAGTAGTAGTAGTAGTAGTAGTAGTAGTAGTAGTAGTAGTAGTTTAAATAGTTTAAATATTTACATTAATGATAGCTTAACTAAATATTCCAAAGCTTTATCTATGGCAGCTAAAAGATGTAAAAAGGAGAATAAATTCAAATATGTGTGGTTCAGGAACTCTCATATTTTAATGAGGAAATCTGATTGTAGTGAGGTTGTTGTCATAAGATCTTTTGAAGATTTAACTGCTCTTCATGGGCAATGATATGAATGATTTCTTTGATCTTGTGCGCGACAGTTTCACTATAAGAACCATTAGATATAATTCCGATAGAATCTTTAGCTGTGGCAATTCTTTTTTCGTTTTACATCAAAATATTCGCAGTTTGCGTCAAAACTTTGATTTACTGATTGGTCACATAGAAACTTTTGTAAACCTGCCAGAAATAGTATTTGTCTCTGAAATTTGGATTTATTCATACGAAGTTGACGGTTATGTCATTCCTAATTACGCTTTTTATCCAAATCCTAATGATACGTACGCTGCCGGTGGAGTGGGAGTTTTTGTTTCGTACTTGTATGAGCCTGTTATTAATGTTTTTAAGCTAAGAAGTGCGGATGTCATCAAAGTGTGTTGCAATATCCATAATGAAGTATTTTGCTTTGTCTGTGTATATAGACTTCATTCATCATCACCCACATGTTTTTTAGACGAATTTTCTATCTTTTTGGCAAATGAACGATCTGGTAATCTTATCATCTTAGGTGACTTTAACTTAGATGTTTTAGTTTCTAACTCAGTTTCTGATTCGTATCAAACACTTATGGCTGAACACGGACTTTTTCCTTCATTGAGGAACCTACCAGGCCAACTGCAGGCACTTGCCTCGACCATGTTTTTGCTCGTCTTGAGAACATTGCTATTGATCATCTTGCTGGAATCAACATGGATCTTAATATAACTGACCATTGTATGACAGGCATCTTTTTTGAAAACATAAAACGTAGTTGGGCATGTGATTCTTCACCAACGTCTTATAATAAAATAAATGTTCTTGTATTAAACAATAAGCTTCTATATGAAAGCTGGGATAATGTATATTCGGCACAAAATGCTTCTATAGCATATGAAATTTTTCTTAAAATTTTAAGTAGATACATTGGTTCTTCTACCTTTACCTTTTCACGTAAAAAATCAGAATATCGTCTTAAGCCCTGGATAACTCGCTCCCTTATAAAAAAAATAAAAATTAAACACAAATTGAGAAAAAAATGCTGGAAACATCCAATGAATAACAGTTTAAAAAGTCGTTTCAGAAATTTTTGTAAAAAAGTGAATAAGGAAGTGATTAATGCCCGGGATATGTATTATTGTTCCAAAATACTAAAGGCAAATGGAAATCTTAAGAAAGAGTGGTAAGTCGTTAACAGTATTATTAGTCGAAAAGTTAACACTGACCCTATCGTACTGATTATCAGAGGTACTGACATTTTGAGTCCTTTAGAAATAGCCACCGAGTTTAGCAATTACTTCGCCTCCATTGGAGAATCCTCTTTATCAGATAGCTCGCAAACTTCATGTAATTGTTGCACTAAGCCTGTTACCAAGGGCGGATCCAGGGGGGGGGGGGGGGGGGGGCACAGGGGCAAGTGCCCCCCCCCCCCCCCAGACACAGGCCAGTCGAAAAAAAAACACTAACAATTGTATACCAACTGCATTATTATTGCTTCCTCATTCCATAATGAAAAGATAACAGACACTTCGCCTATAGGCAAACAAAAAAATAGCTTTTCCAACAAATGATAATAATCAAAACGAAAAATTACCCAAATCTATGTCTGCATATGCTAAAATGTGAATCTTGGCATGCGTGAAATTTATGTGCACGTATCTCCTCATGCAGAATCAAGCGCGTAAACGCATGAGTGAAATATGCACATATACACATGATTTCTGGCTTTAAGCCTAATACGGACTTGTTTCGGAACGAAAACTGCGAAAAGGCAGCGGAAAATAATTTGTGGAGAATCCCATCAGCTGATACACAAATAGCAGTGTTAGCAGCGCTGGCTATTTATCTTTGATTTGGCTACTCGAACTTTTCACTGGTTTCTTAAAATTGTCATTTGGGATTTATCCAAATTTATGCTATTCACACCGAAGTTTAAAGATTTTTAGGAATTACCGGCTAGGAACTTGTAAAAAAATGCATACTTCTATTGCGAACGTACTCTACTTTCTTAAAAGGTTATGTCGTTTTCGATTGGGCATTTCAGATCTTTGCTGCCAAACATTAGATCCGATTTGTACTGGTCCTTTTGTGTATTGAGTTGGCAGCAAAAAACCCTTGTTTTTCATGTACACTGGAAATCTATTGTAATTGATTTTCACACATTTATACCAACCAATTTCGAAAATATTTAATATGAAAACTTGTTTCCTTAGACGTTTTTATTTTGTTAACATTGGAAAATGGTAACTAAAAAGGTCTCTCAATTTTGAGTGTGTTTATTTTAATTTAATATTGACGTCTTTAAAAAGCAATGTAATCAGAAAAAGTAACCCTAAAAAACTGGAAAAAAATGCGCAGTTTTGATCTTTCAGTTTGTTTATTTTTGGCTCCAAGATTTTTCAAATGTGGCTCCATACCGGTTATAAAATCTGCTAACGCATTACAAATGTCAAATTTTCTCAAGAAAATAATGTCGCGGACAATAAATATGTGCCAAAAGCGAGTAGATAATTGTACCAAGCAATCTGCTACAATTACCCACTTTTCGTCATCATTTCGCAGAAGCAGCGTACTGCAAAACTAAAAGGACATTCGTTATGTCACTTTTGTATGGGATTTAGATGCGAAGTTATATAGACTACACCAACACAGAAACTTATTTTGGATTTAGTTCTCTGAGGTAAACATAGAGGTGCTCAACAGATTTATTATTTTTTTTTGTGAGTGAAACAATAGTGTTGGAGACCCACAAAAAAAACCCGTTATTTTTTTAATGTTGTACAAGTTATAGTCTTACGGTAGACGAACACTCCATGAATTTTGCGAATAATTAAGTTCAAATGAAATTAACGACATAAAAGAAAACTGTCATTACCTATTAAACATGCAATTTTGTATTATTAAACCTTAATAAAAAGTATTTTTGATAGTTATTTTTGTATGTCATTGATAATAAAGAATGGATCCCAGAGATAAATTGCAATACAATCTTCACCTATCTGGAGTTTGTGCCCCTCCCAGAAATAAATCCTGGATCCGTCCCTGCCTGTTACTATATGTAATGGCTTCGAAAACAGCTTCGTGTTTGAGCCTATCACAGGATTTGAATTGCTAAAAACTATTAATTCTCTGCCTAACTCTAATTCGTGTGGTAGTGATGGGATCTCGAATTTGGTTTTAAAGAGTATTGGTCTTAATTTAGCAGATATTTTGTCTTACCTTTTTAATTTCAGCATTATGTCTGGAACTTTTCCAACTGATTTGAAATGCGCCATAGTAATTCCATTACTTAAAAAGGGTAATAAATCAGACACATCTAATTATAGACCAATTTCGTTGTTGCCTACTATTTCCAAAGTTTTTGGAAAAGTAGTTAAATTGAGAATCTTAGCCTATCTCAATAATGTTGATTTTTTTAGTCCCCTACAGTTTGGTTTTCGGACTGGCCATTCCACTGAGGATGCTCTACTGGACTTCTGCTTCTTCTGCTGGCCTATTTGTCGACATTACCAAGGCGTTTGATATGGTTTATCATGTTATTCTCCTAGATAAATTATATAAGGCCGGATTCAGAGGTTTCATTTACAATTCGTTTGAGTCATATCTTAAAGACAGAATACAGCGAGTTCAAGTTGGAAGCAGTATAAGCAGTCCTAAAACGAATAACCTGGGACTTCCCCAAGGTTCTGTACTTGGTCCAATCTTATTCCTAATATATATAAATTCCCTATATTTTGACTTCCATTTTTGGGTAAAATTAAGGCTTTTGCCGATGAGCTTGGTATTGCCTATTGTTCAGTCAGTCCTTCAGAATTAATATCTAACATAAACCATGACGTATCTTTACTAAGATGCTGGTTTGCAGAAAACAGGCTAATTGTTAGTAGCAAAACGAAACTGATGTATTTCAGTCTAACTGAACAGGAGTTTCCTGACTCAGAAATAGTTTTTCATTCCCATTATTGTGTAAGTCATAAACTGCAGAACAACATCTGCCTAAATGATCCATCTTTCAAAAGAAACGCAGACTGCAGTCTTAACTGCTTTAAAATTGAAAACGTTAAGTACCTTGGTGTTACTATTGATCAAAATTTGAACTGGTCCACGCACATTTCTCTTTTGAAAAAATATCTTCTTTCCTCTACTCGTTGTTTTTTTCGTCTTAGAAATTACTGCTCTTCTTACACAATGAAAATGGTCTATTATGGTTTATTCCATTCAAGATTGCAATATGGACTCTGTAGTTGGGGTGGCGCATATTTTAATAAGCTCCAGCAATTAGCAGTTATACAAAAATCAGCTATACGTAAAGTTTGTAGCTTTCGTCGTTTAGCTCACACTATGGATCTGTTTAGGTCGTTGAAAATTCTGCCTTTGCGACATTTATACTATTTCAAAGTTCTTAAGGTATTTTTTATGAGAGGCGGGTATCTGGAAAATCCGATTTCTGACTTTCGCTGCTTACGAACAGCGTTGCCAGACGGTTAATATATTTCCCCCCAGACAAATCTGAAAAACCCCCAGATTTAGCTATTTTCAAGAAAAAAACCCCTAAATTTTTTTTTTCAAAAAATATATTTAAAAAGCAAAAAGTTAATTCAACACAATTTTTTTAATTTTTGTAGGTATGTATAGGTATTTAAAAAGAATTCAGGTTTCAAGATAAGAATAATGTAAGAAATAAGTAAAAATAATCAATTTTCAGAAAAAAGTCCTAAAACAATGTTATCGTCGTCTATTATGATGCTATTTAGTGAGAAAAAAAAAGAAATTAATTGAACGCAGTTACAAAATAAAACCCCCAGATTTCCCCCTAAACAATTTTTCCCCCCAGATTTCCCCCCGTCGGCCAAAAAACCCCTAGATCTGGGGGGAAAACCCCCAATCTGGCAACGCTGCTTACGAAGCTACTCGAACTTCATTGTGAATTTACCTTCGTTTCGCACTACAAGTTATAGAAACTTCTACTCCATTGTTTCTCGCAAACTTTTTAACTCCTTACCAATTGAAATTCGAACCATAAGAAATTTCCGAACGTTTACAAAACTAACGGAAAGTTGGCTCCTTGGTTTCAACCATGATGAAATCAAAACGCTGTTGCGCTATACTGCATAGTAATAATAATTTATATAATATAGAAAAGAATTGCTTATTTGCTCAATTTAGCTGATTAAGTAGCAATACTGTTTGAATTTATTCTCTTTTATTTATTTTTTATTTTTTCCTTTTTGTCACCTGGTAAAGATTGCTTTTACTTTCTTTCTTAAATTGCTGTAATTTCTCTAATCTTAACATTCATCCTTTTTCTTTTTATTCACTTTTGTACACCCCACAAAGTTAAATATTATATCTAAAGTGACATCATCTCTATTTTTCTCAAATATAGATGTGACTAACTATTCTGTATGTACTAGCTATATTAAAAAATTTGCTTTGGATTTTTGTAATTTTTCTTACTTGTACATATTTGAATAAAGAATTAATTGAATTGAATTGAAATTGAAATTTAGTGTGTGAAAATTACGAATACCTTTTTTTTTGTTAAGCTAATACTTATTTCTTTAGATTTTCTTTGAGAAAAAAAAATTAATCATTGCTCTTGTATCTTTGTTAAGATTGTTTTTGCATTTCTGTTATGAATGATTTTGTTATTTATTTTGGAGAATCCTTTTTATTTCGTGCACACAAATTACAGCTACAAGAAATAAGAGAGCAGACTTGAAATTTGAATTCTGCTCTCTATTTGTGCATATTTATTTAAACCAAACCGAACTTTTAATCTGTCATACTCTACTCTCTCAACGCTCATTCGCTTAAAAGCAGCATTTCGTTTTACAAAATTGTTGCTCGCGTGCTTTGGCATTTAAAATCGTAAAGTTTCGATAAAGCGTGTCAAAGCGCGCCGACGCACGCACGCGTTCAACGCGACATTGTGAATTCGGCATTAGCTACAGCCCGGCATTTTTTAAATATTTCAATGCACTACACAAAAAACACTTTTAAACCGCAATTGAAAAACGAAAGTTCTAATATTTAGTTTGATATAGTTTAACAGTTGAATATATCATTCCTCGTATGAGTGTTGAACAACTGACAGACATCCAACAGTGAATATCCCTAACTCGCTGCTCAGCAAAAACTAGTGAGAAGCTTTGGGTACGGTCCATTTATGGACAATCGAGCTGTGGCGTCAACTATTCAATTTGTATTATAAGAATGTATGGAAGGTAGCCGGCATCGACTTGACGACGGACTGTTTCTGCAATGTTCATAGGACGGATTACAACCAAAAGTTGCTGGGGTGAAAAGAGATCTGACAACACGAAAGACGATTCAAGCCAACCCTTCAGTGGCTTAAATTTAAATGCGACGACTACACAATCCGGTGACAATTGAATGGCCACCGGATATTGTTAGAAAACACGATTCGCACTTACACATAGTGCTCACAAATTCCTTGCAGGCCGCCATGTCTTTCGATTGACTTCGGCAGATACATCTACGCCACCACAGATAATCATCCCTTCGAGTCCATACTATACCAGTGAATTCATTAACTAAACGCACCCTCTCTGCTACTGCAAGGCCGCCAATAATCCTCAAGTGCGCCCCCACCCTCTCCTCGATGTAGATATAACAGGAGCCCTGATGATCTATGCGATGCTCTCTGCTGGAGGTGATTGTGATTGCGCTGAGGTGTAGCGGGACAATAAAACAAAATGCGAATTACCCAAATGAACCGTCGCGGCGCAGGATCAACTCAAACACAATTTTATGCACAAGTACATATTATTTGGCGGGGAAATCCTGGAGCAGCTGACAGTGACACGAGTAGGGGCTCTCTGTTTGATGGTCTAGGTCAGGGGCGTTCAAATTGAATAAAACCGAAAAAAAAACGACCCGAGTATAGCCTACTCGAAAGACCTTTAAAATAACGTGAAGAGCGAAAAGTACTCATTATTGTACAGTTCGCTTACCATCAAAGCCAATCATTAAAGTAATTGCCTCGTCCTTGGACCGAAGAGTGCAACGTTGACCCAGAACAGAACACATAAGTGTTTGAGGGTACATAATCGAAAAAAGGCACTCTGCACAACTAATACAGTTTTTCTGTGCATTTTTACCGCGAACTTATCTATATAGCTACAGCATAATCAACAGCTTTCATTTGAAAACACATCAAGCAAACAGCAAGCACTATACTCTCACGACTGGGATACGACGAGTACAGCAGCGCAATTATACTCGAGTTTCCATTGCCCATTCTATTTCAATACATCACACTTGAGGTGGGGCTTCGTTTTCAAGTGAATACCAGTCCTGAATATTCATTCATTAGAAATATGGGCAGCATAGTTGTGTACCCACTTTCATCGGTATGTATGGCTATGCTCAAAGGATATAATCAAAAGCCTTGGAGCCTTGGATGAACATCAAACACTCGTGCGGCACCTTTTCTTTCCCACACACACAGAGTCTGCCCTACAAAAATAGGTTAATTTACTGAACATTTATGTATGCTGGCCACAGATGTGACAGGTCTTTTTCCTTCTTTTTTTTTGGAACAAGATGAATATAAAATATAACTGAAACTCACTGTCCAAGCTGGGGGATCTGCAACCGTCACACAGCACCACCAGACACTTGCCTGTCACTCTTGTTTCTATGTTTCAATACAGGTAAATCTGCTTTTTCGCATAGCATATACGACACGAAAATCAAATGAATTCTTATCGAGGAACGTTCGATTTCAAACAAGAAACTTCGAACCAATTTGCACTTTGTACGAATAGTTTTTTTTTTTTTTTTAACAAAAATAAATTTCAAGTCGCGTCGAAGGTTTCAGATAACTTAAAGGTGTTGTCGTCGTTAATTAGCAACTATACAAAAAAATAAATGAAAATAATAAAGTCCTTCGTATTTGGTTCGTCCTGAGAGAGAGACGAGAACTTTGTAAAAGCGATGGCTGCGAACTGACGACGTTTTTAAGAATTCAAATGCACAACAGATACATACATTGAGAGTAAAATAGAATAAAATAAAACAAAAAGACACAAAAAGCCAACAGATTCAGATGTAGTGAGAGCGGATCCCAAACGGGACGATTCTATAACTTATCTCACATTTGCACACACGAAAACAGCGAATGCGGACTCTGGGATTTTCGCGAAAGCCTTAACGCTCCCATTGGTATCAAGATTGTTTTTTTTTTTGTTCTGATGAGAAACAGCCGTGAAATGTCTGAGCTTAAAGAGGATACCATTATGTGAGAGCTTTACAATGCAATAGATGCGAGGATGCTTTAGTGAATGTTTAGTGGGACATGCGTACAGCATCCCGCAATGAATTTTCTGTCTCCATTCAGTGTTTTGAAATTTAGCAAAATGAAAACATGCCGTAAATTGAACGCAGTGCATAAAGTTTTCATCCTTGAGGATGCGAAACGAGGAGTGTCTATTGTCCATTATCTATATTGTCCATTGTCCACAGCTCATGTGTCCATCAATGAGTTCCGCTTTGATGCAGGTGGGGCTCTATGGCCTACTAGATTTTGTTTTCTCGCCGTGTCGCGTCGTCATACCCATAGATTGGGGGCCAATGGGTTACATTGAGTGACACATCCTGCTTGACTTACGGACTATGCGCCTACACCGTAAAGCACTACAGAAATGATGTGTTCTCAGGGCAAGCCAACACATTTCCTGATAACCTTGAAACGGTGAATTGCGCGTTAGTAAGTGACCCGAAAAGGCCAACGCGATGCTTGATTGGAATCCTTTTGTGTATCCAGTGCGCTTTCAAATAAGACAGAACTTAATTAAAATTTAGTCATTTTATTATTCATTTACCAGATCCTATACATAAAAAAGGACAAAAGCGCTGTCTCTCAGAGAAAAAAGAAGGTGGAAACTCCATGGACCTTATACTTATAATCGTTTCTAACCTTCACCTTATATATTTTGTAGGTCACAATATGCAATTTTGTGTTTAAACCCAAAAAAATATTATTAGTATCGCGGAATGCGTCAAATTGGAATGTTTTTATATCAAAAATAGCGCACGTATAGCAGATGTTCCTTAATTCTAGAGTTCAGAAATATACTAAAGAAATCTATTGCCAATGCCGACATAAATCATGATTTATAAAAAAGAACTCAATACATACTCGACGGAACAACAGAGCAGGTCACTGGACATAGTCAAAAACCAATATTTATCGCGAACAAAAACACAAAAGACTAAATTCGTCGGTAACTTCACTTTTGTTACGTCAGCCACATATTATAATTATGCCAACTGTCAACTTAGAACTCAGTCACAAATTTCTTGACTAGATTCGTCGGCTACCACTCCATAAATGTCAACTAAAAAAGCTGTTCACGTCACCGATCTAGGCCCATCAAAACTAAGACACATCAAACAGCAGCTGTCAGAAGTCAGACTTACTAAACTGGATACTTGAACGTCCCCACTGAATAGAGGTCGAGCACACCGCTCATCCTCTGAAACACTCCAGCAGCTGTCAAATGCGACTTGTACGAGTGTTAAAAAAAGAATGTGACAAAAATCCAACTCGAATGAGTTTAATTTCCATTGCGCCTTAACAATAAACATCAAGGCTGTGTTCGCTTCGTTCGAAAAAGTATACTCAAACTTTAAAAAGTCGGTATACATGACAGTCAGGGTTGAATTTAACCCAGTACTTCGTTTAAAATTATACCTACAAATGACAGAAAAGTTTGTCCCCCAACTAGAAGACTACTGAAGTATTTTCAAACTTGTGATCTAGATTTATGCGCTCAAGAGAAGCGAAATAATATTACCACAACTTCTGACGTACGCCGTGTGCTTATGATCTGAATTTTAATCCCCAAGATTCCTTCCTATCTGTTGGCTTTTGGCAACAGCTTTTCTTCTTTTCTTTTAAATATTTAATTGATATACTGATGAGCAGTTATTACCTAGCCTTAAAAGTCAATGTACTGTACTGACAACGATGTCGATAATTAGGATTACAGACAGAGGAAAGGATGATTTCTATTCTCGGTTTTGTGGGGAAATCGATAAAATATACACAAAATTGAAGGTTATTAAGAACAGCTGCAATGTGACGTCATGCGGGTCTAGATATAGTAATAAATACAAGTTCAAAGTACCTTGTTCAATGTGAACGAGAGAAAATGGAAACACAATTTAAGGTTTTGTATAAAAGAAGAATGACACTCAACTCTTATCGGAAAAATGTATACGTCAAAAAATGTCTATGAAAATCTTTGAGGCGTTGGGCCGGCCTCGATTTGACTTATTTTGTATCAACAATAGATGACATTTGCGCAAAATAATTCTTTGTTGAAAAGAGAAGTTCACCAAACGTCAAAATTAAATCGGAGATTTCTTTAAGAAATGTGAAGAAAGTGACGGAAAACAGCCAAAGCAGGAGAAAAAAAAAGTTAACAACTGCCAACTAAAATCTTTTGAAGAATATTTTTGAATTGGCTGTCACTTTGGAACGCGTTTTGGTTTCAAGCCACCACGTACAAGAAGCAAAGGATACATATTCCGAAACAAGAAAGAAGATACACCCTGTGGGCTGTATGTACCTGCTACCTACCTTACCTAGATGCAACAATCCCTGCAAAAATCTATCCCAAGGTCAAGGACAACCGACCCATTTACAGAGGATGCGCCAGAAAAATTTAAACTCGCCGTGCGGGATGATGGAGGGAGTGCATCACTTGCGATGCGAATGCGTTGCATTATCGATTCCTGGATGCGATAGGCAAAAGCAGATGTTATACATTTCTTATCCTGACCTAAATGAATGAATCCATCTTTTCCGGTGCTCAGATCAGGGATTTTCCCATACATTGCGCATGTCCTGCATGTAATGGCAAATATTGATTGATTGCCAAAGAGGAACCGGTTGGGTCCGCTTTATCTCAGTTATTCCCTATCATTTGTTCAGTTGAGTGAGTTAAAAATGAAGTTTAAAATTCTGGTGCTTACCATTGCTTTTCTGGCAATAGCAAATGCTAACATTGCCGGTCCCTATATCCTGTGGGGTCACGAAAAAGTTCACATATTGAAATTGCCAATTCCAACCGAAGCAGATAAACAAAGTCTTTCAACAGTACTCACCGAAGCGAAGGCGATTTTGGTGTTTGTCCGCAACAAAACCGTTCGCCTGGACACCGAAAACTATCCAAAGTTTCATGCAATGATTGCCAAAAGCACTTGGGCTTTCCTGCCACAATATGACCTTGCAGTGGCCCCGTTCACTAACAAGTCGACGACGATTCATTTGTTTGGAACAATTAAGGAACAAGATGAGCAAATCGTGGCTGGTTTTGACGAATGCGTGGCTAATTTTGGCGAATCGCAAGTCCTTGCCATAATGGCCTACCGAGATGAGCATTTTGTCAATTACGTGTATAAGCGAGAAATAAACAATAAAGAAGTAATAGCGACTACAATGAGCGCCACAAAGGACTCCATCGCAAGCAGTTTTATATATCGAGCACCGGGCAAGGCGATTTTCTATACAACAGCTGCACCCCTGCTCAACATGGACATCAATGGTGTGCAATACTCCTACTCGCTGGTGGAAAATGAAAAGGATAACACATTCGACGACTACAGCAATTGGGGTCGGCTGAATATCGACTTCAGAGTAAACAACAGCAGACTCAGTCTGCGTTTCAATTTCACTATGGACGCCGACGACTACTGGTCACTGCGATCCGTTGAGTTCGAGTACAGGGAGTATCAGAATGTTATGCCGCTGGTGGAGCCATTGTTTGAGGCTCCGTCCGGATTCTCATACAGATGTGCATCACGCTCATTGTTTTTTCGTAACGAAAAGGATAACCTCACCATAATTGATTATCAAGTACAGCCATGGTTGAAGGGTGCCAATCGCTTTAGCGAAGCCTACGACTGCATCGGATTTACAACGATCCCAATTTGGTCGGGTCTGTTCCTGTGCTCTGTCATGGTGTCGCTGCTCTTTGTTGGAATACTGATATTGGTGGACCTTAAGCCACCGGGCCGTTTCAAGAAAGTCACCTTTAAACTTCACTAATAGATTTATTCAATGCATGCTATACGACTTCATAGTGTTAATTATAATACATGTTTAAGTAAAATAAATGTTTTTGAGGCATGAAGCCGCCAGTGTATGTAGGTGTAAACAATAAAATTGTAAATTGTGCTTGAGAGGAAATGTTTTTTTTGTTCCTTCTTCAATATTAAGGACGAAACTTGGCAGATGTATGTGCGTGAATGGGCACAGTCCTGGAGGGCCGACAAAATCTATATATATATATATATCTATAAATTTTAATATCGTTGTATCTCATTTCCGGGGTTTCTGAAAAAGCTAGCCAGCTTTTTTTTTAATCTCATTGAAGCATATTTACAGATGTTTTCAGTGCTACAAGGTTTTTAGCGGCCATCTTTTTTCTCACTGTAGTTGCTGTTAACTATAGTGGTATACTGTTACTTAAAGCGACTAGATTCGAATGGACTAGATTGGCCCTGAACGCAAAAACTAAAATGGTCGTAAATGTCGCCTTTATTACTATCGAAATGTTGCGAATTTCTTGACTAAACCTGTCCAGTGCTGCCACAAGGGAAAAAATTTGCGTAGCAAATTTGCGTAGCAAAACTTAATTTGTGTAGCAAAACTCAAAAGTCCAAAATATAAATTAAAACAATAACAAACTCTGACATCAAGAACATGGACAGAGATGTGCGTGCATGTAGATTTGCAACACTCACTAATTTTCCATTACAATTTTGCAATATAATTCCACACCGATTCCAGTCAAATTCAAACTCTAACACATCCAAAGAAATGGGTACTTGTTGGGTAGAACAAGAATATAAGTTGGTGTGGGGAAGTGAGTAAAGTTTGAGTTATTTTCGTTTGTTTTTTCCAGAAAAATTACAAGATTTTTGTTCTCATTTCGTGCTTAAAAAAAAAGTAGCAAAATAGGCGTTTTTAGGGAGAGTGCGTAGCAGCGTAGCAAACGGGCAATTGCGTAGCAGTTTTGCTACGATCGTAGCAAAGTGGCAGCGCTGAACCTGTCAGCTGACCCTCCATTAACATTTTCAGAAAAAAAAAAGCTGTTTAAGTGATCAATTCTGGCCAATAAAAACGCAGATACCTACATGACGTGAGCCTGCTGTCAGTCCCCACTATAGTGTCACTCGATGGCGGTGAATGAAAACAATTTCCCTACAGAAATAGGAAGTATTTCAGCAAAAACAATGGTCCATCACTCTCCTTTCGGAGAAGCACACTTTGGGAAAGAATTTAAACGACATTGAAGTAGAGGAGGATTCAAATAACAGAAATGTTTCCCTCAGAAAAAATAATATTCAGCTACCTAAAAAAATAATTCTCCTACTTTCCCATTTGAAAGAAACTGTTTTTAATTCCCGAGTTACTCGCCTTCTAATTCGGCAGAAAATCTACTACCATAATTTGCTTATCTACCACACCAGCTGCTTTTGACATTCCCATACAAAAACTATTTCGTTTTTCCCGCCTGCTTCTCGAATAAACGATTTTCCAGCTCCACTGGTTTAAATCACAACCAATTAGACACGATAGACTATATATAGTATATAGAACCAATGAGTTTGAAAAAAACCCCGCATCTTCTGAAAATGATATACATTTCTCTGTCGTTCGCATACGAATCGTCACTATTCTAGTTGGAGGTTAGTTCGAAGAACTCGCAAGAGTCAAAGCAATCAAAAGAAAAAAAAAAAAAAAAACAAACACAAGTGTAATCAAAATTGACATTCAATATCATCTCGCATTATTTTCTCCTGGTTCAGTATTCATTTGCCAAGGCCTAAATTGCGTGGTGTACCTGCACGAATAGTTTAACTTATAACATAGGATTGCGGTGTTAGTAAAAAAAAGAAAAGAATATACGGGCATACGTTCAATTAAATCGAGTGTGTCGTAAATTTAAAAATTATAAATATAGATACTCCCCGTCGACGCATTTAATTCGAAAATGATTCTTTCGCAATCAATCCGTATACGTTCCACTGCATTCGTTACTGCTCGCAAAACTGTTGCCAAATGCTGCCCATTGTTTATTAATTGTTCCTTGTTACGGCCCAATGGGAAAAATGCGCAAAGTGCTGCACTTAGCGCGTCAGTGTCAACTACTGCAGCCGAATATAATAAAGTGAAGCCATCAACACTGGAGGATTTCCAGCGTGTTTACGAACAGAGCAGGGAAAAATTCAAATGTATGCACCATATAACATTCCCACAGATAAGCCATTTAAATCCACCCACACCAGTATGTCATAACATCTTATAAAAAAAAGTCGAAAATTAAAAATAATACCTAAATATATACCTAGTCCGCTTTGCAGAATGGATACGAACATTCACCTCGTTCACATAGTCGTACGTGCAGTACGTATAGCCAATTGGATTTGTCTCGCATCGTATTTATAGCATAGAGACAAATGAATTAGCACCGCAAACGTTGCGTTTCGATTTAGTTTTGCTCAGATTTATGTAGCTAAAGGTTCAGTTGGGGGTTACCCACTCAGCGTTCCACCCACAGACCCATTTAATCCATGGTTCGACCATTCCCTATCACTCTCTGTAATCAATCAAAGAAGGCTGTTGTATTGCACTTGAGTTGAGAGATAATGACATGCGATGTCAACTAAATCGTATGACCGAACCGAACAGAGTCAAAACATTTTTTTTTTACCGGCTACCAACTAGATGAATGGATGATCTATCGATCAATCAATGAAATCAATCTTAATGCATAAAGCCAAAACATCAATTGGTCAATTGGATTGATGTTGTTCAGGCGAATTTTTATGAAGGGTTGATTTTTGTTTTCGAAATTTGCTTTAAGGAGGAACGGGATATTTGCCAATGTGCGACTAAACTAAAAGTGTATGTTCGTTGGTTGGTTTATTTCAAGGGCATTTTGCTGACCCAAACAAAAATTAGTTAGCGTAGAATGCTGTTCAAAAGAAACTTAGAAGGTATCCTTTAAAAACCAACCTACACTTCTGCCATTCGATTTGAGTTAAGATTGTTTAGCGCCGAAAATTAACTCAGCCCGCCATTTTTTATTTATTTGACACTACAAATCATACACACCAAATGTTTGCCAAAATTTGAAGCTACAAATGACACACGCACAAAATGTTTGGCAAATTTCAACTTATAATATGACAGAATGTGTCAATTGTTCAACCATATTAAGTTGTTTAAACTATTAGAGAACGCAAAAACTAGATTAGTCAGTAAGGTCACTTTTACTGCTTTGAAATGCCAACTCAGTACTTGACTGGATATATCGGTTCTCGTGATCCAATGAATTATCGCTGGGGAACAGACCTTTAGTAAACTAAGGTTTTAAATGTAATGTCAAAGTTCGTGAGGTATTTTTTTTTTTACTTTAGTTTGTGCATTTCAATTTGTTGGCTCGTAATCATATTCAAACTGATCGGAAAGTCAAATTTGCCCGACGTCAAATGTACCCCACTTTACCCTACGTTAAATGAAAAAAAAACTGTTAAAAGGCAAAATATCGCGGGATTAATTTTTAGAGACTTGGGGAACAGAAATCTCAACTGTTTGAATAAAAATGATGCAATACTGGAAGATGACAGATACCCTGTGAAAAAGCGAGCTCGAAAGTGAAAAAACTTTCAAAGATTTGATCGGTTGGTGAATGGCCCCCATTAAAATCAGTTTATTGATCATTGATAAATACCACTTTAAGACGTGTGTAGAAATTTTAACTTCCCTGTAGGACCTACACTCTTGAGCAATTTTTAATCAAACGCAGGAGGGTGGTGTTTCGTTTTTTAGTATGACTGTCATAATTTCGAAGATCAGTCGAAAATCGTAATAGTTTGCAAAAAGAATGCTGGAAATTAAAAGCGACAGTCAAAATATTTAAGCCGTTGGCAATTAGGACGAATATTGCTATTGTTCTAGAACGCTAGGTTTTGCTATCTTTTTCGTTTCAAAGCAATCTATACGAAGCTGTCAGATTTTTGTGTAAAAAAACAGTCGGTCAATATCCTACAGTTGTTTTCGAAAACTCAAAAATGTATGGCTAGGAGTATTTGACACAATTGGACAGATTTTAAATATCGTATGAAACAAAATGTATAAACTTACTTATGTTTACAAAAAGTGCTCCGAATCGAAAAAAAGATTGATTTTTTTCCCAATGGAACGCGAAAAGTGATTTAGATCAAAAAAAAGATTGATTTTTTGTCCCAATGGAAAACCACATTAGTTTAGACATTGAAGTAGACCGCCTTGTCTGTGTCTCAGCTGATGGCTCTTGTTAATATTTCCACCTTGACTTTCAAGATTAAGGAAACAATTTCATTTCATTTGATTTCATTTCCAGCAAAGAAGCTGCCGAAAAATGTAAACCCCTACGGGGTATTCGCTTGCAATGAACTGGACCTGAAGGAGGTGACTGTATATGGCTTCGATTACGATTACACCTTGGCTTGCTATAAATCGTGTTTACACGATTTGCTGTACAACCTGGGTCGTGATATGCTGATCAAAAAGTTCAAGGTAAGTTCTAGGTCACTATAGTCATTGTTGTTGGATTTCGCACATCTACATCAACATCTGTATTAGTATCCAGAAGAAATTTCTCAACTAGAGTACATACCGGGATTTGCCGTGCGTGGCCTGCACTATGACATCGAAAAAGGACTGCTACTCAAGTTGGATTCCTTCTTGCAAATCCAGTTGGGCTCCGTATATAGGGGACTAACGAAAATTCCCGACTGCGAAGTTCTGAAAATCTACAAAAATCGAATTATACCAATTGCCTATGTCGAAGGACATACCAGGAGCTATCAGGTAGATACTACTACCATACAGGCAGCAGTTGCATTTATTTTTATTTTGTATTTTTTATTTATTTATACTTTTTTAGCAAGATGTTAAATCGAAAATGGTGCAGCTAGCGGATTTGTTTTCCGTCCCAGAAATGTGTTTACTCTGCAATGTGGCCGAGTATTTCGAAAAGAATCACATTGATTATCATCCGGAAATATTGTTCCATGATGTTAAGAGTTCTGTCCAGCGTTGTCACCCAATTATGCATCAAATAGTACTAAAGGATGCTGAGAAATATATTGAGAAGGATCCCATTTTGCCAGCATTTTTTGACCGTCTTATAGCAGCTGGCAAAAAGCTATTCTTAGTAACGAACAGTCCCTTTCCATTTGTGTAAGTATGTACTGTGAAAAAGAGTTACAGGGCCATGATATTAGCTTTAGATTTAGGGTGCAAGTAAGAAGCCTGTTTTACGATTTTGAACTACTTTTAACTGTTCTGTCCAAAACGAACGCGTTGGAGCTCTTATACGCAAATGGAGGAGTTAAACAAAGAATCTGCTCTTGTATGTGTCTGATTTTCAAATTGGCAACAATTTTAACAGCTGACAACCAATTTGACAGCTGAATTGGCCTTATATTAATTTAAACCAAATGCCGAAACTCTGACAGCTTTTCAATGCTACTGACGACTAAACATTCTGTTCAATGGCTAAATAGAAAGCCAATCTGCTAGCTGCTCTTTTCGCAGCAAATTCCATCGTATAGTCTGTTTGGAATCACTTTGTGGCTGCGAGTTATAGACAAAGCCCTAATAAAGTGATTTAAAATGGACTATTATATACTTTTCTCTCGTTTTACCATTACGTTTTGTTTCCATGCCCCCCTCTGTTTTATTAGTTGACTTTTCTTCTTTTTGTTTTTGAAGCTTTGTTTTTCCAAACTCAGTTTTGTCTTACTGTGAAAGCTTTAGAATAAGCCATTTTGTCAGCCCACTGCTGCCTAACTTCAATAAGAAGAAGGTTTGTCCTTCTGTCTGAATACTCAATAATATACAAGTAAAAATGCACTCAGATGCTGAGGGCGATGTTAAGAGCTATATCATGGCCCGAATCACATTCACTTCACAAGTAATGAAAGCCCAATTTGAAAAAATAAATAGGAATAGGGGAATGACTTTACTGGCGGGACCTCACTGGAGAGACTACTTTGACGTTATTATTGTTCAAGCTAGAAAACCGAAATTCTTCACAGACGAGTCGCGCCCAATACGTTTATACGATGAAAAGACAAACACCCACTTATGGGATCGAGTATCTAAACTAGAGAGAGGAAAGATCTATTACGAAGTACAGTCGAAACAGCAGAGATCCAATTTGAAGTAACTTAACATAGAGCTTTTTTTAGGGCACTGTAAAACAACTGCAAGATCTAACTGGATGGAGTGGACATTCTGTACTCTATTTCGGTGATCACCCGTACAGTGATCTGGCCGATGTCACTTTGGAACACGGCTGGCGAACAGGTGCCATAATAAGTGAATTGACGGTAAGTTCACCGATTGGTGCGTGGGCAGTTATGACCGGTTCGATTTCAGCACGAGATTAACACACTCAACAACGAGCAGTTCAAAAAGAACGCCAACTGGCTGCAAATGCTAACTCAACTAATCGAGGATCACCAAGACAACGAATGCGAGGCAGCTCAAGTCAGCCTGAGGAATTGGATGAACGAACGCGACGAACTGAGGTAGGCTCGCCTGAATTTTTCCTGCTACTAATAATATTATATTATTTCTCCTACTACTATCCTTTCAGAAATGAAACGAAAAAGGTTTTTAACAAACAGTTCGGCAGCGTGTTTCGTACATACCACAATCCGACATACTTCTCTCGGCGTTTGTTTCGATTTGCCGACATTTACACCAGCGACATAACGAATCTACTCAAATACTCTGTATCGCATACGTTTTATCCTAGACGAGGTGTCATGCCTCACGAATATATCTCATATTTCATGTAGAAACATTTTCGAAAGCTATTCCCCATAATCGAATCTATAGAAAGTGCATCTGTCAAATGCTTTAGACCCACCTTCGAATTTCTCTCTTGCTAGACATTTATATAGATAAACTATATTGATACATGGTAAATATTTATTATTTTCTTAGTGTTTAAGTCATGAAAAATCAAATGCAGAAATGCATTCGGGCATCCAAGTGTCTTTTAATTATGTAAAATGTAAATAGTTAAAGCAAACTTGTGTCAGAGGCACGTTGCATGTTGTTAATGTGTTGCACTACTTTGTGTGCAGTAGCAGGTGTGCATTTCTTCTTCGCACCCTTTGCATGGAAGTTACTGTGGGAAGAAGTTTGCTACAAGATGAAACAAGGCTGGCTCTGCCAGAAGGTCGTTTCGGTACGGTTCTCTCGTCGAGAAAAAGACAACCATGCTTATTACAGACTGTTATTGCTCCTGTTAGAATAAAAATTGTCGTATGTTATGAAGTAAAATAATAACTGTTTTAAAATAATAAAAATATATAAAGTACGTTCTTCAAACTTTTCATTTCTACAAGTAAAACTGTGGCTGACAGACAACGCACAGGGCAAACTTTGCGAGGTAGTATTCTAAGAAACTAAAGCGAAATGGATTCTTTGTTATCCAAAGTGTGTGCAATGCTAGGGAAAAATGATCAAAGAACACCAAGTGCATACATAAAAGCTACTTAAAAGCTGTTTAAAAAAAACCTGTTGAAACATGCATTTTGTATGCGTCGGCAAACGGGCCAAAGTTCGTCAGAAAGCGGGGTGAACAACAAGCCTGGAAAAGGCATCGGAAAACGGGTCACAACTCTTTAATAACGTGCTAACAAAACGACAAAACCATGGTGAAAATCGTTTCCAAAATTACATCGAAAATTGTGTCTGAAAAAGAATCAAAAAAACCCATCGAAAATTACGACTAAACAAGCGATGAAAAACGGGCCGAAAATTCGTCAAAAAAACTTGATTGATAAGACTCTTTCTCCCTCTCTCAACTTCACCGATCAACGATCGAATCTAAAAGAGACCACATTCAGAAAGTCAAACTACCCTGTTTTGTTATTATGTAAATAAATTGAATCGTTTTATTAACGGGCGCTGGTTACAAACACAACATCTCAAAAATAATTAACGTAGATATGAGTTTGTTTATAGATTTTTGTTTAACATTAGGTTTATATAAATTATTTTAATACACAAGCAACACAACAACAAAAGCGTTTCTCTTCACTTTTCAGTTGAATAGTTTCGCAATATATATAACTTTTTCCTTTTCTTGTGCAAACTACTTTTTCACAATGAAGTACCAACGTCGAGAACATTTTGTCTCTCAAGATGCACCTCATTTCAGAAAGCAGCAATAACAATTCTTCATTTCGTATAGTTTCTATGTATATAATGTATGTATAAAAAAAATCGTTGTTAATTGCATTTATCTATTTTGTAGAAATAGATTTCTATATAAAAGAAGGGTTTTTTTTTTTAAATAAATTAAAATACAATAATAAAGTAAAAATAATTGCGGTTGCTTTGTAAATGATTGTAAGCTTCCCCTCGGTTTTGGCAAATAAGTTTCCTTTCCTTCGAAGCGGTTCTCTTCACTTAATATTGATACCAGGGCTGACGCCTGACCCACTGCAACCGGTTGCTGGTCTGATCTGAACGGATCTTTATACTGGCACCTTCAGCGGCACGAACTGTTTCCTTCACCTGAAACGAGACGAGATGGGTATTTTTGGTCAGCAAATTTCAAAAAAACATGACTCGAAAAGACGGTTTAGGTACTAACACTTTGCATTAGATTTTGGGCGTTGCCGACCAACATCTCGGTCGCCTCACGATCCTCGTCGGAGCCCTGGGCGCCCAACATGGTTGCCTTAACCGTCGAAAGAATCTTCAATTGCGTTCCAATAGTGGGAATACGTTCGCAAACTTGCAACAGATTGGTACGAATCCGGCGATCTGTGCACTGACGTGCCAAATCCTTGGCCAAACGTGTTACATCCTCTGATGCTTCAGCAATTTGTTTAGCTGTGGCGATTAGTTCACGTTTGCTGCCCTTTGAGTCGGCACGAACCAACTCCGAGAGTCTTGCCATCAGAACTGCCATACGTTTGGCTGCGGCGATAATTTCATTGTCCTTGGACGACCATTGGCGTACCTCTTGATGAAGGCCACGAGCGGCAATCTATTTAAATATTTGAATATAAAAAATAATATTTTCATGTTGGCGGGCTATTGTCTTTTAATTTGTTGTGTTGTTTACCAAAATCGGCTGATTGGCGTGTGGCATAGTGCGGAAGACTTCGTCTTCGTCGTCCGTTTCGGGTGGTGGTGGACGAGATGGGGCCATGCCTTCGCGTGGTAGTGGAGGTCGTGGTGGGGCACGTTCGGCTTTAAGCAGAACACAAATATCTTACTTTACTTAAAACAAAAAGAAAAAAAAAACATTAACCGTGGATCCTCTTACCTTTACTGTCATTGGACGACAAGTGCAAGGCACTAAGTTCAGGCACTGGCGGCGGCACATCAGCTTGAGATGGTGCAATTGCCGAGCGTACATCTCTCACGTCAGCCAGGAGCTACTCAAAAAGAAAATCAACTGCCGGATAAAAAGAACATGTTCTCGCACAACTCACCCTCTTGTAGGAGTCCCTCCAGGCACTGGCGCGAGCACTATCATTAATATTGGTTGCAACCATCTTTGCATCTCCAACCATGGCGGGCAGTGAGTTCTCCAGCCGATTGGTGGCTGCATTCAGTTTGGCTGTGAAAACGGGGTCTTCAGAGTTATCCGCTTCCTGCTTGGCGACGAGCAATACGCGGTTCACTAAACGTGCGATGTTCGATGTGTTGTCAACCATCTTTTGCGGCTGCTTTGTGTGGATGGCATCTTCGCACAGCTTCACATACACCTGCATATGGTCCTCGGAAGTTTTAATGAAATCAGCTGGATTGGTGGCCTGATCGCAGAGTGTTCTCATCCGTAGTACGGTGTCGGCGTATTGTTGCTTCAAGTTGTTTAGATGCTCCTCGGCTGCGCTGCTTCCTGGATAGTTCATTCGGATGCGGCCAGCCGACACAAGCTGCGGTGTCAAACTGTCAACTTGAGTCGCGGACGACAACAATATCTCGGCGATTTTCTTGTTGCCGCCAGAGCCGCCAGCGGCGACCATTCGACTGGTTTTCGACGCCCTGTCGCTAAACGCTTGCAAGTTGTTGGACTTCTGGTTGAAGTTCTGCTCTCGGTTGGGAGTGCCCTCGGGTACGTTAACAGCTTCGCTAAACTGTTTCAGTGGTGTGGATACGTCCATGAAGTCCTGAACGATCCTATTGACCAGGGCGTTCTGAATCGCCTCCTTTAGCTCGTGCAACTTATGCGTAAGTTTCTTGGCGAATTCTTTAGCTTTTGGTGTGCTGCCCGCTGCGTTCATTTTAAGGTACTCCACCTCGTCGCAGAGCTGCAAGATCTCGGCCTTTTGATAGCCGGGACAGCCTTCTGCTACTTTCCTGCCTTCTTCTACGATCAGACCGATTGCTCTTTCGCCCAATCCGTTGTCATTGATCTCGGGATTCTGCAGCCATTTGCATGCCTGCTCCAACCGTCCTTGGATAGTGTGAGCGGTTTGCTGGACACCGGCTTTGTTGACTCCTGCTACTGCATTCTGCAAAGCCTGCTGCAGGCTGCCCAGCTTTTCGCGGAGGTTCTTGGCCAAACCCTCTGCCTGGGGACTGGTTCCTTTTCCGTCCTGACGAAGTTCGCACAATGCATTCGCCATTGTCGTAATGTCATCGGCCATTTTACGAATCGGCATCGAGTCCTGTGGCAGGCATCTATCGGCCACCTCGTGAGCGTTTTCGATTATTTGACGCAGCGCCTTCTCACCGACGCCTCCCTTCAGAGCATACGGATTGGCCAGCCAGTCATTGGCAAGTCCTGCCTTATTATGAATGGCATTGCTAATCTTCTTCAACACCGTCAGGTTGTCCAACTCACTGGTGTCTTCGTCATAGGTAGTCAACTGCAAAACACGAATGATCTCCTGGATTTCATCAGTCATCCGCGAAGCCAAGTAGTTTCGATTCTCGGCCGCCTCATCAACTCCGACACCGTTTTGCTCAACAATGTGAATGTACACCTTCATACTGCAGATAAGAATCGGCGCAAGGATTTTCACTTGCTCGAGGCAACGCACCAAAATTTCACTATGCACCTGATGCGTGAGTTCCTTCTCACGGGCACTCACCTCTCGCGACACTTTACTAAGGCATGGACTAAGATCCTTAAGGAATTGCACCAGATCCTCCATCGATCCAATCACTTCGGCAATCGCCAAATAGTCCAACACACGTTTGCATTCCTGGATGATTTTACGCACCTCGGACTCATCGAAGCACAACAGAAGGGCGGAAGTTCCCTGTAGGATACCACGACTACCCTCGATAAGCTTTTTACGCGCCGGACCCGAGTATGGATCACCTTTTAGCATGTCAGATGCTTCCTCCAGTAGTTGGGAGGCGTTCTCGACACGCATCAAGGCGGATGGCATATCCTGTTTGAGGATATTATCATCGGAACTGTTGATTGTTTCTCGACCGACTTTAATCAGATTAGTGACAGCCATTGACACAACCTGCACTGGACGGCTGAGGTCTGGCATAGCGTTGCCATCTTCTGCTTCCTCATGAAGAATCACCAACCGGGATACCTTGAGAGAATAAATACATTTACGTTACACGATAAGAGGTCCCTTGGGCAAAGTTCGATCAAAAGATCCGCCTTAGAAAGGAGCAGGCAAAGCAGCATAATTCACGCAATAGGTTTCTTCGACTGCTAATATTTTAAAATGTGCACCGAACGCCAGACCCGAAGGGAGAACCATCATGGGTTGCTGACTCTGTGTTGGACTACGAACGCATTTACACAGCGCAAATTCAATAGATCTATCTTTGACATTGTCCCAAGACCACATACCCTAAACACTGATACAAACAATAAAAAAAAATATGTCGGAAGGTAGATACTGCTTGCAGGTGGCTAAACCACATTTCGTTGCAGAGACAGACGATTATAAATTTTGGCGTTCAGGGCATAATGATGACCCTGATGGAGAAACGAACAAAAATGACATCTCGCATCCATTCAGGGTTCGAAAATAGCCCAGGGAGGTGCTTTCGCATTCATTAAAATAAACGAAATCAAAAATTCAGTTGGGACAATCCTGCAACAGTTTGCTTTGTTCACATATACGCAATAAGAATTGCAATTTTTCTCTCTCATCCAAGCTGATTCTATGTGAAGTCCATTTTACAACATTCTCAACGAGAAGCACGTCCAGTTTTTAAATGAAATGATTCATCGCTAAAATGCTTGGCAACAGCCACTTATGCAAACAGAATGCAGATTGCCTACCCCAGCAACTCCGAAAAGAGGGACGGGAAAATTTGTGCACACACACATGCAAACTAAACCAAATGCGGCAGCATGAAAAGGGAATGTTGAAAAACCACAACTGCAGAAGGACAGCCCTGAAAGCAACCGGGAAAAGTTCAAACACCTCCATATAACAAAGTTGAGTGTCCACCAAAGGTAGACGGATTCAGGGCAACATTGCTTGAAATAATTATGAACAAAATAAAATTCAAGTCATCCACCCACGTACGCCGTGTGTTATTACGTGCAAACCGCCGCCAGCTGACCCATCTCAGTGACAACAAGGTGATAGCATTGATTTTCCATTTAGAGCAATTTACGCGCTCCATTTATGGCGCCGTGGAGCCGCAATTTAAATGAAAATATGGCGCAGTGATCGTTTGAAATCTTCACACTACACCATAAGAGGTTGCAGAAACAAAGACCCAATCAAAACAGCAATGTATCTCATCTGACACAACACCACATGAATGACAGAAGCAGGTGCTCTCTGACATAATCAAAGAGTCAACAACAATCAGAAGTTTGAAATATGAACCTGTTTGCCTCCGTAAATGGAGCATTTTGATCGCGCTGCTGGCCTTTTCTCTCTGTTTATTTCGGGTTTATTGTTTATTGTGGGAGGCGAACCGCACATGAATGACTGGATGGCGTTTTAATAACCGATTTACAATTTCTTTCGAGGTGTGGGCAGAGGCGAAGTATATGTTTACATTTTCGCAATAAACGCACATCACGGGTCTGGGCATATACGGTATTGCTTGAGAGCGGCAGCGACATTGACTTAGCGCAGATATTGCCGCAACTCGGTAGTTAGTAAGTGGTTTGGAAACCATATGCAAGCCGGTCAAACTGTGACCTATTCGGACAGTTGTTGCTGTGAAAGTAAGGTCCCGTTTCGAGTGAGTTGTGTTAAGCGTAACTAAGAATCGAAGAAAGGCAATAATCGACTATCAGCTGAGGTATATATGCTGGCTTTTATCTGCTCAGCAAGTTGGTCAGCGTTCGGTTGGACGCTTGGTCTAGCGGACAAAGGTGGCCACGCAAAAAATCAAGCAAGTTTATCAAGGAAGTGCGTGAAATGTCATATTAAAAAATTTAATGAACTGGTCAATTAAGGTTCGCGTTCAACACGACGACGAAGAGGTAGACCGATTAGGGATGTTCAACGCGATTAACGTTTGATTTTGAACAGGGAAGGCTTGAAATGTGTTTATTCAATTCAAGGGTTGAATTTAGACAAGCTGCCCAAATTTATTCTGAAAATTAAATTACAACTACCAAAATGTGGTGCACGATACCAGCCATTGAGCAATTCTTTTTCGTCAGATTAAATTATCGCGTTCCAGACCATGTTGCCGCCCGACCGATGTTGACGAATCGGAAGAGGACACATTGAAAGCTGTGATATTCGCAGCCTTTGAAGTTAAAGTTCAGTGACGGCTAATTATCTTTAGAAATACGCCAAATCCATTATCTATAGCAGAGGTTAAGAACAATATTAGGGCTGGTACCGAACAGCAAAAGCAGGGCTGAGTTCTGTTACTTCTGGGGGGGGGGGTGGGGGATATTTGAAATCCCCGTTTTGAGCTTTGACCTTCTCAATTCCTTCTACATGATACCCATTTGGAAATGCTTTCTCAGCGCAATTACTATTACGCCAGTTCTTCTGCTTCGGCGAGCTTTTGGCAGGTGCTTGCCTCCCACTTAAGACTTCCGGCTGTCCTTTCGAAAGCGCGGAGATCTAGGTTAAAAGGTTGTTAGATTCGTGTCCTTTTGGTACAACAACTCATTTGTAATGGTTGTTTGAGATTGCCGAAGAGTAGAGTTCAGATCCAGTGGAATTCAAAAAGGTTATCAGTTTCCTTATAGTACTCATGGAGACCTGCTCAAGGGAGTCGAAGAAGGGTTTACTCAGATCTATCTTTTTAACCCTCTGCCGCGAGCACCATTTGGCCAAATTTAACAAAAGTGTTTGCATTTATTATCGCAGAAGAATATGTTTTATGATAAGGTATGTTGAAGAGACATTTTGGTTAAGGACACCAAACGCAAGTGCAAATAAATTAAACAATAAAAGGTACATTTAGTTAGATTATACCTAGGCATTCCTCTGACAGACTTTTCCGAAACACTGGCCTCAGGTCCAACGTGCAGCCAATATGCGGTCACTTCATTTATAGGGTATCAAATCTGTGACTCACTACGATGACTCACAGTCATCATCTGGCGCTTTTAAGAAAATCTGCCTCCTCAAAAGCAGAAGCCAAACACATTTGCAGTGTGTGTAAACAAAAAATATCAAAATGAAATTGCAAGTATCCACATTCGAAATGTGTGTTTAAAAATACCGCGGTGATTTATCGCTTTGCTTTGCTCCCTTCTCTTTTAATCTTCTCGGTTGTACAACATAAACTACATAATGTCATATGCCTACACACCGCAGAGTGACAACAGATACGTTTCTTTGATCGTAAAATAGATTTCGACTATATATATGTATGAGCTTACCTGTTGAGCAACAGGATCCAAAATACTCTCAATGGTTTTCGTATGGAAGACTGGCATGATGTGGCTGTCGTCTGACTATCTTTTTTTTTTTTCAACAAAATAACACCGCGTACGAAAATATAAATAAAATTACACAAAATAGTCACAACAACAAATTATAGGAATTCTGCAAGAAATTAAAACTAAAAAAAATATATATAAAGAAAAGCGATTCACTTGAGGAGGAGCGCCAGTTGCTGAATTTCGTTCACCCCTTCCTGAGATACCTTGTGCAAACACAAAACGACCATGAACAAACAAAAACAAGAAAAGGAAACAAGGGCCTCTGAAGTCTGAACTGAATATTTAACTAAACGGTTGTGTGTGTGAAGGGGAAAATTATAAACTATCTATCCGTTGATTGATGGAGGGATGGAACTAAAAATACTACTGAAGGAGCACCGAACACATAACTTCGATTTTATGGCCATTCACAATGTATTTGAATGGATGCCCACTCACTAGTTGGAATTAACCTTTTCGATGCGGATTATGGAACTTTCCCTATACGGGTAAATATTCGTGTCAGTTGGAACGAGTATTTGTGGTGGCAACTATTGAATGGAAATTCTGATTTATCGTAAAAGGCTCGGCAGGGTGTCTATAGAACTAATTAAATCAAACCAGAAGGAAAATAATAAATAACACGCCCAAATATTGGACACACATTTGTGTGTGTTCGAGGGGCAATTGTAATAGTCGTATTTTTGGAAAAAAAATTCTAAGCAAGTCTAGAGGGAACTACACGAACGGTGAGTGAATTGCAATGGGTAATGTGCAGTTTTTGAACGGCTTGGGAAAAGTGAGCACTGAGGAAGCATCTGGGAAGAATGAGCCCGGAAATCCTTGTAAAAACGGTAACAACTGTTTGTCGGATACAAATTTGAAAAAGAGAAGTCTTGTTTAGTTGATTACAAAAATTGCGCAAGGCCCGAACTCTCTTTTCTTAACAAGTTAATAAAAATATCACCTTTCGAAATGAGCCAACTTTGGCGAAAAGGATATAAGTTTGGATGAAGCTGTAAAGAGTTACTGCAGACGGTTAAAACAACCCAAGAGCCAGCTCTCTGCACCATTCCACATTGATGATGATAGGTAGTAAAGAACCTTACAAAATAAAGGCTAGGGTACCCAAATTTAAACTTGAATCCCATAAAACGGAAGCTAAAGGCCTACCCAAAATTGCTCGGATGATCTTGGAAAAGACGCAATCATTTCAAATCGCCGCACACCTCTTTTTTCTAAGGTTTCTTTTGATAGCGTGAAGCCCTGTGGCAGATCACAGACGGATTTATGATCAAAATCAGTTATGTTCAGGCCGATTCTCAAAAATTTTCTAGGCCTAGGGTTGTGTACGGAAATTTTGTGCCTACTATTTTCCTTTTAAATGGAAGATTATACGAACCCTGGCGACTTATACCTTTCATATTTATAAGTTCAACTTATTGTATTTGTATGGGCCATGAATCCCTCTTGCGGCTCTCAGGCCCAACCAATCCCAGTCAAAAGAAAGACCACGTAATTCGCTTTTACTTTACCAATATAACCGATTTACTACAAACAAGTCAAGACTCGTCTTAGATTTTACTTCAACTTCTGCTGGATAAAATTAGGCACACACATTTTTTGGGAACAACAACAACCTTGAAGTTTCTTATCTGGCAGTTGCCAACACGGAGTCGTATACCTACACAGAAAACAAGTTGTTTATTTGCTGGAAACTGTTTGATTCATAGCCACTTCCAAGCACTCGAATGACTGTTGTGACTTATTAACGAATCATTAGATCATAAATGCAAATGGCAATAGCCGGCTTTGCTCCTATTCTATTCCCCCCCAATAAGTGACCAGACACCAGATGAACCGACTTCTTCAAAATATCAATTGAATGGTGCGGCTATAATTGAAAAGCCATTTATTCACTAATTAATTTTAAATGTGCGCACATTCCCTCTCCAGCCAAAGACGAAGACACTTATTGCTTTGAAATTGGGCCACACATCACCCTAAGCCCGTATAGCTAAAAACAAAAAGAATTTGTTTGTATAGAATGGGGGGGTTGATTATTATAGTAGAAAAATAAAAACAATTCGCTGGAATAAAATGTTTGTTTACAGATTGCCAATTAATGTAAAAATAAATGTTGCCTCATAACTTTTGAGCGTTTTTTTTTTCTTTTTGGATTTTGAAACAATGTTTACAATTTTCCTCATACACACACAGCCAAACGCATTGTAAAAATGCAGGTGTCAAATTTCACATGCGTTACGTTGAAATTAAAGAATATCACAATTCGCACAATTCACTTTGCGGTAAATTAAGATGTTAATTAACTTGTTACATACACACTCACAAAAACCGTACGGACGATAATAAAATTAACAAAAATCAAAAGAAACCAAAAAACGTAGCGATTTCCTATGAACCACCAACGGGCCAAACCAAAGATCAACTACCGAAGAAGATATTAATTGAACGAACGTGGAAATGGAAACTCTACCAGTCATCAGTCAATCAAAATAATAATAAGAAAAACAACAACATCATCATGACAAGTTTTGTTTGTACTGTCATACCGTGGTGAATTGTCGTCATATGATAATACCATATGAGTCATGATGTCATGTTTGAACGAGATGTGGTACAGAAAATGTATGAGGCGGAGTGAGACAAGTAGCGCATTCAAAATTCAACTTTGCAGCGCTGCCATACACAAATTTAAAATAAAAAATGTTCTAGTTAAAACCTGTTTCAGCAAAGAAGATGGTACATATCCCAATGAAGAGTGATCGGGGTATGTTTTATGTTTCGACGTTTATTTTTCATCAACTAGCCCATTGCTCACCGAGTAATTAGACGACTCTAATTTTTGCCCAAAGTTAAAAATGAATTAGACGTTTTTATTATTATTTTGTCTGTGCTTCAAATTCAACGAATTTAATTTTAGTTTAAGACCTTAAAATGGACGCTTCATATTTACTTGGTTTTTGAAACAAGAATTAATTAAAAACACCACTCAATACTTAAAAAGGAATAAGACGTTTCTATTATTATTTTGTCTGTGCTTCAAATTCAACGAATTTAATTTTAGTTTAAGACCTTAAAATGGACGCTTCATATTTACTCGGTTTTTGAAACAAGAATTAATTAAAAACACCACTCAATAAAAGTAAATTTTACTATTTACCTGGCAGCACTACGTCAGACGTAACTGGTGACTGGTTTGTCGGTTATTCTATTACGCTTCGTCCGCTGCAGTATGGTGAATATCTGCATATCAGCTGGATAATCTAGCGAACCTTTTATCTCTCCATTTATTTAAAAACCAAAATTTCGTGCATACAAAAATTTGACATAGCCAACTGCTGTGTAATCAGTTGATAACTTTTGCACAGCCCGATAAATACGGGGGTTGATTTTTCCCAATAAAATGGTTTTTAATACTTCTAAAAATGCGAAATACCTACCTACGTTGAATATGTGTAAATTATCATTGGTAAAAGTTTGAACTTGAAAAATACTGCCACTGTGACACTGAAAACGTCAGTTTAGTGATGCGCAAGCTTACACAGCTCAAGTACACAGAGTATGATAGATTCAAAATGCTAATAAATTGTCAGCTTATGGTTTTCATGGCAGTAGGTCGGATGATTTCTCAAAAATTGGCACGTCCTGTGACATATGTATGTGTAACGAAACTATATCTGATTGCACTATTCAAGTTTGTATATAATTATAGATGGCCTTCACGCTGTCAAAATCGTATACAAGCAACACAATGATTTTTCCCCACAAAGCGAGTCAAAAATTAAATGATTGACAAGCAAAATGATCGAATGTGCTATTACAGCAGGAAGGATCCAAGAAGTATCTTTTAAAACGGCTCAAAGCCCTTACTTATTTGTTTGTAAAAACAGACCGTTTTTCTTACAAAGTAATCGATAACTCAAATGTAAAAAAAATTATTGTAGGTATTTATGGCATTGAAAAATATATTAAAAGCAGAATGATGACTTACCCCTAGATTACTGCAAAACAAGCTCTCTCCAGTGCATATTGTTGAAAATCTTGTCTTGATACCGTACCGAACCTACACTACCGGATTTGTCACTTTAGAGGGTATTTTTAGCGGAGTTGGGGGCCTTTTTATGGGGAAAAGATTATCATACGGTATATTTTTTTTAAACACTGAAACCCAATCTCTGATTTTTCAGGGCCATATCTTAAAGGACACTGAGTTTTAAGGATTCATTTGTTTTGTTTATTTGATTAAGACACTGGCAAAAATAGGTACGCGATACAACAGATTTCTAAATGGGTAAGTAGTAAGTATATCTTCGCGGAAGCCTAACTTGAGGCGTTTTTCAAAGAGAATGGGTCCGACATTTTTTTTTATAGAAAACGTATTAACTATGACTTACACAAGACGCGTTGTGACGTAGGAAATGAATTTTGCGACGAAACGAAACGGAAAATAGCCAAGTTGTCTGAAATAAAAAGAGAAAACTAGAAATTTGTCTGGTTTTGGAACAAACATAGGACAACTGCCAATATGTTGATTGATGAAATACAATTTGGGAAGTTTACATAAAAGCGGGGCCACATTTTTATATGAGTTAGAAATGACTTGACTCCAAACTGAGACACTTCAAGTCAGATAGCTGTCAGACTTACCAAACTAGACACTTGAATGTTTTTCGAGACTATTTGGTACAAAACCATTTTGAAAATTCACTTTCCACCACACTGCCGTTTTGTACTAGATTATACCTAGCTTCCGCAGCAGCGCATATCGCAGCTGACAGCAGACGTTTACATCATCAAAACAGAAAAACGAAATGACTGCAGTGGTGGTTTAGAATAGTTCCCAACTCTTCATCACCATCAGAAGTGTTCTCACCGATTCATTCATTGTCGTAAATTTGCTTTCGTAGAGCAAAAAAAAAAAAGAAGAAAAAAACCAAAATCATAATTTTTCCGTCTGCTAAAGTTTTTCTTTTTCAAGTACACTGCTGCAACAATAAAGCTGCGGGTGTTAACAAAATCCCTCAATAAACAAAAGTGAGTTCATCAGAACAGAATATATAAACTTCAAGTTGTGCTAGACGGTTCTTTCTTCTCGCCCAGTCGCTACGTGTGAACATTGGAAAAAGTAAATAAAATATGGGCTTGACTATCTCCAGCCTTCTCACCCGCCTATTTGGCAAAAAACAAATGCGGATACTAATGGGTAAGTCCTATGTTATTTTTCATAATAAATTGGTGATTCTGCTCGCACCCAAATTGATGGTGGCAAATCGTCTCGGGCTGTTCCTTTATCTCAGTTCAATAAATTCGCACATTCCTCGCTCTGGACACCTCACTCCGCTCCACCACATCACTTCCATGTGAATGCGGGTATGGGTATATTGCCGCACAATAACAACAAGAACTTACGTGGTATACCTACATGATATAAATGTACTATGTAGTAGAAAAAAAACTAAAACTCTATGACTAGGTATCACTTCATGAGGAAACAAAGGGGGCGGTGTCTGGCTAGGAAGCGCAAAGGGATACATTTAATATATTTTTTATGGAAATGTAGATACCTACGATCGGTTATCGTAATTATTTCCATTTTTTTCTTCATGTTCTCCGAACACTTGTTCAATATTTGATTAAAAATTTCCCTTACGTGTACAGCATATGTTTGTTCATGGAATTGTTGGGTATCTAAAATCTATGTTGGCCTTATCTTAGTTGTCGAACGCACGCAATATGAAACAACGGCCAGCGAATGCTTTGCAAAGTTGTCAATATTTCGAGTGCATATGTGGCGTATGCGAAATTTGTGAACATTATTTGAAACTGCCTAATTTAGTCATTAAAATGGACAGCTTGTAAAAATAGAACCACTTAAGCAGCAAATATATAGCGTGTGAAACAACCCGATGTAGATTTAGATTGGAGAAATTACCGGTAAATAAGCGTCATTTACTGGTAAAGTAACAAAGATGTCACCGGAATCGGTAGTTCCATACGAAAGTTGGCAGGCAGGAGAGAATGCAGACCAACAATTTACACAGGAGATGTTTTTTTTTATCGTCAATCGTGGTTATTCATTTTAAATGTGAAGTTACCTCCTAAATTAATCGATAAAGCTCGGAATGAAATTGTAGGTACGCGCTATTCGTCCCAAATATAGAAAACGCGTATACACAAGCGAGCAGTTCTAATCGAACTTGGCATGTCCAAAGAAAAGCGTTCCTAGAACACTTCTTGTACATATGATTTACATGTGAAAATTCGAAAACAGAAGGTTCTACCATGGATAAGTTTGTTGATGCCACTGCTCAACTGACAGCTTATACAACGACCATAAAATCTTAAACGTCCTTTGACATTGGACAGAATTCTGGTTGAAAGTTCGTAGATTGGACATTCCTATCAATGAGAAACTAACAGGGACTATAACCTAGGGGTCAGCCAAGCAACCGTTTATTAGTTCTTTAACAGTACGAGACAAAAACAAAATGCTGTCACACCTACATCAGTCTTTGAACTTATTTGCTAACTGTAACAATAAATTTCTCATTTCAGTTGGTTTGGATGCAGCCGGCAAAACCACGATCCTATATAAACTGAAGCTTGGTGAAATTGTAACAACTATACCGACAATCGGGTTTAACGTTGAAACCGTTGAATACAAAAACATATGCTTCACCGTTTGGGATGTCGGTGGACAGGACAAAATCCGTCCGCTGTGGCGTCACTATTTCCAAAATACCCAGGGACTTATATTTGTTGTTGATTCAAATGATAGGGACAGAATAAATGAGGCTGAGAAGGAACTGAAAAACATGGTATTTAAACAAACAAAAGTAAAGTATTATCTCGCTTATTAATGAAACTTGGTTGTGTTCATTACTTTCAGCTTCAGGAGGACGAACTGCGTGACGCGGTTCTGCTGGTATTTGCTAACAAACAAGATCTACCGAATGCGATGAGCGCAGCTGAGCTCACCGATAAATTGTGTTTGAATCAACTCCGTCAGCGACATGTAAGTGACTACATTTCCATAAAACATTGTATCAATGTGCTCTCAATACTCAATCTCTTTTTATTGCAGTGGTATATTCAAGCTACTTGTGCCACACAAGGACACGGTCTGTATGAAGGTCTCGATTGGCTGTCGAATGAACTCGCCAAGAAATGATGTAAATCAGAGGAAATTTTAAAGTAATTTTTACCAAGGATCTTTATATAATAAAATAAAAAAAACATAATGAAAATCAAAGAACGAGATAGGAAACACATACATTCGATAGAAGTAAAAAAGTCAGTGAAGAAAATTATTGATTCAGTATGAAATATCCAATAAAAATTATCTAACAACTGAACGCCTATTGCCCTTGTCATTCTCTCATGTAAAATGTGTTCTGACAACGGAAATGTGGATGATTATTGCTTATTATTTTCCACGGGGGAAAAGCTATGCGTGTTTTTTCGCTCGAAATTTCTTATGGTATTCGTTTTTAGTTGAATGCGAGCGTTGTGAGGGTTTGCTTTGCTGACCTGTACCAATTCCAACCTTACATACAGAACTACATAACCTAGCGAAAGAAAACCTCCTATTTCACAAGTAATGTCTTCGCTTCCCGCACACATTTAGAAGAAAGATCAACTTCAATCCCAAACTAACATCCAAGTGCAGACGTTTCGGGGCGTGGGTGAACAGTTATGTCCGAATCAGAAGTTGATAGCGCGTTAAACGTTTTGTGCAGAGCATTACTATGGAATCGTAGGCTTTTCCCAGTAGTCTGGACATATTAAAACCAGCATCTATTTCAGTAGTGCGCTTCGCTAGTATTTTACAAGTTTGGTGATCGAAATCTTCCGCTCGAAGTTTAAGAAATCATTTTAATTTGCCGACTGAATTGGCGAAATATTATGCATAGTTAAATGCTGCTTGTGCAAATAAAAGTCTGTGTTTGTAATAATTGAATTCGTTAAGTACACAAGAGGTAGGTATATGAACTACGCCAAATATATTTTGGTTCAGGCAGTAAACGAAGGACGACAAGCATTTAAAACGACACAAGTCATGGCTTATGGGCTAATTTAGCGCATTTGAGAACGTGAGATATGCCCTATCGCTCATTGCTCGAAAATGAAAAACACAATTCAGCCAAATGTCTGATTTACTTGGATTTACCTGAATAAAATTCGCCAATTCAATTTGTCCGAAAGTTTGTCGCACATAAAAACTTTTTTTTATAGAAAACCGCGACTGAAACGTTAACACTCACAATAAAACAACCAATCTGTGGGGAATACATTCGAAATACGTTTGATATAAAACTTGTACTTTGCACGGAATATAAAGAGAGAAATCTTGATTCATAGTTACACAGCGAAGGTATGAAGTTGCAGTTGATCACAGTGCGTGGAAGCAAAATCAACATCTAAAAATATGCAATGGCTTTGAGTCAATTCTTGTCACCTGGGTAAAATGGAGCTTGTAGTGAGAACGTACTAGACAGATGTGTCGATTTCCAACTAGAGTTGGCAGCTAATTGTTATAATTTGTAGACGCAAAACCAACTGATGTCACAAATTGACGTTTAAAAAAAGAATGACACCTTTAACTAAAACTCCTTTTTTGGCCTTCTGACTAATGTCGTTTTCGATTTGGCAAAAAGATACATTTTTTTTTGATCGAGATTGCTTTTCATGTTCGATTTGCCAAAAAAAAATCAGTCTTTTTTTTGAGAAATCTCAATTTTTTTCTCAGACTACACACATACTTTCACTAATACCAATGTGGATGACACACAGCTGGCGGTTACGAGTTGTTTATCTTTGAAAGGATTGCTTTTTTGACTGAATTATAAATTTTTCGATTTTTTATGTTGAATTATTTCGAAATGAGTTATTATAAGTGTGTACAAATCAATTGAAATGGATTTCCAGTTCAAGTGAAAAAAAAAATAAATATTTTTTGCGGCGAACTCTATACACACAAGAACCAATAAAATTCTGATTTTATGTTCGATTTGGCAGCAGAAATCTGAAATCTCAGATCAAAATCTGAAAAGCCAAATCGAAAACGACATAAGCCCATCTGCTGGCACTAGTTTCAATAAATTTTAATAAACTATTCTAACGCATTCACGTAGGTGAATAATACATGTGATAGTAGGTACCTACATAACAAACCGGGAAATATTCTTTGATTTTCTGGCTCTATACTGGTTGATAAACTGTCAAGATGATCCCGTCTTTCGGTAGTTAGAACGCGTTAAGTGCTGGAATCAACTTCTTTCAACAAGTCAAATAAGCGAATTTGAAAGAAGTTGTCGAGAAAATTATACTCTACTTTTGGCACAACTTCAATTAATGGCCGCATTCAATAATTTAGTTATCTTAAGTCGACTAGATTGGTCCGGATGAGATGCAACCTGAACGCAAAAACTAGATTGGTCGGGAACGTCACGTTTTTCACGAATTTCTTGATTAGATTCGTCGGCTACCCCTCCATAAACGTCAACTGAAACAGCTGCTCTCATGACCGAATTCGACCAATCATAACCGAGATTCACTTAGTGAGAGAGCTGTCAGACTTACTAAATTAGATACTTGAACGTCCCCAATGTCAATTACATAGCGAAATGGTCGCGTTTTATATAGATTTTGAAAATCCAGAAGTGACACATCAATTGACAAAAGTCGTGCACATTGTCCATTTCAAGTTGAAAATCATTTAATTTGCAATAAAATGCTCTAGAAATCGTTCTACAGTTTTTCAGTCCCTAATATGAGGATAATTTGTATTTTGCCCAGCACACTTAAACTTAAAACTCAGCCAAACTATACCCTATACTGTTTGTAATTTCTTAACAGGCAGCGATCTGTTAGAAACCAAAAAGGCAAAAAGGCGCCTGAATTTCACACGTGTTTCTGAAAAGCAGAAATAATGTGAAAATTAATTGAAAAGTAAAATGAAATAAAAATTCAAAATAACACATTCTTCTCAGCAAAAGATGTCTTCCTCGTACAAAGATGCAGAAGTAAGGTCAAAAAGGAAAGCAGAAATAACTTTGGGAGCCAATTTTGAATTATTAAATCTGGTACTTACCAGGGTTGACAAACGTGTTACGATCGTAACTTTTAAGTTACAATGGATTTTGGAAAAATACAAAATATTTACAATCGCTCCGAAAAAGTTACACTCAAAGAGATTTTTTTTATTTTGAAAAATTGCGAAAATATTAAAACAATAGTTATTACAATTTTTTGTATTCGTTTATCCACAATTGCTATAAGGAGGTGTTATTTTGGTATTCAAAAAAAAATGCCATTTTTGTAGATAAATGATCGGATGTTTGTTTCATAATAAAGAGGAAGGTATGCCGTTAATAATGAAAAACAACATCAGCCAAATGGTCACCACGAGCACGCATACAGGACCATATCCTTTTCATGAAATTTTCCATAACCAAATCGCAAAGCGACTGCCCTATGTCCTCGATAGCCTCACGTTGAGGATGGAGAGGCTTCTCAACAATAACTCTTGGGTTTTTCCCAGCCCCAGATGCGACAATTTTGCTTGTTGACGTAGCCACCGAATCGGAAATGGGCCTCATCAGTCAAGATAATTTTTCGATGGAATTTCGGATCATTTTCATGCATTTCAAGGACCCAATCAGCAATGACACGACGTTTTTTCACCATTTTTGTAGTGAATTTTAATAATTTCAATGCGTATATCGTTCCTTTTTTAGTAATGGCGTAGTTTCTACTTGTCAAATGTCAAAGAATAAAAGCTTCAAAAGTGATAGCTACCGAAATAGTGGGTCATTCACAATAACACCTCTTATTGTAAAAGCCTTAACTTACGAATGCAACAAATTCCACTGTAAAACATAATGTTAACTTTCCCTTACAGGGACGAAAATGCGTGGCATTACATATAATTAAAAACCACTCGAAATCATTCGAAATTTTGTACGAAAACGATATCTTACTCCTACTCGTATACGAGAAATTAAACAAGTAAAAGTGTTATCATCGGCCTGGCCGATGCTTTGATACCCTCCACTGCATACAAGTCATGCAAAATTGGTTTTGTGAGGGAGGTACCAGAACTACTTGACCGACATAGCCCATTTTCAATACCAACCTAACGACGATAAAAAGAAGTTCTCTCACCAAATTTCATTCACCTACGTCAATTACTTTGGGCGCCATCGTGCTTTCAACAGACAGAGAGACATATGGGTCCAATATTGGTTTTGTATGGGAGGTACCAGAACTACTTGACCAACCTGACGCCGATAAAAATAAGTCCTTTCACCAAATTTCATTCACCTACGTCAATTACTTTGGGCGCTATCGTGCTTTCAACAGACAGAGAGGCATGGGTCCAATATTGGTTTTGTATGGGAGGTACCAGAACTACTTGACCGACATAGCCCATTTTCAATACCAACCTGACGCCGATAAAAAGAAGTCCTTTCACCAAATTTCATTCAGCTACGTCAATTACTTTGGGCGCCATCGTGCTTTCAACAGACAGAGAGACATATGGGTCCAATATTGG
This sequence comes from Cheilosia impressa, assembly GCA_948293265.1. Classification (NCBI taxonomy): domain Eukaryota; kingdom Metazoa; phylum Arthropoda; class Insecta; order Diptera; family Syrphidae; genus Cheilosia; species Cheilosia impressa. The sequence goes on along the minus strand of OX411885.1, from coordinate 6,749,277 downwards.
TTTTGTATGGGAGGTACCAGAACTACTTGACCAACCTGACGCCGATAAAAATAAGTCCTTTCACCAAATTTCATTCACCTACGTCAATTACTTTGGGCGCTATCGTGCTTTCAACAGACAGAGAGGCATGGGTCCAATATTGGTTTTGTATGGGAGGTACCAGAACTACTTGACCGACATAGCCCATTTTCAATACCAACCTGACGCCGATAAAAAGAAGTCCTTTCACCAAATTTCATTCACCTACGTCAATTACTTTGGGCGCTATCGTGCTTTCAACAGACAGAGAGGCATGGGTCCAATATTGGTTTTGTATGGGAGGTACCAGAACTACTTGACCGACATAGCCCATTTTCAATACCAACCTGACGCCGATAAAAAGAAGTGATTTCACCAAATTTCATTCACCTACGTCGATTACTTTGGGCGCCATCGTGCTTTCAACAGACAGAGAGACATATGGGTCCAATATTGGTTTTGTATGGGAGGTACCAGAACTACTTGACCGACATAGCCCATTTTCAATACCAACTTGACGCCGATAAAAAGAAGTGCTCTCACCAAATTTCATTCACCTACGTTAATTACTTTGGGCGCTATCGTGCTTTCAACAGACAGACAGACAGACAGACAGACAGACAGACAGACGGACATGGCTAAATCGATTCAGAATGTGATCCTGATTCAGAATATATATACTTTATGAGGTCTCCGGTGACTCCTTCTTTGCGTTACAAATGTATTGGCAAAGTGAATATACCTTCCTCTGGAGGGTATAAAAATACAATTGAGCCCAAAAAATACAATCGGAACTAAGATTTAGTTACAGTCCACACAATTCATTTTTCATCCCTGGTACTTACTTTTTACTTCCCTGCAGTTTCAACCTGATACTTACTTGACCCACAATCGTTGTTCGAGGTGAAGCCAATCAATAAAAACAATTGCTCATTTATTTTTCGTTCCATTTTTATTAGAATTGTTCTCATTTGTTTTGTTAAACTATGACAAAAATGCTATATTAATTTTCTGGATTTTTTATTTATCTATTGATGTCTTATATGTAACACAAAAATCGCAAAGAATTTAATTTCAAATAAATTAAATTAATTTGTTGTTTGTTTCTTCTAAGATATATATATATTAATTTGATGACTTATTTTTTATTACTTCTTCAGTATTTGGTGTAGTTGTTCTTGTTGTTGGATTTCCGGTGAATGCATTTTACACAATCCCTATATTATATTTTTATTTTAGAGTACATGCGTGTGTGAATTGTTTTTTCTTTTCTGTTTTACTGTAATTATTGCGAAAAATCGTATTTTCCTAACAATATTCTTATATATTTGTTTTTTAAAAACACAATTTTTTGCTTTTCTAACATTTTTTTGTTATATTAGTTGGTTTTAAGTTTTCTAAACCTAGTAAGAGACTGCAAGGTTTTTTTTTGCTTTTTTTTTTTTTTGCTGCCATGTTTAAAGTTCACTATAAGTAAGTGTGCTGCATATCGAATCGCGCAGGTAATACATTTTGGATTTTTACCTCCCCGACATTAGCCTTACAAATTATCATTATTGTAACCTTTATTCCTATTTGGATGTAGATGATTTTTCTTGGAAAAATTCGCCATTTAAAATGGTTTGTGTGCCGCGCTATGAGATGACTGATTCCAAGAGCTATAGAAAATCATCTGATTCTGATAACTTCGCCCTTTGACATTGCATAGTAAAATTATGTTTTTACGCACATTTCATAGTTGTCCAACGGTTCTGTACTAGCATTTTCAAAGACTACCAAGCGCAGTACTAAAAATCGTTTGCATTGTCCAGATTTATATATTCTGTGAACTCACAATGGCGGCCTCTTTCATATGATATTGCGCCTTACTAATCATTATTATTTTTAGCCTCCACTAAAATAATGTCGTAGGTCAATGCGTAATTTTATATAAAAAATTTCTTTATTGTGAGTTCGTAAAATTTAGTTTGGACACTAAAAATGATTATAAGTACTTATTTTTCGCTACGCAAAAAAAGTTGCAAATAGCACAGGGTTAAACCTAGAAATTGGACAATTCATTGGGCGGATTCTCTTTTTAAAATACCGCCGATGGATTCTGTTTTTACCGTGAACCAATCTTAGTACCCATCTTAAATTTTGGGAATGTAAAATGGGCACATTACATAATCTCCATGAAAAAATGTAAGGGGAAGAATAAAAATACAAAATTGCACATGCCAAATTTAACGAGGCCAAAATGATGGAATTTTGGAATTAAAAACAGCATTTGTGACCTGCAATTAGGTTTAGATGAAGACAATTGGTTATAAGTATTTTCTGACCTTAAGCTACACCCGACTTTCCACAACAACGCTTTAGAATATGTGCACCATGGTCGAAATTTCTTCTAGCACTTACATCCTTATGCAAGTACACTTCCCAGCTACTTTTGTTAGTTTGTTTTTTATATTTATTTTATTATTTAAATTTGAATAGGCACTAGATATCTTTTTTTTCGTTTTCCTTAGTTACATTTTTAAATTTAATAGAAAGAAAGGCAGAAAAACTCTTCAAGTGTTTTTCCAAATTTTAGAAGTTTAACTGACGTTTATGTCAAATATTAATTTTTGTATTTTTTTTTTGTCAACACTGAAATTTATTATCATAAACAACAAATTAAGAGGGCAGGTGCAAAATACAAGAAATTAATTGAACTATTATTATATATATATGTAAACATGTTATATATACATATATAATTTTTAATATCAGGGATTGCATAGATCAAGTGACTGGATTTTCTTTTTGTTTTCCTTTTTAATTTGCTTAGAATTTGTTTTTGTTTTTGTTTTAGAAAAATACTACTTTACTGTTAGATTTTTTATTTAACAGACAAAAGTACTTTTAGAACATTTTTCTTGTTTATTTTCTTTTAATTTAAAAGATGTTTAGTCTTAATATTTTAGTAGAAATTTGGTTTCATGAATGCATTTTTATTTTATTGTGGGTCGTGTTTTTTATTTCGCTTTTATCCAAGCACTATTGATTTTAAGCGTCATATGACATATCACGTGTGACGGAATGCTTTCTATTTATTATTACTTTTCGCTTTATTTGAAATCATTATTATTATTAATTTATTTTTTCATTCATTGTTTTTTTTTTTTTTTTTTAAAGGCAGTGGCACAAAAGTGTGGACATTCGTGTGTTTTTTTCGGTCTCTGTATGTGTGTGTACCTGCTAGCAATCTCTTTTCTGTCAATTTGTTTTTATTTAAAGTTTTTGAATGCAAAAAAGCCTGGCTAGGGTCATAAAGCACAAACATGATTAGCATTCCGCACCGGGGAAGTTCCGAAAGTGTGGGTTAATGGGGAATTTATAATTACTGTGTTATTATTATTTATCTTCTTGTAAATATAATATGTTTAATTTTATAGCAACTTTGATCTTAATTTTTTTTACTCATATGTAATTTATATAACTTTTGTTTGTTGTTAAAGATGATTTCGAAAAATAATTTCTTTTCTTCTCATTGGAGTTATATTTGTTTGATGTTATCGTTTTTTGGAGTTTTTATTAATGTTACTGCAACAATAATATAATATATATTTGGTTTTTGTTTTCTTTAAGATTTTATGTTGTAACTATTCATTTAAACATTTAAAGAAGCTCAATTGGTTTATTATAGTAGATATATACATAAATGTGAATATATATTTGCAATTTATGTTTTTTCCATCTACTTTTTTGTCGATTTGCTATGTATATACACACATCTGCTTATATATACTATTTGAAAGTGTTTTTCCTAAGCTAATTTTGTTTGTTAATTAAATTAATGCTTTTTATTCTTTCAGTTAATGAGCGTTTTAAAGTACGTACCAGATTTTGAATTTAAAAGTTTTGTATATTGTTTTTTGTTCATACATTAGACTATATCTATCTTCAAAATTTAATATCTACATCTAAGGCCCATTCGTAAGTGGGCATTTATGTAACTATGCAAGGCTTTTGTATTTTAGTATTTAACGATTTATACTAAATCACGTTTACCGAATTAACAAAACTGAAAATGAGGTCTGTGAACAAAGAAAACTCCGCGGGGTGTTTGTATAAATTAAGGAGTCTATCTAATAGATGTGTACGCATGGGGAACAAGGCTCGATTTTATTGCAGACGTGTCGTTAGCGGAGATGGTTCAGTTCAAACTGCTGCCAAATTTCCACCCAAATGTTTGGACGCTCATGCTCATAATGAACGCTTCTCTGTTGGAACAATTTGGTAAAACTTCTATACACAAATAAAAAGAATGGAAAATATTCAGTATTCTAAATAATAACTAAAAGTTTACGGAATGACAAGGGCAGTTCAGTTAATATTAAAAGGTGATCGCAGATTTCACACACTTTTGTTGGATAAGAAAATTTCATATAACAGAAGAAGTTCCTCAAACAAATTTCACTTATTGATTCTTGGTTTTACTAGTTTTACGTTCATCCCCGGCTAATTTGTTGAGCAAACCGTCTTTCGGATACTTGGGCTAGTTGGCCTTGTTCCTGCGATAGTTTTATAGGAGAAAATAAAACAATAGTGTTGAAGTTTGTGGAGTTTTCCTTTTGAACACACGAATGTCAAACTATAAAACAGATAAAAATGTTCTGAGTGTGAATTTCATACTCATTCATTCACTTTTAATCTTCACACTAAATATTTTTTAGATCACAATGGATGTGGAAAATTTCGCCATTGTGAGGTCGAAAAATTAAGCCTGGACAATAAATACAAATAAAAGCATCGCGCACTAGGTGGAAATAAAAAATATTGGAGAAAAGTTGGAAGAAAGTTACCCAGCTCAATATATAAGTTTAGAAGTTTGCAGTTCTAGGAGGAAAAAAAATTATTTATTTCGCAAAAATTTGGGCTAGTTGGCCTTGTTCCTGCGATAGTTTTATAGGAGAGAATAAAACAATAGTGTTTAGGTTTGTGGAGCTTTCCTTTTGAACACACGAATGTCAAACTATAAAACAGATAAAAATGTTCTGAGTGTGAATTTCATACTCATTCATTCACTTTAAACTATATTTTTTAGATCACAATGGATGGATGTGGAAAATTTCGCCATTGTGAGGTCGAAAAATTAAGCCTGGACAATAAATACGAATAAAAGCATCGCGCACTAGGTGGAAATAAAAAATATTGGAGAAAAGTCAGAAGAAAGTTACCCAGCTCAATATATAAGTTTAGAAGTTTGCAGTTCTAGGAGGAAAAAAAATAATTTATTTCGCAAAAATTTACATTAGTTTTCTAAAACGCTAAACATACACATTTGATAATAATTGTTTTTTTTTAGAATATATGCATTCCTTTCGTTCCTCATCCATTCGTATTGAGATTTTATATTGTCAAGATTACAGAAAAAAGCACAACAAAAACCGTTAAAATAAATTAATTTAAATCACTCAGATATCGACGTATTGCTTTTCTGTTCTAATACAAGTCTATTATGCATCTTTCTCGGATGATCGCAGGCAGATTTACATATTGGAACAAATATTTATATTCCAATAGAACAGAGCTGGGAAAACCATATCGGAAATTAACATTTTCCAACTCCGACTGTCCTTTGTTGCACACCCGAGGATGAAACATTATCAAAGAGCCTTTTATTTAAGACGATTTCCTTAAATTAACACCATACATTTAGAAAATCAGTTTAAACATGTTGAAAATTTCTTTACAAGTTTTTTTTTCTGTTTGTTGTGGTTTGCTAAAAATGAGAAATCGCTGCTTAACTTTTTTTTTGCTTGTCATTTAATTGAATTCTTTGATTTCCTGATATGATTTGGGGTTTTTTTTTGCTTAATAACATTTCTTAAACTAAGATAAAAACAGACTAAAATAACATTAACAATGGTTTTTGTTTTTAATTTAGTTTGAACTAACAATTTGTTGTTTACTATTAAAATGTATATGAATATGTATATAACTACTTTATATGTATATATAACAAATCCATTTATTTTCACAGCGGCATGTATACTTTAATCATAATTGTAACCAATTTGTTAAATATTTATGCATTTACAAAAAAAAATATGGAGGGGAAAGAATCACTATAACTGGCGAGGGAAATTTTCACGCGAAGTACTTTCAGTGACCATATGTAACTATCTTATGGGTCACAATAGACCATTGTGAGTTCGTAAACTATATCTTCGTAAATAAGATTAGCATTTAGCAATCTCTGTAGCGTAATGCGCTGCACTAAAAAGGGAGAACCCCTTTAAGGCATTTTTGCCCGGGTTAAATGTTAAGAATTCACAATGGCCAACTTATTTATTGTGACCTACAATCGGAGTCATTTAAAGAAATGTAACACTTCAGAATTGACAAAGTATGACGATGATCATTTTTATATAACACATAAAATATATTGAAAAATGAGAGCTGCAGAATTATTTTATAATATCGCTTACAGTCAACGGCGGAATACTCCTGCTACATCTTCGCCAATTAATAGATGTGGATATGTCAAAAGACTGTAGGAAATCGCATGTATCAGCAAATTGGGTTGGGTTTCACTAAACACTTTGGGCCTTACTTAACATCATTTTAAATCGGCACATTATATATTTTGTAGATCACAATGGGCAATTTTGTATGTACAATTTCGCCATTATAAGTTCGCAAATGTTAGCCTGCGCACTAAAAACGATTATAAGTATCACCGGTTTGGGCCTTACTAATAATCATTTTGCAACATTCGCACCAAATATTTTTAAGTTCACAATGGATGATTTAATATGGAAAATTTCGTGCTCGTAAAATCAATTCTGGAGAGTAAATATGATTATTAGTGTCGCAACCACAATAGATGACTTTATAAAATAATTGCATTAATTTATTTTAAGTTTGGCAACGAGCCAAACTTAAAACCAGAATTCTTGCCCCTCTTACAATATAATACATTTTACTAAATAATACTAAAACAAAAGAAACAATTTTAACAACGTCACACCCGGCAAATTATCATACAAACTGTGTTCAACCCTTAATTTTATTTTCATAAGACCTTATTGTTAAATGTTTTATTACTTTCTTTTATTTTTTTTTAGCAGGCATTACTTTACCAATAATAATCGTCCGGTCCTCGAAACTGTTACTGTAACTTTTAGTTTGTTTTGTTTTATTTTTCTATGCGAAATATGATGTATGAGAGCGCGCTGTAATTAAATCTCTATTTGCTTTAAGATTCTAGCAGTACCTATAGTTATCTTAGTTGTATGTATTCTGTTTGTTTCTAAAAACCCCCTTTCTCAACAATGCAGATGTTTATTTCTTATAAGTTATTTTCTGTTTGTTTTATAGGAGATCTAATTTTGTGTGTTGAATATGTTTCATATTACTATATACTTTCTCTTTGTTTTCTCTTTTAATTTATTTGTTTATCATTAGATTCATAGAAAGTGGACAAAGGTGATATAAATGGTGATTTGGAATTGTTTTTTTTTCTTGCTTTGTTGAACATTTATTTTTAAATAATTATCGAAATGGTTTTTGTGTAACTTAAATTTAAATTAAAAATAATGCAAGAAACAAACACTGAAAATAAGGAAACAGAAAACGTTTTTCACTGATATCTCTTTGATGATAATTTAACTTTAAGTATCGTGTTTTATTTTGTTTTATTGTCGTTATAATTTAAATAATCAACACAAAATACCATAATTTAATATTTTTTAGCTACGATCCAAAATTAAGTACATTTTATATAAAACTTAACAAATTGAGTGCTGATGGCTAAACGTTTTTATGTCTTCTTCGTTCAAGTTTGATATTTCTTGATATATATTTATATATCCATATATACTCGTATATATTTATCTATTAAGCAGTTTTTCGGTTTTATGTGTTTTCTGTTTTTTTTTTTTGTTTTTTTTTTCAATGTCAGTATTTATTAATTTTGTTGTCTACAAAGGTGAATTTATAAATTTGGAAACAAATCGAAATGACTCGTAACAACAGCTAACAAAGCTGTTACAAATATTAAGGGCAGTGGACGTAAGATAGAATATCTATTTAGTTTTGTAATGGATTCGGCGTTATTGCACAAATCAGTTGTACAGGCGCAGTAAACGGCTTGTACGTCGTGGGTGCCTAATCGCTTCATGCATTCGTGGTCGTCACGCTCATCTGGAATATAACCACAACCACGGACAACACGAACTTTGCCATAAACTGGAAATAGGGCGAATAAAAAAATAAAATGAAACAAAATGCCATGTGTTATAATGTTTGATTTTAGTTAAACATTTCTTAAAATTATACGATGTCTCCGTAAAGCATGAAAACACTGAACAATAATGGATAAGACAGGAAAATTAAAAAGCAAATTGAGTCTCGATTTTTGTCATACAATTGGAAGATTTGCAATAAACCACGCACAAAATGTCCTCTAACGAAAGTTCAGCTATTCAGCAGAAACAAAAAAGTGCTCACATCTGCGAATCGATTTTGGAAAATGTTGCAATTTTTTATCAGAACGGTCAATTATTGTTATAATTTGTACTTTGCCAAATTAATAATAAAATTGAATTGAAAATAAGAAAAGAACACAGATTTTTAATCAAACATCGAGTGGTTATTCGTTACTTTGAAACGTGGGTATTCAAAAAGAAAAAAAATCCATCCATCAATGCTTGCAGGCAAATAATTCTCTGTTCAGTGACAACGAGCGCTGCTTAACTCTATTCTATTGCTTTGGATATATTTCTGTATAAACTTACTTTTTTGTGTTGTCTTACGGCACAATGATGGCTTGTATTTGTCCTTAAGATGTTCAAGAGGTTCTTGTTTACTACAATTTACTTCACCTATGGAGTATGGCTCGAAGGGATCTCCACATCGTGGGTCATATTCACTATTACAATCATAGCAAATTAGGGCAGTCGTTTCTGAAAAAAAAAAAAAATACAAAGTACAGTAACAGTTAAAAGCACATTTACGCATAAAAGAAGAATAGATACCAGAGACAATACTGAGACCACCAACTTCGGCCGATTTCCCGTTACTTAGTCTACAAGCTATATTTCTATGGGGTGGCAAATGCTAAGTGCGCTTGTATTGTTACATAGAAATTCGTATTGACAAATGTCACGTAACTTCAGAAACAAATACACTCGCACCTTGCATATTCCACTTCCGCTTTGGGCAAAGTGGCTTGCAGCGTTCATAGAATTTTATCCGTTAAATTTGAAATTGTTCGTTACATGTGAAAAATTATTTTTTTTAGGAATAAGTGTACATTTGCTTAATATATTTACGAAAAATTAAGAATGTAGATTGAGGGAAAATAAAAACATTTTGAGCAAATATTCTTTATTATTGAAGAAAAATTTACACACGAAATCGAAGTTAATTATATCCAAAAGCGGGAAATACACAACCATATTTGTCCTAATATATTTCTGGTATGTAAAACATTTCCTTTAGATAGTTTTATTAACCACACAAATCAAATTATTCACCTTCAAAAAATTTATAATTACTAACCAATGGCATTCAGTTATGCTAAAATGTGGTATTCCCGAACTCTTGCACATTTCCCCACGGTTGCCGAGGTTGGCAGCATTTATTTTTGTATTTTTTGTATGTTTTTGCATGTCACACGGATTCCCAATTGACATAACACCGATAGGAATACAAAATGGCGAATTTGAAAAAAAAATGAGGGGGCCAGCGGCAAGAGGATTGTGAGTTGGGGGTCTCAGTATGGTTTGTCTATGATAGATACGACGAAGAACTTTAACTTTTTCCAATTTTTTTACAATTTCCTCTTATAGGCATATGTGCTGGACTACTCAGCGGGGACCTCAGGTTCAATCCCCGCACAAAATACACTCTTCTTTACTGCGTCACCCTAGTGTCATGAAGTTAACCCATCTTCAGGAAGGCGACTATACTACAACCACATACCTCACTTCCGACTTAAAGCTTATCCAGGGATGTTCTTTACTTTTTCCACATGTAAACAAATTCCTTCTTAAGAAAGCAGGAAATCGTATAACAAAGAGTTAAATTTTTAATTAATAAAAGAGCAAGTTTCAGGGATAGGGTCATAAATGTACTGGAACAGACTAGCCAAGAAGTTTGCAACGACATAAAGCTACTTCTGCTTGAAGGTGGTTACTGGCGCAATCTCCTGATAATGTCACAATTTCGTGATAACCATAACGATGTAGCGACGTATAACTGCTATACATTGGAAGATTCTCAAGAATCGGTGAGATGCACATTGACTTTGATCTACTACTATACTTGGTTGAAAAAAGTTCAGATCCGTTGACTCAAATACTGGCTGGCGATTAAAGAACTGTGATGGCTACGTAATCTAAATGTAACGAAGTCCGATGAATGATATAGCAGAGTTCAAAGCCTTTGTCGATCCAACTTCAAGTAAAAAAATACAAAAAGTTAACCGCTCTTAATGAAAAGTCCTTTAGATTGACCTTTGTTTAAAGTTCTACCGCTATTGATGAAAAGTCATTTAGATGGACAAGTTGCATAAAGAAGGCCGGCTCCGAGCTCCGACTTAGTCAACTTGTTCCCTAGTAGCTCAACCCAATCTAATTATACGAAGACATTTCCTATGGCTGATTTAAAGAGTTACCTAACGATTTAAATTTTCTCCCTTCTTTGTTTTATAACCATGAAATAGAAATAGTGAGTTTATCTGACTGACAATCCCCTCAGCTACAAGTTAATACCAATTGTGCAATATCACCTGGACGGGGGGCCACAACCAACCCCTTCGCACAAAACATTGCGAAAGTGTAACGAGAATTATGTAAAAAACGGTTGTTGCCATTGGTTACTCCGAAGGGCCCCAAGCAGTTTGCCATCATAATACATCAGCAATAAAATTTATCGATTTGTGCTAATTCCTGTTTTTTTTTCTCCTCTTCTAACAAAAAAGAAACTTATAACCCAAATTAGAAGACAAGAGTGGAAGAACCTTTGAAAAGCTCTTCAAGTGTGATGGTGATTCTGCCTGCAAATGACCTAGATTCATACGTAGCTAATCAGAAATTTAATTGATACAAGTGTGGCTCTAAGCGGCCAGATACTCCACACACACGGTTAGTTACGTAAAAAATTAAAACACACACGAAAGGACATAACTCTGTTACACAATAGGAAATGAATGTAAACGGATATAAACTTACCTTGCAATTGAAGGCAGAACACAATCCCGAGTAAGATGAGAATCCTTTGAACGATAGGTGACATGATGTTGGTTCTTTTTTTAAAGTGTGTCCTTTTTTGATGTTCTTTTTTTTTATTTTATTTTTTCACTTGATTCGTAAACCTTTTTCGTAAGCAACTTTTTCAATGTTCCTTGCTCCTCTCACGTTATTCGAATGTTTAAATTATTCTACTTGGAACCGGAAATAAATGACAGAAAATATTTAATGGCACCAATTCGCTCTTGGTGTGTATTGACGGGGTATTTTTTTCTGCTAGATTATGTAATAAACACACGAAATAAAATTTTGTTAACACACTGCGGATACACAGCCTGCACTGGCAACGGTGAAAGATAAACTTGGCGTAGCCGATTATTGTCCCGTTTTGAAATAGTTTTAAACTTAAAGAGTTGAAGTATTTTTGGAAATATAATTTTTTTTTTTTTATATCAGTTTTTAACAAATGGATATATTTTGTTTATCCAGTTTAACGTTTTTTTGTCTATTGTTTAATTTGAAGATGGTTTTTCTAGGATATTTTCCGCAAAGACCATTCTTTGTATTTACGTAAGCCCTCTTTCCGAAAACAAAAAAATCGTCCTTTCTGCTGGTAAGCACACCGCTAGCTACCACAAATCTGACAACAGTAAAATCGAAGTCAAACAACAACAAAGTGAAACTGGGAAAATTAGAGGAGGGGAGCAGCGATGTAGGGGGGATACAAGAAAGCAGAAATAGCGTGCGAGAGAGAGAGAGAGAGAGAGAGATGGAGTATTCAAAACTCACTTGAGCCAGAGAAAGCGCCGGCGCTTTACACGCACTGCCAAGTACTTGTACAGCAGATAAGAGGAAAAGAAAATGCAACTGTAAAAGTGTTCTTTGTGTTTTGTCCTGAAAAGAGTCAGAAGCAACCCCAGAACGAACCTCCCACTTGGCAAAGCAAGGCGAAATTCACATTCACCCGCATCATCATCGTAATTGCTTTAGTACTATACCACATCCTGCTTCTGTACAGTCGTAGCCTGATTTCTTTTTATCTAATAAGGACCATTACCACCCTGACACCTATCTTTTATTCGATTTTGATTGAGTCGCACAAGTTGGAGAAATCATTACTCTTAGATAGAACGGAAGGATACATGTAACTCATTTATTGTGGGGCTATAACTATAATTGACTTATTCGGCACCCGTACAAGTGAATCAGATTAGCGGAAAGGGTAACCCATTGTCCTGGAGAAACCACGTTTAGCTCGTGTGTTTAATTTGCTCTATTTATAGCACACATGAGGTAGCTATAGCAAACACCCTGTTTAAAATATACTACAGACACACACATGTGCTTTGCGGACTTAAATCAGTCGGTCAGGCGGTTATGTCACAACCGGGAAAAGCTTACACAATTTTAAAGGATTTCGTTACTAGAATCCGAGCGTGTCTGAGTTTGATGATGACAAATTACAGCATTTTCACTAAAACGTGTTTCAATCTGATCTACAGCTCGTCAATTAAATTTTTAATTTAAACGCACATGAACTCCCCTTTTTAGCTCTGTCAATGTTTGCAAAGCGAGTGCGAATTCTCTACTCCTTGGGGATAGAGAAATGCGAGCATGGGTCTTTAGTAAAATGCAAAATTCTGACCACCAGTATATGAAACTCCTTGCCACTGTTTCGAGCCTGCGAGTGAAAAAAGAAGCCTTCCTCCGGAGAAAAACATTGTGTCCTGCAATTCGAAAGACTTGAATATTTGAGATGACAAGCTTTTTTGAAAGAATAAAGTGGGAAAAAAATTCGCGGTTAAAAATAAGAAGCCTGGCATCACTAACCCCAATTTTCATACTGCCGTGATTACCGGTTCTCAGGTATCCTACGACTGCCCAACAAATTCTAAATAAGAACAGAAGTTCCAAATGCACAAACGTCTGCCCAACAAAATATTAATGCCATTGTGAGTTCGTAAAATAGCGCATAGTCTATTATTGATGACGGCAATAAATGTACAGTCGCAAAGGGGTTAAAATGTGCCTTATGTGAGAGGATTTTTCGAGGGCCAAAACCTGCCAGCGTTAAAATATTCCGAATTTGGTCACCATTGCCGTTCAAACAAAACTAAAATTGATTCCCAAACATAATAGCATTTACGTAACAACATAGCCGTTCCGTGGTTGTCAAATTTTGCACATATTTCTTGTATTTGTGAAAGGAAATGTGCGACTTGTGACTTTTCCAGGACATGAAAACCATAAAAGGAAATTTCGACTCTTCTCGGTAATACGCAAATTGTATTGCATTGAACTCTAAGCTTTGAGTTGCTATAGCCGTGGATATCAAGAATTACCTGACTCCAATATGCACTGAATGTGAGAAAGTTTGCTTAAACTTTCCGTCAATAACTTAACATAGACCGCTTTAGACTCAAACCCGATCGAAAACTGAATCCAAGTAGCAGCAGAAATTTACGAACTCTACGCAATGAATGTATAAATATATTTATTAATAGGAAAGAACAATGAAGCTACATACCGAACTAAGGACCATCGTGTTTAACCTTCATCTTAAATATACGGACAACGACACCATAGTGAATACCCAGAGGTTTTTTAGCAGCTCACAGAAAATATTAAATTTTAATTTTTAAATTTAAATTAAAATGGACATAGACGGGAACGAGGAAACTATAACTTTGAATCATGCAACCAGAACCAAACAGGAAACTCATCTGAAAATGTCATGTTGAGATTATCTTAAGCACTGCTGACAGTGTTTGTTATCTGGAAATGGAACTCAATAGTCTTACAACTTGATAACGTCGCTCACTAACTTAGTACTTTTCAAAGTACAACGTTTTCAAGCGCATCCCATTGCACACAACCCCAACCAGCTTATGACCGTTGCTATGCAATGTAATAGTTCGACCAGTTTGAACGGGATGTGCAAATTGAGCAAACGTTCAAAAAGTCTATTTCAAGTTGCATTTGAGAGAAAATCAAATCAAATATTGACTGACAAGTACACTCGAACAAACGGACGCACGGAAAGACTACATCACTTGTCGTTTATGTAATCCACGGACAACTGAAAAGTGCAAAGCAATTTTCTAGATTGAGTTCTCTTTCACTGGCACTTCAGCTGTTTAAAGGTTATCCCACATGACCCAAAAGGCTATGTACGGCGATGTTCACTTCATGGACAAAGTTTAGTGCATAAAAAGCAAGACAGGCTCTTCAAATGTAAAATTTTATAACTACTTGTATAATCCGCAGCGCGAGATGCGTGTGGGAAATGATGTAACTGCAAAAAAGAAAAAAATAGGTTACCTCTGAGACTGAAGTGATAACCTAAAAATCACTTTGTGTTATGCAAAGATACAAGTTTCCAGGACCAACTTGAAATACGTCTTTAATTATTACAAGGGCTGACGTGGGAATTGCCAGGGATGGATATATAGTTTTTCTACGGAAGTGGGTAGACTGCTTACATGACTACAACAAATAAAGCGCTTTCCTTTTAATGCGTTTACAACAGTAAAACTCCTAGGCACTAGGCACGCAATCAATCAAAAAGTAAATAATTATTTTTCTTCTGAGCTAGTTTTATGTGTTTCATCACTACACAGGTATACTGCACGCATACGAATATGTAACGCTTTTACTGCTTTCTTGCTGCAGTCACGAAGTAGCTGCCCTCTACTGGATGATTCACAAACTATTCGTCCAAGGTTGTTCTTTATTATTTTTTTTCTAACGCTTATATACTAAAATATTTAGCCCTAAACAAAATTTTCAAAATGTTTTTACTATTTGTTCTAACACACACGTTTTAAACTTGTTAACTGGTTTCTTTTTTTTTTATTGTTTAAAAATATTAATTTTCCAAAATTTGTTCATACTTTAATGATGGTATATTATCTTCTTCTATTTTTTTTTTCTATAACAAACAACACGAGTTATAACAGTCTAGGTGAATAAAAAAGAATGTTATTAAAACTACTTGGTACTCGATAGTCAATATAGTACACACAATTCAACACTTAAGCCCGAACTGAAACTGAAGGAAGAATATTTTGCAGGAGGTCTGTTCCTCAACTTTGGCTATCCATTCCAAAATAACTATAACATTACCATAGATATCTTGTGTGTTTTCGTTTTGCACTCGATTTTTCCGATGACTTTTCATACTACTCATATTTTTGTTGTTTTAATTTGTGGGTTCTCTTTGGCTTGTATTTCCTTGAAAAAAAAAAAAAATAATAACATGACTTGTGCTGTGGAATGCTCTTTAGTGGACTTGAAGGGTAATTTTTTGGATTCGCTTTCGCATTGGCAGCCTCTGTAGGGGTAGCAAAGCTCTCGGTGGGGAAGACATGCACAGTAATGCCACGAAATCTTTTTTTTTTCACTGAGAATCTATTGAAGCATCGTTGCCTCAAAATTTACTAAGGTTGGGAATGACAACCGAATTTTTTAGGATTCTAGTTGAGAGCCTCTTAGTTGTGATCAATTCCATGGAAAGAATTTCATTCAATTACATTCAACTGGACTAGGTATTCGAACGCGTTGACAGTCAACTTAAATTGTTGTATTAGCGTCGCGGTTTGTTTTAAATTTTGACACGTCGAAAGTGAGTATACAGGCGGGATTTTCTTGACCATAAACGTCAACTGAAAAGAAACTATTCATTTCACCAATCTAGGCCAATCAAAACTTATATACGTCAAGTCAGTCCGCTGTCAGACTTACTCAACCGAACTTCCCCATTGCGCTATCAAACAAGTAAGCTGATGGAGAGAAATATTAATTGTTGCCTGACTGGAGAAAGATCGTATAATACACTTTGGACCAAAATATCTTTGACAGCACACTTTCCTCTTGAGAAGGTGGTCCTATGGCCTTTGACACTTTATAAACACTAATTTGCATGTGCATAATTTTTAGGGAATACTTTTAAGATGATTGTCCCTTTTACTTAAGCTTTCCGTTGTTTTTGACAGCAAATACAGTTGCACAAGTCTGTTTCATATCCAGTAGATTGCAAGTAACTTGTGTCATTGCTAATGGCCGTTACTGTAGCACAATTGCATTGCACTATGACATTTTATAAAGTTTCTATTTCCTACCTCCTGTTGTACAACCCCTTCAGTGATGAAATTTAGTTAGCTTTTGCTCCTGTTTTACCTATTCCAATCATTCTTATTCTTTCCTGCATGCACACATTACCAAACCGATATTGGACTTGTTTCTCCGAATGACGTCGTCTTGTGTTTTACCTCACGGGGTAAATGTAATGCAATATGTAAGTCGCCATGCAGAGGAAATGCGTATTCTTCAATGTTGATAAGTGAATGCGAGTGTGTGTGCCTTTGTGTGGGTGTTGGTGTTTTTGGGGGAGGATAGAGATGATGTGCATTTGTGCATTTCCTTTTGCAAAACATGCGCCTAACGAAACTACCCCAATGTGCAGTATATGACATAGCCCATGGCTGACGTCATGGATTTGATTGCCCCCCCCCCCCATCATTGTGTCATGTCACTGCCATAACTTTGAGGTGCGCTTACGAGGATATGCAGAGAATTACATTGAAGTTCCCCACTTTCCAGAGAGATAGAAAAAGAAACTTTTCAAAGAGTACTCGAGTTGCATTCTGATGTTGTACACCTATACTCATATTAATTAAATTTATTTATACTGCTGACCAAATAATGTTATAGGCCTAATTGCTGTTACCAGCAACCTACGACGTAATCACCAGGGTGACGATGTGGGCCGACTGGCTGGCACACATTTTTATTGATTTGTCAATATGTAGTTTTATTACTCTTTTGGTTCGCCTTCCATACCGGAAGGCGATCGGGAACACACGAACACTTAGTGGGTTACAATAAAGCAAAATTAGGATTGTTGCTAGAAGGCAATGACAATGGCAACATATATCAACAATAACTTGTGTAAGTCGAATAACTTATCCGGAATGCATGTGAATACTTTGCAGAGCCACCCTCGTGCAACACGAATTGTTTGTTTCTGTTTTCAAGGTTTTTGAAAAGAGATTAAACCTACATTGATTAGGCAATTTCGGGAAGGTTCAACAACATGAAGACGACTGTCATAAATACAAACTTCGAACACTAAAAATACTTTTTGGCTCAACGCCCTGTTGATGAGTTGTTGGCACAATGTTAGGTAATCTGCTTGCAGAGAAATTCCTTTCTACCTAATTAAATGAGAAAAAACAGTCTTCTTTCTTGGCAAGTGGCAAATTTGATAAAGAGGTGCCTACTTTAGATTAGGTAACTCGAACCAGCAGGAAGAAACTGGACAAGAAAGCCGCTTGAAGGAAACCACAGGGGCGTGCCATATTCCTATCAAGAACGTACTTATACGACATACCTTATTTTATGTGTCAAAAATCCGATCAGGCACATATTTTGATCAATTGATGCGGATTTGTAATTTTATGTCTACCCAATTCGTACAAATCTTTTTTCATATTATTGTTAGGGCACGAATTGGCAAACATCGAATACTCGAAATAAGCTGGAACCCAAATTTCGATTTTAAATTTGAACGAAATTTATCACAGGGGTGAGAGATGATAGAACTCATTACATGGGCTCCCGAAGCATCTTTCGCACTCTAGAATTGAAAGTCTATTTTATTTTATAAATAAAAACCAAAAACAGACTGTTGAATGTAAGAAGTTAGCCCTGCGTCATATAACGCTATACGCAATTGTGTTAACTTAAAATGGTGGAAATTTCCATACAAAATTGACAATTGTGACGCATAAGATATTTGTAGGGACACCAAAAGAGTTCCTACACTTTCCTTTGCATTTCAAGTTCAATTATTTAGTTTAGTAAGTCTGGCAGCTGGCTTATGGCGTTTTTCATTGAAGATCCGAGAGAATTGCCCCGAAGTTCAGAATTGCTCTTTTCAATAAAATTCGTTGGAGCACTTTACAACAGTGGTAGACTGTAGGCACCATATATGTGTGATTAGATTTTCTGTTGTTACTTGTTTTTTTTTTGTTTTTTACAATAAATATGAATGTTTTAAAAGACCAAAATAATATATTATAATATTAAGTTTACATTTTGCACTCGTAATTGTATATTTTCGGATCACAAGCGAAAAATTTGTTTCTAATAACACAACAACATTTCAATTTGACATTTTGCTAGTGTGTGTTGGTGAGTTCAGGGCAATTCTTTCAAAATATTCCGGACGCTTCTTTCGTGTTAAGAATTGACCTGGAAGTGCACTTTTTTTTGAATGAAACATAGAATACATAGAAAGAGCACTTCTAGATTTGCTCTTTTCATAGAAAGAGCACTTCTTTTCTTCAATCGAAGACGCCATTACTTGTGTCGCAATTTGAATTGGCCTAGAGCGATCACATTAACAGATTTTCAGTTGACGTTTATGGAATATAGTCAAGAAATTCGTGAGAAGCACTGCATTTGACGACGACAGATGTCCGAAAAAGCATCAGTTCGAAAACGCGGGAAATCTTCGACTATCGTATTAGCATGGACACGAGCCTATTAGCGCTTGGTGAATGAGTGAAATTTCTAACGATCGATGAATTTCGGCTTAATAATCTCTTTATTAGTTCGTAAAACTTAAGTTGGACGGTACTTTGTACTTTATTTAAGTTGAATTCAGTCGACTGTACATAAAATAATTTCTTTACAAAACTATTAAATCATAATTAAATGAAATTCGAAAAAAAATTTAGCAAAGTTCTCCTTTTTTGATAAAATAAAAAAATAATTTTATGACAGAACTGTTGGTATGTCAAATTTATTGTAACTATTGACGAGTGGAAAAGTTTTCCGGCGACACCTGGTGGATAAAAATGGAATATGTAGAGACCTATAGAATTTTGACGTCTGTTTGTTTTGCAAAGGATTTGGATAAGGAATACGTGTGTTTTCAAGTAAGAAAATTAATTATTTTTCTATTTAGAAGTTAACCTACCAATTGAAAACAAACTTAATTTGCATGTCTAAGTACTACTTATGCGAAATTTATATAGTGTGACTCAATTCATCTGGTAAAACTAGCACAAAATTCTGTTCAAAGTAGTGGTGAATGTATTGTAAACAAATAATAAATTTGCTCTTGTTTATATATTTTGGTTGCTTTTTATATTATAAACAGTGTGCTAATTATGATTTTTACAGATTTGCTTGCTTTCATGATGGAGGATCCAGCCAGCTCAGAAGTTTCTCAGGTTGTCACAATATCGCTCTGTGAAATAATTGAATATTTCGGTGGTGTTAAAAGGTCTATCCGGGAAGGCGAAGAAATAGTGAAAGCTGGCTTAAGCTTGCCTGTACCCCTATGCTACGAACACTCTTAGTATAGTTGTTAGATGGTACTTCTGTATTAGTAGGATTCTCCGCCAAACTTATGGGTTGATGTGTCATAATATATACTTGGGTAGATCTAGAGGATAAATTAAAAGTATATTATTAAATAAAGGAAAAACGAAATGTAGCAACTTGTTGTACCTTCTTCCCATTAAAGCAGCTGAACGTGAAAGTAACCGCCCTGAACGAATAATGCCTGGTTTCTTCCAAGGAACTAACTGAATACGGAAGGTTTAGGCTGGGAAAGGCTCCTTTCACAAGTTTAGTTCTATATTGAACACCATCCCGTGTATTTGGTCGCAAAATGTCTTTATCTTTAAAATGAAAACTGCAGATGGAAAAACATTTAGGACATTTTTTCCCCATCCTAAGCACAATCCCCCATTTAATCAAAAGAAGTTTAGAGTTTCGAACTTCTTTTGGAAGGTGGTACAATGTTATTCCCTCTTTTCGATATGAATTGCATTGCGGGACGCCACAATGCTGAGCTCCGATTATTTTCTGCATTTTTTACAAAAAATAAAAACTTAGTAGCTAATCCTTTTTATATCAACACTTCTTGTCGCACTCACTTTAAGGATATAATTTTTGCTGTTATAAAATGAGTTTTTTTCTTACATTAAATGTATATTTTGATTTAATTATACAATTTTTCACAACAATGTCTTGATTTTTCATAGAAAAACATACCAGCTGTCAAAATCTATAGCAACCTACCGATGCGAAAATTTGCCGCCAGGGGTTAGCCTCCATTCGTCAATACCCTATGTGCGGCAGATCGATTTGGCATCACTAATCGCATTATGAGTGACATGACAGCTGTGAGAATCTGAAACATCTTCGCAGATTTCCATTTAGCATGGGGGAGTCGTATTCCTTTCACACAATTATTTAAAATACAAACCTAAAGTGAATCTATCTATTTATCGACTTTTTCCAATAGAATAAAAAAAGAAACAAATTAAATTATGAGTTAACCATAGCCATACGAACAATTTTCGATGCTAGAGCCACGTTCAATCTAACAATCCAGTGAAAGGACAAAGATAAACAAAGAACTTGCACCGTGGAGATTCTCTCGGGAAAAATTCTTTCTTTTGCAAAGTATTCTGTGATCCAAGTGCAAGATGTGTTGCAGTTTCGGTCTGCAATTAAATAGTTGAAACAGACTATGAAGGTATCCCTCGAAAAAAAGTTAGTTATATGTAGATTTGTGTTGTATTCGAGTGAATACCCTCCCCAGCGCTGACAGCACAAAGAAAATATTTATACATTCGCTCGTTGCTTTTGCTTCCCTTCTCGGGCCACTGTTGTTGCTGATTGTTAGGGAACAAATTAAATATATATTTATACAGTATTGCAAAAAGAAAACAAAACACGAACACTAATTTAGTAAGACCAGGGGGAGAAGGGGACAAAGCAAAGGCACTGAACAAAATCTCTCCGCAGGCAGACCCAGTGACAACTCGTGAGATGGGTATTTTCCACCATTAACTGGAGTGTGTGTGTGATTTGTTATTTATTTTTTTTTGAAACGACAAAAAAAGAAAAGAAATGAAATAATTCTATTCGATTTGTTAAAAACGAGTGCCTTATAAAACCAATATTTTGAGACGACACATCAGGATAGGATTTCGTTTTTTTTTTCCATAGTTTTCGCTTCATTTTTGCACCATTACGTCGAGAAGTGATTTTTAAAAGTGCAACCACAGTCTGGTTGGACTTTTCATATCACGTCGTTGATTAAACACAAAAAGAAAATTAAAGAAAAGAAAAAACAGCAACAAAGAACACCCGTCATAAAACAGACAGCGAAAAGAAAAACATATTTCGCTGCAAACAGATGACATTTCGTCGTAAAATTGGCAGCAACAAAAGGAAAAGAAAATATTTTAGCCGGATTGCAGTTAGGAAATTGTCAAATAGTGTGTTTTCATTACATCTTTTTCCCGTCGTCCTACCAGATAAACTGTGACAACGGTGAGAATCCTACATATTTTATATAAAAAAAATAATTACAGTCTAGCTAGTATAAAAGGTTAATGTTTTTTTTGTAAAAATAACAATACTCTATTGCGATGGATCTGAAGCCGTCTAGTTTGAACGTAGTTACTTGGGAGTAACGCCCCGGTGGAGTTGCCTTGCTTCATTGCATTCTGGCTTAGTTGAGCCGGCGGATGGTACGGTGCATTTGAAACGTAGTCGTGTGAATAATTATTTTGTTTAACTTGCATCCCAGCTTGGGTAAAACTGAAGCGATATATGATGGGCTCATGCGATGCAGCTGTCATCATCGGATATTGTGTTGTCTCTTCGTGGGCCTTTGGGTACCTGCTACGATGCATTTCTGTCTAGGCACTTTTCGGCGGTCGCGAGTTACAAATTCCAGACCCCAATTGCGTCGCCAATTCAAAAGTGTTGATTGTTTTTACCCGTTGATTGTTGGCTCCATTTGGCTGCTTAAGATAGATTTTCTTTTGCATACTTCGAAGGCGAACAGCTAATTCTGCTCGTCAATTGTTGTTAGTTGTTGTCCTTAGGGAATATGTATTAAACAGAAGTTGTCATCGCAATCATTAGGAGGTGTACTCTTCCATGATGACAATTGGTTGTCTAGTGAAAAGAGTGGATAGCTGATGCCTGTGTACTTTTTAGTTTGGTAGTTTGCATTTGGCTTCCAGCGGCGTCGATGGAGGTGGAAGTTTATCAGTCGACCGTTAGTGATTTTCTAGTCAACATCCCTTTTGGGATTATTTTTGTTCCGATAACCATTTATCGGTTTGTTACGTTCCGTTGTTTAAATAAATTAGACTCCTGAGTTGGTAACCGCCTAGATCTTTAAGTGGATGTTGTTCAGTTCCTTACTAGCTCCATTGCTCACTCCAAGGTGTCGATGGTATAAACGCACTTCCTTTCTTGCGAATATATCACTTAAGCACTTCACTTGCCCTTGCGGGTGGCGTAACACTTGACATCGCGGTGGTTAAAAATCACAAAAGTGAACTTTCTCAATAAATAAGGAGTTACGTACAGTCTTTTACTGACAAGCAACATTATGAATTCTACAGTCTTTTGTGAGCTAATGCTTTGCAAAAAGCACCTGCGCGTAGTTCGTTTGTCAGTACAAATGTCCGGCAGTTAGTGCAACACGGAGTTTCGGCTGTTTGTCGGGTTTATTTTGCTTTACAGGACTATACGACGGTTCAGAAGTTGCTCATTGCTCATGGCAGTTGATATGACCTTATTTAAAACGAAGCGGAGAAGTGATATAGCAAACTTTTCAATCGACAACTCCTTGAATATCAGAAATGAATGTTCAGTCTGTTCAGTCAACCAATATGGTTTTTTGAAAGTCAATAAAAAAAAAAACTATAAATTCCTATTAAACAAAAACTTACCAAATCGTATTGAAGACATGTTCGCACAAAGACACGTAACGGGATTTTCGAATCGGGGTCGGGACAGCAACAAAAAAACGAGACGAAAGCGAACTATTTTAGTCACAAAAAAAAACACGTATAGACTATCAAAAAGTACAACAACAAATAAAAATCACATTTCACAATTGTTTATACACTCACTTTGTCTAAAAAAAAATACATTTTCCCAACCAAAATTAAAGTTCTCTTGAACTTCTTACCGATCGCCCGACGAACCGCAAGCGCAACAAGTGACTTTTCCACACTAAATACAGTGATGCCAATTTTCTTTTCTTTGTTCAGTTAAATAATGTAAAATATCGTATGGAACACGATTTGATATTTTTTTCAGACTAGAAAGTTAGTTCTTGAAATATATATGCCTCTTTTCGACAGTTCGAAAAATGTATGTGCAATTTCACAACAAGACTTGTATTGAGTAAGATGTCAAGGTTCGACTTGTGAACCTAGTTTAGAGCGAATATATAAATATGACACAGCGCAAACATTCCTATCTTAGGGCAGTGTGCGAAAATGGAACTAATAGTTCCTTTAAAGGGCCAACTGCATGTTCTACCATTTTTGGGACTAGATTAAGTCCACACAATTGGGCGATACTTGGGCCCGAAAATGATTATTGTGCGCTTTATGAAACTCTTGTTTTACCCTATTTTATTTAATTTAATTTCAGATTTTGGAAATTTGTCATTACTGTGAACAAATTGAATACCGTACACAATTCACAAACAAAACTAAAGGGTGCCTACCACTTCCTTGACTGAAAAGACAAGCAAATTCGTTGCTTCTCGAAATGGGAAATTGCTTAAAAATATCTAACGCTGATGATATATCCCTGTTAAGAGGTAGTGAAAATGGAAGCGGACGTGACTCATCGTCAGATCAAATTGGACCATTGCCGATTTATTCCGTAAGTTGACAGCGAGGTAAAGGGGTTTTTTTCAGAAACGTCAAATGATAATGACACTGCAACAGCGAGGTTAATAATAACTTTAGATTTAAAAAAAATGGTAGTCTTAAGCCATTGACAATTCCTTTACAATGGATGTATCAAGTTTATTGTTATTTACTGTATGAGCAATATATTTTTGATGAAAAAACAACGAGCACAACTTGGAACTCGCCCTAGACAATGTTGACACTGTTAAAAATACGATGTTAAGTGAGCGGTCGCCATTTTTCATATCGGAAGTCTTTTACTCAACATTTTGGGCAGTGAACTGACAGCAATTATCAAACCATACTGAGACCCCCAACTCACAATCCTCTTATCGCTGGCCCCTCAATTTTTTTTTTTCAAATTCGCCATTTTGTTTTTCTATCGGTGTTATGTCAATTAAAAATCCGAGTGATATGCAAA
This sequence comes from Cheilosia impressa, assembly GCA_948293265.1. Taxonomy (NCBI): domain Eukaryota; kingdom Metazoa; phylum Arthropoda; class Insecta; order Diptera; family Syrphidae; genus Cheilosia; species Cheilosia impressa. Next base: position 6,724,858 of record OX411885.1, on the reverse strand, counting down.
AACATAAAAAAAAAGAAAATAGTCCACTCTGGGAGTGCCGACAGAAGTGAAAACTTGAACAATTTTTTGAATCGTCAGGCAATATTTTATTGTGCAGGAAATAGTTTTAAGTTAAGTGTTTTCTTATTCATTATTATAAACTACTACTACAAAATTAAACTACAATTTTTATATCCGTTTCATACGCTATTGGACATGAAAAATAATAATGCATGCATAGCTGGTGCCCGCGACTTCCTCTGCGTAGAATTAGTACTTCGAGTAACTAGAATTTATAATATTAGGATCATATCATCCGCAAAATTTTCAAAATTTTGATGAATGAAAGAAATTGTTTTCCTGAATCATAGTTTGTACAGAACTGTGTAGCTGAAATGTTTTGTAGTAAAATTCAACTTTTTCAATTGTTAATATGTATTTTAGGAAAGTAAAAACCAAGCTCCTCGAAAATCTCTTATTTTTGACACTTCATTTGTTAAGATTGGTTGAGTGTGTGAACAGCAAGAGGTAAATATACTACAACAGAAACTACAGAAATAAAAATAGAGTGGATGGATGAATGGATGGACTATTTTATACACAAAATAGCTTTTAAATTTGTTTCCAATTTAATTCCACTTACTGGAAGCGGAAGCTGGATTGATGAATGAAATTGGAAACAAATTTGAAAACTGTTTGTTGTTTAAATAAAAATAGTTTTTGTTTATTTTTTCTATATGTGTGTTTAATTTTTGATTTAGGTTCTGTTTCACTTTACAGAAAAAAAAATATTTTAGGCATTTTTTTATTGAAAAATGCATTTTTTTTTCAAGTTTAGCATTTTTTCGTTAAAAGTGGCTGGCAACGATGCTCAGACAACTTAAGAGAATTGTTTTGCCCAACAAATGTTTATAAACAATGGCCCAACGCCATTAAGAGTCTTCACGAACACTGATGTCGCAACTTTGGTTACAATATTGGTGTCGCGAGTTCAATGGTTTAATCCCATATCAAAAGTGCTCAACGCTAAAGAAGTTATCCCTTCAAAAATACAAAAATAAATGCTGCCAACAGCGGCAACCGTGGGGAAATGTGAAAGTTCGGAAATACCACATTTTTACATTACTGAACGCCATTGGTTGTTAGTTATTATAAATTGTTAAAAGGCGAATAATTGATTTGTTTGGTTAATTAAAATATTAGGACAAACATGGTTGCGTATTTTCCGCTTTTGGATATAAGTAACTTCGATTTCGTGTGTAAATTTTTATTAAATAATGAAGAAAATTTGCTCAAAATATTTTTATTTTTCCTCAACTAATCTACATTGGTAATTTTTCATGAATATTTTAAGCAAATGTACACTTTTTCACACGGAACGAATAATTTCAAGTTTAACGGATAAAACTCTATGAACTCTGCCAACAACTTTGCCCACAGCGGAAGTGGCTCATATTTTTTGCGAGTGTGTAGGTGATTTAGAATTTTGATGTTACGTGACAATTGTCAATACGAATTTCTATGCAATACTAGCGCAGTAAATCGTGACCACTCCGCAAAAATATAACTTGTAGGCAAGTAACGAGAAATCTGCCGAAATTGGTGGTCTCAGTATTGTCTCTGGCAATTATAGTTCAGATCAAATTATAGCTGGCCTATACGATTTTTTAAATGCGCATAATAGGGTCAAAACTAAAAGCACAAAGCCCCGGATACGTATTTTCGAATTCGCAATTCTTTTTTCAATTCGTCTTATAATTCCTTTATTGTTTTTATTTGTGTTTGAAAATTTCAGGAAATTCTTCAACCAGTTTTCTATCCATCTCCATCGGTAAGCCGTCCAGTTTCACACCTAACCGAAGAGGAACAGATTAAAATTGCCAAACGGATTGGGCTCATACAGCATCTGCCGATTGGGTCTTACGATGGTTGCAAAAAGTCCCGAGAATGTGTCATCTGTATGATCGAGTTTTGTGTTGGTGAAGCAGTCCGATATCTACCGTGTATGCATATATACCATGTAAGTTGCATCGATGATTGGTTGATGCGGAGCTTAACATGTCCTAGTTGTATGGAACCGGTTGATGCAGCTCTTCTTACTAGCTACGAGACAACGTAATATCTTCGTCGATTCTTATTGGTGTTGCTATAAATTTTTCAACAATACCACATACACACCCTTATGGACACGAATTGTCTTGTTTTTGTTTCTTATTTACACTAAAATCATAGATATATATATATAGAGATTGGGTGAATTATAGGGCAATCAGCATCTTCATTTTACTTTTTAGAAATTTGTTACTTCTATCGTTTGTTTTTATTTTTAACTATTATTATACATTTTTTTTATAATGGGAAGATACGAGAGAGAATATATAGGTATTTATGTAATAACATAAAATTAGTATTCGTTGTTTAAGCTATCGTTAGCCTATATATATAATATATTTCTAAATTTTTAACACCGCAATAATACAGCAATTAAATACCAGTCTGCCTATTATAAGTTAATGGCGTTTCTTTAATAAGAAATGGGGCAATAAACTATAACTGCAAATAAATAAATTGTTTTATGTATATATATATATATATATATATATATATTATATATTTTGTTTAAGAAATAAAATGGGAAAAATATTGTAAACTTGAAATACAAGAACTAGCAAATGTTTAATGATTATTATATTAAACCCGAAACATGTATTTGTACATAATTTTTAAAATGCTGTGGATTCACAAACATATATAAATAAATTAGAGGATCACATTTGTTTTGTTAGATGTATTTTGTGTGAGACAAAATGGTAATTAGCATAAGTAAGTATCTAGATTTACAGCTAAAATGCACATGCCATGGAGGGCCTAAAAGTTATACTCGTGAATTTTCACTTGAAATGCACATATTACCTGACGGGGTAGTTAATACGTAAAACGCGACCCGACGGAGCTCCTGGCACGCCTATTTGTGCCTTAATACTCGACCAAAGGGATTGGTAGCATTTGCCGCATTTAGACAGTCACACATTCCTATCACGGAAGATTAAAGGGATGCTGAATACTAAATAGCCGTGTGACTAAAAGGGACGGCATTACCTTACACGAAATAAAACGTGACACGTTTTCTGGTCGACCATCTTGTTTACGTGTTAGGAATTATGGGAAAGCTATGCATGTTGATATTTTTATAGCGATGGCTTTACAAAACAAAATGCCTTCCGGAAGTGATGAACGGAAAACTATTTAATAATTTCGTATAACTGATTGATGCATTTTTGGTTAAATTTACTGAAACTTAAAATCGCTCTCATTTCACATGTTTTAAATCAGAAATATAAATATTTTCAAGTGATTACAGAAATTATATTCCCCGGAACTTGTGTTTATTTCCGTTTTACGTATCTATAATTATGGGCAACACATCCATGACACTTTAGGCGTCTGATTTGTGATCTCATTCTTACTCCTTTATTAGCATTGACCGCGGAAAAACGGATTTCTCTGTCACGTCTCGTGCAAAAATGCGCGTGCGTGATGGTGTTTTTTCAGTTTTATTGTTTCGAATGCACTCGCAAAATTTAAAAGGGTTTAAGAAAGATGTATGTACAGTGTACACCTATATAATATTTGCACTGTAATTGATGAGGACGACGCACGAAGTTGTGATTTAAAATTTAGTACTTTATTTCATCCTAAACAGGCAGGAGAACAGTTTGACAGTTGGCAAATTGGCCGCATTCAAAAATCTAGTTATCTTAAGTCGACTAGATTAATCTGTATGAGATGCAACCTGAATGCAAAAACTAGATTGGTCGGGAACGTTTTTCTGCGTCAGCCACATACGAGAACTGTCAACTTAGTACTCAGTCACGAATTTCTTGACTAGTTTCGTCGGCTACCCCTCCATAAACGTCAACTGAAGCAGCTGCTCTCATGACCGATTTCGACCAATCAAAACCGAGATTCACTTAGTGAGAGAGCTGTCAGACTTACTAAACTAGATACTTGAACGTCCCCATTGTACTGCGCAAAGATTTATTTAAATGTTGTCTAGTTGCGTCTGGATAATTAGATCTGCTAACAATTTTATTGTTTTTACTTGAAAAATCTAAATCAAACTCAGATGTCAGATACTACAGTCATGCTTAAAGCATTTTTTTTTAGATAGATCTAAATCCAATTTTTTAATGTGCCCTATTAGTTTTGCTGCCATCTGTGACTTACATCAATTTGATGTGGGTATTTCCATAAAATTTCAGTCTGAAATAAGATGAAAAAACCGAGTGACAGTTTCAAAATTTCTAAGAAAACAATGGCAGATTTTACCCAAGAAAAGCACGGCTAAATTAAAGTTTAGATCTTTTTGTAAAAACAGGGAAAAACTGTCAGTTACTTCTTAAGGTGCGATTACACGGCCATTTTTCCGAGTCATTTAAATGACGCTGTGACGTCAGGAAAAATTGTCGCATTAGAGTCATTTTCAAGCTACGATTCGTCAGTGGCCATTTGTGAAAAAATGGCCATCATCGTCATTTTTGTCCCAAATTAAAATGACGGACACTGCGCGTCATTTAGAATTTTCCGTTGGGATGCCATTAAATGACGAACGAAAAAATGACGATCACACGGTAAGGACGTGCCACATCAAAATGACAAATGTCACCTTTCGTATTATTTCGATTTTGCGTCATTTATCGGTTTTGTGATCAGACGGTAATGACCGATGAGGAAAATATGGGGGTTTCTGATTGTATACGGAGCAAGTGGTTGGCATTATTTTGCATTTATTCAATATAGTTGGTTATATTTGCTAAATAGAAGTTTTGCATAGCTCTTATTGGATTTCTATTAGAAGTGGGACCTTAGATTATTACAACAATATACAGTATGGATATGTGAAAATATATCATGATTTGTGCAATAATTTTTGGGAAATTATTAATAATCTGATTTATTCGAATCTTTTGAGAAAAACTAAGTACGGGATCTTATTTAGAATGCTTATATTATCCTTTATTTGTATTTTGGTCAAAATCTTTAAAACGGTTTTTGTAAAATGTGGCAGACAAAACAGTATTAAATATTGCAATGTTTAGTTTGAAAAATACTATTGCTTAACCATAAGCTGAAAACCGAGTACAAGTTATTGTTCGGGATGTAAGCATTACTCGGTTTTTAAAGTCTTTTCGAAATCGAAAGAGGGGTTTTCGAGATGTGAGCAGTTTTTAAAATTATCGTCTTCAGTGATTCGAATTGAAAATTAAGGACGCAATAATTTTGGAAACACCAATTTTACTCGAACTATGCGTTGTGGTCAAAACCGTTATTGCCGTTTTCAGGTCAACTAAAGGAAACTGCATTTTTAAAAAAATTACTTTTTCTGAAAATCCATTTTACAATAATAAGGAGAAACACTGAGTTTGCAATTAAGTTAGAAATGACGATACTACCTTAGAAATTAATTTTTGTTACAATGGTAGGTATGGATTGTTTTATTTATTTATTTATTTATTTATTTGTTTGTCAACAAAGTACTTGGCCTTTCTTAGACATATTACAAAAAAGTGAACTAAAAATTGAGGAACAAATTATGTAAAAAAAAAGAAAATACAGAAAAAAAAGAAAATGCAAGTACAAAACTAATTCAAATTTGAGCAATACAATTACAACTGGAAATAATTGAACAAGATGGATTTTATTAATGGTATTGTCATATTAAAGTCAATTAAAGACGCACACTCATTATACAGTAACATTAAACCATTTAAAGAGCAGGATCTACCGTAATTAGTACGAGAACGAAGAACATAAAAGAATCTGTTATTACGCAAATTAAGTGATGGAACATTAAGACCCAAAAGACTTAAAATATCAGAACAGTCAATCTCCCCAATAAGTATTCTGTGGAGAAAAATAACTCTTGACACCTTTCTCCTAACCTCAAGGGACTCAAGTCCAATAAGTTGTAATCGGGCTGAATAAGGGGGTAAGTTATTAAAATCTGACCAAGGAAGACATCTGAGGGCAAACCTAAGAAATCTCTTTTGAATTGCTTCGATTCTAACAACATGAGTATTGTAGTATGGACACCAAACAATGGACGCATATTCCAACAGTGATCGAACAAACGACAAATATAAAATTTTTAGCGCATAGTGTTTAGAGAACGCCCTAGCATAACGTTTAAGCATTCCCCATGCTCTATTGGCTTTATTTGAGATATATTCATAGTGGTAAATGTAGGATAGTTTACTATCTAACATAACCCCTAAATCTTTTATCAAAGAAACACGCGGAATAGCATTACTGTCGAAGGAATAAGCATGAGTGAAAGGTGAGGTACGACGGGAAAATGTAATAACCGAACATTTACTAACATTAAGGGACAAGTAGTTTTTAGTGCACCACAAAACGAAATTTTGGAGATGTGAATTTAATCTATGAAAACTATTCGGATCATTGCATGAAGAGTATATTTTAAAATCATCGGCAAACATCAGCATTTTGCAATGTGGAACAAATTTGACAACATCATTAACAAATAAAATAAATAGGAGTGGGCCTATGTGACTTCCTTGAGGGACACCGGAAGTTACACTGATTTCTTTGGATAAGTGTCCACGGAACTTAACAAATTGGTATCTGTTTCCTAAATGGGATGATAGCCATTTAAGAAACAATGTAGGAAACCCTAAATGTTCAAGTTTGTAAAGAAGAAGCCTGTGGTCAACTCGGTCAAACGCTTTACTGAAATCAGTATAAATGGCATCGACCTGATTACCCTTAGATATCTCACTAATAACAAAATTTGTAAAAAGGAGAAGATTGGTAACAGTGGATCTGTTTTTTACAAAACCATGTTGGTTATTGCAAATTAAATTTTTACAAAAAAAATTCAACTTATCAGTCACCACCTCATCAAACAGCTTAGGGATGGACGATTGTTTACAGATTCCTCTATAGTTTTCAATATTATTTTTCCTACCAGATTTAAATATTGGTACAATAAAAGAATTTTTCCATAGGGAAGGAAAGATACCCGTCTTTAGCGATACATTGAATATGTGGCAAAGTATGGAATGTAAAGGCAGGGCACACATTTTTAAAAAGCCAGCTGGAATACCATCGGGTTCAGGATTGAAATTTAGAGCCAAACTTCTAAGTTTACTCAGTATCATATCTTCGGGAAAGGCAATATGACTAAAAATAGAGGAATGTGGAGCACCTAAATAAGAAAAAAAGTGTTCATCTATAACTAAACCAGGATTTGAATACACTGATTGAAAAAATGCTGCAAAACTATTGCAGATAATGCGGGGATCATCTATTGACTGATCTTGAAAGGAGAAAGAGCCCGGAAAACCATCACTATTTTTTTGTAAATTAACAAAATTCCAAAAAAATTTAGGCGATGATTTGATTTTTGATTCGACATCATTGATATAAGCTGAGTAGGCTTGGTGAATAGAAGTTTTAAACTCGGTTCTGAGCGGACGATATAAAGTATAGTCGTTATTCGACATACTCGAGCGCCACTTCTTATAGGCTCTATTTTTAAGAATTTTAAGTCTACGTGTATCATCATTATCCCAAGGACAAATACCATTTATAAAATTTTTAATTTCAACAACTGGGACAAAATCAAAAATTATGTTCTTTAAGACGCGATAAAATATCGAACAAAGTTCATCTACTCCAAGAGTTAAAAATGGACTCCAGTTAAAATTGTAAAGCTCATTACAGATGTTATAATAGTTAGCGTTTTTAAAATCAAATTTGTAAGAAGAAGAAACATTTAAAATATTAAACTCAATATGACAAAACAAATATAATGACGGATGATAGGTGTCTTCAGGAACCAGCGGAGTTAGACTTCTAGTTACATAACTATCATCGTTATAATTGGAGAATACTAAGTCCAACGAGCGATTCTGATGGTTTTTAATTGGATTCATTTGAAAAAGTCCAATCGATTGAAAGCAGTCGATGATTTCGGCCTCAATGGTTGATAAGGTATTAGCATGGGTTAGATACGTGCAATCAATATCTCCGGCAGTCCAATCAATTTTGGGTTGGTTAAAGTCACCAAAGACATAAAGCCTGTCAGGAGCGGATTTAAGATTTTCAACATAGCGAATGGCATCCAAGTATCTAATCACTACGGAAAGCTGTGTTCTAGGAGGTATATAGACACACACGATGAAGATTTTCGATGAGGCGAGATCAAATATACTGCCACAGATTTCGATATCCGAGAAATCGTCAAGTTTTAGTTCCTTAGGATTTAAATCTTTTCTGATTGCTATAAGAACACCACCAAATCGTTCGAATGAACTATTTTCAGGTGATCGATCACATCGATTTACAGAATAATAGTTTGGGAAAATAACAGCATCGGAAAAGCTGTCATCCAATCCAGTTTCTGTGATGACTATGACATCAGATGAGGAGCTGAATACATTTAATAGGAACTTCGTACATTTTGTCCTTAGCCCTCTCACATTTTGATAGAAGAGGGCAAGCTCGGTAAGTTTTTTGGCTTCCTGTTAGAGTTGTTCTTGTTAGGTCGATTTGTAAACTCCTTCACAATCATATTTTTCGGCCAAAAATTTGGGTTTACTAAAACTTTTCCAATATCCGATGGAGCGAGCAACTTAAATGAGGCTGATATTCGGTCCGGCAGGTTTTCAGGTGTAAGGCTATGACATTTGATAGCATCGGTGTCAATGCCCTTGCTCCTTATAAAGTTGATTATATCCACAGGTTTAGTACCGTATTGTAAGCGTGCTAAAAACACGGCAAAAGGTGGAGGCACAACTCTCAAAGAGCTGTCAGAGTTGCTAGCCACTGACGATGGAACGATGGAACATGTACCACCGGCAGCAAGCGGGTTAACAGCAGCATTAATTGTTGGCTGGTTACTAACAATGGACGCTGAGGGTGACGTGGATGGTACAGGTTGTAAAGATGTTGACGATTTGTCGAATGAGACTTCCATACTGGGAATGACAACTGATGGTACAGGTGGTAAAGATTTAGCCGATTTGTCCAATGAGACTTCAACACTGGTAATGACAACTGATGTGGTTGAATTAGAACGCAGAACCCTTTTTGGTTGTAAAAGTTGAGCCTCAGTGTTTAAGCGTACAGCGAGATCATTGCCCAACTGCTGGTGAGAATTAGATTCCTTTGTATTATGTGTTGGCAAAATGCGTAAAGGCTCTTGAACTGATAAAGGACTCAGCAAATTAACGATAATATCCTTTGATTGTGGTAATTGTTGATGTAAAGTGGTAGGTATGGATTGAGATGAGTTCAAATTTTAAAAGTAACGTTATTCGATTTTTCAGCGGAAAACTGAGTATGCAGTCATGTTAACCTCTCTTATTTAAGCTTAGATGTCAAATTTGGTTGAAATCGTTAGAGCCGTTTTCGAACAAATCAGACTGGTATGAAAATGTCATATGGAAAGAACCATTAATATTGAGGTTATCATGCAAAAAAGGAAAACTTCCCCGAACTGTAAGCCCCCAAACTCAAAATCCGAAGATTGAACAAAATCCGGTCAGCCGTTTAGGCTGTAGGCCTCGAAACGTACAGACAGACGAACAGAAAAACAACCAAAAAAAAAAAAACAAATTAAAACCAAAATCAGGAATTTAAACCTCATTTCGGCACGAGAAAAACACCAATTGAGAGATATCGTATTAAATGCTGCGTCATTTGTCAAGTTATCCCAAAAATGGCGATCACACACGACGACATTTAAATGACGGCTTTGTGACGCGATTTTAATGTCAGAGCGCCATTTAAATGACGCCAAAAATTATCGTGTAATCGGTACTTTAGTTAGAGCACTTATATGTAGGTACGCTTTTCGTAATTGACTTATAGACATTTAATTAAAAACTCTATTACGTTTTTTTTGTTCATTTGTTTTATTATTTTCAAAAGAGTATTTTTTACACACATATACATATAAATACAATTACATTTATTATATTAATAATATTCTTTTTTTTCCCTACTATATATTTTTAATTTGTTTTATTTTTCAGTGTGAATTTTGTTGTTGTTTTGTTTTATTGGTTTGGAAAGGGGGCATTTTTCGTAGTTTGTGTTTATTTTTGTTTTCCGTTCTAACATTTAAATTTTCATACATATAATTAGCTCACCTCTACACCACTTTATAGAATAGTACACATATATATTTACATACATTTATATATACATATGCACGCAGATATATGTAAAATATTCTATAAATCTTATTGTTTTATATTTCATAATGTTTTTTTTTTCTTTATTAGGGCAGTACATTTCCGGTTGTTTTTTTGTTTATTTTGTATTTTTTTTTTATTACAAAGATATGTTCGTGTTTTGTTTGACATCTCGTTTTTATTTTACGTTTCTTTTTTTAATTTTGGCAAATAAAAAATATATATAGGTAAACTAACAGTAAGAAATATTTTTATCCAAATACAGGTTGTTGTTTTTTCAACTTTTAAATTTTAAATATAAAAAAATACAAAAAATCAATCAAAAACATGCAATATAAATCTAATAGAGAATGTATGTAGCAGTAGGTCTTATTGTTGCAATGTTGAGATTTATTGCAGATAAATTTGGGGAGAGTAATGTTTTGTAGAAGCGTTAGACCGACGGTATTGGTCCGCTCAATCCCAGCAAGGTCTGGATAACTGCAATCGCAGAGAATTGAAACTAACAGAGCCTCAGGCAGACTATTTCAGTCTGAAATAATTGTTAAATAAGCCTCGTTAGAAATTGCAACACTAGGCAGTTTCTCAGCCAAACGTGTGGTTACGGTCTTCTTTATTTTTTTCCGTGAATTTTAAGGCTTTTAACCATCATTAGCTTGCTCGCGTAGCAACTACATAAACTACAAAACATTACACGTTTAGTGGCAACCAAGCGCGGAAAGTCGAGCTGAAAGGAACATAAACAAGCTAAAAGGAACGAGTCTTGATTAACTCCTATCTGCAGGGAATATTAGGCCATTTATATATTTTATAGAATAAACAAAAAGCCAAAACAATCTCTAAAAGCTAAAAATTATTAGTTTTAAAAAAGTTCGAAACTTTTAGTTTGGAACTTCCACATAAAGCGAATTTTTCCTTTCTTTTTTTTTACTTAATCAGTAGAAAAATAGTTTAAGATAAATTCATTTACAAAAAAAAAAGAGAAAAGGAAAAAAACACATCTGAAAATAATTGTAATCACTTTGTCATCGTTATATAGCTCCTAACATTAATTATAATTTCATTCCTATAGTGTTTTTTTTTTGTATGAATATTATTTTTATTCGTTTTTTTTATTACTTTTTTTACAGTTTTCTTTTTTACGCACAACCACAAATATTACACAAAAAATATTTTTATTTTTTTATTTATTTATTTATTTACCCTAACATCTTAATTTATACTTTGCTGCTTGGATAAATATTTATATGGATGTATATTTTGTTGCCATCATATAAATATCCATCCCTATTAACAGGGTAGGTTTGCAAGTTGATTCCATAGTTAGTTTGTGAACATTTTTTGGAAATCAGGAATTTGTTTTTCGTTCTGAGAGAAAGAGCGTAGTTAGAAATATAGATAACAGATATTTCTGCAATTGACTTTGGATGGTTGCCCTTCGTTTTTTAAGCAATTTGAGTTCTGTGTTTTTTTTTTGTTTTGTTTTTAGAAAAAGCTTTCACAGAATTCCAAAAAAGAAATCACAACTTGTTGGAAGAATTTGCAGATCACACTGTAAACACATATATATCTATATTAATTTATATATTTATTATTTGTTTTTTTTTTACAAGCAACTGGATCAGGCGACCGCGATTGTTTATTTATGTTTGTCAAATCAAAAAGCAAACCATACGTTAAATAAATCTCGTACTATTGAAAGGGGATAGTTGAAAGAAATAAAAAATACGGAACTTAGGTATAAGGAAAAAAGAGAACTGGTTCCCTTAATACTTTTAATGATATATTTTCTTAAAATTGTTTTTTTTTTTTATAATTTTGTTAGATTTGAAATCAGTCTTTGCATACACTTTTTTTACTAATATTACCTTTTTTATATAACAAATAATTGTTTCTCCTTGCATTGGTAATGGGTTTACTTTTATTACTTTTTTATATTTAAGAGGTCATTCATAAGTACTCTCGTTTGACTTACTTATATTTTATTACAACGAATAATTTGTTCCATATATAATACACATAATTATATTTTTTTTATATATATCATTACGCATTGTTACAAAGTTTTCTGACAAGGATAAGAAAAATTATTCCCAAAAACAAAATGCGACAAAACAACACCTAATAATCTTTAATAATATTTTTTGTTAATTTATTTGGTTAATTTCTTTTTTTTTTCTTGGAACGGATTGTTGATAAAGTATTTACAAACTTATTGATAATTTGTATCTTAGTGTTTAGAATACATATAAATATTACTTACTTAGTGTTTTTTTTTTGTTTGTAAAGTGTTTTTTTTTTATTTTTGTTTAAATTTGTATTTTGTAAACTTTTATTTTCGCGTTTTTTTTGTTTTGTTTTTGTCAAATGCTTGTCACAAGTCGTTGTATTTTTAGTGGAAGGAAATAAGTTGAAATGTTAACGAAAGTATTGAAATAATATAGTCACGATCATTTTCAAAACTAACATGAAAGAATGTGATGCGTAAAACGTAGTAAACGATAGTGTAATCTAATGGATAAGTTTATAGGGTCCTACACACGTTCAATGTTACTTGAAAAGTATCATTGACGATTTTTTTCATCAAGTAACATTGATGATAAATCGCCTCCACACATATCAATGAATATTGACAATGTTTTTGCTTGAATTGTGTTCAGTCGTTTCATAGTTGTCAGTGAGTATGGACACTTAAAAACATCAACTCACTGAAACACCATAATGATGGCTCCAGACTTTTTTTGAATTTTTATTTTTTTTCAATTCTGCTCTTAACTGTTTATTTTGTTTTTAGCACTTAAAACTGTGGCATTTTTGTCAACTTCTAATAGTTTTTGTCGCAATTTTTCATACGATCTTTGCTTCAAATCTTTATCCATATATTCGGCCGATTTCGTGAGCATTGGCGAAAATCAGACATCTTGTCACCGAAATTATTATTTCACAAATGACAACATTGACAAGTAATATTGAACTACCCTACCCACGACCAAATTATTGTCAATTAACATTGAAGAAAACAAAATCGATTTTGGTTTTCATCAATGTAGCAATGTTACTTGACAAGAACATTCAATAGCATACAAACGATCAATGTTACTTGAAAGATGAGTCATTTAAGTAACATTGAACGTGTGTAGGGCCCTTATGACAAATACGGCTTGGAATCGATCCAGGATAAGATAGTATTGTTTGAACTGGGGTTGTTATGCGTGCAAACATATTTTTTCGGCAGCTGATCCTACCAATAGCTTATGGAGTTTAGTGGTATTGAGAAGAAATATGCGCTTTTTCTTTACAAAGTCATGCTGCTCTACAAGGAGGTACTTGATTCACATTGGCTTTCAACGCTGTCACTTACGAACGAAACCTACTAATTTATTCATCTGGTTTATTTCAATCATCTCTACCGACAGGTGACAGTTTGCAATTTAAATAAATACGAGTATTAAATTCACGGGATTGAATTGAAATCGATTTAGAAGGAGAAAGAAGGTACCTATACTTCAGCGGATGCGAATGTAAACCAAACATAGACTTTGAACATTAAAAATGAGTTGAATTTTGACAAAGTCCAGAGATGACACTGACAGATAATATCACGACTGATGCACTTTGCGACATCTAAGTGTCATTTTTGAAGAGTTCGTGGGTAGCTCACGGTTGTATAACAGTTGAATTTGTTCAGATATAAAATGAAAAAAAAATTACCACATCTATAAAATGATATGAACAACAAGGGTGTCTAGAAAACAGCTGAACTGGGTGTTTTTATTTTACTATTCATTTCAAAGCTAGTATTAAAATAAAATCACAAACAAAAAAATCTGATTATGGTCTAATACAAATATAATACGTTAACCCCATGCGGGAACCGTGGAATATGATGATATTTATTTTCTCGTTATTTTGTTATTTTACAAACTATGGTTAAATTCAATATACCCTTATTTGACAGGATATATAAGGATTGTAGAATTTCCACAAAATATAATGGAGTCGGGGTTCTTATGTCCGCGAAAGCGTGTGGAAATTCTACACCTTATCGAAGGCACTACGAATGCCCTAAGTACTACCAAATTATGGAAGAATAAATATCTTCAGCCATTTTTTTTTCTTTTCTTTTTCCTTTTTTAGTTTTTCCTTTTTTTTATTCTTAAGTAAACAACAAAACAAACATTTGCATCCTGATGGAAGAATTCTATCAATATAATGCTGCAAGCTGTCGTACTGATAAATCAAATATGATGACATTTCCAGATCTATATATCGAAAAATTTGCAGAACAGTTATATCTTTTATCGATGTTCCATGGAATGTCGTTATAATACTACGTTCGCTCAGTTCGAAAAGAGATTTCCCAGCACAGCCGAATACATTTTGTAAGACCCTTTTAAAACCAAACCAGAACATAAACAACTAAATCCCCTCTGTACGTTTCTTTTATTTCCTCTTTTGTCTACGTTATAGAATGTATGTTGACCGAAATCTCGTTTTTCGACTTAGTGTGCACGTAGTACAAGGGACGATCTTTCCTTTAACATAGGTATTAAAAGTTAAAAGCTTTCAAGTATGAATGAGGTCGAACAACATAAAAAAAAAAAATAAAAAAACTTAAATTAAACGAAAACAACACTGAAAAGCACTCGAGTAACAAATATAAATCAAAAAATACAATTGTGTATGTACTAACACATTGAGATTGATCGTGTGTATATGTATATAACGGTAAAATTTGAAATATTTACCGCAACAGTGTGAGTGCTTCTTGAGTGGATTCTGACTTCAAATCGAGGATCGAAATTCTCTTCTCAGAATCACCAGAAGAGTATTTTTGTGCCAATGGAACGGCATTTTTTCGATTCCGGACTCTCCTGGACGCTTCTTTTTGTCCAATGGAAAACGACATTACAATTGAATATGCACAAATATTTATAACAGTTGTACTTTCTTTTTTTTAGGGAGGAACTGAACTGGGTTTATCTTGCTCTTTCGACGTCAATGGGCCTTTTGTCAGATATGATGAAAGCGTGTGAAGAAAAACTGAGTACGCGAATGGACTTAGTGATTGTCAGTAATACCAGTTGTGATTGAAAAACGTATAAATTTTACTGAAAAAACTATGCCCAACAGTGACAACACGATTACAAAGGAGTTATGATATAAGAAGCAACCAAATGTCTCAGTATAATGACCGTGGCGACAACCTCGTCAGAGAAGAGAAACAGAAGTGCATTTTGTAACGTATAATGGCACTTGTTAATACTTATAACTCCAAAGAGAACTAATCTAAGTTTCTAGACCAGGAACTGGCTTTCCCACCTACCAGTTAGACACGAGTCAAAAGTTGTAAAAGCGTCAATGGTTGGTTTTATGTGGTTCCCTTGCAACCGGAACTTCAACTATTTTACAAAGCAGACAAAAACGGATAGAAAAACAAAGCAAACATGGCGCATAGCTCACCTCACACAGTCAGTCATGCGTCAAGTCATCCATCAGAAATTTAGTCCATTTAGCCATTATTTTCTGTTTTGGGTTGAGCTTTGGCCTGTAGATCTGGGGTCGAATCGCGTCGTCCGTGAACGAGCTATACGTTCACGGAATTATGTCGATTTTGCATGTGAAACAAAAACAAATTCCGTCACGTAATGCTCGTTAACGGATGACGCGATTCGACCCCTGAGGTGTTTCCACCGTTCTGAAGAATGCATTAGGCGTGCGCGGTTTGTGGAATTTTTTACCTTTGCAATCCATTAAAAATATACGTAACTAGTTTGTTTTCCGCTATATTACTATATGACGGCCATTTTGGAACGATAAACAAAGACGTTTAGGCAGTGTAAGAAGTACTTGTATAACACGTAATCGTAATGCGAGGATTTTTATTGAAAAATGTTTCAGAATGGCCACCATTTGATGTTGAGCACACATTTTGTGTAAGCTTGAGAAAAATCATGCCAGCGAACGGACTACGGAGGCAACTTTTCTCCCCAGACCGACAATGAAGGTAAAAACTCCGCTTTGAGTGCAAAAAATCATCCCCCCCATTTGTTTTTGTAGTACTAAACTCGTGAAATAAAAAATGGAATCATTTGTTTGCATCACAATTGACAGACCACGGTATTGAAACCGTCTGATCAGTGGAAAATCAACGAGTTACATACACATACACATGGCGAACATGTTTACTAGAAAATACAATATTTATATCACAAATTGGAAAAAAGAATAAAGCCAAAACAAAACCACATTCATTAATTATGCAAACAAAATACAAAAGAAGAGTAGGTACAATATTCAGGACATTGACGTTTGATTTATCCCTTCCACCACACTAGTCGGTAAATATTTTTTCCTTCAGCATAGAACATAAATTAAATCGTATGTTTCTTTTCTTTGTTACATTTACATTTGGATTTCTTTTTTCATTCATTGTTTACATTTTCTCTATTTCCTAACACAATAATTAATTGAATTTATCATTACTTTCGTTTCTTTTTTATGATCAACATCAAACATTTACGTTATATGTGTAATATATATATATATATATTGTTTAAGTGTTTTTGTAGTTATAACTAATGCAAGTTTGTTTCTGTTTCCATTTAAAAAAAAGAAGAAAAACGAGTAAAAAATTATGTATAAAAAAATATTTTTAACCAAATCAAGCGAAAGAAGTAAATTTTGTTCAATGTTTTAATTGTGTTTCTTTTCATATATATTTTAAATTGTTAATTCCTATCTACAAGATACAAAAAATATTCTTTTTATACTTGTGTGTGTTTTTTTTCACAAAAGTATGTTTTTTCCATCTTAAATTTTTTTTTAAAACAGAAAAACTAGTAAAAATATAAATATAGTCGACGATGATTGGCACAAATATATGAAAAAGAATTTTTGTAATTAAATTTCGATCTGATTAAGTACTTTTGTTTTTTTTTTTAATCCATCCATCGTCGTTGGAAAATGTGTATATTGATTTTCTTTCAATACACATATTTATTTTATGTATGTATATATTTAAATAAAAAAGTTTTCTTTCATAATAGACATTCAATTTAAAATTAGTCACTATAACTTTTTATGATTTCACAATTACTAGACGTTGGGATTATTTCTATGTAGTATAATTCACTTTTTTTTTCTTTTTCTTTTTTTTGTAATTTATTTTTCTTTGTATAAAAAGCTATCGTCATATTTTTTTTTACTTTTCCATTCGACTATAAATAATTCTACTTACATGTTTATTCTTCATTTGTTTTTTTTTTCCAATAATGGGATCGTCTTTTTTTGTGGAATTAATATCTTATATGCTGGGGGAGGGGGGTCTTGTTTTTAATTTATTTTTTGTTGATAAGTTTATGTCCAAGTGTATAGATTTATATTTTTGTTTCTATAATTGTGCTTTCAAGATTGTTCGCATTAACGTGTTTTTTTTTTTGTGAATGATTGGTTGGTTGTTAGTTGACGATGTTTGAAGGGGGATTTTTATCCGTACACAAAACAATGCAAGAGATAAATGGTCCAAACTTACGAAAGGCAGCAGTCGGATGTTATACAAACAAAGAGGTGCTTTGTCAAATACGAAATATTAAGAAAGCCTACTCAACAGAACTCTCTTAATTTTTGTAACATGTTTCTTTGACGTAGTACTACGGATTTTTTTCTTCGCTTTACTGCCCGAATGCATTGTGAATCTTACGTACTCGTAAACTCTATGCAGCGGCTGTTCATCCGCTGATTTAGTTTTTTTTAGTAATTTTTGTCAGTTTACCTTTCACGAATAACAAAAATCTATTATTTTTTTGCCTTATAAAATAGGTATTGTGCAAAATCTGTCAAAAAATATGTTGGCCGGTATTTGTTTTCCATTAAACCATTAAACGGGAAGTGTGAAAAACACTAGCGATTGCGGTTCAGTTATCCATACTTCTGAAAAGTCATATGAATTTTATTATGTCGTTTTCCATTGGTTTCACTCGGGGATCCACTCATTCTGAAATCCAATGGAACAGCAGAACTGCTTCTGACAGAATCCACCAAAGTATTGGTGAAATGCCAAAAAATAATCTGCGGCTGCTGTCAACTGACTTGTAATAAAAACATAAATTGCATTTGTATGAGTGCTTCTTGAGTGGATTCTGACTTGAAATCGAGAAGCGAAATTCTCTTCTCAGAATCACCAGAAGAGTATTTTTGTGCCAATGGAACGGCATTTTTCGATTCCGGACTCTCGGATGCGAAGTTTCTGTCAGATCATACATAAGGACTGACATATCTTATATGTTATTCTAATTGCACCTCGTTTGGGACACGGCTACGTAACGAAATGTCAAAGTTAAATCGCGGCAAATAAGAGTATGTGCAAAAGGACTCTAAAATCCTGTGTTTCATTTTTGGGCACGATTCTGTACGTTTTAAGGCCCAACTTATTTCTTAAACCATTACATTACGTCAAATACGTAGTCGTGTCCCGAAGCCAAACAAACGTCAGTCAGTACAAAAATTACGTGCGAATAGCCACATCGACAAAAATGACATGCGAATAGCCACTTGGTATTCTAAAATGGGCTTCAGTCGCTATTAAGCGGCAGATGGTGCAAGAAATACGAAAACCAAGAGTGGAGACACTTTCGCCGATAATAAATCGATATTGATCGCATTTAAGTATTAAACAACAGCACAGTAATAAAATTAACGACTCACTCAGCTAAAAACTTGATTTCAACCGCAAAATGTGACCCACTTCGTCTGTTAATTTTTTTGGACTTCCTCTGGAAAGCGACTTAGCGTCGGGTTAAGCACACACTCTCACACAACTAAGCATTGATTAAGTTATTTAATTAAAAGGAAACTATATATTCATTGAAATTAATTGCGAACGGAATATGGAAAAGTTCTCCTTCGTTCAGCTCAACAGAGCGACTTAAAACCAAATAAAATTCATTTGCAGAGATTCCACGAATTTGCACAAGAAACAATTACATATGATTGTTCACGCGAACAGCAGGTAAAATGAATTTAGAGCATTTTTTTTTATCCTGTCACTCAAATGAAAGCAAATGTCAAAATCCATATAAAAAATACTAGAAATTTTGTGAATTCTCTGGAAAATCGTTCGATCTAGTGCAAAATAGACTGCTAAATTGCACAAAAAAGAGAGACAAATTGAGCTGAAGTTTATCAATTTTACTCGGAATAAAATGAGTGATATTTTTACATGAAATCGCGTGTGTTTTTAGTAGAAAGAGACGTTTTTAAACAGAGCTCTAGCGGCCGTTCCATTTGGTATATTAGCTGCCTAGCGGTCAATGGAGTGCTGCCAATGCTACGCTCATGTCCAACACAGTAATGTCGTTTTCGATCGGCTTGACTCGGGATCAATCCATTGATGGTGGATGCCCAATTTAAACTGCGATCTTATTTTGTTTCTCTTGTTGTAAATTTTGCAAGCTGGACTACTTCCACGCAATCGTATCGGGTCCCTCCCTTTAAATCCGCGGAACGGCGACCATATAAACAGCGCCCAACAAAATTCTACAGAAAGCCAACAACAAACTGAAAAGAAACATAATAAACAGAAAAACCAAAAAGAATAACAATATGTGAAAAAGGAAAAAAACAAAAAAAAAGCGTATACAAATTTAAAATTTTATATTTTAATTATTTTCACTCTGTCGAATACTCTTTACAGGCTTTTTCTTTTGTTCTCTTTGTGTAGTTTATGTTATTATACATAACAAGCTCATGTTGTTCATTTATAGTTAGGTAGTTTGCAAATTTTCCCTTCATCATGTTCTGCATAATTTTTGTGTTCAACTCCGTTTTGTTGAGAACTCTCGTGTGAGTTATTTTCAAAGCAAATTAAAACAAAATTATACATAAAATAGTTTATAAAGGCGAGCAAAAGTATTTAACGGATCATTATCACCAGTTATCTTTTCAAGATCGTTCGTTTCGTGAATTAGTTTTTATTTTTCTCTATATCCTCCCAAACTAGATTATTTTTAAATTAAAATTTACGTTATAATGAATTTTTTTTAAAGTAAACTATAGTATATTTTACAAACAGGGGAAAAAAAATAAAATAAAAAATTAAACATTTTGAGTGATTTTGTAACAGATTTTTAAATTAACGTATTTAAAAAATATTTGTTCTTTAATATAAAATAAAAATATTAATTATACATTAGACAAACAGAATATATAATCAATAAAAATAATTTGTTAAAATAATAATAATAATAATATAAAAAAAAATGGCTTCTGTAAGTTTATCAACTAATGTATTTGTTTTCATTTAAATTATTATTAGTTTAAAATCAGTCAATTTATCATTTAATTATTAGCTCTTTAGTATTTTAAGTTAATTAATTAAGTTATTAATTATTTTGTATTATTATTGTAGTGAAAAAATATATTATTTTAGGAGTACATGGCCGCCTCCTTGTTGGAATCTTGAAAAGTGAGTACACTCCTTTGAAAATTTTGGAATGTTGTTATAATGTTTTGTTTTGTTTTTGTTTCGAAGAAGTTGTGTCATTTGATCGATGACAAATTACCCTTGACCGAAAATGTTATGTGTACACCATAAATCGATATGCTTTGGCAGATTGTTATGTCTTTCGTGTGATACGTTCGGACCACGTGTCAAGTAAATGCATGTCATGGCCACTTGGAACCGCATTCTTTAGAACCTTCGACGTACAAATGTCAAACCATGGAATGCGTTTTCGTGAGCAGTAGCTAAGTGCAGTGTAAAAATGAAAGAGATTCCTAACAACAATCGAGTGGTAGTACAGATTAAAATCTGTGTTCAGAACACGGACACAAGTCCACATTCCCACAATAGACGGATAACTTTGTCAAGAGGGTGCAGTCAAAGTGTTAAGCGCTTTAAGATCAACAGTACTTATATAGAGTGCAGTATAGAGGGCCAGCACCAATTCATGCTGACCCACTCTACTAATTGTCGTAGTAATAGCTATCATCTAACCATCAACATTGGAACCCGAATTCTCCACAAAATTGTCATCTTTGTTACATGAAAAACGAATTGTATTGCATGCTGAATAGTTGATAGCGAATCACTGTCACACCTCAACACCGCTTTCATTAGTAAACAGGCAAACAAATGGCTCCCGATCTTGGATCTGATCCTAAATTTTAATGAGTGCGTCAATTGCCCGTGAGTATTTTCATATGTGTTTGAAGTCAATTGCCCGCACGAGCGATATGAGAAACACCTGCAAGTTGCCCGAATTCGGATACATAAATACAAATGGTCTGAGTTATATATATGAAAATAAAATGTGAAATTAAATTAAAGCGACAGCACAGACAATAAAGTTAAACTTTGATGAAATGACGGCAACTGCAAGTAGATGAGGTTCTCTTCACTTGCGAGGATTTTGGCAAAATAAGGGCATGGATTCTAAATAAAGTGATCAAGTACACTCCGCACTATACGAGCACTAGCTATTTTAACTAAAATAAATAAAAAAAAATAACTTTTCTTAATTTTATATATGCTAAATAAGAATACAACCATCGCTAACAACTAGACACATACTCCCGCTTAGCATGCTTCTCAAAGTGTAAATAGAATCCAATCTAATGCAAGTGTGGGACTTTCGACAGCAATTTCCATAGAACGTAGATGAGAAAACAAAACAAAGGCCTTAAAGTGTATGTCAGTGGCAGCGGCCAAACAATACAAAAAAATAAAATATACAGTTTATATAAAAATTGGCAAAAAGCCAACAATAATGTTTATGAGATTTTGTTTACCTCCTTTTCTAACTACTACTCTTACAAAGATATATTTTTTCATTTGTTTTAACCTCTAAACAATACAAAAATAAGACTTTCTAATAATACACGAACAAAATCAAATAGAATAACAAATAAAAATATGAAGAATCGAATGAGTTAAGATGGGTTGAAGGAAGGTGAATACTCACAGGCTTGATTCTGATTCATTGTACGTAGGTTTTGTTCCCGACTAATTGTCGAGTTATGTACACTAATACCTTGATTTGGTTTCATGAATTTGTATCAATTTAAATCAGGAACAACCCTCATTCTGACGACAATAATAACGTTGTGTGTGTAAACAAATTTTTTTTTTTATGTATTTTGCAAGCTTCCCTTCCCTCCCATCGTTGTATTTTTAAAATTTTTAGTTACTGCGTTTTGTGTGTTAGTGTGTGTGGGTATGTGTGTGTGTGTTTTTTTTCTTTTTGTTTAACTGACTTATTCCGCCGACATTATATTATGAACCTGTTCTAATTTAAAGGCAAGCCTTTGCTTTTGTGAGAATTCGTCCTCTTCCAAAGTTACGGTCAATTGTTCATTATATTTCACAGCATATTCATATAATTCGTGGAGGGCACAATTTGTATTAAACTCTGTTGTATGTAACTGCAACGAGAATATATCCAACTTAGTGTTTTTTTTTTATATTGTACGAAATAAAAAATGCGATTTATTTTTGATACTCACTCTCGATTCCTCGGCGAGCATTGCATTCATATCCTGATCTGATATGGCGGGCATTTCTCTAATATCACGATAATATCTGTCCACCCACTTGCGATATTCAGGTATATCCTTTGCATATAATAATTTTGAGCTTGGAGAATCCTTACCTACATAAATCAGAGGTTACAAACGCATCTATTCGATAGAGGATTGTTGAGGGCTTACCTAATCTATGATCTGACGTGGAACATGAATCCATAAATGTTTGAGCAACTACTGATAAGCAGGAATCAACTATGTTTGATTTATGAATATCAAAGACAAAGTTTGGATTTTTTATTAAGTTTACCCAAAACCTACAAAGAGAACATGTTCGAGTATGAAATCAAAATCATGCAATTGATGAGATTAGTAATGATTTGACTCACCTTAATGGTAAACTATTGCTCTTCCATGTGTGCACAACTTCTGGATCTGTTATGCCGTGCAACAATGCTTGATCGTCCAAGAAATCAAACATATATTTGATAGCCAAGGGCAGCGCCGAACCTCGATGTGCTGTGCTGAATATTGTCTCGAATAGATCGTCAACAAACTTTTGCAGTGTACCCTTTGTGGCGAGCAGTCGTGTCAAGTAGATTTCCGACACGAGCTTATTTACGCGTTCGCCCTCCTTCTGTAAATCGCTGTCATGGTGTTTGACCAAATGCCAGTACTTCAGGCCATTCTCGTGAATGTCATTATTTAATGGGCTACCAGCCCGGCTAAATGTCGGCGAAGATGATGTGTACTTCGATAAATTGAGTGTTTCGTATCTGCAAGAGAGTGAGTTTTAGTTAGATAACATTCGATGGCTCATCTGAGCAGCTGGTGTAACTTACTTGTGAGATTTCTCATTTTTATCAGAGAGTATGGAAAAATTATAAATGGAACTTTGTTTTGGCACCAAACTGAGACCTGCACCATCGGGTACATTGTAGTGTTGTAGGGTGTTTAGCTTCTTCCATTCATTTTCCGTTTTCGATGTTGTGTCCTCATCGTAGAGGATCACCCGACCTGATGCTCCTGTGCGCCATTCTATTTTAAAATACATATTAAAAGTGCCCAGCAATAAGAAATATCGAATTGAAAAATAAACCTACCCAAATCCAAGTCATCTTTCCTTGGTCTCTGACTGGACGGAATATTTCGATATATAGTGTCGAGGCACTTCTCCTTGACTTGACCGATGGTGTCGCAGTCCAACACCTTCACCTGAACATTCTCTGTGTTGGTGGGCATCATTTCCATGTTTGTGCAGAACATCGGCTGTTGCGTTATGCTGGCAAATACTGTCATCGGCCGGAATTCAATCAGCTGTCGAATGAGTTTCTCTTCGCTGAGTGAGTAGCGAGCTTCGTGGCTGCATGCATCCACTGGACCTTTATCCACCTGACCTTTTACAGCCCGGAACAGCATGTAGAGTGGTTCGCCGGCACATTCTTTCAGGAATTTGTACAGCAAAAATGTAAACCAGGCGCTTAGCATCTTCTCCGCAACACTTTCTGTACGACGAAGCAACAGCTTTGGATGACTCTTTCCCTCGATGCATTTCTCAATTAGTTCGGCTAGAAGCGTCTTCAGTATATCTGTACAGTATTCAAGCTTAGACTGCAGAGTGACCATTATCAGGGAAGCGACGTTTACACGTTCGCGCATTGAGAAGTAACGATTCGACTCCAGCGTGCGGATAAACAGCAAGAGGAACGTTTTATTCATGATCAACTGCCCAAACAGCCTCAATCCCTTCTCTTTGCGCAGCAACTCAGGTCGCTCCCATTGCAGAACGTTGTGATCCTTATCGTTGGGAAAGAGAATCTTCATGGCGTATGTGCGATAATCCAAGAATGGTATGCCGCCCGACGTAAGATCACCAGTAAGATCAGTCATTTCAGTTTGCAGCTCAGCGAACGCTTCCTTACATTCGGCAGCAACACGCAGCTCCAGTATGTCCATTTGCTCCTGCATATTGCGCAGAACTCTATTCGATTCGGACGTCTTCTTTTTATACGCTACCAGCAAACAAACGAAGAACAAAAGCAAAGCACAAACGCCCACTATTACCCCGAACATGACGTTCTTACCCAGGCCGTGCATGATATTCGGCGACGCATAGCTCAACACGCCTATTCGATACTCTAGCGACTGGCCAATTTTCACAACCACTTCGGGCACCTCACTCGAGTCTGTCGCTTCGGAAGGCGGCCGACAGGTCAGCTGTTGTCGCGACAAGGATGTGATGTTGCAAATTCCATTGCCGATCATCACAAGGACGTCGCTCTCCTTGCATGCACGATCCAAATTCTTTCCATTTATCGTGAGATATTCACTTTTGTAATACTTAACCCGATCCTCGAATCGGTCGTATATCGGGTTGGGATACAACTCGAACGCATTTTTATGCTTCGACGACAGATTCTGCACTCCGATCACATTGTCCATTAAAAAGCCATACTCCAGTAGCTCTGGATGATCTGCGTCCAGCGCCGCCGAGCCAGTATCAATTACCGGCGAGTTACAAGTCATCTCTGACGAGGATAGAACTTCACACTCGCTGAAGAACATTTGCTGATTATAGTAAACATACATGTTTGGACTTTGAATGTAATCAAACTGGCTTCCACGCACAGAGATCTTTATTCCACCCGCAGGAATCCCCTTTGGCACTTTTATTATTCCCGACTGACCCGAACTGACATGATCAATTGTTGGATCTTCCACATACTTAAAGTTGTAGTCATTAAACTCACGTATCCCGTTGTCAAAGTGCATCTTCAGTCGGCCCTCAATAATGCCGGGCGACGAACTTGTCCGGCACAAGGCCTGCGTTGCATTAGTGCTCAATATTTCACAAGGCAAGTGATCATTTATATACGACTGGATGCGACTGCCGGCATTTAAATACTTTCCAATGATCATAATCTGTGTGCCACCCGACACTGGACCAAACTTTGGACTGAAGTCGTCGATTTTGGGATCGACAAACTCGAAATCCGTCTTCGATTCGCCACGATAGTCGCCGATTTGAACAACAATCCTACCATTGCGGTAGAGCTGAACCCCCGGGCTGTCCACAGTGCATACAATTTCTTTCGTATCAATGTAGAACTGTTGGAATGGCATGCAATTGATACCAGCGATGCGCACTCCCGAGTAGATGTCGGTAAAGTTCTTTCCCAGATTTATGCCGCGAATGGTGATATTAGTGCCACCCTCCCATGGGCCGGTTTTCGGGGTGAACGAATGAATTTCCGGATTGGGACAGGTCTTCATGCGATTCAACCAATCGGTCTTACCTTCGTTGTTCTTATTGCACTGTTCCTCGACCTCACACGAATTCGTAGACGAGCACCAGCCGCATTTGTATTTTTCGGAAAGGGCCAAACACATTCCGCAGCTGTCAGCCATGTCGCGGCAACGATAGATTACAACTGTTTAGAATAGAAGAATTAACAACACGAATGCCAAAATAGAGCGCTAGCAAACTTACCATGAATGTCGTGGGGATTATCCAATGGCTTGGATCCACCCCATATCACGGCAAACGTTGCAGTCAAATTTGGTGACCGTGACGTGTACTGGAACTCCATGTTGTCACAGTAGATGGTGTCGCCCAGCAGCTGAGCGTTTAACGATGTTACACGGCCCTCAATGTTGAACTGGCATACGAAACGAGTCTGCACGATAAACTGTCCAATAATGTGCACCTTAACCTTGATCGACTTGCTTGTGCCAGCAGCAACCAGAACTTCACTTCCATCGCTAGTGGCGTTAATCGTTGGACAGAATCCCGGTCCAGAGCGATAGCTTGGACCAATCCGCTAAAGAAAACAAGAAAACCAAGTGTGATTTTCAGTTCGGCTTGCAAACGTCAACGGATGCTTACACTGACTCCGGTGACAAGAATATCGTTGCGACAATTCTCGGCTGTATCGTGAGTACAACGATGAGCTTCCACACACCAGTCACAGGGAAACTCTGATGACACGCACCTTGTGCACGACGAGTGTGTGCTGCAGTCGAAAAATGTAAAATCTGTTGAAACCAAATCGGGACCGTTTTTCGTTCGAACGGATAGTTTGGCTGTAAAATGATCTGAAAAAAGGCCAATGGATTCACCTCCTAAGCGTTTGTTCGGCTTGAGAAAAATCTGTGAAAAACTTACGTCTACCCTGGATAATTTGTGGCAACATATCGGTGCGCGGTGTTGTGCAATTCACACCATTTCGCTTTTTGGTGGCATTTGTAAATAGAGCCTTCTCTTCGGTGGTGAACGCACACACAAGGTTCTCCTTCAGCTGAGGTAGATGGTCGATAATCAATTCCAACTGAAAAGACCACCTGTCACTGGCTGGAAAACCAAAAATTTACAAACTTTACTTACCGTTCTAGCCGTTGTACGTTGCAACTGATGGGGCACAACACTTGTTATTGTCGTGCATTTGCCAGTCTTGTAGCTCACCCAATAAAGCGGGTCATTCGCATCATCCTCGCACGTGGAACGCGGACTACACTTATTCTCAAGTGAACACCACCCGCAGTATGGGTCGCGTGCACCCAAACACTGGCCGCACGTCAAATAGTCGGAGCAATCGTAAACCTTCACCTTCGAGACACCGTGCTTTGACATCACATAAATGTGCAGCTTCTGATTGTCAAAGTGCATGTCACTGTTTATTGGCGAACCAATATTTATCGGTATGTTGGCGTATTCTATTGCCGAACTGGCCGATTCTACAACGATTTTTTTCAGATAACCATCGGCGGTGCCAATAAATACAACAGTGTAGCCGCTGGTGCGAGTTGCAGCTACTGCTGTTAGCCGCTTATCGAATATGGCGACTGGGACTGCGGAAATGGGATGTTCCCCACCAAGCGGCGAGTTCACATCAAGGCCACAGAAGTCTTCACCAATGGTTTGCAGTTTCTGCAAAGACAAGGAAAGCAAATTACCTTTGATATTAAAGAGACAAACTGCTAAAATGCCTGGAGCAATAGTACGGAACTTTTTGATTATGAATGTAGGGGAGCTAGCATTAGGAGGTAATACAACAACTCCAACTCACCGTTGACACACAGTCCATGTTCGGCGAGATAAAGTCCAGGCCACGGGCTCCATTTCCATTGAAGCACGACTTGATGTTCTGCATGAACTTCCTTCGAATCGACTTCAGCGAGTATATACACAGTGCCGAATTATTCGTGGACACGTTGCCCTTTCCCTCCGAAAAAACGGCATACAACACATCGTCCTGTTCGGTGATTCCCAGATTTGTGGCAAGGTCTGATCCAGGCTTACCTAGAAAACCAGCCTGCACCAAGTTGTACTTTGCGCCGCCTTGTGCGTCAATACAATCCACCGGGATCTCTGTGTATGAATAATAGTTGGAGTCCTCTTGGCAGATGCGCACTAACTTCGTGATATACTCCTTCGGGGTTGAATGATGATTATGCTTCAGCTGCGTCGTGAGAAAGTACGAAAAGTGCTCCGAACTGAAACCATAAACATAGTTGACCAGATACGACTCTCGTGCGTACGAGTTTATGAATATACGGGTTCCCGTGGTCACAGCAGATGACGCTATTTGAAACATTTTCTGATTCTCAAGACTGCGCGACGCAACCGCTGGTATCTCACTGCGGTACGGTGAGTTATTTGTGTATGTCACACCGACGTACATTACATTCGTAACCGGTGGCTGTGGTGGCCCGGGCGCTATAAACGCCACCGTCGATGAGTTCGCATCGTTTGCGACGACCGCATCCGACACTTTCTGCTCGATAATACTGACATTCTGTAGGTTACGAACCGTACAAATGCCCTGGAACAATGAACCGCACGATATTAGACGCGATGTTGCCCGATCAATGAGCAGCACTTTGTTCACGTTGTCTGTTGGCTTGCGAACCGCATGAGCCGGACAATCGAGCACGGTGCACTCGACTGAGTCATTTTGTGGACCAGTTATCACCGATTCGTGGAGTTCTAGTTCGGGCGACAATTGAAACAGACGATTGATACCTCCCACATAGACACGTCCGGTTATTGTGTCCACGACCAGGTGATTAAGCGTCGTATCAAATTCTACTTGCCGCGTTATTATACTGCTGTAGTTGTTTTTTGTTGGTGCCGACTGATTGGATATACTACTGGCGCTACTACTACTTGCGCTGGTGTTTATGCTGCCGCCGCTGTTACCGTTGGCAATGTTATTACATGTTACATGGTGATATAATGTTGCCAGCAACAAGGCGCTGATTAAAAACCTCATGTTTCACAACATAAGTACTGAAAAGAAACAAAAACAGAGACAAAAGGTATTATTAACAGGATTTAAAGGGTATCTAAGCCGAAGAAGCGTTCGGCGCTTGAAATTCACTCCCAAGCATCATCCCGTAATTGTAACGGAAGCGACTGTTCATTTTGTTCAAAAAAACAAAGAGCCAATTATTAAAGGGGGAGGTGGGCTTCCCAAAAGTTCCTCTTACAATTACTTCAAACGAGGAGCTACAGGTCTTTTGATCGCGGCAAACTTGTGCGTCGCATCGACATCGAACCCTTTCCACCGATTGTGTTTCTGAGATGTTTCAAAGACATTCCAATAATCGCCTGGATTAGTTTTTCGGTAACACTCATGTGAATTTCTGTTTGCAACTAAAATAATATAATGTACCAACAGGTAAGAGGTATTATAACAAAAGAAAATGTTTAAAACCGGTTTGGCACAAGGACGAGTTCTAAAGGAGCGTCCCCCGTAGGGATACCGGAAGTGCTGCTAACAAATTAAAAAAGCTGAAAGTTTATTTTTTTTTTACTTTTCTGTCACACACAAACGCCAGAGAAAAAGTTTGCAAAGCTTGCAAAGATTTCGCAAGACTAATAGGATAACAAAAAATCTGAGAATACCGCTTATTTTTTTGCAGGTAGTACGCGGAAATCCGCTATGACCATTTCCGGGTCTCCATTCTTTAGGAATTATAGATGAATTTCCGCTTAAAATCCAGCCTTGGACGACTTTAAGCAGCCTTTGCCAAACAAAGTACAGTGCTGTCTGGGTAGCGTGAACACCTGGCTCGCATGAACACCTATTGTTTTATACAGAGCACTCTATAGCGTGAACAACAAAAACCTCGATAGCATGAACAACAAATTTATGCTCCCATTTCGGGGATTTCCCTTTATTTTTCGACATATCAAGTTTATTTTTTATCTGTGCAAAAATGTTTGCAAAAAAACCAAAGTTCTTATCGTTGAAGGAAAAAGGTGATGTTATCGAGAAGCTAGAAAGGGGTGTAGCCCCATCAATTTTATCCCGGGAATACAGTGTTGCTAAATCTACAATTTCGGCCATAAGAAAAAATAAGGATAAGCTCTTTAAAGTGTTGGCCACTAGCCAAATCAGTTCGCTCAAAAGAAAAACTTTAAAACAGCGTGAGTTTCCTCGTATGGAACGGGTACGGTATAAATGGTTTTTAAAGCAGCGTCGAAAGAATCTACCTGGTAGTGGTGAGATGCTCAAAGAAAAAGCAAAACTGTTGCATAAAAAACTAAGAGACGAAGGAGGCTTCAATGCTAGTTCTGGTTGGCTAGATGGATTCAAATCACGTTTTGGTGTTCGGCTTCTTAAAATCTGTGGAGAAACTTTCATCCGATAACACCGCAGTTGCACCATTCAAAAATAATTTCGCGAAGACTATCCATGAGCTTCAGCTATCTCAGAACCAAATTTATAACGCTGATGAATCGGGTTTGTTTTGGAAGATGTTGCCTGAAAAAACGTATGTGACTAGAGAGGAAAAAACTGCTCCAGGTAGAAAAGTTGAAAAAGCCAGAATTACATTCTTAGCATGCACTAACGCTACTGGTCTTCACAAAATTAAGCCGTTGATCATTGGAAAATCCAAGAAACCTTGTTGTTTCAAAAAAAAATTTTGAGATTTATTGGTATATATAAATTTTAGAGCCATACATTTTTTACCAGGTGCAAGATTTTCTTACGAAAAGAAGGTTTGCCGATAAAAACTGTTTTACTACTCGACAACGCACCATGTCATCCTTCGGAGGCCTTTTTAAAAACAGATGATAGCTCTATTTTCACAATGTACATGCCACCAAATGTGACACCATTGATTCAGCCAATGGATCAAAATGCAATTCGTATTACAAAGCTGTATTACAGAAAAAGTCTCTTACGATTAGCTGCTGGAAAAAAAGATGTTTTGAATTTCTTAAAGTCGTTCGGCCTTACTAATAATCAAACACTAATGTCGACGATTTGCTGGTTGCCAGCTTTAGTAAAAATGTACAGCATTAGCGAAACGGTACCAATAAACAATTAGACCTCCACATTTGCTAGTGCGACAACTTTCTTAGAAACTATTACATTTTTTGTCATCGCAGAATTCAAATTTCATAATTTGTTTTCGTGAAAAACAAGGTCAATGGTTTATTTCACAACGAGGATTTTATTCTAAAAAAAGGAATATTTAAATTGCAAATAAATTTGCCCAACAGATTTCTTTTGAAGGCTTTCTGAAGCTTATTATAAGCAAAAAACAAAACAGAAAATAGGAAATGCACAAAATATCCGCTGATCTGTCAAATATCGTATGCAAATCAGTAATGCCCAATTGTTCGATCGGACACAATTTTCGGTACTTTTTATAGTACGCTTTCCTTTGTTTTTTAATACTTCACGATTGCTTTATGAGTGAATTTGTATCGTAATAAGGTAAATTATTCAATAAACGGAACACAGTTTATTAGAATGCTTTGATTTATTCGTTGGCTGATAATGCAAATCAAAACTTATTGGTAGTCTAAAGATCACATTTAGATCGTTAGCAAGTGAATATTTTCGAAAGAAATATTAACCTGCTTATTCATTTCCGTTTGCAAAACAGTACTTGCAAAAGTATATGGAGGTATGAAAATAAATACAATTTGATCTTTTAAAAATTGCATGGCTTTATTACTTAATTCGGGAAAAAATATAAAACCTTGGACATTCTTCTACATATACATAAACTGTTATGTTTTCTCCTAGATGAATTCTCACCAAGTAATACAGAACTTTGCATATCTTAAATTCGCACATACTACCTGATATTCCTCCAGCAGTTCCCAAATTTATTATTTCGCATGAATTTTGCTGAATGCTGACAATTCTTCTATCTATATTTTCCGCGAAGTCAACCTTTTCACAACAACCATTTCCACACCAATATTTGAGATCTTCATCCAAAATCTACCTGCCGCCTAAAGTACTGAGAATTGTAAAAAAAGTATTCAGGTATGAGCTGTCCAATATTAAATGAACAGATATTTTATGCTCTTAGCGACTACACTCAAGAAATTCTTGGAAAGATCCCAAACTAATATCAAATTTATTTTTTACTCAGCATGCATTCGTTACAAACTAAAATGAAAATCAATCATAAAGCAAGCACTAGCGGTTAAACAAGATAAAGCAGAGAAAAGCACTAACCATTTCTTTTAATCAAAATATTCGAAGTACATATTTTAACCCAAATATTAATAAACGCTGCGTAAAAGTAATGAACTCGTTATTCAGCAGTTACGTAAAATTTTTGTATGCTAAATATTGTAAAACGGGGGTAAGTGTTTAGAAATACATAAAACAAAAATGCATTATTTTTCAATTTTGTCCATACATTTGTACAAATTTGTGTTTGCTAGACTTAAAAACCACTTGCATTGTTGTATTCCAACGAATAAAATCAGAAAACATTTACATTTACTAAAATTAGTTTATAATTATAAACGTTCAGGCTGAACAACGTATGTATATTTGCTCCTATTACGAAATTCCATACCATCATTTAGGAGGGTTGGGCAACACTCTTCTGCAAAATGACATTTCGGGAGGATTTATTTTGCTAATGCCCGAGATAAACATGGGTTTCTGAACATTAACATTTAACCCTACAGTTAGCGATATTCTGGCAACTATATTTGTTTATTGGTAAAGGGATTTTGGAAAGTGTGGGGTCTTTGCATAAACTGCCAGACTAAAGTTGATTATTGGTAAGGCCGGTTAACTGTAAAAGACGCAGTTTCGTTATTTGCAATAGCATGGAGTCAGTTAAAACCAGATGTTATTGAAAAATGTTGGCGCAATATTTTACCAAAGATTTGTACGTATCACATCGAAACACAAAGTTCAGATGAAGATGAAGATACCCCTCTTAATTTAATAAGAGACAAGTTAAGGCAGCAGCAATTGGAAGAAATCAATGAATTGCAGGGGTGGAATCGGCTAAGGTGATAGTTGATAGTTGACAATCAAAATCATCGCTTTACGTCCACGTAAGGTGATTATCAAATTGACAATCGCTTTTTTGCATCAATTTCATGCGACACCTATTTAGGTGTCGCTTTCATACATTTGTGTCATTTTCATAGATACACTGCGAGTCATAAGATTAGAAGCAGGGGGGTTATTCCCAAATGCGCGGCGGATCGTATCAAAAGCGATACCTTAATTTCGACCGTGTTCGCTTTTGCTTATTCTCAAATGCGAACGGGGCGAAAATTATCCTTCCCAAAGCTTTCCAGTTATTTCCATTCTGACTTCCAATTTTCCATTTATTTTTCCAAATATTTGACAGCTGATTCCCGACACAACAATTTTTTGTTGTCTTGTTGTTGTTGATTGTGAAAGTTTCGGATTTTGTTTTGAATAAAAATAATTAAATCTATTCAATCGGTTTATATTCGTATGCAGAGAATTAAGAATGCCCTTCGCTAGTCCACTGTTATCTTCTAAAAATTCAACAAGTGCAGCAAATTGTTGTACGGAAATATGTTTGTGACTCGTTTATTAAAAAGTATATGTATATAATAAATTCAATTAATAAGATATTTTTTGTGCACAGAAATGTTTAAACTTCTTGTTTTTATTGTTGCTTACATTTTTATTAGGTCCGTAAACAATCCGCCAGCAATCCGTCACCTAAACACCTATCGCTTTCAATGCAATGATATGGTCGAATGGAAAGCGAATCGCTTTTGGAAATACAAAAATTCAAATCCGCCATTAAAAGCGATCCGCCGCGCATTTGGGAATAACCCCCCAGGTATTTTTGAGAAGTAAAATTGATATTTTTACCGTTACACGATGGATTAGAAAAAAACGACTATGGCAAATGAGAGACTATTTTGTTAGCAACAAAATATGAAATGAGTGTATAGGAGAGTTTTAGCTAACGGAACTTTGAAGACAAATTGTAAATTGAGTAAAAAATACGCGGAAATAAATCGGGTCATTAGATTAGAAGAATATCAAATAAATGAAAATAGAATGCAGTTATTTATATTTTGGTAATCATATTAGCTTTCATTAAATGTTTAATAATGTGTGCTGCCACCAGCCTTTAAAATAACTTAAAAAATTCTATCTTTTAAGGATTTATACAGCGATTCCAAGTAGTCCAGTAAAATCTCACTCCAGGCCAATTTGACAGCATGAGTTAGCGCTTCCTTGTCATCGTGTTGCTTCCCTCCCTCATATACCTTACGTGTTAGCCAGCCCCACATATTTTCGATTATGTTAAGGTCCGGGGAATACGGTGGCCAAGGCAGCAAGTGGACGTTTTGGCTCGCAATAAAGGATTTTACCACTCGGGCTGTGTGTATGGGGGCGTTGTCCTGCTGAAAAATCCATGAAATTGGTCCATAAAGCTCGTCAATTTTAGGGAATACTGATTCCAGCAAGGCTTTATAGTTGTTTCCAGTCATTTTGATATCTTGGACTACCAAGTCTATAGCTCCATAAAATGAAATTGAACCCCAGACCATAACACCTCCTTCTCGGCTATGGTGACGGTTCTAAAACCGCTCCTCTTTCCTTAGGTCATGGAAATAATAATTATAGCCATCCGCCCCATCTAGGTTAAATTTTTTTCGTCAAAAAAAATTACCTTCCGCCAGTCATTTGTGCTCGTTCCATTTTGCACATCCCAGCTCATGTGATCTTTCGCGAAACACAAGCGTTGTTTCTTCCTTGCGTCATTAAGTGGTGTTTTTTTTTTTTAGTTTCAGGCGCTTTAAGTGTTTAGCACGGCGAATGATGCGGGTAACAGTGGATAAGCTGGCCTTAACATTAGCTTTCTTCCTAATTTTAGCTGCCGATTAAGCTGAGTTTGACGCTATTCTAAGGATACTTCGCGTTTCGCGGCGTGGTAAGGCAGAAGAAGTGTTTCCTTTATGATTTTTTGTGTAAGACGTAGGGTTTTTTAAATAATTGCTAACACAATGATCACTTCTCATTATTTTTCGGGCTATAGCGCGGCATGAAAGACCTTCAGAGCAATAAACATCTATTCTTGCCCTTTTCTCCACTGTTAAACATTTTTTCTTTCCCATTTTTATTAAAACTCAATCTGGAACAATAACTTTATAATATGTACCGTTTAAACCGAAAAAAAAAATATTTACCAAACAAAAATCGTTGATTTGTTCACTGCTTCTAATCTAATGACCCGATTTATTTCCGAGTATTTTTTATTCAATTTACAATTTGTCTTCAAAGTTCCGTTAGCTAAAACTCTCCTATACACTCATTTCATATTTTGTTGCTAACAAAATAGTCTCTCATTTGCCATAGTCGTTTTTTTCTAATCCATCGTGTAACGGTAAATATATCAATTTTACTTCTCAAAAATACCTGCTTCTAATCTTATGACTCGCAGTGTATGTACATACGCTTCAACTCCAAATAAATGAAATACTTTAGTGAAAAAAATAGGTAGGTATATTAAATAAATTAAACCAAAAAAACTTGAAGTGCAATTTGAAAATTCGTGAAGTTTCACTTCATTGGAACTTTCGTATTCGTATTTTGTTGCATAAACGTTAAAAGGATCCGTATTTGCTCTCAAGCAAATAGCTTAAGACCTTAAAAAAAGAAACAAATTTATTTCGAAATTTACTTACATTTTTCAGAATAGAAACACTTCGCATATAATTGCACCTATCAGCTGCTCGGAATGGCAGCGTCGGCAAGGAAGTGACGTTCAAAAATCTAAGTGCTGCCAATAATCAATCATTTTTTGTGATCGCTTTACGCAGAGCAAAGAAGAGTTGATAATCAAAAATGACTATCGAAAAAGCGACAATCAATTATCACCTTAGCCGATTCTACCCCAGAACTTGCTACAAATTATTATCCCAGAGGTTTGTCCCATAATGATTAAGAAATTAAATCATAAATATCAATTGATTTATGTAACTTAGGCAACGCCGACTGTTACGGATATCAACACATGGAACGCAATTGATGATACAGTAGCGCCAAATGAAGATGAATGCGAGCTAATAACATCCGATGAAGATGAAATTGAAGAAACTGAGAATCGAAACAAAATAACTGCGTCAGAAGCTATTCAGATTTTTGATAAGGGGATAGAGTGGGCTGAAGAAAATACATCTGACTATTCAGATATTCTTGTTTAAAAAA
Organism: Cheilosia impressa; assembly: GCA_948293265.1. Classification (NCBI taxonomy): domain Eukaryota; kingdom Metazoa; phylum Arthropoda; class Insecta; order Diptera; family Syrphidae; genus Cheilosia; species Cheilosia impressa. The sequence continues at coordinate 6,688,653 of OX411885.1, read as the reverse complement.
AAATGCGTGAAAAAGCTGTGCAGAAGATGCTGGCAAATAAAAAAAAACAGACATGTATTTAACATTATTTTTTTTAATAAAAAAAAGTAAAATAAAACTTTAATTAAAGTGCGGAAACTGTTGTCGAAGTGTATTTTTCTTGGTGGGTAAAGTATTGGATATTGTGAACAACCTGGTTAGCATGGACAGCCTGTGCATTGTGCAATAATTAGTTCACGTTACCCAGACAGTACTGTATTTGCTTTAATTTTGGTTTAAGCCTTTCAAAGCAAGAGTGAAACAACTCTAGCGTTGTATATTATTTAAATGTTTTTTTTATCAAATAGATCGAGGTGTCTTTCATCGAAGTGTCACAAAACCTGCGGTGAAGTGTCCCATCGACAACAACCTTCGTTCGCGAAATTGTCACCGAGTGAATTGCCCAACAACCTAATTTATCCTTCGTCAAAATGTCACCAACTAAATGAGTTTGGAAATATAGTACGTGGTGCCATATGACAAAAAGATGGTAGGGTACAGATTTTCAGACACTTTGATTGAGGGAATTTATTTATTTATTTACTTATTTCGTCTTACAAGTTTATCTTATTTTAGACTACTTCTAATATCAATACAGAAATTCATATTTTATACATACATATTTAATCATTAGATTACAGTGAATTCATTATAGCAGTTTTACAAAGTATTCTACTCATATTGAAGTCAATTGAATTATTATATAAATTATAATTGACACGAGCTTTAGTTATGGGATCATTTTGACCATAATTAGTTCTGTGCCGAGAAACATAAAAAAAATACAGTTCTCTAGGCCGAAGAATGCGAAAAGGAGTGTATATACTAAACAATGATAATAAAAGCGAACAATCAATATGAGCGGTAATTACATCATGTGCAAAAAGTACTGAGTAATAGGTTCTTCTTTTTGCCAGAGGTTTCAAACTCATAAGCGCACATCTTGCTTCATAAGGAGGAATATCATTATTCCAGTTTATTTTTCTGAGAGCATATTTTGTGAATCGCTTTTGAATTTTTTCAATCCGAGCTTCAACATTGTGGTAGTAGGGATTCCAAACAACGCAACCATATTCTAATATAGAACGAATTAATGAATTAAAAAGTGATTTAAGAGTGTAGGGATCGTTAAAGTCTTTAGAATTTCGACACAGAAAACCCAGCATACAATTAGCTTTGCTTATTATGTAATCTATGTGTAACGCAAAGTGTAATTCAGGATCAAATATAACACCTAGATCTTTTTGATCAGTAACTCTTTTAAGTAAATTTCCTTGAATACTATAATCAAATATGAACGGAGATTTGATTCTATTGAAAGTCATAACAGAGCATTTTGTTATGTTAAAATATAACCCATTCATAGTACACCAGGCATTAACTTGGTTAAGATCTGTTTGCAATTGAATCGCATAAGAAAGCGAGTTAACAGATTTAAATATTTTTAAATCATCAGCATATAAAAGGGAATTGGATTCAGATATAAAAGATGGTAAGTCGTTTATGAAAAGAAGGAAGAGGAGCGGACCAATATGGCTTCCCTGGGGGACACCTGAGAAATTTAATTTTATTAGACAAAGCGGATCCTATCTTAACATATTGTTTCCGATTTTGCAGATAACTTCCGATCCAATTTAAAATACTAGAATGGAATCCAAACATCTCAAGTTTCTTTAACAGAACATTGTGTTGGACCCTGTCAAAAGCCTTCGAAAAATCTGTATAAATACAATCAACCTGGTGACGATTTTCAATTTTATGAAGACAGTAATTAGTGAAAATGACTAAGTTGGTAGTAGTTGATCTACCAGACACAAAACCGTGCTGATTTTGCGAGATTTGATTACACACAGCGGCATATATCCGTTTCTTCACAACAGCTTCAAATATTTTCGGAACTAGTTGCAATTTAGCTATGGGTTTGTAATTGTCAATAATTCTTTTAGACCCAGATTTATGAATTGGAGTTATAAAAGAATGCTTCCAGCAATCAAGAAAAATACCTGCCTTTAGAGACTTGTTAAATATAATCTGAAGCGGTTGAACTAAACTACATTTGCATGCCTTAAAAAACAAGGGGGGGGGGGAAGTTGTCAGGCGCAATACTCGTACTCGAATCAAGCGATGATAATTCAAGAAGAATATCATCCTCAGTAAGAGAAATAGAGCCTATGTTAGTGATACGATCACAATTGGGTAATGAACTACAATCAATTACCTCATTCACGAAATTTGATTGGAAAAATGATGCAAACATGTTACATATTTCACTAAGATTATCACTATTGACTCCGTTATACGACATAATTGATGGTATACCAATTGATTTTCGCTTTGTGTTTATAAATGACCAAAAGGCTTTAGCATCACGTTTAATGCTAGTTTCCATTGATGAAACGTATTGCTTATAAACAAATTTCTTTAAAAATTCATACTCCTTTCGCAGTCGCAAAAAATCATTGCGCGCATTTAAATTTAATTTACTCAACTTATAGGCTATATTCATAGCATTCTTCAGTCTCGATAAACTGTTGTTATACCAAAGAGGTTTATTAGAACAGATTATTCGTTTAGTCGGCACAAATGTAGAAATCGTATGATCAATTATTTTTCTAAATTCTGTAAAAGCAGTGTTTAAATTAGCAGAGCCAAGACTGCTTTGCCAGTTAATAGAGCATAAAAAACTGTTTATAGCATTATAATCTGCTTTAGCGAAATCCAACTTATCACTTTTAATACCAACAAACAATGATTTTAAAACCGACAAGTCAAATAAATTTAAATTGACATTCAACCCCACTACGTCAATATTTCCAACTGCTCTGCAAATGTCAGGCACTTCTTTTGGTAGTGCCCGCCGGTGGCGACAACAAATTTTCTGCATTAGTGTAGACTCTCCTCTAGGAGTAAGCTGCATATTTAATAGGGGATGACGAGTTTATAATGAGCTTTAAAGAGATCTACTACATTTTTCCATATAAAGCTAAATCAAAATTGTTGCACATTTTCGCAATAAAAAAAAAAAACAAGTTCACAAAAGTAGTAGAAGTTCCTGCCAAAATTCTTTAACGAATTACGCTCCCGATGCGACCTGTCCATGACCCAAATATACCTTCAAATTGAACCATTTTTCAATATAAATCAGCAAAGAAAATTGGCCTCATCTTAGACAGTTTTCGAAATGCGTTTAAAAATACTACAGAGAGCTAAAGAAAATCCTTCTAAGTGACAATTCATTCTCTCAATCGACAGTTTGAAAATTTAGGATACTTTTTAAAAAGAAAAAAAAAACATAAATAAAACATAATACTTAACATTTCCCAGGTTCAAAAATTACCACTGAAACACATTGACAACTCGAAACTGTTTGCCGACCAACCATTTCAGTGAATTATAAAAATTAAAACTTAAAATTTAAAAATGTACAACATTCAGTGGAAGGTCACGTACGTACCCACAAGTTGTGACAAGTCCTAGACACAACAACTTCAACTTCATCTGTCAACACAATGATGACTTACTACCCTATTCCTGGCAGTCTGTGCTTTACTTTACTTTACACATCCAGCCAGCCGTTTCAAGTCAAAGTGATATGTTACAAAGTCCTTCATTAATAATTACAGAGAGCGAGATAAAACACACACCCTCAATAGCAAAGGGTACATTCACATTACTTTGGCTTTAACCGGCTAAGGTAAATTTTTAAAACACCCGATTGTTGGAAACGATGGATAGTAAATATAGTCTGGTCTGCCATTACAAACTTTTAAGCACTTTTCTCATTTGATCACAACAAATATAGCAAAACTGTTCACACACAAATTCACCGATTGCGAAGACACCGACTGGGACAAATAGAAGTCTGAACTACAAGATTGCCATGTTGTCGCATACAACGTTCCATTTTGACGGATTTATTATACCAACCGTATCCATACCGTTCGAGAGTTGGATCACAAATGAGAACAAATTCGCTTTGAAGGAAATGCATACCATATCCATCAAAAATGCTAAAGCACAGCACACAGCCACACATACAAACACACACCCACATGAATGGCGGCCAATTAAAGTGCTGTAATTGTAAAGCTCTACCTACACACATGGCACAGGTGAAATTCAGCTCTGCTCAAGTTTATAAGGACGAGCCATCCAGCCATCATCATCAGCACATGCCGTGTGGTCGTGGGTGGATGGACTGGACAGATGATGATGAGTGGCGGGTGAAGTGGAGTCCACCCCTCTTAAAAGGTGGCTGACGATCCGGCCGGCCCTGCAGCACATAATTTCATGTGTTGACAGACAGACACTCGCGGTGTACCGATATTTACAGTATACTGAAAGCAACAACCAATCAAAATTAAATTCCAATTGAACATTCGCTCAATATGTCATTTGTGAGGATTTTGTAATATAATCCCTCGCATCATATTCCATTTTTTTTTTTGTGCTGCAACATTGCATCCCTTGCGATCGATATAAGCCTGACAAAGGAGCAAATGAAACAAACCAGCCACCACCCACCACTTGTATCGAAACGATTCAAATACACAAACGTGAGTGTGTATGAACACACTGGCACTAGGAGGTGGCAGGAACTCATACCAGATACTTTGTTACTTTGTTTGCGCGAACAATTCCTGTAGTTAGGCGGTTTTTTTCTTCCACCCGAGAAGCCTCTGACGAGGCTAGCGTTTGTGGGTAGCATGTAATTCAACTGGTGTGATGTCTTCAAAGAGGTACATTTGTCCATGACCACTTTTTACATAGGTTTCCCGTAAATATCCTTTTCCGTGTAACCAGTAGGAGAGTGCGCCAGGTTGTTGCTCATATGTGAGTCATTGTATGCTTTCTTCGTCTTGAAATCTCCGACTCTCCCACATGTGCACTGTAGGAATGTGATTCGTTTCCTTTTAATCCATCGCTCTCCCCCCTCCCGAGTCTGGCATCCACCATATCCGGCTCGGTTCCTGCTTAGGGTTGCTTTGATTCACTTGCTAAAAATCGAACGCCGACGCGTGTAGTTGGCAGCAACTTTCAAATTTCGGATGGAAAAAAAAATTAAATCCTTTACTTAGTAGGTACGTAAAGGCTACACCTGACTGACTAAATGTTTTGACGCACGACGAGTGTAAACATTTGGGAAATTTCAATCACTAACTGAAGCCATCGAAGTTATTAAAACATTTTTTGTCTGATGGATGAAGCGGATGTTTCTATTTGCATTTTAGACTGGTTTTTGTTGCTTTCCTTTTCCATGCTGGATGGATACAGTCGCACGGTAAAAAAACGAGCAGTACACGATTGTCATCAGAGAAATCGAACGCTGAAACACAGCAGAGCTTCCAACCACTTGTCACTTAGCTGATTGCCAGCAAAGGTTTTCAAATATTTAAGCAGGTGATTTTCATCCCCCTTTTTTTTGCACAGCCAACGTGTATGTATATACATATACGAAATCATCAATCAAATTTGAGTGCTGGACCGAAGTCCACGCTTCGGAATAAGAATTTACTTCCCAACTCTCACTGGGGGGGGGGTTTAAATTTTTGCTGCAGTAAGCTGATTAAAAATGTGGACAATGTGACAGCGGTATGAGGATCGGGCTCATCGACGGAGTAGAATAAAGCGCAATCTGAGTTTCTGGATGGCTTTTCTTCGATGTCAACAGTTATCGCTGGGAAACGTGCTGCCAATGCGATAAAGAAATCTCTTTAAAAAAAAAAAACAGAGTTCAGAATGAAGATTTAAACAGACAGACGACATCAGCGGAAATGGCAAAAGAAAATGACAAAAGATGAGTTTCAAACTGGCAAAGACCCTCCTTGCTTTGAAGATAGACTTCTTAGCTGGGACGATCACAGATTCACAGATTCGGCAGTTCATGCGTATTTGAGGTGGCTTAATTTCTGGCAGCACACACTCGTTTTGCCTTTGAATGCGACAGCCCGGTTATGAACCACATTTCATTTTCATTTTCGTCCCTAAGGCACTTTCCAACTAACGACTTCGTCGACATAAGCGCTACTCTTTCACTGTCATTTTTGCGCTTACGTCGGAAAAGTTTAACAAACACCAAGAAGCCCCTTCGCACATACCCACTCAAAGGACCAATTGAAAATCGAAATGTTACGATTTCATTTGAATACAAGTGTGATTGTGTGCTGACCGGTGCTCACCTGACCTGTTACGATATTGTTACTGTCGTTATGTCTACGTTTTCCGTTGAAGCAACTCGACAGGGGCGAATGGCCTTTCAAGTAATAACCACCAGTCGAAGTCCTTTGATGAGTTTTCGCAAATACACACCTGGCCCCTTTTAAAAACACATTTTGCGTACAAGTGCACATCACCAAATGATGGAGCATAATGCCTTCCTATGTCCTCATGCTCCATCAGCTTTTCGAGAGCTTTAAAAGCTACCTGACAAAAAAAAACCCCTCTGCCGCCACTGGTGTAGAGGAGTGTGCAGTTTCAAGTCACCAGTTGCTGCCAAATGGGAATGCGGGTGAAGTTCTCCATTGTGCGAGTTGATTCAGCGTTTGCACTAACGACTTCCGTCGAGGCGCAGCGGTACTACTCCCTCACAACTTTGATAAGAAGATTGTGGTTTAAAAAAAATCTATTTTTTTTTTTGGCGATGAAGCGTCAGTCGCTTGAATATCCATTTCTCTAATTAGGTAGAAAGCCCCTAAGCCGCTTAAACATAAAGCCTGTGTATGGTATAGAGAAAAGTTGACAAAATCCCCAACATAATTTGCATTACAAGTAGTTTTCAGATAATATCCCAGCAGAGTCATCGAAAGTCATCGTCTAATGAATATAAGTGCGGAAAAGTTGTCGGGATCGCTTAGAAAAGGACGACTGCAAGAGGATTTTGCGAGTTTACCGCAGCGCCACTCGAGAATAATCTGTACTCGTGAACACCAGGACATAGCGCATACTAATTAGTTTGGTGAAATATTATTTGCGTATAACAAAGGATATATTAATTTGTGAAGGATATGTGCGATTGGTGGTGCAGGCAGACAATCCAAGGGAACACTCTTCAGCTAATGAGTTCGACATATGAGCGAACGATGTTTAGGTAACGTGTTGTCTAGGTACAACATATCCCACGCAAGTCAATCAGACAACAATGCGAGTCCCTAATGATGTGTTAATTAACAAAAATACACATTTTAAGTGGTTGTATTGTTGGAAGAAGGAATTATGCCTGCATATAGAAGTATCGTATCAGCATGTGTGACAAAAGAGCCATTCATCTCTATGACTCCTGGCAGTCAACAATTTACCAATACTAGATTAATAGACTGCCTTGTGTGTGTAGGACACAAATGTGTGACTGTCCTGTCCTCAGCGGATGGACTGGTTGGCAGATGGAATTTCATTAAAATCATGAAAGCAACCGGAAAATGTTCAGTTTCGAGTTACTAATTAGTGAGTCGTCGTCCCTCTGCCGTGCCACTTCTCCCACTCCGAGTTTGGTAGATGGACCTGCTTTGCTGTGAGTCATCTTCTAAATTTAACTTCTCCTTGAGTTCTCTGGGACAACATCAATGTATAACAAGCAATAGGTTCTGGCCTCTGTTCATAATTTCCCTCCCCTGAACTGGGGTGGTTTTCAAATGATGTGGCGCAACCTCTAATTCTGATCTTCTCGCTGTACTGTTCAATTTGTTCGTTGATGGTGGAAGTTTCTCGATTTTATTCATCCTCACAAAAGACCCAGGCACCGTAGCGGTGCCTTACCTAAACCCATTCGCCCAAATGGATGGCACCAATATTGTTTAAGGAGCCACACTCCCTAATGAAGCCTCCTTCTAGTCCGAGCTTTTGCTTGACATTCACAGAGAAGGTCCTCCTGGTGCTGGTTGGTGAAACCTGTGTCCATAAGGCCCTTTGTGAACTGCTGCCAGGCAGTGAAATTTTTGAATAAAGCCCCTTCCACAACTGAAAAAAAGGGCCAAAATAGAAAAAAAAAAAAAAAAACAAAAAAAAAAAAAAACTGTGGCAGGCCAAATTGCAACTTTGGTCGCTGGCCCCAGGTCCACCCCGGACTGTAGCAATCCCTTGTGTTGTGTCTTAACAAAAACAAAAAACCCTCCATTGCTTTTGCTGCTTGATGATCCAACGCAATCTTACAACACCTCCGCTAGTATGGATATTCGATCCCCCACGGAGCAGCGCGACAAAGTCAATAACAGTTGGTATATATAGGAATTAAGCTGGAATTTTATTGATTCAGCACACATACCTTCCCCTGCAGACTGTTACAGAAAAAAAAAAAACAGAAACAACAACGAAAGAACCAATCAACAAGAACGCCGGCAATTGAAAGCAGAAATAAATATTCAGAAAAATAGTGTGCAAAGTCGACCACATAATCTGCAGAGAGCTTAAAACTACTGAACTTTCAGTAACCGGTCGGGGGTAATCGTGCGTGGGCACACCGGCACACTTTCCCCCCGTGTCGGTATAGATTTCTACTTCCTGCATAGGTTCAACAACGTATCCGTTTAATTAAATGCCACCCCCTGATTCGCTGTGGTACTTCTATTTATTTGCCTTCGCTATTTGAAGGATAAAGTTTTCGCAAAACAATGTCCTCCAGTGACGCCTTGTTTTCCTCATTTATTCCAATAAATAAACTGTCCAGAAGTTGGTCCAACTTTCAATGAGCTTCCACGTAGTCAGATGTTGTCAGATGTAGTGATGCAAGGCCAAGTCAAGTAGCAGCGGTGTTCTTGGCAACGCCTGACATGAAAGATTATTATTACTATTTGCGCCAACTCTTTTGTTGACTCATTCGCATATTTATATACCTACGGATTTGTGATTGCGACCGACGACGCAGAAATTCCATAATTTCCTTCCAATTCAGATGGGGACACTGTGTTGAAGTCTGTCTACGCACAAAGGATGTGCAAATATGAAAAACTATCTGATTCATCATTTAAATTTTTTTGTCTACCCTATTATGAACAGAAAAGTTTCTTATAATGCTCTGCTTTTTATTGGATATGTTTCCAGTGTACTAAAAAAAACCCCTTTCACAATGGAATCGAATATTAAAAAGTTGGTCGGAGGAGGCTTTTTGTTTTTTTGATGCTCAAAATTGGAACTTTCCTTATTGTAAAATGCGATTTTATAAGGGAAACTTTCACAATGACTGTGGTACCCATTGACCAGAGGTGACCTGTTGGTTCAATCCGATTGCCATACAGCATGGAATCAACAACAAAAACCAGCAACTAACCTCATTGTGCGGGTGTAAAACCCGACCTGTGACTTGCGTGAGATGAGCGATGACGTTGAAGTCCAGTACCTGCTAGTTGGGGGTGGATTTTCGATTTTCGATACAAAAGCGTATAAGTCCTAGTCCATATAGTGAACAACAGTGAAATTCGATATCTCAACAACGCCTGGACTTAAATTCAACTCAAAAGTTGGCCTATTCATGAACACAGTGATGATGAATCCTCTGTATGTAAAGAAAATGGAAGAACCAAACTCGGTGCTTGCGTTTACACGTATTCCGCATTGAGGGTTGCAACAGGACATCCATGATGATGATGATGATTTACATCTGCACAAACACACAGAGGGAAAAGCTTCCATCCAGATACGGTTTGGGATTTGGCCGGAACGAGATTTCATTGCAAATAAGTGGGGTTGAGTGTACATATTGCAAACGTCCGATACATTCGGAAGGGATGGATACTCTACCCAGCAGAGAGGGAAAGACGAAGCAACGTTGCTGGTCGCAGGCGATCTATACGTAGGTAGATTGTCTACAACTCAATTTGATTGGTTTTACACGGTATTCAATTAAGACGCACCACTGAGTTCAGCTTCTGCCAATTTCGATATGTAATGTGTGTGAATTCTGATAAAGTTTTGTTGTTCTATACCCATGCACATGTGGGTGGCTATGGAAAATGTTGCCTAGGCAATATCGGATTAGGCAGGTTATGATGAACAACAATGGCGGCCACCACAAACAATGAAGGGCTTACAAGCGCAACGATAAGTAGTCGAGATTTCGATTATGGCCGAAAGCAAAACTGGCAGAGACTGCCCTTAGTCTGTTGAACCGTAAGCCAGATTATTCACCTTTTCCGAGGGGATGTTTTAGGAATATTAAACCACCGAATCAGTGCAGCAACCGTTCCCAGCTTCTGGCGACAGCCCGAGCTACACAAATCCAAACTACGAGTACATGGAGTGAAGATTAAACGCACATAGATGGGTATTGCACTGCCATACATGGCTCCTTTCAAATCACACGCATTTGGGAGGAAGGTGGGTACAATCCTTGAGAGTTGTACTCACACATGGCTTCAGCCATCACTGGTTAATTAAATGCTCGAGAACAGTTGTATCATTCGATTGAGATTAGTAGGTCGTATTATTGATTGAATAATGAAGCGATAATAATTATGGAGTTGCCACTGTTTATAGTGTGCAAACGCATCACGTTAATTAATGGATTATTTTAAGCCCACCCACCCGGCAACAATGCAGTAGGGGATCAGGTCAGACCTGAGGGTTGCTACTTACGTAACTCTTTATTTTGAAATTGGAATCTACGCTTTTGGGGTCTGGTCGCGACAACATGATTGAATTGAAAAGACAGACCAAGCCAACACGTACTCTACGACTAATATAGGAGTTTCATCAACAAATGCACCAGGGGTTTCTTTGGACCGGGATTGCTCTGAGTGACTGCCAAAGGTTTTCGAAGAAAAGAAACTGAACCGATCAAAGGAGTTGCACAATTGCTTCTAATTAAACCCAAACAGGTGGCGAGAGAAGTGCGACGCAGTGGAAGTGGTCGAACCCAAGACCAAGACGTCCAGCACGCATGAAGCATGCAGATATAAGACGTTATACCTTGCTCTCCAGCACTTTCAGGGGTATATGCTTCTATTTCTTTTGTTGGCGAAATTAAAAGTTTCCTCTTCGCAGGATTTTGCGATTCGGTCAGCTTTTTAAGCGGAAAACAATCCGAGAATAATTAAGATTTAATTTTTGTAAACATATTTGGGATTTGTTCAGCTTTTTAAGCGGACAAAAATCCGACAGTCTCAATTTTGATTTAATTTTCTTTACATACCTAATACTGCCGAGAATCGTCAGCATAGAGTTCGTGGCCCTCCTTTAGACTATATGCAGTATCTGAAAATGAAATATATAAAATACGTTAATATTGTACGTGAAAGAAAGTTTTCTACTCTTTATCTAGTACTTTTCTAACAAGCAAAGGCGGACAAACTGACCAGATGTGGCCCTGAAATGGACAAATCTAAAGAGTGTCCCATAATTCACGCAAAATGTAATTTTGATAGAAAATCCAGATTTTTAATTAGAAAGCTTAAATTTTTTATTCATTTATAGAGTATACAGATTGGGGTTATGTATGAAATAGCACATCGTATAAATGGCCTTTGCTAGCAATTACGGACTCTTTTATTGAAATTTTCTATGACCGTTTCGCAAAAATGCGGCTGAATTTCATTGATACACCTGCTAACCTTTGACTTCTAAAAAAAAACAAAAGAAAAAGTCCAATTGCACGATTAGGAAACGACTCGAGAAGTAATTGAATTCTCTGGCTGTATGGCATGTGGCACCGTCTTGTTAAAACTACATGTTGGTCACACTCATATCTTGGAATTCAGTCACTAAAAACTGGGTTGACTGTCAACCATACTCTCGCGAGCTGCTTCGCTGTTTTCTGTTGAACGACTTGTAACAGGACACCTAGAGTGTTTAAAACCACTAATTGATCCAGTCTCCCTGCATTTTTCCCTTCACAGTTAGTGGTCTTAAGTCACTGACGAAAATTGCGGACTGTAGCTGAGAAACCTTCATTATTTTTAAAATATTGCTCAACAATGAAAATGCGTTGTTCTTTCGTCCATTTTTACTAACCCCGAACTGTCAGCTGTAACATTGTTACCTTTTTTAACGTTGGCATCACTGTACCTGCTTTGAAATGGCGCAAAATTCAAATTTTGAGTGAATTATGGGACACCCTTTATCAGCTGACAGAAAATCACAGCTTTCAACGCAGCTAAGGGCTTCATTTAAAAAATTTGGCAAAAGAAACGATGAAACAACACTTAGGTAAGGTTGCATCATAACTCGTAGTTTGTGGCCCACAAATGACACTAAATAGTCCAAGATCCAAACATCTCTTGATCGAAACCAAATCCGAGTACTCTTCGGGACACTGAATCATTGGAAACATGGTCAAAAGGATATGGGCAGCCCTACAAAGAGCATCTCTGGAACATCTCCTGTGTTATTGAAAAAAAATATGACGCCGCTATTAGCAGTTCGGCCTAAGCGTTGTCTGTCAGTCGCGCTACCGTTTTAAGTACTTGATCTACTTGGAAGCGAGAAGCAGGTTGGCGGAGTATTTTCCGATTTCTTCTGAGTAAATTCCTAAATCCAATCGGGTAGGCCAATGGCTAAACGCACCATCCATTGAGTAGGGATCAATCTGGGTGTGCAATGCCATCTACAAAATGTTCCCTAGGAACAGAATTCTGCGAAGAAGAAAAACTCACTCTGGTGAGCGACGAGTTGCCTGCAAGAGCTCCTTTCAGCTTCCATAGACCTCACCTTCAAACGACAAAAAATCCTAAATGAATGAACTGCAATAGTTCCTAACTTTTACCGAAGCGCATAATACGCCTTTCAGCGTCCCACATTGTGGTTGGTGTCATACAGATAGAAGTTCAATACAATGGCAGCACCACCCTGACAACTGTCGGAAGGTGGAAGTTAATTAAACTTGCAGCCAACTTTTTCAATTCATAAGAAGAAAAGATGGGCACGGGTCCTTCTCATGAATTGATTCAAAGTAAGAACCAATCACTTCAACTTATTAACAGTGGCAACAAAATTTCATGAATAATACTATCCCATTGTTGCCATCCATTGCTGTGGAAAATTCGAGCAAATAGCCCGATAAATATGAAACTTTGAGAGAAACCGAAAGGTAAAGAGAATTGGGGTGTGCAAAAAAGTTTAAAAAAAAGCTTTAAGAAGATTACGAAGAAATTTAAGTAGCATCCTCTTCAGATATTATTTCAATTTAATTTTCGAGCAAATGACGAGCAGAAAGACACTCACGAGATGGACAGAGAAGTGGTAGATGGTTGGAAGTTCGGATGGCCGGACGTCCAGCACTCGCGTTCAATTTGCACAACTTTTCTGCTTCATTTACTGCATTTATTGATTGTATATGTCATCGCCGCCATCATCGGCCGTCGTCATCGAATATTTTGGACCGTTTTTCATAAGTCAGCCATTGGTGGTCGTCGTCGTCGTCGTCGTCGTCACATGAAGTCTAGAGAAATTTCATTATTTTAATCATTTGATTCCTTTTTGGTTGTTCTTTGGGCGTCCTCGTGCAGGGGCATAGGTCTCGTGTGGATTTTTAGCGAAATTCATCATTTATCGGTTGCACTTTCATCCGCATTTGTTCGTGCACTTCTAGCGGAAACCGTCCACTCTGCGGACGTGGAGTTCCATCTCTCGAGTTTTTGTCGCAATTTCCCGCCCCTCTTAGCATTTGTTAGTAGAGTGTCTTCGGCTAAGGCCCCGTCACGTTGAATAAGGTCAAAAAGTACAGTTCTAAGAATGTCTTTACATAAATTTCACTTTACAGAAGTCGCTACTGACGGCGACGATGGATATGAAACTCCGAGAGCTGCCGAGTGGGTGGGTATATGGCTGGGATTGTCAGAGAGCAACAACAACAACAACAAAACCGGGCAGATTACGTCTTCCTTTATGGCCTTACCTAATTAATTGATTTAATGCTGCTGCCAACCGTCGCCATCAGAAATATTAAAATGTTTATGCCAACATCCTTGCGGACGAACCACCCAGCCCCATCAGCCTGTGCGTGTGAGCGCTTCCATCACAAAGGAAATGCGGGATCTCTTCCTTCGTTACCTGCAGTACTGTGTCTCTGTCGTTTTTATATATCATTTAACCATCTTCGCCGAGCGCTGTTGTCTAACATGTTTTAATTTCTTTATACTCGAAGAGCTTCTGTTGTGTGCACTCTCCGTCCTCGGGGGGTTAATTGAATTTTCCAACCGCTAACTGAATGGCGGGACGGGTGGACGAGAAACATTTAACTTTGCCAATATGCACGGTAAATGGTAAAACATACGCAGGTGCACTTAGGTCTTAAGATTCCTCGAAAAGAGTGGTGGTTTACAAGGGGCAAAATTGCTCTGGCATTGGATGATGCGAAGGGTTGCAAAGGATATGCCGGTATTGTAGTGAACAACACAATTAGGAACGCTATCGGCGAGCATTAAAGCGCTTAATGTGTTTTTATGCGTATATATCTGGATCAATAGCACACTTGATGGAACTGTGATAGAAAAATAAACAGCAAGTGGTAGGTATGCATCGGAAAGGGTGCCGCAATAGATCGCCAGATATACCAAAGCATCTCATCTCCCGATAGGATGTGCGATGCGTGCTGTACAGATATCGAGAATCGAGCGATTTGTAAACTGGTACCGAGTAGCGGAAGGGATTGCATTTAAAAATGGTGAACTGGGCTCTGATTTAATTCGAATTGGGCAAGTTGTTGCGGTCATAATTCATGAGTCATGACTTATGACGCATGAGTCACGACTTCTGACTCATGAGTCATGATAAAAGGCGGCTCTAAAGAAAAGCAACTAGGGCCAACCAAGGAGAGTAAGTCGCGGATCAGGGGATCAATTCACAGCTAACAGGCTATGGAATATGGGATAGCTAAAGGTACTATAGTTTTACCAACTATCTGTTTTGGTATGAGATTGATAGAGCCCAGAATATCTTGACAAGGGATAACAAAAGACGGCCTGGGGATAGATCATGCAAGACGATATCGTTTCCGACACTTTGATGACCAAAATGAGTTATTTTCTGGTCTATTTTTTTTTTTTGTAATAACCATTAGTTTTCATTCTTGAACTTGATGAAGCATTCAAGCTTGTAATTCTGGCTCTAGTTGTTTGGTTTAGAGGTCTATACGGATTTTCTCATTGATTATCGTAAGTTTTCAATACACTTGTGGAGAATGAACTACCTGTAGATGAAGGTCTGAAACTCTTAATTTTTGCTTTCGCTGGTCTTTAAACAAGTTGCGTGATTAGGGCCCTGGTTAACATTTCCTCGAAGGGTAAAAAAACAATTAACAAACAGGATCAATGACCAACAGCGAATCAAAAACATTTCGCTTTCAATTAGATAGTTGTCAGAATCAATCCGAATCAACGTCAATGTCATTCGCTGACAAGTAGGCTCTGAATTAGCCAAAGCTTGTGCGCCGCATAGATATCCAATACAATATTCGCAAGTGACGAGAGAACCACTTCACTGATGATGCGACAGGTGGCACAATGCAAACCAGTTCATTATACCCGTCCTCATTTTATCTGCCTACGATCTTATCAAAATCTCAACAAGTCAGGCATTTTTTATGCTTATAATTTGCTTTCCCAGTGGCTCCCCTGAATTCCGATCAACATCGTCACCTCAAAACATATTCCATTTTTGATGCCGTATAAGAAACTGACACAGTAATATATGCGCGCAAGGATACAGGATATATAACACCATCAGCAGTGCCAAATACCTCCAACAATAACCATGGGTAGGTATGTGCAAATTTCCTGATAGCTTATTGATATTTAAGGCACACTTCCGCCTTTGCGGGGATGAAAACGTTGTGTTCCTTAATTTCACAAGAATTCAGCGCCTGGCTTTTCACCCTATGCATGTTTGCAAGCTCTCTCTCGTTCTCTCACAACCCCCCAGCAATCTATTACCAACAAAAGGCCTTTGTCCTCGCAGAATGCAGAGTTTAAAACGCCCTAAAGCTATACATACACCTGAACCCTTTCTATTTTTTTTTTCTTATTTTACAAAACATAAAATAGTTTTTTTTTTTTTTGCAATGTTTTAATGGGTACTACTACTCTATCTAATGCGTTCATTTGATGTCATTCTTCTTTAAACGTAATGTGGAATAAGGCACAAAAAAAAACAGCCTCGGCAATATTTATCCATATTTATGGGAAGAGTATACACTGATTATCATGCTCTTTGTAAGGAGATTATGTGTGTGTACACAAATTTATGCCAGCAGGCTACAATCGGCTGAACATATCGCGAATGTGGAATTTATGTTTGTGTTTTCAATTCGTCTCACCGACTTCTGGTGGTATTCTGCTCCATAAAGTTTTCCAAGATAATTGATATCTTCTTATATATGAGCGGAGGTTTCGCGATTTTAAATAGATGTGTGTGTGTGTGTGTGTGTTCTTTTTAATCACCCCAACGGAGAGTATCGTACGATAAAAACACGGCGAGTGTGAATTTGGCTTTAAATAGAACCAACAATATGAAGCGAATTTATAAACAAAAGACTCAAGTCGTACGGCTTTTGTGCTGTTTACAAACTTTTTGCCGAAGAAAGTTCGTAAGGATTCTATACGTCTTTGGTAGTTTGGCAATTACGGAGTGGATTTCTTAACGTGCGGGTACAATAGCAGTCCTAGATCGTATTTATTATTTTTTAAAACATTTTGACATTGGCATCAGTCACTTTTGCCGTTGGCATCACTTAATAGTACAGTGATGCCAACGTTAAAAAAGGTAACAATGTTACAGCTGACAGTTCGGGGTTAAGCAATATTTTAAAAATAATGAAGGTTTCTCAGCTACAGTCCGCAATTTTCGTCATAGTGACTTAAGGCCATCCACTGTGAAGGGAAAAAAATCAGGGAGACTGGATCAATTAGTGGTCTTAAACGCTCTGGGTGTCCTGTTACAAGTCGTTCAACAGAAAACAGCGAAGCAGTTCGCGAGAGTATGGCTGACAGTGCAGGAACATTAATTCGGCACCGTAGTCGAGAATTGGGCATTTCGAGAAGCTCTCTACAGAGAATTCTCACTGAATTGGCTATCCAGATCTTGCGAATGGGCTTTTTTCTTTCAGGTTTTTTTAGAAGTCAAGTAAGTCCACGACCGCCAACGCCTTAAAAAAGAAAATATGTGAAACAGTCAGAGAAAATTGCAATAAAAGAGGATGTGTATCCGTTGTGCCATTCCATACATAACCCATATCTGTATACTCTATGAATCGTTAAAAATCTGTATTTTGAATCAAAATTACCTTTAGCGTGAATTATGGGACACCCTTTAGTAGGAGATAGAACCGTACTTAAGTTATGAAACGTCAAGGGACAATGTTTCACCCCTTTCTCTGACAGGAAGAATAAGTTCAAAAGAAACCCACTTCAGAAATAAAAATTATTTGCGGGTCAGTAAGACATGTTCCCCCCCCCCCCTTTTTTTTTTCTCTGAACACAAATGAGTTTCATTACACTTTTGAATTTGCTTCAATTAGTTTGAAAAAAAGAGGAAACTTCGTGTCTTAGCAGTGCGAAGAACTCCCTTGAAAAGAGAAGAAAAAATACGGTATACATTGCACCCTTGTTTGTGTCACTGAATGCATTCCATCAAACCAAACAAGTTCTCAATTGAAATACGCAGTCCTATGAGCAGTACAAGGGCGAATACACCATTACTGGTGGTGGTTGAGTGCGCTGGTGCTGCTGTAACACTGACAAATGGGTTAAGTAGATTTCTGAGTAATGCGCGTTTTATTATTATTTTTTTTCTTTTTTCGGTAACAAGAACCGGAGTACTCACATTCCAAGTGCATTACTTGTATTACTTGCGTTTACCCAAGGGAGCCGTAGCGTTGGACTCATCCTTGATTACCACGCTGACTAAAAAAAAAATAATGCCCCTTCTTCAACATCACACTTTCAGGAGGAATTATCCCACCTGCCCGAAACTTTCGCACCCCAATTCGCCGCACTTCTATACACACGGCCGGGTGTCCCACAACAAGCTTGTTTTTATCCAAGAAAAAAATATATATAGCGCGGGGGGTGATTGACCAATCTAGGCCCAATTTGGATCTCAATTACCCTACTTATTTCGAAGTTAAATAACATGAAATCACAAAAGACTTGCTTCCCAGAGAAAAAAAAAAAATAATAAAAACAGTCGGCTGCCGTCCTCAGCGGAACAATTAGGGAGAGGATTAGGAGCAAATGAATTCCCTCATGATGTATATATACATTTTGTTTCCATTGTTAGACCGCAGATAATATGAAACCAAATGCTAATCTTCATGTCATTCGAAGTGTATTCAAAGCGTATTCAGATTCGCCAGCCACCACCCACACTAGCTAACACGAACGGACTTCTTGTAGTTTGAATGGAATGGGAGTTGTTTTTTTTGTTTTTCCCCCACTTACTGGACACAGGTACTCTATATACATGACATGAACTAAGGATTCATTTTGTGAACAGCCATAACAACAACGAGTCGTATGTGTGCTGCATTTGTACACATGACTCATTCGGAATACTGACTGTGAGTTGTTTGATTTTCGGGTCTTTCGCAGGACGTACAAGTGTTTACAAAGAAATCAACAAGCAAACACGTGTATATTTTTTTCGCTTTGCTAGATAGACAGATATCCTAACTGAAGGACAGCTGGTAGATGATGGGATGCCAATATTTCGAGAAATGAATGTCCATAACTTGACTTGGTGTGAGATGTATATTTAAGGACGACAATAATGTAATTGGAATGAAATATGGAGAGAAAATAAATTTGCGGAATGGCGACGTCTAATGATTTCCAGAAATGCAGACCATTAGCGTCGGCAGGGTCATAACCTTAAGGAGTAGGTTTGAGTTTTTCATGTGCGTAGGTTTGGAAAGTGCTCCTACATACAGCTATTGGTGGAAAAATACAGACGATTAGAGGATGTGTTTATGATTCATAACGCAGTTGTTTTTCTACTTTACATAGTTCTCGTCCTTTCATCCGAGAAATCAGGACAAATCATAAAAATAAAAGGCTGCCTTTGGTCAAAAGCTGGCCAAAAACGTGAAAAACAACAACACCAACTTTGCAGTAGCTTTAATTATGAAGGATGCGTTTGCCCCTAGACCAGCGGTTCCCAAAGGGTGCGACACGATTAAATGTAGACTCCCTCATGTTAGGCGATTAGCGACGAAGCAATTTATACGAGTACCTTTCCATGGGGTTGGTCGTGTAACAAACGCAACAGAATTACGATTTTGCTATAAGTCCCTTGCCTTGTTGGCTGACACAGCGACCCAAAAGATCTATTGTATCAAACATGTGTGCAAGGTTTTGTTGAGGATTGGACGAGCGGTTTAATTTACCAAACAGAGTGCCATTGAACCGATGCAGTCTTCGACGATCTTGGATAAAGTTGCGGTTGAGTCCAAGGGCTGACTGTTGGCGAGGATGTTAATTTTTCAATTGTACATCGACTTTTATAGGAAGTTTTAAAGTGAGCAGGGGACGGGCTGATCCTCAAAGGCCGAGCCCATAAAACCGCTGGTTTCGTAGCACCGACGGATCCGTAAATTTTAACGTATTCGACGGGACGAGCAAACCAATAAAATCCCTCGCATTGGACATGGAGGAGGTGTCAAAGTGCGCAGGGGACGAGATGATGCTCAAGGGCCCAACCCATAGAATCAGTTGTTCCCGCCACGTCGACGGATCTGTCAATATTGACGTATTCTATGCCAACTGTCAACGGGTGGAACGTTGCCGTAACGGACCCCCGACGGATTCTAAGGTCCGATTACGAACCATCTGTGATGATGGGTATTTCAAACACCTTCCGAATTGATATCTCACAGAGAAGTGGGCAAGTTCAGCTAGTGGAGTGGCTACTGCTTCTAATGGCGACTGGCGGTACACTTAACCGAGATTCGGTTGAACAGGGGGCAGATTCCGTATAGCAATAATAACGTTTGAATTTTTTTTTGATGACATTGACTTACATTTTGCTCGAATTTGTTCAACTATCGTCAGGTTTCATAACATTTGTGGAAAATAAACCAAATAACGGTTTTAAATTTGTAATTCTTCCACTTGGGTTGCTACTTCTGGAGGTCTATCGTTCGTACAACCGGTTTCGTCTGAAAAACTACACAATGAGTGCCCATGACATGAGCGATCATTACCGAGGAACGGAAGCCCAAACTTTTACTGTTGATTCGAGTAGCTGAAGCTCTGAAATAGAGATGGTCTCTCCTGGAAAGTTATATCAATATTCGGAAGTTGTTCCCTTTTTGTGTGTGGCTTTGCATTAAACAAAGTTAATTCAGAATTTAACAGTCGACAACTTGTTGATATAACAATCAAATATAAGCCTCCCTCCAGCACACAATTCCACAATTTACCACAACAATATAGCACAGGATATGCACTATATCTTATCTGCCTGACCAACCGCGTAAATACGAATTAGAAAATCAAGGATATATGAAATTTGCCACAGATTGCTTAATTGTCTGACAAAATAGAGGCATTGCGTCTATTTTTAGCAATAACTTTTCCCCATAGTCAGTGTAACTAATCGCTCAGCCGAGCGATAGCGATAGTCTCTCGAATATTATTATTTTCCACAAAAGCAGTTGCGTGGATATAATTTCCTCATCCCGGGTGGCGTTAATGTTATAACAGCCCTCCTACAGATGACGTTAAACACTTCATGCTGGAGTCTTTCCATACGAAGTCATGCCGAGGGGAGAACGTACCAAGTAAATACAATTTTTATCACAAACACAAACAAACACACACACACTCGTACATTTGAATTCAATCCGTAGAAATGTATTTTTAGGACTTCCATAGCCGACGAAAAAAGGAACCCTCAACCCCCACCCCCGAGAACAAAGAATATTAAACAAAAGAAACAAAAGGTTCCCTATACCTATAGGTATATAATAATAAGTAGAAAATTGTCACTGCCATTAGGAAATGATAAGCAGCAGCGGCGGCAGCAGCAGCGAGCCGGGTACGAAGAAGCAAAAATTACGCGCGCCTGCAAAAGAATGAATCAGCCCACTCGGAAGGGAATACATTTAAGGGTGGCCACAGTAAGATTATATAGCAGAAGGACACCAACAAAATACACACGCAATTCATTCAGGGTGGCATTTTATTGTGCACGTCCCTTTCTGTTTTTTTTTTTTTTTTTTTTCAATTGAACTCAAATTTTAAGCTTTCCTGGCCGACTTCTGTTTTTATTTTTTTCGTATTAAAAGTTTATCAAACTCGCGCGTACACAATGCCTGCAAATTATACACTACAGAGTGAGCGGAGGGCGTGCTTGAGGGGACTGGGTGGGCTTCGGAAGCCAATTTTCAGTTGCTGATGGGTGTCAATGGAAGAACTGTCATCTGTTCTACGGAAATGCGGGAATAAAGCCATTCACCTGTCGAGAGGACTTCCAAAGTAATACAGTCCTGGCCGTACGAATGCAAACAAAATAAGAAATTTTTTCATGTGAGATAAATGTTAAAGTAGTTGCGGCATTGTACAACTACCGAGTAAGTAGTGTTGCCTCTCTCTTGAAACTGCCTTGTTTCAGATAGTTACATTGCTGGGGGTTTTTAAATGAGTTTGATGACAATCTTTTGGTGCGTTGCAACAAAACGACAGTCTAAAGGTCGAAATAAGCCGCTTTGTTTACCAGTTACACACTCACAATCTTTTGGAATCTGTCACTTTGACAAGTAAGTAAGCTGTCAAAGGCGAATGATAATCGAGGCTGTGGAAAGCACCTGTTGTCGTTTCACTGAGTACTTCAAACTCTTCTTGCAAATGAGTTAACTTTTCACATATAGGGTGGGCCATCTAATGGTTTCTTTTTAAATGATAGGCTATTTTGACACTGACAGCTGTTTCCCGCTCGAAATCTTGCCAGAAAGTCAGTATCGCACCTCCGCGGAACGAAGTGAGTCGCTTTACGCAAGCTTGTGCAAAAAGTGAGATTGGTATGATAGTGGACAAAACTCGGCTGCTGTAGCCGAGAATGTTTGCTCTTACTAATAAAGCCATAATAAAGGGTTTTCCCATGAGAGGTGTTATTGTGAATGACCCGCTATTTCGGTAGCTGTCACTTTTGAAGCTTTTATTCTTTGACATTTGACAAGTAGAAACGCCATTACTAAAAATGGAACGATACACACTTAAACAACGCATTGAAAATTCGTGAGGCTATCGAGGACATAGGGCAGCCACTTTGCGATTTGGTTATGGAAAATTTATGGAAAACGATATGGTCCTGTATGCGTGCTCGTGGTGGCCATTTGGCTTATGTTGTTTTTCATTATTAAAGGGCATACTGGTGCGATTCAGGAGGATTCAATAATTGTGGGTTAGCATTATATTAAGGTTTCTAAACACTTATCTTCATAGAATAAAAAAAAATAAACACCACTTACCTCTTATAAATGTAGACAGGAAGCTTTTCTCTTTATAACGTGCTCTCGATCGATTTGCTTGAACCGTTGTGGGAGGGAAGTCCCTCTTGACACAAGCAAAACAAACACTATAACTAGATTAATTCACTTGAAAACTTAAACACTGAAGAATGTAGCAATTTTTTTTTTGTAATTTTGTTGCTGATGTCGCTACACAAGTGAATTCTATTTTGTAGTGTTTTAATTAAAATTGATTTCTATCTAATTTAACTAATTATTTCGAAATAAATAAAATTTAAATGAAAATAGATTATTTGGAGATTTAACGAAATTAATTTGTGCAATATACAATCGAATACTACGAGCAAGTGAATATAATTGAACTGAAAAGAGAAAGAGAAATTCAATTGATAAATTAGTAAGGAATTTAAATTTTATTTAAATTTAGTAATTAAAAATCTGAAACACTGTCCAGTGACTAAATTAGGAAGCTGCCTCACGTCGTGGACTGTAATCGAGAAAATCAACAAGGCAAAAAAACACACAGGACAAAGCAAAATCTAAAATCTCAATTGGATTCGGACACGTGAACCTATACATACCGCAACATTGACCCCTAAGGATTCGCTGATGCAAGGCAACAGCATGGCTAATAATTGGGTCCACGTGAATTCAAATGTCTCGACCTCTTGTGTAATACTCTGCCCATTTGAATAACTGAAAGCGTTCAATCAGTTGTCCCAATCAATCAATGTGATTCGTAGACGTTGTGACGGTTTTGGGTAGTAATTTGACCTTTACAGACTCCGTTATTTGAGATGTTGTCTGCGTGCGACGCGCGTTGTTGCCGACAGTGTACTGGATGTACATCCCATAAAAAGGGCGTGGCAATCACGCAGTCCGGTGGAGAGCAAGATATTTACATTTTTCAATGGAGCATAGTGCGAAAACGGACCCGTTGTTGGGCCTTGCTTTCATTGAGAGCAACCTTGTCCTGTTCAAATTTCTGACCAAAAAATTGTATTTCCAACACTACAATACCGAAACCACAATTCTGAAAGTAGCGATGTAGTTTGATGCTTCTTCATGAAGCAGGTAATTGAAAAATTAATGAGTAAATGTCATTAAATGCATCAGTGTGCTTAATGAAATGATCTCAGCTTAAATTTGAACCCCGTTGAATATGAAGTGGTTTTCGATACATCGCCTTCGTCCTTTTTGAAGTAGAAGTAATTTAGTTTTGGAGAAATCCCCTCCGAGATGTCAATCCTCGCCCGAAGAAGGCTACCAGCGATTGTGGATTTTGGGAAACTGGTATGGGATGGGAATAAAAAAAACTGAGCATGCAGATAGAGTCCTTGCTCCGATTAGTTTAGCAATTTTGTCAGCGACAACTTTAATCAATTTATTTACTTTATTATCAGTTCCGAATGGGGAATATTTAAAGACTAGTCAGATAAATTCGTAGAATATTCCCGAATTTCCTATTGAGGAATATTTTCCGATTTTATCTGGCTTTTCTATTGCCAAATATTTGTCGAATTTATTTGACTTTCCCATTGCCGAATTTCTTCAAATTCCTGTTGAAAGAAAAACACTTTTGGGGCATTATGGTTGGAATTAGAACAATTCCAAACAAAGTCGTCAAGTCGAGTTTTGCAAAGCGTAAGCAGGTTTGGCAAATGCCAGTGCGTAGACTTACACGAGGAGAACGCGTGGGTACAATTTATGTGCCATATTGTCCATGAACCCCTTGACACCTCAATTTACGAATCAGGAATTAAATAAAAATTAGTGGACAGGTCAGCGTGTGATTTGCATGCGTTCAATTATTTCTTGTTGGGCAATGTTAGGTCTTTGTTAAGCCAGTATTTAGCTCAATGAGATGAGGCCCAAAAAATTCGACCGACAGAATACGCTTCGTCAGAAACGTGATTCGTATTCAAAACATACTGAACTATAATTAACGACTTTTCATTTGGCAAAAAGTCTATTTTGAATATCCAATCAACTTGAAATGTGGACCTACTGTCAATGTCATCTACTAAAAGTGTGATCGGGCCAAGTTTCATCCGAAATATAACACGACCTAGTCCAGAAAGTCATGGATGAGTGGCCAAAGGGCTGATGTGACACACTTTAAGCGTTTAACAACACTTCCAAATGTGTTTGATCTTGCGGGGTCACTTCTCATAAGACTTCCCAATCGCCTGGGAACGTCGACTTGAAAAATTCAGACCAACATTTTCTGTTTTATAGCCGAATTTCACTTCACTTTCGCCCATTCTTTTGGCACACACGCATGACATAACAATTTATCTATAGTTCACAACTAAGAGAGAAAAGAGAGTCCTTCCGTTTCATGATTTAAACGGCAACGCGAGCGATGCACAAACAGACTCAAATCACAATTCCAATGTTAACTATACATTCTAATGACCCATGACGAATTTGCGTCTCTCTCCTCCCCGTCAAAATTTTAATTTGCTTAAAAAAAAAAAAAACAAAAGAACAAACAAACACAGCAACTCTTAGCTTAGAGAATGAAATGCGTGCATACACAAGATACATACATCGCTGTATTCAAGCGGACCGAACGGAAACAAAAAAATTACGTCAGTTATAATGTTTAGACAATCGCCAACAACAACAACTGAACTCGCTTAGTCAACAATAATCTCTCGACAGCAATTAAAGCATGTTCTGTTAGCTACTGACTACTGACACAATATCGGAGATATAGGATAACACTGACCCGGAGTACAGAATATCAGTCATTAGCTTGACTCGCTCGTAAACAATCTAAAAAAAACTGCAGACGGATATGTAGTGATAGCTTGTCACTGAGGAAGAGAACCGAAACCCTGGACTGATAAAGTACACACAACTGAGCGAGATTACGCGGCAAACATTCGTTTTATTTGTGACATAGATATACCGCTGCGAAAGTGCGATTAACAGCCGGCAAATTTGAAATTATGTGAAAGTCTACAGAAATGGACCCTTGTGATAAGATAACTCATGTGAATGTAATTTATCTCAGGCAACTTTTATAGACTCGGACTCGGACTCGGCTCTGACTGTGGTCCTACTGTTTTAATTTTAGAGACTGTCCCTCTGCCAATGTTATCCGAAAATAGCTTGATAGGCTTTGGCGAAAATCACGACGGTTTTTGGGCATGATATAACCGAAACCACCCAAGGGTGAAATTTGATACGTGCTGAGTTTGAAAACTCACAAAAAGGACCGACTGTAACCAAGATCTACTTGGAAGAAAACAAAAATCATCAAATTAATTTGGGGAAAAGTAGAGGGGGTTTCACAAAACAAAGAAAACATTCGAAGCAAGTCGCATTCAATCTTGAAGGCAGGTACTCACCTCCTTCCAACTCAAAGGAAACTTTGATGAACTTTGGTTTGGGTGTATCATTAATACGTTTTTCAAGGAGGCATGATTGGGGCTTTGAAAATGTCCCATCTAGACTGTATTTGCTGTGATAGTTGTTTATTTTCGAAAGTCAGAAAAGAGTGCCAACCTTGCAAGAAAGAGTTTTACTACTTGCGCAGCAATTTTTTAGTAGTTTCTTGTACTTCAAGTGTATGACTCAGAAACCGCGATAACAGCTACTTCATCAGCCAGTTAATCAGTTCAAGTAATAAACAAAATAAAAATAAAAACTGATGACAATGGAGAAAGTGTCACATGGGCCGAATTTCAACAGTCAGCCATTTGAATTAAGGCGATAAAAGTGTTGGTTAGAAATTATCAAAACGAATCAAGTCCGTGCCAAGGAGATCCAGTATGTACTCATTTTTAGCTAAACATTTTGTAGGTCATAATTTTCCATTGGGACCTGATCATAAATGCAAGCCTGTTCAAACTACGAAATTCTTGGAAATGAGTTAGGGGCTGGTTAATTCAAATCTAATAATGTTTATGTAATATTTTGTAGTGTCCAGTTTACAATAACGAAATTTTCCATACAAAAGTACCCATTGTGACCTACAAAGTATTCAGTGTGAAGGTTAAAAATGATTTAAGTTCACAATAACGAAGTAATTTACAATGGAGATAGTTAATAGATGTTGAATGGAATACCAAGTAAGTTCACAATACCGAAGTGATTCACAATGGAGAGAGCTAACAGAAGCAAGTTTCTTTTTAGAATTACAATAGTTTTGAGTAAGTTTAAAAAAAGGGTATTCTGCTCTATTAATTTCGTTTTGTTATTCTGGCCGCAGTCATACACGGCTGCCACCTACCGCTGATGAACTAGGTAAACTGGGCACAAATTTAAGAACTGACCAACTATAGGACTCGTCACAGGTTCAACACAACCATGATGCACTTCCAGTTGAACAGTGTCACTCAACTTGAGCAGCTCGGACATTTTTTTTTCAAATATACGATCTGAAATTCAATCTTTAAAAAATACTCCGTCGACAGCAATTCTGTCGTCGAAATAATAGACATTCACATTGGGGTTTCACACGATAGCTCAGACTAATTGTGAATGATATGCACTATAATGGCTGTAATTTGCCTTCCTCATTATAATCCCATATATCGTAGCCATACAACATCACTTCAACTACAACAGATTGCACTTGAACCGCAATGCCACAATTACTTGATCATACATCACAAAACAGAAACATTTTCTTTCTTTTTTTTTTTTAATTTTCCTGACATTATTATTAGGTCTATGTTTATGTATGCACAAATCTGGAACATCTCCAACACGGCGTTCATTTGAAAGTCCCTATTGCTAGGACAAACATTCGCACGCGCTCTTGAATCGAATTACCAACTACCACTGACTAACAACGAATTTATATCAAATCGTAACTACGTCATTTGGTTTGACCACTATTATTATTTTATTAGTAATTGTACAAACACCAAACGGGCAAACTAGTCAGTTGACTCAACTTGAGTTGTTTAGTCAGTATCTACGGTCGGTGGCGTAGAGTGAGTCATGCGAAGATTATTTTCACAAAATCACCTATAAATATTTATATGACGAGAAATTTTATTGACGACGGTGTATCTCAATGAACATTGCTGTGGCGGTGGATGGCAAACAATTGCAAGTGGTTTCTAACCAAACTGATGGCTCAGTGAATGAGTGATTGAAGTGAGTTGGCTGCATGACAGTTCACTCGAAACATAAATGGAAACAGTGCTATGTAGGAAATGCTACTGATAACGGTTTATTAGTTTCGCTTTCATTCATAACTGAACTGGATTCATTCACTAGGAACGCAACGCAATTTATGGCATGGTCGGTGAGTTCATTGGAACCGAATGCCGCACAGTCTGGATGACTGATATTGACAAACATCATATAAAAGTTGGTAGCAACTTTCTCAGATCACATAATTAGTTTGTAAATAGAAATTGCGGGATGTTGCTGAATTTGAATGCCGGAAAATAAGTAATCGCTTGTGAATTGGCCTCAGTGTAAGGGATGACTTAACCTTTAGATTGCCTGTCAATCAGTCAGCGACTAATAACATTCATACTTCGTGTCCGGGCTAGATTTGACGAGTTCACAATGGCGAAATTTCCCATGCAAAATTGACCACTGTGGCCTAGAAAATATTTTGCGTGAAGTTTAGAAACGATTGCTGGCAACGCCGGTGAAATCCACTTTACTTTCCAGGGATTTATCTAAACTTTGACGTAGTTGTCAATTTATGTGAATTATGAATTTAATGGGAGACGTCATTTTGACACACAGCCGTCGTTTAAAGTCTAAGGACCGTAATCAAGACACCAAGTAATCTCACTCACTCAATAAATGATTGCGCCCGTTATTTTTATACGAAAAATGCTTAGCTTTCGGACGAAGCCATATTTTCAATTTGGCATTATAGATCTGACAGCACGGAGAGAGATTTTCGCTGCTTTTCAGCAGAACTTTGCAACTGAACGGACACTTCCAGAATGTCATTTAAACGTGCCGCGTTTAGTGTTATCTTGTGATTGGACTAAGAGTTACTTTTAATTTAGCAACGGCTCGGATATAAACACTGACAAAAGAATGGCATCACAAATCAAGGGAATTTGACAGTCCTCGCCAAATATCTTCTGAAACTCTTTAGAAATCCCTTTCAGTGGTGCAAAAAATTTAGAAGAAGAACTGATCAATACATCACTGAGCACTGACTGCCCCTAACTTTAAGTGATTTGTGTTGCCGTTTGACGAAGAAGTCCATCTAACAGCAAACTCTCCATGAAATTCCAAATGCCCATATGACAACTGATCATGGATACCGAAATGGGAACAACTCTTCTCGCACAAGTAGAAGAGAACCTCAACTAAGGACACAAATTTCCATCAAGCAGCGATTAGTGAGGTGCGGTTTGTTTTGCCATTTGTACTATTTGGGTGATACCCATAATTGGCCCTAGGTAAAATTAGAACTTGGGTTGCGGCTTGTGCCTTCCTTTGTGATTTCTCTAGTTAAGAGTTGATCCCGCGCACTTATATCAAGTTTCAGCTCGAACACTATGGACAAGGCCTCCACAGACTCTTCGCCCATGGACAAACAAAAAAAAACTCAAAAGTTAACTTAAAACAATAAAAAAAAGGTAACAACTTCATTAGCAACTAGTAAGCACGTTAGGTGGCAATGACACAGCAAACACGGAACAATAAAAGACACCAGCAGTTATGGGCCAATTCGTTTCTAAGACGCCACGGCCTGCTTTGTGCGATTTGTACTTATTTTGCATTTTCTCTAGTCACATGGTGTCGTCACTTCTTTCATTTAATTTCGTTGTCATAACCGGTGACAGTGGTTAAGTTTCTGTGGACTAATTAAAAAAAACGACCTACTGAAAAGAGGTAACTATGCCTCTGGTGAGAGCTGGAAATCATCGTTAAAAGACCATGCACATGAAGACATTGAAAAATAGAGCAATTAAGTTAAGTGACAGACCATCGACGAGGAACAGTGGGAGGACAGTGGCAAACCGAGGTGCACTCGATGCACCCCCCCCCCCCCCATGTGCCATTTGAAGGTAGCATTTCAAGAGACGAGATGCGGCAAGATCTCCGCATTACTAAAGTAAAAAGACAGACGACGACGACCACACCTTTGGAACAAAGGAAACTCTCACCCTCGCAGCTCCTTACACTTAATTAGTCGAATTGCGCCTCCACATCATTTGCTTTTCATCCCTCAATAAAATCCCTATAACTACGAGTCGACAATCAGAATCAGAGGTATACTACATTCGAAATACAGTTGAAAATCAAATTTCCAAACTATACACACCGTTTTTCTTTTTTTGTGGGGGGTGGGTGGTTGGGCATTAACTGGGGATTTGCGCCTTGAGTGTATTGAAAAGTGAAAAACACGAGGCGGCATTTTAGTAAATTGTATCGTATATACGACCTATTAAAATCGGAATAACGCCAAACGTTGCCGATGCTAGGTAGGTATATAGAACGTGCGACCAGGCGAAACAAAGCGCGTGTGTTCATTTTTGGCACTTTAGGCATTAGGGGATGGTTGGGCAATTTAATGGTAAATTTTCTGCAAACAAACTGTTGCCACTTTTAAGTAGATTTTGTCTGTTTTTTCCCCACGCCACCAAGCCATACCCCTGGATGAGTGTGTGCGTGGTTATAGGCCCACCATCTTGCACCCACTCTTGTAATAAATTTCATGTATAGTTATAGAAAAATCCTTCAATTGCGCCGAATCTTATAATTCGTGTTCGCATATTTCGCTCTCATGTTGCCACCACATACACAAACACACACACACACAGTCAAAGAGTCAGACGAAATGTGAAACATCCTTTAATGTCATTTTATACCGGCGGTCTCTGGAAAGGAAATTTTAATTTTTCCTACTGTTGTGTGGGTGTAGCCTGCAAGTGGGTGGTTGGCCGCATTTCTGCTGTGCGTGCGTTCATAATCAACTCGGAACTGAAATCATTTTGCCAATAATTGCAATTTGATTGTCAAATTGTTAAGAAATATCACACAGAGTTTTGGGCTGACAAGCGAGAATTTGTCCCCACATTTTCACAAACCCACACACCTACACAAAAAGCGAGAGAGAGAGAGAGAGAATCGCAGTAGGAATAGGAATAGCCGCCGCCCCATACCTACCTACGGACACGGAGGAAAATTTCGGCAGCAGAAAGAGTTTTCGTTACAAGCGTCTACCAGAGGAGGTGCATCCAGTTCTCCACCGAGACAAGCCCGATGCATACCCCGCCCAAATAGACCCGATGTCGCAGCAATAAGCCGATGAAGACATTTGCCGAATTAAATTCATGCGTTTGTTACACACTTTTAGTATCCGATAAAGGCCGCTGCAATAGGAAAGGCAAATCATCAGACATTTTGTTGCAAGATCATATCACACCCTTAATTTGCCGCACGCTGTCGCTTTCTCTCCCTTCGATTGCACGATAGCGCATATACATATATCTATATATCAGAGGGGACGGACTGAAATTAGTTTCGAAAAGACGAGGGCACAACTACTGACGAGGGGGTCATCGAAGCAAACGCACAGCTCGCAGCAAATTGCTCATTCAACACAAATCTAATATCGAGCTGACACAATTCAGTGCGAATGCTAATTTCGCATGCGTTTGTTGTACGCACAAAGAACGAAATGTCGCCAACTGATAAAATATGCATAGACGTACATCCATCACGACAAAACAACTAAGGGATAAGGGCTTCCGACCAACTAAACGATACACAACCGCTGCTGCTGGCGATAGCTTTGACATCGCTCCGCGATAAGTAACTAAGTTCACTGGCTATACTTGAGATTTGCATTGCCTTTGTTGCCACACAAAGATGATGATACTGGGCATTCATAACATGTTGCGGTTTGTTTGAAAGCGAAAGCCGGCTTCTAGACGATTTCAAATTGAAAAAAAAACAGTGGAAGCTCTTCGATGCTCGTCCTAGTTGTCCAATCAAGAAGTACCATTGTTAGCTACTCCAACCGATGGTCACCCTACCGGCTGCTGAACATCTGAGTGGGGGACATTAAAGAGAGGACCTACTATCGAACTGAGACCCGATTTTTTATTGGACACAAAGTTGGATTGGCTTTTAGTTGTCGGCTTTGTCGGTATGAATTCAGGGAAAGTATTTTTTCCACTGCGAACGTGTGACTAAAATTCGAAATCCGTATAACTGCCAGAAGAGCTCTTCTCAATTGTTCATCCCTTCCATTCGCCACACAAAATAGAAAAATCACACGAATGGTAGTGAGATGTTAGGTTTAAGGTCCTTACGGACCTGTGTTGCCAATTTATTTATTTTTTAAGAGCAGTATGACGAACTGGTCGTGTATTAGGAGTTTCCCAACGAAATACTTTACCAATAGGGGCGGCTTGACCTCGGAACATGGCGGAGGCGATCAAGGCCGTTCTCCTCGAGTCCTCCAAGGGAGCGCCTACGACGAGGGGAAGAACTTCTTGGCAAGCATTCAATCCCGGCATGAGTTCGAACAATTTCGGACGAAGCAGGCTGCGGACAACGGGCACTGGTATCTACGAAGATCGTGATCCTACCTCGCGACAAACCCAAGTAAATGCACAGCACCGGCAAATCGGCTTCAAGTCCGATTTGCCAAAAAATTGCACTACATCAGAAATGAAGCGAGGTACTACGCTTAGTGGAGCCTTGTCACGAGACTGAGACACTAAGAAACTGGATAAATCAGACCCCGATCACCCCAATTCTGCTCTATATATCCGCTGTGGAAAAGCCTTATCAGAATCAATAGAATCGATGTGTAATTTCTGTTCGGCAGTCGAGATTCATATAAAAATAGGAGGAGACACTTTTCAGAGTGTCACCACATTTGATAAAACGTCAACGGTCCCTCGCAACTATGAATTGAGAAACAAAAAAAAACACCAACTTTCGTTGTGTCAACACTTCCTTCCGAGTTTTGCATAATACGCACGAGTATGTCAGATGCAACAAATTATCAACAAATTATGCACCAGCTACTTATACACCTTGCGTACCACCGAATCGGCATTAATCATGAAGAGTCATAACCTAAAGCCAGTAAGAGGATTTGTTCAGTGGCAGGCTGTGGTGAATCATTCTTCTTGATTTCACAACGGAATTCTTCGTGAATTTTGTTTTGAATGGGCACATGTAGGGACGCACACAACAGGAAACCAGTTTTAGAGTTGTTGCGCTTTGAATGGCGATGTGAAAACGCGCATTTTTCGCCAAGACAACCTTGAAAGGGCGTCACTGTAGATACACACATCATTGATGGATAAATTTTGAACCACGATTTCATGCTTATAGTTGTCGGTATAGATTGACTGCAAATGCGGAATATTCCACGGCATGTGGAATGAGATCAACGAACTCTTTGTCTAAAAAGTAGCGTTCGAAAGTTTGCCACATCACTCACTTTGCCTGGTCCTTCAAAGAATGATGCTGGCAATTTGTTGCAAATCAAAGTAAAGAAGAAAGCATTCCACGACGCCCTCCCGTCCAACCGCAGAGCTGGATAGACGCAAATCAAAGCCCACTCACAGCAAAGTGGGCGCTGGAAAGCAAGTGCCAACACACAAACTAACCTAATGTATGCATGCAAACCGCAACTCTTGCTGGCTCGGTGGGGATCAGTTTTTGTCGCCTCAACAGATTGATTAAAAAAAAAACCCCGATAACGTTTAAATTTCAAAAGGACAACATGTTGTGAGGGAAGGAACAGTTCCTTGAAGCGCATTTATATAGAAGAACAGGCAACGCTGCTACAGTTGGGGAGTTTCTAACCAAACGCCGGAGCAGCTGCTAAATCTGGATGTGGCTGCATTGACAACGAGATTGACAAGTTCCTATACCGTGAAATCTGTCCGATACACGGCAGCTACGTTGTTTCCAGCCCAAGCGCTCTGACGTTTGCGTGTTGCCCCTAAATGCGAGCGAAAGTGCTACGACAGGTTTAGTTGGACACAATTGAAATGATGCTTCAGACCCACTCCGCAATTGTAAGAGACAATGTCAACCGGACGAACGACAAAATGTATGTTCAACAAATTGAGCATTCAAATTAGTAAGAACCGTGTCGGTCAGCAGAAAACATACAATTTGTCGCTGCCGGCTAATCTGTTGATTGTGTTGCTGCTGCTGGTGTGCCTATTTCATTGTACACCATAGCCAGTGCGAGAGCCAGCGACAAAGTTGTTGTAAACCAGAGTGCAACTATGTAAGCTGAGCGTATCCTCCTAAGCAGCAAGGCACACATTAACTAATCAAACTGAAGGACAAAACCAGCTATACGATCAACGAACGAGACTATCAAGAGGGCGCAATGACCGCAAAATGTCAGTTGAGCTCAGTGCAAGGCACAATTCTCCAGTCTCCAGCTCCGCATCACACACAATCGAATTTCTTTTTCGCCGACGATACAATAATCATTTTCCCCAAACAAAGGCCGCCGATTTGCGCTCATTCAAATATATTTTATTATTAATTTCCGCACACACAATGCGAACGGATGCAGCATGGACAGACTACGTACCTCTACCTACCCAGTTATTTGAGAAGGAAAAAAAAATTGTCTTCACCAAGGAATTTTTCCCTTTAGAAAAGCGGCAACCCTACGAGAGAGAAAAAAAAATAATAAACAGAATTTCAACTTGCTGTTGCATACAACTTGTGCATGTGTGTGAGTGTGCGTGGAACTCCTATCTACCCAATACCCATTGTGGAGGCTATGGCTATGAAAGACTATTAGGCATTTAGCGACTTTTAATGCACTTTCAACAAATGAAATGATTAAGACCAGCTCAGCCCAGATGGATGTGCTTTAATTGAAAAATGCATTCACAATTGCGTGTTGTTTTCGATGCAGAGGCAACCTTTAGACAGGTCGCGACAGGAAAAAAAAGCAGGGAAATTCCTTCTTTTTTTTTTTTTTGTTTGCTGACCTCGCCTGTTTTAAGAGATTGAAGAATTTCGAGACTAGTGGTCTCGTTCACTCGCCCAGGCACGCATATCTCTAGAGGGGCCAATGTTTTTTCTCTCAATTCGACATGTTATTGAATTTTGATTTACATACATACTGTGTGTAGTTCCTTTGTACTAACCTAGAGGGATTTTCTGTGTCGAATTGCTGTGAAGTCCTCAATTAAATTCGTACTGCGATGATTGGCATGGCTTTTAGCATTTTTGTTGAAGGTTGAAAAAAGCACTACGCACAACGAATTGCAATTGAATGTTGGTAAACTCGATGGTAGGTCACTCTCACGCGGTTTGTTACACTTTCTAATTGTTGTTGGCTGGTTGATGATGGCTTGTGCGTGCGTGTGTATGAGTGAGTTTGGTACGTTTCGATTTACATCACATAAATTTTCGCAGTTTAATTCAAACAACCATACGACCGAATTGATTGATTCGGAGGAGAAAACGAATAAAGGAACTCAAACACAAAACTGCAATTCATTTAGGACACAAAACACCTTATTTTTCGAAATTCAATTTCGAAACATCACTTGCACTGCTCTTGTCAAAAAAGTCACTCGAATTAAATTTGTTTTTTTTTCTGCTTCTCTTTTTTCTTGTGTGTGTTCTTTGAAGTTACGTGAAACTACACCCGTTTTTTCGGATATTACTTTATTTATTAGCTGTGTTCAAGTGCGAGAAGGGGAAAAACAGGAGAACGAACGAGAACCAAAATACTATATCACACGCCGCTACTTCAATGGAACACTCCGCTTGCAGTTGATAACCGGACTGAGATCTAAAAATCCCATGAACCAGTAGGTTTCCGTTTGGGTTTCTTCTGTAGAGAATGCAAGGCACGCATGGAAGTATGCTCTTCTCTATCCGTGCGGTGGGAGCAAACAGCAACGGTGGTTACTTGTTCGACTATGCGTGCGAGTGACGTGCAATATGATGTTGACTCTATTGGCAGTAATTTTCGATGGTCTTATTTCTTTATGTTAGAAGGGGATGGATAGTGTGATGGTGGTCCATTACTAGACTGTGTATCTTCGTCTTACACGGGTGACGGCTGACGGGTGTTTAATTTCAAAAGGTAGGTCGAGTGCAGATATGTTGTGAGGCATGAGGCATGAATTTAAAGGAATATCCCATCTCAACAAAAATGATTTGAAAATCATTTTTTCTTTGACAAATAGTGGAAACAATAATGAATAAAAATAAAGAATCCACCTATATCGTTTAATCATTTACTTGGGAATATTTAAAAAAAGTGGGTATAATATCAATACAATAAGTTGAGTAGGTACCGACCGAAAACTTAAAGAAAATGACATTCATATCCGCATTAAATAATACACTCAATTCGGTTTTTACACGAATTTTTTTTACATGGATTTCATTTAACACGAATCGAGGAAAAAATTTTATTCTCTTTTTACACGATTTGATTTGAAATAACACGAAAGTAACGGTAAAAAAACTGAAATTTTGTTTTTCAGAATTTCCATTTGTAGGGGATTCCCATAATACACACATACATATTATCATCCCATACAGTATCTTTTTTTACACGAATTATTTTTACACGAATTTTTTGGGAACGTATCTATCGTGTAAAAACAGAATTAAGTGTACTGTGTTTTCAGAAGTTTTAAAAAAGGGTAAATTTCAAACACGACGTTTTGTATTTCGAAATTTAAAAATTTTCCATTATAGTCCAAAGCTGATTACAATTGAACAGCACTGCACTGGTTGCAGTAGCACAATTAGTTAAGATGTAAACGGCAACTTAAATCCAAACGAAAATCCAATTGCTATTCATGCTTTCGGATTATGGAGTTTTCGAAAATAAAATACGGTCCAAACAACAATCAAAGATAAAGGAAGTAAGCTTTGAGGACACGATTTCAGCTGTCGAAGGAAATCTCTAGGATGAAGTGAAAATCATTTCTAGATTTAATTAGAATCTACAAAATTTCGTTTGTTCAAATAACATTCAGAGATAAGGCAAGTAAGGACATAAATTCAGCTGTCAAAGAAGGTCCCGAGAATTAAGTGAACAACATTTCTAGATTTCGAATTATGTCAAATTACGAAAAACCAATATCAGAGCGAAAAAGGCCTTAGCCCAAGCAGTATCAATAAAAGCAGGTCAAAAATTCGGCAACCGATCTAGCCATTATTGTCATTGAAAATGTTTTCATTTAATATGGTTTTCCATTGGTCGTCGCGGTGAATATTGATATAAAATGAAATGCAAACAATTACCCAAGTCTATCACACCAAGCAACTCTGCAGCCACATTTTTACCCTTCTATTTTACTTGAAAATAGTCTTCCATTGCAGTTCCATGTAGTTTGTGTTGGTAGATTTTTAGCAATGACATCACACATTCTGTTTAAAAGAAAACGGCAAAAAACCTAATTGAAATATGCGCCAATGTACGATCCCACATAATCTTTTACCAACCCTTGCGAGTCTACACCGAAAAATATTGCTTCTGCTGTACCCAATCTACTACATCCAAATTTTTAAATTAGTGGTCTGGTATTACTGGTCCGAATGACTTTTGCGAAAGTTCAGTTCAGTTGCACGATCGTTTCAGGCCAAGTTCTTTTTTTATTTAAATTTTATAAAGTTGTGCATTTAAATGATTTCAAACAAGCTGTATTGTTTTCTGTTAGTTGAATATTCGTGGTTTACAGTGGTATATGCTTTGTTTTGATAACTTGTGTAGAAATGTGAATTCAAGTGAGTTTTAAATTTTATCAATAGACCTGCGCGCATTCACGGTAAATGCAGTTGGATTATTTAAATCTCAATATTTGTGGTGTTCAGTGATAGAGGAATGTGTTTTCGATTGTGTTTCAATATCATCAGTGCAGTTGAAATATTTAAAACAACTGCCAGGATTGGGTGAGTTTTTAACATGCATTTTTTTTTTAAGTATGTAAGACCAAAATAACCAAAACAAAGCGTAGGAAGCCTTAAGAAACATGTGTTCTGTGGGCCTTACTAATAATAATTTTTAACCTCCACACTAAATATTTTGTAGGTCACAATGTGCAATTTAGTATGGGAAATTTCGCTATTGTGAGTTCGAAAAAATTTGTCTGGACACTAAAACTGATTATTGGTATCGCGGTGTGTGTTCCCCTTGGATATGGGAATTTCATATGGGTCTGCTTTGGTCCTAGATAATAGCTGTTTTTTATTATCAGCTATGACCCATATAGATCATCGATTTACATGCAATTACAACAACAGCACATGATCCTGCTTCTCATCGAGATCATGAATCATGATCTGAAAATTATTTCCACTATTTCCCACTAGATGGCTTGTTTCATTTTTAAGTGTTGGTGTGCCTGCAAACGATAGCCACACAATCACGTTGCCAGACTAAAAAGTGGAACAAAAAAAAATTAATTGATTTTTTTCGCATTCGGGTTCCGAGTTATTTTTTTTTCGTTCTTTAAAGGTATATGCAGACCAGCCAAACACTTGATAAACAATTAAATACCTACATATTTCATAAATATTTCTTAAACATTTATTAAACAAAACAATTTTTATGCAATGTGTTGCTGGTTTGAAAACATTTATGAAATGTTTCACAGTTTCCCAATCGTGATGGGAAATAATTTTTGTTTTACAAGTTTCCCTGAAAGTGAGCGTTTTTTTTCGATTATTTGTAAATAAAATACAAATATCAAGAAAAGCTTGGAATACCTAATGAGAAAGTGATGAATGAATCAATTATTTGAATTAAATCACGTGTCGCGTGATTCCCGAGACCAAAATTAAAATAATAACTTTACTCGCTGCTAATTATAATCCTACCACATATTTTTCTTCTTATCCAAAAAAGGATGAAATGTCATGTGCCTTGTGTGACGTCACGTTGAGGAGAATATTCGCAATATGGCTGGTGGCAATATGAAGTTTGTAATACCCCTTTATTATCTGCTTTGTTTTTGAAAGCAACTGTTGCCATAATTCAGAAATTAAACTTTTCAATGATCCATATTGTTTTATTATCGTGATCTGATCCGGATCAGATCATGCTGATAATAAAATACGGCTATTATCCCTAGATATTATTTTAGCAGATAAAAGCGGCCGAGGGCAGTTTTACAGTGTCCCTAACAGTAGGTATATATTTGAATTTTTCTAATCAATTGATTTTTTTTTTCCAAATTTTAAGTGAGTTATATAGTTAAAGTTACTAACATACCTACCCCATCTGTAATTTGAATCTTTTTCCTATTGAACGTTCTGCGGGGGCTCTTCTTTTATCATCTTTTTTGTTTTTGATACCACGTTTAGAGCAGTGCAAATGCAAGCGGTCTATATAGGTAGGTACTGCGACTGCTCAGTTTCGTTAATTGTTCTGTCACTTGCCCCAGCTTGCAAAATAACAATTTCTAATTTGCTGATTGGTCGCTTGAATAAATATTTAATTGACGTTTATGTTGACATTTCGAAGCGTCATAATTCATAATAAACCGCAAAAATGCAAAAATCTAGTCCTAGTACCTGGTCCCGACAAATCCAGTTTACGTTTTGCATGAACTAGGTATCCGAACGTTGCCATTGTTATCCAAACAGCTAAATTTGCATTAGCATACACCTTCGCCGATTATTCGCTACTTAGGCAAATGACAGTTGATAAAGAAAACTTAATGTGACACTAGCTCCTCCTGTACTCAATTCACATATTCGAAAAGCTAGCTATCTTAAGTAGACTTGATTGTTCTAGACTAGATGCACTCTGAACGCAAAAATTAGGTCGGTTGGAATGTCACTTCTCCTACGTCATATCAACTGAGAACTTAGTACTTGGTCGCAGTATTATCGACTGGATTCGTCGACTACCCGTCCATGAAAGTTAAATTAAAAAACTGTTCACGTGATCAATCTAGGCCAATCATAACAGAGACGAATCAAGTTAGCTAGCTGTCAGATTTACAGATTATTGAACGTCCCCAACTTGATCTAGTTATCTTAAGTAGACTAGATTCATCGGTAACATCACTTTTTCATAACTCCGCCACAAATATGAACTGTCCTTGACCCCTTCAAAAACGTCAACTAAAAAAACTGTTCGCGCGACCAATCGAAGCTAATCATCAGCTGTCAGATTTACAGATTATTGAACGTCCCCAACTTGATCTATTTATCTTAAGTAGACTAGATTGATCTTAAACGTCCCCAATGCCTTCAATTCAGACTTGCTTAATTTTTGTTTGTAGGTAATAAAAACGCCACACTTTTTTTATTTAGTACAATTTAAAATTTAATTCATTTAAACAAAATTTCGAAGTAAACCAGATGTTTAAAAAAAAAACAAAAATTCATATGAACATATCGCTTATGATGACACAAGTTTAATAAATTCTTTATGTTAAATTAATAAATCAATTAACATTCAATCAGTTACCTGTCAATATAATTTTGTGAATAAGTTTATAACGTTTGCATATATATTATTTGTCTTTAAAATATATTTATTTTTCTTTAAATTGTTAACAAGATTTTCGCACACACATAACTCCAGTGTTTGTCTAAATTAATGGTTATATGCATATATGTTTTGAGTGTGTTCTATATATTATATATAAGATACTCGTATATATATAAATAAATAGTTAGGCAATACATATTTAGTTTTTATTGTTTTTACTTTGAATTGACAGACTGACGGACCGACGACAAGTGAACTACATATATATAGTAAGTTGAGGTTAGAATACATTGATATACAGATTAACCTTTTTATGAACAACAACCGAATAGAAAGAGAGAGAGAGAGAGAGAGAGCAAAACACTCAACTTGTGATATACTATGTATGTTCTTGCCTATGTGTAACCCTTGCAACATTGCCTTTCTTTTGGAATTTAAAAGTCCGAATAGGGAAGACTGGCGGCCAACTGCTTTTGGGCGACTGGTATCGGGCGATAAGGCTCTTGTTTCCTACCACCCCATCCGCGTGCTGACACATTGAAGTTCTGACAATGGGACAAGTCTACCGATGACACCCGGGAGCTGGCCGATTGTGAGCTCTCGTTGTTGAGGGCGTAGTTCCCACCGCCGCCATACGATGGATTGTATGGCTTGTAGTCTTGATTGGGGAACTGCTGCGATGGCGGCCGAGATGACGCTGGAGTTGTGTAGTTCGAGCCGCCGTATGATGGTGCCTGATTCGGGGGCGATGAGATTGGGTAGTTCTGCTTGTGTTGGACGTTGTTGGCGGCACCGAATGGGATCGGTGAAGCGTTGCGGACTTTGCCTGCCAGAGATGGAACGGCCAATGGGCGTTGTTGGTACGGGGCCTGATATGATGGAGTCGATTCGGTTTGTTCGAATTTAGCCAGTTTGTCATAGGACAAGGGCGACGGGTTGAAGTTCACTGGCGCCGGCTGAGCGGACGGCGATTGTTGTTGTTGATAGACAGATGGAGCCCACGACTGTTGCTTTGGTGGCTGTGCCCTAGAGAAGGGCTGTGGCGATTGCGACTGATAGAATGCAGCTGCTGCAGCTGGCTTCGTTACTGGGAAGCCAGAGTAGGGCTTGCTTTCTTCCGGAACTGGATAGCTCGATGGGGGTTGATACACCGGGAAGCCGCCCTTCGGGGTGTATGCAGATGCCACCGGTGGTGGTGCGTAACTCTCAAGTGGGATCTCCCTTGGCACATACAGCTCTGCAAAGAGAACAAAATAAGAAGGAGAAAGAGAGCGCAGAGAATGTAAACGAGAAATTGCCAAATTTGACAATTAAACAAGAAAAAAAACAACTGTATTTAGTGTCAGTAATGGTGACAGTTTGAGGGGGGACATACTGCATGCACAAGTCGTGAGAACTAAATTATTAGTCAATCCTAAAGAATGGTGAACTTGAAATGAGAGCAAAGCATTCAGTGAGTGTGTGTTTGTTTGTGTTTTTTTTGGGAGGAAATAACATTAACATTGTGTTAGCCAAGTTTTTCAGGCAGGATCATCGTTTGTGTCTTGCCTGGTTGTTGTTCATTGTCCTGCTGGTTCTCCTGGTTTTCGTCATCCTCTACAACCCGCTTGAATTGGTACCGTTCATCTTCCAGTGGCTTTTTTTCCTGACCCAGCGATGCTTCGTATTCCCTCTGTTGGTGTACGTTCTTCTCATGGGGAGTAAGAATTTTGGGTTTTTTAGCGATTGGCTTGATAATGTTCTGAGTCTCTGCGGCCAGTTTTTCTGCCGCAGACTGCTGTTCGAATGTCGAAATTAGATCTCTAACAGGCACCTTGATGTAGTCCTCTTCCTCTTCGGTTGCTTTGTTGCTCTCACTTTGAATCGTTGACTCATTTTTAATACTGGTGGTTTGTGTCTGGGCTTGGGTCTCACAACTCTTGCTTTTGCCATACCCATCCGGTGGCAGAGTTGGAGGCGGCTGCTGTTCTTCATGGACGATTTTTGCCGCACTGTAATGATGTTCTTGCTGTTGTTGCTGCTGCATCTTGTGAACCTCTTCTCTATGACGGGTATACTCAGAGTACTGCTGATATTGTTGCTGTTGCTGGTTCTGGTGCAGCATTTCTCGCCTTTCGACGCCTTCCAGGGCGGTCTGTAGCTCTTGAATGGCACTGTCATAGTTGAGCAAGCTATTCTTAGCTTCCGACACTATAAGCTCTGGGGAGCGAGCCAGACAGTTGGTCAATTGGTGTTGCTGCTGTTGCAGAGGCAACGCCAATTTCGTCCTCTCCATTAGACGGATTATTTCGTCTTCGTCATTACGAATTAGGTCCTCGCATTTCTTTGCAGCGCTGCTAACTTGATCGATTTTGGTAATAGCTTCGAGTTGCTCCTCAACCGTTGTCGTCGATGTTGATGTATTAAAAGAAGCAAAAGCCGATGATGATGATGATAAGACTAATTTGTTTGTATGTGTTTTTTTTATAGTTAAATGATGAAGTTATAGACAAAGTTGATGAAGAAATGAAGAATTGCATAAAATAAGTGAAGAAAGAAATAAAGAAATACATTTTAGATTAACTCTGGCTTGGATATAGTAAAAGGCCTTCTGAAGGCCCTAGTTCGTTTTATTGTTTGGGTGTGTTTTTTCAAGTTCGTAAGGGGGGTAGTTGTTAAATGTTCACCTGGAGCTGGTTTCTTAGCGGCAGGAATGTATGGAACGAGGGCTGTGCTGGTCTTATTTCAACTCGAAGTGAACTTGTTCAAAAAAGATAGGTGAGAGCGAGACTACCCTCGGGTTTGGGTGTAGTTAAGCGCGATGCTTGGTAAACCACAAGCCAACTTAAAGCAATCGATATGCTTTCTGTCAGGTTAAACATAAAAATGACTGTGTTTTCGTTTTCTGTTAAACATTGCAGGCTGAGCGCTAGAATTTCTTTTAAAGCGGAATCGGACAGCCTTTTTGTACGTCGTACTCGAACCACTCGCATGTTTCACCAATATGTGTGACAAATCGCTGTATTTGGTCGTAGGTCTGTCCCTTATCAGTACTCGGAATCTTACAACAAATTATGCAAGTACAGTGCACCCATGCGGAACGAATACCTTTCTGAGTGTGAAATCGGTTGCAGCGTGAAGTTCAGTATCAAAAATCATTGCTCTTTACGTTGTCCGTGGTCGGAGTGCCCTGAGCTTGAGCTTGAACCTGAACTCAAAGTAGAAAGATGACGAACCTCTTGTAGTCGTTTGCGGCATTTTCTTTCGACGAAAGCTTGTCAGGGTTAGTTTCGTGTTTCAGTTCGATTGTGTTTGATATGACTGTCATTTTTAAGTGCTCTTTGCTCTTCCAAAAGAGGAAGAGGTAAATGTACTAGATTGAATAAACGGTGTTGTCGACAGTCCAAATGACAGAACACACGTGAGATACTTTAACATAGTTGGAGCTGAGATTCAGAGAGTCAAGTCAGGGAGCTGTAAAAGGGAAGTACGTTCCTGATGTCACCGGAATATTCGGCCCCTTTCGTTACAAATTTTGTCGAAAACCGGAAACATAGAACTTGGCATAGTTTCATAAAAAGCTGCACCGGTTGTACTCCGAGAGGCACGTGAAATATGATGGTCTATCTTGAACGACTCTATCGATAAAGGAAATCAAGCCGGCGTATTGTGTCCCTTTGAACAGATTGCACTCAAAGGAATAATGGCCTCGATTTTTTTTCACGAGGAACTTCCTTTAATTTGAACGATGAAAAGACTTAGCAGATCCAGGGTACTCTATGCGAGTACACTATCAACCTAGTTCATCTATCGATTTTAAAGTGTCCAAGCTGTATGTGGTGAAAAATTCATCTTAAACTAATTACCCGACTTCAAACTCACCTTTGGGCAAAGCGACAGCTGGAGCCTTCCATCCTTGAGGTATGCTTGGCTTGTATGCCAAATCACGTTGATTGTTATAGCCCAGTGGTTTCGTCTGAGGAGCTTTCGGCTGAGCTGGCTTCTTAAAAAGAAAACAAATTGTATTACAAAAGGGGAAAAAGTGCAACTACTCTTAAAATTTAAATGAAAGTGTATAAATTAGGTGTGTTAGGTATAGAGATAGGTGTGTAGAAAGTGACAGGTTTAGATAGATATGCAACAAAAGTATTATATACTCTCTCTCACTTGAATTGGTGTCGGTGTAACTGATATTTGTGGTGCCTGTTGATATTCATAGGTTCCATATTGTGGATGTTGTCCACCATATAAATCATATGGTGCGTGTTTGTTTACCTCTTGAAAAGCGTTACTAGCCGATCCTGTCTCCAGGGCAGCTTCCCATGGCGACTTGACAATCTTCAAGCTCGGCTGGCTGTACTTGTCTTGGATTTGGTCCTGTTGCATATTCAATTGGACACGATGTATGCCAACGTCCGAGTATGCCGGCACCATGCTCGGC
Organism: Cheilosia impressa; assembly: GCA_948293265.1. NCBI lineage: Eukaryota > Metazoa > Arthropoda > Insecta > Diptera > Syrphidae > Cheilosia > Cheilosia impressa. The sequence goes on along the minus strand of OX411885.1, from coordinate 6,644,412 downwards.
GAGGTCGGCTTATAGGGCTGATGGTCTGGAATGCCCGATGGACTCTGGGTGCCAGCATTGGTCTCATCGACGATCCATTTCTCGGCTTTCCTACGACGTTTAGCGAAGAGTTCAGCGCCTTGAATTTGTGTGTGTTGTTTGGGAAAGCATAAATCGTATTAGTAATGGTCGTATATAAAAGTAACAGTTGATGGAATGAATATGGAGAAAAGAAGAAGCTTGTATAGGGATACTTGTCAAAGCTATAAGCACTCAAGCCGATGAATTGATGCTAAGATGGAGATGTAAACTATTTGGCGCACTGAATGAAGCCACTCCCCCACAAAGCCTAAATCATTGTGCATAACATAAGCCTAAATGAGTCTAGAATGTACAGCGAGGGATGTCAAAAGTTTAACAAGCTCTTATGTCGTTTTCCATTGGATAAAAAGAAGCGTCCGGGAGAGTCCGGAATCGAAAAAAATCACTTCTGAAACGGTTCCATTGGCACAAAAAATACTCTTCTGGTGATTCTGAGAAGAGAATTTCGCTTCTCGATTTGAAGTCAGAATCCACTTAAGAAGAACTCACACAAGTGCAATTTATGTATTTATTACAAGTCAGTTGACAGCAGCCGTAGAATATTTTTTTGGCATTTCACCAATACTTTTGTGGATTCTTTCAGAAGCAGTTTTGCTGTTCGATTGGATTTTAGAATGAGTGAAACCAATGGAAAACGACCTTAGAGTGCCAGAAAAATTAAAATTCTTAAACCTGCCGTGGTATATTAGCGAAACGTCACGTCATTCTTAATCAGCGCAGGCTACACTTGTTGTTACACACAATTTATATCCAGAGAGATTTTATGTCAAATGCCTGACAGGTAAATTACTCGGTTTTTTCTGTAAACGCTTTGTTTACTGAAAGTTGTTTGAAAATTGCCATCAGAAGGACATACGAAAGAGGGGGAAAAGTACAAATAAAAACCTGTTGCCTTTGTGGTTTACTTTCTGACAGGGAAATCTCAAACAAATGTCAGATATGTCCCTTCAAGGGAAATATACATTTCGCCTTAATGTCAAACAATGTCTGCTGATGAATAAGCGGTGTTTTTCGAGACTATAATTCCAACAAAAGTGTTTCTAAACGAATTGTTGTTTTCCCAAACATCATTACACATTTGACGTTAGCTTGTGCAATGCGCACTACCTCTCCATAGACGTCAACTGAAAAAGCTGTTTGCGTGACCAAACCGAAACTCATCAATCAAACAGCTGTCAGACTTACTGACTTTGTCACTTCCATCACAGTTGACAGCTGGCCGACAGCATTTATTTTTTGTGGTACCTCGCACGGATTATTAGGAGAAAAGAAAATGCAAGTTGATGGTCTTAAGTATATCTTGACAGCCAATGTCAATGTCGTTTGCAATGTCAAAATAAATTTTCAATGTTTAATGGAAACACGTAAGGAGCTTTAAAAAACATCGGGCAAGACTTCTGTTAAAGACATTTTATTTCTCAATTAGAATTGAGTAAGATCCATCAGGTTATTTGGTTTGACAGCTTCTCAATGTTTGAACATGTAACAGCTACCTATGGCATATGTCAAGTCGACAATGGACTTTCTTATTTTAAATGATGACAAAAACGAGAAATCGGGAAATATTTTTTGAAATGATTACCTCTGCCTTTTGGTGCATTCAACGCTGTTACCAATTCAGCGCATTTGTCTGGCGACAACAGTCCCGTCTCACTTAACGGCTCGCGTACCGAATTGAAATCTCGAACTTGACCGCGCGGATTCATAACTAGCTTCAAGGGCACCTTGTCATAACGATTCCTCGAATCATATTCATTCTCCTTGCTTTCTTCATAATATTCATGAGTTTCCGGTTGGCCTAAGATTATTATTTGATTGTTGTTGTTCCACATGTTCATGGGCAATTGCAATAAATCAAATGACAACATTTCAGAATGGCATTCAATCGATTGCAGCATGCAGCCCAACAACACTCAGTGCGTGTGTGTATAGTCACATAAATAAAACAAAAACTCTAACCTTTACCTGAGCCTTCGTGTACCCATTTTACAGAACGCTTCTTACGATTCACATACATCGACTGGCCCTTAGACTGCTGATTACTAATATCACTCAACGAATGTGATATCCTTCTCGCAAGTGCAACCTGATCCTCGACAGTCGGATGAAGGTTGGGCGAATAAAACGCCGACGACGCATAAAGTTTTCCTGTCAACAAACCAGGGACGTTACTAATACAAATATTTTTCATAAAAAAATTTTTTTTTTGACAACAAATTGGGATTTCTTTTTTTTTTCGCAAAAATATTAAGTAAATTAAGTGGTTGTTGTTGCATATTTTAATATTTTCAAACATGCACATTCAATAGTAGATATACCGTTTTTATTAATTACAAAACCATCGAGTACGTCTGCTTGTTTTCCGTATATTTCTTTACAGTTTACATTTGCACAAACCGAAATGATATTATTTTTAAAATGTTCCTCTTCGTTTTTAGATTTCTAATTTTGCATCGAGTTCTGAGTGTGTGCCTTTTTTTGTACAGTTTAAAGGGGTAACATACCATATGAATTATGAAGAAAAAAAAACGTTTTAGTACTTTTCTTTTGATTGAAAATGACTGCGCGAATTGAGAAAAAAAATGCGTGTGACATAGGATGAATGTTAATAGAGTTAGTTTAGTACGCATAAAAAAAAACACCAAAATAAACAATCACAACCAAAAAAAAAAAATCCCTATTTGTGTTCAAATGTTCCATAACCTAAAATACTTACGATTCTTTGGCAAAATTTCCTCAGCATCTGTGGCTGGTGTGAAAATTTTCTGCAAATCGACTCTTTTGGAAATCGTTGACGATGACTCCTGAGAGGCAAAGGAAAATAAATTTTTTTTGATAGTTCGTTCAGTAGTTTGTGTTTTTGCGTTTTCTTTTTAAGAGTAAGTTGCACACCTTTGTTTTCTGCCAAATTTGTTTACTTAAATCCGTTAGAAATTCGCGCTTGGCGGGATCATGCCGATCACTGGGCTTGAAGCCACGCGTTTTCTCTACAACACAATTGCCCATTGATCGTGACTTTTGTATTGTACTGTGGTACCGTTCATAACCGGGCAGGCCACCATCCGATGATATATTTAGAGAACTGACACTTTTCTGCATGGCTCTTTGAGTTTTCTGCACTCTGACACTCTAAGGTGTGCTATCTCGGTTTTCTTTTAAAAAAATAATTTCAATTTGCTAAACTAAAGAGAAATTTCGATTTTCGATTTCGATAAACTAAAAATTGTTTTTTGTTGCAAAAAAAAAAAAGAACGTATGTTTGAAATGAAATTCGCAAATTGTCGAGAGAAATAATAACAAAGCAAAACTAACCGAAAAAAACTACAATTAACCTCAAACACAAAAATAATCTGCGTACAAATTGCGAGAAAAAATAGAGTTTAAATTTAAATTAAAAAAAAAAAAATGGAAACATTCGAAAAAACCAACACTTTTGCAGTCGGACTCTACCCGCTGACTTGATCGGATTTTTGTTCAAATCACCACGAGCCATTCTGTGCCAATGTAAGAGGGAGAAACGAAGAAGAAAAAAAAAAACGCCAAACACAATATAAAATATTTAACAAATTTTCTGAGCTAAAAATTTGAAAACAAATCTTTTTAGATGCGCGAGCGCACTCAAAGCAGAGAACATTTCGCTACTCGTGTGTGTGTCGTTTTGTTTGTCTTCGAAATTGCGATGATTCTCCGCTTATATGAGGTGAAAATTAATTTAATTTTCTACCAGAATAGCACAATTAAATTCGATCGAGCCCAACATTTGTTCAAGATATAAATATTCCTTCTTTTATTTCGCGGGCATGAGCTATTGACAGCCTCATAATCGTTTTTTTTATTTATGAGAAATTTATAACCTCCCTGTGGAGGGGATCTTCTCTCGTAGAAAAGCGCTGACCTCCATTCGGCTTATATAAAAAATGTCATTCAAATTTAGCCAAGGAGTAAATGTATTTTTTTTTTTAATAATAATACATAAAATTTGTTATTTTTTTTTCATTGAAATTGTCCCAGATAGTCCGAACCTATTATTAAACAAGCTGACGATTGTGCTATTGCTAAACGGATATGTATCGATATCGGTGCGGATTTTGTTTGTGAATATTTTTAGCTGTGGGAAACGGATTTATCAGTTGCTGTTTGCCGAAAAGAGGAAAAATGACACCAATCGTATATTTATGTGGCGTTTTTATTGTCGGCTTGTTCGTCTTATTATTTATGTCGTTTCTTTTTTAGCTTTTACTGTTTTTCGCATACTTTCGCACTGGCTTAAAGTTTTGTCTCACCGGGTTCTCTTATGGCTTCTCGATTATTACGGCGCAAACGGTCTAGGAATCGGTTGGGTTTAGAGCGGTTGACGCGTAGAAGAAGTCACTCAAACGCAAAATTGAACACGAAAAGTGACTTGAAATAAAAAAATTGCAAGGCGACATCAATTTGGTTAGACACCAGTCCCGGAAATGGTTGAGAAACGTTTAGAAGCGACCTCAAGTCGCCACCTTAGGCAGACTTCAACTAAAGTTGGTGAGCAACTAAGGCGGAAGATTAGACCGACTTTCGTTTGAGGAAAACATGGAAACAGTGATATTTAAGTCAATTGTTTAACCCAAGACTGTTTAAAATAACCAAAGAATCATTCTGAATAATCGCCATTTGAAACCGAGTGCTTTGGTCCGTCACAGCATATTTCATATTCCATATTTTTTAACGAAAAACCTCCTACCAATGTCAGCCTTGAAAAATAATAATTTAGCGGAAAAGCTGTTTTCCAATTCCCTAAATTCCATCAGATGGCTCTGCCCGTTGAACTGTGCCTTACTAATAATCATTCTTAACCTTCACACTAAATATTTTGCAGGTCACAATGTACAAAGTTCCGCCATTGTGAGTTCGTAAAATCTAGCCCGGACACTAAAAATGATTATTAGTGCGCAAAACTGTTGTAATTTATTTTATTTTATTTTATTTAAAAAAAAAATGCCTGCGAAACCATGCACATTACAAAAGCGTGTTACAGCATTATCCTTGTAAAAATCAAGCTCAACGTTGTGTAAATGTTTAGTACCATTTATGTGTAATTATGTTAGGTAATGATAATTTGTTGTTTAGTTTTAGGAATGAATGTGTGTACCTCAGTGTGGTCCTTCCATGTTGGTAAAGACATGGATCTATGCTCCTTTGGTGCTGCGTAATCAGGAGTGTGGCTCTCCTGGATTGTTGTCTTACTTGATCGTATCATTCGGAAACCATCATTTTCCTGTTGTGTTTTTTTTTTATAATATAATTGTGTGCCACACACTAGTCGCATGCAAATGTCAATTTCAACAAAGTTAATTAAACAAAATATAATATTAAACTCACAATAGGTTTTTTACTACTTTTGGTTCTTCTACTACATGTCGGTGCTTTGAATAAAATGTTGTAACTTTTTCACAGTATTCGCACTCCGCCGTACTCAACACCAATTTTAGTCTCGACTTTAAATTTACGGAAGCTAGTGAGCTGCGAAATTTGTATGTAAAATTCAGCCACTGTGATGTTTATTGGTAAGGTCCGTTCAGATTTTCCACTTTTGACAGACGCTTTTGTTCTTTTGATTGTTAAGACACAGATTTTTTCAAATTTTGTTAAAATTAAAGAAGCTTTCATTAGACAGAAAACTTTTTACAATTTTATTAGAAACATCACTGCACTAAACTCTGATCTGAAACACAGTTGTTAAATGAATCTTTGGTGTTCTTTTCTGTTTCAGCTTTTTTAACACACTTTGCCCTTACTGGCTTTATTTTTATAAGCTTCACCCAATAGTTCTTGTTTATTGTCCGCCAACCCGTTTCCTACATAAAATGGGTCGTAATTGACATGTAGTGATTCATGATCGTTTGTCAAATTTCATATAGCTAGTCATAAAACGGATTCTTACGTATTTGTCAATTTACTGTGATCGAGGGAGCCTTTTGCAAAGTATTTACAAAACATGAGATGCTAAATATTTTAATATGAGACAATTATTATGTTGACTTCTAACCTATTGAACGTATGCAACGATTTAATTTAGATCCATATCAGAACTAAAACTTTTGTTAAATTGACACTTGCACGCGACTAGGCGAATTTTGACAAATGGAATTTAATAAACATATTATACAAGGTTTAGCTGCTTTTATCAACCTATTTCGAAGCGTCCTTGTCCAGTAGTCTTTGTAATTTACATAGACAAAAACCCGGTGACGCTGTTTTCAGTTTTGCGATATAGGTTATCAATTTTATTTTAGGACGAACAGTTATGGCGTTTTTCATTGAAGATCCGAGAGAATTGCCCCGAAGTTCAGAATTGCTCTTTTCAATAAAATTCGTTGGAGCACTTTTGCAACAGTGGTAGACTGTAGACACCATATATGTGTGATTAGATTTTCTGTTGTTACTTGTTTTTTTTTTTTGTTTTCTACAGTACATATGAATGTTTTAATAGACCAAATCAATATATTTTAATTTCAGTTTACATTTTGCAATCGTAATTGTATATTTTCGGATCACAAGCGAAATTTGTTTCTAATAACACAACAAACATTTAAATCTGACATTTTGCTAGTGTGTGTTGGTGAGTTCAGGGCAATTCTCTCAAAATATTCGGGACGCTTCTGTCGTGTTAAGAATTGACCTGGAAGTGCACTTTTTTTTTGAATGAAACATAGAAAACATAGAAAGAGCACTTCTAGATTTGATCTTTTCATAGAAAGGACACTTCTTTTCTTCAATCGAAAACGCCATTAGTTGTCTATTTCACAAGTGACACTTGAATAAAAATTTATAAGGCAAATCTGAATAAATCAGCAATAATTGCACCTACACGGATGGATTGAAGGGTCGTATCCGTAAGGCGAAATTGGGAAGCTGTCGGAAATTTTTGAAAGGTAGGACAGCGAATAAAATCACAACAGAAGGTTGCCTTTCACAGCCATTCATTTGTTGAACTAGGAACCGCTTCAACCACACTCAGCTGTGCTCAATCAAACTTGCATAACTTGTTTATCATAGTCCTTGTGTCATTTTAAAATGCTCCTAAACAGTATTATTAATGTCTGTTGTGACTTTGACCTCATTAAATGCGCAACTAATATTAACACTCATTTACTTTCCACACAAATGGAAAAAGAACAAAAAAACCAAAACAAATAATTTGAAGTGAAATGAATTGGATGCGAACATTATATTTCGATTGGTGCTGTCTCATCGCTAAACGTCTGTCAATTATCGTAAAGTCTGTCCAAGTTGACACATATATGTGGTAGAAGTGGTGGCGTCTGTGTGCGCGCACTTATGACAGATGCTTAGCAAAGTAGACCGCATCGAAGTTGTTGCACCCATTAAATATTTAAAAATAAAGTTTTGTGTAAAATAAAACTCACCTCGACTTCGTAGCTCTCGTTTTTCCTTACGTAACCGGTGTCAGAGTGTGATTCCTCTGTGGTTGAGGATTTCGATACGATTGGCGGTTGTTGTTGTTGCAGTGATTGCGGCTGGTAGTGGGGTACCTGTTGCACCTGTTGCTGTTGCTGCTGTTGTTGTTGCTGCTGTTGTTGTTGTTGTTGCTGCTGCTGTTGTTGTTGTTGCAATTGCTGCAATCGGTGCTGTTGCTGCTGCTGTTGGATTTGTTGGGCCAATCGCTGCTGTTCCTCCAGCAGACGCTGTTGCTGTTGCAGCAACTGCTGTTGCTGGAGCTTATACTGTTCCTGCTGCTGCTGTTGCAGTTGCTGGACATCTTCCTGTTCGATTACACGATCGATATCCGATATTATTTCCTTTAACGTATTGTTTATATTATCCTGATTATTGTTGAGTGTACTGCCGTTATTAGCTGTTAAATTTGTTATGCTATAAGCGAATTGCTGCAAGCCTACCTGTCGTTGTTTCTGCTGCTGTTGGACAGCTGAAAGCGATTCCTGTTGGGGAATGACTGCAGTTGGTGCTGGCGTTGGTGCTGGTGCCGGTTCCGCTGGTGCTGCCACTGGAGCTGGTGGTGGGGCTGCAGCGGGTGCCGAAGCTGGCTCATCAATGGTGGTTGTTACCTGCTGGGGTGATAGTTTTATTGATTCAGTTACTTCAGTTATGGTTTCAATATCAGTTTTCGTTTCATTCGTGGTTGTTTTTGTAATTGGAAGTGGTTTTTGTTGTGTTGCTTGTGTAGTGTCAGTGTTGTCTGTTTTAGGGGTGGTGGTGATGGTGCTTTGTGGCTCAGAAGCTTCGCTTTCGTCTTCCTCCTCTTCGACTTCTTCCTCTTCTTCGACTACCTTTTGAACTGCGGCAGCCGGAGCCGGAGCCGATGCCGGAGCTGGAGCCGGAGCCGGAGCCTCAACAACCTCTGGTTCACTGACTTTAGTGATCAACGTTTCGGTTTTAACCTGACCATCAGGCTGCGTTGTTGTAGTTATTGTTTTAACTGTTTTCGTAGCGGTAACCGGTTTTTGAACAACAACCGTTTCGGTTATCTCAACTTCTTCGCCACTTTCGTCTCCTTCGACAACTTCAATGACTTCTTCTTCGTCGTCTTCATCGGCGGCGCTCTCCTCAGCTTGCGGCTCTGTAACAACTTTCTTTGTGACAACTACTTTGGTTGTAACAGTGGCACTATCGCCATCGTCTTCTGGACAGTCCTCCACTGTCACAGATGTGGCTTTTGATTGCTCACCATTTTCTTTTTGAGGGCTTGCGTCATTTTTCACAACTTTTGTTGTTGTTGTCGTCGTTGTCGTCGTTGTGCCACCATTTTGAACAACTTCCTATTTTTTTTTATTGTACGTTTGTGTTAAAGATAAGGGTTGCATTTTTTTTTGGGGGGAAGGTAAAACAAAAAAAAAAAGAGGAAACAAAATTGTAATTAAAAAAATATATATACAGTTCCATTTATATCACATGATGATGCGTCAATAAAAATAGAAAATACGCTTCAAAAACTGGCGATCAAAAATGCGAACATTTGCTGAAGCTAGCGTCCAGTTGCACACGATTCAAGCAGTTAACTTTTGCATTAAATGAGAATATACCCTGTGACAAAATTACTGAAGCAACGCCTTCCGGCTTCTTACTAAAAATTAACTACTTTCCGGCATCCATCCAAAAAACATTTTTATTCCTGTGCAGTTCCATGTTCAGTGCATAGTTCCCCTCGGATTGTCATTTAATTTGCAACACTGTCAGAATTCGAAAATGTATTTTAGTATCAAAAGGAAGTCACCCAAAGTTTGTAATTCGCTCAACAAATAATCGCTAGCTTTCAAAAAAAAAAAAAAAACAACTTGTCAAACATAATTTTTGGTTGACATTTTTAGGAATCCCTTGCCCACAAAACGCTTTCAACAGCTTCTCACATTTTGTGTCTGTGCGATACCAGTCCGGATTTCAATTCCCCTCACATCTTTGCTAAAAAGGATAGTTGCGATTATTTTCCATGCGCCTGAGTCAGAAGCCAAGAATCATATTATCAACTCCTTTCCCGAATACTTAAAAGCTGGAGACGTTTTGTCACAAATTTATGATCCAAATGACTCAGGATTAACCAGCAGTCAACTTGAGTCATTATTTAAATCTCTCTCATGGTGGAATCCAGTTTTTAGATTGCCATTTCCCGGATTTAAGCCTTTAGCCACCTAACTTATGACCTATTCTCTTTCGTATTCATGTATACAAGCTCCAAGCACAAATGCCTACTTTGGAAATAATGCTTTAAAGTTCGTTATCGACGACCCATTGAAAAGATTATCAAACAATGTAAATATATCAAACAGTCTATATCATCACAATTAGCTATCTCCTGCTACAACTTGCTAGTCAAAATGTTACAAAAAAAAAAATTAAATGAGACGAAAAATGGTGAACGTGAAAACAAAAATCAAGCTATTTTTAAATCTATTCTTCTTGCAAATCGTACGCTTTGTTTAATCGCAAATTACAAAAGTATATTTTGGCAAATGGTCAACAAGCAAGCAAAGAATTTTTATAGCTAGCAAAAAGAAACAGTTCGAGTTAGTATACGAATTTGAGACAATATTCACTCCTGTGCCATGTATAATAAACTATTCTACAGGATTCTGCTATATTGATTTAATTAAACAAAAGAAACAAAACATACATTTGCAACACAATGTGGTGGCGTTCGATGTGATGACACACAAAATGAATGCAGACAGACGATGAGGGTGTTAAAATGATAGATACGAGTACAAAACTAGAGAGTCAGCTATAAATTGTTTTCGTGGGGGAATTTGATGTCCATGAACGATGCCTTCCTTTGCATTTAACATCACTACGGACGTCATCCATGTGCGATTCGTCAAGTTTTGGCCCAGTGCTAATCGCTAATGGTTTTTGTTATAAAACTCAGTACTTCATTTCTTCGGGACCGAATTGTTCCCTAATTAGGATTTAATTCCACAAAGGGCCTCCTGCCAGATTTTGTATATAACAACGTCGTCTGGACGATATCACTTTGGAAACTTCACCATAATAAGATATTAAAAAAAAATAGTTATCGCAAAAGTTCCGTAGGCACCCTAGGCCTAGTTTCTCACAGCCATTCGTTTGATTTCTGTGGCGAATGGAAAGGATCTACAATTTTATGCCGAGTCAAAATTGAGAATCGATTTCGGGAGAGTTACACTCTCGGATGTTTGTCAGACCAAAATAAGTTAAATAGTGTCCAAATTTATTAGACTGCCGTCACCTATCTTTATATTTGTGGAAAATAAACTGGATTCAGCTGTCAAACTCGTAATTTTTGCACAAACTACCGAGCTTTGGAGGTCTATTGTTGTGACGACAATCGTCTGGAAAGTTACGAAATGCGTGTTTAGAAATCGTACTACAAAATCAATTCAAAAATGTTTGGACAGGCTTCAAACCCGACTTATGTGAGACAATTCTTTAGGTATTTGTTTAGCTTTTACAGCCACTCTGGGAGAGTCGAGTAGATTCATTTCGAGGGTTCCCAAATTTGCATTGTTTCACAGAATTTTTGGGAGTCCATTTAAGTACTTTTGACACAGCAGCTCCTTGCTTTCCCTCATCAGACACCGTTCCATTTGATTCGCTAACTGTCCCATAAGGATTGTCATCTATTCTTTCATTTGAAGGGAGTTTTTGGACCCAAATTCTGCTACGCTTATCTGATCCCAACTTAAAACAAACATACTTGCAACATTGAGAACTTGTGCCACTGAACATCTTCAGCTTTGCATCGAATTCATTGCAAAACATCAACAAATGTCCACTGCTCCGGTTGCAGCCCTCTTAAAGCTTTGAAACTGACAAACAACATTTAAAATCAATCTAGACTTGCCTGTCCGCCACACATTCTCAGATATTTTACTTAAAAAAAAAAAAAACAAAATATCTGCTTCAAAAGAAAACATCTTATGACATGTTTAGTAATGATAAAGTTTATTAGAATATATACCAATTCGTTACAAATTTAACACAAATAGCAAAAAGAAAACTAAAAACAAAGACAAAATTATAACAAAACAACAAAAGCAAACAATACAATTTTTAATTAGCTGAATAACTGAATCAAAACAGCGATTAACAAAACAAACGAAATTTATTCTTCTCCTTCTTCTATTTTCTGCGATTTTGTGCTTGTGCTTTATTTTTTTACTCTAAACTTTATCTAATTGTTAACTACAATAATTTTGTGTTGTTCGGGGCATTGTAAAAAGGGCTTAGTATACACATTTTTTTGGCGCCAAAAACTAAGGGGTTACTTAAAAAAAAATATATCTGCGATAGGACACGATTAAGGGGGTGTTTAGTTTTTGATGTAAATGCCGTGGGGATTGGGGAGATACATTTCTGGCAAAATCCTCGCTCGACGTGTTTGCGGATTTACCACAAAATTCCAACAGGAATCGGTTCATTAAGCCAAAGCCATGCCTTGGGGCAGGGTACGGGAATGTAGAAAAAGTTTCTGATATTGAATAATTCATACGACGTTCAAATGAAACACGAAATCTCGTTCGAGAAATCGATTATGCCATAGGATTGGCAAGGGATACGTCGGTTAAAGGACATTTTTCTTTCTTTCTTTTTTTTTGTGCGTATAAAGTCGTTTGCATATATTTTAATTTATATTTTTCAAAAATTGTAATTCGTATAAAATGTGTATCGTTGTATTTTTATTGCAACGACTCAAAGTATGTGCTGTTCATTTGTGTTTATGTGTGTGAAATTCAACAAAAAAAAAAAATTCATATAGATATAAAAAAAACATTTCAGCTCATAAATGTTGGTCGTCCGTTTAGAAATCATCATCTTCGACGATTTCAATTGATTGGATGCTCTTGCTTTGAAGAGATGAACTGGACGAGGACACTATTTGCCTGGTTGATGATGATGAAGAACTCACCGACACTGACGATACAACGGACTTTTTAACAACTTGCGAGGATTCTTGTGCAACGCTTTGCTGAATGGACTGCTCCACTGATTTCTCAAGACTTTTCTCACTGCTAATAGCTTGCTGCATGGTTCCAGATGCAATTATCTGAAAGAAGGAGTTTTTTTTTTTTGATGGTTTAAAGTTTTTTGTATATTTGTTTTTTTTTGCGTGTTCGCTGTCCCTTCCGAGATGTCCGCCAAAAATGTGTGTGTGCGTGTGTGTAGAGGTTTTTTTTTTATACAGTGTTTTTCGGTTGAAAACATGCTGGGGAGGAATCATTGAATCTATATGAAACATTTAAGATACGAACACGCAACACAGTAACCCAATGAAGTATGCAACTGTGTTCAGGCCAAATAATGCATTGTGGTAGGTGTTATTTTGTAAATTGTAGAAAGAGAATTCAATTGCGATAACAAGTTTTTCCGATTCTGGGCTTGAAAAATCGGACAAAATTTTCACTAAATCTGAGTCATATGAGTGGGACCGAAATCCAGTCAGTGGAATAAATATTCCGATACCGAAGTCGTGTGGAACGGATGTTGTCGAATGTTCACTAGTAAACTTTCAAAAACTTACTCGGGTGTCAAGTGATGGACACAGTTAGAAAATTAGGGGGAAAAATAAAATGGGCAACACATTAGGGAACCGGCGGATACAGTCACCACCGCACCGATCCAATTTCTCCCATCTCTCCAATTTCCCCCATCTCTATGAGCTGTCCATTTTTTGTCCGTAGGTAGACTTGACAACATTCACATTTGTGTAATTTTCGAGCAGCCAGTTTGTGGCAATGCATCTTGTTTGCTTGAACAAATCTAAAACTGAATTCTCTTTCGATTGAACAAAAATCCCCCGATGTTATTCTGATAATACAATTTGTTTCTGTTCACATTTTTGGGTCGCTGTAAATGATACAAACAACATATAAATTATTTTGTCGGTTATAAGAAAAAACATGAAATATATTTACACAAGATTTCCGCTGATGTATTATTTACAAAAATAAAAACGAGAACATGTACAGGAAGACTGAGAAAAAATGTACATTTGTCAGACTGAGTCTTAGCTCCACCGATTTTGACTAAAATTAAATGAAGTAACGACACGAACCTATGAAGTTAAATTTTCAATAGCAGTCGCAGTTCAACACCAACAAGATGTGAATATTAGTTTTTTTTTTTTTTTCAAAAGACACCCAAACAAATTCGATTCGAAGTAAATCACATAACATTTTTTTTTTCTGAGCGTTCGAAGACGTTCGCTATATTTACAAAACTTCCATTTAAGAAAAAGGGAAAAGCTACGAAATGTGCCACCAAACAAATTTTAGACGAGTTCCCTTGCCCATCATCTGCACAAGTGTTGGGAAAATCGAAAGGCGATTATTGAGACTTAAAGGTCATACAAAATACCTAGAAATAGCAATTTCAGACGAGCACACAGTTCAATTTGAAAGCTATTCGTCGAAGAATTTGCCAAACAGCTCTGTGTGCAGGGGTTTTTTTTTTTAAACTTATTTCGAAAAACGCCGTTTTGGAGGAGAGCTTCATTTTCAAAAAAACGCTCGCGAGGTGATTTGATTTTTGTCTATAAACACTACCGTAGAACCGTTTTGGACAAGAGCTGAATTTAAAAAAAAAATCGGAGAAACACACCTATTGATTTAAATTCGGTTCCATCAAGATCAAATTGCCTGCTTGAATTTAACAAAACGGACTTTTCCGAGGCGGAGGTATGTCTACTTGTGCAGGCGACGTTTTATTGGCGACTAAAAACATACTGTACTCGAATGTTTTTCTTTTATAATTCCCTTAAAATCACAAGTTGTGACTTCGTTTCAGACGATTTTTTACAATGGAACAGTAAAGCAAAAGTCAGTACAGAAGCTTCATAAATGCCTGCCTCACGCATAGTTTTCAATTCAATTCCAATTCAAAACTAGTGCTTGCGTAGTGTAACCAGCGTTGCCAGACGGTTGAAATATTTCCCCCTAGACAAATCAGAAAAACCCCCAGATTTAGCCCTTTTCTAAAGAAAAACCCCCAAATTTTTTTTTCAAATTGTGTATTTGAAAGCAAAAAGTAAATTCAAGACTAAATACAAAGGTACGAATTTCAAGAATTAAAAAGATTTTTTTACTGCATATATCTATAAACAAAAAAAGGTAAATGCATTCAGATTTTAAGATTTAATAAGAAAAACTTAGCCAATAAGTAAAATTAATCAACTTTCAAAAATAAGTCCTAAAATATAGTTGTCGTTGTCTTCATTTTTGGTTTTGTACATCTGCTCGGATTTAACATTTTGATCATTTGATCAGGGGTAAAATTGATACATCCTGATTCATATGATTGTGAACTTTTTGATGCATGTAGCGTTAGATAGGTGTTCATTAATCCCCTCGCATCAATGAATATTGGAATGCGCTGGAAAGGAATTGGCATAAATGCAACATACATTGATTTGGTTTCCTGGTGTAGCTTTTAATGTTCACTTACGATACGATCAATTTGAACGCAATCACAAAAAAAACCCAGATTTCTCCCTAAATAATTTCTCCCCCCAGATTTCCCCCCGTCGGTCAAAAAAACCCCTAGATCTGGGGGGAAAACCCCCAAACTGGCAACGCTGAGTGTAACCAACATCGCTTTTATATGCAGTTGGCGATGCGATGAACCTCGGTGACATACCTATGGTATGTTTAAAAGTGCTGTTATTTACAAAACCAATAAATAGAATCATTAAAAAGAATTAGGGAAAACTAATAATTAAAGCCACTCACCGTAGCATGCACTGTTATAAATTAAAAAGTAAAATATTCCATACGAAAGCAAAAGCAGCAGTTTAAAAATAATAAAACCGGATGGCAAGTAGTTAAAGATTCGTGGATAGACTCAATGAATTTTATTTTTAAGCAGGAAATATGTATGTCTGGCATAGAGTTTAACTGATTTTTTTCGATTGCAATGAAGTATTTACACATGTAGCTGGGATAGTGCATACCTGTTTTGAGCTCTCAGAAACAGATGTAGAACTTTTCGAGACACCAGTTTCGGTACCGACCTCTGCTACTTCCATAGTTGTTTCGTTTTTTTTCTTTCAAGACTTTATTACTCCAATTTTGTCGTTTATAACCGCTTTTTAATCACCTGCAAAGGAAAACATAAACAATGTAACAAAATCACTAATAATCAAAATCAAATCAAGTATTCTTGTTAAATTAAATTTTAAAACTCATGTATTTATGCTAAGAACCTATTTCTTTTTTTCTGGCCGGCTGAGCATTCAAACTGAAACTGATTGCTCTCGGGAGTGCGCAACTGAAATACACTTCACGGAAAATCCATTTATTGAGCTGTCAATCAGAGTGCTTTAAGTTTGCTCACGAATTTTAAAATACACCAGAGCCAGGTAAAAAAAAATTTATTATTTCGGACAGGAAAAAATCGGGGGAAAAAATGAGAAAAATGCGAGAAAATATTTTCGTTGGACGTTGTTATTCTTTATTTATATTTATTTTTGTTTAACATAATGTCAATGAATATATAAGAAAATTCAAACCACGTCTGTGTTTGACTAGCCTAGTTTTCTGAACGGCAGAGCTAAACAACTAACTGATCTGGCATTGAGGAAATTCGTTCGTAAAACGCTTCGAAGAGCTTGGAATTTTTTCTATTCATTTTGTGTCGAGTTTGCAATAAACATTCTTGCCTAGTGAACTTAAATATGGTATGTTGGCAAAGGTACGACCGAACAGCTATCGTTAGCAGCGTGACAAGTGACAGTGCATTGGAAATTTGAAAAAAAAAACTAGCAATGTGTGTGTGCATTTCTACGTTCAAGCCCCGGAAATAACTGAAATTTTATCCGAGGTTTTTTTCCACTATCTCGAACATAAATTTGTTCTTGTCTATAGCCAATTAAAGAAGGACGTCCCTTGCTTTTTGTTAACTGCTCACTTCTCTTGGTTTTATTTTTTTAAATTTGTTTCCGGCTGGCTCTTATTTGATCGCCCGCTTGATGAAGGCGAAATTGTTTCGCTATACAACTGTCGTCTATATCAAACTCGATTTTTGGGCTCCTAGTTTCTGAAAAACGGACTGACGACAAAGGCTCGGGAAGAAGAACTCAAACGATGCCGCAGGTGTCTTTCTTTCTCTTTTTTTGAAACACCATCTGAAAGGGCTTAAATTGGTTAAAGTACACCTGCGGCACGTCAATTCGTCTCTAATTGAACAAAAAAGCTGAAGTCACAATCCATTTTTTCTCTTGTAGTTATTTTTGTTTTAATTAAAATTCGAGAATGCAAAAATAAATTCCTTTCGAATTAAAGTGCCATTGCTTTAGGTCTTCTAGATAAATACAAATAATATATACATAAATGAATGAACAAACATACATTTATTTTTTAGCCAGCATGAACGCAAACAAAGATATATAGAAAATGCAAAGAGTTGGCATTTTGTCAAATATATATATATTGGCTAAAAAAATAATAAACAGAACAGTCTTTCTACCTCTCGTGTATCCGTTCACTTTTGTTTAAATATAAGTATTTTTTATTATGTTTAAAGTCAACTCGTCGATCATTTAAAAATATGTTTTAACGAAAAATTTATTTCGCTATGACGCACAACCGAAGTACATCGATGGATGCTTTTGTTTGATGTTGTAATATTTTATAGTGGATACAGTTAAGTGTTATTGTTGTGTGAAAGTTAACAGCGTAGATATGTACAGTTGTCGTTTGTTTTTTTTTTTTTTAAATGCAAGACACTACTGAGAAATGTCCAGTCCAGCCATTCGTAATTGTTGGCGACTGGTACTAGTACTAGGCTTCGACGAGCAATCAGTTTTGCTGCAATTAAGTGATGGTACTTATCCACTATTGCCTTAACGTAGCTTAAGTGCTTGTTGCACTGATAAATTATTGCCAAAACTTACATCTGACTTAGCCATTTCCGTTCAATGGGAATTGAAAGCAATATTTGAATTCGATGTTTAGAGTGAAGAGTATTGGTAACTGTACAGAATTGTAGAACAACTCTTGGTCTATTAAGCCGTCAACTTATTTCCTTCAGGCATTAGATGTCTAGTTGTCTAATTGAGGACGTTCAAGTATCTACTTTAGTAAGTCTGACAGCTCTTTCACTAAGTGTATCTCGGTTTTGATTGGTTGAAATCGATCATGAGAGCAGCTGTTTCAGTTGACGTTTATGGAGGGGTAGCCGACGAATCTAGTCAAGACATTCGTGACTGAGTACTAAGTTGACAGTTCTCATATGTGGCTGACGTGACGTTCCCGTCTAATCTAGTTTTTGCGTTCAGGTTGCATCTCATCCAGACCAATCTAGTCGACTTAAGATAACTTGATTCTTGAATGCGGCTATTGTTTAATATCTTGGCACTATCTGCATTCAATCATTTGGCTATCGGGCTCCCAACTACATCTCGGAGCCTTTTAGCGCCCGTGTTGAATGCATCATTCTGTATAAAATGTTGTTGATTTTCGTTCTCATATTCCACACTAAATAAACCTTCTATGCTGCCAATTCGAACCTTTTTTATTCCATCGGTTTAGAAATTGCTGTTGTAGGGTTTTTCGAAATAATTTACGATTTCCCTTGAACAATTTAATCAATAATTTTTTTATTTTATTTTTTTCAATTTTTCCCAAACATTTGCAATTTTTCCTATCGGTTGCGTTATTTTGCAATTCAAAAGCAACTGACACAAACAGGAAAAGCCTGTTTGATTTTTGTAGCTACGCTTATTATCAGTTACTTTGCGAACTGTGCTCTCCTTCCGCAGACCCAAAAACGTCGATGATGTAAATCCAACTTTTGGTATTTCCCGCAACTCTGTAGATATATATCCACATTTATCCGAGTAAAACGAAACAACTTCAAGTTTAGACAAACATATTCCCATCCTACAATGCATTAAACAAACAAACAGCCCCACTAGTTCCATCGGACACTGCTAGCAGTTTTTTTCTTCGACATTTGTTGGCACATCACCATCAAATATCCCTATGCATGCATGTGTATCGAATTCAGCCGAAATAAAATTAACGACTGCCTGTCGGTCGTCGCTTCGCAAATCGAACAATATCAGCGAACGTATTCAAGCGAAAATCACCACCGCAAGTGAAAATGTAATTGAAATAAAAATGCCTTCCTCTGCGCGTATCAGCACATCGTTTTACAATTGCCAAACTACACAAACAACATGGTGCGGGGGGAGATGGATCTGCATCTGAGGCAGAAGGCGACAGAGTCTATGCGAGGCGCGTGCTTTGGCTACTATTTCGGTAAATTAATGGGGGATAGATACTCTCGTATTTGTGTATTGTAGACATATGGAGGTTTTGGCATCGATTAAGAAAATTTTACATTTCGCCGCCCGATGAGGATTGCTTCCTCATAAATCGCAATTTGTTATTGTTGTTTCACAGCTAGACAGTATTTCATCAGCGCTGTGCATGTTCGAAGCCGACTGTCAGCTATTTGTAGATTTGCTTTCATAATTAACGATTTGTTGTCTTGACAAATTGCATTTCAATCTCAGATGGGCCAGTGACATAGTGATTTTGACAGAGGCATTCATCATGTGAATTGGTGGATGCGCCATTTGCATATTTATTCACAGCAAAATCGATACAGACGGATGTGGATATATGTTTCACCATTTATTAGTAAGGTTTTCTTTGGAGGTTTGCTTTTCGTACTTGCGGCAATTTTCCAATGGTCCTTTTTTGTCTGCCATTTGATTAGAGTCTTGAACGTTTGCTGTACGATTAGTTTAGATAAATGGGCGTATATTTGTGGACTGAACAGGGGGAAGATCTGAAAATTTTTAAGTGTTTCATGCCATTATCTACAAATCATTCCTGACACGTACAGTATCCAAAACATCCGAGCTTATGAGCTCCTCAACCTTTCTAATTTTGTTTTTTTTTCTTTAAAGTCACACTAACCGTTACAAATTCAGGACAACCCCACCAATAAAAAAACTTAACTTGACTTAACCGTTTAATTCTGAGCGGTTGTCTAATGACTTAAAAACAAACCGCCTAATAACCAATTTTAATGTATTTTTCGACAATGGCGAACAACGCATATTGTGACCTATAAAATTGCATATTGTGACCTACAAAGTATTTAGTGTGAAGGTTGAACATGATTATTAGTAAGGCCCAAAAACTTCCCACCATATTTCTTTCTCAATCGATTCATAAAAAAAAAAAAACTCATTTCTTTTGGTAGCTAACAATCACATTTAATAATAAAAGTCCATTCAAAAAGTAAACAAAATGTGCGCAATTTTAGTAAAAGTTACGCTATTTGTACGATTAAATATACGACTTGGCGCGTCATTAATATTTATTCTTACAGAACTGTTTACAATTTTATATTTCGCAACTTAACGAGCCGAAAATATTGCACCTTTTTTTTCTAGACATGAAATAATTTACTAATTTTACGAGCCGAAAATATTACACATTTTTTTCTACACCTAAAATAATTCACTAATTTTATTATTCCTGTTTTTTTTTTATTTCAGTTGATTTTGTTTATACACTTTTGTCGGAAAATTGCTGCATTAAATTGAGCAAAGCCAAAGTTCGAATTAGACGCACATTGCACCATCATAATAAAAACTCAGTCGAAATAAGTTTTTTATTTTTCACTTTTTGGTCATCAATTCTGTTTTATTGGTTATTCGACTTTCGACTTATGAATGACAGTTAAAGTCGAGGGTATTTGTTAAAGCAGTCATTTAATGCGGCAATGGTCTCTTAAAAATATGGCTTATAAATTTGTGTACAATTCTCATGACTGTTGGGTTATTTGTGAAAGTTGCTCTATCAACATCTTCTCACAAAATTTCTGCATCGTCGAATATTTGATTTCTTCTTTTAAGATATAAATAAAATATAAGTTCTCAGTTTAACAGCGAAAAAAGATTCCAGTTATTTACTTTGGAAAGCAAAATCCCAGCGCTGCCAATAAAAATAAATCAAAATGAATGGGCAAGGGAAGATAAAGAAAAAGCGGACGTTTTTGCCGCCCATCTACAGGAAACCTTTAAACCGTACGATGGTCGAGCGGCTCACGGCAGTACCAATGGTGGGACGGAATTACTATCCGACGATTTTTCACTCACATACCTATGCATCGCTAAGGGAACTAAAACGTGAAATCGAATCTCTAAAACCTAAGAAAGCTCCTGGTTATAATTTGATCACCGGAGAAGTTCTCAAAGTTCTACATCGAAAAGCATAAAACACGTGCCGAGCCAATGGAAAGTCGCGGAAGTCATTATGGTTTTAAAACCAGGAAAACCGCTAAATGAAGTAAAATCGTATAGACCAATTTCGCTTCTTCCAGTCATATCTAAAGTTTTCGAGAGGATTTTACTTAGGCGTCTACAACCGGTTATAGAAGCTATTAATCTAATCCCTGACCATCAGTTTGGGTTCAGAACCAAGCACTCGACGATTGACCAAGTGCATAGAATTACTGACGTAATAGAGAAAGAATTTGAAGAAAAAAAGATATGCTCAAGCGTATTCTTTGACGTCTCACAAGCCTTTGATAAGGTGTGGCACGACGGCTTAAAATATAAATTACGACAAATTCTCCCCGTAAACCTATACGATATCCTAGAATCATATCTCGGGAACATACTCTTCCGTGTTAGACATGGTATGGAATACTCTGAGCTTAAAGAAATTTCGGCCGGCGTACCGCAAGGAAGCGTCCTTGGGCCGCTTCTGTATCTGTTATATACTCGCGATATACCAAGAGAAGATGGCACTATCCTTGCTACCTTCGCCGACGACACCGCTATCCTTGCAGTAAGTAATACGATCGAAGAAACAACTGCAAAACTGCAAACCACACTGAATAAAGTAAATGGAATTCGCACACGAAAATGAAACGTAAAGAACTCGATATCAAATATAGAGAAATGTACTGGTTACTCGGAAAACATTCCCAGCTCAGTACCGAGAACAAACTGCTTTTATACAAGCAAGTGCTAAAGCCGGTGTGGACCTACGGTATACAACTTTGGGGTTGTACCAAGAAAACAAATGCCAATATTTTACAAACTTTTCAAAATAAAGTACTAAGAGAAATTGTCCAAGCACCATGGTATACTAGAAACGACGATATCCACAGGGATCTCGGAATTCCTACAATCGAAGCTGAAACTAGAAGCTTTATTGCGCCGACTACAAAGAACGAAACCTTTCGACTTGGCATGATAATGATTAACCGCGTCTTAATCGCGGAACATGCAGTGGAAAGTAACCTGTCAAAAGTGTTTTTATTTCGTTATATAAATTGCTTGATAAGTTTTATCTTAGTTGCAGTATCTAACAATTTATCGAAGGGTGGTGTTTTTAGTCAGTAGAAATCTGACACTACTATGAGCACGCGCTTGCTATTCTCATTTGAACGATTTTCCACCTACCCTCGGCAAAAAAAAAAAAAAAAAATCTTTCACTGATTGTCGACAAGATTTCCAAATCCCTCTTAATCACTTTGTAACTACAAGTTTCAAAAGAATAAAATTACAACAGCCCAAAGGACATTTGCGAAATTTTGTAATCCTTAGGGACCAAGTGCACATTGTTTAACTATGTCATTCCGCTATACTATACTATTGTCCAGGCTAAATTGTTCTACCTCACAATGGCGAATTTTTCCATACAAAATTACCAATTGTGACCTAAAAAATAATTAGTGTGAAGGTTCAAGATGATTATCAGTGAGGCCCTTTGCGTATGAAACCTCGTTAAAAAAGCTACCGTGCGAACTTTGCAATTTTTGTAAATTCCAGAAGTGACAGTTTGTTTGGCTTCTCTAGATTTATAGCTTTTTACTAGCTCCAATAAATCGGCTTGGGTGGTTTCAAAACTCTTTCGTTCATACATAATTTCAATTCTATAAAACTCAAGCCAAAACATCCATAATCAAGCATGAAACAATTTCAACATTGGCCCGCTGTAGGACAAAAGCATCATTGTGTGCCCTATTACCCTGATTAAAAGCATCATGTGTGTGCCCTATTACCCTGATGACCTGCCATCATTAGAAAGCCTTCTAACTGCTGTACGAAACTGTGACAGCATCACAAAGATATACGCATTAACTGATGAAAAAAACCGAGTGGGCATAAACAGTTATGTTGTACTTGAAAATTAACTCATTAAGGACACAATGCCTCATGCGACAACGCGTGGAAGGCTTCATCCGGACAATATAACACACGACGCAATAGGTGGATTGTATTTCCAAAACTACCAACAGCCGAATGGGTTGCCGGCCCTATCAATTCCTATATTGGAGTGAGTTTGATGTCAAAGTTAGGTACGCACAAATGTCTAGTCTTTTTTGATTAGGAATATTTTTTAAATAGTTGCGATTTGATTGATTTCGTACAGGCCATGACAACAAGAAGGTACGAACTCATGAAAGGGTGGTTTGTTCTTCTAATTTGCAATACCTTTGCACAGGGACAAACAATTTCAGTCTGGGCATTCAATCTTGATTAGGGTTCATGCTGCGTCGAAAAATAGAGACCATGTTTTTTGTTGAGGTTGATTTTTTTGCCTGCTAACGATTTGTGCTCATCATGTTCCCTTCTTGTCCCAACCGCTTGAAAGACTTGTCGAAATTAAGACTACCTACCTAAATAAAAAAAACTATCAGCGGTTATGTGCGGAACTGAATCAGTGCCCTTAGGTCAAATGCCAATCACAAAAAATTTACGCCCCACCAATTTTGTTCACTTTGATCGTGTCTGGTTGGCTTATTTTTGTGTGGTGTTCAAGACGGTGTCCTCGGCCCGCTCCAGTATGCCGTTGCATAACTCGGTGAGTTTGTTCGTTTTTTTTTTGTCTTTCTTGCATCTCTTGTTAGTTTCTGAAACAAAGTCGGAGATGGACTAAATTTTATACCAATCGAGTCGGTAGTTTCTATGTGTCAAACTTGAAACGTTGACGCACTAAGTATTAATCTCGTAGGATATAAATGAAGCTAAAGAGAATCTCGCTCCGGCTAAAACTGTCTGTCAACATATTTCATAAATTACTCAAAGTATTTGATACAAATCAGGGCTTGGGGTCTTTTCAAAACAGCTTAGTTTTAGGTATTTCACTCATTTATTAGTGTACGGGAATTAAGCGAATACCTACCCAAAGCGGGGTTTATGTTCGTCTTTGAAAAAAGAACTACAGTCTAGAGTCCTGTGGCTTATTTTAAATTGATTTTAAAGGACAGTCCCCAGTTTTACATTGATTCGTCATCTACACTCCCTCACTGAAGTGATCTATAACAAAGCAGTGTAGTTGCAAATAAGTTTTTATAACTAAAGAGAACAATTAATTCAATTTAAAATTTTTCTACCCCTCAACCATTTACGCTCTGCTGTTACCTACAAACGAAGGATCAACAGGAAAAGTGGGTGAGTGCTTCTGGAAAACGTACCCTTACAATTTTAGACCCAAGTCAACAGGTCCCTGCACCACTGCGTAGTCAAACCTAAACTTGCCAACTTCAGCTGCAGACAAATTCGCAGCCGTTCTACAAACATTCTAGAAAGCAGGCCACAACACAATTACGCACACGAATAATTCGCAGTATCCAATTTCATTATGTCCCCTTCG
This sequence comes from Cheilosia impressa, assembly GCA_948293265.1. Lineage (NCBI taxonomy): Eukaryota > Metazoa > Arthropoda > Insecta > Diptera > Syrphidae > Cheilosia > Cheilosia impressa. The sequence goes on along the minus strand of OX411885.1, from coordinate 6,620,218 downwards.
CTAGAGTCTGCTCTTATTTTTAACACTTACCGATTTATTTATGAGCGACTGGAAACCAAAAATCCAGACTGGACTTTGTAAATGTTTTTACTTTCGTTGGCACAAAAAAAAAAAAAAAAACGTAATCTCTCAAGAACAAAAAAATTAAAAACAATTTAAAACTAATAGATATGCTCTTCTTCCAATGCACTATATTTCACCAAAGCCTTTTAAACACTGAAAATAAGAGAACAAAATTCCAAGACTTTACACAATTGCACGCACTTTTTTGAATTTAATTTTTTTTTTTAACTGTACACTTTATATATATATATATATATGTATTTTTTTTTAATATTGTTTCTTATAACAAAACTTTTTTCGTTAACAAAAAAAAATATATATATATTATATATACCTTAAATAATTTCTTTTCGAAATTACAAAAAAAACTGTTTATTTATGCTTCGATTCGTTAAGCGGTCAACTGTAGACTAATGTTAGGAAATTTGCACTAAAATTTTGACTTCAAATCATGTGTGGGCATCGGAAAATGTGTGTTTTTTTTTCGTTTCTTTTCTTTTAGATAAATTCGGTTATTTTTTGCTTTATTTTTTGGGGTGGTGTATTTTTCACACTGTGAAGCTACTTTAAATAAAATCCGCTGGCCGAGGAGAAAATCTGTATCCTCTGCTGTTGTCTGTGTGTATACACAGCTCGCATACGCAATACAGTTTTGTGAAAGCCGCGCCGCGGCGGCAGTATAGACACCAAAAGTGCCGAGCGAAGGCAAAAACGAAAGAAAAAAATTTAAATTGAGAAAAAAGTAAAATTTTCCCGCCGAATATCGCGGTGATCCTCCTATGCCTCTATTTGAACTATGAAATATAAATATAGATACATTAGCGGCCTTCAAACTGGACGTGGAATGCAGTTCTGATTTTAGTCGCTGCTGTAATGTTGTTTTTTTCCAAATTGAAGCAAACTTCCTGAAATATATTTGAAGGGGTGAAGGCTTTTCAAAAACCCCCTCAAAACATGTCTTGAGTTTCTATACTCGGTTTAATTTGCATATTATACCTTTTTCGGACGACACCACGCCGTCATTCAGGAGAATGTTTAAAAGTTGAATTCCGGCAGTCAGTTCTTCACATGAAATACGGAAAACCGGGATACTAATTCCGCCTTTGTGTTGGCAGCCAAGGACGACAATGATTTTTTCTTTTGCAGATTGTTTTAAATGCTTCTCTTTCGAAACACTTTAACATTCCAACTCCTTAGGGTGCTTAAAAAGGGGTGACAGATTTTTTCTGCCGAACACAATTCAACAAGACAAAATCTGAAAAATATGAAAGAAGCCTTTATCCAGCCTCTTCCAAAAATATTCCAGGTTGGGGATACTAAAAATCCACCACTTTCGCTAAAAATTGAACAGTTTGTGCCTATTTATGGTGGCAATGTTTGTACAGTTTTTATACCACAGTCAACTCAAATTGCCCATTTTCGTGCAAGCGACATTGTTGCCTGTTACCTCACTTCAAATGTGCGATTTGTTGCGCATTTTATTTTGTGTAATTTATCTTGCCTATACTGTGCTCGTTCATCGTACCGAGTGTTTCGGAAAATTTATTTTTAAAATCAATTTTGTACACGTTTCTATAGAAAAACAGAGTATCGGTAATGGATCTCTGCTGCTGATTTTGAGACGCGGACATAAAGTCTTACAACAACAAGTATGACAAGTATGGAATTTCCTTTCCTTTCCCCCTAGATAGGAGCTGCAATCATTCCAATCACATACTGGGAGCAAACTTGTTGCTCATAAAAACGGATATTTATCGGCAAGGGCCGCACACCTCCATTAAGGCAAGAAGCGATTTGTTCGGATGCTTTTCTGTGTAAGCCCTCAACACAAAAAAAAAAGAACGTCAAAAGCATCTGTTACTTTAAATTATCATTCCTTGTTTTATTTTTCTTTCTTGGCCGAGTGACAATACATGACGTTATTGTTCCTAGATATACATCTAAGTATTTTTTTATTTTGAATAAAACTTGCGTAATTTTTTTTTCGTGTCTTCCCCCTTATTTCGTAATACATTTTCGAAAAAAAGGAGAATGCTATGATAACAAGATGTTTGCACGTTTGAAAACGCGCCGCCAGGTAAATGACACCTGTTGGAGGATTCTACTCGGTGGTCGAAAGAACTTTTATATTTGTTTGCACTAAAATTTCCGTAAATATTTTTTGCCAGCGCGTGCAGTAGGGTAAGTTAAAACACGGCGGGAGCCGGGAAAATATTTCTTAGTATTAGCTTGCGAGTGGAGGTGTCTGTTAGGGCAGAATGGAGTTTGTTAAATATTTTTAAAGAAAAAGATGTCGTAGCAAATTACGAATACATGATCTGTCGTACTGTGTCGGAATCTCAAACAGACCTTGATTAATCAACAATAGCACAAAAGTTCATCTGAGAAGCATCATCACACCGACATCAAGGTTACCACACTTGTCCCACATATTCAATCACAATAAACGAATACTTCAAAAAGATCTCTGTTGTTTGCGATCTCAACACAAAAATATGTATTTTCTCTTAATTAATGTTTTTTTTTTTTTTTTTAGAAAAGATCCAAGAATTTGTTTATAAATATTAGTGCGTGTGTGTGTGCCTGTTGTTTCTTTTCTCGACATCCCATTGAAAACTTTTGTAAAAAAATAAACATTATCTAAGTAGTCATGTGGAAAATATAATATTTTCTGGTTTTATTTATTTAACAATATTAATGGGTAGCTATATAAGTTTATCCGGTGGTGGGCATAGCATTATGGACGTGGATCAAATAAAAAAAAAGAAATCGTAATACTTTGCATTTCGTAATTTATCTGGATAGAGAATTTAAATCAAAGTTGTATAATTTATGGCAATTGAAATAAAAATTAAATAAAAGGAAAATTCTACTACCCAGATTGTTGCTTCTTAGGCCTTTAGTAATATTTAAATTTGTCAAAACATGGTTAACGTTTCGCCATTTAAATGACGGGGTTCGCTCTGTTTCACCTCCCTCTAAAGGGTGATTTTTTAGCTGGTTTGGTTTTGGCAACACTGGTTTTGACAGCTGACGTGTGTTTAGTACCTTGTGTCACTGTCAAACAGCTTCAGTTTGGTTTGCAATTTAACCATGGATCGTCTTACAAATGAACAACTCTTGCAAATTATTGAATTTTACTATCAAAATTCGTGCTCGGTTCGAAATGTTCATCGCGCGCTGCTTCCATTTTATGATCGGCATTCTCGACCTTCTGAGCAGTCTATTCGGAAGATTGTGACCAAATTTCGCACCAAATTTACTTTGTTGGACATTAAACCACCAACACGTTTAAGTACTGTGCGTAGTGAAGAAAATATTGCGGCCGTATCAGCTAGTGTGACAGAAGACCGCGAAATGTCGATTCGGCGCCGTTCCCAGCAGTTAGGCCTTTGTTACAGCACTACGTGGAAAATTTTGCGGAAGGATTTGGGCGTAAAGTCTTTTAAGATACAGCTGGTGCAACAACTAAAGCCAGCCGACCTACCACAACGCCGAATTTTTGGTGAATGGGCTCTTGGAAAGCTGGCCGAGGATCCGCTTTTTTATCGAAAAATTGTGTTCAGCGATGAGGCTCATTTTTGGTTGAATGGGTACGTAAATAAGCAAAATTGCCGCATTTGGAGTGAAGATCAGCCAGAAGCATTGCAACAGCTACCAATGCATCCCGAAAAAGCCACTGTTTGGTGCGGTTTATGGGCCGGCGGCATTATTGGGCCATATTTCTTCAAAGATGATGCGAATCGCAGCGTTACTGTCAATGGTGAACGCTACCGAGCGATGATAACAAACTTTTTTTTGCCCGAAATGGAAGTTCTTGACTTGCATGATATGTGGTTTCAACAAGACGGTGCCACATGCCACACAGCACGCGAAACAATGGCGCAATTGCGAGGCGAGTTTGGTGAACAGTTAATTTCACGTTTCGGGCCGGTCAATTGGCCGCCTAGATCGTGCGATTTGACACCATTAGATTATTTTTTGTGGGGGTATGCCAAGGCTAATGTGTATAGGGACAAGTCCGCTTCGATTGACGCACTGGAAGCCAACATCCATGCATTCATTCGTGAGATACCGGCCGATATGTGTGAAAGAGTATGCCAAAATTGGACTCAGCGGATGGGCTACCTGAGACGCAGCCACGGTCAACATTTGCATGAAATTATCTTTAAACATTAAATTGCAAGGTTCAAACTATCGATTCAAATAAATATTTCATTCATTTTTTCGAATTTTTTGTGTTTTTTTTTTTAAAAAAGTTCTAAACCTCTTAAAAAATCACCCTTTACAACCGAAAACCTTTTACTCCATCCATTTGAATAGTTACCCTTCCACTCAATATTGTGCAACTATAGCGGGCCATTTAAAATAGAAAGGTTATAAAATTCGCAATCGATTCCCAAGTACCTATAAAAATTTCAATTTAAAAAACATGGGCCAACACAAAATACGCATTTTAGCACTAAAGTAGGCGTGCAATTATTTAAATTCATTAAATCCATAAAATTTTTAAAGTAAAATTAATGTATTTCTTTGGTGCTCCAAGACGTCATCTTTCTTTTGACACCTCTCTTAAGTGTTAAGTTGAAAATCAAAACAAAGCCGAAAAGATGCGGCTTTATTTCGACTTGAAAATCGAAACAAAGCCGAAAAGATGCGGCTTTATTTCTACTTAAAAATCGAAACAAAGCGGCATTATTTCGACTTGAAAATCGAAAAAAGCCGAAAAGATGCGGCTTTATTTCGACTTGAAAATCGAAATATAGACGAAGCGCCTTTATTTCTTTCTAAACAGAAATAATGTCGAATTCCAAAATGCCCAACTTTCAAAAAGCAAACCACGAAAAGTTCGACTTTATCAAAGTCGCATTCGATTTCGAATAAGTGCAATACTTTCGAACTTGTTTTACTTGATTTTTAAATGTGATTTAAAACAAACAATTTGCTGGTTTTTCTGGGGAAAATTCATTAGTTGGAAAAGCGCTTTGAATTGGAATTGAACAGCGATTTTGATGTCTATGGGTTTGACATTCTGGTTGCCTACCAAATGTTAAATTGGTTGTTATTTCACCAAAGGCATCTACAGTTGTCATGCAAGGAAAAATTCAAATTCCGGTTAATTTGGCAAATGTTACAGCGGCGAGTCCCAATTCCAAAGGCGTTTTTATTCATTCAATGGGCCTTACTAATAAATCATTTTTAACCCTCCCCCTACATATTTTGAAGGTCACAATATGCAATATTGTATGAAAAATGTTGCTATTGTGAGTTCGAAAAATTTAGCCTGCACACTAAGAATGATTATTAGTATCGCAGGCTATTGACCCACTAAAAGGGCAGCGGGTGTCGGATGTTTTTTTGATCCCTTCACAACTGTCGATCTCTCTCTTCCCCCAACGGCTCTAGGCTCCTCCTCTTTGCGAATATACAAAAAAATTTACGTCTGAACAGACAATTTGACAATATTTCCTTCAACAACCATTCGGCCTTACCAATAATCAACTTTAGGCTGGAAGTTTACGCAAAGACCACACAGTTTCCAAAATCCCTTTACCAATAAACAAATATAGTTGCCAAAACATCGCTAACTGTAGGGTTAAATGTTAATGTTCAGAAACCCATGTTTATCTGGGGCATTAGCTAAATAGATCCTCCCGAAATGCCATTTTGAAGAGGAGTGTTGCCCAACTATCCTAAATGATGGTATGGAATTTCATAATAGGAGCAAATTTATATACGCTGTTGTTCAGCCTGACCGTTTATAATTATAAACTAATTTTAGTAAATTGTAAATGTTTTCTGATTTTATTCCTTGGAATACAACAATGCAAGTGGTTTTTAAGTCTAGCAAACACAAATTTGTACAAATGTATGCACAAATTGAAAAATAATGCATTTTTGTTTTATTTCTAAACACTTACCCCCGTATTAATAAACAAAAATGTGCACAAGTAAGTTTAGCTAGTAGGCATCAGATACACGGTTAAATATATGAGGGTGTTTTTTAATACATCCGCAGTATTACAGGTCTATGCAATACACCAAAAATTAGTTTTCAATATTTCCAATTTATTAAAATTTTTTTGTAATATATTCATGTTAAAATTTAATAATTGTTTCATTAAAATGCTCACTTTAATACGAATTTAATCTCTAAAGATTAAAATCCAGTATTTTTGTTCTACAATCGAACCCGTTCTCTATTAAAATAATATTTCAATCAAGAACTTATTACAATTAAGTTATAGTTGACCTGAAATATAACATCTACCCTGATTACATGCTAATACGAACTTATTAAAGCCATCACCTTCAATACATTTGTATTTGGTTTTAATACAGAATCTGATTAGATTTAAATATATCGGCATTACTTTTGTGCCCAAATATATTATTTTGTCGCTTGGTTAAGAATTTACAGTTAGTTTAAGCGTCCTCTTCAATGGAGTTGATTATTTGGATAAAGTTCTTCAAATAAAATTGTTTTAAAAATACAAATTAGTGAAAGTCATGCTGGAGGGTTACATTGATATCCAATGAGAATATTCTTCTTACAAGTAAATAGCTTTAATTTCAAAATATTCTTGTAAGAGTTTATAATATTTGCTTTTTTTTCTTAAGCTGTGAAGCGCAGAGATGTTCCTAGTGGATTTGCTTTTGCTGTCTAGAGATTCGAGTTCATTGCCTCAGAAAGTAAGTAATTGACTGAATAATTAATTAGATAATTCGGGCATTTATGAGTTCTCTTTCATTTCAATTTCTAGAAAAATGTAACACTAAAGGATGCACAGCGGCACTCTACAGGATTATTTTCAAGGACATCGCGCATTTGCCTACAATTTTTTATATGTATTGTTATATTTTAAACCAATAAAATTAATATTAAAATAAAATATTGTCGGTGTTGAAATATATCCCATACATATTTAAATCGAATCTAAAGAAGTATTAAAATATAATTAGATTGTATTATATATTAATATTCCATGGGTTTATAAAGAGCAAAAGAAGTATTGAATTTGAGGTGAAAGTATTGCATTTTAATCTGTAGTTTATTTAATTCTAATACAAATGTATTAAATTTTTTAATTTTTCAATGTAAATAAGGGTTGAATTTAAATACTTTTGCATTGAAACCCATCTCCACCCATATTAAAACTTAATATTGCAGACATATTTTGTAATAGCAGACATTACTTAAAATTAATAAATCTTTTATTAGATCTTTAATTCCAATATATACAAAATATTAAATTTTAATATTTTCTCGGCATGGACAACCCCAAAAATATTAAAATTAACGCCAGGATTTTTAACCGTGTAGCATACGAAAATTTGACATAACTGCTGAATAACGAGTTGATAACTTTTTACGCAGCGTTTATTAATATTTGGGTTAAAATATGTACTTTGAATATTTTGATTAAAAGAAATGGTTAGTGTTTTTCTCTGCTTTGTCTTGTTTAACGGCTAGTGCTTGCTTTATGATTGATTTTCATTTTAGTTTGTAACAAATGCATGCTGAGTAAAAAATAAATTTGATATAAGTTTGGGATCTTTCCAAGAATTGCTTGAGAGTAGTCGTTAAGGGAATAAAATATCTGTTCATTTAATATTGGACAGCTCATACCTGAATACCTTTTTTTTACAATTCTCAGTACCTTAGGCCCCAGGTAGATTTTGGATGAAGATCTTAAATATTGGTGTGGAAATGGTTGTTGTGAAAAGGTTGACTTAGCGGAAAATATAGATAGAAGAATAGTCAGCATTCAGAAAAATCCATGCGAAATAATAAATTTAGGAACTGCTGGAGGAATATCAGGTAGTATGTCCGAATTTAAAATATACAAAGTTCTTTATTACTTGGTGCGAATTCATCTAGGAGAAAACATGTCAGTTTATGTATATGTTGAAGAATGTCTAAGGCTTTATATTTTTTTTTCACCGAATTAAGTGATATAAGCTATGCAACTTTTAAAACATCAAATTGTATTTATTTTCACACCTCCATATACTTTTGCAAGTACTGTTTTGCAAACGGAAATGAATAAGCAGGTTAATATTTCTTTCGAAAATATTCACTTGCTAACGATCTAAATGTGATCTTTTGACTTCCAATAAGTTTCGATTTACATTATCAGCCAACGAATAAATTAAAGCATTCTAATAAACTGTGTTCCGTTTATTGAATAATTTAAAAGAGACCTTATTACGACACAAATTCACTCATAAATCAATCGTGAAGTATTAGAAAACAAAGGAAAGCGTACTATAAAAAGTACCGAAAATTTTGTGTCCGATCGTACAATAGGGCATTACTGATTTGCATACGATATTTGACAGATCAGCGGATATTTTGAGCATTTCCTATATTCTGTTTTGTTTTTTGCTTATAATAAGATTCAAAAAGCCTTTAAAAGAAATCTGTTGAGCAAATTAATTTGCAATTTAAATATTCCTTTTTTTAGAATAAAATCCTCGATGTGAAATAAACCATTGACCTTGTTTTTCACGAAAACAAATTATGAAATTGGAATTCTGCGATGGCAAAAAATGTAATAGTTTCTAAGAAAGTTGTCGCACTAGCAAATGTGGAGGTCTAATTGTTTATTGGTACCGTTTCACTAATGCTGTAAATTTTTACTAAAGCTGGCAACCAGCTAATCGTCGACATTAGTGTTTGATTATTAGTAAGGCCGATTGTCTCGATCTTTACGCGGTGGACTATGACCATAACTTTTCTTAAACTGCAAACAAAACCCCTCTGTACACGTAGGAATACCATTTATTTATTTTACAGTTTTATTATTATTTTTTAATACAAATTATAAATACTACGTAACGCCCAAACAAAACATTCTTTTAACATTTTTCTTTAGAATACATTTCAATAATTTGTGTTTTCTGTAAAACAAAACAAAAAAGTTATACATAACAAGATAGTAAAAAAAACAAACATCTTAACAATACCGTATAATACACAACTAATCGTTATCAGTGGCCTCTCGAATGTGGACGTGGCGTGCCAAATTTACTATTCTAAAATCGATCCTTTCTCGATGAGAATTGCTCTCTCTTCTTTCACAGTTCGGTAGATTATACATAAAATTTACAAACCATCAGTGCGGGGAACTTTGGAAGATGAGGAAAGGAAGAAAGAAACAGCAAAGTGATCCTATAGAGGTAGAGGGAGGAGGAGATAGTTTTGGGGCTAGGAACTAATGCTGCTTTTGTTGTTCGTTCGGCTCCATTGCGCGGAAGATCCAGTTTCCTTGTCCGTTAAACTCAAGGATGTGTGTATGGAATCGCCTGAAAATAAAAAAACAATTTAAAAATTATCAATTGCAAGCAAGCGATCTGTATGCAGTTTGCCTTACCATAAGGTGGGCCTGTGGGTGATGGTTAAAAGGGTGATTCCCATATTTTTGGCAATATCGTAAATAGAGCTCTCGACGTCAATTGAAACAGCACTCGTGCATTCATCGAGGAGAGCATACTTTGGCCTAAACGAAAATCACGACATCGTGTCAAGAGTGAACAAAATATTTCAACATTTTTTAAAGTTTATACTTGTGATAGAAGAGCCTCGCCACCGCCATACGTTGCTTCTCGCCACCCGACAGAATGTCCTTCCAGTCTCGCACAACATCGAAGCTATCCCTGAAAGCAAAAACGGGTGTTTTAGTTAAACGGAATGAAAGGAAATATAGAACAGCCTACCTCTGTGCAATATGCTCCAAGCATACCATCTTCAAAATCTCCTTCAGTTGATTCTCAGTCACGCCCTTCTTGAGCATATCCTCCCTGGTGTCGGGATAAATGATCTGATCGCACAAGCTGCCAATGGACATGTATGGCCTTTGTGGGATATAGAACATGCACGGCTTTCCATCGATGGGTCGGGGAATATGCAACTCTCCCGAATAGATGGGCCATAGGCCGCTCAGAATGCGGAACAAGCTGGATTTTCCGCACCCATTTGGACCGGTGATCAGCAGGTGCATGCCGGGATCAATACGAATTGTCAAACTTGGCACAACAACATCACAATTTGGTGTGACAACAGGTACTGCGTTCAACATAATCGACATCCGTTCCGTGTCAGTGTAGATGATTTTACCTTTCGCAACGGGGCGACCATTGCGATACTCGACAATGCCTTGTGTGTCGTTTTGTGGATCCAAGGCGACAGTCGTCTTGCTGTAGATGCCTTGAGCCGTCTCTTCGAAAACTTCAAACATACCGGCCACACGGTAGGTGTACCCAGCCAATGCAACAATTTCCTTATACGAGGACATCAGACGTTCGATAGCGTCAGCAGCAGATATGAGAAGATTTCTCGCCGTCGTCAGGTACTGCGTCCGTTCGCTTACTGTGCTGTCTGTGATGTTTATATTCCCAGTTGGGTCTGCAAATCAGAGAACACGAAAAATGAGAAAAGTGTTTTTTTTTTTTAAGAGATCAATTTTGTAACTCACCGGATTTTGGTTTAATTGTTGACGTGAGAATTGGCAATGACACCATTACCATTCCGGTGCCGGACCAAACGTATTTCATAAAGAACTGCTCCAGCATCACGAACCACAGGCGCTGTGTAAAGATTGTGTTCATTTGGTTGACCAGGCGGTTGTAGGCTTGGCGAAGCTGTGATAGTTCCACCTGTGGAAGAAATTTACACAGTTCAGCTCGGAAAGTGCATGCGAGAGTCAACTTTTTAAGGTCTATATCGGTCGTTTAGATTCAGCTTCCCTAGGTCAGTTTTAGCGGTTGGTTTCTCTCAATAGGGAAGTTTCGGACATCGAGGTTCTGTCTTGGTCCTATATTAATTAGAACTACACCACTTAGATCGCTCTCTAGACAGTTTCATAGTCATAACCTTTCACTGCAGTAGCGCGCAATTCAGACAACTATTCCCATTGTTTCAGATTTTCGATCTATATATTTTGACTAAACAAACTCGGACTGGCTGACCCAATCATCTTCTCATACTCTCGGTGTCACTTACCTTATGTCCACCATAGAAGGCGATCTCTTCAGCATTTGTGATGATGCGTGAGTGAATATGCCTTAAGTAGCCGTATCTGTTGGCCTCTTCGGACACAAGTTGGCCGAACTTTGGTGATACAATTCGCATGATGTGCGCAGTCAACGAGATAACACCGATGGACAAAGCCGGACCTGTATACAAGCAAACACAAACATCGTTAGATAGCAATGTGTCCAATGTCCAATGAGTGTAGGTCGCCCGCACTTACCGGAGAAGATGTTGGCCTTCATTTTCTGTGACGATCGCATTAACGCAAATCCAATCAGCATCAGATCAAAGCACGGTTTGGTCAGACTGCTGTACAAATGTGCAATCGAGCTCGCAAATACTGATATATCCTCTGTTAGTCTGTGGTCGGCATTCTCAATGCGCCCGTCCAAGTTGGACACCCGATAGTAGTTTTGGTTTTTGAAATACAGTCGATATGAGTGTCTTACCAGTCTTGTTCTGCACGGAAAAGCCCATTACTATAACAACTGATGACGTACTTTTCAATAAAAACTTACCTAAAGGCCAAAGCCAACTTGCTCTCCAAATACCGAATCATTGAGTTGATAAATGTGGCCGGTATCGCAATACCGAACCATTTCAGCAACATCCACGCAAACTGTTTGACATCTCTGCGCACGATGTACTTGACCAGCGTGCCTTCCAGTGCTGCCACATAGATACTCAGGAATGTACGCGAAATCAGACAAACGGTATGCACTCCCAACAGTCCGGTCTCATAGCACAACGGCCTCGGTATCATGATCTTGAGCAATTGTTGCAATTGTGCAACGAATTCCCAATTAAGACCCGGCTGCACTTCGAGGTTCTTTCTCTTTGATTCCACAAGTAGTTTCTCGGCTTCGGCGAATTTTGAGTCCTCGTCGCTTAAAGCGGTCGTCTGTTGTTCGTCTTTGTTGTTGTTCTCTGTGTGCTTGCCATTTTGTGTTGGTTTCTCTTTCTTCGGCGACGATTTGGTGATGGTTTTTCCTGCATCACCGGAAAGATTCTTCTTGATGATGGGATATGTCATTTTCAGGGTGTACGCAAAGATCGCAGCACCGACCAGGGCTCGGCTGAAACCGTGAGTGGTGCCGCCCAGCTCCTCATATTTTTGGACAACTTGATCGTAGTATTTAGACAGGACTGCCATAGTTGGGCTTTTTGATTTAAATTGCTCCTGCAAAACTATTTAGATTGGAATTTCTCTTTTGGTTTTTGCTTTTTTCTTTCTTCTTCTTCTTGGAAGTGTGGATTGTTGTAGAAGTCTTTTAATTTTCACTTTTAATACGCATTGTATCTATAGGCCTTTTGTAAGATCCACAAAGGATAGAGAAGAACTGTAAATAAAAAGAGGAAGCGATGTGTTATTGGGAAATTTATTCTGTGCCAACAGAACCCGCTAAGTCCACAACGTGTTGTGAGTTTTTCAATTCGAGTCTGTTCTTTTGTTGATTAAATTTTAGCTTACACCATATGTAACTTAAATTAGCAATTTTTAGGGTGACCTCCAATGAAATAAGGCCAAATTTGATATTCAGTTATTTTTGGAAATATGGCCTTTCTTCGGTTGGCTTTATTTCACTTCACCTGTTTTTTGAACTTAATTCTATAGCAGAAGGCTTAAAGTATCCTTTTTTCCGAAACGCACTACTTCAAAAAATTCTCACCAGACGAAAACAGGCCGCAACGAGTCAATATTAAAAGACTAACTGCTCGCAAAACCATTCGCTTGTATGGGGATTTTTCTTATTTTTGCGACCGCTTGCCTGTCCACCTGTTGTCAGCGAGTTTTGCTATCTATTGATTTATTCTCATCACTTTCAATTATCGCCCCTCCATTGCGAAGTGGAACGGAAAATGCAATTTTCCCTTACTTTACGCTTTGATTGGATTATAATTCAAATACGGCCACCGTGGTTGCAGTCTCCTGCACATACATTTTCCCTTGAAAACTGCAATGCATCCCTTCGAAGACCGTGCGGCTTTTACTGCTGACATTGTCACAAATCAAATTTCTTGCATCATTTGTTGCAAGTGCAGCCGCGACAGTGCAAGAAGCAGTAACTCTGTGAGAATATTGCGAAATGTGAAAAGATGCATCCTTCAACAATCAAATTTCTATGAAGGCGACCCCTGACAGTGTGGGTAAATGTGACATTTAAGAATTTAACCGAAACCTTGCACTAAATTTGAAGCACGAGCCTTCCTAACCTTCGACAAGAATTCTTTTGAAGTGGAACACATTCTGTGGCACATTTAATGGGATTCAAACGCTAAGGGGTTCACACCAAGCAAAGGCGATTCAAATCAATGACACTCTTAAGTCGTATTGCTTCAAAATGAAGCACTTTGTTTTTACTTGTTGCCTTTACCTTAGCTTTTCCTAGACAACTAAGTACAAATCCTAATGACTTCTGGAAGAAGCAGTTTGTATTTCTCAGGCTGAGGCCAACTCGGTTAAAATAACAGTTCAATCCAAGCAACTTAGTTATCACTGCAAAAAGCTTTGCAGCTGGGGCAAACGTCATATTCATGGTAAAATGACAGACCAAGGCCTGTCAGTTGCCAATTCGAAAAGCAAACCTCTAAAAAAAACTCTTTGATAGAAAAAATACCCCCAAAGTACAACGGAACGCAGTGAATATTAGTAATACCCACTTTTAACCTTCAGACTAAATATTTTGTAGGTCACAATGCGGAACTTTATATGGAAAATGCCGCCATTTTTAGTTCGTAAAAATCGTAAAAAGTAGCCTGGACGCCTTATAAGTATCGCTCTGCATAATTTAATTGGCCAATCATTTTCAAATAGTTTTGTGTAACCAAACAAGTTTAGTACAACATTTTTAGCACACTGAATTGAAATGAATATCACTTATCACTGCCATTTGTGTCGCCGTTTTTTAAAAAATAATTACTGCTCATTTGCATCAAACATTGACATCCTGGCCAGGAATACATGAACGAGGCGCCAAAACAGGATTCACAGAACCAACAAACCGCAAGAAAATTATATTTCGTGAAAGGCGAATATTGTCACGCACGAGGCCTTAACACCGCATAAACGAACTGCCAACAGAAATATCTCAGCAGAGAACTCATTCCCGATTCACGTTGAAGAGCGTTTATACGTCTGGGTCTTGTTGTACTTGTTTTGCAATTAATCTGAAACTAGTTTTAATTTTGCACATGTCACTCCATGCTGCTCACGAGCACTTTGACTCTATTCGCATGTCAATCAGCAAACCACTTGTCTTTGCACACATTCATGTTTTGTTTCTTGGTGATGCAAAAACGGTGCACCACCAAGAAGCGCCATTAAACTTTAACCCAGTGCCCTGACATCGTTTCAAGCACAGAAATAAAAAAAAATGTTTTAAAATTATGTAACTAAAACATTATCGCGCAGACATTTCAAGTTTTCACAACATTTAACAGACACCAAACGACCCGGATATCGCATCTTAATGGAAACCAGAGCTCTTCGTTTTTATTTTTAAGTTCTCCTTCATTGTAGTGTTCATTTAATTAAGTGCGGTTTCATTACAATGGTCACATTAAAATTTTTTTATCACTGGTGAGTGTTTGCTGGATTTTTTTTTAATTGGCATCGGCGCAATGTCAGGGTCATTGGGCTGGAATGAGTTGAGGTGCTTTTTGGGTGATCATCTTTTTGTTAAAGCCAATTTAAAGTAGTTCGTGGTCAATGGCAACCGGTTCGAATTGAGGTGAATTTTTGTGGGGTCCTACCCCAAAAACTACCTTTTTGAGTTTAAATGGCATCAACCGGCCTTACTCTTCGGACAGCTTAGTCCATGACCAATTGAGCCCGCCTAAAGACCATTGATATCTACATGCCAAGTTAAATTTTTTCTGCTCTGTTTATAGGTCCGTGATGTCTTTTTAAAAAATCAAAAAAATTTGGGCTCCACTTCAATTTGGATTCTTCGAGCGATCATAGATATGCCTCTGTCACTGCAACGAATGAACAAAAACACTTTTTCTAAGAAAACCACCCTCGAAATAAGAATTTTTCAAGAAATTCCCACTGCGGCTTCGTTCTTTTTCCACTACTTTGGTTGGTATACAAAAAACTGTCATTTTCGGTTGCAATTCACTTACGACCTTCGAAACTTCCGAATAGAATCCGACGCAAAACGATTCTAGTTCCGGTTGCACAAAGCAAACTCGCGGCGCTTGTGCTTTTGACTAATTGTCGAATTGCACGTCGCGTCGTGCATGTGCAATCGATGAGCACAATCGCTTCGACTACCTTGAAGCGTAATATTTCTCATTGTTCACCAAGATTGCTAAATATTCTTCTTTCTGATGGAAAAACAAAGCGAACAAACCACTTCCATTCCAAAAATCCCAGCGGCACACGTACGATAAATAGCAGAGCGCCGACGCCGGCATCGGATGCGCTCCAGCAACCCCCTTGTAAAATCAGCCCACCGTGTAACCAACCTCTTAGATAGAAATTTTAAATCGAAATTGAAAGTGAAATCCCTCAAGTGAGTGACGAAAATTATACAAACAACTTTTTAAAGACAGTACAACGACCCATACCGGACGATGTCACAAGGAATACGTTGACTTTTTAGCCAGTCTCTACATCCGATCATAACCCACTTTGTTTCATATTGCGCTACAGTGCAAAACTAGTCATGCAAGGTAACATTAGAGCCAATTTATCAATTAGGCAACTGGCTACCTTACCCAGCAGCTACAACTTGCGTATTGCCAAATGTGCAAGAATATACCAACCTGCATCCGAGCCCCAGGCACGACGACGACGACGACGACACCGATCTGTCTCTCAAGTACGTACATTTGCCAAGAGTGCTAGACGCATGAGCAACTTGTGTACTATACACACAACTAATGGACCAAGTTAATGCAGTCTATTGGCATTTTGGGTTGCTCGATGAGAAATCGCTTGAAAAAGAAATAAAAGCAAAAACTCTGTGCACTTTTATGATTGCGAAAAATTTGCAGTTAACATTGTTTTTTATTTGTATGTGCATTTCAAGCGAGGGGAATAGCACGTACTGTTGATGACTTGAAGAGTATGCTTCTAATAAATCAGGTTCAGGCCAACTTTGACATTCTACAAGTATAGTGTGATGCAAACGTATAATCTGAGCAACGAGTTGCATTTATTGCATGAAAAAGTGCTTGGAAAATTTATTGGTAGGAAGTTGTCCGTAATAATAAACAACCGAATGTTGGGAGAGGATGGGCCCTGTATGAATCTGTTCTCCTCGCAACTAAAAACAGTTTCAAAAGGGCTTGTTGGGGCCTTTATTACATTTTTTGCCACAAATTAAAGTCAATCGAGAATAAATTGTTTTGATAGTTTCACCCAATCCCAGACTGTCACAAATTTACCAAATCGTTCCCCTAAAATGTTTCATTTTGCTTAGTGTTCCATCCATTTCATGAAAAAAGGAAAACTTCTCAATAAATTTGCAAATATGGAACAAAATGTTCGACTAAAGTGTTTCATTTCGGTTAGTGTTCCATCCATTTCATGAAAAAAGGAAAACTTCTCACTCAATTCGAAAATATGGAACAATCTGTTTCATCCATTTCATGAGAAAAGGAAAACTTCTCACTCAATTCGAAAATATGGAACAATCTGTTTCATTAAAATGTTTCATTTTAATTAGTGTTCCATGCGTTTAAAAAAAAAAATGTTCCAAAAATGGAACAATCCGTTCCCCTAAAGTGTTTCATTTTCTTCAATGTCCCACCCACTTCATAAAAAAACAAAAATAAAACTTGCCCAAAAAAAAAAAATGCCACGTGCAACCGTAGCCTTAGTAATTATTGTGTATTGACGGTCACACACTGTAGAGGATTTTTCCAATTCGTTGCACATCACAAGCGGGGCGAAACTTATTCCACCCTGAAATGATAGCAGAAACTTGTCATTTCTGGTAGCATCAGTTTCACCCTGTCTATGTTAGTTTATCTTGCCTCCTTTTCTGCTTCACTAAGTCTTTCTTAGTTCCTCGTGAACATCATTTCATTTATTTTATTTCTAATTAAATAGCGTGCTCCACAAAGTAGCAAAAATAGCAACACCTACAAAAGAGAGCACGCTTGTGCGGGCTTCATAGAATCTAAGAGCGTAATTCATATTTTTTTAAATAAAGTAACATTACTTGTACTGAATCGCAACTGATTGTCGCATCTTAAAAATAATAAAAAAAGACGCGCGCATGACGCCTTTTCGTACTAAATTTTGCGTCACCTGCGAATTTACTGCATTTTTAACCGTATACGTAACAATTGGCAGTCATTTTCTCATTTTGCTTTCTATGCGTCAACCATCAAGCAAACTAACTAGTTTCCGTCCTTTTTTCGCTACAAAAATAACTTACAATTCACAATGGCGCTTGTAGAAAAGCAGAGTTGAAGAAATGTAGGTCCCAATTAATAATTTTGCCTTGACTTTGTAAAACTTATACTTAAAGCTTAAACTCTTAAAAATAGTTACTGATGCCGAGCATCTTCCTTTTTATAAAAAACGAAGGATATTTTTTCAGCAGACTTTCTAAACACTGAACTTACTTTAACTTTAAAGTTTTGTATACTGCGCTTTGCATTTGCATATGGAATTGCCTCCAAAGATTAAGGCAAGACACGCTTGCTGATTAATTTTCATGACTATTGGGAAAAACTGAGATTCACTACAAGCCCGATAAGAATGTTCATCTGCACCCGCAGCAGTGTTTTTTTTATGAAATACAGAGTTTCATTGTCTAGGGTCGGCGCATGATGGGAAATCTCCGACAACAGCACTGAAATACTCTCGATTACAACGTCAGTCGGACATATTGAGAAGCCGCACGTTCTATACCGGAAGACGAGTTGAGACTGCATTCAAATAGTTGGATTTGATAAAAAAAAAACACCCCATCGGATTGCCAACAACTTTTTTATGTGACAACCAATTTGACAACTGCTCGAAATAGTTGGCGATAATCAGAAGTCATAAAGAGGTTCGCGCTGCCAAAAATCGTTTTTAGTGTTCGGGCTAAAATATTTCGAACTCACAGTGGCAAAATTTTCCATACAAAATTAGATATTGTGACCAACAAAATTTATAAGGTGAAGGTTAAAAATGTTTTTTTTAGTAAGGCCCACTGTTTTTTAAGGTCTGTTTTGCAGCCTTAATTCCGGCGGCATTTAGTTTGAGAGAGTAAACATTACGATGTACCCTTGGCCTCAGCCGCTTAAAAAAACTAGTCAGAAGTTAGACTTTTGGACACTCAGCAACAGTAGTCTTATCGATAGAGCTACTGTACTGATTGTCTTCTGAGAAGGCATGCCGTGGGGAGGGTTTGACCAACCTTCCTTGTGAATGCTAGTAGAAGGTAGCACCTCCGTAGGTAATTCTTCGGAAATATAAAGCAAGTTACTCTCTCAAGCTGAATTGACACCACATTCATTTTTGTTTTTAAGGAAATTGAGATGGCGATGGGGCTTAGTCTTACAACCCTGCTCAACTTACATAGTCCTTACATGTCCTTGACCGATGTAGGCGCAGCGGCTTAGTTGTTGTGTGTTGGACTACTAACCGAGGGGTCTCAGGTTCGGTCACGGGGAAAACACAAATTACATTCTAAGTTTTTTTTATTTATTTTTCACTGCACCACCTCTCGGAAACGTCTGACAAACATCCGGCAGTATAACTGTCACGAAAGAGCTTCCCAAATTGGCCGTTTTGACTCGTCATAAAATTTAAGATCCCTCCCATTCGTTCCAAAAATGATGAACTCGCGGATATATATATTTTTTTATGTGTCACTCAACCGATTGTCTGTCCCTACAACTATAACTCTCCAGTCAAAATGGGTATACCGTATTCGTATGTATCGATGTCTTGCTTTGTATATCATCGATACCCATTTACCTTGAAAATATTTCCAATAATTATTGTAATGCACTCACTATAGGTATATTGCTATCGAGTTTCGCGCCGCTAAGCCACTTGGTTGTTTCCAATTCGAGACAATTACGCGTAGGTAATGGTTGTACCGACCATCTTGCTGGGAACGCAACAAATTACGGAATGCAACTTGTAAAATGAAAAATAAATGAAAGCACACACTTCAAAAGTTGGCGCGCCAAGCAGATACGGCAGCCGTTCCAAGTTCTTGGACGTCTTAGGGCGTAATAAAAACCGAGTAAATTTTGCAAATCCACGATACCTTTCTAAGACCCTATCGGACCCAAAAGATTATAGATTTTTTTTTATTTATTAATTTGCATGGATTTAGATAAAGAATCATAGAGTGGCTTTTACTAGTCGTGCGATATGCGGATAACTGGCTAATCGCCGAGAGATACAGCTCAGAAAGGGTGTAAAGTCCACCACCCAACTGAATTTGGGTAACTCCTGTGTAGGTATGAAAACGGCTTTAATGAGTTTCCCGAACGGTTTTTTTTTTTTTTTTGACCTTTAATCTCCGAAATGTAATCGAAAGAGATTACAATCTGTTGAGTCGATAAATAAAATATTAGCTTGTGTTGTTGGCCAAGAGAGCATGCTCAATCTGAAGGAGCTTTCAGCTATTGTTGAATGCCGTGATAAGGCTCCGAATGCCATGCGACTCTATGATGTGAAAAAGCAAAAAGATTGTCGATAATACATTTTCAATTTAGCCCAATCCAAAGGTCAAGTTTTATTTTCCGATTTTGTTGTGGCGATTTCGATTTTGACGCATACTCTGCTAAATAAAAATAATCCAAAACTTGTACAGCGAATATTTTTGAAGAGGTACCTGAAGCAAATGCAATCCGGCTGACGAATGGACTCACTTTGAGTATTTGTATTGCTTCAATGTGCTCTTGCTTTCGCTTTATCTGAGGCACCTTCTGGCTTCAAGATGAATACTTTGGGCTGTATAGCTGCAGCTTCTGTATGAAAACAAGCTATTGGCCAACTAGCTAGGCCTTCCAGATTTTTAGCAATGCGATTCTACAAAGGAAATTCCTTGTGCGGCTGAATACAGACTTTAGCCCATTGGTTTACAATTCCTAGCTAAGATAATTGAAGCCTTTCGAAGGACAGATAGTACATCAGTTGCCGGGGTGGTTATGGGGTTCTGTAAATGCTTTTTAAAGCAAAGGCCCACAAGGGGATCCCAAGAGACCATTCTCTCATCTGAGAGCGATTTTGTTACAATTTCCAATTTCGTATGACAAGAAGAGAACACCCTAAGGCTCGTAAGCCGTAATATTAAATTAGCAATGTACCCATAAATTTAGTGAGCAAATCCACTATCAAGGAAGGCTGTTACCAATTTTCATCTAAACTTTCCTCTTACACAACAAATGGAACGCTCCATTGCCTTTTAATGCGTTCATGTGACATGGAAATTGTACCAGAATAATTGCACAATTGGTGTATGCTAATCAATTCCAATCAAGCAATGAATTTGTAAATTTGAAATTGCAATTCCCAATCACAGCGCTGCGCCTTTAATTTTTGTTGTTTTTACCATATTTTTAACTACGTATTCACTTTGTACAGCGGATAGGTTTATTGGTGTGCTACTATCAGGGATAAACCCGCGAGCTGAAATTCGGTAGAAAACAAATCACGTTTCGCACTTGGGAAGTTGATGCGACCCTTTGTCGGTTATAGTGAAAGCGCGATAGTAGGTCCGGGCTAGATTTTACAAACTCACAATGGCAGAATTTTCCACAAAAAAATTCCTATTGTGAACGGAAAAATATTTCGTCTCAAGGTTAAAAATGATTTTTAGTAAGGCCCAAAGTGTTGAAACTTGAATTTAGCGCTGAATGCAGTATCAGTCAGTGGGGACGTTCAAGTTTAGCAAATCTGACTGCTGGCTGGCTTTTTTAAATGGCAGAGATCGGTCACATGAACAGCTTTTTCAGTTGGCGAATCCAGTAAAAGAATTTGTGACTGAGTTCTTAGTTGACAGTTCACATTACCGACCAATCTAGTTTTTGCGTTCAGGCAACAACTTGCCCAGACCAATTTTGAACGGACTTTATTTTTTCGATTGCGAAGCTTGTAAGACTTTCAACTTGCTGCCCATTAGCAATAGTTCTTCAGGCAAGTTCACATGGGGAAGATGCAACCACTTTGACGAGGTCCCAATGGCAAGGTTTTCCATACAAAATTAGCTATTGTGACCTGCAAAATATTTACTATTCAAGTGTCAATAATTTATTTAGTTTTTAAATTTATTTTCACTTTCAGAATTCATACTTCACTGGCAAAAAAAATGCGAAAATATGCGAGGCGAGCCTTAAAGCGCCGTGAACGTGAGCAGCGATCTGGAATTTGATATGCAAGCTTGGGTTGAAAAGAGTGAAAAATAGCACAAGGAATACGAGCTGCTGTCAGCTGATGGTTTAAGGTAAATTATGTTTTTTGCTCCTCTTATTTATCTGATTAAGTTTGACATGCATTTCAAGCTCTAGTCAGAAGTTCATAAGTTCAATGGTAACTCTTTCGGTTGGGGGGTTCTTTTTTTAACCCCGCGACCTTTTGCTTTGTAAAGTGTGCTTTTTTTAGGTTTCTTTTTCAAATTAGCACCACCTTTTACAGCGATGATCAATTTGAGGATCAGCTGATTTAAGTCTGCCTATTTGACTTTGAGTAGGAACATAATAATATAGGCGCAATATGGAGTTGTAATCATCATATTATGATGATTACAACTCCATATTGCGCCTATATATGCCCGAACTCATACTCGTGCAGTACGACGGTCATTGTCAAGATCTGAGTTTGTTTTATTTGTGAAAGTGACCCACTTTAGTCATCAGGAAATCATATCTGCTTGTATAGACCGACACCTTATCGACTGCGAAGCAGACCAGACACGCATTGCCCCTTGAACTTTAACTGTCGAATTTAATTTCCACAAAAAGTGCTTGCATAGAGAAGCCCTCTAAACTATGCGGACCGTGGGCTCATGATAATAAAAAAGTTAGTGCAATTTCCTCGCACACAATGGCAGGCAGTGGCATCAAGGGTACACTATGTGATAAACATCTCCTAGCATCACTTACTGTCATAATTAACTTTGAACTTCATCTGAGGTCGCCATTACGATGTGCGGTTCTAATGGACGACATTAAAAGCAGCAATCAATATAATTTCAGTACTGCAAGTGATCCCTAGAACAATTACCTCACTTAACCGGTGTACATGAACCTAATCGACACGAGTTCAATTTCAATTGGTATGAGTAGGTTGATGGGTGTAGCTATGTACTACAATGCGATAACGACGACGACGCTCGTCTAAATATGACTTAAAGCTGTTTTTTTTTTGTTGTTTCTTTTGTGTTTTATTGCCATGATTTGCTACTACATTCAAATATCTAAAGAGGAAGAGTAAAGTTCAGTTTCTGCTCGTATCGGGAATGGAGTCCCTATCTTTGCTTTATCTTTCTACGCATGTATAGTATCATGAACCATGAAGTATTGTTTGTAGATTCGATTCTGGCTGGAGGGGTGCAAAATTTATTTGCTTAAGCTGATTGTCTGGAGCAGTATCTGTTGTGGGAAAACCCAACTTACCTTATGTGATCACTTGAATTCTGTTCATTCCTTCAGGTCGGACCATAGAGGCGCTAGGTCATTCATAATTTTTCATGTGCCTTCACACATGGGGCCTCTGAAAACACAAAAAAAGGCACGGTTATCTTAACTGACAGAGTTGCAATGGACTCAGACACATCTGAGGCAGTTAAAAATGAAATATTGCCCCATATATACACAGGGTGGGTCAAATAGAATTTTCTTTTTAAAAATGCAATGAAATAAACAAAATTTATTTTTCCCGTTTAAGGGGTCATTAAATTTTCGGTTTCAAGAGTAAAGCTTGTTGCCGTTTGAATCACCATCATCGTAAATGACAAACATTCAACTAATAGTTTGGCACTTGAAATGACAGCTGAGCCTGACAGGTGTCAAATGCCAGCGCTACCAACTTGAAGCCACGAAATAAATAACCCTGTATTATGGCCTTATTAGTAAGAGCAATCATTTCCATTAATTATGGAACACAACGTAGTTCAAGTGGCTGCCTCGGCTGGCTTCGCAGTAGCGCATTCTGTCACTTGTAAGCGAATAATCCGAGATCTTTGGCCCACCCTTTATAAAAGTGAATGGCAAAATTGTATGTCCCCAAAAGTCTTACGAACTACTGCACCGATTTAGAATTTTTTACATAGCTCTTGCAGTTCCCTAGACTCCACTCTGCGACATACCTATAAAATGCGATGAGAAGAACAAACATTCCTATAATCAATAAAAAAAAACTTAAGAAAACTGATATGAAAACGATTTCCTGTTTAGATTAACAATTTTTATGGCCCCTCGCCTTTGTGTACTTCGCAGCCATGGTAATCTTTAGTATTTTTTTATATTTTTTTTTTCGGGTTCTCATACCAATAAAAAAGTAGTGTACTAATCGAAACAAAGGTCATATCTGATTTCTGTTCTAAGTGCTTATTCAGTGCTGACTGGAACGGATTTGAGAACAATTGCCAGCCGCGTGTGCTGTGTGATAACAGGCCGTTGACTTAGAAACCATTCAGAAGAAGCTTTATTACTTTGATTTTACTGCGACATTCTTATCGGAGGCACTTTAAAAAGCAAGTGCGCAACGAAATTGCCAACATTTTGTAGAAAAGGACGTTTTTTGACGACACTTTGATGACACTTTTTTTCAGTGGTCACCTTGCAGCCCCATAGCTTGCAACAATAGTACGAGGTTCAACTGTTGTTGCAAACTATAAAAATCAATGTGTAACAAAGTGCGTCGTTTTTTTAAATACTGATGAAGTGTAGCGCATTTTTCCGCTTCCTGAGGCAGCAGAGTTGAGCATTGTCAAATGTCACCTTCTTCGATTACGTCTTTTTTTGTCTACAGTGCCACCGTTCGCGAACGTCTGACAAACATTCGAGAGTATAGCTGCGATTAAAGAGCTTCTCAAATTGGCCCTTTGGACGCGGCATTAAATCGTAGATCCCTTCCCTTAGTCATGAGAAGACAGGCCTAGGGTCCTTACGGACCTGTTGTGCCGACAATTAATTTTCTTACTGCCGTCGATGGTGCCAATGTTTAAGACCGGCGTAGTAAGCACTCCAAGACACGTCCATGTGTCTCAATCTTCTCGCATTGAAATTCCTATTTTTCCAAGCTCTGAATATCGCTCCGACTGTTTCTGGTTTGCACTCAGTCTCCTTGCTTTGCGGTGAGTTTCTTTGTAAATAGTTGCAGGTCTTACAGATGAACTTTGTCAATTGGTTGAGTTGCTTACTTTGCTGTACCTATCCCCTTAAATAACGTCCACCATTCATGGAAACGATCTCACTGTTTCACCAGATGGCGCCGCAATTGAATGCACTCCCGAATTAACAAAAAATATCAAAAAACTGACCCAGTTTCGGGTAGTTTCTGAGTTGACAGAGCGTGACCTATGCTAATTGCGGCGATACCTCACGAATGTCCACCCTCAAAATCATATATCAATAAACTAGAACAGCGTTTCCCAAAGTGTGCTCCGCGGCAAAATAAAAAAAAAACCAAATAGCAAAATTCCTTTACACTAGTGACTATTTTATTTTATGCTTCTGAACTTGTCATTTGAATCGCAGCAATCGAATTTGAAATGCCAATTTAAAAGAAATCAATACATACAAACAAACTAAAAAATAATTCGTGTAAAAAGATGTGGGAGAAGTGTTGTTATGGATATTGTTTGAGAATCGTATATTTTCTCGGTTCAAAATCGTATTTGTCGTATTTTCTAATTGAACGAGTACAAAAAATGTGTTTAAGAGGAAGAGGCCATTTTGTACTTCATTTAAATGTTATTTTGTAATGCTAGTGAGAGGTCGGACAGTTTGAACTTTAAGATACTTTTTTCATTATTAGTATTGTAACCATCTACGTTTTAACCAAATTTAACTTAAGAAGTACATAGGTATTTACTTTCATACCAATAATATTTATACCCTCTTAGGGTTTTGCACCCTTAAACAAGTTATTGGGCTAAGCCCGAAGTAAATATGGCTTTTTTTATGTGGTATTCGATTGGCCTTCTTCAGATTCGCTCTCAGATTTCAGATTTAACATATCTAATCGAACATAAAAACGTCACTTGCACTTTTTTTTTGACATTCGTGAGATTGGAACATGATGGAATTCTAAATATTTATTTGTAGGTACATAAATAATTAACAAAAATAGATAGACCCGATGGATGCAATGCTTTTGTTTGCAGTTGGAAAATTTCACTAAAATGTTAACAAGCTTCAGTAGCTATCTAACTCAAACGCGCTTGTATTGGTAAATCTGTTGATGTAAAATTAGTCCACGCAGTGAATTAAATAGAATTAAATAAGAACGCTTTACGATTCTACGTCGTTAAAAAAGGAGAATGAATTTATTATTCAAATATGACAGATGGTACAATGAAAATGTTAAGTGCTTAAGGCGTGTTCACAAATATAAATCTTAGGAAGTGTTTACATTCAATAAATTATTTCTAACAAAATCTAAAGCAACTCTGAGAAAAAATCCAGAACCGCAAAAGTGCTCTGAAATCAGGTAAAAAGTGATTGAGTACCACATTATATATATAGTAATTCTATCACCATGTTAAACTGCACATCCCTATGGTAAACAACTAAGAACTCATATCCCTTAAGAACAATAAATACTTTTAAATTTTACCCATTTTAACCATTTTTATTTATCAACCAATTTGCAATGCTTAAAATTAATGCAACTAAAAGGTATCGTGTTTTTAAGAATCATAAACAAATAATACAAAACAAAAAAACATGATTATTTATTTCATATATCTATTTGATAAGCAATTAAATAACATAATACCTACAAGTTAGCATATTAATACAATAACGCAAAAAACAAAAGAGTATGTTCGGTAATCGATGCCGGCTAATTGCAAAGGGATGTGTTGGTAAGGTAAAGTCATATTAAATGCATTCCTTAATTTTTTTAAGATTCTGTTTCTAAAGTTATATTTTTTTTATCGAGTCACATTTCGGTTTACCCATCGTATTTATGTTTGCATAATATCGGAAAAAATCGGAAAAATATATACGAAATCGTAGAAATAGGGTTGAAAAGAGTAAAAATCGGAGCGTCGGATTAACCTTCGGAAATCGTAAGATTTACGATAAATACGATCACATAACAACGCTGGTGGGAGTCCCCGATTTACATTGCATTTTTTACAAATACATAACTGCGAAAATAGCGTAAGTGAAAGGAAGTGCTCCGCGAGGAATGTTTGACCTAAAAAGTGCTCCTCGACCAAAAAAGATTGGGAACCGCTGAACTAGAAGATTATAAACATGCAAGTTGAATTTAAATAGAAAAACGGGTACACAAAAAGCAATAAAATATAAAACTGAAACGACTGAGAGCCATGACCCTCCTCAAGCGCTGATGACCTTAAATACGATGTGCACGACGACGACACCCTACTCCCCCAAACCCCACCGACCGGCAATCGTAATACAAAACCGATTACCGCATGTGTGTATGACTCGGTTTCGGTCATTTCTGACTGTTTTGCCCGACAGACCTTTACACCGATGGAATTAATAAGTAGAACATAAACTTGAACAATCCCCAAAAAAAATAAACCAAACAAAAAACCGACCAGCAACTGTAGGTTCTATGGCAAGTAGGTAGGTACCCAAACCCAAACAAGGAAGGCCTGAAATATGCAGAGAAGTGAATTTAAATAAAAAAGAAGCCAAAACAAATAGACCTCAACTCGAGTGTGCGTGTGTAGCACTCAACGACTATAATGGAATCATGATTCATGATGGGGAGGGAAACAGCTGTTTGGGCGCTAGCTAGGAGCAAAAGTGGTCGTGGTCGCTCAGAGGACTGTGAGAGATTTTGGTTTGGCTTCCTCCCAACAGAAATAATAATTGCTTTTATATTTACCTCATGCTATCTTGTCATTCAGCTTTGACACTTTCTCGAGTTGAACATATGCGGGGATACAACAGCAAAAAAAAAAAAAAAACACTTGGGACGGGTACGTCAACAACACCCGCGAGGGTGGTTCAGCGGGGGTAGGCGGCGACTGAAAATCACAGCTTATTTTGCAATGCGCTTTTGTGGCACTCCCCAAAACACAAATGACTAATAAACAAAAAACAATTGACAGGCAATGTTAGAGTCACCCGTGAACCGTGATCCTTTCCCGCAATCACACAGAACGATTTTTTTTGTTTTATTTTATCATTATGCTCGTTAATATTGTTTGTTTAATTTTTTTTTCTACTCGTTTGTTCGCCGCCCTCGCAAAATGGATAGTCAGAGTCACAAAGATAACAAACAGTCGCAAGTGGCTGTTTTATATTTTTTCGCATTTCATTGTAATTCGCTTAGACGAGTGTCGTTAATTGCAACATACGGGGGTGCCCTGCCAGCCACTTGGAAGAACTATGCAAACACGGAAAATTCGCACGAGTGCGTTTAAAAACAAAAATCACAAACACAAAATAAGAACTCGAACAGAGTCGCTCGCCACCGAAAATCAAAACAAAGCAGGGAAGCACAAGGCAGAAAAAGTCACGTTCGGCAACACTTCTACACCAAATCGTTACGGTGACTGCACTAACAAACAAAATTGCCCACTTTGATGGGGAGAATCGGAGAATAAAGTTGATTTTTTTTGTTGTCCGAAGAAACAAGCAACGGCGGGGGTGGGGGATAAGTTAAAACAAGAAGCAAGACGAAGCTTTAGAAGAGCACATAGCGTCGGCTGTGCAAATGAGATAAATGGTTTGAGACTGAAATAGGAACAAACATGTGTAGAAGTGATGAAAAAAATCCCTCAACTTTTGAGTTGAAGTTCCCTAGGTGAATGGTTTTAGTTCTCGTTTGTTTGCACTTGTACTTGTTTAACTTGGCGTGTCACTTATTCAAGAGCCTGTCATTATTTTGTGTCCTTTTTTGGTTGGTAAAGTTAATTTTTAAATTTTTCAAAAGAAACACGCTTGAATGTAACTTTTTTCAAGCGAGCCAATGCCTGTTGAATATCGGGCGGAAATTTTATTATTATTATTAATTAAAATAATATCTTTATACAAATTCTAACGAGCCTAGCTCCAGAGACTATTAGTTTCAGATATGATAGTTTTTGTTTTTGTTTCTCCTGCGACTTTTGAAAATCCTTCAGCGGTCACCTTAATATTTACTTTCACTGCTGGAATAGAAAATTAATTTGATTTTTATTTCTTTTCACGTTTATTAGGAAACTGGGTGAAAAGCTGGACCCCCTATGGACCAGCTTGGGCACACCATCGCCACGTTTGATCCAGGAGAACTCAATTCGCTCGACATCAAGGCTACTATACATGGTTTTAAGTCCAAAAAATTAATGCTTATTTTATCAGGGTAGCTCCTGATTGAAATGGGAGGAAGATAAACACCGTTCAATATTTTTCCAAGTTTGTCGGTCAAAAACTGTCAGTGGAGTTTGTCGAAAATGTGCCGTAGCGTCACTCTCTTTCTTTCGAATCTTGGCTCACTCGCAGACAAATGCTAGCCTTACTTCGTTCTGAGTATATTTCTTCCTTTTTCCGAGTGTGCAATTTGAAACTTCTATTTCGTTCTTTTCTAATTCGTGGGATATACTCTTTCCCTCTTTCTTGTATAAGATTTTTTTAAGAGGCTCTGCGGACTTAAAAAAAAAAACTTGTGTGCCTTTCTCTCGAGCGAGCACGCACATTTAGTTGAGGTCTTGTCTTGCAAGGCACGTGCCATACCACAATCAACTCTACGACAGAAATCCTTCCGCAACAGTTCTTTCCTTAAGCGTAGTACGCTGCTCGAGCTAAATTAAATTTTTTCTGGTCTCCAACTTTTCTCTCCAAACATAACATCAGCTTAAGTCCTTAATCCTAGCTAAATTTTGACATAGAGTTCCCGTAGATAAGTGTCACAGAAAACAGCTGTTCTTTGAAAAAACTTCCTCAACAAATTCAATTCTCTCTTATTTCAACTAATTTCTGATTCTATGTACTTCTCGTCCATGTATTTATTAAAGAAGCTCATCCTTGCATACTTTTCCGCAATAGAACAACAAATACAAAACAATCTGTTACAATTTAGCTTAAGAGAATATGTCGACCCATTAAATGGGTACGGTATTTTTTGATAGACACAGAAAGTACATTCTGAAACAAAAGTTTGATTATGATAAATGGGTTCGCTTAAATTTAGCTCAGCTAAATTTTAGAGAGAATTTTGTACGAGAGCGAAAATATAGCTCGAGGAGCGTTCTAAGCTTTAAACCTAAATCGCATAGTCAAGAGAAATCAACGAATTTATTTTAGAAAACGTGAAAAATATCCCACCCTTCCGAACACTACTTATAGATTGCAGCTTTTTGTAAGCTCTTTCCCATAGAGCTAACCACTTTTCAATTAAATGCGAAATTGGATGCAGTCATCTGTTTTGATGAATGTTTGCGATGCCATATGCATGACAATTAAACAGAAAACAATCATAACCTCATCAAAATTTGATTAATCTGAATCAATTCGAACGCAGTTGGCAGTTGTTCATAAATGATAGACAAGAGTGTCAATTTTTGTTCTTGCCCAGTAAGTGCGGTTGGAAAATAAATAAAAAAAAAAAAAACAAATGTCACAGCGACTGGCGGTGGCTTGCTTTCTATTTTGATTCAGAGCACGAACTATTGCGACCTCTAAACACCGCCGGGCAACTTTTCCCATAGGGATCAGATATGTGATAAAAGTTTGTATACCTACTCGTTTTTGTAGTTTGAAAGAGCCAATTTGGATGCTCCTTTGTTCGTTGGATGTGTGAATTGTGGGGTGAATTGTTTATTCTTGTATCCATTCGAAAAATAAAAATAATGTAGCGGGAAAAGATGGAAACTATTTGAGGAGTAGAGCTTTCATGGGACGGGGTTTTGAAATTTGATATAAATGAGCACGTTTCCGGTCCTTTTTGGGCTATGCGGTCTGACAACCAGGTGAAATGAGAGAAATGAGAGATGGTTCGGACCTAGATTTCGCGTTAAATAATGTCGTTCAACCTTTTTTACTGCACGCGGCGCTAGCTCCTAAAATAGACAAGGGTGCATAAATTCGACGAAGGGGTTAGTTTTGCATCAAACGGTAAAATAAACTGAATACTATTCTTATATTCGACTGGTTGTCCATTCGACTGAAGGAGTCCGGATTGTTCTGTTTATTGTGTTCCTGGTGCAGTTTTGCTCTTGGATATCCTTTGAAATATCTGGAAACATTGTGCAATTTCAAGGTTACACTAAAGTGTCAACAAACCCCACTAGGTCGCACAACTTTATTGATGACAGAGACTACTGCTCTGCTGTAGAATGGATTCAACGCTCTTTCCACAAAGCCAACAACAAATATTGTATATCTAAAATAAAGAGAATTGAAACATAAGAAAAACGTTACCTACAAAAAACTTTTGTTTTTTTATGGCGAAAGCTGAATTTTATTTATCAAAGAAACTACCTTATATTAAATAGCTTACACAAATATATTTGACAAAAACCCTGAGCTTCTGTTGTTTTTTCATTTGTTTCTCTTGCGTTTTGCATTACCATAAGTCCGCACCCTGAGTGGCATCCTTCTTGGATGGATTCTCAGTAATTTGCCACCAGATGGTGAACGTGGTTCAAGTCATTGGCGGTGGTGTGAGTTTATTTAGCGAAAAATGAGTATTTGTATGCGTTGTAGTGGGTGGTATTTAGTTAACAAAACGGTCACCAGAGGGCGCTTGACAGTGTGTTGCGTCATATTGGCAATAGATGTCACTGGCAAGGTTTGCGTATGTGCTGAGGTTTATGTATATTATATCAAATTTCACAACCCCGCGTTACAAGTCTAAGGCATAGATGGCAGCAGGTATATCCGGTTTTAGTACCTGCTGCAGGAGCTTTTTGCAAGCTTTCCAAATTTTTATTTTCCACCATTTGCAAGAGATGGCGGGGACTGTAAATGCATTCGAATTCAAATTAACTTGCAACGGAAACGAATTAAAATAACTGAATTCAACTAAAACGGCATCCGTGTTGATTTAACTCATGAACGCATCCAAAACATGACCAAACTACGGTCAAATGGGACAGAGTGGGAAAAAACTCTTTGGTGCTGGCGGCAATATACCTGCCGAATTAACCAACTCATTGGTTAGAGAAGCGGAGCGTTACAAATGGGACATAATCCTTGGCTCCGATGCAAACTCCCACCATACCCTCTGTGGAAGTACCGACATCAATGACCGAGGTGAGTCTCTCTTAGAATTTATTATAGAAAATAACTTACTTTTAGCCAATGCCGGCAATGAACCCACTTTTATAACAAGAAATAGGCGTGAGGTCTTTGATATAACTCTCTATAGTAACTCACTAACCCTTATTCTACGGAATTTGAAAGTTTCCATAAAACCGTCCTTCTCAGATCATAGAATTATAGAATTCCTCATTGAGGAGAACATTTTCCCTTTCTTATCAGAGGTAACTAAAAATGGTCGGAAATCGAAATCACAGAAGATGGAAACGTTAGATGATGTCGATGCGACTGCAGAAATGTTAAACACAGTTTTAATTTAAGCATATGACAAGGCCTGTCCTTTACGGACAATAAAGAACAGGAAGTCTCCACCATGGTGGACAAAAGATCTCCGTGAAATCAGGAAGAGAACCAGAGCTCTCTTCAACTTGGCAAAGTCCACTAACTCCCAAACAGACTGGGATGCATATAAGGTCGGCCAGCGGAAATTCAAGAAGGCCATAACTAGTGTTAAACGCACAACCTGGCGCACGTGCTGTAGTGATATCAAAAGCACCACGGAATCGGCCAGACTTCGAAGAATCCTGTGCAAAGAAACCACAGCTCCCGGATATCTCAAAGATAGTAATGGCACTTGGACTCAATCATGCGAAGAGACTCTCATTCTACTACTACAGACTCATTTTCCGGGTTGTACTACGAATCAGACTAATCTATCTAATCCCAATATCACAGTAGCTACAATTCCGGTAGAACTTGTAACCGACGATGAACTAAACTGGGCAATTGATACATTCTCCCCGTTCAAATCCCCTGGAGGCGACGGCATTTTTCCAATCATGCTCCAGAAACCTAAGACCATTATTACACCGGTCAGTCGCAGTCTAGAATGCGGATACATTCCTAAGACATGGCGTGAGGTTAGGGTCGTCTTCATTCCGAAGGCAGGGAAATCTAGCCACACCACTGCCAAAGACTTCAGACCGATTAGTCTGACATCATTTATTCTAAAAACTTTTGAAAACCTAATGAACGTCTTTATACGTAATCAGCTAAATGACAGTGCGATCTCCTTCGCCCAACATGCTTATATCAAAGGCAAAGAGAGCACTACCGAATTCAAATGTTGACCAATCTCTCACTAATGTGATTATAAATCTACTTAGTGAAAGGCACATCAACGCGAAAATAGGTGACACTGAACTTAGAGGCACTCCGCAAGGAGGGGTCATGTCCCCCGTACTCTGGGTACTTGTCATCAATAAAATTGTAATGGTACATGGGGGTCACTGTTACTGCTTACGCAGATGATGTAGTCTTGCTTGCAAGAGGAAGATTCGTACAAACCATTAGCGACCTGTTAGGGAATTCACTAAGAACACTCAGTACGTGGACAAAACAATGCGGCCTTGGGGTCAACCTCCAAAAAACCGAGCTTGTGCCACCAACTCAGGGAATACCTCTAAAGGTGACGGATAGGGCGAAAAACCTAGGCATGAGTCTCGATAGAAAACTTACTTGGAAGCCGAACGTCAATGAAAGAGTGAAGAGAGCAGCTAATGCTTTCTACGCATGTAACCGCATCTTTGGCAAGAAGTGGGGACCAAACCCCAAAGTAATCTTGTGGATGTACACGGAAATCGTGCGGCATACACTCACTTATGGCAGCATAGTCTGCTGGCAAGCGGCGAGCAAGGCGACCAATCTCAAGGCAATGACAATGATACAAAGACTAGCATGTAAAGGGACAACCAGCGCGTTGAAAACTACACCCACTGCTGGATTGGAGGCAATCCTCAATCTGACTCCACTGGACCTATATAGGGAAGAATCTGCTGCCAAAAGTGCCTCAAGGATTAGCCAAACTAATTCCTGGAAAACATGCAATTTTGGCCACGCACTAATTTTAGGGAAATACGTTGGGAACGATGTCATATCTGACTATATGTGTCCCCATCTGAACCTTGATAGACCACTCACCTTCTTTTCTGAAACACAGATGAACCCACAAAGCGGAAATCGGTTTCCATCTACACAGATGGATCAAAGATGGACTGTGGAACCGGTGCCGGTACATTCTGTAAGGAATTAAATATACACTGCTGCATCAGGCTTCCTGATAATAGCAGTGTCTTCCAAGCGGAGGTTCTGGCAATCGCGGAACCGGCCCGAATGGTGTCATTGTTGGCAATACCACGTAATGATATTACCATTTTCATTGATAGCCAGGCGGCTATAAAAGCAATTTCTGCCATTGAAATAAAATCCAAGCTAGTACACCGCTGTCGCGAAGAGCTTAAGGTTCATAGAGGAACTAAACTAGAGGGCCGACTTTCAGCACACCTACCCGATTTTCCCCGCAAATTTTGAATGACAGCCCTCTCTCGCGCGCTCTTTTTTTCCTGTCTGTGAATACGTGTATTAATGGCCGCCGGGTGGAACTATTTCCAAAAACAAACAATTTGTAAATAGATTTATAACAATAAATGTAAAAAAGCAAATGTTGATTATGGTTTTTTTAAATAGCATAATTTCTTCTCTACCCATTTTCGTCACCAAAAACTGTTCATCCACTCAAATTTCAGTTTTTTTTTCATTTTATTTGTATGAATTCTATTTTTGACAGCAAAATTCATGCTGCTGCATAAAAGGGATTGTTCCAAAAATTATGCATTAAACCCAAGCTTTCACTAGGGCATAAGTGAATTTTCTAAAATGTTTATAAACATTCAATAAATTTTTATAAGGTTTGGTGAATGTTTTCAAATTTGTTTACTTAACACCATATTTGTACAAATTCAAAATATTTTTTTTTCCCCGAGGGTAGGTGAAAATCTTCCAAAGACACTATGAGAATAGCAAGCGCGTGCTCATAGTAGTGTCAGATTTCTACTGACTAAAAACACCACCCTTCGATAAATTGTTAGATACTGCAACTAAGATAAAACTTATCAAGCAATTTTTCTATAACGAAATAAAAACACTTTTGACAGGTTACTTCCCACTGAAAGATCCTGCATGTTCCGCAATTAAGACGCGGTTAATCCTTATCTTGCCAAGTCGAAAGGTTTCGTTCTTTGTAGTCGGCGCAATAAATTACTCTCATCCAAAATTTGTCGGACTGTATTGTTGATATGCCCCATTAGTCGGTTTCTATGCTTTCGCGCGAAGCTTCTAGTTTCAGCTTCGATTGTAGGAATTCCGAGATCTCTGTGGATATCGTCGTTTCTAGTATACCACGGTGCTTGGACAATTTCTCTTAGTACTTTATTTTGAAAAGTTTGTAAAATATTGGCATTTGTTTTCTTGGTACAACCCCAAAGTTGTATACCGTAGGTCCATACCGGCTTTAGCACTTGCTTGTATAAAAGCAGTTTGTTCTCGGTACTGAGCTGGGAATGTTTTCCGAGTAACCAGTACATTTCCCTATATTTGATATCGAGTTCTTTACGTTTCATTTTCACGTGCGAATTCCATTTCAGCTTTGCGTCGAGTGTCATTCCCAGGTATTTGGCCTCGTTAGCAAAGGGTATTCGAGCCAAGTTTAGGAAAATTGGCAAGTCATTAGTTGTGATTAGATTTAGTTTCGTTGAGGGCGATCCGCCAGTCCCTCGTCCATTCATTTACTTTATTCAGTGTGGTTTGCAGCTTTG
The DNA here is from genome assembly GCA_948293265.1 of Cheilosia impressa. Taxonomy (NCBI): domain Eukaryota; kingdom Metazoa; phylum Arthropoda; class Insecta; order Diptera; family Syrphidae; genus Cheilosia; species Cheilosia impressa. The sequence continues at coordinate 6,585,112 of OX411885.1, read as the reverse complement.
CAGTCGTTTCTTCGATCGTATTACATACTGCAAGGATAGCGGTGTCGTCGGCGAAGGTAGCAAGGATAGTCCCATCTTCTCTTGGTATATCGCGAGTATATAACAGATACAGAAGCGGCCCAAGGACGCTTCCTTGCGGTACGCCGGCCGAAATTTCTTTAAGCTCTGAGTATTCTACACCATGTCTAACACGGAAGAGTCTGTTCCCAAAATATGTTTCTAGGATATCATATAGGCTTACGGGGAGAATTTGTCGTAATTTAGATTTTAAGCCGTCGTGCCACACCTTATCAAAGGCTTGTGAGATGTCGAGGAATACGCTTGAGCATATCTTTTTTTCTTCAAATGCTTTCTCTATTACGTCAGTAATTCTATGCACTTGGTCAATCATCGAGTGCTTGGTTCTGAACCCAAACTGGTGGTCAGGGATTAGATTATTATCTTCTATAACCGGTTGTAGGCGCCTAAGTAATATCCTCTCGAAAACTTTAGATATGACTGGCAGAAGCGAAATTGGTCTATACGATTTTACTTCATTTGGCGGTTTTCCTGGTTTTAAAACCATAATGACTTCCGCGACTTTCCATTGGCTCGGCACGTGTTTAAGTCTGAGCGCAGCATTTATAATATGTAGAAGCTTAATTAATGCTTTTCGAGGTAGAAATTTGAGAACTTCTACGGTGATCAAATCATAACCAGGAGCTTTCTTAGGTTTTAGAGATTCAATTTCACGTTTTAGTTCCCTTAGCGTTGCATATGTGAGTGAAAAATCGTTAGATAGTAATTCCGTCCCACCATTGGTACTGCCGTAAGCCGCTCGACCATCGTACGGTTTAAAGGTTTCCTGTAGATGGGCGGCAAAAACGTCCGCTTTTTCTTTATCTTCCCTTGCCCATTCATTTTGATTTATTTTTATTGGCGGCGCTGGGATTTTGGGCCTTTTGGTGCCTTTTACAGCTTTCCAAAGTGAATAATTGGAATCTTTTTTCGCTGTTAAACTTTCAAGGTAAGAACCTATCGCCCGATTTTTAAAATCCTTAATAGCTGTCTTCAACAAATTGCACAAATAATTCAAATGTGCTTTATGTTGCGGAGCGCGACTCTGTTGCCATTTTTTACGCGCTTTCCTTTTTTCGTTGACCAATTCTTTTATTTCGGGCGGATATCGTAAACCGTATTTGGCCGGCGTTTTTCTTGGGTTAGGCGTATTATTCCAGGAAGCGAGCTGAACGACTTCAACGAAGCGATCAACTTCAACCTCAAGTTCGTAAGGTGTCGTAAGTGGAACGCTCAGTTCAACATTCTCTTCAATTTCGTTCCTAAAGTCTTCCCAGTTAGTTGTTTTACCAGTAAGTCTAGCTGGCTCTGGGTTATTGACTAGTTTTGCGCTCAACGTTAAAATAACCGGTGAATGATCAGATGACAGATCAAAGCTCTCTTCAACTTTAATGTGGTTGGTAGATATTCCTTTCACGACGAAAAAATCTATCAGATCAGGTATTTTTGAAGTATCAGTTGGCCAGTAGGTCGGTTTGCCCGTCGAGTGGAAATCACAATTGTACTCCATACCTGCCCCATAGAGCATTCTACCTTTTCGCGAGATGAATCTAGAACCCCAGAACGTGTGTTTCGCATTAAAATCGCCGCCAATAATGAAATTTGGTTTGAGCGATTTAAGCAAGTTAGTATAATCACTTTTTTCAAGCTCGGAGCGTGGTGGACAGTAGATAGATGAGATTCTAAGAGTACGCTGATTATTTTTTACTCGAATCGTGCACAGTTGCATATTTTCAAGCTCTATCTTCAGGTCTTCGTATTGTTCAATGCAGTCTTTAATAAACAATGATGATCCACCTCTCTTTTTAACATTGGTTTTTCATTCATATTATATTTGAAGTACGCGTTTTCCTTGAATTATTTTCGAGCTTAACCAACCGATCGAGAATAATTTTATTTATTTTGCTTTGTTCTTCAAGTTTCCCGAGAATTACTGAGAAAACATGAGAAACACTGTCTGGCGAAGTTTCAACGTTTTTTGGTTCTTCGAATGCCACAGCCTGAGCGTAGGTCTGCACTCTGGCTGTCCGAGGACCACTATTCGGTGGCTTTCCTGATGGCAATTTTTGAATAGGGTTTCCTTTGACAACAGAGGCCGAGGGCATTTCTGCCGTTTCCGTTTTTTTAAAATTCTTACGTTCAGGAACCGGAGGTTTTAGATTGTCTACTATCCCCTGAACAGTCTTACGCTTTGTCTTAGTTAGCGGTTTTGATTTATCTTTTTCGGGCTTAAGGAGCGCATCTCTCCGTTTTTGCAACTCCTTAGATACTTCACAGCCTCTATAATTTGCCGGGTGCTTTCCCTTGCAGTTAGCACAGGTAGCGGAGGACTGTTTTTTAACTCCACAGTCTTGGGAGAGGTGATTTCCGGCGCATTTCACACATCGTGGTTCTTTTTGGCAATACATTTGCGTATGATTAAATCCTTGGCAACGTTTGCACTGTGGAACTATTCTTACATTTCTACGCATGGGTTCGATTTTTACCACGATATTTAATATTGTTTTAATTCGGTAGATATCTTCGATATTATCTGACCTATCGAATGTAAGCATAAAGAGCGGAAGTCCACGTCTTACCACGATATCCTTATCGACTTCCGTTTGTTGCTTCTCCTTCTTAATGATATTTACGGCATCAAGAATTTTATACCCTTTGGTTTGAAGGTCGTTTATAACCTCGTCTTTGGTGCATGAGGGGTGGAGTCCCCTTGCTACAACACGATGTGGCCTTTCAGACTTTATTTCGAAAGTATACCACTGGATCTTCTCGGTATTTAGCTTTTGGGATACTGCCCGGTAATCATCGTGGTTATCGACGTTAATTTTCCACGCATTATTCCTTAAAGATGTAACCTTAAATTTCGATGTTATCGTTCCTTTAAGGAGGCTATGCAACTTATTATATTCCGTCACCCCAACGACGTTTATGGGAGGCGGTGCCCGAATTTGTGATCGAAGTTGTTTTTCTTGCGGTTCTTTACGCTTTTGTTCTTTTAGGGGCTCGACTTCAAAATATGATTGGAAATTCTGTAGTTTAATAACACTTACAGTGTTGAATAATGTTACTTTGGTATTTCAATCGAACGTAAAAATACATATTGTTTTGTTAATTGTTGGTATTTGCATGCTATATTTCGTTTTCTGTGAATATATTCTTTTATAAATTTTATAACAATGTTTTTCGAAATGTGCACTGAATTTTTTTACAAACCCCTTTAAATTATTAAATAACAAAAACAAGTGCGTTCTTTGTGTTTTTGGAATACAAAAAAGTGATCAAAACATTTTATTATTGTTCCGAGTATTTCTTAGGTATAAATAAAGGGCGATGTACGAGGATTTTTATATTATGGCTTTTACCGGAAAAAGCCGAGCGCATACATAGTTAAATTTGAGAGCAATATATGTAGTATAAAAAAATAAAAAAATATCGAACTTATTTTTCAATTTAGTATTATGCATACTTGGATATAATTACTGTACAAGTATGCATTTGCTAAAACTAAAAAATCTTTTTCACGAAAAAAAATAAAGGATTTTCTTAAACGGTGTTCAAATATTTTGTTTCGATATTTCGAAATTAAAACCATTAAAATCAACGAAAAAAATGTTCTTTCCTTAAAATATACAAAAAAAACTTCAATTTACAAAATCTCTTTTAACAAAAGTGAAGAAAACGTTAATTTTTCTCTGATTGTTATTATGAGTTAGATTTCTGCAAGATATTGACAAACTATTATTTTATTGTAACGAAATTATAAAAGGAATTCCATTTGATTCTAACAAGTTCATAGACATTAAAAACTCTTAAATTCAACTGTGATGTGAACGCCGTGTAACTAAATGGCACAAAATATGACGAACACAGTCTCCCAATGGCGGCTCGATTGACATAAAGTTGTAACAGGAAATTGTATAAGTATGCGTGCGGCATTAATGGCGCTCCTTTGATTTGTACAGGCACGAACACTTATGCAATTTGCTGTGACACAGGCAGCTTGTAGGCAGATTTCCCGTTTCTGCTCTCAGTTGGCCCTCTAGTTTAGTTCCTCTATGTTAAGGTTATTTGCTCGCAGCACTCTACGAATCTCTGCTGGGTCCCTGGATACAGTGACAAAACTGGCAATGAGACAGCTGACGAACTGGCGAGAAAGGGGTCTGCAATGGATCATGATAGAGCACTACAGTCGATCAAGCCTCCACTCTGTTATCTCAGAGAACGAGTGGAAAACAAAATTCGTATAAAAACAGGTGGAAAGAATTAACTACCTGTGAAATATCTAGGAAGCTGTGGCCAACATTTGACAGAGGCCGAACCATCAAACTTTTACAGTTTGACAGGTAATCGCTATCTAAGCTGGTACTGGCTCTAACTGGTCATAACTTCCTTAGAAGTCAAATGATGAAACTAAATCTCAAAGATGACGATATATGTAGGGGCTGCGGAGACGAAGAGTTCCATGAGGGCACACCTCACTTCCTCTGTCATTGCCTGAGCCTGTGTCACTTTAGAAACAGAACACTTGGTAGCTATTACTTCCACGACTTACAAGAACTTTCAGATGTCACACTTTCTAATCTTTACAGGTTCTTGAGGACATCAGGATGGCTGGACGGCATTGGGTAACACAAGAAGAGGAAGAATATACATGAGTAACCATATAAAACACCAAGGTTAACCCCCAAAGGGCATCACAATGGGTCCACGAGAACCTAAGTGTGGTATAGTAGGGCTTACCCTGCTCTACCAACCCGTAAATCTAACCTAACCTAACCTCCGCTAAGTGCAGTCACCTTGACGTGGTGCGGAGGCCTAAGTCGCAATGATTCAACAGGCTATGCTGTCGGAGGCGGTAGTCGTCTGAAGGGTCACCCATGACAGACAGGCTGTTTTGAAGAGTGACGAACTAAGAACTGCCAACCTAACTCCAGTGGTGGCGTGAGCGCACACAAACCGTGCCGAAGGATGAAAGGTTGGGGGTCAAACCAACCGATTACGAGCTCCCTCAGGTGCCCAGGCGAAGACCTGATGGTAATCCAACGCCCTACCCCGGTATGGCGGCGCTGCCGGGGCGGACCATACTTTCCGGCCCTACTCGTGGGATCAATATTGAAAACTCAAAGGAAAAAACTAAGGATGTGAGAGGTGAGGGTACGATAAGTACCGAGAGTGTGACGGTGGCCGACACATTAATCGTGGAGCCATACGATCTCACCAAAATCCAAGAGGCTCTAGAACTAGACGCCGGATCTACCGAAGGAGAGATCTCGAAAGAGGAGGAGGAGAAGCTTCTGGCCGAACCCTCTGATGAGAGACCCGACGGAGGAAAGACGAGGAAGAAGAAGGTGCCCCCAGGCCTGTTAAGGAAACGGGAATACCTAAAGGCCAAACACTTATATGGCATCCTCGTCGCCAAAGAAAAAGGCTCCCTTACGGAAAAGGAGAGGGCCTCCTTGGAATGGGCCAAGGACACAATTGCGAAAGACGCTCTTACGAGGCCTGAGCCTAAAAGACCATCTGACGCAATTGTGCCGAACAGCAGATCAGTCCCATGTAATACACCGCATGGCGCAAAAAGGCCGAGGGACGATGTCGCTAAGGCAGACCCCAAAGCCCACCGCAGCTCCTCAGCGAAAAGGGTACCAAAGAAGGAACACCGGGAGACCGACAATAAGCCGGGCCCGAGTGGACTCCAGAGGAAACCCATCACTGAGAGGCTCGGTAACAAAGAGCTAGCCTCGAAGAGGTTGAGGTCGCCAGAGGACGCCCCCAACATTCCAAAAAAGGTGAAGCGGAGCGAGACGAGCGTGGGTAGCCCCAAAATGACTCCCATGTGTATCGGCAAAAGCGGGAAATACAACGAGGTGACCAGGAATCCACTGCAGCTAGCTGTGGTGGACTCTAGGAAACCAAGTGGCCAATACCCGGTGGAATGTGGCAGGATAATCGAGAGCACACTGGGTGCTGCGATTATCTCCCACATCCGTGCGAAGACTGGCGCAACGGCCCCCGCTTACCGCAAAATGAGATGGTCCAAAGGCATCACATACATCGACTGCAAGGACCAGGCATCAAACGACTTTGCCAAGACCGTGTTAAACGGAGCAAAACTATGGGAGGGAGCTATATTGAAAGCTGTACCCATAGAAGAAGTCCCTGTAAAGGCAAAGGGTAGGATATCCATCCCGGAGATAGGGGTAGGACGCGAAGAGATCCTTAGCGTCCTACAAGCACAAAACCCCCAGATCCCGATGAGGGATTGGGAAATTGTGTCCGAAGAAGAGCCGAAGAATGGTGCAAGAGGGTACATCATCATATTTGATGAGCCCCCTGCAGCATTGAAAAAGGATTTGCAGATGCCGCTATCGTTTGCAGCAAGCGAGGTTACTCTCAAGCTCCTAAAGCGGACTGCAAACAACGCAAAGGCACCTGAGACTGTGGAGGAGGCGGCTACACCCAGGAATGAGGGTAGTCCAAATAAACCTGCATCACAGTAAGGTAGCCTCAGGCAACCTGAGGCTGTTCCTTGAAGAGGAGCAGCTGGATCTGGCCCTAATCCAGGAACCATGGGTCAATAAGGATCGGGTGATGGGATTAGGGTCGCCGAAATACGACATATTTTATGTCAAAACCAAGGGTAAGATAAGATCGTGCATATTGGCAAAAAAAGAACTTCACGCACTAATACTGCTTCATTTCAGCACAGGTGACGTTACGGTGGCGGAGATCAGAGGCAAGGGCGAGAGCTGTACAGTGGCATCGATTTACATGTCAAACGATGACGATACATCAATCCCCCCCGAACCGGTAAAGGCGCTAGTAGAAGCGTCAGTAAAAGGTAAGAAAAACTTAGTCTTAGGCTGTGATGCTAACGCCCATCATACTATTTGGGGTAGCTCAGACATTAATGTTAGAGGCGAGGCTTTGTTTGATTATCTTCTTTGCTCCAATCTGCTTATTTGTAATCGGGGAAATGATCCCACTTTCATTACGGCGAGTAGAAGGGAAGTTCTAGACGTAACCCTTGCATCCCAAAACAATTCGATCCAAGTTACTAATTGGAGAGTGTCCGGCAAGGCATCACTATCTGATCACTGCTGGATACGCTACGAACTGAAAATGGTCCCTCAAGGGAGAAATCATGTCAGGAATCCCAAAAGGGCGAACTGGGTAAAATTCAAAGAGGAAGTGCAGAGTTACAAGAACCTTTGTCCATCAAAGGAACTCACATCTGCTGAAGAGGTGGACGCTGCAGTCGAATCTTTAACGGACGCGCTCTCCAGATCCTTTGAAAAATCCTGTCCAAAAAGTGGAACTAGTGGGAAAAAACGCCCTCCCTGGTGGAGTCCCAAGATCGCTGAACTAATACGAAGTTCAAGATCGAGGTGGAATCTCGCAAAAGAGGGCCTTATCGAGTGGTCAACCTACAGGGAGTGCGTCAGAACCCTGAAAAAGGAGATTAGATTCGCAAAGAAAAACTCTTGGAGAATCTTTTGCGAATCAATTGAATCCACAACTGAAGCATCTAGACTGAGGAAAGTTCTTTCAAAGGCACCGACGCCGATATCTTCGCTAAGAAGGAGTGACGGTAGTTGGACTGAATCGCATAAAGAGACGCTGGAAATACTAACGGAAACTCACTTCCCAGGATGCACCGTGTCTGACGGCTACGATGTGGTAGCACCAGGTACGAGGGAGGGAATGGAGGAAAAAACAATCGCTGAAATTATAGACGAGAGGAAAATAGCCTGGGCGATCAATACATTTGCCCCTTTTAAAGCACCTGGAACAGACAATATCCGACCAATAATGCTACAAAAGTCAGAGGAAGATATTATTCCGTGGCTAAAATGCATTTACACGTGCTGTTTAAGGCTATGCTACGTTCCTAGAGCATGGCGAGAGGTACGAGTGATTTTCATCCCAAAAGCAGGGAAGGCTAGTCACACCACTGCCAAGGACTATAGACCAATCAGTCTGTCGTCATTTATGCTAAAGACAATGGAACGATTAATTGATCTGTACGTACGGCATGTGATCGGCGATAACTACTTATCAAAATCACAACATGCGTACATAAAAAGCAGATCTGTTGACACGGCGCTACACAGGGTAGTATCTGTAGTGGAAGAATCACTACAGCACAAAGAATACACACTGAGTGCGTTCCTAGACATCGAGGGGGCTTTCAACAACATCGAAGCCGACGCAATTATGCGTAGCTTGCGCGGAGCCCAACTAAATAACAGCCTATGCGACTGGATTGGACTCATGCTAGGCACACGTAGGATCAAGTCGCAGCTAGGAGACGAGAGCACTGAACGCAAGGTCAGTAGGGGAACACCGCAAGGTGGAGTCCTCTCACCGCTCATATGGATCCTAGTAGTTGACGAACTGCTAAAAATACTGGAAAGAGAAGGTTTCATTGTGAGCGCATACGCAGACGATGTCGTCATTCTGGTCCAAGGCAAATTCACTCCAGTCCTCAGCGAAAGACTTAGTTACGCACTCCTGCTAGTCAATAACTGGGTTACGGGCCGTGGACTTGGAGTGAACCCATCGAAGACGGAAATTCTACTATTCACGAGAAGAAGGGCGATCCCCGCCTTCAATCCCCCAAGGATGGGCGGAGTGGACCTGGAAATCTCGAGGACAGCTAGGTATCTGGGCGTAATCCTAGATTCCAAACTCAGCTGGAAGGAAAACATAGAGGACCGCATCAAAAAGGCATATGTGGCACTATATGCCTGCAGAAGGGCATTCGGTAACACATGGGGATTCAGGCCGCACGTGGTGCACTGGCTATACACAGCTGTAGTGCGGCCCATCCTTACCTATGGTACAACAGTGTGGTGGAAGGCCATTGAGAAGAAATACCATCTTGCAAGCCTAACCAAAGTACAAAGGGCAGCATGCATCGGGATGACGGGCTCCTTACGGACCACTCCCACCGCAGCTATGGAGGTGATGCTAAACCTCACCCCTCTGGACATCTACTGCAGCAGTAAGGCGGTTAAAACCGCAATCAGATTGAGGGAATCAGGACTGTGGTCATCCAAACCATATGGTCACGCCTCCATTGAAAGTCAATGGGAAGCGGCGAAGGAGAAGGTGACTACAGACTACATACCCACCACCCTCGTTTTTGAAAGGAGATTCGCTACTAGAATTCCCAACAGAAGCGAATGGGAGAACGAATCAGTCACAGACGCAGAGGAGATAGCCCTCTACACCGACGGCTCCAAGATGGATATCGGTACGGGCGCGGGCATCTTCAGCGAAACACTGGGCCTGCAAGAATCGTTCCGAATTAGCGATAATTGCAGTGTCTTTCAAGCAGAAATAGCTGCTATTACCCAAGCGGCGAAATACCTTAAGAGAAGAAACATTGTCAATAAACAAATCACCATTTACTCCGACAGCCAAGCGGCCATAAAAGCCATGGAGTCGGTTGTGGTGAAGTCAAGGGCAGTAAGTCATGGTAAGAAATATCTGGACAAAATATCACAAGACAACACGGTGACTCTATGCTGGGTACCAGGACATAGGGATATTCCAGGAAACGAAAAGGCGGATGAGCTTGCAAGAAACGGGTCGAACTTACATACGTCCATGGCCCTAAAATCAGTAAGAACTCCGCTATGCACGCTTGCAAGGAAGATTGACATTGAATCCGGGAGTAGGATTAACCTACGCTGGACAAATCTCAATACCTGCAGGCACACTAAAGAATTATGGCCAGAGGTGAGCCAAAAGAGATCCAACTATATGATCGGACTTAGCCGCAAGGATATTCGCATACTCACGGGAGTCATTACTGGACACTGTGCGATAGGCGTACATGCGGAAAGGCTAGGAATACTGCATAATGACTTCTGTAGAAGCTGCAGGGACGTTGAAGAAATAGAATCTGTTCGCCACCTGCTTTGCGAATGCCCAGCCCTTAAGGACAGCAGACAAAGGATCCTCAAGAGTTACTTCTTCGACGACTTAGAGGATCTGAAGAATATCGACCTTAAAGAACTCCTGAGATTCATACTTAAATCTGGGTGGTTCTAGTAGATGGATAGACTTCATATCATCAGGTACTCGTAGGACGAACCAGAGGATATGGTACAAAAGAGCTTAAGAACCCATGAGATTCTACTAAATCTATGTGGCTCTGATTATAAGCGGTCTATCTCTTGTTTTTAACAGGTATGGATGGTCCCCAGTAACTGGACACAATGGACCCAACTGATGGTCTGTGTGAAGCTGTGGCGGAGGCCACAAGAGCACCCTTTTACCTACCTACCTACCTAACCTAACCTAACACATCCAAAAAGGCATATGAAAACGCGATTAAACGCGTTCAAATACCGCCTCCACAAACGTGTCCCAAAATGCGTCCAAAAACGTGTTCAAGATCGGCGCAAAAACATGTCCAAAAACCCCTCAAATGCATGTCCGAAAAAGAATCCACAAACGCGTTGAAACACACTCAAACTTACTTAACGCATCAAAACGCCTCTAAACACATCCGAAAAAAACTCATCCCAAAACGCGTCGAAACACGCATCAAAAATGGATCAAAAGTGTGTCCAAAAGCACCCCCAAACACCGTTCGGAAAGGTCTCGGAACAAGGTCAAAATACGCATCCAACACCGCCTCTTAATCAAGTTCAAAAGCGCTTCAAAATTGTGTCTGAAAATGCTCACAACAATGCGTCAAACGCGTCCCAAAGCGCCTCAAAACAGCATCTGAAAACGCGTTTAAGCACGCATCCGAAAAAGCCTCAAAAATGTAAAAGCACTCCATAAACAGCCCGGAAACACGATCAAACATCCAAAAACTCCTCAAATTAGCGTCTTAACACGCTCAGATAGCGCGCGTCGAAAAACTCCTCTAAAACTTTTCGAAAAGCCCATCAAATATGCATCCGAAAACACGTCCCACCTCCAAAATTCATCAAGAATCGCATTAAAAAAAATGCACCTCTGTGACGTCACGTGTCAGCATTATGCGAAAAATACAGAAAAATCTTTCGTGAAATACCAGGCGCTCAGGATTCACAGCCGCTATCAAAATGCTTAAAATTCCCCACACAAGAATTGGCTGTATGCACGCGCCTGGAAGTATGCAACACGACAATCAACATTTTGTGTCAAATACTAGCAGAGCCACCGGAACCTCGGTTCGTGCATGAACTAATTCACCAGACTCATTTAAGCATTGCATACTCTACGGGGCCAAGCAAATCCCGGTGGTGAGTAGAATTTTTCCCCCAGAAAGAGAACCTGCTGCTATTGCTGGGCGCCTAGTACTTCTTGACCGATTTTTCAATATTCTAGCACGAATATTGTGGGCGATTACGATAATTTTCATGCTCAGTCCGCGGCACGGCTTATGATTGAGTTTTTGGTTTCTGGTATTTTCTAAGACTATTTTCCATTACTCGTGTTTGGGCAGGGGTTGTTAAAACATTTTTATTCTCAGGTACGTCTGAGTGTCCTAAAAAGGCTCTCAATATAGCTATGGCCACCGAGTACAGCAGCAATTAAGCGAGTTTTCTGCAGCAGTACGAGGACAATACTATTTGTGGAGACGCAAAGTATGCCGGACTGCGTTCTTTTAGCGATATACTTACTTTTGCAGGAAATGAGTTTCCCCTCGTCCTTTTGCGAATATCTACTGCACCCACAGCGGCCTTTTTGACGAACCAACTTAGCTCCTTATTTTCTCTGTAAGGAAACAACCCATCAAGATCAACCTAAACAAAAAGACGAGCCCATTTTTTTTATAACGAATTTATTGCTACTCGGATCCCCACACCTTTAGGGTCCTTCCGCTTCGCTGTTATTGCTACCTACTCAGTCGTTTTTCGGCCCACTCGTTGCAACTAAAGCAGAATTCTATTTTCAGACAACAGGGACACCCACCAGTACTCGGAATACAAATGAATCAACTCACCGATTATATTTTTTTACTGAAGGATCTTTATTGTAATTGTAATTCTTATGAAATAATAAATAAGTACTTATTAAATAGTATAATATATATTTTTTTTGTTTCTTCATATTATAGTACATAAAAGGTTGAGTTTTATGCGATCTTTTTTCAAGTATTAATCTTTTTCTGAATTTTCTTCCTCGAAATTTGTTTACGGTTTCATTTTCTTTTGCTTTACAAATTAGATTCTTTTAAAAAATTTAAAATTAGTCAAATACATTTTTTTTTTCATTATTATTGTTTTTCTTTTTCCCTTCCATTAGATGATTTTGTTTCTTACTTTGTTTACTTACACTTTAGTTAGTTATTTATTATTATTCTTTAATCGTTTTAGATTTATGAAAATATCCTTTGAAATATTTTCAAAATATATTTATAATACATATTCCTCTGGTAGTTTTTTTTTCTTTTTCTTTTATATATATTTATAATGTGTTTCTCTGCGATAAACTCAAATGGGGGAAAAACAAATAAGAACGGAGGAAGAAAAAACATAGAGGAGACTCAATTCAATACATTCAGTCTGTGGCTTAGTGGTTTTCTTTTCTTTATCTTATTTTATCGTTTGACTCTTCTTTTTTTTTTTTTTTAATAAGTTGTGTTTGTTTTTGTTTTAGTTTTCACAAAAAAAAACAAAAAAAAAATGACAACTGTCCATCGGGTACAGACGTTTGCTTTTGTCGTGTTTTTAAATACATTAATAAAAATATTAACAAAATTAAATATTAATTTTTTTCCTTTTGCTTATGAAAATATCTACAATTAATTTGCTATAGTTTTTGTTTTACTTGTTTTTTTTTTTCCGAAAGTAACTGTACTTTACAATTAAGTGCAAAATATAGTCGTATAATCATTTTTCTAGAATTTTGTTTACATAATAGTATTTTAGTTTGTTTACCCTTTTTGCATTGCACAATAGAAAATATAATTAAATAATAAAACTAGGTTTCAGCACAAACATACATTCATCGCTCACTCAAGAAATAATATTTATAAAAACTTATTTATAGTTTTTTTTTTTATTTAGTTTATAAGTAAACAGTTTTCGATTCCCGTTTTTTTTTTGTTTTAAGTAAATAAATTGCTATTGCTAAATTATATAATGGAATTAATAGGAAGTATTTGTTTCGCAAAAATGAAAGTTCAAAAGAAAAACACAAAATTTTAAAAAAATTGCACAAATAATAATAAAAAAAAACTTGTTTAACACATTGCACTTTTAAAATGTTACTCTAGTGTAGTAGGATTTGTTTTTCTCTCGTTTTATAAGTTTAGTTATTTATATAGTTTCTTTTGTATTATAAATAGATTGAAAGAAACGTGCTGCAAGTAGTATATATAACAAATCTCTAGATCCACTTATTGCATTCTTAAAAATAAGGCTTAAGTTATTAAAATAAACAATAAAAAACTTAATAAAAAGTTTATTTGAATATAGTTGCCGCCTTTTTTCCTACTTGAGGCATAGTTTCGAACTGGAAAGGGACAGTCAAGTGCATTCCATGCAAACAAAGAAGCAAATCTAAGCGAGTCTGCTTTGTTCCGCAGAATTCACAATTTCACATATGCCACACTACTTGTCCAATTACAATCTCACATCTACGGAACAAGCAGTTTCACATCCATACAAAAGAGGAGAAAAAAATAACCCCCAAAGGGACCATGCACGATGAAGGCGGATCCTATATTTTCCTAAAATTCATAAACTGGGTTTGGCTTTTCTGAAACAAAAAAAAAAAAATATCGAAACACAAAAACGAAACATAAATAAACGGCTTAAAATGTTAAATAGGTAATGGAAATTATTGTTATTATTATTATTCGCATTTTCCCGGACGAAAATGTCTTAAACCTCTTAAATCTTCATAATTTCACAACAAAGAAATATGGTTCCGAATGGTTTTTAAGTATCTTTCGCAGAATTTGGTTGTTCTTTTCTTTAAGTGCATTACTGCTGTGCTGTAGTTTTTTTTTCTTCTCAAATTGATTTCTTGATATTGATCACTGTGGTCGTAGTTTTTTTTTTTCTAGGTATTCCCTTTTCTCTTTTGGTGTTTTACCTACCAAATATAATATCGGTTGAAGTTTGGTTTATGTTTTTTTTTTTTCTTTTTTACTTGACGTGTATTTTTCTTTATAAGATATATACTTAAGTGTAATGTTTTCTGTTTTAATATTTACTAAGCAAATAACATTTAATGATGTTATAACTATATTGGTTAAAAATTATCGGTTTACAATTTACATCAAAACAGTCTATAGTATGTTATTTTAATTTTTATTTTGTTTTTATAAAAGATGCGAAAAGATTGACTTTTATATTTGTTGTTTGAAAGTAAAATGCTAGAATTGTTTTCCTTTTGACTGGAGTTGTTAAGTATGCGATTGATTTTTTGTGGAAAAAATCGCGACCAATTTTTTTTTGTCTTATTAGAAAAAAGGAAAATAATTAGCTTGTGTAGTTGAATTGAATTATTTTAAGTACATATACATATAGGCTGCTAATTGAACATGTTTTTATAATATTTGTTTGGTTTGTTATTTTTTATGTGTTTTTATTTTGTTTTACTTTAAGAACTGTTATACTATTGCGGTTGAAATTTTGAAAAGAAATGCAAATTGGCCGATCGGTTGCTTATTGATTGGAAGCTGCAACGTATAACACGCAAAAAGTTAACACAAATGTGGTTATATTATTGAGGCATTGATTTATTTTACCATTGTTATTATGTGTTTTGTTATATATTAAAACTATGCTTTATTTGAAAGGAAGAAATCAGATTTCGATGACTTAGTGCTTATTTAAATATAGTAATTAATATTTTTACTCGTATTGTTTATAGGAAAAAAAAAACAAATTATTTAAAAGACAACGTAAACGTCAACTTATAACGATTTAAAAATGGTTGCTGTAAGAATATTAAGTTCAACATGGCGCGCCTCTGCTAGGCGACAGGCGAACCACGCGTTTGGGCTATTGTAGTATGTATTCGGTAACAAAATTTATAAAACAAAAAATTAACAATTAAAATTAGGAATATTGTGTATATTTCTATTTTTTTTTTTTGTTTTGTTTTTTTATTTATTTAATTTATTTGTGAGTGTATCATAGTGAGTAACATGCCAGGCAATAAAATGAGAGTATTTCTGTTGCCTGCCATGGGTTTGGGCTATTGCAACTGATTTATGTATTTATTTATGTTTCATTGTTTTATTTGGGCTATTTCATTTTATTTGTTGTTTGAGTTTTTTTTTTCTAAGAAAAAGAAAATAGTTGTTGTTATTCAATTATTTTGTGTGACACATGCGATTTTGGTGGGGCATGCGTTTTTTGGGCTATTGCAACTTAGTTGTTTGTTATTTATTGTTTGTTTATTATATATATATTGTTTATATTTATGACGAAAAAAGAAAATCAAAAGAAAGGAAACGATTTTTATGGCTGTTGATTGGGTGTATCCTTTATCTGAAAATGCGTAGTTTGCTTCTTTCTTCTTTTTTTTTTGTTTCTTGTTAATATGTATGTATACATACATTATACTTCATTGGTTGTATGACGCAAGTTGAACTTGGTTTTTGGGCTATTGTAACTGTTTTCTTTTTGTTTTGTTCTTCTTTCCTTATTTTGTTTGATTTCATATTGCCATCATCATTAAATGCATTGCTGTCGCATAAATGTCTGTTTAATTGTTTGCTCTTAGTTATTTGACTTGTTTTGCTTTTGTTTTTTTCTCTTTTATTACCTAATTCTTATGCTAATGACTAAATTGTATGTAGAAGAACTGAAACTGAAAAGTGTTGGACAAGGAAAGAACAGAAAAAATAAACTTACAAACATCTATTTACAAAACCATAGCGACTATTAATGGATATTTCACACATTGATGCGCTACTCTTGGAGCAGGGGAAACCCATAAAGCAAAAACAACATCTATTGCAACTATTTATTACTAATATTAATAACATACATTATAAACACACGTCATATGTAAATATGAAGGAGTGCTTGGGGCGCATGCCTTAAGCACTCCCTCAAGAGTAGTTAGTTTCTATTTTGTTTTTAATATCATTGAGTAATTGTTTCTTTTTGTTTTTTTTTTTTGACGATTTCTTTACATCTAGCAAGTGGTATATTGTTAAAGTATTTTATTTATTATATATGTGTATATATATTTTTTATTATAAACATGTGATGGGGAGCCAGCTGGTGGCTTGTATTACTGTTCGTCTCTTTGGAGTTGAGAACAATAATACGCAACGCAACTGGTTTGGCATTTAAAGGATATTCGTAGGGGATCTATTGAAAATGAAAATCTTAACTGTTATCTGTGGTTGGTTTGTCATCGAAATGTATATATTATATGTGCCAAAGGTGTACTTTTTTTTGTAGCTGTCTTTTAACATGAGTTGTATTATTTTAATTAGTTCAGATCGAAATGTACGAACAAAATGCATTTAAATGAAAATTCTTTTTTCTTTTTCTTCTATATCATTTATATATTCTATATCAAAAACGAACGAAGGATGCTTAAATATTTGTTAAGTTTATTTGTTAGGCTTTTATTCGTTTATGTTGCTTGCTATTATGTTTTTTTTTTATTGCTATATTTGTTTTGTTAGTGTGTGATGCGAGATAGGTAAGGCCGAGTTTAAAAGTCTGTGCTTGGACCTATAAGAAGAAGCCAGCACATTTATTTAACCAAGGTATTTCTTTTTGGGGGTTTCTCAAGAAGGGGGCGTTTTTTTTTTTTAATACCTGCGAAATTGTGAGATTCTATTCTTTGAAAGGATGATGAGAATATTTAATAATAATGTTCTAAAATTCGGAAAGTCGAAAATTGGCGTTGAGACCTACGTTTGAATATTTTTTTTAAAGAAAGAGTTCACCGAAAAATCATGTGGCAGATCAGTAGGGCTTTTCTTCAAGTGGGTTTTTTTTAAGGTAGACCGTTTTTTATTTGTAGCGATCTACATTTGATTAGTTTTTTTTTTTTTATAAAGAAAGAGTTCACCGAAAAACCTTCTTGTGAAAGTGGCTCAGAGAAGTCGATATGACTCATGATCCCAGATCCTTTTGAGACCTTGAAAAGCGCATTACGAAGAAGAAAATCGCGCGGAAAAATCGCACTTTGTCTACCTACCTGCGCCGTTATTTACACTGGGAAATATGGTTTTCTTTTTAAAATCCTATATCGAAACTAAATCAAATTGGAAACTCTTACCCATCTCGTCACTTGGTATTTTATAGTTATATTTCAGTTTGTTGTTATCATTTGTTTGGCCGAAACTGTTGAAATTTTTGCTTGTCACATCATTTGGTTTGTTTTTGAAATTCATCAAAAGAAAATGTCTATTCTCACAGTGATTTCATACGATGGCAGGAGAAATCCCGGGGTAATGGTGTGAGAACACATTATGAAATAAATGTCTTTTATCGCATGTGATGTCATGTCAATGTCATGCCACGCATTTGCAATAAGATTTGGGAAAAGGTCATTACGAAGGTGTTCCGTTCAAGACATTTGTATTGGTTCATCCATTTACATACAAAAAAAACTAAGATATTCACTGCACAACGTAGGTGTATATTTCACAAAGGACATGAAATATACTGCACTTTTTTTTTGTTTTTTTTTTATTTTTGTTGTTGAAAAAAGAAAGAACAAATTATTGAAAGATGAAAAAAAAACACTTAAAATGCAAATTTTCCGGAAAAAATGGAAAATTTGTATTCTATTTAAAATTTTTTATTTTCGTGTTTGTTTGTTTTTTTTTTTTCATTTTGTTTAGTATAAAAAATATATTAAACCGAAGAGGTAATTTGTTGGTGTTTTATTCTTTGTTCGCTTAAATTTTTCATTTTGTGTGACATTTTTATTTTTCTGCTTCTTTCGTTGGATTTTGATTTTTGTTTTCTCTTGTTATTTATTTTAAGTTTATATATGAAATTAAGAGAAACAAATGTTTGAAAAAGAATTTTGATTTATTTTTTGTTTAGTTTCAATTTTTTTTTTGATGAAAAATAAAATATTTTAGAATTTTTATTCTGTTAATGTTTTGCTTTTTTTTTGTTTCGCTTCTTGTTTGTGGGAGTCTTTTGTTTTTTTTATTTTTTAAATGTTAAGTGTTTTGTTTGAAACGGAAAAATTTGCTTGTAAAACAATATTTCAGAATGTATTTCCATCGGTTTTTTTTCGAATTCCGTTTTCCGTTGTAAATAATGAAAAAAAAAATGAAAAACTTTTGCGATGAGGTCAGGGGTTGATTATATTTTATGTTTCGAAATCTATTTGTTTTTTTTTTGCTTTTGGTTGTTGGTGTTTTTATCAATTTTATCATCCTACATCATCGCACTGCGCACTCCTTTCTCACAATAATTGCTTGTTTTTTTAATTAGCAAAAAATGTTATAATAAAAATTAGTTTTTGCTGTTTTATCGCGCCTAAACAGTTAAACTATACAAAACAATGAAATTTGTATAATTTGTTTACTTCGTTTATAACTAATTTGTATTTGTTTTCTTTTTTCTTTGCTTAATGCTGGGGAAGGGGTTATGTACCATAATACATTTATATTTATGTATTTCATACTGTTCCTAAACACATACATGCATACAACCATTCATCCGTTCACAAGCGCTCATATTATTTAATTATGTATATATATATATATATAGAGTTCTTTTTGTAGTAGTTAATGTTTTGCTATATTTAATAAATTTTTCTTTATTACTTTTGTTATTTATTTTTTATTTTTTATGTTTCTCAAAGTCTTGCTGTTATCTTCGAATGGTGGCTTTAAGTTTATAAATCGCATTCTCTCGTTTGTGTTAGTTTTCTAACTTATAGATTTCAGTAGAAGTATCGCTTTCTCTTTCGGGTGATATAATTTGTCTATTTTCCTGATTTAATTCTCTCCTTGATTTCTTTTTCAATCCCCGGAATAAAAATGTTCTTTCGGATATTTGAATTCGAATACTAATAGTAAAAACAGAGTTTTAGTCCAAGGGCAGGCTTTGAAATCTCCATAAGGTTATTGCTTTATTCAACTACTGAACTTGCACCGACTTTTTTAGCAGACATTTTATCTCACACCGATTGGAATTAGAACTGACTACAGAAAGGTTGATCCGACATGCATAGGTGTAAAAGTGAAAGTTCGAATGGAATTCAGTTTTTAATGTTATTTTACCCATCTCACTGCAGCAAAACCACCCCTAAACGAGGTATACCCAGATAGGTAGGTAGGTAGGAAACACACAGGACTTTCTGACGTCTGTCTATACGAACCGCAGGCATACCAAGTCCATGTAAGTAGTCGTAAGACCTTCAAAATAGACTTTGGGCCTAACTGGTAATCATTTTCACTTTCACTTCACCTTATATATTTTGTGGCCTACAAAAAATGCAATCTTGCATAGAAACTTTTGCCAATTTGAGTTCGGAAAATTATTACCACAAAAGAAGGAGCTTTCTGCAAGCATTATGCAATCCAAAGTATGCCTTAATTTATACCCAGGCAGGGGCGGCACTAATCCCGATGGGCGCCACATGCGAACAAACCTAAAGCGCTATACATTTTAGTCTGCACGTCAGGTGGTATTCATTTTATTCACAACGAAAATCAGGGTTTAAGTTAAACATGGGGATTTGTCATTCTTTAGAAAACACAGAAAAGAAAATCTCAAACATGTACACAACATGAAGTTGATACGTTAATTCCATACTTAAACAACGATTAACACTAAAACACAACAGAAAAAATACACCTCCTTTAAAATAACCTTCGAAAAGTCTACTCCTTGCTAAAATAACCACGAATAAGGGGCGCAAAATGTGAGGCATAGTCTAGCTCGAGCTTGGGGTTGGCCCTGGTCACCGGAGTAGCTTTCTTGGTTCTCCCTACAACTGAGCCCACAGAGATGAAAGTCAACTGTCAAAAGCCGACACGATTTAGTTAGGTACTTTTATTACAGGAACAAAAGAGCTTTGGTTCAAGCACATACTTATTGAAAGTGCCCCACGGAGAGTTGCCAGATGCAATTTATATAAAAATGATAAGGTACTCCTTTTGTACAAAAATTGTAACCAACTCCAGGGTGAGAGAAAAGTTTTAAATAGAACACCTGATGCGGATGGGACAGGCGGAACATATACCAACACTGAATACACAACGCAGCAGTGGCAGAGCCAACCAGAAAAGGGGGTTTTCGTGACTGAAACTAGGAAGAGAAGAGTGCAAAATATTCAACTCGAGTTGCTCTATTTGTTTAAAAGGACGCACTAGCTCGATGGTAATTTTATTCACAAAGCCCAATGACCATTTACTACATTATGGGGAAAGAGTTTTTGTTTTTTTTTTGTATGGCAGTACTGGAACAGAGCTTTTGAAAGAAGCTTTCGGAAAATGACTTTCCATTCTTATCGAATATCCGCCCCAAAGAACCAGCAACAGAAGCGCATGTGACAGGTAAAAGCTTTCTCCATGCCCCAAACGGATTGGGTATGGTTATCCAGAGGGACGAACACAAACTAACAATGATACTGTAGGGGCCACGATTATGTGTGATTCGGAAGCAAAAGCGATGTATTTATATATAAAATAAATACACTGTGACTGGGTTGAGGGAGTCAAGTTTATTTCAGTTGCGCGCAAGGGTGGGCTTTGCTTTCGGATTGCTATTGAATTTGCGGAACTAATAAATCGAAATTGGGTGCATGAATGACTCGAATGAATAATTTTTAATTGAAATGAAAAAATGCACTGGCAATTATATTTTGGACTGACAGGACTCGTAAGTCGTAATATATATTTCGGGGTTGTTTATCGATTTTCGTTCAAGTTCGCACACTTGTCACTGCCAGTTTGAGTCTTCAAATGCAAAGTCCACTGACCATCAGTGGGGTGGCTGTATTTTGCTGGTGCACTTATACAGTCGAAAGAGATGAAGCATTTTCCAAACAGGACTAAATATTTCAATACCAATTGTTTCAATTTTCGAGAGCCGATTGGAAAAAGGACGAAGTGGAAATAATTGCTATAAAAACTCGCCTGTCTATTGAGAGGGCTTTCGTGTTCGGTGGCCACTGTGATGGCTGTAATATTCCTGGCAACTAAATTTTTTTTTTAAATGCAACTGAAAAGTAAAATAAAAACTGTTTCAACCAAAAGAAAACAATAGCCACTGAGAAAATGTTCTGCCTGCTCGTTTGGACTACAAGGAAAAAAAGAGGAACATCCTCAAAAATAACATCAAGTTTTTTACGATTGACTCGCGCACTAGGTGATTATTTTCCAATACAAAGAAATCAGAAATATCACATTTAACCGAGGAAGCTTAAATCAAAATATTGGTTAATACCCGCGAGAATCAAGAAGAGGAGATACTGTTCATCATTTTCGTTTGCCTATAGCCTTTTTCTGTTTCTGTTTTATTTACAATCTGATATATATACTTTGTTACTTGTTGCTTAAGATTACGTGTTTTGTTGGTTTGTTTCTATTTACAATTACATCGATTCTTTATGTGGAAAAGAAACTGAGAAGACAAGTTTTCTGAACGCGGCACGCGTTTTACTGTGCCCCGGCTTCGGCATATGCACTGCTATCATCGAACGCTCAGAAAAAACTAAAATCTCATGGATTGCCACTGTGTTGCTGTTGTTGCTGCTGCTGTTGGTTGACAGCTGCAGCTGCGGCAGCAGCAACACCATTATTACTGGCAGCAGTTAAGAAATTCAAGGCCCTGGCATCGTTGTGCAAGCGTAAGGCTTGTTCTAATCGATGCTCCTGCAGACGAATGGCTTCGCTTAAATCTGGACTCACCTGCGACTGATGTTGCTGCTGCTGCTGTTGTTGTTGATGCTGCTGTTGTTGTTGTTGTTGTTGGGACTGCTGCGATGATTGTTGTGATTGCTGTTGCTGGCTGATGGTGCTACCAGTGCCCGGCGTTTGCGACTGAGGTGGATGCTGTTGCTGTGACTGCGCATTGCTCGCACTATTGTTTGTGGAATTACTAAGGGCGCTATTGTTTCCCGAGTTATTTGGTGGAACTGATGGGACGGTGGCAGAGCTGCCGAAAGCTGTTCCTGGACCGTTATTGAGGCGGCCGTTAGCCGCGAGATCATTGTTCACCGTCACACTGCCGTTATTGGTGGACGCTGCTACTGAGACCGCCAACCGAATGGCAGCTTCGGCTTGGGAGCGCAATATTGCTTCGGCTTGTTGCATTCGTAAGGCTGCTTCGGGCGAATTCTGCTGGTGGTGATGCTGATGGTGATGATGGTGCTGATGGTGGTGGCCACTCTGGTGTGAGATCGGATCAACGCCCATGCTAGAACGCATCATTGAATCGGCTGCCATTGAAACACGCATCGCGTTCATGGCCGCGACAGCTGTGGCAGCTGTATCCGCATTACCAAGTACCGACGGAGAAGACGATATCACAGGCCCGTTTCCCGTTACCGATTGACCCGCCGCACCGAGTCCGCCATTACTATTGCCCGTCACACCGACGTTGCCCGTCACGGAACCAACATTGTTCACTTGCTGATTCATACGCATGGCAGCCGCTAGATTAACAACGGCCGCCTGAACCGCCGCGCCAGTCGTATCGACTATTGCACCCGGTGAGCCCATACCGCCGGGCACACCCCCGTTACCGGCACTCGATTGCGAAACGATGCCTGCCGCTGCAGCCGCCATTAGTGACATTCGGTTTGCATGTAAGTCGTCGACGCCATACTGCGAGTGCAGATGATGGTTGCCGTGACTCGATCGCAGGATATCACTCAACTTACTGCTGCAGTTGTTATTGTTGTTGTTGTTTAGAAGGCCAGACCCCGGATCAGAACCAGCCGACGATAGTCGTCCATTCGAGGAGCATTCCGAGTTCGCCGACGGCGAGGGGCACATCGAGTTTGAACCACCTCCACCTCCGTCGCCACTACCCGGGCCACCCATTGGCAGTAGACCGGACCCAGACGCCGACACAGCTAATGTAGCCGCAAGGATTGAGTCGCGTTCCCGCCGCTCAGCTGCTGCCCTAGAGAGAACATATTGCGCAGCAAACTGATGCTTAGGATCCATTCTCATATGCTCCATGTGCGTTAGGAGACCTTTATAAAAAAAAAATTAAAAAAAAAATAAAAAATAATACCCAAAATAACTTTCGTGGCTCGCCCGGTGTTTGCATAAGGACTTACCATTCTCGTGGGTGAACACCGCCTGGCATACTGAGCACGGCCACATTCGCAGGCTGGTGGTGAGCTGTGACGTCTCCGGATGGCATGCCAAATGCTTCCGCAGCGATCCCTCGTTTACGTAATGCTTACCGCACACCGGGCACGGATGATTTGCGGTTCGACGTTTCGCTAGGTAGGGGTCAGTGGATTGTAAGCAAGCGGTACCAAGATTTTCACCAAACGGATATGTTTTTTTAACAGAAAATGAACATGTTTTCGCAGTAGGTGTTGTTGATTGCGGTGGTGGTGGTGGTGTTGTTGAGTTTAATGGATTGATGATTTCATTTTTGAATGGAAAATCGGGAGTAAATGGAGTTGGAACGGTGTTAGTAAAAGTAAGCGCGGACACGGGAGCGAAAGAAGAAAGAGAAACAAATTGTTTATGGTTAATGCGAGAAGACACTTTATAAATGTATAATAGATATTTTTTTTTAATATTTACGCAAGTTGACAAAGTAAAAATTAAAAGAAAGCCACAAAAAAATGGATGAACGACAAATTTATAATGTGACAATCTGTCATTGTGAAAATTGTGAAACGAAAAAAACTGATGAAAGTAAAAAAGAGAGAAAAAAACGCGGTTTGCAATTTTTAATGTAGCTGAATTGAGATAGCATTCGGCTATTCGTGTTGTTAAAGCTTTCACAACATACTGTACAGCAGGGTTGCCGCTGCATAATTTCGAAGGGGGAAATAAAAAGGAGCCAGGGCCTTAAAAGCAACAAAAGTAAAAAATAACCGCAGCAGAAAAAACATTTATTTATTAAAATTTTTTCTTTTGTATTTAATACGAAATTTGTTTTTTTTTTTCCATATTTTTGCATTCCTTTTCGTTCAGTAAGGAAAAAATCTGACTTGAACTGAAATGTTGTTGTTGTCCTTTCCATAGATTTTTAAAAATATTACTTATACTGAAAAAGGGGTCCTAAAGTTTGAAAAAGGGCGACGCTGCTGTATAGGGTGTTGATGTTAATTTATAAACACTGACTCGTTGCGCAAAAACGATCGAAAAATGCTCTGCCAACAGCAAGGTAGTAAGGATGAGCTTAGTTTTGTCAAGATTCCAACTTTTAAAGTTGAGAGAATTCTTAAAGACATTTAAAACAAAAACAAACAAAAAAAAATACCATAAACAAATGAACCCAAGGATTCAGTCAATAAAAAAAAACCTACAATGCAAATGTGAAATGATACATTGAAATAAAAAGGAAATAATATTGTTACGCCGAAGTTGATACTTACTAGCAACGCCGGATGCATTTGGATCCTTGTGTGCATGCTTCATATGCTCCATTAGTGCTTCGCCGCCCAAAAACAGTTTATGGCAAATGGGGCATGAGGTCGCGTTTGGTCCGCCAATGAGTGCCGCATGCTGCTGCAAGACACCAAGATGCAGCTGTAGCTCCTGCATTTTTTGTGGTATTCGCATTTTGTGTGTGTTTTTTTTATGATTAAGAATTTTTTTTTAATGAGTGAATGAGTTTTTTTTTCAACCAGGCACCAGGTAGTAAGCAATAAAAAAATAAATGGTTGGGATGGGAATTTGTAATAAATTATTATTTGTTTTTTTTTTTAATTTTAGAATTTTTGTTTTTTATTTTTTAAATAAATTTCGAAGATAAAACTATGTCTGATATTATGGAGAGATGAAAATAAATATAGATGCTACAAAGGAAAATATATAACAGTTGCTTTCGGGTGGGTGTAATGACGACCGATCACTGCTTTAGAAAAAAAAATTAGTTAGGGTCCGGATCTGGACTGGACTGTGATTAAATTTCGATTCAGGATGAGAGCACTCGCTCTTTAACGTGCACACAAAATTACAAATTTACACTGAATTTAGGAGGTGAAGATTTAAAGTGATTGTTATAGCAGGGCGCATGTGGTTTGCCCTGTTACAGCACAATGACCTCCGACAAATCGAGTCATAAACAGCAAAACATCCCCTCTGCAGTCTACCGCGAACGGGGGGATAACGGAATACACATCAGCACACCATTGAAAACAATATAAGCTCATTTGCTTCGCCACGACATATCGAAAGGGTGGGTGCAGTTTGTACTATAATTAGTTCTACGTGCTGCGTGCATTGCCCGACAACCCTTTCGTTTTTTTCCTCTTCCATTTATTCTCTGCTCTTCGTTATATATCACGCGAACTCCAGCGGGATACCATCAACCACCGCTTTCTTTTCGATTTATTTAAAGAAAAAAAAATATTCTTCAAGAATACAAATGTGAAAAAATCAGGTGTACATCCCCGATCAACGTCCTCCCAGGAGATAGTATCCCCAAAACTCTCATTAGCGGTAGCACACAGAAGGGATGCTTTTTATCCTGGCAACACTCGAGGTACATTCGACCTGGCTCTTGACAAAGCATCGCAGCATCGTGCGCCCGTGCACCCAACACGGTCCATGTTGTGATGTCGAAAGAGGATTTTTCTCTTGCACGTAGTCTGCGTCGGAAAATGTTCTCGTTCAGTGCTTAAAAATTGTTCCGTGTTCTTGGGTAAGAGCTTGCGGTTATATTGTTGGTCAGAAAGTTGTTTATTATTTTTCGCAAACTTCTGCTGAGTCAGGAGGTATATTCGTGTGCAATTCCATCTTAAGTGCCTGGCGGAAAGGATTTTTTTCTTCTGTCCTGTCTCTTGTTAAACACCTTTCAGTTTGTTGGACATCCTTTTTTTGTTGCACTGAACGGAAATTTTACCTCCGTTAGGGATAATTATTTGGAATGGAAGCCGATTGTGTGGAGGAAGGCATGTGGCTGTGCAAAAATGTTTTTGTAAGTCGTCAAGTGGGTGGTGGTGTGAAAAACGATTTTAAGAGGTAAACAAAGTTTCTCGCATTGCAGCAGGGATACTCGTATCCTGCTAAGGAGTGTTCTGGCTTTTGTAATTTAATTACGTTTAAGTAAGCGCACGGAAGACGCTTAAGTGAAAGTTGGTGAGAATTATCGTCGGAATTCGGTCGATTTGATAGCAAAGGTGATTTTGTGTGGTGACACTCACCGAGAGGAGGTATCCTTCGAACGTTGTATGTCATAGATATAGTTGACGCGGTTGAAGAGTTGCTGTAAATGGGTTCGAAACCTGGACAACTGAACGAGGGATTCGATGACTGACTTTCCACATACCAAGGTGGATAATTCTTACCATAAAAAAAAGTTTTCAGTGCTCTGTTCCGCAAACTATTATTTTTGTTTTAATACGGGAAACACGGTAAATAGCTCCCATCCTATTTGAGCTTGGATTGGGTTGAGAAAAAAAGGAATGACCGTTGAAAAGTAGTGCAAGAATGACATGAAACGAAAATAACACTTGTTCATAAATAGCCCTGCACAACTCGAATCGTTTTGAAACTACATTTGAACCCACGGCCTGGGTGTATGCTACAAATTCAGTAATCAGGGGAGAACGCACCGCCATCTGCAGTCGTCTAGAACAAACACCCAATGGTTTGAGTGCACTGTCATTGGTTCGAATCCCTGCTAGAGGGATACAATTTGCGGCTCTTCGTTTTTATTTTCTGATAAGATTTTCTCCAAAACTGAGCAAAACGGGAAAATATCCAACTTGAAAATTCGTAAAAGATACATCATTTTATACGGATACAGGACGAAAAGGATGATATTCTGGCAAAATTCTCGAATGTTGCAAAATTCTCTTGTATACACTGTGGTCCAAAACGGATTGAGGCAAACTGACAAAGTTTCAACTTTCAGCCCCGTGTGCTGATTCGACTCACAAATTCCACTCGAAATATTTTGTGAAAGTTTGGGTTACAGAAAAAATGTTATTTATTTAGAGTTTAGGGATCTATACAATTCACCCTCACAACCCTGTGTCTTACCTATCCTAATCCAGATCGTTCTAGCATCTTTTCATCAAACGGCTGAGTATTTTAAAAATATTTTAAAAACTGACAAGGGGCAGTGGAGGCCACAAGGTCTGCGCTTCGATTACAAATAACAGGAAGTCAAGAACTTGTTATATGTGGCGAGGTAGTTTTGTGGTGTCCACAACTGTTGGAGCTAGGAAATATCGGGGATACGCATCGAAATCAACGATTTCACGAAAGTCATAAGAGAGCATAACTTATGGTGGTGAGAAGGGGCCTAGCATCCAGGCCAAACCAGAGAAGAAAAGATAGAAACCACTAGTCGACGTTTGGAAAAATAGGGCGTGGTCAGAGCTCCGAATTTCAGTCTTTTCATCGTCAACGAAAAGCCTGGGTGGGTTACAGTGTAAGAAAGAAGAGCAACTACTAGTCATGGAGGACCGAAAAAAATATGAGGGCTAATCAACAGTTCCAACTAAAAATAAGGACTGAACTTTTTGCAGGACAAGCTCTCGAAATGAGCAAGTTCTCGAATTTAAAACAATATAGCAACGACTTGTCGAGCAACTGGAATTATGAGATCCCCTAGGTCGAATCAGTGAGAGCGTTTCCTAAGAGACGTACTCAGTACACTTGCATTTTAGACGAGCCATTCTAAGGGAAATTGTTTCAACCACCTCCTATATAGGTTTTGAAAGGCTCAAGTCGAAAGCTATACACCCCAAACTAGACAAGTCTTCCACTACCCAATTCACTTCAATTGCCATACCAATCAGAGTTTCATAATTCTTTAATTACACCATAGCATGTCCTGCAATCATAAAAAGGCGATTATTCATTCTTTTGTAAATTAAAACTACAGCACAAGTGCAACAATTGAAGACAAACAAAGGGAACACTCGTCTATACGGTTCTACATTTTTCATTTCGTCTCAGTGTACCTTTTTTTCATTATGAATTGGGATTTTTTTTTCGCAATTCGTCCTGTTTTTTGATGGGTTATTCTTTTGCGCGTTAAGTGGCGCAACAAGTTAGACCCCCAGCGAAAAGAAAGGGGAGCCCGGAAGAAAAAGAAACACAAAAAAAAAATCTCAATGGTATTCAGAAAAAGGTGTAAAAGAACAACAATGACGGTAAAGATTTTAAAGAGCTCTCCTCTCGCAAGCGAATTAAAGGATATTGGCTACGATATCTGTCCTTCTGTGTCCATTTGTTCATTTAATATCCGTTTTAATAATCTCTTAAGGACGAGCCAGCAGGGTACCTTTTCAATTTATCAATAGAAGCGCTTTTTGCAATTTTCTCCTTTTTTTCTTTCGTGTTTTTGCTTTTGGAAATTACTACCTGTTATCACGAGAGATCCAGGATAAAGGGGTTGCCTCGAATGGGTCACTAACAAAATAGAACAATATGTGAACCAACGGTCAGTGGAATTGTGTCGGTATATTGTTTTTTTTATCTTTTGTTGAATTGAGATAAAAACACCAGCCAGACAGACTGATGCCAGACAGACAGTTGTGTAAGAGATCGACGTTCGCAAAATTAGTCAAAGATGATGTAATGAAAGCGGAGACAACAAAAAAGAGGACCAACGCATAGAAAAGGGATAATCGCCATCGACTGTGCTCTCTGTGCATCTTCTGCGAGTCCTTATGGTTATTGTTTTATTTTTTACCCATCTTTTGGAATGATTACAATTATTTTCATTTTTAAGTGGATGATGACGAAAGGGTTGGCTTATGTGAGTTGGGCAGGGAGGGCGCGATGCGGCAGCGAAAAATGAAGGATATCTTGGTAACTTGAAGCTGGGCAATTTTCGAGAGTACTTTTTTTTATGGTTTTATGAGTGCAAAAG
This sequence comes from Cheilosia impressa, assembly GCA_948293265.1. NCBI lineage: Eukaryota > Metazoa > Arthropoda > Insecta > Diptera > Syrphidae > Cheilosia > Cheilosia impressa. The sequence goes on along the minus strand of OX411885.1, from coordinate 6,556,121 downwards.
TTTTTAATGCTTTTTTTTTGTAATCTCATCGCACTGGGAAGCAAAAATTGAGACAAATGGGGGGTGAGGAAGGACTTTTGATTTTATTTTAAAGTAGCCAAGCACTGAGCAATTTAATATCCAATTTCAAAGACGAAGCCAGGACACAATTTTTGTTGGTTGGAGTTCAGGACAAAGTGGGTTGGTGTTTTATTTTTGAAACAAACAATACAAGAGACCACCGTTGCTACATTTATCGAATCACTGAAAGGACAGTCGTTCAAAAGTCTCTACCTAGACATGTTGTCAAAGGACAAAGGACAGATGAATGAATGAATCCATCACAACACCAGAAAAAGCCATTACCTACTGTAGCTCATCCCTTGACCTGGAACTACTCTCTCGGCTTTTATTATATCTTCCAAGTCATCTAACCACCAAAGCGGATTGCTCGTCATTTATGCTTGCAACAACTGAAGACAATGCCAAAATTTGAGACCATTTTTGCACTTTGTCCAAATCAATTCATTCGAACCACGCATTCGCCATAGTTTTATGTATACGACACCGACGACGACGAGCACACATAAAGGGATGTACTCATGCGGAACCCCATCGTCCATGCGGATTAAACACACACCCAAACTATACCCAATGGTATGTGTAGCTACTACTTTTCTTTAGCGAATACGATGGCGCAGGAAAAGGTGAACCAAATCTAACTAAACGTGCAAACGAGAGGCGACCCTTTGTCTACACATAGGTATAGGTACTCGGTAGGAGATTTCCATGTGTACGTATGTAGGTATTGGCGCGTCTTACACCCCCGTTTCAAAGCACCTTCTATTATAATTTATGTTGACACACCCCCAAGTTTTTGTGTTCATGTCCAGTCCAGACATACGGGCATTTTGTATAAAAGGTACCTTCTCATCCCTATCTACCTGAATCGAGGTAGTTCGGTTAGTGTCCGTTGACACCCACTTGAAAAGCAACTTAATAAAATTTCTCTACTTAAGAACTACATTTTAAACGTAAATAATTTATAGAATAGTTGGTATATAGTAATAGTGTGACATAAAAAAGAATCTTGTAGAATAGATTAAACTGACCTTGGAGGTGTGCGTCCGTAAACTGGATTCCGTTGCAAAGCCTTTGCCGCAAATGTTACAATGGAAGGGACGATTTTTTGCGCGCTCAACTTGAGCGTCGTGGTTTCTTAAATGTTGCTGCAGATTTGAAAGCTGGATGAATGCACGTCCACAATCTGGTAAATGGCACTTGTAAGGTCGTTCACCTGGAAGAAAAAAATTGTATATAGGTATTTTTTTTTAACTCTTTGGATTAATGCACTTCGACACAAATTTGAAAAGCAAGAGACACAATGCCCCCAAAACCCGAGTTATTCTGGCTCGGCATCACCAGTATTGCAGATGGGTATAAAATCAAAAATCTCTATGCATTCAGATAATGGAAGGTGGTTTACTGTTGTTATGCGCTTTTGTGTGGTAATACCTTCAAAGGCTCATTGTTCTGTTGATACGAAATGCTACTTTGATAATCGGATGACCTTCGACTATAGGTATAGGTATAAGAACCTTGTTTGCATGAAACTCTATTGTTGAAGATTTTGTGTCCTCCAGCGATCCACCTGTCCTGCAGGTCCTGCATAAAAGAACTGGTGCATGTAGGTATACCGATAGTCGGAGGGGAAAATTAATGCCGAAACGGCTCACTTTCAGTAAATACGATGATCCCTCTTTAGAAGATTTAAGCACGATGAACTATGACGTTTTGACGCACGCATACGAAATGGGTAGTGCCGCATTTTTGCTTTCGCGATACTCACCGATTCGACCATGGAACAATACAAATTTTAACTCTCGCGATACACATAGGCTCGTTTCGCGATTCGACCCCGAAGTAATACAAATTTTAGTTCTCAAGATACATGGGTGTAAGAGTATTATTTTTACTGAGCTATGTTTTCTCGGTTCGACCCCAGACTGTCCCGACTGTAGACTGAAAACGGCCCATAATATACGGTCCAATAATGTGCGTGATTTCTTATACCTACCCTAACCCAAAACTGTCCGAAAAAAGCTAATCATTTCAGCCGCTCGGATACAACATCCATAAAACTGATTGTCTCTTTCGGCCACCCAACAAAATGTTGCTTTGGGAAGCCTTTAAGCGGAACAAAAACGATTGGCTTGTAAATGGGGTTTCGAGTGTGTGTTCCTTAAGGGGCGAGCCTATTGCAGACGATGGAAGGAAACGAATTCTGTGATTTTCACTTATTGAACCGGACAAACCTAAAGGAGTATGTTTAGACATGGCAGCACTTTTCTAATTCCATTTTCGGTATCTTCATTTATGAATGAATGAATGAATGGATAATTGCATGAATGAATCAATAAATTTATTTCCGAGTAAGTCTAAGTATGCAGTCGACGTTCGTTCTTGAAAAATCCCAATCGCCCTACTCAGTCACATTCCTAAGGCAAAAAAATTCGTCAAACCTATTTGGAATTAATGTGAAATTTTACCACAACCACTATGAAAATCCGTCTGTGACGTCAAGTGACCTTAAACTGATGAGGCCGCTGAAATTGTTTAACTTCCAAGTGTAAGCTTCTCATCAGCATCACCCCTAAAAGGAATTATTTTTCAATGAAGCTACACATCCCTCTAAATGGTCTTTAACACTGTTTTTTTTACTCTAAAGATCTGAATAAAAGGATAACAATGAGCCATTGTCGGCAATCAAAACATTTCAACACTTCCTTCCGTTTAAATCTTTTTTAAATATCAAAATATGTTTCCTTTTTTTTTGCTGGCAAAAACCAGTTTTACTTCCTCAAAAAAAAGGGACGAAACGCCCAAAGCTATACCCAGAAAATAATACAATTCAACATTTGCAGAGGAAATTCAATCAGGTGTGAAGGAAAACTGCGAAGAACTACCTACTTGCAAATGAATGCGCGAATTTCAAGAGAATGGGGCTAATGAGCTTGAAAAAAATTAAAAAATGAAAAAAAATCCAACGTCCTAGACAACCAGTTATCACAATCAGTGCGGATATTTTCAGTTGAGAAAACATTCTCGCTCCCTCCAAAGTGCATACAAAATGTTTGCTTTTATCACTAATTTTGTCATTTTTTCTCTCTCACTCTCGATCTCAGTCTTTCGCACTCTTTCGGGGTGTAATCAAAATTTTAATATTAATTCAAGAAAAACTTATCACAGTATCCTCCGAGATTATTCCATTACCATTAGACGTTACTGTCTACTGATGGCAAGGCAAAAGGACAGAGTGAAAAAACATTCATTAAATTAGGTAGGTATACCTTCGGTCGTTCCTGCAAACAGCAGTCAAAGATGTTCCTCTCCACACTCACAAATACAGACTTTTGGATAGAATCTTGCATTTGATTTTTCGTATATTTAATCATTTTTTGCCTTGTGATGTAGAATTTTTTTCTCTTGCTTACTTTTGGTCCGTCTAGCACTTATGATTTTTTAATTTCAAAACGAATGGCAGCGAACCAAGTGGAATTATTGTGAATGCGACTGAGTATTTGCAAAGCAGAGAAGGTCCTTAATTGGCGCGAGCGATGTAGACGAGAAGATAAATTTCCACTAAAAATAGAAATAAATTCAGCTGATGTTGGAATGGCAAATTGGGATTGATTTTTCACAACAGGACACAAATATAGGTCAACGCGGGGACAATAACCCCCGAAAAAAGGACCAAACCGACGCGACGTGTCGGACAGTCCACGGATGGACGGGGAACTTTTTTTTTTTTTAAATGGGTCAGGTACAGTTTATCGTTCAAGAAAAAAGGGTTCACTAGGGACACGAAGAAAAAAATTCAAACACCTGGTTAGACTGTTATATCCACACACAGCATATGCAGCAAAACGCGGAAGTTGATACAGTTATATAACTCGAACGAACAGCCCTTGTTCGATTGTGTGTAAAACATCCCCTCTCGGGCCGAGTGTCGCCTCTCTGTGGATTAAGATCTCGTTTACCCGCTGCCAGTGCACTGACCAGCAACCATCGCCTAATCGTGCAAGCCACCAAACGGACGACGATCGTCAAATAAACAACACAACAAACTGAATACGAATTGAAATTGCAACGCAAGGATAATTCGCCTTTGCCAATTGTATAGATTGTTGCGCAAGTGAACATGAACATGAACATATGCGTTGTATTGAATATGCGCGGAATTATTCCAAGGAAGCACCTGGTGTTGCTGCTGCAGACAAAAGGACTCGCGCTGCCCCCCTCATACAAATCAAATCCTCCTCTATCGCGTGCACTTAGCATTAGCATTCACTGTACACACTTAGCTGTCAACCCTTTTTTTCTTTGCCCTGGTCAAATATCCCCCAAGGATAATTTTCCCAATTTATTCCTCGACGACGGCGAAAAGTATGAGCGGGGAAAAAAACGAGAAAAAAGGATCATGTCACATCGCGCTGATGAGTGTAACTGACCGTGTAAATTGTTGTAACGTGTAATTAATGGTAGTATTTTTTTATCCTTGCCTGGAATATATATGCGGCGAACAAAAGGGTTCGAGTCGAGTTCGATGTTACTCTGATGATAATGATGATGATGGGGAGACCATTAACGCAGATAAAACCGTATTATACTTTATTTTTTTTTGTGTGTTACAAAACGCTTTCAAACACAGAACGCAATGCAATTTAATAGCAATTGAGTAACAAGTGGCGTGTTGCGGTATGCGGTGGACATTTGGTTGAGTGTTTTGTTATTTTTATTTATGTAACTCGTTCGGTGGTTGTGTGGCTCTCTGTGGAGTTCACCAAGGAGACACCATGGGGTTGGTCAGGAGATTAGTCTTCTTGGAATTTTTATGGATGGCTTTTTTTTCATGATGACCTGGTGGAAAACTGTCCAGATGGTGGTTTTGGTTTGGGATTTTCGGTTTTTTTCGCTGTTGGATGAATGGTTTAATTAGCAAATGGATATGGGTATTTTTGTTGGGGGGACTGTGGAGGAGTATTTTTGGCGTGTAAACTGATTATGCATGCTATGTATAGTCACGACGTTGTTATGCGACAGTGGATAGTCGTTGAAAGACATTGACTACTGCGCCGCGATTGCTGAGAGAAATGTCGGCATCCTGATGCACCTTAACAGTGAGGAGTCATGTCTTAAATGTTGTGCTCGGATTTAGTTACAAAACTGTGTAAAGGGAATTACAACAAAAATTATTTGAAACCAAATAAAATACTTTGGTTGCAACCAGAGGTTGGCGGGGGTTAATGCGAGGACTAGCAAAATCTAGACTTAGGACCATTAACTTTGGTTCGAAAGGTTTTGAAAGAGCTATGATGAACGAGCTTTTGTTCTTGGGTGAAACGAGGATTAACAAGGACAAGCACAGGACTTAAAAGCATTTTTTTTGGTTCGAATTATAGATAGGTTTTGAAAGAGCCAAGGAAAACAACCTTTCTTGCATTGCGTCCACATTCTACACCGTGGACCATAGCAATTCTGGTCCAAACAAGTTCACTCGTTTCTGTCCACTTCTTGGAACACTTATATTAAGTAAGATATTCCCAGAGCTCCGCTCCGACTGCAACAAATTAAGAAAAATCGAGGTATTGCCAACCGTTGTACCCCCAAAGGGTGGGTGTAATCTCGTCAGAGGTAAATGAAAACTAGCTTTTCCATTTGTATCAAAAAGTAAAAGTCCTCCTTGATTAATTTGAGCAGAAGTCCCCGAAAGTATAAGGATAAATTTTCTTCAGCGACCATTGCAACACAAACACGCAGCCATAGCCAGTGATGGCAATGGCTTTGCGAAGGGGTAATTAAGTGCTTTCAAAGTTTGATCCGACCACCCTCACTTGCAACTATATTTGCAGTGCTCCCAGAATTCAGATGCCCGTTGCTGGCGTTTCTAAAATTCGCACACTTTCGCAGTCAGATTATTTACATTTAGTTAAAGAGGTAAAATTTCAATGAATTATCGCCAAAGGAGTGCACAAGTTAACCTATCCTGCAAGGTGTAGTTGTAGTCAGTATGATTATGATGTTAAAGTAAGTGCTCGTTCCGAGATTAAGAGTTCGTTGGGGGCTGCTGCTTCGATTCAATTGCTTTTCATTAATGGGCTTACTGAAAGTGTCTACCCCTCAAAAATGACGATGATGCTGATGACTGAAAATTGTGAAGCGAAAAATATTCAAACCGAATGATAGGCGGAATTGGTTTATTATAGCGCCGGACCAAGAAAGGCCAGCATTTGAAGGAATATGTTTGTGAAGTCAAATTTGGCGCGCAGGAATGTTCATCTAACCCGCAACAATAGATAAATGCGGCCCACCAAGGACAATTTCAAACACGAGTGAAATGTAAATCGATCAGGTGTGCCAGAGGTGGCAGCTATTCGTGTTTCAGTTGTCTCGTGGATAAGCTGTACGCGTATAGAGTTGGGATGTCCAACTCGGCTAAATAGTGGAAAATGTGTCTCCATGCAAATGCATTCTAACGTCGTTTTTATCCCATGAATAATATTAATAGTCGTCGAAACACATACAATTGAAGATGCTTTGTGGCCAGGGACTATTTTTTATACAACAATATGTGTCCCAATTATAGCTTAATTTACTCTACATAGTGACACACTTTTGTGTCCCAATCGTTAACAGATTGATGACAGTTTAAAGCCTAGATAACTCCAACAAATTTGTATGTAACCAAAGTTCGTCCTCGTACAAGTTGCAGAGTCTCACAGGTCACAGCGTCTAGGGTTTTAAAACGAACAGACCCCCTCCTTGTCTTGGGCTAAAGTTTTTTTCATCACATCCTGATGTAAACTCATCCTTAGCACAGATGAAAACTAACACAATCACTGTAATTGCCACCCTATTATCTTTATCCTTCTAATAGCAGTGCCTCATATATCTACTCTCGTCAAGGACAATTTGATGTCTTCTACGATGTACTGTGGCGTATTTTAAAGAACAGAAGGGATACTACACCGCAAACTGGATTTGGAAGTGGAAACTAGTTTTCATTGAAATTTGAATTCAATCTAAACAACTTCAGAGAAGGGGAAAAAATCGAGCACACTCACTAATTGCAGAATTAATCATCCCGAGTCAATTAAGTTAGGAAATTCGCAGCAAAAATCCTTGAGAAAAAAAAAAATGTTTTTCTTCTTCTTTTAGATTTAATTTGTCCGTTCGTCACTTCCATCATAGTCTTCAAGTAGAAGAGAGATGCACCAGTTTGTGTTTTTTTCTGATTGTGCCATTTCTGGAAGACATTTTCCATTTTCAATTATCTTTTTGCTTATTTTTTTGGGCGGGAGTGACACTTTTTTCTGTTTCTGCTCTTCTAAAGGGAATGGAATTAATAAATCTCTTATAACATTTGATCCGAGGCTTTGTACGAATGTGCGCGCATGTATAAGTGGGGGAGACTTAATCAAAAAGAATATGCAGGGACAGGAAAAAAAAAGTCACAGTAAATCGAAGGACTTGAGACGTTATATTCAAATGAGGGTGACATGAACAAACAAACAAAAAATCAATGTCTAGACGTTTTTCGTCAGTTTTTTCGTTTCATTTAACACAGTAAAATGGAAAAATTGCCAGTGAATTATGGTGGAGCGAAACATTGAGCCCGTTGACCCACCCACTGCTGAGAGTACCTACCCGTTCTTTTGAACAAATTACAAGACAACTTCTACATCTATATGTGGAGAAAGGAAGTCGTGGGTATGTAGTCGTGTAGATTTGTTCAAAAGCCCAGTACGCAGTTGTTTGGCTGGTTGAATCGCCTGCTGTAAAACCCCCTTAAGGCCAAATAATCTTATGGAGAGTTTTTCTATCAGAATGAGCTGGGTCGAGAGAGTTCATCTCTTAGATCGGTGAGACGGGCCGTGGATTATAAAGGCCTCATGCAGAGCCCCTCATACAAGCAAGAAGCTTCTTCTCTATAAAGTGAGGAACACGAGCCAAAATTTTGCGGCTGAACAGAAAAGTTTTACTTACAGGATATTTTGCAATACTGTTCAATCTACGAGCTATTGCGCTTAAAAGGCGTCACCTCTGTGGCGTATATTCTGAGGACTTCGAACATCCCTTTTCCATCTGTTAAAGACTAAAAAAAACTACGGAAGACTACAGCTTCTACACGCACAAATTTATCACAGAACGATCATATATCTGCAAACATCTCGAACGTTACCCTCGAGAGAAGTTTTTGTGAAAAAAAAACCGTGCCCTCCAAGTGGAGCAATAAATTGATCGGCCAACGAATTTGGAACTTCTTCAGCACCCTAAATACCCAGTTGGAAACCTTTTTACAACTAAAAACAGGAAAAGGCACTCCATCGCCGAGGTATTGAAACCTTTGTGAAGAAGTCAAGTACCTAGGTTTTTGGCAATTTTAACGCTTCTTCGGTAAAGGATGACTGTTGACTGAGCTTATCGGCAATTTAGAATCGGCCGTGTAAGAAACATACGGGGATTTTTGTTAATTGAAGGATTCCGTTCTACTGGGGTAGCTTCATACAAACCCAACCAAACTTCATCCAAATACTCAGCAGTTTAGTAAGCGTGCCTTGCAGCAGGACTCTGTAAGGAGTTGCCCCTTTGGGAGAAATTCCCGCACCCAAGTCGACAACCTTTGACTGCAGAAATTTAATACATAATTTCATCAATTGAACTCCACTGCAACCCTTTAATTTCATGGGAAATTTCACCCCATTTGCACATCGTTTAGCCTGCAAAACTGAATTATGCTAAAGTATTTCACAAGTACCCCAAAGGAAGAGCGAAAATGCAAAAAAAAAAGTAAGCAAGAAAAATTCAACATCAAAGATTATCGGGCCGGGAGTACACGCGCCGGCGACAAAATAGCCCATGCCCACCAACACCCATCCGAGTTGAAAAGGTGATGATTACCCCCAAAAGAATGACGGAAAAAGGGGAGAAAAAAGAAAAAAAACAAAAACCGCTCCATCACGGTAGGTACGTGCCTGGTTTGTTGGTATACGCGAACGCTGCCTGTCTCCTTTGCCTGCCAGTTCTCGTCGACTTTTTATCGTCCACTTAATCGCCTCTGATGACTTTAACGCGATTTTTCGCAGCATTTTTTCGTCTTTTTTGCGGTTGCTGCTGCGGCGCGACGCGATTGCTGCCGCTCCCGGTGCTGATGCTGCCGTTGCATATTTAGCAGAAATTAAGATATTGAAATTTATTTTCACTCCTGGTGTCAGTATACGTGAGTTAATGAGTACTTAACGCGATTTTTGTTTTTTTTTCTTTGCAAAATTTTCCTACTCCTCTTGTAAAAAATCCTTTAGAGGACATGGAATATTTTTCATTCGGTTTTTTTTCTTTTTGTTTTACCTTAGTCGAACGGCGAGGACAGCAGAGTGGCGATTAAAGGTCAGACTGTGTTGCAAGTGATGACAGTAGGAAAAATCAACTCAACAAAAGTGGAGAATGGGCTGAATCCTTTCAATCGTTGCCCTGTTGCTGGGTATTTTTTCATTTTTTCATGCCACAAAGTGCTCCGGTTATAATCACCAGTAAACGGCCGGAGGATAGCAGCCTAATGGATACAGATAACGGCGGACAGATTGAGTCTATTTTTTTTTCTGATCTCTGCATCTTATGAAGGATTAATTTTTTTTTTTCGTATCTTTATCGCATGCCACGGATGATTAATTCAATTGATTGTCATGGTCAATTAGGTTTCGGGTGACCAGAGAAAATATTACCATCGACACGCAGGGACCGGGGGGAGCGAATTTGGGTCGGGCCGCAAGGACAATTACAATTGAGGAATTGGTGTCGTATATATACATTAAATAGACTTACCCGTGTGTAATCGTGTGTGTTGCTGCACATGTGACAATTGTTTGAAGCGTCGATCACAGTAGGAGCACTTGTAGGGCTTTTCGCCGGTATGTACGCGTATGTGTTGCACCAACTGATGATTGCTTGAGAATGACTTGAGACATTGCTGGCATTGATGTGGTTTTGATTCAGCACCCATACCACCAGGACCCAATCCAACACGGGGTATTTGTTGAATTTGTTGCATTGCGCTCTTGTGCATGAAGAGCTGTAAGGATAACACGGGAGATACGAAATACTCCATTAGTACACTGAATTCAAAAGAAGCATTTTTTTTTAATGATAAAAATAGAAACTGAAACTTATGCCAAAAAGTTTACTTCTAAGTGGTTGTCACTTGAATCCATTTGAGGGGCGCTTGCAAATAAAAAGAAAGAAAGAAACAAACATATTGAATTTGATTGTTATGTACATTTTTGTCGCGGTTCCATTCTGTGCCTACGTATTTTTTTACCTATTCGGTAGGTGGAAAGTTACAGTGAAGAGCCCCGTTTGATATTTAGGGAGGCAACCGCTTGCCGAAACCGTCAAAGACCTGACTAGTGGTGGCTCTGGCCTCATTCATGCCTTATAAAAATATTTCCGTCCATAGACATCGAAAATGGCTTCCTTCTGTGGGTACAGAAATATAAATCGTGGCTTAATTCTGTCACCAATTATTCTGCTTCTAGTGGACGGCGAAGAAACCGCGATTACCAATACCACTCAAGATCATATGGAGGTGGGAAGTTAGGGAATCTGGTCACACCAGTAATTTAAGTCGGTTGGAAAGGCCTCTCGGACCCATAGGTATCTTCGCCACACAAAGTACCTTTCCAAACGTTTATTACAAAGCAGTATGTCCCCACCGACCACTGAACTATTGACATGACGTGCAGTAGATCTCTCCCAAACGTCTGCCTATCCAACTACCTTGAAAACCTTGCATTCTTGTTTTTCTGCCTACTCCTCTCCAGCTTTTCCGAACCATAAAGCTCAAGAATAAACAAACGAAAAAAAACATACACACTAGCAGATTGAACTTAAAAAATAATAAAAATCAACTCCAAGAGAAAATAACTAAAGTAAGCTAAAAACATAAAATTAAAAGAAAAATACATTTTTTTCTCCTCGCGCAGGGAAAAATAAAATTTTCCCATTTATTTTCATTTTTTTTGTTCCGTATACGCGGCCTATGTGCGCAGTTCACTCACATTCAATTTCGTCCACAATCTACTGCCATCCTGCCGCTGACTCCCTCCGCAAGTCGTCTATGTGTACGTAGAGAAAAAATAAATTTGAAAAAATAAAAGCGGACCAAAAAATAAACGAAAAAAAAAACTAAAAGAAAACAACCAAAGATACGAAAATAAGAGGCAGCGGCGGAGGATGAGGCCTGGAACGGTTGGTCTCACTCTGTGCGTTTGTTAGCTTTTTTTTTGTTTTGTTCTTATATCTTGGAAGATGCGGTGTTTGCGTTCCTTTCTTATTTGTCTGCTTTCAGCTCTCCGCTGAATAGCCCCTGGATTTCAATAAGACGTTCTATGCATTGTGCATCAGAGAAACGAGGAGACAGTGGACTATTTTATTTTATTTTTTTTTTCTTAACAAACTTGATGATCTTACATAAATGTGCCCTTCTTTACTGTCCGGAGTATTTATTTTTATGTTATGTCTGTCGAGAGAGTAACATAGAGGATGCGAACAGAAAAAAATAGAACAAAAAAAATAAAGGTGTAACTAATGTCGTTGGCCTGATGCAGTGCACAACAAAAAAAAATCCTAAGTGGTGGCCGGTGGAGACGAGGTTACGAGATACACCATGAAAGGAATTTGGCGATTAATTATTTCAAACGTGACTTTTCTGGAAGAATTCGCTAAAAGAGTGCGAGGTGGATTTCTAATATTGTTATTCTTACCCTATAGCAACTTCTTTATTAATCGAATTTTAATTAATGTATTGAATTTACATATAGAAATGAGATTTTTTGTCGTCAAGACATTTCACCAAAATGACAAGAAAAATTAACAAAAAAAAGGTTGTGCAATATTTCTTATATTTTTATACACTTTTAAAGATTAATTTAATTTTTAAATTTTTTGATGAAAAGAGGTTTTAAAAAAAATATTATATATATTTCAGATTTTTAACCTTCCCACTAAATATAATGTAGGTCACAATATGCAATTTCGTATAGAAAATTCCGCCATTGTGTACTCAAAAAATTCACCCTGGCGCCAGATTCCGTAAACCAATAGTCGTTTAATTATTTATTATAAAAATCCCTTTAATTTATGATTGAAAAACAGTGTTGCTCCACCAAAAAGTGTGCGATTTCCCCCCAGAAATGTGCGTAAAGCTTAGCAAGGATATTTTCAGAAAACTTTTCTAAATTTAAGCTTTCTGACTCAGCGCACACCCCAATCTGTGCAGATTTGCACTAAACTTTTTATTACAAGCTAATACGAACTTCCATCAGTTAGTTGTCAAGTAGGAAGCTCCACAGAAAGCGAATGAATGCTACAATAGGTAGCAGCGCCCTCTGTGATATATGATATATACCGAAGCAAAAAGAATTGATGGGTGGACCGCGATATTCGACTTAGATCAGGTGCCATCTAAGACTGGGTCAATTCACTCACGGCCATTGGAAGGGGCACTTGGATGAAATCAATGCCGAATTGCGCTTGCTAAAACTTACACGTAAAGAATGCGTACGAAAAAAAAATTCCCTCATAGAACAATGGAAACCGCTGTGGCCTCGTATTGTTTGTCTGTTGAACTAACACAAATCGCATTCGTACTCGGCATTAAATTGAGGTCCCCTCCAATCGTCCAAAAATTAAGAACCAACACAAAACGAATCGCTGTGAGAAGCTTGGACTATGGGGTACCTAAGGACCCATTGCGCCAGCTTTTTATATTTTTTTTTTGCCAATTGGCAAAGGTGTCATAAATACTAAATTGCTGTCGCCCCTCATTGTTCGTCTGTTAAATTGGAACTGATCTTCGATGCTCTAGAAATAAGCTGGTCTTGTCAATTGGAACGCCTAAAACTACTCCAACCCGAACTTATCCCTTGTTGCATTCATGTAAATAGAACAAACCCTACCATCGTGCGGCATTGCTCTCTATTTCTCATAGTGGTAAGTCCCCCACAAGTCCGTTTAATATATTCTAAATTGTTTTGTTTATCTCCCTTTTTTTAAATCTCAATTGGCTCCCATATGTACGTTATACGTGTGTGCGCATAACGCCACATGTTCCTTTATTTAGGTTTATTCCTCTCGTTTCATTTAACTTTTTTCCATTTCATATCTGTTTTTGTTTTTTTTTTTGTTCGCAGTTCTTTATAGCCATTTTCGTTTTTAGCAAATGTTACTGACCTAACATAACAAAAAATTTGTTATATTACGATTGTCGAGAGACGGTTGCAGTTGCGCCAAGCCAATGTGTACAACCGTCAACAACGGCAACCAGTGAAACAGCAGCGCAGCTAACAGCCTCCACCTTCTTCATCAAAGTAAGGATATAGACAAAAAAACAAATGCAGAAAAAAAAAATTAAGAAAGACAACGATGAAGACGAAGGATGCGAAACTAACCCGGGAGGAGAAAGAAGTTCGAGTCTTAAAAAATAATCCGACTGATATTTACGGATTTTTCGCCGTAATTTATTATCTCTGTTCGGTTTTTTTTTTATTATTATTTTCTTTGCCGGTTGTTGTACAACGCAAGTTGTTTTTTAGGTTTGTTGTTTTTTCCTTCTTAAGGTTGCTGTATCGTTTGTGTTTTTATTTTTATTTTTTACCACACTCTGTAGCATGCACTGCGTCTTCAGTGCACAAAAGTTGAATTTTCTATTTTTGGGCAAAGAGGCAAATGATCTTTTGACTTCGCCAAAAGGAATGGCGTATTTTTTTATTACTATTCTTATTTGTTGTATTTTTTTTGTTTTGCGGTGTACTTAAGACGCCCTCTTATGGGTAAAAATAAAACGAATATAAAAACCAGAAAAAAGAAATGTGTTGCGAAAAAAATAAGAAAAGTTTCTTTTAAAAATTATTCTTGCAATCTTGGAGTACATACAAATGAAAGGAACATGTGAAAAAAAGGAAGCAGACGAGCGATCTTCTGGACGTCCTCCTTATGGGGAGTACATTCAGGCATACATGTGTGTTATTAGATTCTTTTGTATGCCTTCTTTCCTTGAGTAGGCACTTCTTTTTTTGCTGCTTTTAACTCAATTTTGATGTTTTTTTTATTGCATTCGGTGTTTCATTTTTTTTGTTGTTGTTTATTTTTATTGTTATTTGGAGCCATTCCACCGAACCGTACAACGTGGAATAACATTGAAAATGTTGAGGTAGAACATGGTTCTTTAATGGCATGTGTGGAGTTTTTGTTTGATTATTTTTACCATCTGCAGTTATGCAAGTGTGCGGATACTTTTGGAAAGAATGCGAAAAACACATAAAAGTGCATTTGGGAATGGGTTTTCGAAAAATCGATCAATCAGATTGCTGATCCGTTGATCCACCCTAACCACAACGAGTGGTTGTGTTGTGATGTGGCGGTAAGACGGATTTTTCCTCGAACATAAATGTCGGTAGTATGGTAATAATTGTGGCGATAGAGGTTAAAATGGTTTCTTTGGCCAGAACTGGGTTTATACTTCGGCAAGACGCTCTACAAAGCCAGAAATTGCCCTCAAATATAAGCTGTCAGAAAATGTTAATTTTTTTTTTGCTTACAAAATCACAGTAACAGACGAACCACCACCAATCTATGAAGAACTTTATACTTGACAATGCTCAAGTTGAAGTCTTTCAAATGCCAAATCCCATGACCACACCAGCTGAGATTCGGCAAAGAAGAGCGAACTTTTCTGTCTACACCTCAACAAGTTTGTCAACAATACGGGTACCATTTTGGAATACCGTTGTCAGATCAATGATCTATATAAAATGTTACTCCGACAGAGCTGCACCAACAATCAAACAGTGACATGCAATGTAAATGGATTCTTCAACAACTGACATTTGTAGTTACTTGCGTGTGGTGGACCGCTACCACATTTCCCATTGTCGCACTAGGCAAACTTCAGAACACCATTCGTTAGGAGATTATCTGCGATACTGGCAGCGAAGTAAGTTCGCTCGTGTGATTGTTGAATAAGAGAAAACTGCCAAACAAAGGACTAACTCAGATCTTTTTGAATGCATAATCTTCCGACTGACCCCTGATTCCATTCAACGAGTCGTCTTATCAGTTCTCAAAGCTAACTAGATAATATTCTGTCATCTGGCGTATTCACCGAGCTTACGCAATCAAAATAATTTTTAATAGCTGCTGCTTTGGAGTACCTCCCTTAAATGACTGGCACATGCAGTTGCATATAGTTTCATGTAATTCTTTGCATAAAATAGTTTTAAATGTATATCCCAAGACATGGAACAAGGTGGAGAACAGTTTTAACGACAAGCGTTGTATTCATTCAACTTGGCAAGCATCCTCTCGCAAATTGTCAACTGATAACATTCAATTAAGAGTTTTGGAAACTTTCAGTAGGTAATTTAAAATTAGTTTCAGGGTTACGCTACGCAGTTGCACGCGTTGCGAGGAGAGGTAAATGAGCGGGTCTTCACCAAATGTATTGAGATTTTTCTAGACTGTCATCTGACGAAACAGACTCGACTCAGCCAAGGTTGCGACTTCTGAGGACTTTTTTTAATAAGATCAATTATTATAAATTTAGAAATTTGAGAGACAATTTTTGTGAGGAAATTGTATTCTTTTTTGTCAGTTTACTGTAAGCTGCCAAACGATTTGTGTGCAAATTAATTCAAGCGAATTTAGAAATAGGTACCATAGGCATTTTTTATGAAACAGGCAGAGTTCTTTATGTGCCAAGTGCTTTACAATTTTTGACTGAGAATTTGTTCAATGAAAATTAACTTTTTTAGGTCAAATGGCGATAAAAGTGTAGAATGGAATATTTTCAAGACGGATATAAGTACTTTTGTCAGGAACATTTTATATAATTTGATCAAGTGCGGACGAACGTTCGCAGGAGACAATCCCAACCCATAAACCTCCAATTGAGATTGAGTTGGCGCAGTGGCTTTTGTGTTGCACTACCAAGCAGGGGCTTTCGATTTCGATCCTAGGAAAAATGCACGCCACTTCTCAATTCAGCCGCTCGGACTCGGCATTAAATTGAGGTCCCATCCATTGTCCAAAAAATAAAAAAACTCACCTGTGCGAAGCTGGGATATAAATTATTTAATAATTTATTTATATTGAGATGAAAGTACTAGATATGTAGCCTGCCCAAATAAAAGGGCTCAACCCGGTCTACAACAAATCACTCGTTACTTCAGTTTATCAGTAGTTACTTCAGTTTTTTTTTTTTCCAAATTGGAGGCAAAAACCTTACCCCTTTGTCGTTCTATTAATAGAACAGGTCTACCTACATGAGACTCGATTTGAAATGAAAAAAATGTATTTGAAACCAAACACGCCTGCAAAAATCCAGCCGTTCTCTGTCTCAATCCAAGGTCAACATTTTTTTTTTGTTAGAAAAAGAGTTCAGAAATATAACGCGCAAAATACCTGACAGTGTAAGCATCCCTCGACTATCATTCTTATCGATAGTGTAACCAATCACAAGTTCGAAATCACATCCAACTCACTATACTGACACACTATGGCAGACTCTGTATTAGCGCCACTCACCAATGACAGAAAAAAAAAAGAATTCACGTCAATTCGATGACCTTTGTCTTCATGTAGTTGCGAAAAAAAAAATCAATGAAAATACCGAGCACAACCAAGAAGCAAAAAATTGCATGTAATACACAAAAAAAACATTCTTGGGTGCGCACATTCTGACATTGACATTCGCTGAATCAAGACATTTAAATATAAGACAATACAAGCGAACAAAAAAAAAAAAACATTCTTTGTGTCGACACAAATTAACATGTAAATTCGTCGTCAGTACATTTCCGCACCATATTTTTACAAGTGTGCCCTATATAAGTTTGCAGAAAAAACGAAAAACAAAAACCAAAAAATTAAAAAAAAAAATATGCACGCGTCCAATGTGCATTAGAAATGCATCTTATCAGTCAATGGGAATGGAAAACAAATGAATCAAGACAATGACAGAGAGAGGAGCAGAATTGCACTCGCGTCAAAAATAACCAGCAATAGATTAAACCCGGTCCAACCCTCCCCTACCAGTGGCAGCTGTTGGCTGATGGCTGCACTTGTGTGCGTCGACGTACGAAATGTAAACAACAAATTGAACAAACTTACTTTGTTTTTAAATAAAATCATTAAATATGAATAATTATGGTGAAGAGCTGCGATACCGAAGTGTTTCACACAGAAGAGTATTTTATTTTCAATTTTTTGGGTGTTATTTTTTCCGAAGACGCGCACATTTGTTGTAATTGGAAAAAAAAATACAATAAAATAAAAACACATCATCGATCACTGGCACTGCCACTGTCCGCAACATCACCAACATCACCATCACCGTCGCAATGGGCTTCATTTTCATTATCATCGTTATCACTTATGGCATCATTCATGATGACAAAACAAGGGACGCGCGCACGCGCACTCAACCATTCGAACGATTCCTTTATTTTTCGTATCGGGGAAAAAGCTAAAAATTATTCTTTCGGGGACAAAAAAAAAATTGATTGATTAGCGGTAGCGCACGCGGTGATGAAAGCAAAATTGAACCCGGCGAATAAAAACAAACGAAACGATTCGATCGCGCGCTCAAACGTTTGTATTTGCGCGGTCGTTGCGCGCTGCACAGTGTTGTCTGTGGGACGTTGTTGGAGTTTTTGCCGCCGCCGCTTGCACTATTGCTGCAGTTTTGCACTCGCGTTCAGTGTTGCACACATTGGCCCATGCGCGCACATACAATAGCACACACAGTGTGCGACTGCGATCGCGACTTTCGATGATGAGTTGGAGCGGCCGGCCGGCGCGGTGTGCGGTGATGTTTTGTATTATGCACACTACACATTGTACACCCCAACCCGGTCCCGGTCCCTCCACAAGAGATGGCGCGGTCTTTAGTAATTGCAATGTGATTACAGGCGAAGGTAGGAGGCGGTGGCGGTGATGATGGTGGTGGTGACGGTGCCTAGCTGTGGTGGCGTTGCGATGCCAGTTTGTTTATATCCCCCCACAGATGGAATACGAAATTCTCTATGTACACCATTGAAATTAGGAAGCGACTTTTATTAATAAAGTAATAGTTTCTTATCAGTGCGGGCGCAACGAGATAGTGCGTGAGCGAAAGTGGTACATCCATCGTATTGGCCAGCATTTGACAACCGCAACTAAGTCTGATAGTCGTCTAGCATCGTATCTATGGGGTAAGTGGGGCTGTACGATTTTTGTCAAACTGAGAGCTGAGTGTATGCGCCGGAAAATGGGATTCAGTCAATCAAAGCTTTTGATGTGTTTAAGTGCAGGCTTCTGTAATGAAAAGGCGGATGCCAAGATGCCAAAAGAAAGTGCAAAGTGATCTTGATGAAAAGAATGCTGCCCAGCTTTGAACTCCGAGTCTTGGGCAAAGATTCAAACAATCAAAAGTCAAAGCGAAGGCTATTGTCAAAATAAAAGACACTTGGGATAGCGAACAATCGAATAGGAACGATTGGAAAGAGCTTGTCAATTAGGTTTCGAATCTAGTTGCCAACATCAAGAAAGGAGAACCTTAAACTTTAGCGAAGAGTTTTGCAAATCAAAACAAAGAACAAGCAATAGAGTAGGTCAGGAGATAATTTCCATTTTGCCCGGCAAGCGGTGGAGATCCAAAGTCAAAATCAAGCCTAATTTGGAGAGCCCTAAAAATATAAATATTGGGGGTGCAACAGGCCTAACACAGCGTTACAAGTCCGACGAAAGGAGAGTTTCTTCAAGTAACACAGAGTTACAAGTCAGACGAGGGAAGAGTTTCTTTGAGTAACACAGAGTTCCAAGTGTAAACCCATTCGTAAAACGCTAAGTTACAAGTCCAATGCTATCGCCGAGCGAATTTTCAAAAGGGCGGCGCATATTTTCGTAAAATGCTGCATCCGAACGGCTGCATCGAGAGGCAGAAGCCTGTTCTAGGACTCTAACTAGAGCTAGTGTGCTCGATATTAGTATTTTTGGTTTATACACAGGCTATATGAAGGAAATAATGGCAGTATGGTGTCGTGCTGTGTTGGTAAAAAGATGTTTTTTCAGTATCGCATCTACCTACCTTAGGTTGAGTGAGGTTGTGAGATCGTCAAAAAAGACCAGGCACCAAGGCGGGCCCCATCGCCATCCCCACAGCAGCAACTTTGGCTGGTCCAGGAGAAATTTTACCAGAAAGTTGATTGACTTGGATATTATTTTATTGGGAACGGCGAAACTGCGGCGCTTCAAAAATGATGCGAAATCGCTTGAATCTAAATTATGAACTGAAACATTTATTCAGAAAATATAACAGAGTACAACTTTTGCACTTTTTTCAACCTTTTTCGTTCTTTTTTTTTTTTAAGAAGAAAGAACTGCTGGACTCTGCGTAAGATCATAAAGAAACCACTCCATTCCATGACACTTGACATTCGCAATTTGATCACAACTTTTGGAGTAATAACTACTCGCCCGAAATAGATCATTCCCGCATGACGAAGCCACCCTCCTCGTGCACGTCCCACACACAAAGACGTGATTCACAAATTTTCCACTTCTTTTTTATTTCAATTCCCAGCACTAGTCCTGTTTTTTCATCTCAAATACATTCGTTTAGTTTGCCTTTCTGTAAATGGTGCGTAATCCCCACAATGCAGCAGCTACCACAGTCACAGAGCGAGAGAGAGCAAGCTAGCGAATATAGTTCTTTTTTTCATCTGTTTAATCTTTTTTTTAGGAAAAAATTGCTTTCGAAAAGAAAAAAAAAAACATTTTTCCACCATCTCTCACTGTTCTGGACAGACCAAAGAAGGCGAAATGTAATATAGAAAAAAGTACATATAACGATATAGTGTGTTGGTGGAATGGTAAAGGGCACACTATACCAGAAGACCTCAGTGCCCGCCCGAGTGTGTGCATCAATTCTGTTTGGTTCTTGTTTTTTCGCAACTTCAACTTAATAGATAGAATTTTGCATTTGCAAAGTCGCAGAACTTAAATCGTATACGCCGGTAATGAGATGGGCAAGAAACGGGTGGTGCTGCGAGTGTGCATGCTGTATGTACGATGTACATTTTTTTCATTAATTTTTTGTTTTATTTTTTTTATCCATTGATATTGAAGAAACGACAGCAGTGAAAAAAAAAATAAAAAAATACGGAACAGAAACAATGTAGAAAAAATATAAAAAAAACGCGCAGATAATAAAAATAAATTAAAAGGGGGTGGTGGGGGGAAGTAGCAAATATTACAACAGTTCTCGCCCTCTTTATTTGCACAGTATTATTATTTTTTATTTTTTGTTGTTGTTGCTGGTTTCAAATATTTTTTTGTTTCCTTTCTTTCTCGGTGAAATTGAAAAGAACTGCAGTTGTTCTTATTTTGTGTCTCTCTGGCGTCTCTCGATCTTGATATTTTTTAACAAATGATAAATTAAGGAGAAAAATAAGAAGAGCTTTTTGCATTTTTCTATAGTCATGGAAGAATAGTAAGGATGCGGTCGGTCGGTCGGCGGCGGAAAAGTAGTGTTCTTGAAGACTGATGTAGCAAAATGAACATCTCTTCGTGTGTGTTGCTTAGATATTTGTATGTGAAATCGTCAAATGCCTCTCGAGGGGACAGATACACACGATGGGTGTATCTATGTGGATGGAGGATTTTTTTTTTTCAACGCTTGAGTGGGCAGATTGCTCTATTTTGCATGATGTTTTTTTTTTTAATTGTTTATAAATTCACCTACATCTACGTGGGAGAAGTGCCCTAATTCCGTAACTTTTCTAGGCGACTATCGTGGAAACAGCAGACCTCCAAAGGCAGCAAAAATTGCGGGTTTAGTTAATTTTCACAAATCTAATGATGAAAAGTGAACATTTTATAAAAGGTCGTCCATCTACGATCGTTTTTATTCGGATTCTGCCTCCTCAACAGCGGGGTGGACTGTCACCGCCAGAAGAAGAGACGCTTTGGACTTTATATAAACAAAATGTGAAGAAGCTTTTCCGATGGCAAGACTTTGTGCGTGGGCCGGGCACTGGAAGCTATAAGTAAGTGGGACTAATCGACAGATTGGTGAATGGCGTTTGAAATGTGCTGGTGTTATTCCATTAGATGGTCCACAGCTGACGGACGTTGCATTGGCCTACTTTCGTTTTAGCTTAGGTATATAGTGCGAGCTTAGTGCTGAAATTAGTTAAACTGCACTGAAATCGTTTCATTCAAAATCTCAGTAGAGCTAACAGATATATACGCAAAAATGAGTAGCTGCTCTTGTGGTCATAGTTTGTTTAGTTGTCAAAGGGCCCAGTTGAACTTCAGCCGAAAAGAGTACGTAGATGCTTAGAGGAATTTAGAATATTCAAAAAGTTTGAAGAGTTGCGTATACTTTCAACTTTGGACTAGTCTAATTCAATCTAATCCGACTCGAAGGACCAAATTTAATGTTTAATGTTTTATAGCTATAGCAATGAATAAAAAAGAAAAAGCAATAACTCCAGAGTCAAGTTAACCTCGGTTTCCATGCTTCTTTATATAATTTTTTTTTTATAATAAAGACTAGACTGTCCGAACTTTAATGGCGAACAAAATCGTTCATGTTTGTAAGATTCTCCTGTATACAGTTTTCTGTCTCAAACGATTTGTAATCGCACTGTCCGAACACTTCAATGGCGGAAAAACATTGTTCATCTTTTGGAACCGTTCATCTTTCCGAGATTCTACTGTTTATAGTTTTCTGTCACAAACGACTTGTAATCACACTCAATAAAGAGGAACGAGAGTTTTTTTTTACAATTTTCTGAATTACAGTCGTCCAACGATCAACTGCAACTATTATAAACTGATGACATGTTAAAAACAGATCGGAACAGCGAACAAAATTATACCTAGCTGTGGTCTAGAACAAGACAAGTGCAGTTTAATTGAATTGTTCGACCCTAATGGGAGGAGTAAAACACAGCGACTAACTATGATTGTTTCATCGGCTCACTGTGAAACATCCCCCTATGGCAAAGCTACCGTCAAGTCTCGCCCTCCTTTTTATACGATTCTTGGTCTAATGAGCACATTGTTAATCGATAGGTACTATCTGCGTTCGGACTTGCAATATACTTATCTTTTCATCAAAATGCAACCTCTCCACACTAGATATGCATGTTCTTACACGCCCACATTTGTAATGGGTGGCTGGGTTCTGTGCCATTTTTTCTTAGCCCCCTCAGTTTAAAGTTTCACGTTCAGTGATTCTCTCTGTCTACTCTGAGGTGGTTTCAGATTAACTATATTTATTTTTCTTACCGCCAGCGGTTTCAGTATTGCTATAGGTACCCTGTGTCGCTGCAATGCAATGTCACATAACAAAATTAAAATTATATGCACTATGCAGCCATGATGGCTGATTGAGATTGCTGCTATGCTGATTAGTTAAATTAGGAAGTCTGCTATAGTAAATTCAAATCTTGTTGCTAATCAAAGAGAAATAAAATGAATTTCCCATTTTTAATTGGATTTTTACATCTCCATGTATATATACCCAAAAATGTGTATGTACATTAATTTTTTTTTTCGTTACGCTATCCTCCCTATTCTAGCATTGGTCGCTAGACTATCCACCAATCTTTGGATTGGACCCTTTCTGGTCATGCGAAATATTATATCCCCTAGAAGAATTTCTCTTTTGGACACACAAACACAGAGAGGCGAGGATATAAAATAGGGAAAAGACAGAAAACTATAGTTTCATGTTTTTTTTTCGTTATCCTTGCCATGGTGGATGTTGAGATATTTTTTTTTTTGCTATTTTTCTCATCTCTATTGGAAGAGTATTTCTTGCTTGTTCATCGTTGTAGTAAGGTAGTATCCTACGGAGAGACAAAAAAAAAACGAATAATGGTCTTTATTTGGCGGCCAGGAAGAGCAGCAAAAAAAAAAATGCAAAGGATAGCAGGACATTTACCTATATACACTGCCACACTCGCAAGTTCATAAATGTTCGTAAAGTTAATTTCTCTTATTCGCAAACTGTTGGAAGAGCTCCAATTAAAGAGGAGATTTGAATTGTATCCTTTTTTCTTTTTTTTCTTTGAGTGAAAATCATTTTTATATATACTCGAACAAAGCTAGGAAACAGTAAAAAAATACATTTTCACAACGTTAAATTAAAACTAGTTCTCCCTTTTTTCCATCCCTGCAGAGGCATATGTAGATGTACATACATATAGCGAGAAGGACACTCTGAGGGAATAAAAAAAAATATAATAATATGAAAAACACTTTTCTAGCTTCCCCTTCCTCGTCTTTCTTTCTTTTTCGATTGTGAAGCGTTCTTTTTTTGTCGTTTCTTTTTTTGGCAGTTTTCCGTTTCAACCCCCTTTTTTTAAAAAAAAAAAAAAGCTTATAACATACAGCACACCAGTGGATTGTTAAATGAGTTGAAATGATTTGGAAGGAATCGCACCCTTTTGTTTGCATTTGTACATAATATAAAACCAAATTCAATATGCTGTTGATTTCTGTTCCTTTCGTTTCATTGAGTTTTCTTTTTCTTTCTGTTATAGCGCGGGTAATTAAATAGTTTTCTTTATATTGATCAAATTGGATAACTTACCATATTTAAAAAAAGATATTTTAATGTACGGGTTGGTAATTTATGAATATTCGTTTTTAAAATTAACGATATAAATTTTAAATGTTTTTTTTTTTTCTTTGAAGGATTACACAAGGATGGCGTACGAAATAAAAATTCACAAAAGTACAGTGTAGTTTGTTTTGTGTTTGAAACCAAGTTTGGTTGTACAAAAAATGATAGGACGAACAAAAAAAATACAAAACTATAGAAAAATACAAAAAATACTCTTCGATACATTGATGACAAAAATTCTGTTTTATGTGGTATGTTGTTGGATGTGTTGGGTATGTCATAAAATTTGCAAAAAAAATAATTTAAATTTTTTGGGACAACTAAGGAGGATAAATTAGAGAAACTATAAGAAGAAATGTGCCCTTCCTATTGCGTGCGTTCGACTTTTAACAGATTGACGTACAACTACTTTTATAGAACTCTATTCCCTTTATAATTTTTTGTCGTAAATGGCTAAAGTGGCGATTTTGATTAGTGTACACTATTCAAATATACTTCTGTAACTATTTAAGTGTATTTCTTTAACGAATTTATAGTCAAATCTAAGTGTTCTCATAACCGTTTGTCACAAAGGATAAGGAACGAAAAATTTGCCGAATGTCATTTTGAAAACAACATGACACTTTACTGATATACGACAGCGAAGGGTAAATAGCTAGACTTACTGCCAAAGCTTAATCGGGCAACGACTGTCATCGTTTTTAGCTCAATTTTTTACCCATTGTACGATATTGAAGCTGTCATTAATTGACAGTTGCTTTCACATTTGGAAAAAAATATTCAAGACAATGCTTAGTCGGTATGTGGATATGTGTCTTCTCACTTTAACAGTTGGGGATTGGGATGCACCTTAAGAGTTAAAACAAATGACGCGAACAACCAAGTAAAGCGAAGATGCAGGGTTATGTTGACCAAATTGAGTGCCATCAATAAACAGCCAACTTAAAAGCAAACAAACGGTAGGAGCCATCAATAAGGCTATAAATGACACAAATTTAGAAATTGTCTACAAAAACATAAATTTTACGTTTCGTGTCGTTCACAATATTCTGATATGAAAGGGGCTAAGCCAACCAAGTTTAAATAGCAAATTTACGCCTTTTTCACTGCCTTTCGAATAGGTATGCATCCATAAACTGGGTGCCAGCTATTAAAGCGCATATCCACGCATCTTTTGTTTGATGTACTTGAACCTGACCTGATAGCAGGAGAATGTTATCCGATTATAAATTTTGTTTACGCACCGCAATTCAGTGTACATTTTCCAGATCCGCAAATGCGATTGACAAATTAATTTTCAAGTGCTGAATTTGTGTGTAATTTGCTGTTCATAACCAGAAAAGCTAAAACTATGTCGTTAAGAGGCATTTAGATGGATTTTCTAAGCGTGATTGTCTCTTCGACAATTTGCTGAAATTGCGCCCCACTATGCCAACAAATTGATTGCGTCTGTCAATTAAATCGATTCAAATGCACCTCCAAGGAGATAAATAAGCCAGTGGAAAGAGAAACGACCTATCGTAACAATAAAACAGGCAAGAGCAGCCCCTGCAAATAACCAATTCATCTCTGCATCCTTTGTAGTAAGCTCATTACACTATATCTACCAATACATCAATCACAAATCACAAGTTAAGCTCCGAAAAAAGGTTAAACTTCACGCAGTGCAGTTATGCCATATTTGCCTCCATATCAATACGTCGTCGAAGCCTTGCTGAAACTTAATCAGCATTCCATTCGAGCATGCGGACAATTGCTATTCATGCAAACTAAGCTTTCACGTCTTTTTGTTCAGCAAGATTCACCATTCCACAGTAACCCACGGTGTGACAGATTCCTTGCGTCATTGGGTATATTCTAATTAATCCTTCTTAGTCCATGAAACCATACCTATTGCATTATACGCATCTTCACAGGAAAATGCATCCTAGAATCTTCACATACCATGTCGCATTTTCATTCAATGGATATTTCACATTATACCTACACAATACCCGCAGGAAGATCGGCGGGGTATGGAAATAATTCAATTATGTACAGGCAAAGCTCTGTTAAAATTATAAACTAATTAGACTGCAGGAGGACAATGCCCACACATGCAGGGATTACTAGTCCAGGTCCATATATTTATGGCCGCGACGGTGGACATTATTCGAAAGTCCTTTGCAATGGCCGTATCAATCATGCAATCAGCGGTGTGCTGGATTTGCTGTCGATAGTCGCTATCAAAAGTGAATGCTAATGCAGACAAACAAAAGAGGGTCCCACCACCTGCCGATTTCCTCGTTAGAGATGTCAACGAATCTATCAAAATTAGCGACTAAAACCTCGCAAATTCAGTTCTGTCAATTATTAGGGCTTTTGCGAGGCTGGCATCGGATTAGGAATGGAATATGCTGCGAAACGGGCCGACTTAAACTACTTCCTCCGAACCCCCCCCCATAAACTTCACTCGTGAATCATTTTACTCGGTGAAAGTTTTTGCACACAAATTGTGTTAACTGATCTGTCGCACTTCATACCACCACCAATGAGGACAACTACTGTCCACTTCACTTGGAACTATTTCTGAGACAAAACCAGGTACCAACTGTCATCATTTTTACTCCTACTCATGTGTGTGTGTGGATAGACGAGTAGGAGAAGGTACGTATGTACAACCGGTATTTGGAGCAAAGTTCATTCTGGCAGGACGACTACGACAATATTAGTTTTATTAATAACCACTCGAAGAAGGCAAAAAATTTGCTCGATTTAAGTAAGAGTGTTTGGTTCAGTTTGATGGAAAGTTCCTACTGAACTGAGAAGTAAAAGTAAGAGACCTACAGCAACAAAAACACAAAGAAAAAAGACCTTCAAAAGTTGTGACGATGCTGTTTTGAAAACCATGTATTCACGTGTGATATCGGTATCTGTTTGTTTATTTATTTTGCAGAAAGCAAAAGTGAACGTGCGGGCAACGCCATCACCAGTAAATTGGACCCAAATTTTGCAAATTTGAAGGAGGCATTTTCCAAGGAATCCACTTTGTATGGGATATTCTCCACAGAACATAAGTAAACTTTCGGATTCGATGACCATAAACCTGCAAAAGGGGTGTCTGAAAAATCAGTTGGCTAAAGAGACCCCGGTTGGTGTAGGGTTAATCCGGACTGTAAGCGCCTCCAAAAATAAAGCAATCAACTTTTACACAGCAAGTTGATTGTAGAACATATCTCAAACGATTAATCGCACATCTTCTGGTTTCTCTCATTAAATCTAGATAAGACTTATTGCGATTATTTTGTTTCTACAGAATGACATAGTATCGAGTTAGAAGCCAATTTAGCAAGAAGACAGATGATCACGCACGCTTCACATAGATAGTTGGAGAAACCCTTGACTACTCGTTACTTTAGATTCATTCGATGCTTTCTACGAGTGCATTTGAATAACGTATAAAAACACGCTACTTACCAATTGACAGTTGGATATGCCCCTAAACTGTAGGGGAAGTACGTTCAAAATGGCACATATGGATAAAATGACATACGAGCCTTAACTTGAAATGTGATACACTTACAGCACTAGATACTATCTTCCAAGGTGACTTCGGTAATATTAATAATCCTGTCTAAATGACAGCTTATTCTAACGATTGATAATAAGTTTTGCCGATTGAGGCTATTTTCTAGCGAAGCTAGAAAACCACTAGCCGAGAAATGTCAATTATAATACCTACTTTACACAAACAATAACAGCAGAAAAACTTTAGCCTTTTTTACCTCCATAGTTTCATTTATTTCGATAAATGTCACTAAATAACTAACGATTGGCAATGCACAGGGAAAGTTTTCTATTTCTATTTACCTATCCATTACTAAACCTTTTGTACTTCAAATGTAGGATGTAAAAGTTCTGACAAAATGTCATGTGTTAATTTATGAAGCAAAGCACAACTAGAAAGAAGCATCTATCTAACTTTGTGGACAACAAATTAATATCGACCCATTTTATGAAAGCTATTTGCATATTATTTCAGTACTATATAATGAGTGCTGCCAATTTGCTTGATCAACTGTCAAAACCACTTGCATAAGTGCTACTAAATTGACTTTTGGAAGTGTTTTTTTTTTTTCATTAAAGGAAACACTTGAACTTTTCCATTCAATTTTTAAAGGCAACGCGCTTTAATTACTTGAAAGGCGAATCGAAGTCGAGAATTGGGAGCGAGAAATGCTGCGAAAGCTGTTTCTACGTCCAAGGTATTTAATTCTTTTTTTTCTAAGGCCAACAAAAGTCGTGCCTACCTAAGTGAGTCTAAGTCTAGAATTGCTTCGAAAACTGTGTTTCTAAAGTACCAGTTCATCTGTTCAATAATCGCTTTAAATTTACTCACAAAACTTACTTTCATGTTAAAAATGTCCTTGGTCAGTCTTACTACCAACTGGGACTACCTATAGCTACGAACCTTAGGCGTTTTGTTTGCACTATTCGCTAAGCTACAGATTCGATTCTGTGAATCTTTAGCACGTTTAGAAAATTCAACAAAAAATTACGAAAAAAAAATTTAAAACAATTAGGCACAGGAAGGTAAGGATTTTTTTTTGTTTTTTTTTCATATTTTTGTCCTTAATGTGGAAGAGTACTATACACAACGGAAGAGATGCCAACTCACTCGTTGCAGGGTTGACCAGCATTCTTCTAAGGTGCGTTCACTTATTGCTGCTGCACTATTCGATCTGGATAATTGAAGCTGTTGTCATTTAACGTATTCGTTTTTAGTTTTGGCACAATTTTTTTTTTCACATAATCCATTTTAAAATGTTCCGGTGATTGTATATATGTATATATATATATTTTTATTTTTTTTTTGATGAAAAGAACAAAGTTGAAATATTTAAAATTAGTTATCTAATAATTTCCTTGTGAGGATAAATGAAAAAATAAAATAAAATCGCACACATAGGACAAAAAGATGACCTGGAAAACCGAAAAGCAAACCTCTTAAATTATATAGTGGGCAATGTACAAATGCAATAGTGTTTTTTTTTTCTTAAATAAAGTTTTTATACTTGTACATTTGGAAGCGTCAAAACAAATGCTCAATATATTCACACACCACACACAGCACTCGATCATTTTGTCAGTGAGACTCAAGAAATACAATACAAAATGGGATAACGAAAACAACTGCAGAAAACTGTAGGAAATCGCAATTTCCCGTCGGCAAGTCCACGTTCACCAAAAAAAGGCAGAACAGAAAAATGAAAACAAATAAAAAAGAACACAACGCAAGTGGAAATATTTATTTTATTTAAAAACAAAACTCATGTAGTAACAAACAAAATTATATATACAAGCCAATTGGGTATAACAAAATAAATAAATTAGATACAAAATTATTTGAGAACACATAAGCGAGAGCAGGAACAAAAACTTCTCAAAAACTTAGGAAAACGTTGGATTTGGAATTACATTTTCATCTTCACAGTCCAGTGTCATTTTTTCTTAATTTTTAAAACTTATCGTTAAATAAAAATAATACAGGTAGGTAGATATAGGTATCCGTGGTGTTTTTTTTTTGTAAAATATGACTATTTTTTGTTGTTGTTGTTGTTGTAAAATTCACCTAAAAACTATTTTTTATAGCTTTTTTCTTTTTTTTTATTAACACTTAATTGCACCCGCGAAAATTCTCGTAGTTCGTCTGATCCAACCGAGCCGAGATGTGTGCTCTTTCAAGGCGAACCGTAACCGTCGACATCAAAGTCGAAAGTGATTCCGCACTAGATAGGTAACTGTCGGCAAAACGAAATCTTATTAGAAAAGTATCCGTCTTGAGAGTTATTAACGACAAGGACGAGCGCACGATAAAGAATAAGAAGACGACCGACAACGCCAACTACAGCGAAAACAACACCTAAGAAACAAAGTTCTCAATAACGAAACATCCTTACGGAATGGTGTCCCTTAACGTTCTGTGTGTGCTGTATTGTATATCAAATTCAAAGGAGGACTGCGTGACTCGAGAAAAAGTGTGCCTTTCTAAGATACAACAGAGAAGGAAAAAAACACAACAGGGACAAAAAAAAAACGGTTGTGTTTTTTTCCCTGTTCTTTCTTCTATTTACAAACTAAACACATACACGTACAAAAGCCTCGCAAAGAAGGAACAACCACCACCAGCGCAGCGTAGAAAAAAATTTGAAAAAAAACACCACTTTCTTTATTTTCAATGCGATACGAGCTAAAGGATGGGGGTAGGGCCAGTGAAAGAGAAAAAAAAATCGTTGAAAAAAAAACAACCCTCATAAGGACTTGAGAGAAACCCCATCCCCTTGGCAGCAGAAACACCACCATCATTATGCACTACTACTATCGCACGTATTTGCCGCTACCAACTCCGTCCAACCATTAGACGGTATAGTGTTCTAGTGCTGTGCCACGCGAGTCCTGTGAATGTGCCATCGATGTCGTCGTTGTGTCGTCGTCAATGTCGTCATCGTCGCCGTCGTCGTCGTCTTCGTCGAACCTTCTCTCGCAACAAACATGACTGAGCAGTAGTGTACCATCTACCATGCCGATGCCAGTCCTAAGCAAAGTACAAGTTAAAGGAACCCAACAAAAAGCACACACACACACCGACAGCAAGCCCACCCACACAAAAATCCAATTCACTCACTCAAACTGAAGCTAACGAGCGAACAAGAAACACCGGAGGAGAAGAAGCACATATTTACAGGACCAAGGAGTACAACAAAAAATGGCCCAAAGACGGAGCACGCTACACTGTATTCCTATTCAGTATCAGTACGTTATCCTTGAGCGTTGTTGTTGCTGTGTTATTATTATTATTTTTTTTTTATTTCTTTCCATTCTGCCATCTCCTGTATTTCATTCGTTCGCCTGTGCTTTGCGACCTGAGAGATATCCATTCAAGATAAACACTACCACACATTCACGCATATATATATACCCCTTCACAAATTCTCTCTACGACTGTTCATTTGGCAGGACATTTATAATTACAGTTTTTTTTTGCACATTTTTTTTTTTAGAAAAAATTCCCCTTCTTTTTTTTAAGGATATTTTGTTGTTGTTGCAAGGGTACCACTACACCACTATTCATAAAGTAGTAGTAGATTAGTATTATAAAAGGATAGTCGTTTTTTCTCCTTCGAAGAGAAAATCGGACTATTTGCGCGGACCGACCAACAAGCTATAGGTATATGCGAAAGGGGGATGGTGGTGGTAGGGTTGGGAAAATGAAGAAAGAAAGAAAGTAAGACAAACGGCAGGAGGAGAGAGAGATTTTCTTTTTGAGAAAGAATATTTCTCATCCGATTGATGAGTGGGTTGTTACTGGAGGTAGTGCGCGAGGGGCGCCGCACACCGCTAAGACGGTCTAGGGTGGGAGTCGTTTTTGTACTTCATCCCGAAGGGCGCTTAAATTGACCTACATCCAGGCAACGGCAGGTTGCCTATACCTTTATTATAGGCATCTGATGAGCGACAAAGGTGATTTCTTGGTACGGTACCTATATATGGGCTGTTAGTGGGCACGTCCCGGATGTTGCAATACACACAACTGAAATTGAAACTACTTTTGAAACTATATTGTCTGCATCTGCAGGCAACCCCCTCCGGTTGAGTGAGGAAAGGATTGGGTAGAAAAAACTTTAAAATTATATGGCTGATATCGAAAAGAAACGGTGATGAATCTGGCTCCTCCGCCAAGGTCGGCAAAGAACTCTTTGATGTCGGCGACACGACTCGTAGGTAAATATGCATGCATAGCTGTTGGTTTCACTCACATTTCGATGCCAGTTTTGTTTTCAGCTGAATCTGTTGTTGGTGGTATTGTACAGGCGATATATCGCAATAGGTATGGATGTGACACCTGTGATGACTAGGCGGCAGTAGGAATCGCGGTTTTCGAAACTGAAGTCATCCGTGGTCATTTTATAGCCATGCTAGTCACCTGTAAGACAACTGATATGAACGGGACAACTCATCCATGGCCACTTTGTCCACTGATCTGCAAATAGGTAGTGGGTTTTTATGTGCGAAAGATGTGTCCTTATTTATGGAAAGAATGTTAATAGACTATAACTAGCTTAAGTCTGGTTGAAATGTCCCACAGATACGGTGTCCATTTTTTAAATCACATAAGAGAGGACATTTTTTTAAAAATGCCTACACAGTCAAAAACGGTTAAAACACATTTTAACTATTAAAATTTGTAGGTTTTTGAAGGTTTGACGCGATCTTTGAAAATCAATACGAGGTTACCAGCTTTGTGAGAATTGAGAAGGTACATTCTTGCAATATCGCATATTTCTTATAGTAGGAAGATGATCTTTTGGGAAACTAGACTACATTTAAGAAAAAAGAGGACGATTTACTGTTTTTTTTTTAGTAAACATCAAAGAGAACAGAGTAGCGAAAAAGTGGACGAATGGTCACCGTAGCCATAGATGAGCTGGCCAGTATTTCAGTTGTCACATCCCTACACAAACAACTTTAACTGACAACCACCCTAGCAAATCCTACACCCTTCTGATGATGTGCCAACGCACAAGTTATAAATACCTATATAAATACATTCGTAGAAATCACTTCGGTTAGCAGAGTCAATATGCACACACTCTACACACAGAGATCGACGGAATCCATTCATTGGAAATCAAAAGCATTGTCATGATTAACGCAAACTATCGATTGGAAATTTCAATGCAATAGCCGCACACGATGCTATACAGCCGAGCATTTTGTTAACTTATGCATGAATGTACACCGCCTAATTATTTATTTTAATAATTGATATCAACTTCCGATAAATTGCGGCCAATTAGAACCCAGAACTGTTTATCATATGCACTGCTCATATATATAGGTGCCACCCTCTTATTAGTTTATTAGACTTCTTAAAGAGCTAAATTATTTAATTCGACACACGCAAGTCGATTAATGTAAACTGTAGTCAGGTATGTGTAAAGGTACTTGGTATAACCACCGACCCACTTGATTGCAAAAAAGCATACGTAAAAGGTCCTTTGGAGAAACTGCAACAGAACGGTGTAGGTACAGCAAATGTAAATAAAAACCGGTGAAAGATTGCAAAAAAAGGATAAGAAATCACCAATGGAAGGGCGAAGAAGGAACAGTGCCAACATTACGACATTATTTTATACATATACCGCCGAGTGTTATATTTTATATAGCTTGCCAGAAGAAGGAAGAGAACTGAAAAAATAAAAATAAAGGCAACCCGTCCAGTTCGTTTATTTGCCAAAGACCTCTTTTATACCTATACATATATACCTAGGTACTGTTTTTTTTTGTTCTTCCTTCTTCGACTAGGTTCTCCTTTCATTTGCGTATAGAAAACAGGAAAAGAAAACCCAACAATACAAGGACACACCATCTCGTGCCGCTCGTTGTATAGCGGATAGGACTTGTACGTTCCAATAAGAAGTGAAATGCTATTCATAGGGTTTATTGTTGCTGGTGTCCTGTACAAGAAGCGAGGGGCTTGTCCTTTTTTTTATGCGTGATTTCAAGCCGAGAACATCGTTCCCGGTGTTTTCCGCTGTACAATGTCGCTATTATCGGTTTGACACTTTAAATTTTAAAAATAGAAACCACAGCTGGTGGGAGGCTGATACTGTCACTATGTGGTGAAGTATGTGGGTGAAATTGCACATCTTAGACGTTGTTTGTTTGTTGGAAACTATCGGTTGGAACTTTTGTCAGAAACTATTTGCAGGGGACTTGCAGTCTGGATATGATATCAGCCGCTGCCAAGCACTCGAGTCTTAAACAGTAATGAGAGGCTGTGGGAATTTTAATCTTTTAGCTGAAAGAAGACAATGGATGCAACTACCCGTTGGGGGATTTTCCATTAAAAGCTGAAGCAAACTCTAATCGAAGATCCATCTCGTAAACAGTGGAATTTTATTTTTTCGATCAGCGAACATTTTTAAACAGCGAAAAACTTACTGACTTTAAACATTTGAATAAAAAACTTATGTGCCTCTGAATAATATTGTTTAGAAAAAACTGAAAATGAATGAAACAAAAATCTGACTTCGAAATGTGCCTGAGGAAACCGAGAAAAGAAAGGGAAATTTGATGTCTTTTCATGGGAATTTTCATACCTATTACACGACTACTGGCACTACTCGCAAAAATGAACAATAAGTAACAGCACTGTCCGATTTTCGATTTAAATTGTTCGTAGGCAGATATCACAACGTTTCCAGTCCGCGGCGTAATTCTACCAAGCCAAAGTGATTTTATAGAAACTATCAACGTTTTTGTGAAAGAGGTTTGCGGACTGCACCAATTTGGCAGGTGCAATACACGCCAACGTCACTGACAAACTGAAATTACATAAAACGAAATGTATTCTATCTGATGGTAAGTTATATAGCATTTTTTTTGTTCGTTAAGCCAGATTTTACAATTCTGAACAAAAGTCGGAGCAGGGTCCTATTTCGCTCGAATTGAAAATGCCCCTTGTAACAGGATTTGTTTTTTGAATCTACCTACTGCAGTGGATAGGCAAATTAAACAGTCCTTTTTTGTATTCTCGGAAGCGAATCTGGGAGCAACTTTTCCATCCAATCAGCCCAGTAGATAATGCTAAACAATACGTAGGTGGGTAACGGGTATATTTAGAAAAATTCCGAAAAATAAAATGCTATCACGATCACAGGGGTTGCGTATCTTTGCCCGAAGGAAAGCAGTCATTCATATGCAGTTTGAAACTGAACCGAACGAAAATCATGCGTTTTCGAAACAAAATGGATCCCAACACTCAGAAATTTTGACCTTAACCGAGTGTGATTTTTGCTCGGTAAAAAAAAAATCGGTTAAAATTAAATAAGTCTCTGTAGAAAATAAACATGTATTTGTTGTTAAAATCTACAGAGTTAAAAAGGTTAAATGCAAACTGTTAAAAACAACACTCTTTATCAGTTGTTATCAATCAAGTTAGTAGATTAATATCAACCAAACAGTCTTATTTTGGTTTTTGTTAAAATCTAATGAGTAAATTGTTTGAAAACAACATAGTCAATTCGAAGTTTAAACACAACGATTGGTTATTATTA
Organism: Cheilosia impressa; assembly: GCA_948293265.1. Lineage (NCBI taxonomy): Eukaryota > Metazoa > Arthropoda > Insecta > Diptera > Syrphidae > Cheilosia > Cheilosia impressa. Next base: position 6,521,312 of record OX411885.1, on the reverse strand, counting down.
ACCGTTCTCCTTATCAATTTTTAACCAATTCAATGTTTGTTAAAATCGAATAACTTCTCTGTTAGAAGAACTAATAAGTCTTGTTTAAATATAACCAGGTCGGTCGGCGCAGTGCCTTAATGGTTAGTGTGTTGGACTAATAAGCGAGGAGTCCAAGGTTCGAATCCCGCAAAAACCTTAATTCCAACTTCTTAAGGTTTTTTTCACTGCGCCACCTCTCGCGAACATCCGAGAGTAATATAACTGCCATGAAGGAAATTGTAGATCCCTGCCATTCGTCCCAAAAATGAAAAACTCACACAAAACGAATGGTTGTTAGAAGCTAGGCCCGGTCAATACGGACCTGTTGAGACTTCTTTTTTTTTTAGGTGGCTTGACTAATAACAACAGAGTAAGTTGTTTAAATACTACCAAGTTAGTTTGTTATTCACGACTGAGCCAAATTTTTGAGAGGAAATTGATAAATCGGTTATTTTTAACCGAGTTTCCTTAAACAAGTTGACTCGGTTATTTTTAATCCAGTAACTCTGTAGGAGCTATATTAACAGTATTACTTGGTAGTTTTTAACCGAAAGTTGATTGATTTTAAATAAGTGAATTTTCTGCGTGAATGCACCACTAATAGTTCGAATTGGATGTGTTCCTATGTGGGAGACGTGGTTGTGTAGGGTGTAAAAAAAACCCTAGCAACCGAATATTTCTCACTATTTTTGTTAACTGTCTCAGAAAGGGTACACTCAACAAGGGCCAACGTATTTCCGTTTAAGATTAATCACAAGTGGGAATATTTAAACAGTTTAACAAATGTTTCGGCAGTTTCGCAAACATTTCTGATGTTGATCGATTCAAATCCAAAGTGACCGCTGTAACTATTCAAATAAAAAGCTTACTTTGACTAAATCATCGCTGAACACTGATTCCTGTCTAATTCAGAGGTAAAGTTGAACAACGAAAGTCCAGGTTCGATTCCATTGGGGGAAGCACTTTTGTTATAATCTGTCATCGGTTTGTGGTTCTAAATATGGGTGGCTACAGTTGTGATAATTTTGTGGAAGGACAATCATTCAAGGTACAAAAATAAACTATTTTTCGTTCTGTCGCAAGTAGGTTCTTTGACGCTCCAGGGAAAGAGTACCTGCAATCAGATCGCAACCCAACACCAGTCACGAAAGACACAAAACTAAGATGAAAGGTATCAGTATACGGTACACCAGATATCACATTCCCATTTGTATATGTACCCAACTTGAGACAGCAAAAAAGAAAAATGCAATTCCATTGGATGATCCTAAAAGGAAATCCTACCTGTGGCAGTACCTATCGGAGAGTTAGCTGCACATTCCCTATTCCCTACAAGCTATTACCTATCAAATGAACCCCACGACTGAATTATATACAGCGACGACTCATTACATAAACACTCTAGGTCCTGAAATGCATTTTTTTCTTCCACCTCCTGATGTCGCTACATACCTATTCCAATTTACAAGTAAAAGGAAAACAAATAGCCAAACAACCCCTCAAGCGATAGACCAACCAAAACCAAATAGTTTGCGCTGCGTTTCTATAGTACCCTTTCCACAAGAAAAAAAGGACATACCTACAACAAAAACCCACAAAATCGTTGGTACCTACACTCATTTTCATCCAAGTCTCCGCTGGAAATAAAATGCGAAAACCTCTACAACAATGAATGGAAGCTCGTTTTTTTGTTTTTTTTTTTTGCTCCACAACATTCGCAATGAATCCTTTCAAATAGAGTTTGACCGAAAATTGAAACAAAAAATATCCTCTCCTTGCATTCCTATACTCCTTCAAGAAAAAGTCCAACTCTGGTAAAAAGCACTCTCAAAAAAAAAAAATTAAAAAAAAAGAAACGAATAAACAAACAAATTTTAAAAGGACAACGAATGTCCGTCTGTCCCACCCATAAAAAAAGAGAAATTTAAAATAAAACGTATAGCAAAATGTGGATATATTTTTTTCTAAATCCCTCCCCTTTATAGTTTTTGTTTTTATTCTTCATTTCAAGTTTTCTTTCGGTTTTTCCTCTCCCTCACGGTATAGTTTTGAATGTGTGTTTTAATTGTACCTACCAGAAAAAAAAAACAAGGAAAAAAAAACACGAGGGGAAGGATGAGGGATATACTACTACTACGGTTAATGTAGGTTTTAATATTTATTTTTTTGTTTAGTGTAAGTGAACAGTGTCAACAAACAAAAGAGCAACTATTCTTATATATAGTATCCTTTGTGGGGTTGGTGTGAGTAGTTTTTCTCTGGGATTTCTCTTCTACATATATATAGGTAGTCACGGTAGTTTATATATTTTGCTTCTGTTGTCATTTGCTTGGGTATTCAACTTATCTGGTGGATGGCACACTGCAATGGATGGACGTTTGATTGATTATCCGAAGCATTGTTTGAGTTTCTGTGGGAAGGACAACGAGATATATGGCCGACACAGCACCGACGACAACTCCAATTATATGCGTCGTTATTTTTTTTTTCTACATTGGAGTGTGTTTCTGGACAGAGTTCGTTCGGAAGGATTTTCGTGAGAGTCTGGTTCAGCCCCCCAAAAAAAGTACAAAAAAAACCGTTCGCTTGGAGGCATTCGCCCAAGAGTATAACAGACTTAAGAAGGCGTCACAAAATTTCATCGCAATGAAAAAATTGCAGGACAGTTATATAAGAGGTTCGAAGGAGGAAGTTTACTCATTTTGGGGTTAAACCGGGACCCGTTGTGTATGTTTCTCAATATGCTTCCTGTGTAAGAGGTGAAGCTATAATGCCCCGAGTTTTTGTCTTCACAAAATATTAAAACGGATAGCAAAGACAGGGACAAGCTGGACTAGACCTAGTTACCATTTCCACAACGCTGAGGAGAAATTGCGACCAACATGATGAGGGATTTATAAGAATTACGAACTATTTATATTGCTTGTGACGCACGAGTATACTTGGACAATGGTGGTAAAATATTCAGACGATAAAGAGAAGAACTCCCGGAAAAACGTCTGCTCGTCCTCGACCTACTTTTAATTAATTTAATGGAAGCTTTCCCAAACGCAGTCTATCGAATTGTAGGCGTTTGTAGAACAGCGCATTAAAGCACAATTACAAGCCCGAGCACGAGTTAACAAAAAGTTCCCTATTCCCGATTTTTACTTTGGAACCTACTCCAGTCCTTTGTCGACCTCAATTTGATCTCAACTCTGTCACAGTTGCGACTCCTCGACTCCACAGCGACTTTTCAATGCGATTTGCAAGTTTGACAACACCCGGGAAGTATTGGAAGTTGACGGAGAGAATTCTAATAAGTTCGCTATCTCTTTGAAGTTTTCCTCTGTTCTCTGTCACAAAAATTCTATTCAAATTGGACCACTGTCTTTATATTCGACAGTTAAATTGTGATAATCAATTATGTTTACTCACTCTGCATCAATAAATGTGGCTTTGAGATCAATTTTGAGCCACCAAGTGCAAAGCACGACACGCACGATCGGGAACACGAATTCAGTGAATGGAAAGCCACTTTACTTGCACAAGAAAAACACTTATTTGCAACACAAAACACCGCAAATTATTCACTGAATTAAAAGAAAACAATTCAACAAGATTATCAACAAATGTAATCAACGCGAAATTGACACATTTTGAAAAAAAAACTTTCCATCAGCCAAACCGAGCAAATCCAATCGCGCACGAATCGACCAACAGCGATTGAGTGAATTGGGAGAGTTGAGCGCTAATGATGTGACTTGACAAAATGTCAGCTATTTGATCGCTCATATGATCCTTGATGAGTATGAGAACAAATTATGAATAAATATTAAATTTGCACTCCCTTGTTTGTTTTTCTGCTTATAAATATCTTCTAATTATTCGTTAAATCTATGGTAGTAGCGGGTAATCGGCAAATGATGTGGCTTCAAAAACTGAAATGGAATCATTTTTTTTTGTGTGGCGAAAATAGCGAGTATACGAGTTGCAAAAAAAAACACTCGTTTATTCATACGCATGGAAACAAATTTTGGAAATTAGACCTTAGTTGTTAGGAATCGGAGCTACTTTTTTGAGTGTTGGAAATATGGAGTAGGTAACCGATGTGGAAATACTAACAAATAAGTTGCAAAATTTTGATTTAGATGAGAACAAAACATGAAACATCAACTTTTGCGGAGATTTTTACCGAATTCGATCAGCAATATTCATGCCTGAAAGAAATTGCTTTTTAAAATTTTGGAAGTAACGAGTAGTTCAAGTTACCATCTTTATTGTTAATGAATACTAGACGCAAACATCTTTATCGAATTCGATTAGTGATGGCGCTGAGAAAACATTTGAAGGACATTCTCTCTTAAGTGTTAGAAATAACGAGTAGTTGAAATTGAGACCATTCACTCAGCCAACGAAATGGAGTTTCGCAGTGGTTTTTGTAAGTCATCCAGTGAATAATATGCGTGTAAGTGATGAAAGACTGAGCGACCGACTATTCATAACAAAACGTTTACAAATCGTCGAGATAATTTGTCTAAACATCGAAAGTAACGAGTAATTTACCTAAAATTAATGAAATGCAGCAGCGTTCAATGTTTATAACTACGACACGTTTGCTTATTTTTAAGCAAACAAGCGAACTTATTCACTTATTCATCTTAAAAACTACCGAAATGGATCAGAGCTCTCGTTTAAACAAAGTTGGTTACTTTATTATTATGGGTTTAAAAATATATTTAATATCTACGTAAAACGGCAAAATTTTGTGGAGAGCTTCGATGCAACACGAATCGAATGGAAACAGTGCTGTCGTTTACAAAATTTCGAAGAAATCACTCTTTTAACGAGCGAGTAATTTACGTACACATTAAATCATATTTGTTTAAAAAAATATAATATTCGTAGAATTTGTTGATGACGGAGTTTAGCCGCCTTAGTCGGAGCGGAAACTAACTTCCGGCCTAGGGAGATTGTGACCCGGGGAATAAAAATCGCAAAGTTGAAAGCTACCAACAACCTACTGATTTATCGTTTATTGCTCTTTAAGAATAAAGTACTCCTACTTGAAATAGTTTTTGGGATCATTCAGTTGCATGTGCACTTATGGAACAATACCCCACACAATGACACACTTTCGCACCCCATCTACTCCATCCATCTGTGTCGTAATAAAACTTAAATCTAAGTCGAATCTTTTGCCACCGAAAATCAAGGCCAAACGTATCTGTATTCCTACACCCAGTGAGAGCAACAGTAACACAAGTTGAATGTACTACTGCACAAGACACGACGAGCATACGAAGTTCGTCATCAATATCTACAAACATCATCATCCAGTTTGGGGCGGCGCACATACACACTTTCTCTTCATGCAGAATGCTGCTAGCTGGTACTCCTTCGGCTGAGAATTATAAGTTTTCCGATAGTAAATTGACACACACACACACACAGAAGACCGGTTCGAATGGCACACACCACCTACAGAAAGAAAACAAATCACTAGGTTGCTGCTGCCAGGACGAAATGAAGAAACACAAAATTTAAAATATACCCACTTCCGCATTTGCAAGAGTTCGTGTAATTTTTGGCTGAGTTTTTGGGGTAGTGGCATGGAATGCAAGGCAACCTACTTTTGTTCATACATATTCCGACGTACGCACTGAAAACCGACAACTACCAGACATATTTGCGGGGAACAACATTCCCACATACAGAATTTGGCTCCCTCTATCTTGCGTGTGCCCGTGCCGCCCCCCTATTAAGGAGCACGTGTACAATTGCATTTGGCGCCGAAACCGAAAATCACCTACAAGAAAAATAAAGTCCTTAAAAAGAATGGAAAAATCAAACTCGAAAAGAGAAAAAATGGGCTACCTATGCGCATTCTTCCCATTCGCTGCCGGGACTGGCCCGTTGACCAATCTTTTTGCAAATTTTTTTCCTTCGCACCAAGGACATGCGATGAGAAGAGGCAAAGCGGCCGCCAATGTTCGCTGGTCAAAGGGATTTTTTTTCTTCCCGTTTTCGGTATTTTGTTTTTTAAGTGGGTGTTGCTCTATCGCATTTGTGTGCTCTTCGTTCGCTCCTGTCGGATAACGGGGACGGGAGGGGGGGTTCAAAATGGATAACGTGTGCGTAGCATAGGTATACACTCGCACATAGCTTGTATATGATTAAGAAAAGAAAAACTCCCCCGTCGCGTCGTGACATTGAAAACGGTTTTGCAATTCCTTCGTGCCGGTAGGTAGGTGGGTTGTGGATATATGCGTTTCGTGTCGGTGCCGTACGTAAGAGCGAAAGTGTATCTATGTCGTCATCCGTTTTACGTTTCAAGCCGCTTTCGGGTGAGGAGAATTCCGAGAAATTTTCTGTTACACTGCAGTTTTGTTTTTCTTGAGTCACTCGTAACACACACACACATACACACATACTTATAATGAACAGAAAATAAGACAAAAATAAGATAAAAAAAAATAGAAGCTAATAAGGAAATATACTTTCTCAAGGACTCACCTGAATCTCATTGACTAACTTCTCACTGTTGAACTTTATGTCGGGAGTTGAACTACCCCCGGATGGAGTAAGTGCCTGCGGTGGATGTGACAAGGATGCTGCCGCTGCAGCCTGTTGCTGTGACAAATTCAATTGCGGACTGTGTTGCTGCTGCTGTTGCTGGGACTGTGATTGGCCATGTTGCGTTTGTTGTTGCATGTGATTTTGCTGGTGTTGCAAGTGTTGCATTTGCTGCAAGCTGCCTGCGGTTAGGTGATTCGGAGTCATATGGTGGCCTCCGGGTATTGGCGTAGTTAGGCTGTTGCCGACAACGCCGCCGCTGCTGCCACCTCCGGCATCGCCGCCATTCGACAGGGACTCATTCTGAGCGTTCTCAGCTTGCTGTTGTTGCTGCTGCTGCATGTGATGGTGTTGCAGCTGCTGGAGTTGGTGGTGCAGGTGAGCGGACGTCGGCGCCGGACTGTTGGCCGACTGATGATTGTTCTGTTCGGAGGTCGGACCGTTTTGCGCGGGACTTCGTGGATCTCCGCAGTTGGTGTCACCGGGTCTGGGTATCGAAGACGCTGCGTTCGTATTGTCCGATGTTGGCACCGCATCACCGCCATTGTTGACTTCGTTAGTGTCGGTGTTGTTGTTATTATTATTGTTATTAGACGTCGGCGCGACCGTACTATTGCCAGTATTGGCAGCCATAGCATTGAACAGCGCCATGGACTGATGGCTCTGAAGGTGTGGGTGCTGTTGATGGTGCTGCTGCTGATGGTGGTGATGATGAGCGACTGATGCAAGGCCTATGGGTGGCCCACGGGCCTGTTGCCAAAAATCAGTTTCCATTTTGAATAACGTTCGGTTTGAAGCCTGATGCTGATGCTGAACTTCTGTTGTCATTTGGGTGTCTACTGCTGCAGCAGCAGCGGCTGCTGGAACAATTGAAAGGGAATTCTGTTGCTGAGGATGCGGTAATTTCGTCAAATGTTCAGCCGCTCCGTCCAAAGGAAGGTGCTGCTGTTCCAAATGCTGCTGCTGGTGATGATGGTGATGCTGTTGCTGCTGATGCTGATGTGCCAGAAGTGGTGTGGAGCGCAGATCGAGCGCAGCCTCGGTTGCTATCTTGAACTGATTCAAGAGCCACTGATCCACTTTTGAATGACTACCTAGAGTCTGTCCACTTGGAATGGCTGCTACTGTGCTCGGTTGCTGTCCCAATGAAGGTATTGCTGCTGATGCTAGGGATGGCTGTGATATTTTGCCTCCGGTTGGTTCGTACTTGTATTCCGATTGCTGATTGTTGCTTGCACCGCTTTCAAAGTGTTGTTGTTGCTGTTGTTGCTGCTCTAAATGGTGGTGATAGTGTTGCTGCTGCTGTTGTTGCTGTTGCTCTGGATAGCGGTTCTTGCTGCTGTTATTGTTGTTGTTGTTGTTATATTGCAAGTCTCTCGGAGCACTATCAACCTCGTCTATAGAGCTACTCGGTGGTATTTGAGTATTTTGTTGAAGATGGTGCTGGTGGTTGTGATGGGGTTGCGAATGCAGATCTGTAATGCGACGCAAATTGTCAACGGAATATGCAGCAACGTTACCTCCGGCAAATGGCACAAGGTATGAATGATACTCGTCCAGTTTTGTAGATTATCTTTCCTCCGCGGATATGCAATATGGTGTATGGTGTGAAAAAGACGATGATAATGATGATGGCGGTGGTATGCAGTCAATAGAATAGTCGCAACACACACGCACCCAAAATCGTTTAACGAAGAAAACCGCAACAAAAGTGGAAAGTTATTCTGTCGGTTAAATGCTGAGCTTTCGTCGTCGCAAGAAAATTCGACTTTGCTGATGGAATTTTCTTTGAATTTGTAGTTGGCTAGTTACTGAGTAGTTTAGCGGCAGAGTTCGTTGAGCCATTCACTCTGCGTCTTATTGTGGGGGTCGTCCACTACTATGCAACTCGGTAAGTTTTAATTTTCTCTATAGCTGGGTCAATATACTCTTAGTCTTTAGCTGGGATTTTTTTATAATGTTTCTCTCTAGGGATGAGTTGATGATGTACGGTTTCGACCTTGTGTGCCTCGTTGGTCTGGAAAGACAGAAAATAATTTTTTTTTCTTAGTATGGTATGCGTATAAGGGAGAGAGAACAATAAATAACAATATACCAAAAATTAAGATTTCAAAATGTATTCCCAAATGTGCAATCGCACGTCCTAATTGAGAAGATTAAAGTCGATTTTCCAAGCGAAATGGACGACCAGTTAAAATTAATCCCTAGTCCGTAGAAATCCTTCATAAAAAAAATGTCTTGCCTGCACAAATGTGCACTAAAAGGTGTCATATTCCTCTGTAAATGCAGAGGACCGCTGAAATCGCGGCCGATTTTCTGCGGCAACTTGGACATCTGATGTATTATGTTTAGTTGACTACAAGGCAAATACGTATACTCAACAATTCGTTTAATTAAAGGGCATAAGTGCTTATTAGTTCGAGTACAATTAGAGTCGATGGTTCAGGTGACAAACCTCAAGTCATGGAATAAAGTATCGAGAACCCCACAAACGCGGATGGGAGTTCCGATTTCTTATTTTAATTTTTATTTTAATTCATATTTAAATTTTAATTCAAATTTTAATATGGCGTTTCCATGTACAGCTTTAAAATGAGAAAAAACATAAGTGGAAATGACGTTGTTTCGTGCATGTAGGCTCCAAAGATCGGTCCAATTTTCGGGTCACTGGCGTCGTGTTTCTACCCATAGTGAAATGCTGAACAATCAGTTCGAAAACGGGTTGAAAAATCGACCAATTGTGGAAATATACCTCTGAGAAAACAACTCTATATGGTGGCAAATTTTCGAATAGATTTCCGAGCATTTAGGGCAGTGTATCCTTGGTCTGTACTTAAGGGGATGTCAGATGCCCACCGGCATCTATGAATAAACCCAGCATCATATGCCAATCAGTGCGAAGCCCTTCCGACGGCATTTCAACAGTACGATTGACTTGCCTACAGGAATTGGGTCAGTAAAGTACAAGTATTTTTGAAAGGCCTGGTAAAAATTGGTAAATCCGACTACCAACCACTTTCTCTATTCAAATGTATGCTAAGCGTATGGTAATTTAATAGATTTCTATGCATTCACAAGAGTTGGATCGAATATCCATATGCGTGATGTATGACCTCCACATCTTCGTCAAATGCGTGGGAAACCTTTTCCGGATCACTGATTAGCTATACAGTATACACACTACATTCGGTGTCTACTTGTAACTGCACATTTAACATGGACTTTGCTGAATTCCATGAAATGAGATGCCACAATGAGCTCAGGAACCAGAAAGCCCTGGTTTTTGTGATTCCAGGAAAAGCTGCAGCCCCCCAATGCAGTTCTCGGAAAAATTGCTACCGCACGATGCCAACTGTGTCACAATTCATTATTAAGGGACGTCTAGGTGCACTGTGTCTGTGTGTATACCAACTTTCCGAAAAGCGATACTGGTAAGGCTTTGAACAGGACATGGTATGTGCATTTTACGTGAAACTGGGTGTGATAGTCTGTATAGCTTTGAAATAAAATCCTCTTGTTTTTAGTGTTTGGGTATTTTATAAAATGTATATCTCTGTCATTATAGAGTGGTTGCTATTTTTACAAAGCTATTTTTATCCATTTGTAATGGCTGAAAGAAGCTTATCGGAAGATCCTGTTAGATTGGCAAGGTGTGGCAAGGCAACTTATCTTGCAAAAAGTAAAAGTAAAAGAAAAAGTGTACAATGGATACCATACCGACGGTGTTTGCGTTTATGTGATTGGACTTTTGTTGGTAAATTGGGCAACCTTGTAGATAAGGAGTTCTGTGGAAAATGTCTTATTAAGTAAGCGAACCGCTCACGCTGCATCTTCAGCCAGAGGAAATTTTGCTCATAAATTAGAGGGACAAGGAATGAACTATGCCCATTTGTCTTTGCTTTCTCATTTTTCTAATTCGAATACATAAAGCATTACATCGGATACACCTCATCTAGTGGATCATCTTTTTTTTTTTTTTTTGTAAAAATATCCACTTCCGAAAACTTATAGTCGAAAACACAGTAACCCTATGAATATCCTAGGGAAACGCCACATGAATCACATAATATTTTGCTGTTCGCGGGCTTCCGCTTTAAGAAAATTGTTTGTTCCTAATGCTGGCACAGTCAAACTCGAGTTTCGGTACCAAAAAGTGTGCTTCTGAGCAGTGGATTGCCATACCCATCGGGGCTCGATCGTACGTAGGTACGCCGTCCCCATCATAACACTATAAGAGGCTTTAAAAGAGGTGCACTTGAACATAAATATATAACGTACGCCGTCGGTACGTCTACAGTATAGCAGGCTTTGAAAGAGTTATCCATTTACATAAATAAATTATGGGACGATTCCCTTTGATTTAATGTTTCAGGTACAAATATTTCCCAGTACAACTGAAAAACCACGAGCAACGAATTTGAGACGCAATAATGGTGGACGAGACGTTAGTCCATCGGGATACAATTTCAAGACCGTCGCTGGTTTGTTCATACAAATATTTAAAAAATAATAATATTTAAAATCGATGAACTCTTGAATTCGAATGGGAAGTTCTCCATTTTAAGACGGATTAATTTTTCATTACAGCTCGTAATTGTTCAAAATATTTGACTTTTTTCTTAATGTTCAAACAAAACATCCACGCGTGGAAAAAAAACTCACTGGACATTTCAAAAATACACTGCTCAGCATTTCACATTCGTTTTCAGGTGTCATGCTAAATTAGCAAAGTGGAAAATGCAAAAGAAAACAGCCACCGAAACTGCTCTAAAAAAAATCGAAAAATTTGAGTTTGAAAAAAAAAGTTGAACTATAATCGCCAAGAAAAAACCAAATAAATGAATGAAACTAAATTCGCCTACTTGTCATTTGGTCTCTGAATAGGTAAGTTTTTGTTTTCCAATTTTTATGACAACTTTTTCCCATGGAATATGGTATTTTACAAAAATTAAAAACTAAAATAAGAAATAAAAATTTACATAAGAAATAAATAAATCTGTATGGGGGCTTTTTTTAAAACATAAATATTTGTCAACTGAAAATTTTGCAGAGCGTGCAGCAAACCAGCAAAGACTGATTGAAATGAAAAGTAAAAAATTGACAACTTGCAAAGGGCAATATGGACGTTCCAACGCCAAACTCGAGCAGAATAAATGACTTATGGTCAAACTTTTGTTTGCTATAGCTGGACATCTTGCCATCAAGGTAAAACCTGATAGTTTGGTGGGTTATTTTGACAAGGACGTTTCGCTAATTAGGCTCTTTCACTCTAAAAAAAAGCCTCTCATTACTAACCTTGCTGATTCAAAATAACAGGAAGAAGAAAATTAATAGAAGAGCTTATCGTGTCATTCGACTAAAACGAACCATTTATTATTAATTAAATAAATTATAAGCCACTCCATTTTGCAACTGCAAAGAAGAACAACGCGTCATGAGGGACCAACTCTCCCCGTCGTGTGTGCATATTTTGTTCACCAGAGTTCCACCGCAGCAGTTTTTTTTGTTCAAAATGAATTGGAAAAATTCTCATCACATTTCACTTAACACTTTTTTTTTAGCGGATTTTAAGTTCTGGGCCACTAAGACCAATCTTGAAGAAAAAATTCTATTTTTAACATAGTTCAATGTAAGTTTGAATATGCGATTTAAGTGATTTTTTATGAAGAAAAATGTCAAAGAAATTATTTAACATATTTACAACTGGGCCTTCAAGATGTCTTCAAAAGAAAAACACAGAGCTAAGAAGTTCACGATTGCACGCTACATTCACCGACGCTTCTCTAAACAATTTACTTCTAAACTAATTTACACAAACAACTTGATCATTAGCAAATTTTTGAAATAAAATTAATACACAAGTTTTAAAAAAAATTGTCTACATTCTCACCAACCAATGTAATTCAGAACCAATTTAATTCAGAATTCAAGTCTTTAAGTTATAAACTGGAAGTGTTTTAATTTTTTTAAATTCTCTTCTGTGCATATCATAATCACAATAGAAAAAAAGAAAAGTTCTAGCCACCCTAAGGACGCAGAAAAATATATATTACCTAAAGAACACAAAAAAATGTCTCTTTCACAATCTGAATCTAAGAAAAACCCCAACAAAATATTAAAAAAAAATTAACCCCATTGCGTTGTTTTTTTTTTTAACATTTCTGTTTATAAATTTTTTTTTCCTTAAAAAAGTGTCCATAAAAGTGTGGGATTAACTATTTTCAGACTTTGCCTTAAAAAGGAAAGTCCTAAGAAAATATTAACGAATGGTTCAAAAACGTCACTCACATGCCTCCTGTTACGTGGCAAATAAGTCCTCGCAGATCCTTTTAGTCCAGACATTGCTCCGGCACCAAAGAAAAGGCCTTCAATATTTATACAGACAAAATCAGACCATCTTCATATGCATACGACAGGCAAAATATAAAACGGTTGATTATAAAATTTAAGAGAATCCTTAATGCAAGACGAGCTCTTGTGAGAAAAATAACCGAATCTACAAAATGCAAAGCCCAAACAGATGGACGAATGTCAACATCCCCTCGCAAGTTGAAATCACTTTCATCCCCCATGAGTGATGACCTATTAAATTTTAAACTTTGCCCCGAAACTAGTCTTTAAAACTTAAAACGGAAACAAAAAGAAAACGAAAAAAAAATAAGAAACAATTTGGCGCCAAAAAGAATGAAAAATGCAAAATTCCACATACGTCTCGAAAGTCTCCGTGAAATTGCAATTCCAGCTGCTGATGAGTATTTTCAATTTTTCAAAACAATTTCCATTAATTTCACCAAGTTTTCGAAATCACATTAAACTTTCTGATTCACTGTATAAAATATTTATCACGAAATAAAAACTAAATAAAAATCAGCCATTTCCCGCCAAAATCAAATAAGTAACGATTTATTTATTTCTTAATTTTTTTGCTACAAGTATTCCGGCACACAAACGAAACAAATAATTAATTTTTGGTTGGAAATTCTGCTAGACCGTGTGCAGTTTTCGATACTTTTATACTGTGGTGTGTTGAACCGTTTTCTTAATACTTCCTAGCTCCTTCTTGAACAACAGATCCCGAGAAACTAACTTGGATACGTCGTGTTTCTTAAGTATAAATATTATTTTCTTATAATTTAAGCGAAACGGCGGCGTACAAGTCACCCCCAAGGAAGTTCAAAGAAGGTGTCTTCTTGCGCTCCATCATTTAGTGTCAACTCCGAAGTTTAAACGCGGCGGCTTCTATGGAGGAACTTAAGGAATATACCACAGCCACACATAAGAAGGAGACCCCAAGGAAACTTTCGAGAAGAAAACTCTTTTCTTGGTCGTGTTTTTGCTCTTTGGCGCTCCTTTGGTAGAAGGAAAGCCGTCGTCTTGAAAGTTGAAAGGTTTCCACTCGAAGAAAAATCACGCGAAAAGGAAAGAGAAAATCGACGCCAAGAATAAGAAATTCGGCATCGGCCAAGAGTGAGCATGCATAGTCATACTCGTCTCGTACTCTGGCCTGGCATTCCAGTGAGTGAGTAAGTGGGTGGGTGGATTGCGGATGAATGAGTGAGTGCACGCACGCATGGGGTAGTAATCCCACTTGTTGGGTATATCACGGTGATGATGGTGAACGACGACATTCTTGAAGATGGGGTTCTTTTCTGAGTGCATGTGATATTTTTGAGTCGAGTGGGACAAAGCGAAAAGAGAACCCTTCCGTGTGATATTATTTTAAGAGAAATCTAGCCAAAAATTCCTTTGCAGGACGAAGGAATATTTATGCTCTAAGGAAATCGCGATACCGGTGTCACCAGAGAAATGCCCAAAGTATGTTATCTGAACAGGCAATTTCAGCCCGATGCATGTTATCTTAACAGACATTTTATTAACATAGAATATTTTTTTCACAGCGGAGATACGGAGCGGCTATCTTTGGTTCACGTTCTCATACTCATGCAATTTGTACACGTATATGTGAGCAACAAACCGCTTCAATTTTAAATGTCAGCCTTTTTTTTTTTGGCCCATTGATGGCACATTACATTTGTACTATGCTGCCTCATATCAAACTACTCACTGTCATCAGTTTGTCAACTGAACTTTGTCTACAAAATTATTCCACAATTCCAGATTGGATAGGAAGACGACGGAGTAATTGCACACCGTTGTGTGTCGCTCTATATGGGGCATTGATTATTTTATTAAAGGAAGCAGGAACCAGGAAGGTGGCTTCTACTCACATAGTTTGCCACTGTCAATAACTTAGCAAACGAAGTTCGGCATGTGTGCAGCAAAGGGCAATTGTGTCAGCGTAACATCTCGGTGAGCGATCGTCGCTATTCGCACAATGTGGAGAGAAGTGAAGTGGTTCCGGGGCGAGCACAACATTTTGGTAATGAAAGACAGAAACTTTTGATTTCACATTTTTGGGATTTATCACACGAATGACGGCAGGCTAAATAAGGCCCAGGAGCACCACGCTATGTAGCGCCATCTACAGTAAAGTAAAAGTAAGCACGCGAATGATATGACCAAACAAACGTCGGAGCCTTTCAAATTTCGGTCCACCATCTTTTTTAGTGGGTACTGTTTTCATTTAAGGTACTCTATGTAAGATTCCCCGCAGCCTGAGGCAGCCATTAAGCCATTACTTTGAAAGATGACTGCAGTTGCAGTGACTCGCTTCACAGAAAGACAGACACAGGTGTCAAGTTATCTGCGTAAATCATGTTCCTACAAAAGGAATAAAGGAACACCGTTCTCGGTCAAAGGAGCTTGTCTTGTTGTCTCACTTGACAGCGGAAGACATGACGTGCAATATAGAAGCCAATACGTTTTCTTTTTGTCTGTTTAAAAAAATCAACATTTATATCAAGCCGGCTCGCTTGAGCTCGAGTCTTATTTTAGGCTAATAAACTGCCCACAAAGACACAGAATGCATCACATATGAATCTGTGACAAATTTTAACGGCTTTCCACAGACCAGAAACCACCTCCACTATATCATTAGTAAACATTTATAATCACTAGTAACTCATAACAGTGCACTATATCGATGCATTCTACCTACAGCCGCGCAATGCTTGTTTGCTCAGCTTCAACCATTCTTACCAATTTAATTAAAAAACACCACATGCCGAAAACATTTTTACATTTTCGCCTGTAGAAACTTTCACCATACACGGACGTAGGAAAAAAAAAAAAAAAAAACACTATTCAGGCGAAAGGAGCATACAAAAAACAGACCGCGCGTTCCGATCAAAAAACCACTACAACTCATCTAATCGGATGAATAGTAATTATTATGAATACACTCACTTCATTTCCAGTTGAGTGTGTTATTTATATTTTTTTTTTGCTCCTATTGACTTTGTTTAATTTACTTTTTTATATGGTGTTACTTTTCTTTGTGCACTAAAATTGCAATGCAGCAACAGAAATAATATTTAACTTGGAATCGCATAGAAAGTATTGTGTTTTGTGGGATAGGTTTTTTTCCTCGTCGATTTATTGTAATCTAGTTGAAGGTGGTGCTATATATGCTTGCGTTTGAATATAGTTTGCACTGTTTGTGCATTTGGCGATAGTCAGCGGCAGCTCTGTACTGTATTGCTCAATTTTACAGAGCAATTGTGAACAATTGCAAATGAATGTCTCTCGCAGTCGTCTCAAAAATAAAAACGAATGGATGTAAGAAGCCAGACCTAGGGTAGATGAGTGGACGAAATATTTATTTATTTACTAAGCGAGGAGTTCCCGGTTCGATCCCAGTAGAAATAAAAATGACACCTAGTAACGTTTATTTCACTTTCAGCTGCTTTTTTGAATGTTTAGTGAACTTCCATCGGTTTGGGTTCGGCCACTGGAGAAATAAAAATGACACCCAATATATTTTTTTTTTTCACTTCGAATGAAAATTCAAAGGCTAAAAGCCGTCAGCGACATCTGTTAGTGAAACTCACAAGCAACGAATTCAAGCGTCCACTAAATATGACTATTGGTAGACGTTTTACGCTCAAACGATCGATGATTAATGGCGAGACTTACAAAGAAACTTATTGGAATATCTAACTATTAAAAAAGTTGCAGCGCTAAACTGTGTCATAACAACAACAAGCTGTTCTTAAAAGTTTATTTTGCGAATTTATTCGAACTATATAGGGCGGCATTATAATTCTCTTTTCCTACTACGCTATTGTTATAACAAAAAAAAATTCTTCCAACAAGTGCAACTCCAAAACTATTCACTTGTCAGATGAACCGCGTCTTTTCAACTTTTTTCACCCCTGCTCCCAGTCAACATGCATGTACATGCATTTTTGTGATGTTTTTCCTAAATTGTTGATTTTAGTGTTTAGTAGAAAAATGCCAAGATAATAAACAACAATAAGGACAGACAGTAGAAAAAAATAGCTAGCAACAGACGAGGAAAAAAATAAAAACAAACTTCAGCACTGTAACCTACCTACAATCTATCAACGATTAGATACAGTTGCCAGTTGGAAAAGTGCAGCTTTTTTCGCTTTAATTTTTTTTTACATATATATATATATATTTTTTATTTGCACAACCTATACACACAGTAATGTGTTATAAGGTTTAGTTGAGTTGTGTCGTCGAGAGCAATAACAGTTTACACAGCGAGGGAGATAATAATGATAATGAGTGCAATTTTTCGCAGTGAAGCCCTCTCCGCCAGACAAGACGTTACCTCAGCTGGCCTTTGCACAAACTTGAGATGTTATTTTGACCAAATTGCATCTAGTTAAAGGCGTCAATAAGATAAACTGACGCAACACGACAGTGTAAGGATATAAAATTGCTCTGAGAGTTTTGTCTTCTCGAATGCGCACCACACGTAAATTCATAAATGTGTAAAAATGTAATAAAAGAGTGCAAACAATTTAAGGAGTACTGAGATAAGATACCTAATTGCTATGCAAAAATACAAAAAAAAATAATAAACATTAACTAGATGCACTCGTAAAGATGACCGTGATTTTTGTTTACTCGGGTTATGGGGTTTAATTTTTTATTTTGTTTTCTATTGTTGCTTTGTTTGCAGTGGGTCGGAAACGGATGGGAAGAGGGAGCGGATTTAAGGCTCGAATGATCCACGTTTTTGGAGTTGAAAAAGGCTGGTGGTAGGTTTAATCGGTGCACGACAAGACCAAAATCAGTCTGGGTAATAGATGTTGCTACCATGGACATGGTAGATAAAAAAAAAAAATTGTTTCCGCCGAGCGTCTTACCATCAGAACCAGAATCATGAATGTATCTTTGGAAGTACAATTGAAACTCGAGAAAAACAGCGAAATACTGTGCTCCGCAGTTTTACAAAAAGGTACAAAGAGCTTGCCAACAAAAATCGAGCAGTGACTTGGTCAGATGGCCAGCAAGAAACTGCGGTAAATATAGACCACAATTACAGAACAAATTGGCTACCATCAGGAAATTCTAAACTCAAGGACAACAAGGCCGCTTTTTGAGGTGGCGGAAGACGACTTGCTATAAAGGGTTTCAGGTCCACGAAGTCTCGACAGCCGCTATTTAAGGCAGTGGAAGAGGGCTTGCTGGAAAGTTTTAGATCCATAGCCAAGAAGTTTCGACAGCCGCTTTTTAAGGCGGTGGAAGAGGACTTGCTGGAAAGTTTTAGGTCCACAACCAAGAAATCTCGATAGCAGCTATTTAAGGCGGTGGAAGAGGACTTGCTGGAAAGTTTTAAGTCCACAACCAAGAAGTTTCGTTTGTTTGAGGTGCATAGAATCTTAAAAACTAAATATCAAACACGCAGTCATGCGAATGGCAATGGTGTTCCCCTTTACAGAACAAATAATCCGCATACCATTTCAAGTGTGATTTCGGACCTATAAGCTGGCCCGTAACTAAAACCATCTGTCCTCTGTCACCTGTTAAAATCGAAAGGGAAGCTTCGAGAAAGGTCTCCTTCGTGTTGTAATCGCCCTGTCCGGCACCAATTAATCACGAGCCCACAGCGGTTTCCATAAAAACTCGGCAGTTTTGTCAGGCATTTACGAAAAGATCCTAAGTCGACCTCAACTCATTCAATTGCATCCCCCTGAATCGTTCAATTATTCGATACTGATCAATATCTAAACACCCGATGATATACGGGGGATGTGAATACATCTGCGAATCCGTTATCATATCCTTTATGAGATGAAAACAAAAGCTCTGTCCAATAAACAAAGCCAACTCTACGATTACCTTTTAAATAAAGTCTGAAATATCATCGAAGAGCAAATCAATAGATGCAATCATATTTATAATAAAATTTTCTCCTTGGGCATTGTGTCCCGGAGTCCGGTAACCGAGCCATTGAAATTAAATGCATTCCAATTCAACAAACAATTCGAATTCGGTTCGGCAAAATAATTGTATTAATTTGGGCGGCATTCGGAAATTAATCCCGAAAATAAACAAAAACACAATTGGAAATTAGGAATTGGCCCGTCAGCCAAAGGACTCGACTGCATGCACATTTCAATTATTCATTAAGCGCTCGCGAATCGCATTATAAAATGGACTGAGGGGGGGGGGGGCTGAGGGGGTGATGCATACAGCGGCGCATCAATCCAATTGCCAGCAGGCAAAGTAACAAATGTAAATAAATGACGATGCAATTAAAAATTAAATTTAATTATATTTGCAAACAACATGGTGGCGGCGACGCTCGCACCGGTGGCGGAAAAACAAATAAAATATTCGGAAAATGTTATTTTAACCCCCTAATCCCCGTCATCAACTTCACCCGCATAATGGAGCATCGAGCGGACGGTGTTGCTACGCCACCATCAACACATACGCACACACACGTTGTGTGGCGGTTAATGCATAAAATTTTTGTAATTAGGTGCAAATCGCAAGTGGGCACAATTTCGACGACCATGCCCAATAATGGTGGTAGTAACGACCAAATAAATAATAACACCCATCCGGAGTATTTCTTTGTTTTTTTCTATGTTTTTTTCTTTTTGCTTTTGTTCGTCCTTGTTTGTGTAATGCACTCACACACACGGCTCTGGCTTGGCATAGCAAATGTGATTGAATGTGTGACTTGGGCAAATGCATTTTTCTAAGGGTTGCAAATTGCAAGTGCAGCAAGCAGCACATGGCCTCGCAACCTATACATCGAGAGGAAAGTGCATTTCGTTATCTCATTATCTCTCTGTGTGGCTGCGTGAGTGTTTGAGTGTGTGTGCAACATACACTCTCCCATCGGCCGACAGACCTGTGTTGGTTTACTTAAGGAGGCTAAAACCGTTTTAAAGGTTGTAAGGCGCCCATACATGCGTATGCTTTTTCTAGCTTTACACGCATATTTGTGCATAGCCAGCCCATATGCTGTCGGCAGAGCAAAGCACCCCCCTTCTCCAGTTGCACATTATCATATAGGCCTTCTCGGCTATGGACGATTGCACACACGATTCTCATGCCACAAAAGCACACATTCGCACGAATTCACTAATATTGCGAAGAGGAGCAGCAGGACACTGCACATGCACTGTGCATGTTTGCATGCAATTTATTTGTGGTAAGACGCGCGTACATTACGCGCGAGGCCTATAGTACACATGCATATGCATACGTGGCGAAAATTTGCATCGGCATCCCTTCGTGGGTGGGCGGTTTTGGTGGTGGGTCCTTGTGCCATAAGAAAGGACGCTGCTACCCACCCAAGAGGGTTGCTGCTGATGTGGTGTGCACGATATGGCTGTTGGTATGCTATGCATGCGGCTGCAACGTGGTTACGGGGGGAGGGGGTTGCTGAAGTGCAACACGCGGGCGGTGTATGAGATTGTATGCGAAAATCAATTGATTATGGGTTTTTTCCTTTCTTTTTTTTCGGAATTTCGTTTTGTTTGTCGCATTGCTAGGTGCATCTGTCTGAAGATGAACTCTTTACTAATGCACTTGCTTAATGAAATTTTATTCAATTATACCAAAGTACGAAATTGCACTTCGGACTCGGATGCGCACACGAATCCTTTAAACATTTGATTGCTATAGCTGTAGCTGCCCTGGGAATGATGTTGAATTACAGACGGACGGTTGGATTTGATTTGTGTCCAGATAATTATAAGAGATACCTTCACCTATTATTGAACTCACGAATTGTGAAGGGATGGGGAGAAGCGATGCATTTTGACAGTTATTTCCCTCTTAGTGGAGACTTTTCAATTTAAATTTAACAGACGTCACACAGCATTGGGCAGGTCTTCCTGTCAAAAGCTTTCCCATTTGAGGCAGCTAAGCCGGCCACTTGTAATTTTGATCATCATTGAACTTCCACGTTGATGAAGGAAACAATTCAAGTATACACTTGAGCTGTGTTCAGTGATGGGACTTCTACCACTTAAGTGGTATTTCTACCACTTTTTACACTTTCGGAAATTCTACCAACCTGAACTCGAAATCTACCACCTTTTGCTCATCGCTGCTCGCTAATAATACTTCTTTTCCATTATTGCAATAAATTGAAAATAATTGTTCCTATACCTACTCGCCTTATGTCGTTTTCCATTGGGAGCACCAAAAATCTTTCTCAGATTTAACGCGGCTCACGGAACATGCAACGAAATTTATCTGCTTTTTTAAATGGATCAGTGCGTTATTTGACACAATATCAGCTGTTCAAATTGCATTCGCTTTTGGAAAAATCAGCTATGGATATCGACTTAAAAAATGTTTACAATGTTGTGGATACAAATGAAGTAGTTTCGGTGATTCGTAGTTTCCAGATGATGAGGAAGGCAATGAAGATAATAATTCCTCCAACTTTATGTTGCTTTTTATGTATTCCTTTATTTTGGTTTTCACGAAACTTTGCGCATTTGTTTTGAAAGTAAACTTCTTAAAATGACGTTAAACGGCTGTGGGTATTTGTGGCAGTATGTGTAAATCTGAAAAATTATCGAGATCTTCAAAAAGTGATCCGAATCGAAAAAAAAGATTGATTTTTTTGCCCAATGGAAAACCACATTAGTTTTACCCATACATACTCAGCTATCAGTATTTTTTTCTGAGAATTGTATCAGCGAAAACTTCCAGTCCAGTACACCATTTACTGCGCTAAAATTTTATTATTTGACTGTATTAGTGAGAGGGTGTTTTGCTATGTTCTGACATTTTGTGTTTAATGATGAGTTGAATCTATGGCGTTTTTTCTGTAGTTCCTTTTTATATTGAAGCGTTTACCTCAAAATCTTTAATTTTTAAATATTATCAAGAACTATTGAAAGTGAAAATGCGTAAATTCTTGGTTCCTACAACAAGTAATAATTGTGCTTTCACTAATGCTTGCATTATTTTAGTGCAAGTGGAAAATTTTATTTTCTACCACTTTTCTACCACCTTTTTTTTAAGGCTATCTACCACCGTTTCGCTTTTCTCAAGTCCCATCGCTGGCTGTGTTCACTGTTGAGCTTATTGCGGTTATTACACTCAAGAAGGCGGTCCATCGCACCGATGGCCTTGATGCGAGTACAAGTACAATTAGCAAGTTGAATGTCGGCGATTTTTTTATCAATTACCAGCAGTATGGGTTTCTATCCTATAATCGGTAAAAGATCATATTATCGGCGGGAATAAATAAAAAAAAACCCCGGATCACAAAGATGCGAGTGGCAGTGACTACTTGATGCCAAATTTAGCTGCTCAAACTTTGGGAATTACGAGCGATCGTCAACTTTTGCATTTTTTTAACATCAGGAATGCCACTCTTTTTAGCGAACCACAAGGCTCTGTTCTCACACCTATTCTCTTTTCAAAACGATTTTCACTTTATTGTTTTGAAGCAATTTTAAATGCAGCGGGCTCTCCAGCTTATGGTCAAATTTTGTTTCGTGTCCTTTTACAAATAGAAAGAGCTCTTTCAAATAATCTACCTAAACTTTCCATATCCCGACTCTATCTAGAAGAAGCTCCTATCCTATACTATCCTATACTTTTTGCCATACCTGGTGGAATTATCTAGGTACCCATATTCATCGTTTAAATCGCAGAACAAACTTTGTACCCACCGATAAATAGACGGTCTGCTTACCTGCCCGAAAGCATCTGCGTTCATTGAAAAAAAAGGAAGCAGTCGGAACAATTCAACTGCGCTTTGAGCAATGTGTCGGAATATTCATTACCTGCAAGGCTATGTGAATAAAACAAACAATGCTCCAACGGTGATGATGATTGACGCTGACAGGTGCAGTAATTTCGATGGAAAACCTATCTGTTTACGTATAACAAATGCTCGGTATCAATAACGAAAGCCAGTGTCGGTGTGGAATGCAAAACTGTGCTGCTTAAACGGGACTCTATGGTGGTAAGTAATTTTCAAACTCATATCATAAGTCTATTTTGAATACGGCTGGAGCCGACTTTCACCCGAAGGCGAACATGCCGATCGACAGAACTGAGAGGCAAAAACGAACAGTATTTAATGCGAACGTTAAATTAAATGTATCCATATAGAGCGACGATGGACAGTATAATCGAAAATTGATTTTACATTGTTATTGCACTGGTTGTATGATTTGATGAGGTATTTATAGGTTTTGCATTATTTCGGACCGAGGAGGAATTAAAAAAATAATAGGTACCTCGAAAATGCAATTTTCGAAAACACTGAGTCGGTTTTCGAAAATTACGTTTTAGAGAACTTTAAGTGTAGGTAAAGTCAGATTATTAAGTTTATTGAAAATAGCTTTCAACTGCATCCCGAGTTCGAGACTCTGAATCGAAAATTTCTAAGGGGACAGTTGTATACTCAAAGTCAGACGTACGAAAGAGGAGCCACAGTGGAAAGAACGCCAGTATTTAAATGTGATAAACAGTATTTAAAAACCCCAAAGGCAGAGACGCTTTCCACTCCAGTTTATACAAGAAGCAAAACTTTGACCAAGTGTAAAGTAGGTTTAGTTGATGTATTTATACCCAAAAAAAAGGCAGAACCGCCCTCGAATCAGTGGCTAGAAGGTTTTGAACCCAAAATCGTTGTTGCAATTCGATTGGATGAGTCCGCAAGAAACGCAACCTCTAACCGCCACCACCACAAATGCCTTGGTATATCCATCGGTGGCATTCGACCAATTTCCACGAACCACTGGACATCATGTGCATTTGTGTAAATATAGGTGGTCTTTTGGCGTAAGTAATTTAGTTAATTGCCCTTCGCCCATTTGAAAGAAGCATTTCAACTCGCATGCATCTTCGATCAAACTGTAATTGGCTGTGTTGTTTGTTGTCGATACAATGTGCGGATGGGTTGAATGCGCTTTCCCGCAAAACCATCGCCATTTGCAGCGGAATGGTTCAGTGGTCCGAATTAAGACGCTTGTTATGCGAACCGTCATGAGCCGTGTCGTTGTTTGAATCGTCTTCAAAAGCGTGTGCGATAAATTGGTTTTGGTTAACTGTTTTGCTGGAAGCCTTTGAGTCGGAAAAATTGCTTGTTTAAAAACTCCTCCCATATGGGCTTCGATTGGGTAAATACTCCAACTCGATGGAATTTATGAGTAAACAGGATCTGCAACGTGCTATGAATTCGGAAGGGATTTTGAACGAATAATGAAGTTCCACGTTTGTGTACGAGTTCCGTGTCGGAATCGAGGTTGTAAGGACAGATTTTGACCGAAAATGCTGCAGGACGTTAGATTGAAGTCCCAGGATGGTTGGCACGAGATGAGAGAACGGGCGTGGAGTATGTGTTGTTGGTTAAAGTGGTTACAGAGCTCGTTACTAGGACGAGCACCGCAAATCACAGTAAAGCCGGCACCAGAGGTCCATCGAATATCATCGAAGGCATGCACCTGTGTACGTCTGAGTCGCATTGAGAAGCAACATCGAGGTGAGAGAAAAGTGGAAGAACAACAGCGGATCTGGCAGAAGTTTCTCATCAGGAAAAAGACCTGGGGTCAGATTTTGTAAGGCGAAACGATCAAACGTTTTCGTCCGCACGAGCGATTTGCCCTGTGTTACACAAGCAAATTTCTTCGTGCACACGATAACATTTGAACCTTTCGCCTTAAGGAATGCCGGCCCTGATTAGCCAGAATCGTTGTTGCTCCTCGCTTCCCAATTCGGAATTAGCCAACAGTTAAGTGCTGACAGAGAATATAACTGGCAAAATGTCGCAAAAAAGTAACGAGTGGCAGTAGAAAATAATCGAGCAGCAGTGATAGCCTCCTCCGTAGAAAGTATTTAAATGCTAAAAAGAGAAGTGGCCGAGCCTTGGCAGACTGGAAGCACTAGTTTCGGCAGAATATTATCAGAGGAGAAGTTAAAAATACGTTAACAGGTAACAGAGAAGTAGCATCCCGATTCCCGAAAAGAAAAAAATACAAAGCCCAGTAAAATTTACCATATGTATCTTAAGACTCGCGTTTCTAGTCGGCAGCAAGTCGTAAACGTCGGCCAATTAAGAGCTGATCAAAAAAAAATCCCCAATTAAGGGTAGTCACTGAACTATGCCAATTTTACATAAGGAACATCAATCACGTTGTGGTAATTTGGGCCCCCCAAAAAGGACACACCCAGTGAATTCACATTTCATTTTTCTCTCCCAATCCAAATGAATGTGTTACGGTCTTCAATTAAGACTCTGATGACCTGTGCACTATGTAAGATTGAGCGAACCTCTTTAAGAGAAGTGTGCTCCCACAGCAACAAAAACAAAACAAAAAATCATCCTCTCGTGTGAAAATAAAATTCAATTGAAAATTATTCCCACTTCAAATATGTATTCAGAGTTTTTGCGGTTTGATGGAATTGAAATAAATGTATCCGCATACAACTACGTATATATATTATTTATATAACACGCATGTGTGCATATGCGGACACATCAAGGATAATGGCAAATGGCACTTTAAGCGCATTAATCAGGCCTAAAGCTCTAACTCTCTGGTTAAGTAGGTGTATGTGCAGCAGGAAATGCAAAATGCGGTGGGACGAGGTACACTGCTGCCTGATGGTTATACATATATATGGCATAGTATTGGTTGAATTGCGCGTATGATTTTTGGATGACGACGAAGAAGAAGAAGAAGACCCGGCCCGGGTATCTGGTGTTGCTGTGTTTTTGGGGCGACCAAAAAACGCACTGCAAAACGCATACTCGTATAGAGAAACGGGTCGGCGGCGGCGGAAGAGTGCTTGTGTTTCCTATAAATGCCCACCACCCTTTATGGTGGCATTAATTCTGTTGGATAATATATTTTGATATGTTCTCTCGCGTGTGTGTGGTACCTTGTATACGCATCATCTGATGCAATTTTTAACTGTGTGCACACACATATTGGTGAGCTAAATCGCCTACAAAACGGCAACGACTCATTGTGTGCTCTCAACGATTTCGGTGCAACAGCAACACGACAAAAAAACATTAAAAAAAATTTACAAAAATCCAGTAAAAGGGCAGCTAAAGGATGCAGGAGGATATTTGGAATTGCACATGAATGCGCATATATAAAAGCGGTCGTTGCGAAGAATGCTTATTAAAATTAAAATTATTTCGCAACATAATCGAGGATAGTCGTACCTACATATGTATATATCGGGAGCATCAGGATGCAGCATGCAGGACGCATCATCATCGTCGGAATGGTGGGGTGTTGCCAAGGCGAGGTAATAATAGTGATTTCATGCCGCGGATGCTCGTTTTAATTATTATTATTTATTTATTTTCTTTGTTACGAAATTTAAATATTCTGGAAATTCGTTCCGAAATAATTGCGGTGGCTGTGAACATTTTTCTGTGAGAGTGTGTGCACAGATGATCCATTATTATTCGTTTGCATGGTGTTTAGAGGTAAATTGAGGTTTTTTTTTGTAATTTTTTGAATGTGTAATGACATTTGCTAATTGGGAATTTTGATAATTTCATTTAATGGCGTTCTGTGCGCGGTTGTTGTAGTTATTGCGGTTATCGTGGATCAAATTTTCAAATATTAGAGAAGGCGTGCCCTGTGGGTGGCACTCATTTGCAGCCAAATATTTTGCAGATGGCATTTCGCATTGCGAATGGTGTGTTCGCAAATGAGATGGGTCTGTCTACGATATGACCGCAATTGGAAATGCAAATGCCTGTGATGTTGTCGGTCATCAGTCGGTTGTTATCCTCAGGCAGAGTGCTGCATCCTTGGACGATCAGGACGATCAGTAGCTCTTTTTTTGGGGGTTTTTACTTTCAAGTGCAGCTTGGACCTAAAAACATGCAAACTCGAGATCAGCGGTTCTTTGCATGATGCCCATCGGGTGCATGTGTCAAAGAGAAGCAAGCGACAAGGCAATAGAAGATGTAAAGGGTGTCCCATAATTCCCAAAATGTTATTTCTGTCCGCTACAGTCCGCAATTTTCGTCATAGTGACTTAAAACCATCAACTGCGAAGAGAATAATTGGAAACCTCAGAGAGACTGGATCAATAAGTGATCTTAAATACTCTGGGTGTCCTGAAAGACGAAAACGGAAGGTGTAGTAATGAAATTCCACATTGATGAGAAACGGTGATGCTGGCGTACTTGCCAGCAAAGCCGTTGCGGAGATTTATCCGATGTGCTATTCCATACATAACCCCAGAATCAATAAAAAATTAAGCTTTCTAGTTAAAAATCTGTATTTTCAATCAAAATTAGGTACATTTTGCGTGAATTATGGGACACCCAGCAATATTTTTAGCAAACTGCAAAAATGGTAAACTTGCAAGCAGATTGAAGATTAACGCGGAAAGGTCCTCATCGTCGGTGCTTAATTGGACCCCTTTATAAAAGTTTTTTTTTTGTGAGGCCCGACTGCAGTGCACCTTGGTTGTAGTTAAAATACCCAAGGGTTGCAAAAGCTAAACACGCCGTTTAATTTTTACCAGAGTCAATTGATTTATCCTGAATCGGTTTATTGGGCGAGGTGTTGTTTTAATTTTGTAATTGAAAGAAGTCAACAGAAGCGGATATTGAAACAAAAATCTCTTGTGCAAGTCGCTGCCTTCTTAGTCCAAAACTTGGGATACTTTAGTACGGTGCCACATCAGCGATATTGAACTCGTTTACTTAAAAACCGGGCGGTCTGACTTAAATGGACCTATTTTGCTGAGAACTCGTTTTTATTTTTTTGTTTGTTAACAAAAAGACGAAAACAAATTTTAGTACAGTCGGAGGGCACCTATGTTCATATGGCAAGCGATAAAACGGCGAAAGAATGGCATCAAGAAGTCAAAGAGGAGTGTGACCAATGGACAGAGCAGACACAGAAACGACCGTGATGAAACTGTAACCGGCAAATTACGCTTGAAGTTTCAGGAAACAGAAACAACTGTTGGCCAATTGTTGAATAGCCCCCAGCACCTTCATTCGGTTGCCGAATAACCTACAAGTTTGTAGCAATTCGGCCTTAGCAATAAACATTTCTAGTTCCGACTTTAAATTTGCAAAAGCTCACAATTGCAAAATTTGTATGAAAAATATAGCCACAGTGAACTACGAAAATTTAGAGTCGAACTTAAAAAAGTTTATTGCTAAGGCCCAATGAGTTGACAAATTCTTTCGCCTTGTTCCAACAAACAAATTTTTTTCCTTGCATACTTTAAATAAATCCTGTGTGCAGTAGCATCAGAAAATAATGACCGAAAAAATGCGCTTGATTCTCTGGCGTATACGCACTATTTTTCGGCGGTTCAACAAATCCCATTAATTATTTACTTTACTTACCACCTCCCTGTTATTCGCTGAAATAACAAAGGAAAACAAGAGAAAAGAAAAGCTCTATAGTAAATAAATTAATTCGCATATGGCCAGCATACAGTGGATGTCTCTGTAAAGTTTATCATGCCACTGTATGCGAAATTTAGAAACTCTAATCCAAATTAATACAAATAGGAAAAAGGAAACATTTTTGGTTCTATAATAATCTACCCATTCATTGCTTGGATCAAATTAAATTCGCTAATTGCCCATTATGTACAAGTCGCGGCGATATGATTATATATAGCACATACATGTGCGGGCATGCCAACAAAAAGTCTGTCGTGAAAGCCGACCGACCAACAGTGAAAAACCTAAGCCCACGGAATATTCGCGTGCAAAATAGGGATGCCGGAATGCATGCCACTCCTATTTTTGAACCGAAAATGTCCATAACTAACATTTTAAATGTACATAAACGACGGGCACATACATAGCACAAAATATGGCCAGCTTACATACGAGGTGAGGTTTAGTGCATATAATTATTAAATCATTGAATTTTAATGGAAATTCCCCTGCAGCATCTGCAACGAAATGTACAGCATTCTTGTGGATACAGCACGCACTATCACGCACGCATATTGTGCTCAATCGAAATCGATGGTCATACAATAGTCCTTAAATGATGGGGACTATGCGATGGAGAGGGGGACACAGCACACATATGCCTGCCCGGCCTGTGATGGTGGTATGGTGGTGGCCTCCGTTCTAAACGGTTTTTTGATGAAAATCAAAATGCATTTTAGCAGAGAATACAATCCACCACACCTCACTGTAGTAATTTTGTTTTATTGTGTTTTTTTTTTTGTAATATGACACAGTTGGAGAGGGGGCAAAGCGAGAGGAATGGGTGTACCGGCATCGGGTATATCTACTCGATATCCTTTTTAATTTCGATGCAGTGGTGTGGCGGCCACCAACTGATCGATGGGGGACAAAACTGAAAATTAATTATAACCGTTGAGATTTTCAATGTGTACGTATTTATAAAATGGAAACTCACGCGGGAATAGTGCGTGTATGGCTAGGGCGTGGTCTGGGCCGGCTGAGTGGTTGCTTTTCGACTCGCCAGAGTTCACCCTACATCAGAATAAACCTGCAATTACTCACTCAATGTAGTGGCCGATTATTGGTTTAAATAAAATTTTCAATTTAATTGGCCGAAATTGGGGACGTTTAGCAATAGTGCGGTCCTAATTTCGTTTTAATGGAATCCCCCAAAACCGACAAACAACTCCTTTTGTAGACGACCATCTCTCTATCAGCGGACTGCTTTGTGAACAAAAATTGGACAAAAAAAACCGCGTTCGCGTTCCAGTGGACTTTAAGGATGCGGATGCAATTGTCTTGCATTTAATAATGAGTGCGGCTAATTTGTGGAAGGTTTTCGTGCTGAATAGATGCACCAACATCGTGGCATGTATAGAATTCGCCACAACTAGCATGCAATTTACGCCGTTCGCATTAGTTATGAATGGGGTTTTTCTTGTTGGGAATGCCTGTGTGCAAGCTCTGAATTCCGCCTTTTTGGTGAGTGGGTGGCTTACATAGCGAAGACAACAGATACCGTCAGATGGCAGGAAAGAACACCTGCCGAGTTTATGCCTCACCTGTGGACTCAATATTCATATAAGCTCCGGTTAGTTGTGTAAAATTCTCTGTGTCAGGATATGGGCGAGCTACTTGAATGGTTTTCATTTACAGAGCCCCGGAGAATGTTCTGAATCGTTATCAATTGATACTTGCTTAATATTAATTTTTTATTAGCTCTTGTCAGCTGTAGGCAGTTGTCTGAACTGTATGGACCTACGTTGTAAGGTTAGAAATCGTACAGCATTGTCCTGGAGCGTCCTATCACTAGAAAAGAGTGGTACTAGCAAGAGGAAGTACCTTCGTTGAGACCTAATGGGGCCTAAGTTATTATTATTATTATTATTTATATGTTCTTGAAAAACGTACACTGTAAGACAAAATAGTTTGGGCCTGCAAAGTTTGGTGGGCCTGCCCAAAAATGCAAACTTTCATAAGCCAGGGGCTGTGAGAAGAGACGACTACGATGCGTGATGTTAACTTGTTATTTTTTCCTGCATACTTTCAGTTGCAAAGCTTATTGTGTTGTGGACTGAAGAATACTCTACTCTTCAATGACAGGATCGAAATTTTAATGAAATTTTGGATCCATTTGAATTAAATATTTTCTTGCAAAAGAACGCATACGGAAAACACAATTTTAAACAGTCCATAAAATTTGAATAAGTATTTAAACCGGGCATAAAGAGGATGGCTCAATTTGAAGTCGTCAAATGTCAATTGAGAAGTAAAATCCACATCACGGATATTGCAAGGACCCCATGGAAGTTAGAACACCGCCAATTTGTAAAGTGTGAACCACAAATTCAATACATTGAAAATCGATTGGTACAATTGCGCGGGTTAAACCGGTCCATTCATATTCGGATGTAACAAAGAATGTGATATGTAGCTTTGCCTATGACTGATGGACGACTCACATCAACAAGGATCCCATTCCGATTTATTGATCAAAGTGACAAACGGTGGCGATAAGTTCAACCGCCCCAAAATTAACTCACCTACGATCTGCCAAAGCGCAAAGCCACTCCCATACGAATCATATCATTTGCTGATTATTCAGAATTGTTGTTAGATATAATGACCCTCCCCGTACTTGTACTTGTGTCAGCTTAATTATTTTCATACACTTTGTGAGCAACGAAACGTTGTATCGGACCGCTGAATCTGTACAACCAAATTAAAAAGCACAAAGACAGCTGCATACAGTGCTTCTGACCAAATCAACGACCACATCTAATACCCAGCTAGCCTATTGTCCCGACTGTGTAGTCAGTATGAAGTTCAGCCCTCTAACGAGTTTGTCGCATGAATGAGTTTTTTGATCGATTGAACTGCTTTCAATTATCAGTCAATAAAATTCAGAGGCATAAGCACAAGTGACTGATAATTTCAATTTGTGTATGCTATATGAATTTTGACTTTTGAATTCCGTATTTCGAATTTTGTCCTTTTGGGAGTGGGGCAGGACTGAAAGCAAAAGGGGAACTATAGCACAACAACGGTTGGTTGCAGAGTTAGTGAGTTTAATCTTTGAAAAATTAAAACAAAGAAAACTCTCCTTTCGGGGGTAATGGAAACGAAAATTCTAAGAGAGATAATAAAACAATTTCACTTACCTCTGTCAGGTAACAGGACCAGCTCGTCTGCCTCTGGATTTCGGTGTCAAAATCGACGCACCACACAAACTTTTCGTCGAATCTCAATCAGTTATCGAACGCATTGTTCAACGGGTTAAGCCTGTGCCCACATCCTGTCATTGCATTTCTGTTATTTGCATATTGTATCTCAGGGTAAATCACGATTATATCACTTGAATTACTTAATAGTCATTCTGTTACTCGTCACAGTTAATTTCTATCGGTATGAATTTGAATGTTAAAATTGGATTATTTTTCTGCTTCCTGGTGATCTCTCTTACACGACTTGATGCCATTTTGTTTTTTTTTTTTTTTTAATTTTTGTGATTTCTAATTTAATTTTCTAACTTTTATTCACAAGTAAAAATTATAAGTTCGTTTTTGTACTTTTTCTTGTCTTTCTTATAAAATTTCGGCTTATTAACAATTTTCATTTAAATTTAAATTTATCTCTTAAGGTGGTTGTTCATTCGAAATATGTGTTTTTTATTTATTGTTTTTACATTAAAGTTAATAAATTAATTTAAGGTCCCAGAGATAGATTTTTCTTTTTGTATTTTAATTCTAGTATTTAATTTTTGTCTAAATTTAACTAGAAACTAATTTTGTTTTTCACAGCGAGAAGGGAAAAAATCTGTTACATATATAAAAATCTGATTTTTCTTTCACTAGTTTCATTTTTTTGGTTTTCGTTTTGTTTTTTTTTTTTGTTGTCAACAGGTTTTTCGTTTATTTTTAACAAAAAAATATATGATTTTTTTTTATACTAAAAAATACGTTTTATTTGGATTTTTTGTTGTTGGTTTTTGCTTGACCTAAACTTTGTTTTATGCTTATTTTTGCTTTTATAATTTATTTCAGTTATAAGCACTTAAAAATGTTCGAAATGCTTACGTACGTTTGCGTCATCAGTTTTGAGTTTTGTTTGCCGTTGCTTGATGATTCTTTGCTTGTTTATTATTATTTTAGAGTTTTTGTTTAAGGCCAAGTTAAGGCACACGAATTTTCAGATAAGGGTTGTTGTTGTTATTTTTTTTCTTTTGTTTTGGTTTGCTTGTAAGACTTTCTATATATATAATACAATGTGTGTCTATTTGGTTTAAAAATTTTGAATAAATATATATATACACCACATTTATTTTATTTTTTTTTTGTTAAACAGAAAACAACAAAAAGTTTTTGTTTTACCTAATCATTTTCTTATCTCTTCACTTTTTCTATATAAAATAGTTTTTGCTTTTGGTTTTGTTTTAATTTTAACGATCACATTTGGGTTTCCCGAAAAAAGATTTTTTGTTGTTGTTTGATTTTGGGATTCTTTTTGGGTTTTGCTTTTGTATAGGCCTAAAATATCACTAGAAAAGTTTCGACGACTATCTCCGCGCTTTTCCAAAAATAGTCCGCTTTATTGAGTGTCTTGAGTTTTTTTTTTTTTGTTTGTTTTTTAAATATGGATAAATTTAATTTCACTAGATATTTTCTTTAGTTTCTTATAATTAAATAGTTTTTAACAATTTTGCTCAACATGATAAATGAACAAGAACATAAAGAAACTATAAGGGTCTTGAACGATTTGTAAAATGTTTTTCTTTTCTGTTTGTTATTAAGTTTAAGTATATTTTGCTTTTATAATATTTAAGTGTTTTATTTTTTAAATTAAAACTAGCCCGTTTTTTTGTTGTTGTTGTTTACTCACTTGTTAAAGAATGTTGTAGCCCACAACAAAACTTTTCGCTTGTGCAGTATGTTGCAATTGGTTTATTTTTATTATTTTTATTATAGTTTAGTTTAGTTATTTTTATTGATATATGTTTGATGTGTGTATTGCAAAAATTAAATAAAAGGAAAATGGAAAAATAACCAAAACGATTTCAATTTTAACTAAAAAATATTTTATATATAGATATAATATATGCCTGTTTTTTTTTTTTGTTGTTTAAATAGTAAAATATTAAGTTTTACGCTATAAGCTAATATTGATATATATATTTATATTAATTATTTTTATTTGTGTATTGCCCTGAATTTTGTCTAATTTGTGTTTGTTTCGAAAGTGTTTGTCTACTTTAGTTGATTTGTTCCCAAAATGTTGATTTTCGTAATTTTGTCAAGTATTATTTATATTTTTTCGATGATGTTTTCATAACTTGAAGTGAGTGTGTGTATATGACTTTGTATATTTTTTTCTGGTAGTTTTGGGGATAGGATATAGAGAAGTTGTGTGTAATTTTTTGCGTATTTTTTTTAGCAAATGCTAGCTGTATGGTAAATGGTATTGAAAACTGTATGTTCCGGTGTCAGTGTTATTTTGTGTAATTTCGTAGGAATGTATTTTGATATTGGCTTTCAAATTGCTTTGAAAGTTTATATTTT
Organism: Cheilosia impressa; assembly: GCA_948293265.1. Taxonomy (NCBI): domain Eukaryota; kingdom Metazoa; phylum Arthropoda; class Insecta; order Diptera; family Syrphidae; genus Cheilosia; species Cheilosia impressa. The sequence continues at coordinate 6,487,391 of OX411885.1, read as the reverse complement.
TGTGTTTTTGTGTGTGGGGATTTTATTTTTATTTAGTGGTTTGTGTGTGGTTTTCTTTTTTACTTGCTTAGAAATGGAAACAAAATCGCTGTAAAGTTTGTAATTTCGAACTGAAGACTTGTTTGCCAATTTTAATTTTCAGATTTTCTTTTAACAAATAATAATAAAGTTTATGTAGTTTTGTTTTTTATTAGTTATATAAATATTCTTATATATTATTTAATTAAAGTTGGTTTTGTTTTTGGTATATATTTTTTTTGCAATAAATTTAATTTCGTAGAAAATTTTGTTGCGTTGATTTATTTATGTTTTTTTGTTGACTTTGTACTTTTGGTTCCGAAATTAGTTATGAATTTTGGTTATATATATTTTTTTGCTTGTTTCGTGATTTATTGATTTGGATTTTGTTGTTTCCGAAATTGCTTATTTTAGTTGCGGTTAATTTGGTTGTTCTTAAGTTTCCTTTTAGGTCGATTTAACTCTGCTTTTATTATTCATTTTGTTATTTTTTTTTTTTAACTAAAAAGTATTGTCCGTTCTATTGGGTAATTAACTGAAAGTGGTTAAGTTTATATATTGGATTCTATTGCTCAATTTTTTATGGTAAAGTTTATAATATTTCTTGGTCTATTGCGATTTTAAATTATGATGATTAGACCTGAAAGTGGAAAGAGGATATTGACATTTTCTATTGCACTATTACACACTGTATGCACTTTGTGGAGAGAAAATTTAATGTTCCGTCAGATGTTTTCTAGGTGATGTGTAACTTAAGGTGCGTATCCAAAACCATAATGAGAAATGTGTGTGGCATGAAAAGTTAACTCCAAATAGGGTGTTCCAATGGCGGGCGCAAACAACAACAGAGGATGTGTTGCTTACAACAAGCTCTTGCTAAAGCGACCACATCAGTCAACGCTGTCGCTTTGCTGGTTTGTAGAAAGTGCCGGACTTATGTGTATGGCGTTCTTCTGCTCTAAAATCCGCCATGCTCTCTCACACGAAGCAATATTAGTTCCCGGGCTAGGGAATTCACGTTTGATGCCCGGAAAAATCCAAACTACATCTTAAGATGTTTTTTACAGTCTACCAAACGTCTGACAAACATCCGAAAGTCTATAACTGTCCTGAAAGAGCTTTGCCACTACAAATTGTATGTCCGTTCCGCTTCTAAGTATTGACTGACTGATCGAACAGCGCAAGCAGTTCTAATCAGTCAGCCTACGTATATGACTAAGGCAGAGCTAGCGTAAAGGGCGCATTGCGCCAAATAGACAAGAGCGGCTGTTGGTTTTATGCGACTCCATTCATAGCGGTCGTCCAATTTGTACGATTATGCCTGACTAAAATGGTCTTTGTAAAGGCAAAGGCCCAATTAAAGAACCAAACTGGGAAATGCGCGAATAAACGTACGATTATTGCAATACGGGCTTACGCTTTTATACTGTAATGGCACAATAATTTCAAGGGCTGCAACCAACATCAACATTCCTCCACGCAGTAGGTAGGCGTTTTAATAACTTTGAACCGTTTTCATTCATCAACTTAAAATTCAATTGCATGGCATTCCAGACACATGATTTATTGAAATTTTAACAGGTATGCCAAAAGAAGGAGAAGGCTGAGAACACCCAATAAGCGAACTAGAAACGTACAGCTACCAAAACATATCCAAGAGAGTATTTGAATGGGGATAATCAATTTCTGAGGTTTTATTTATATGTACTGATTTTGTGCTGAAAATCAAGAATGACGTGACAGGCCGACATAACAATCGAAGAATCTGAAATTGTGAGAGCACTTCCATCAATAGACTGTGGACCGGATTCATAAATGTGCATGTGTACTGTAATCTGGACCAGAGCAGAGAGCTTGGATTTTCTCTTTTTGTGGCTGCTTGAATCGAATGAAATTCAAAACACTTTTGCAGTCAATATGAATGCCATGACGAAGTAGTAAAGTCTTTCAGCCACATTCAAAGTGGAATCAGTAAGAAATGAGAGCGAATTTCGGCTTTGAATTTGATGGAATGTAACCAACCATGAATACATAGTGTTTTGGGCCACCCACCGTTAAAGGTTTCTGATGAATTAACAATATCGATCAAATGCCTTTCGAAGCATGTACGAGTTTTGCAAACACGAGACATTTGTTTTAGCACATTAGTGTAGGCCGTTAATTGTATCGGAGCGTCTGTCAAAGCGATTCTGTTACTCGACAGTTTTCGGCAATATTTCTGGTTTTCTGGTCTTTGGTTTATCTAACAAAAATCCGTAGGCCACTTACAAAAGATAGATTCCTTCTCTCATGTCGCATGATTAAGATATGAGAGACTGTTACTGCAAGATTTGAACGAATTTAAGTATATCTTCCCAAACTTTTTATTCCGTTTATGGACTGAGAGGTTTCTCCCCGGGGTTGCTTGTTTTGAGAGAGACCATTATTGGGGGGCAGTCCGAAATCCGAAATAGATATTCAGTTTTTGAAAATCAAAAGTAAAGGTGACTGACCTTTGCGAATCGCGTTCCGTCGTCCCCCATCAGGGTTGAGCGTTTCTGTTTTACTGATGTCTGACAAAGTCGAGGTTTTGTTTGTAGACCGGCTAAAGATGGGTCTTTTGAGAGAGACTCTTTTATTGGAAAAGCGCCAACAAGAATCTTTTCCCGCTTTCTTCATTCCACTCGTAGGTCGAGAGGCTTACTTCCAAAGTTCTTCTGATTGTGGAGAGACATTTTAGCGAAGATGATGGTTTTTGGCGACAGAGGAACAGGGATGGCATTTCTATAGTTCATAACAGTAGAAAGGTCTGTGAATTGAGTCTGTGAATTGATGGGACTGTGTGTGAATTTTATTGGGAAGCAGAACAGGTCTGAATTCGGTCCGGAAATATTCACTGAAGATAAAAGTTTTCACGACAGAGGAACAGGGATGGTATTTCTATAGTTCACACCATTGTCAATTGAAGGAACTTTGTGTAAAATTTACTCTGAATTCTGTATAAAAAAAAATCCAGCAAAATCAAACAGATTTTAACAGTCTTGTGACCTCAAGAAATTCCTAAAAATTTCAATGGCCGGCTCAACGATATGTCGACGAACTTTCAGGTGGTTTGCAATGGCGCACAATTTGACGAAAAGTCTTCAAACAAATTTTCAAGTGCAGAATGTTGACGAATGTCAATAGGAAGTTGAATCTCACAAAGTCATGGAATCTCCTATTGTCGGAGTATATTTCGTGAAAAATCTTCTAGCTATAGGTATATGTAGGTCAAGCGTGCACGAAGGAAACACACACTTTGGGTGGGAACTGGAAACGTTGGGAAGCATAAAACACCCGTCGGCTATAAACGAAAGCTGTTAAACGTTTCACTTGAATATTTTTAGCTGTGCTTCCGACAAACATCACTTTTGTTGTTCTTACTGTTTGTCACAATTCGCACATACCTTCAAATTGCACTTGATATTTTTTTTCCGGTGGCATAATGAATTCTCGTTCTTTTTGCAATCACAACTAGGTAAAATTTTGATTATATTCAAACACAACAAAGAAGAAGAAAGAAAGAAAGGACAAGCAAAAGAACCGTCATTTGCTGCTGGACTTGTAACAAAATGGCCACCACATACGCACAGTCTTTGACAAACACTCGCACACACACCCATGCAGCATGTGCACTGGCAACTGTATGAAGAAGTCTCGCTAAAGAACCAAGCACAAGCAGAAGAAGAGATTTTTGGGTAGAATTCGCAAATGCGCTTTGGATGGTGTATCCTCTTCCGTTTTGCGTTTATGCAATTTCCAATTCAAGATGGCTAAGGGCTGTGTGCTTCGAAAATGGAGACGACGATGAAGACGACGACTACACTCAAAATGAAGAAGAAACGAAATAATAGCAGCAAAACTAATAAAAGACCGAGAAAAACAAAAGAAATGAAGACCACGTTGATGACAGGAACAGATCATGCCACATGTATCTAACTTAAAGTGTTGGTTTTGGATTGGTAGCACTAAATTTTGACTTCGGCGTTGTTTCTTATTTTTTACATCACTAATGGACAAGATTTGCTTTTTTTTAATTTTTTTTTCAATTTTTTGATTTTTCTTTTGCAGTTTTCTGTAAGTTTTCACTTTTTTTTGTTTTTGAATTTCAAGACCACGGAAAATTCTGACGGAATTTATTTTCCTTTTCTCTACACATCACTGGCTTGGAAAAAAACATTTTTAAATAGAAAATAAATTGAAATCAATTTTCTTGGGGAGTTTTTTTTTTGTTTTTTTCTTTTGTAAACTATTTTTAATTATTATTATTTGGAAGTTAAAAAAATTAGTTATATATTTTTTATTGGTATAACTTGCTTTGATTTATTGTATGGTTGAGAAGAATGGAAAAAAATGTTGCCGGAAAAATATGTTGTGTGTTGTATAACCCAGCTAAAGGCTTATTATGTTTTGCTTGGGCATTTTTAAAACTCGACATCGTTGATGTCGACATCATCCGAAATCAGGAAACGAGTGTTTGGCCATGTATTGGTGATGGCGCACAAACACTGGTGCAATGGAAAAACAATTAATTGTATGGCTCTGTGTTGGTTTGTGTTTGTAAGAAAATCGGAGGGAAACAGAACCCACATGCAGTTGCAATTTAGCAAAATGCATCTATCGGGTTCGAGTCTCCCCTTCCCATTGAGTGTATGCCTATGATCGTAGTAGCGTGGTCGTGCCACACCGCACCACCTTCGTGCCGAGCCGTGCCATGCTATACCAGCCAGCCAGCCCAGCCAGCCAGGCACCCACATTGACGACAGGCAAAAGTGCATTTTATTCACCTACAACAAAGAAGAGCAGGCGAGCACAGACATGAGTTGTACGAACGAGTTGAATGCCTCAAATTGGCAACTCACCCGAGAAGGTCAAAACTGCATTTTCAGATGCAGGCATCGCACAGTATACACGCACAAACTCCACTCCCCCAATTGGGCGCACCGGGTTTGGGGGAGCAATGGTCCTGCTGGTGCTGGGGCATGTTCAAAAAGCAACCATACACCAAGAGAGAGAGACTGTGGCCCGAAAACATAACAAACTGACCGACGACGACTACGACGACGAACGCACGGACGAGCGTACCGCCCGAATGATCTCGATGTATGCGTACCGGTCTGCTGGTGTATTGGTGGCGGCGGGCACATTCAAACCCACAATACGAATGCAGTGCGTGAGTATTTTCCGGACGGGAGGAGGCTGTCAGCTTTTATTCTTGGCTTTCGGTCGGTCTGCCACCCAGTCCTACTATTGATATATTGACATTTTTCCTTTGTATTGGATGTGAAGGGAGAAAAGGTGCACACCGCACACGGTACACGGTACACACATCCACATTACGCATGCATCCGCACAAAGTTGCGAAAAAGGAAAATGCGGTCTCATATCGATACTGGTGCCGCTGTTGTCGTGGCAAATCCTTTTTTTTGTATTAACGCGCGCAACCTATACCGTATCGAAGGAATGCAAATCAGATAGGTTTTGGCCTCTCTTTCTGTTTGTGCGCTGCTGGAACGCTCGCGAAAAAGTAAATAAATGACCTTTGCTTGCAACAAGGATACAATTTTTTTTCATTACATTTTTTTTTCTTGTACTCAGCAGTTATTGTTGTTGTTGGTATATTGTGCGTGGCAACACGATATTAATGATGCACATGCCAAAGATGAGGGTATTATGTGTGGCGTTGTGTACAGTGTACCTGCACTGTCCGGCGTTGTCCGTGGAAGGGGTTCGTTCGCCTGATGCTGAGGGGTTGGGCGAAAAGAGTACGCGTTGTTCCTATATAGCATGCAATATTATGCGTACATGCACTTTTGGGGGTGGAGTGGGTGGCAGCGAAAATGAATATAACCAAATTTAAATGGAATGTTAAAAAATGCACGCAATAGCATGTTCGGGACTTGTAGGCAGTAATGCTCGAGAGGACTACATTTAGCCCGAAGGGACGGACTGCTCAATTTTGACTATGTGACTAGGGGCTTATTGGGGATAATAGAGCTGCAACGAGTCACCGGCGAAAAGAGAGTAGGGAGTGCCTTCTGCAGGTGCTGTCTTCTTACCGGGACCTGGCTTAGTCGCAGGTGATTCTCCGAAATGGCGCCGCGTCTTTGGTCCATTGATTACTTTAGAATCTCGATCCTCCTTGCAGCTGGCGATAGCGACGAAGTTGTGTTGTGGCTTCCTATCCCAACTTTTACAAGCTCCTGTCCCATTCAGGTCGTTCAATACCTAAAATATTGTTTGTCCTGCCTGTCCACCTCAAGGCCTTAGCCGATCGTCTTGAAATCAGGCACAATATTAGCTTCTGGCACGAGTTCGGACATAGACTTAATTTTTTGACAGTCAAGGCGGTGGTCTCTGTTTAAAATCGGCACGCTCTCGGGACGGGTTTCACAGGCCGTCGTTAAGATAAAACTACAGTCGTAGCGCTCGCTACCTCACAAACTCATTCCGCGGCCTTGGTAAAATGTGTTCCCTACCCAGCACAAGCCGAGATAGCTAGCAATACCAACTGGGAGGACACTTCTTCTTTATGCATTAACAGAAAAGGCGTTTCTTATCGATTGCAAATGGTTTAGAGTTCCCAGTCCCTAGTCCGCAGTCCCCAAGTAAGACTCGACAACACGATCTGGGTGCACATCATCGCCTCGGCAGATGGAAAAGATAGTTCGAGATGAACTACTTTGGCTAAGGCTCTTGTGTAGGTGTTCGTATATCGACCCACTATATTGATATTGTAAAAATGTTTATAACTACAGGGAGCCTCCTATTCCACTATACTGTCATCATCCCCATCATCTTCCTCATTATCAGCGTCGGCATCACCATCATCGTCGTCGTCATCGGTTTTCGGGTATTCACGTGTCGTCTTGTATGTTGGTCTGATTTTGCCAGTCCCAGGCTCATGCGAAATTGTCCCACTCTACACACATGTGTATGCCAAAGTCCACAAAACAATATGTAAAATACAACACAGGCGAAATCCTTTTCCACCCACGGGGTGGACAGCAGCGCAACGCTTGTACATTTCGTTTCTATGTATCCATCAGAGTGGTGGCTGGTGGTCCCAGCATCCGTCCTTTCCCGTTTTTGGTTGCATTGCATTATAATGCACATTTCTCGCTCCCGTCCGCTCTGTCATCGCTCTTGTTGTCGTCCACCTCGTTGTAAAATTATCGCATACATAATAAACGAGTCCTTAATCCACACGCACAAACACACACACAACAAACGCACACACATGGACAGAGACACTCGCGCTCACAGATCCATACAGTTCACAATGCCCATTATGCGTACGGTGGGGGCACTTAAGTTTGTATATATTTAAATGCATTTTATAAATCGAATTTTATGTGTACCACAACTGGATGCGTGCATGCGTGTAAAACACACTTTATACATATTTAATTAGAGCTGTTTATTTTTCGTTGGCCTCTCTGTCGCTCGGCGAGTGCGACTCCTTCCCGCTCTGCTGCGTTGCAGGTTGGCCATCTTTTACTGATGAAGAAATTAATTTCATAGGTCCTGTGTGCTTTTCCACGAGTCCATCTAAGTTTTATGGTCGCTTTATGCATCTACACGTAGGCACACATGTATGTTCCAGTGTTCAATGTGCAGTGCAAAGGAGAATCATCCCGAAAAAGGTCCATGACCTTGACACAGGTCTGAGCATTGGAATTGCTCGGAATCTATGGAATTTTTGATTTCTCACTTCGCATTGCCTTTGGAATGAGTTCGCACACCAGGAGTCAAATGTGCAAAAGAGCTTAAAACTTCTTCCTTAAGTTGGCTGTTTCTATATATATTTTTTTTTTGTTTAACTCTCACATGTGCTCCTCCGATTGAAGGTTGGAGATGAATAGCTCTGGGACGGGTGCACAGCACAGTCAACTCTCGACAAACGCATCTCTCCCCATAAGCTGAGTGATAATAAAAGTTGTTGTGTACCACTTGGGGCTGGGCGACACACACACAAGACACCACCCATGAGTGGGTATACCGTAGCTGAGGTGCTGAACGTTGTGGTGGTTGCACAAGTTTTTGGTATTTTCCGAAAACTTGTTGGAAGTGATTGACTTTGACCTCGAAAACGACCGACTACAGATGGGGGTTGGATAGAGGCATTGAAAAATAATTTTTGTGTAAAATATTGCAAGGGGGGCGCTTTTAATTCTCATGGCAAAGGTATGTTTCTGGCAACCGTCTGACTCTGACTGGAGGGGTCCTTTTCGTTTGCGGAGATGTGGATTATTGGAAAATCCCAGTTTTCCAAGTGTCTACCATTGAAGTCGGTGTCTCGTGTTTGTCTCGACAAAACTAATCAATCGCTTGTCTTTTACAGACATTTTTCAGCTGCCGGACAAAATACCCTTCCAAGAGAAAAGCATAAAGTGAAAACAAGTCTAAGCGGATTTATTACGAGTAACAGATGTGGAGTGGTTGCACTTTAATATTTTGTGACCTGAATTTAAGCAGGACACTATAGTCTCCACTGCGAATTACTGAAGTGGAAACAACTGACATCATTCACTTGCAAGCTTCAGTTCAGTTGACAAACCAACAATAGGAAACAACGTCAGTGGGTCCTACTTCCGACCAAAAGAGAATGGTAGCAACAGCGACTCAACGAAAAGCTGCGTCCCGAATGGCACTCATCACATGACGGTAGGTTGCCCGGAAAATATTTTACTAAAAGCGGCAGTTTTACAAATCATTTCTAGCGAAGCTGGGACTGCGTTTATTACAAAAAAAAATATTAAGCTCAGCTATCAAGCTTTAAACGAAAAAAAATTAAAGCGACGTTATCAAGCTTCAAACGAAGGTTTTTCAAACTGGTTCCAAAAGGGCTTGTTCGAATCGCATGCAGTTATTTAAATAAAAAAAATAATACATCACTCACCGAAAATTGTCAACTAGATATACAAAAATGAACGACAACCCGCCTGCATTGCAGTCGGCGACAAGTGGCTTTCAAATTTGAAAAGAAAAGGAAAAAAGCGTTTGAAATTTATAAAACCCCACACCAAACTTTACTTGGAGCCTTCTCCTTCAATTTGATCAAAAATAAATAGAAAAAGAAGGAAATCTCCAAGCAATTAGTTTGTTATTTAAAATTTTTGCTCGATTTATTTCCAACCCCTGTGTACCACCGATGAAGAACAACACAGCGAAAGCACCAGTTAATTGGTTACAATTTTTGGCGCATTATATTTCACGCCAACTCTCACTGACCCATTCAAGCAAGTCTATCTATACCTCCGCTTGTACAAAGGATGAATCTAAATGAAATGATTTCCTTATATTTATTTATTTTTTGCTGTCCTGTCCTCCAGAGAAAGGCAAACAGAAAACCACCCAGGCAAGAAGAAACCAAAAAAAATCTATACCAGACCGAGGTTCCTTCGAAAAGTGCAAACAAAATATTTACCCAACCAACAAGGAGCAGAGCGTCTTGAGTCACGAGTACTCATCCGTGAATAAAGATTTTTACGTGACACGATTGTAAAAATAAAAAAAAAATAAAAAATTGAAATAAAATGGAAAATTAATTAAGTGTGGTTCTAGGTTTTTTTCTTTTTTGACCCAGAATGCTTTGTTTGGGTTCCGATTTTCGATGGCAGAGAATCATCAGCAAGACAACCGTTTCCAATTGAAATGGTCGATGTAATCTGTTTGCAAAGGAGGGTGACCGTTGGTCGCCTCTGGCAAAATTCAAAAATTCAGCCTAAGCCCTGCTCAGGTGGGTGGGTAAGTATTCATTTAAATGAATAGAGAAGAGAACTGCTATGGCAATGAGACAGAAAGCAGGAGAGAGGTGCTGTGTTGCCGAAGAAAAGTCGCAAAAGCTGAATGAGTCTGGTTAGGGCTGCAATGACAGCAGAGATGAATGCGAACGTTTTTTATTATCTCAGCAAGTCTTGGAGGTTCATTTGCTTTGATTGGGGTATATATGTACCGTCTTGGGATGGAAGGTCTGTTTGTGGAGCTTTCATACAGTCTAGAGTGCACACCTTTCCTGCCCTGTATTTTGAGATTTAATTTTGTTGGTGTTGAATGACGGCTGTTCTTAGGTTCTACGTTGTCCAGATATTTTGGCTCATTACATGCATACGAAATGTCTTCAATCTGTTGTTGTTATGCCTCATGGTAGCTGCTTGACAAATTATGACTTTTCAAAGTTCAGCTTTTAGTGGTCGCTGTGTATGTAAGTAATCTATAAGTATGAAATGAATAAAATCAGCTGCAGCCGCTTTGCAACAAGGTTTACGCAGCCTGGATATTTTGAGAGGTTTCGCAATCCAAGCTACTAGGGACGTGCTTAAGTGTGTTCAAGTCACAGCTGGTGGTAGGTAGACGACTCTTGACTGCCCTTTCATACCAACATGGACCACCGGCTCAACCAACTTATGAAATGAAATGAAATGAAGCTGCTCCAGTTTACGCACATCAAGTTGGTAGAGGTCGGAGTACAGAGATGCTTCCGCCGATACTTTTGCGTTCCGTTCTCTAGATAAAAGAGATAGCTACTAACCTAGCAACGAATATTGCGCTACATTGAGGGCTTTCTTTCCTCTACCACAGAAGGGATTCGTGCGTTTGAAGAAGTGTAAGTTCCCCAACAGTGCTCACAAAACTGCAGACCATCCTCCCAGGTCTCCTTCCTACGATGGAGGAGATTACTATACTCGCATCTTTCCACAATCCCTAGCCCGTGGTATCCCATCCCAGAAGTCGCATTACAGTGCCAAAAAAATAAACAAACTCGCCGAATTCCCACTTCATTCGTCGTCGATACTGTAGCGCTACCGATCGTGTAAGTAACAGATTAAAAAAGCTTTTTTTTATTGTAAATTTTAAATATTTTTAAATATCTGTCTACCTGCGGTCACTAAGCTAATCTTGTTTTGCTGCTTGGAAACCCCACAATCGCCCGACTGAACATTCAACTTTTCTTGGAAACTTTTCTTTAAGAACTTCCAACGATATCAAAGCATCAGCAAAAAAAAAATAAATACAAGAACAAACTTTCATCTCGTCATGTATAAGGTCACAAATTTTCCCATGGAATCCAATTTTCAGTGCAGCAATATTGAAAAAAAAAAAAAATAAAAGACACATCTCAAAGAACGAAACAAAATAACGAAAACAAAACAGAAGATGGAGAAAGAGAAAAAACGCCCCAAAAGAACAGAAAAGTTTTTCTATTTCCCCGTGGTTATTTCGTTTTTCATTCAAAGAACGGAATTTTTCAAGAAAACATAAAAAGCAAAAGGCCACCAATAAAAAAGTCCATTTTCCCTCGCCTCTCGCACATTCAAAAGAACTTTCTGCTTATTTATGCTCCACTCCTGCTGCTGTATTTGATCTCGTTTACAGCCCAAGAGAGGAGCTATCCTCGCCCAGTGGCAAGGCGCAAGTAGGTATGTATAGGTAGGTGCTTTCCCACGCAAAGGTCAGAGGATAGTCTAATGAAAAAATCATTCTCCCCTCCAACATTGAAAGTTCATAATTTTCTTCTTCTCACAGAAACACAAGAAAAAATAAAAAACTCGAATGAAAAATTACACGAAAAATCAACAAGACCAGAGAAAAGCGAGTTTATGGAACGACGGAGAGTGGGCACACAGAGATATTTGGAAATCCCTGCCCGTTGGCGTTCTTACAGGAAGGATGCCATCACCCCTTTGCTGTTGGTTGCTGCCAATCGCAAAAAGTTTTCTCTATTCTTTTCACTTTCTCAAAGCAGAAGTAGGAAGTAATTTTTGTTTTTTTTTCTTTCTTATTTTCATTATGGCAGCAGCATCGCCAACAGAAGAAGGTACTTTTTTTAATTTTTTTTCGCTTATCTTTACGCGCGTAGAATACCCGAAAGAGCCTGGTGTAGGTGTCGGTCGGATGAGGAGCACTTCTTCTTCAGCTTAAGTGAGATAAATGTTTTCAAAAGTATGTGGACACAGAGCGGACCGGCAATTTAAATCGGTCCTTTCATTTCGGGGTACGATCCGAGTAGTTGAATAGTTGGAAGGGTGCAAGGGAAGAGGCTCTGAAAAAGATAGAACAAGCCGAGATTTGAATCGGTACTTCAGTTTTGGGGCACGATTCGAGTAGTTGAATCGTTACAAAGGTCCAATGTTAGGTATTCCCGATCGAGAGCTGTGTAGCTAGAAATATAAACCGATCCATATATAACTGTGCCCGATGTGGATTCTTTTCATAAGTTTGATTTGTCAAAATGAGCGCATCAGAAGGTTAAGGCGCATAAGAAGCTGCTGAAGCTCTATCCTTGTTTTTATTTCCGTAGTTGGAGCCTGATGTCTGCTAAACTGTGGAGTTCACAATTGGATAAAAGCTTTCCAAGCTTGTACAAAATCGTGTAGCACTTCATCCCTCGCTCACTGATGTTCATTGCTTCATGAAGGTTGAAATTTTCTGTGCCGTCGATTGTGATTGTCCATTAAATTTCGCTGCTGCCACTTATAACAATATACAGCCCTGCGGAACTCCACTCTTTTACGATTCACCGGCAAGTACAGTGGAAGACTCACCGACTTGGTTTCCTTAAGCTATCTACGAGTTCTTGACGCTATTGGAAGCCCTCCCTGACCCAAAGAAGTTGCTCTATAATTATCTGAAAGATGCAGTAGAAAGATCCCAAGTTAAATCCACGCGTTGGTTTTTACTCAAGGCAGCCCTCATTTGAAACACAAGCGAATACGTCATTCAGCATTTAGAGGCGACTACTCCAGCCATCAATAGCGGTTAAGTTTCTTTTGAGTGCTCTGTTTGCGGTTGAGATTTTTGTGCAGAAGCAGCTACAGCTGTTAGACGAGTGATACGTCGTGTGGACACTATTCAAACAGCAATTTTAGTTTCGAAATCAGGTCTCATATCATCAGTCACTATCACTACCCAAATTGGAGCATGCATGCACATCCTCGCTTCTTCCATGCACAGTGCACCAATCTGTTTCTCTGACAATAGTCCCAACATCGTGAAAAATCTGCTACTACCACCGCCGGCATTCACAGATAATCCGTTCGCCTTCCCAATGCAAAGGACAGCGCCGACAAAAAAAATTAATTTAAATACAGTCCATCTGTAACATAAAAGGTCCTAAATATAATACAATCCATGGACAGGAATAATTAAAGAAAAAAAAAAAAAACTAAATCGAAAGGACAACGGACGTACCCATCCACAAGCGATACTTGAGTGCATCCGTACGTGTATCTGTATGAGTCTCCCTACAATATTTTTGTGTCGCGCTAACTTTCAGGTAGCCATAGAGTCAATTGAAAATTAAAACGGGAAACGATCGTATCCTTTTAACCCCATCGCGCGTATGCTACGGATAAACACAAGACAGGGGCCAGTGCATTCCGCTAACGGGATTTCGTCCCTGTGTGGCTATTTAAATAGAAAACAACAGCAAGACGAAAAAATGCTTTTTAAAAAAAGGACCACATTTGGACAGTCGCATACAGAGAGAGGTCTGCTCGTGAAACAGGATACATTACGGGACCAAAGGACACACATATATGTTTATATATATAAATACCGGAAGATGTACCGTTGTCCATTAGACATTTGTTCACGTGATTGTGATTCATTCATCCCTTGACAGTGATTTTGTCCTCTCTCTTGAACCGATATTAAATTTATTCAAATTCACCATGAGAAAGGGTGAGATCAGGTATGATTGCCTAATGTCCTGCATTTGGGAGGATTTTTTTTCTTGTTTCATATTTTGAATAGTGAACAGTTTGCGCTTCGCCTGACCATGTGCTGCAGCAGTGAGTGATGACGGTGCACGAGGTGAGGATTTAACGATATATGATGGAATCAAATTAGAGGAAGGGTTGTGCGCACACCATCATGATGATTTTAGGTTCCGTTCCAAGTCTCGGTCATTCGATCTGGCAATGGACCTTTTTATGTTCGTATTTGCTGATCACATGTCCGAATTGCTGCGCGTCAGACGGATTACTTTGGGACGGTCGGTCGGCGCGGAGCGGCGCGTCCTCGGCTATTATTACGAAGGGTATGTTTACCGAGCAGATAGAACAGCACATTTAATTGATGGCTTCTGCGTGAGGTGGAGAGATGTGCAGCTGCACACGGATAGCGAGATATTGTCAAGTTTACATTTAAATTGGTTGGGTTTTTTTTCCTTGCCCTTGTGTGCTGTTGGGGCATTTTTTCCGGAGTTTAAAGCGGAAAAGATTGTAAACAGTCGCAATCACACTGGCAGTGGCAGAGTGGTCGATTTGCATGAGGTTGAGCCCTTTACCCTTAGGGACGATGTCGAACCTGATCAAACCATCCCTGGGAACCCTATTTAATCGAAACGATCGTCAAAGACTATCTTTGGAGTACTGGGAATGCATCTCCTCCAAACTTGGCATTCGTCTGGAAAACCGAATTGCCGCTCACATCCTGTAATGGCCCCCAACCATTGGCTGGGTGATTAAGTTTCAACAAATTGTCGCGACCGCACCATTCACACAGCCAAAAGCGAATTAATCACGTGACTCAATCAAGGTGGCTTATTGTTGGACAGTTAAAAAACTAAAAAAAAAAAATATCCCTTTAGCCTTTTAATGATTTATTCCCCCCCCCCCCCCCCCCCCCCCTTTTCCAACATTTCACAGCCTCATATATCTACATTTGGCGCACACGTACGGAGTGTCCACACCGGAACCCTTTTAATGTGTGCATTGTGTATCTGTATCTGATTTCCCAGTATATATTGGTCCTTGTGTGCAGTCAAAATGTGGATTAATGAATTTGCATTAAACTTTCGAAAAGAGTCAGCAAATAAGCCCTGCCAGCATATGCATATGCACTTCAATACCTGTAAATGATTGATTCTGCAGAACGAGATAGAAACACACAGTAGGTACAGCTCGGTACATTCGTGATAATGGTCCAGGAATTAAATAATGTTGAACACCGCGCCTTTTTTTGCAGGCTCAGACGGATGCATTGTAGCTGTAGGTATACTCTGCGTAGTTGATGCTTCTGTCGGTCGGTCTGGTTTATCTAGTAGATATTATCGCAGATACGAGTACATGCATTTGGTGTACGTATGCAACCGCAAGGTAATTTGACAGCGTTTATTCTTTTAAATATTCCAACTCCATAGGATACAGTCTGACTGTTTGTCCAGTCACTTGTGCAGCGAAATGAGTTCAAATGCCACTGATGCGGACTTTATTACTTGGCATGGAGAAAAGACCGTAACGTGTATGGGTCGCGTTATATATAGATTTCGAGAGAAATTCGATGGGTCGCGTTATACGACCCACACGCAAAATAGTTGGTCCACCCACTTTTGCACTTGGAAGCTTCTATGTTATTAGTTTGTCATATATACGCATTTATTTTTTTACAAAAACAACAAAAAACATATCATAGACAATATGCTTTTTTAATTGAATTAATGACAAAAATAAGAAAAATTACAACGAGTACCGTTAAAACTGTATGCTTTATGTATGTATGCTTTCTCTATAGTTGGTCTACGTCATTCGTGATGCAAAGAGTTGGTCTACTCCACATAATCGTATGATTAAGTTAACCGTTAGCAAAAATTAAGCAAAAACAAACGTACTCTTGCTTTGTCAGCTTATTAGTGTACTTGTGCAATTAGTTCTAATTCAGTTGTTGGTTGATCATGGCGCGTGGTGTACCCCTATCTAAAGATCTCAGAGAATCGATTGTAAAAGCATTTGAAAATGGTTTTTCAAGCTACAAAATTGCCAAAAATTTTAATCTCCCTCGTTCATCGGTACAAAATATCATTTCGCTCTTCAATAAGATGGATAACATTAACACCCGGAAGAAAACTGGGCGGCCGCCAATAGCAACAGCCCGCGATTGTAGGGTATTAAAAAAATAATTAAATAAAATCGTCGTCAAACTGCTGCTGGGGTAACTGTAGAGTGGAAAAGTCGCGTCAAAAAAGAAATGTCTGTCGACACTTGTAAACGCAACATGAACAAAATGGGTTTTAAATTTTACAAGGTTTGTTTAAACATCTTTTGTTAATTTTGTATTGTGGTTTTTTTCAACCCATTCTAATAGGCCAAAAAAAAGCCCCTTCTTACACCAAGGCAAAAGAAAAGGCGGCTTGAATGGGCTAAAGAGCACAAGGATTGGACCTTACAGCAGTGGCGGGAAGTAATTTAGAGCGATGAATCAAGATTTGAGGTTTGTGTTGGCGATGAGCGAAAGCGTGTACTTAGCACCTCCAAAGAAGCGTTCCATAAAGACTGTCTGAAACGAACAATCAAGTGTCCAGCATCACAAATGATATGGGGGTGCATGTCTGGGCGTGATGTTGGTAGTTTATGTTTTGTTGACGGCCTTGTAAATTCAGTAAAGTATCGCGACATCTTGCAAGAGCATCTGCTTCCATCAATAACACAGCTTCAGTCAACCGAGGGGGCTTACATATTTCAGCAAGACGGTGCATCTTGTCATACGGCAAAGTCAACTCTAGCCTGGTTATCTACTGAAGCCATTCCATTAATGGAATGGCCATCCAGTAGCCCTGATCTTTCGCCCATCGAAACTCTATGGCACAAAATGAAGCAAAAGTTAAGACAGCAACCAGCAAGGACTCGCAAAGATCTACGACAAACAATTAATGATATTTGGCAATCGTTTACAACCGATGACTGCCAAAAACTCGTGGATACAATGCCACAGCGAATTCAAGCAGTCATATCCAAGAAAGGTGATGTGACGCAGTGGTAAAAAGTAATTTTTAAATCTTAGACCAACTATTTTGCGCTCAAACGAAAGATGACCAAATATTTTATTCAGTAATAACTTCAAATGCTTACAACTTGTTCATTAAACTTTCTTTTTAATTGTAGCAGAAATATAAATACATATTTATTTTCATTAACAAAACTTTTTATTTGAAGAAACAAAACAAGTTTGAATTTCTCAACAGAATTTATTCGTAATCAAATAGCATAGAACAACTATTTTGCGTTTGGGCTCGTATATAGATTTCGAGAAATTTTCGATGGGTCGCGTTAACACAGACCGCGTTCGGATTTTGGATTGACCTGGTCGGCGAATGTGTTTTCCTCTTCCGAGCTCAATACCCCATCGGGTAATTTTTACTGTCCAAATCAGTCATCACCGTCAACAACAGTGCTGCATAGGCTGTTGAAAACTTGTCGTGTATGGGTCGCTTTAGAAAACAACTTGCTGGATGCTGGCCAATGTGTCTTTATTTTCTAATGCGTTGCAGTCCCGCTGAGTGTACCACATCGCATCGTAGCCGATGGCTGTCTTCAAAAACACAGCTGGAAATATTATCGTGTATGGACGCTGATATATTCTTTACTTGGAGAAGCGCTTCTGTTCAAATTGGGTGTTTACTCTTAGCTTTTAGGACTTTTGGCTAAAAGAGCGCTGTTCCAAGTGTCGCTGTAAAAATCATAATTATGCACAATTTTTGATAACCAGATCGAACCTTTGTTCCATGTTCCAAATGCTTAATGTAAGCACTGGCGATAGTACGCTGCCTTTGGCGCTGAACGTATAGATGTCGCCACTCTTTTAGTAATAAAGGGTGTCCCATAATTCACGTAAAATGTAATTTTGAGTATAAATCTATAAAGCTTTATTGCTTCATAGAGTACATAGGGGTTATGTATGGAATAGCACATCGTAAAAATGGCCGCCACGGCTTTGCTGCCAAGTACGCACTCATTTATTGTGCATAATGTGCATAAATGTGGCTGAATTTTATTACTACACCTCCCGATTTCCTCGTTTAAGGCGGTGGTGTTCGTGTGCTGGTATGACTTCTAGAAAAAAAAGTCCAATCGTAAGATATGGATGGCCAATTTTGATGGCAAAAACGGCCGATTACAATATTACGAAATGACTTATGCAGTAATTGAATTGTTTCTCTGGCTGTATGGCATGTGACACCGTCTTATTGAAACCACAAGTTGTTCGCATCCATATCTTGAAATTTAGGAACTAAAAACTGGGTTTTTGTCACACTGTTATCATTTTTTGTCGTTGGCATCACTGAACTATTAATTGGCGGAAAAATTAAGTTTTCCGTGAATTATGGGACACTCTTTACTTCTTCCAATGTCAATGGGAATAGGGTAGCCCACAAAACGACTGCAACGAGGCATCTGTTCTCTATCTCAGATCGTACAACATTTATGGCGACATTTACAGGTCCACTTGTGTTCTGAACTCTATCGGTGTTCTGTGTGTGAGTGTGCGTCGGAGTGCGGGCGGGGTGGCTTTCGAATTTTCCCAATCGAAATTCATACACACATCGCTGGACCGTGTCATTTATTTCGCAATAAAATATTTAAGTGTACGCATGCAATTATTATTCGCCGTTTTAATTCCTTTTTTTTCTGCTGTACGGCGTATTTTTTTTGCCAATGCATCCAGCCCCAGTTTACTTGTATTTGTCTATACTTCCGCTTATCCGATTGATGCGATATGTTTGGTGGTGGTGTACTGACTTAATTTAAGAGGGAGCAGGCAGTTCAATTGTCTGTGCTTTGGCCGTTGAGGATGCTCATGCTGCACTCCTGTGTGCTGCGAGTGCCATCATTGGAAAACAACAACAACAACAATAACAGAAAAAAACAACATCAATTTTGTTAAACGCAGGACAATAAATAAATAATTGATGAAAATCAGCTGCAGGATACTAGGCTGTTCTCCAGCGCCACACAAAACAAACATTAACAAAAAAAAAAAGAGCGAGTATAATCAATCCGATGTATGCTTAATGAAACATGAATCGATTTCGAATGCACAATCAATACAATACGCGCGACATAAGCTTGAAAAACTACGTTAATGCATTCGTTTGGCCATTTAATTTTCTTTGTTGTCCTCTTGTTGGCAAAGAGACTTTTTTTTTTTACTTTTTGTACTGAGCGATAATTAGCCAATTATTAAAAATCGATTTCGTGGCGACCGAAACACATGGACACCGCACACACTGTGTGCAGTCACGCACTTTTGTGCTTATCGCTTGGATGAAGACATCCGCAACAGAAGATGTGTGACACAAGAAATTGAATTATGGCCAGGATGACCACACAAATTGATTATAGAAATTAAAAGCGTCAGCAATTGCTTTGTGCAGTGTGCAGTGTGCCGAACTTAGTCAAGTAGTTGTACTGGGTATTTAAGTTTGTTGGCCGTTGCGGCGTCTTACTGCGAGTAACTTGTTCCGTCCTTAGTTGGGTAATAGGTTTGGTTGTGAAACTTTCATCGCACCAATATTAGTTAAGTCGCCTTGCTAATGCGATCATGATGGCCCGTCAGCTTGACAACCGCATTATGTACTGTCATAACTTTGTAAAGGAACTCGTAAGGCCACTGCGCTCTTGTTGTGCACCGCCTGTGGGAGTTTGTGTAGATTCGTTCTAAGATCTGTGCAGCAGATGGTTTTGAGTTTGAAACGGAATTGCTGATAGACATTTGGAAAAACTATATCGAGAGGTGTAGCAGCAATCAAAGACTAAGACCGATTGCGTGATCAGAAAGGAAGAGCAAAATTTGGCATCATTGACACCCCCAAACCCCACAAAAAATTTCCCCAAAAAACGCCTGGAAATCGCCCCATAAATCCCATAAAAGTCTCCTCAAATCACAAAAAAACAAAAACCAAAGAAAAAATTACATAAAAAAACGTCTGGAAAAACAACTTTAAAATCGCCCATAAAAACTGAAGAAAAGTCTTCGTAAAAACACCCGAAAGGCAACCCCCAACGCCGACGAAAAATTGCCCAAAAAACGCCTGGCCCCATAAAATGACTAAAAAAACAGTCGAAAACGACTCAAAAACTCACCGAAAATCGCTTAAAAATGATATCCAAATAGCCGCAAAAAAATCTCGCGCCGATTAAATTGCTACTTCTATTGCTGGGGCCTAACTTCACCGAAAGGCGTCGAAATAATTTCAATTGGAGTCCATTTCGCAGAACGCTACGTCCAGAAAACAGAACAATAACCTTAAGCCGATTTGCCTATAGACAAGACACACATGCGTTTACAGCACTAAACCCAAGCGCACGCGTACTGCAACTATTTTCCTATTTTTCCTTTTGACAAGGGTCAAACTGACAGTGTAACCCTTATGCATGTTGTTCACCGCGACACCGCGGCGCATGTGTTATTCTTTCAGCTAGGACAAAAACTTGGTCAAATCGTGTATCTAGGACGCGCGGTGACACAACGTTCAGCTTGTAAAACCGCACACTCACAATGCTGACCGGGTGTTTTCAGGTTTTCCATGCACACGCGCGCTCAGCAACAAAAACAAAACAAAAAAGTTCGCCCTTAACATCCCTTTGTTCCAAGTATCTAACAGACACTTTAACCGCGTGTATTTCTTTTAGTTTTTTATTTTTCTACTATTATTGCTTTTTTTTTTGTTGTCTCTTTTTTTTGTGTGTACGTTTGGGCATTCAATGGGAAAGGGTTAAACCTCAAGGACCGTATGTGCATGATAATGGTCTGCGGTTGTATACGAAAAAAAAGAAACAAAAATTACATCAAAACCGGAACAATGCAAATGCAATCAAGGAGTAACTGTATCAAGGGTACAAAGAATAACAATAAGAAACGAAAACAAAATATTACAGCCGCGCGCTGAGATCTTCACGTAATAAGACATTTAACGATCGCATCCGCACCAAATGCGCTGACAAAAGCCATTCAAGAGGAACAGATGGACAAAGAAGTACGCAGTCGTACACCGCTGAACGGTACAACTAAGTACCGTATAAATTGTGTGTATTTAGATAAGGCATCTACGCCAAGACACTATATTGCCAGAGGGGCATTGAACCTTGAAACGGACACAAGAGATTCACAACAACGGAACAGGAAGGAACTGACCTCTGAGAACATGGCACACAGGTTGGCTTAAAAGGAGACTGCTTTCAGAGTCGGTGGTTAGTGGCTTGATTATTCCCAGATGATGAAGCCACTGGCGCGGTCGGCAAGGGTTTCGTTGTTTTTTCTGCGCATGCAATTGCAGTTTTTTTTAACGGAGTGAATAAGTAGATACCGGTACGAAGGAAAGTTCCGTGGGAATGAAACTATCCGAGAAGTTGATAAGTGGAACCAACTGGGCATCCATAGGTGGCCGGTCTTCTTTGAGGAGGTGAACTAAACGTTAGTTGAACAGCAGGCATCACGCTCTGTGTGTGCCAGAAAGCAGTCCGGGCAGCATCACTAGCACCTCCAGCCAGATGTCTCCAAGTGGGTTGAGATCGCACTCGGACTAGGGCGAGCTGCCCTCCATTAAAACAACTTTTATTTGATCTCAGTGAAAATTCCACACAATCCTCCGCAACTAATGGCGGTGCAGCTTCTACCGAAACTGATGGTGTATCCTTCGTCCATTTTAACACAATCGTAATGATGATTTTTTTTCACCCTCTAAATAGCCTATTTCTGCCTTCGACACCAATTCATAATTATCTCCTTTTTTTGTCCTTTCTCTTATTTCACAACTGCTCTGCTTCCATTTTCCTTGGATGAGGGTCGTCCAGCTTCGAAGCTCCTGATGCATATGACGGAATGAAACAGACACAAAAAAATGAATGCAAAATTTAAGAAAAGATATTCTTGTCCTTTATTTTGTTCTTGCCAGGAAAAAACCCCGGAGAAAAGAGGGTGGCGAACGGATGCCGTTGATTTCCCTAATTTCTTTATTTTTCCTTAACACCCGCACATCCATCTCCCCGAGAAGAAACCCCTCTTTCCAAACAGCGTGTATCTTTCCGACATGATTTGTGGAAAAAGGCCTCTTACAGATAAAGAAAAAAAATTTAAGAAAACAGAAAAATAAATCAAATGTCTTAAAAGTGAAGAATTGTGTAAGGAAAAAAAAATCTATTTCCTTTCTTTTTTGTATTTTATTTTGTTTTTGTTGCCTCTGTAGCAATTGAAACAAGGGCAAAGGACGAGTAGTGGAATTAAATTGGCAATCTTTCTTTAGCCGGTTGATGGTTGTCGGAGGGAAAAAGATTTCCTTTTCTTTCTTTTTTTTGTTATTTTATTTTTGTCAAGAAATGAAATTTTAATTTATGAAATCACCAGAGGAAGGATACGTTTTTTCGGGTATAATTCTGAATGCATAATAGCTGGATTAAAGTGCCTTAAAGTGAATAAGGAATGCCAAGTAAATTTGCGTTGGCGACTAGTACCACCGGAAGCAAATTTAAATTCGTTTGGCTACCATCTTAAAAAAGGTAGATAAGGAGCATACGTTCAATATTTTGATATCGTTCGATTGCAATTGGTTGGTCCTGTGTGAATTTGTGACTTGAGACCAGAAGGCCTGACTGAATTTGTTTCTCATGTTAAAGTAAGGAAGTAAAGCGGTAGTTCAACCAGTTTTTTTCATGTACTATTGGTATGAAGAATGAAAAGTTAAGGACTTCCTTATAAATCTATAGATAGAGGATGACTGGGATAGTTTTGTGTTGTGCAGTGGATGTCAACTTTTGAAAGTGCGCAATAAAATGAAAAACTGCGGTATTTTTCGCTCTTTTGAACGGAAGATTCTTCGAATATAATGAGTCCTTTGGAGAAGAAGATTCAATGGCCAACAATTCGAGCTGCGACATCGACGAGGTCAACAAATTGTGCATCAGTCGGCTACGAGTGAATGAATACAAATGCTACGGCCAGTATAAAATATTTGAGAACGGTGGTTAACCCTTCGAAAGGGTGTCAATTAATTCACGAAAAATTTTAATTTTGCGCCATTTAATACTACAGTGATGCCAACGGCAAAAAAGATAACAATGTGACAGCTGACAGTTCTGGGTTAGCAAAAATGAAACGCTATACAAAAGAACCACGCATATTCATTGTTGAGCAATATTTTAAAAATAATGAAAAATTTAAACACTCTGGATGTCCTGTCACGAGTCGTTTAACAAAAAACAGGGAAGCAGTTCGCGAGAGTATTGCTGACAGTCCAGGAACATCAATTTGGCACTGCAGTCAAGAATTGGGCAATTCGCTGTAATTCTCACTAAAACCCAGTTTTTGGTTCCTTAATTTCAAGATATGCATGAGTCATTTCGTAATAGTGCAATCGGTCATTTTTGCCATCAGAATTGACCATCCAGGTTTTGCAATTGGACTTTTTTCTTTGGGTTTTTTTCTAGAAGTCAAACAAGCCCACGACCACCAACGCCTTAAAAGAGGAAATCGGGAGGTGTATTAATGAAATTCAGACACATTTATGAGAAACGGTGATAGAAAATTTCAAAACAAGAGTGCGTACTTGCCAGCAAAGCCGTGGCAGCTATTTTTCCGATGTGCTATTCCATACATAACCCCAGTCTGGGTACTCTATGAATCCATAAAAAATGTAAGCTTTCTAGTTAAAAATCTGTATTTTCAATCGAAATTACATTTTGCGTGAATTATGGGACACCCTTTAGAAGGGGACCTCAACAGACTATTAGGGATGCGAAACTGGAGGCAGCTAAGGACTGGGCCAAATGAAGGGACCAGTTCTGCGTTCTGTTTCTTCTATTGCTTCATATGTGATTGGTATGGTCAAATGGAAGCTCGATTCATGGTTGCTTCACTTAACGTTTGCCAATTGAATAAGCCCCCCCAAAATTGTCATCTTTAACGGTCGTCGAATCGATGTGAAGGTTTTTTTCGACCAGTTCCATTGTCTGGGGCGTTTTCTTCAAAAGAACTTTAAAATGATATCAAATGCATTCAAATGATGGCAGTGAAAGTGCCATTGACTTTGTTAGATAACAATTTATATGCCACACTACCCCGTAAGTTTGATGTGTCTTATTTTCGACTATATCCTTCCAGCAGCTGAGGTCGTGGCAGCTACACACACTCAGAAAACCAAGTGTGCACAGATCCGTTATCAGTTGTCGCTGGAAAAAGTCTTGTCAATTGAGAAAAATAAACCCTAAAAAAAAAAACATTTTACTATCGCAGAAGACTGCCTTCAACATAAAGGTAGATACCGAACACATTTCCACTTGTTTCTTCAACTACAATTTTATTAAAACTATTTACAAAATTGAGCATGCAAACAAGAAAAAAAAAACTTCAGCCCAGTCCTGTCGCTCCTCTTCGACCAGTCCATTTGTCCATACGTGTTTTTCAGTCCCACAACACTCCTGTGGAGTACATTGAACGTTTACTAAACAAGTTAAGTTATTAAATTTAATCGCAAGCCCCCGGTGAAGGAGCACCCCATATCCGATCGATAAAATGCGCCGTTTCCACCCTACCGCCAAATAGATCATTAGTTTACCAAACAAAGGAGTCACTAATTTAGAAAATTGCAGTCTTTTTATACCACACAAACAAAGCATTTTAGCAGCGGCATCAAGGACGATATCGATGACGATGACGCGGCGCAAGGTGTGTATTTCAAAGCAAATGACTTTTTCCTCCGCTTTGTTTGGCGACTGCCAAAGGTATTGACTTGCACCCAGTCTGTCGTTGCCCATTCCGTCAATTAGGCAGAGTATTTGACTTCGGGTGGGCTATATATGCCAACTACATTCGAATAGAGCAAACATTTTCAGTGTAAAGTTTTCGTTTCAATTTTCGACTGAATATACGGCACGGAACCAGCTGTTCGTTTTCATACTCTCACAGGGGTGAATGGGGCAAAAGTACCATCACTGACCAAGCCATTTGTATGGAGTGCAAACTGTGTGTACTTACAGTAAAAATGGTTCCTCGCTGGTTTTTTTTTTTTTTTCTAATGGATTTTTTTTAACTACACCGTTAGGGGTTAGTTTTCTTTTGGCCTGTTTACAGAGGGGTTGAGTTGCCTACTCTGTGTGTAACACGATATGGGACAAGGGTAAAACAGAAAAAAAAGGTGTGTACCGTGTGTGGGATGAAATATTCCATTTTCTTTACAATTTTTGTCGTTTTTATTAGCGTGCTACTCTAAACATGAGCATTGAAGGGGTGAACACGGAATAAAAATGGCGCCGGGTATAAGAATAGAGAAACTGACCCAATTGTGCGTGTGCGTGTGTGCGTTTGTTTAGATATAGTTTCTCGGTTTGGTCGCGACTAGTTTCAGTCGGTGTTAAATCGATAAAGGGAAAACAAAAAAAGAGAGCGGGCTCTGGTAATTGGTTTCGTAATAGGCCCGAGATCGAATATTGCAAGGATACGTGGCAATTGCATTGGGTGTGTCATCGCCCTCACATAGGAAAGTGATAAAAAAAAAATAAAATATTATTAGCAAAAGTGCAGAAAGTGACGTTTACGCCAGCAAAAGGAACTGGACAACATTTTCAAAAACAAGCAACCTCGGTTTCCCTACTTATTGGGAACGACCACAGTTGCCACCAGCCGCGCACTTACAACTGCGACATGCCTGCGAAGAGAAAATCAAAAGTTCTTCTGACACCTCATCCAAAGTGCGGCGATAATTATGTATGATTCCAAAATCAACTTCTGTGCGGATTCTAGGGCTTTACACTGTGAAGTATAGTGCCAAATTGAGCTTACAAAGGGCTTGCCAGACTGAATAAGTGCTCTGTTTATAGCCAAACTGTGTTAGTGCTAAAAACCAAGACTTTGATGTCATTTCCTCAGGGACACCAGTTGCTGTCATTGTGCCGCCTTGCGGTCCACTACAATTAGACACTTGATTCAGACCAATCATAAGGACTGGTCGTCGGATATAAGACACAAATGCCCGTGAAAGTTGTTTTGTCGGTGGCCATGATGCACATGAAGTTCCTACCTGGCATTCGATAAAGAAATAAATAAGCACTTTTTAATGCCCTCATGCCGATCACAAAATTCCATTTAAGTATTTGAGCCAAGACAAAAATGCTACCGACTTCGGGGCAACAAAATCGCCTTTGCGACGCAAAAAAGACGTTTGCCAAAAGTGAGCAGAGGAAATTAAGCCGTCAAAGTTGAATACTATGTCCACTACTATAATCCGAATCAAATTTGAATTCATAATGGAAAAAGACCTTTCTGACAGAGTAAAGGATTGCGTCTCGTACTTACATTGACAGCAGCATATTCCCCTGAAAAAATAACAAGAAAAAAAAACTGTTAAAATATGCAAAGCAAATATATTTCTAATTTTCGAAATAAAAATGCTTAAAAATATAAATGTATTGTTTTGAGTTCTCAATTGGACCGATCGGGTTAGTAGGAAGCCAAATCAATAAATCGAAGCAAGAGTCGTCGTGCCGTGCGTTGTTTTGGACTGAATGTCTTATACTCGTATGCTGCAGCCAAGAAAATCCCTTCTGGGACGAAAACAAAGAGCAACCTTCTCGAGAACTCTCATTTAGTTTCGGGCACTACCTACATAACGCTCGTAAAAATTTCAACGGAGTCCTCAAACTAAAGTCGAACTCCTGGAGAAGAAGCAGCTTTTTTTTTAAATTGGGCACCAAGTTGTCCACAAATTTACGACGCGTTGCCAATCACAGGAAGTGACTAAAACGTATAAAAAAAAGATTGAAAAATTAATTGAACACATCTCTGCAACGACGAGAACATTCCCACTCGCAGTATGGTCATACAAGTGGTTCAAAATGTCATCACCAAACCGGGATGAAAGAAGAACCAGATGCTGTGACGGAGTCTCTTTTCTTTCCTTAGAATCAAAACAACTCAGATGTAAGCAAGCCAGACGGACTATACTCAACAATTGGACAAGTATTTACAGTTGAAGTCCCAGATGTGGACACTACACGACCTTAAAAAGGTGGAAATTCTACTTTTTATGCTTTTTTGTTGTATTTCCCTTTTGAATGTCTTACATCACTCCCGCAAGGCGTGAAAATTCCCCAAAACAACTTTCCCACCAGGTGAGCGCTCTAACAGTCGTCCGTTGGCAAACTGCTAGTCTGTAACCGATACCGAATGAGAGAATATTAAAGTTCTCTTAAACAGAGGGTCCATTTGTAAACCACCCCTATTTGAATACTTTCGTTTTTTGTTCCCAAGCAGATTGTCCATCGGCAAAACCCTTTTATGAGATATTTGTGTGTGTGAAAAAAGGAAAAAAAACTGCCATCTATCGTTGGATAGACAAACTTTAAAACACCATAGACTCCGTCCAAGTTGTATTGAAGGAAAACCCTAAGGACTCTTGGGAGAGGCCGGCAAAAAAGAAAAAAAAATTTCCCGCTTTTGTGAGTTCGACAGAGGAGTAAGGAGTTCTGTCTCAATAATTGACGAGGTGCGGCTCGTTATTAATTTGTGTGTTTTCCTTTCTAAGGGTGTTTCCTTTTCTTTCTATAAACATTTATCTTATGCCAACAGGCAATCATATCTTGTGGTTAAGCTGTACATATGCTGTGGGACAATTGCATGCCTATAGAAAGGCGATGCGATTGTTATTTGAAGGGCGTCTGTGGGAAGGTAAAAACGCTTATCGTTTGAAGTACCCTATTGCGGTTTATTCGGGTTAATGGGATGGGAGAATGGTACGCATTTAGCCATATGGAAAGGAGTTTTTTGGTCGAATTTTTGACACTAAATCCGGACTCACAAGAAGTCGGAACCCTGATTATGATCGGTGAAAACAGAAAACAAATTCAGCAATTTTGTCTGTAGTCTTACCAAGATCAACATCCGGTGGTGCTTTGCGCGTCATTTGTCAGCCGTCATAGGTTTGCGTCCCCCCAATCTCTAGTCCAACACATCAGAGAGTTGTACATTTTTTTTTATGGATTTCATTGGCAAATATTTCATCCCAAAATCAAGTCTCAGCCCTCCAAAAAAAAATTAGCGTACACTACTGCCAGCGGTTGGACGATGCTGGCCATTCGACATAAATCGTGTTTCTTAAGAGACTTAGTTGCTCAGGAGAACTAATCAACCTAACGCCGCACATATATTCACTTGATCAACGCTTTCAACATTTTCACCATTTTGATCAACAGGTACGGTTGACTTAAATCAAAACTCACTTCGTTTAAATTTAGAGTCAACGCAATCGAACCTATCAAGCCATTATTGCGGTTAATCAACTTGGACTGGGTGTGCACGCTCAAAGAACAGCAATTGATTTTTGAAAAATCGACATAATGCGGTTGGTCATTCAAAATACTTGAACAAAAAATACAGATCAATATTTTGTGTCCAGGGTTTTGATTTTAAGAACTAACAATGGTGCAATTTTCCATGTAAAATTTACCATTGTGACCTACAAAAAATGCGACCTTTAATATAGTTGATCAATGAAATGGTATACAATGCGATACACGCACGGCACTATTGATCGATCTGGTATAGATGCACAGAGGCATTCCAAATTGATGGATTTTTCTCAAAATGTTGAGGTACGAGTACTCGAATGGGTGCTGTCAACATTGACTTCTCATCAAGCAGAAGACCGCTCGGAAATTTTGGTCAAATGTAAATAGTTGTAGGGCGCTTCGTCTTACACTGTCGTGTAACTTCAACTGTTCCATCGACGGTCAAAAATGTTGAAGACTGTCAGTGGTGTCAGTTGATTGTTCCACGGATTCAGAGTGGCATTTGGTAGCTTTGACCTAAGGTCGACCTATTTTTGGTCTACTTATACTGGGCCGCATTTTTAAACCTTATTTTTTAGGTCGCAATATGGAATATTGTCGGCGCAGTGGCTTAGTGGTTAGTGTGTTGGACTACTAAGCGAGGGGTCCCAGGTTCGAATCCCGAGAAAACCCAAATTTCAACTCAAGGTTTTTTTCCACTGCGCCACCTCTCGCGAACGTCTGACAAACATCCGAGAGTATAACTGTCATGAAGAAGCTTCTCAATTAGCCGTTTGGACTCGGCATAAAATTGTAGATCCCTTCCATTCGTCCCAAAAATGAAAAA
This sequence comes from Cheilosia impressa, assembly GCA_948293265.1. Lineage (NCBI taxonomy): Eukaryota > Metazoa > Arthropoda > Insecta > Diptera > Syrphidae > Cheilosia > Cheilosia impressa. The sequence goes on along the minus strand of OX411885.1, from coordinate 6,458,471 downwards.
CTCACACAAAACGAATGGTTGCGAAAAGCTAGGCCCAGGGTCCTTACCGACCTGTAGCGCCAACTATCTATCGCCATTGTGAGTACGAAAAATTTAGCCTGGACACTAAAAAATAATTATTAGCACCCCGGATAATGTATATATTCTGACAAAATAGTATTTCACAGACGGAACAGAAACACAAACTGCACTTCAGGGGATTTCGTATATAGAAAACCACCCGCCACCACTTTGCAAATGGACATCTATTCATTCATAAATCCACAACATTATTTATCGCTAATTACCAAAATAACCGACAAATTTACAGCGACTAATTGGGAACAAAGCATAAACGCCTCCAACTGATCCAACTACATCATCACATCATCCTCCGCTCACACACATGACGGCGTCGAAACATTTTAAATGGCCCTTCAATTATTGCCAATAACAAAACAATTACATGTGATTGCCTCCCTAAATCGCTCACCCCAACTTGCCGCCGCCGCAGCAGCAGCACATATGTGTGTCTGTTGGCGGTGTCCTTACGTTTCCTTCTCGTGTGAAATTCAAGGAATTTTAATTGCCACATCTCCTGGCTCACTTGCAACAATTTTTTTTTCCCGTCAGGCTGAGTTTTTTCCTTTCTTTTTTTGCTCTCTTTGTGCCTTGCCTGAGTGGCCCGGCTCCAGGATTAAGCCGCGTTAAAATCAACAGACACAGCGAAAAGCGAAACAAAAGACACTGTCGAGGGTTTGGCAGTTAATCGCTTACTTCATCATCGGCTCTTCTGTTGCTGTTCTGTGAGCAAGCGAGTTTCCTTTTTTCGGCATTCAGTTAAAAAACCGACAAAACGCAAAAAAATCCTTTTAACAGCATTTATTTGCCACTTTAACCTGTTGACCAGTCCCCTGTCTGTACTGGACCGCTTGCCACAGCGGAAAAGGGGAGCAACACAAAAAAGAGAAAAAAAAATTGAAAACAAACATCCATTACACGGCATTTGTATGCAAGGCGAGGTTAATTTTTTTTTTTTTGCTTTGATTTTACTTAGGACTAGGAGGCAATGTTGCCATTTGGTCCTGGTTTTGGCAGTACAAGCGATAAAAAAATGTGTTTTTTTCATGTGTTTGTTTTTGCTGTATTCGTCTCCCATATTGGTGGTGACAATTACAGGCAATTAGCGCTTGTGTATGATGCTAATTAGGAGAAGGAAATTTGTTAGCATCATCACAAGGGAAATAATCAAACCCCAGTAGATGAAGGAATGGGAAGTCTGGAAGGAATAAAATGCTGCATGGTCTTGGGCGAATCCGTATTTCCTGCCAAATAGAAAATAGTTCTGATAAGAATGGAAGCTGTACCAATGTCCTTATTTGACTTTTTTTCTGGCACAAGTCTGTTGTGAAAGTATAATAGCCGAGATCAGTCGTCGAACACTTCAACCTGTGGATCATCTGGTGAATTACATTTTTGAAGGGAAAGGCTCACTGTTAGATCTCTAACATATAATATATACATAAAGCTATACTTGTGCCAGCGAACAAATAAGAGTCACCGAAGTGCTCCGTTATAGACGAGAATAGAACAATTCCTTTCGCAAAACGCATAGAAGAAGCTTAACGCGGCAGGATTCCCTTGAAATCCATTCATAATTCAACAACAGATTGGCGGCCTGTGCTTACCCCGCGGACTGGTAAAAATTCAAAGTGGAGTCGGTGGCTGTACTTATCATTCGACCTCCCGAGTTGTAGTCACATCTCTGAGGGCGAAGATAGGGCAATTTGAAAATCCGCTGGCTGATTGACTATCAACACAGTTTCGAAGCAAAATATCGACAAATGCCTCGATCCCAGATTAAGGGAAAAATCGCGAATGCGAAAAAGAGGGACAAGTTTAAAAACAACAGAAAACAGTCTTGAAAGTCTGGGAAAACTGACCGACAGTCAGGCTGAAAAATTCGTCGGTCGGTCTCCTTACAAATAAGTCCAGCTTAGCTGGGTACTATTTTTTTAAACTTCTAACTCGCCAAGGCAAAAAATAGGCACGTCGACCTAGGAGGGGTATTGTTGCGGTTAGCTGGGTACTACAACACTTTGAAGCTCAGTTGCGAGGCTCGTAGCGTACAAAAGGAAGAAATGTAGGTAAAGCTGGTTAAAAATACCGACCCCCTTCAAGTGGTTTGTTTTTTTTTAACTTTTTTTTATAATATTATAATAGCAAATAAATAAAATGAATATGCAATGAAACTGTCAACGCACTCCCGCCGCTGTTTTAATTTCTCCCACCAGCAGCACTAGAGTTATCGTCTCGACCACAAACTTCGAGTATATGTCAGCACGAGTATATTTCACACTCACACCACTACTGTATGGTGGAATGCCAGCGGTCTGTCAGTGTCTTAAAGACCCACCTCGGGAGTGGTGGCAAGAATTTAATTTCTCGTTTGGCCCCTGTTCAGCGATTTAAATTCTAAACGTCCACGTACGGGCTTTAGCAGCTCACTTAAAGGCCAAATGGTTTTTTGGGGGGGGGAGTTATGTGTCTGTTCTGTTTTTTTTTTTTCTTTAATAACATCGAATTTATATTTAATCGCTCATACAAATCCCCCCATACGAGTATACCTACACTCATACAAATTTTCGCAAACCCATTTTCATTGCAAAGATATGCATCTAAGGCCGGAGACATCGCCATCTCCCACCTGGAGCCACTTCACAACTCATTTTTATCTCACTTTAGGGCCACCCCAAAAACAAAAAAAAAACCCTATGTCTGGAAATAAATTTCATTATGTGTATAATTCAAATTGAGAACGGAAAAAAAAGATGAAGCGAAGAACTCCCTCGGAATAATGAGATCCCAGAGATTTTCCAAAGGCTTGCCCGAAATGGTTATCATTCGTCCTGCTCTTCGTGTTGGTATGGCAGCAGGAAAAACGGAAAAACGGTAAAAGTTTTTCTGCTGACAGCAAAAAATTAAATACTCAGGCCATACGTATATACATATTTATATATTGAATAAACTTCCTGAGTTCTGGTATATAGAGCGAGAGGAGATTTAAAAATAAGAATAAGAACCCCCACTTAAGTACACATCAGCATCATCCGCAAGTCAGCCACCAGCCACCAGCCAGCAGCAGCCCCAGCGCACACAGGGTGAAAGGACCAAAACCTCTTCTCCAGCTAAAAAATAATAAAAAAAAAAAACAACCAACAACCCAGAAACGAGAGTCTGTCCGCTGCCGTTTGTGTTTCCTTATCTTTGTCCCGTTCCACATCTGTACCCCAAGACTCCTCCACTGGAATGTAATTACACAGAGAATAGAATAATAACAAAAAATACAAAAAAAAAATCATTCAAAAAGTATATGAAAATGTATAGCACATTTATACATATAGAAACGTCTGTTATCCTTTTTTTCTGATTGTGCTCTCGTATTGTCCGTCTCTTGCGTCCCTGAGATCCGATGCCGATCCACAGCACAGTGCTTCTAAGTTTGAAAAGGAGCACACAAAAAAATCCATCCCGCTGTTGGCTGGTGCCTGCTATACTGCTTCTGCCGATGGTGCTGCTGCAGTAAGAGGAAAAGGAGAAAAATAAAACGGTAAAGGAATGTCTTCACAGCCACCTTCCGCACCACTTGGACGACGTGATATACTCGTACATACAGCACAGTAAGAGAAAAGCAGATTGGGTTCTTGCGCGGGCAGGCAGAAGGACTTCCACTCACTGCTCCACAATGACGACCATTTCAAATGGTCCGTCCCAACGTTTCTATGTGTTTGGTATACCGTTGCCGGAGTATCTATCTTCTTATTTATTTATTTTTTATATATTTTTTTTGCCTTTCCAATCATGTAGTTGTATAGTTTGCGTTTTAACGGCGGGGCAGGCAACGGGGATATGGTTATATCTGTTCACCTGCAAGGACACTTGTATGGGCTACACCAACCGCGGACCTCTGGCGCGCTATTTAACGGTTTGTTTCAAGAGATATACAAGAAGATAGACTCGCACACATAGAGGCGTCATTTGGGTCCTTCCTTTTTTGGATAATTTTTCTCCGCGTACCCCCCCCAACCGCCACCCACTACATCCCATTCAGTTCTTCTTCTTCTTCTAATTTTCCGCTTGAAGATGACTTGCAAGAGTATTTTATTCCTCGGGTGCCTTTTTGCGCCCCCTTTTTTCTGTGTTTTACTTTTTTGCTCTTGCGGCACGACGTAAAAATGAAGGACTTTCCATCTTGATGGTATGTGTGTGTCTGTGTGCATACCCATTCTGAGTTGATAAAATGAGATTTTTCAACCATTTTACTATGCATATAGTTTAAAATTGGATTTTGATATAGAAGGACAATGTCTCGTAGATGTTATGGACGAGAAGGCGACACAACGACACCGACATCCAGAAGGAGGAGAGATGAGATGAGATGCGAGATTGTCGGACGAGGACGCTACGGTAGAATCATTTAAATAAAATAACCAAGCGGATTGGAAAACTTTTTATCCTCTGAATATTGGAGGTGGAACGAACAAAACAGCATAAAATAAAAAAAAAAAAACAGTTTTATTCACTTTTGAAAAGGATATCGCAGATGTATGCACAAGATCCGAAGGAGGAGAACAAGAGACTGATGTCAATTCGATTTTTGTTGGTTTTTATGGATTCAAGTTGAATTGACGGTTTATCACTTGGAACTGGAACTGGTGTCGTCAGGCGGGATTCGATTAGGAATTTATCGATTCGATGAAGACGCGAAGGAAGAGCACGAGGTAGAGCTCCTTTCGACGCAAGTGTGTGTTAAATTTTGATGCGAAATGTAGCTTTTTTTTTGAAATTTAATGCGACTTTCCCGAAAGTGGGTAATTTGGTAATTGTGAGATGATTCATCATTAGTACCGCACTCTGCAACTGCAACTGGCAGGCCTTTTGCTAATAGTATCCAAACGAAGTGACTCTTAACTACGATTTCTAGAATTGCTCTATTCAATTCAACAAAATTTAGCTTTAACAAAATTAATATTAACCAAAATGAATGCTCTCTGACTCGCATGATTCATACTCGATAAAACTACACCGAAAGAAAGACTGACGATTTCGTTTGTGTAATACTATCGAAAGAAATTCCTTTTAAACTACATTTGAATGAGTTTTCATCAGTATAGGTAGCTGAATAGCTCTTTGCTCGGTTAGCATATCTAACTAATAAAATGGTACTAGACGAGACATTATGTACGATCCTGATACGAACAAACTAATGAATAATCCAGGCCATTTAGCCATTAAGAAAAACAACCAATTAAATAAAAACGTGCGAATGAGTGCCGAGTGATTTTTCGTTTGTGTTTGGTATACTATCGAATGAATTTGTTATTTGAACAATATTTGATATCCATTTTCTTTCGCATGGCTTGTTTAATGGCTTTTTGTTCAGTTAGGGCATCTATATATAACTAACGAATAGACACGTCTGATTAAAACAAACTAACGAGTAATCCAAATTCACACATTATACTACCGGACAGACTTTTCTTTGAGTGGTTTAACAAAAACCGGTCCGTTATGTACTGGTTATTTTGTAAAGTTCCAAGCAAATTAACGAATAATTGCATTCAAACAAACCATTTTTCTTTCCCATAACTAGCGAATCACTTTTCACTCAAACAACAAACGAATGCGTTTCAGTTTTCATAGTCGATGAATTTTATTCGAATCAAACAACTCACACAATGAATTTCAAATAGAAAATAACTAACGAATAGCTATATAAAACGAACGATTGAAACCGAATGAAATATACAAAAAACAATAATTTCGAATAGGAATAGCTAGTGTATCGATCCTTTTCCTTTTGAACAACAATGAATTTAAAATAGATTATAACCAACGAATAGCAATATAAAACGAACGATTAAATCGAATGAAATATACAAATAAAAAATAACTTCTAAATCGAATAGCTTCTTCCTTTTGAACAACTGTTGATCGATTTTTTTTTCACTCACATAACTAGCGAATGATTTTCCAATCGCATAACTACCGAATAAGTTTTCTTTTTTAAATATCTAACATTCAAATAGCTTCTCATTTCATGGCTAAAGACAAATTACTTTTTGCTAGGATAACAACCATGAAAAAAATAGCCAAATAACTAATTTTCCTTCTGTCAAATAACGAGTGAGTTGCGTCTTGAAATGGGCCCTTTGAAGGCATATTTCGACGTCTTTCTATAGCCACTGGCTATCGAGTTTGCCCACAACCGGTGATAAACTTTCATCATGCACACTTCAAGGAGGTCTATGCGAATTAAATCAAAACAACAAACGACAAACTTGGCGGCTCAATCGGAGTGTAGTCCCAGATGGCACTCCATTTCCAAGTCGATTAAATGCATTGGGACACTGTGACGAAAAGCGGTGGGTAGTTCTTCCAGGTTGCGTCTTCCTTAAGATCTAACCCCCAAATAGCTCCACAATTGTCCAATCATATTAATTGTATCAGTTCAGACAAAAGCCCGCACTTACCTCCCTCGGTGCGAGTTTATTTAATAAAAATGAACCTCCATCATACTGTACACTGTCTGACACAATTATTAACCTCTCGACACTATGCGCTCTCAACCCGCACGACAGAAGCTTTTCCCGCAAAATCCGATTATATAAAAATGTCCTCTCGGGGACAAAAAAACCCCCACACAAAAAGTCTGTGAAATAAAGGTCATAAAGGCTACTTAAGTGGTGTAAAATTACCACATGCGAATGACAGATTGCTTCGTTTACAATGTCCTCACGTCGCACACGCACACTCGCAGACACATCATAAATTTAAATGTAAATTCACAGAAACATCTCTTCGCAAAAGTTGACCTATGCCCTACATCTTGCCATCGCATCGTCGTCGTCATCGTGGTCCTTCAATATATGGAGACGGGGTGCACAAAAAAAAAATAATTAAAGGTAATTTCAAGCCCATTTGTTTGAAATCCATTACAATCCGTTGGTGGTTTGTTCTGTGCTTTTTTTTCTATCCACCCCGACCAAAGGATCACACAGATTCGCCATCATCGTCCGCAAGACTCTTTGACAAGGGTGCGGCAGCGGTGGCGGTGGCGACTGTTGGCCGTGGTCAACGCATAAAAACTCGTGTCAAAGAAGACTAAAGTGTGGAAAAGAGTTTGGAAACAAAAAAAAAAAAACAAGAGAAAACAGAAAAAATGAAAATAAATAAAAATCGTATACAGTTTGTATACCCTTTTCAATTTGCTGACTTTCACCCGGGGATAATAGAAAACAGGAAAGAAAAAAAATTAAACTCTCAGCAACAGGATTTCAGATTCAGATGCTCCTCGTTGGCGTGGTCGTTGTCGTCCATCGTGTAGCGGTGGTGTCGGACACTCGAGAAGACAGCATCATTTATTTCCCATGACATCCGTGTACAGTTATACACACACGTGGGTGCGAGTTGACCAGAGAAACCGACAAAACGAACAGCACGGCAAAATTGTATCCATTTAAATGGACATATTCAACGACTCTTTTTTTATTCCTCCTGCCGAGAGATACCTTCACGTATTACGTACTCCCTTGGTATCCTTGTTAGTATTCCGCAGTACTCGGTGGTAACCGCAATGAGGACTTTCATTTTTATTCAATTAGTTTGGTTTTTTTTTCTTCGTTGTTGTCGTTTGTTCCTATACTAAGTGGCTTTCCTTTGGCAGTTAATCTACAAGTTTGCCACATGAATGGAGGTACAAAACGCAATGGATGCTTAGCAACCTAGTCACAACCTGCGATAACAACGCCACCCATATACAGGTTGTGACAGCACAAATAGGAAAATGCAACTGCTGTTTACACAATTGGGACCACTACCACACGAACCAATTAAAAGAAATCCCAAAGAAGTTCGGGCAACCCACATGCACCTACCCAAAAGAAAGCGGCACAAAACAAAAATCACCCAAAATCACACGTGAGGCGGCACGCAAATCTGATTAACACGTCATTGCAGGCAGCTTTTAATCAAATTGACAGTTTAAATTGAAAGGACTTCATCAAAAGAGAGTGAACTGCAGACGCGAGTCATCACCGAACAAAAACAAAAATAAAAACGCTACCACAATACGTGTACGTATAGACACTAACAGGATGTATGCTCGCTCCGCACTTTGTTTTTTAGAGGAAGAGGAGAGATTCCACTGTGCAGGAACGAGTGTAACAGGCAACCTGTCATTTGTTTCTTTTTATTAGCGCCTTCTATAAAATCCTTTTAATAATTGTTTCTTTTTTTGTGTCTTTATAGAGAAAATTATTTTACCCTCAAGGATTTTTTCGTGATATTTATCATTTAACGAGATGATACCCATGTGTGCAAAAGGATATCCGTTCCATGATTAACATGCGTGTGTGAGTGGGTTATTTTTTATTTTTTTTTTCCTATAATTTCGAAGGTTAAATAAAAATCGTTGCTCCCCGAAGAAGCATTTTTAATGAAAAATTAAAAAAAAAATCTATATTCTATACATTCCCTGAGCCCCATTCGAGTCATTCAGCATACAGGCGGCAGCCAGCGCCAGTGGCACTGTCGTTGCGTAAAATTTAATACACATATGAATTTTTATGCGTTTAATTCCGCCCGAAAGAATACCGGGGGCGGTGGTTGGCTGTAGAGAGAAAGCAAAGGAAACAACAAAAAAAAAATGGAAATAATAAAGGAATCCCCTCCAGGACCGGGATTAATGTGTGACAGGATATTTTTTATATTAATATTATTATTATTTTTTGCTCTTTCTCTCACTCTAATCAAGTTATCCCTTACGGAGATGCGCCCCAAATAGGTTGAGAGTGAAGTTTTTCCGTATTATATACCTTTGCCAAATGGGAAAAGTTATTTTTTCCCTTGGCGTATCTACTTCAGTCGTTCGTGTATCCGTTTGCGCAGATGGGGATGTAGACTATTATTAGTCTAAGTTTGCTTATCACAGGTTGTTGTTGTCTTTTTTCGCTTATCGTTATAAGAGAGTGTGGCATGTGCCATGCCCATATGTGGGTGTCCTCACGGATCGCTGAGACAATTTGGCGAGTGTATTCTGCGCCCACGGGATACTTTTATGCAGGTGTTTTTGCATGTTTTAGGCATCAGTGCTGTTGTAGAAATTAACGTACACGTGTACTCGTCAGTGGCTATCAAAAAACAACAATGTTTGGCAAAATGAGCTGTTTATTGACCCACAGCCACAACCGTCGTGCGAACGAAAGTATCATCATAACTGCTTTACCATCCCTATTTTAGCTATTTTTTTTCCACAGCTGCGACCGCGATTTTTGTTTCAACGTGGTCCGACATTTGCGACTACTATACTTTGACGTGGAACCAAAACTTTTTCTTTGCCTTCCGAAGCACTACGCTGTCTTTGAAGCCCAAATCAAAGCTTTTCTATCACAGAAGATTTCGTCCTACAGCGAAACTTACATAAAGTACCACACAGAGCCGCAGTTTAGTCGACCCGAACTGAAGCGAAGAAGACCCAGCGATTGCCATATCTAGAGATGGATAGAGGATTTTAAAATGAAAATTCAATTTTATTCGGTATATTCCTTAGGATGGAGGATTTAAAAATCCCATCCAGTCCTCCATCCCAAGGAATTTACCGAATAAAATCAAACGCCTTGACTCTGTCTGTCCGACCTGGACCGCAATTTCACACCAGCCGACCTCCGACTTGTCCAAACCGCTTAATCCAAATTTATTTGCATGCTAATTCCCGCCATTCCATTAGGTTGATGTACTCGCCAGATTCCCACGGATATCCCACGGTGGGTTCGCAATTTTTTATTTCTTTTTTTTTCCTACTTTTATTTTTCCAATTGAGTTTCGTATCTGTCAGGCGAAAAAAAAATTCCGTGGTTGCTGGTCCTTTTTCAATTGAAACAAATTTAACTTCATCCTAGTGATTCTCTCCCCCTTTGTGTATAAAAAAAAACCGCATGATCTAGGGAGAGAACAAGCACAAAAAAAACCTGCAGATGCGTCAAAAAAAAACCCTAACACAAGCCAATCCCACGGGGGTAGCCTCTGGAATTCGGATTTCGTTGTGGATACCACACGAAGAAGTAGATAAAAAAAACCCACACACATCCTTTGGGCCGAAATTAAGTGAAAAACATTTTGTTTTCTAGGTTTGCAGAGAAGTCAGTTGTTTTTCCGCTTTTTTGTTTGCCTTTTTTCCGGCGGTCCTGACCATGATTTGGGTGTGGGGGGGGGGGGGGGGGGGGGGGGTGGCGAATTTCACTTATACACCAGCCGCTGATAATAAATTTAATTTCAAACATACCGTAGAGAGATTTGTTCACCCTCTGGGAGAAATTACATCAGTAAAAAAAAGCAACCAACGAAAAAAAGGTCCACGACGATGTTAATCACTGTTTTGACCGAATCTGTGATATTTGCGGCTCGAGGTTTGTTTCTTTCTATGTTCAGGTTTTAATTTCATTTTCGCTTGGTTATGAATGTAATGACTTCACACACAGAAAGTTATATAAGTGACAGTTTAAACAAAAATCATCGCCCAAAGGTGCTTGCGTAACGAAAGCCGATTATTGATTGTTAGAATAGAAATATTATGAATAAATTTATGGAATCCATAATTGGTTATGCAACTAGGTAGCATGTAATTCAGCTTGACACACGACTGTGGTTTTTGTGTAGAAATGCGGGATTGCCGAAAATCGGACAATGCCGTGGTATTGAATCAATTTTATTGGTTTGGTTACGCAACTTAATATGATTTCACTCTCATCATTTGTTTACCGCTAAGGGTTTATTTCTCTCATGGGTGGGTGTTCGGCGGCTTATTCATTTAAATTAATTTCGTGTGACTCTTGCAACCTTTCCCAGTAGGAGGAGACTTTGGGTGGAATTCAAAAATGTGCCCATGCAACAGCCGCTGTTATTTGCAAAGTATGAAACGCATTATATTTATATATAGGTAGTCGTCGCTTTTTAAATGGTGATTTTTTAAGAGGTTTAGAACATTTTTTAAAAAAAAACGCAAAAAAATCGAAAAAATGAATGAAATATTTATTTGAATCAATAGTTTGAACCTTGCAATTTAATGTTTAAAGATAATTTCATGCAAATGTTGACCGCGGCTGCGTCTCAGGTAGCCCATCCGCTGAGTCCAATTTTGGCATACTCTTTCACACATATCGGCCGGTATCTCACGAATGAATGCATGGATGTTGGCTTCCAGTGCGTCAATCGAAGCGGGCTTGTCCCTATACACATTAGCCTTGGCATACCCCCACAAAAAATAATCTAATGGTGTCAAATCGCACGATCTAGGCGGCCAATTGACCGGCCCGAAACGTGAAATTAACTGTTCACCAAACTCGCCTCGCAATTGCGCCATTGTTTCGCGTGCTGTGTGGCATATGGCACCGTCTTGTTGAAACCACATATCATGCAAGTCAAGAACTTCCATTTCGGGCAAAAAAAAGTTTGTTATCATCGCTCGGTAGCGTTCACCATTGACAGTAACGCTGCGATTCGCATCATCTTTGAAGAAATATGGCCCAATAATGCCGCCGGCCCATAAACCGCACCAAACAGTGGCTTTTTCGGGATGCATTGGTAGCTGTTGCAATGCTTCTGGCTGATCTTCACTCCAAATGCGGCAATTTTGCTTATTTACGTACCCATTCAACCAAAAATGAGCCTCATCGCTGAACACAATTTTTCGATAAAAAAGCGGATCCTCGGCCAGCTTTCCAAGAGCCCATTCACCAAAAATTCGGCGTTGTGGTAGGTCGGCTGGGTTTAGTTCTTGCACCAGCTGTATCTTAAAAGGCTTTACGCCCAAATCCTTCCGCAAAATTTTCCACGTAGTGCTGTAACAAAGGCCTAACTGCTGGGAACGGCGCCGAATCGACATTTCGCGGTCTTCTGTCACACTAGCTGATACGGCCGCAATATTTTCTTCACTACGCACAGTACGTAAACGTGTTGGTGGTTTAATGTCCAACAAAGTAAATTTGGTGCGAAATTTGGTCACAATCTTCCGAATAGACTGCTCAGAAGGTCGAGAATGCCGATCATAAAATGGAAGCAGCGCGCGATGAACATTTCGAACCGAGCACGAATTTTGATAGTAAAATTCAATAATTTGCAAGCGTTGTTCATTTGTAAGACGATCCATGGTTAAATTGCAAACCAAACTGAAGCTGTTTGACAGTGACACAAGGTACTAAACACACGTCAGCTGTCAAAACCAGTGTTGCCAAAACCAAACCAGCTAAAAAATCACCCTTTATATGCCGTTCTCGAATGTTGGGAAAGAGTAACGAAAAGTAAAACGCAATGAAACGCCCCGCTCCCATACCGAAAAGAGGATTTAAAAAAGGGCACTCTAATGTTTGATTTTCAGTTGCGCTTTTCAGTTGTCCGCTTGCAAATTTCCTATCTCCACGCAATGAAACGCCCCCCCTCCTCATACCGAAAATCCTTTGTCGAGGGAAGTAGGGGACTTAAAAAAAGGACACTCTAAGGTTTGACTTGCAATTGCGCTTACAAATTTCCTATCTCTCTAAATCACTGTTGGGTTCGACCCCCGGAAAAACACAAATGACAGCAGTGCATTCGTCCCGATTCGGTATAAAAATGTTCAGCCCTTCCCTTGGACTGAAAGCTGTCTAAACCTGTACTATGAAAATTCTCAAACTATCAGGCACAATACTCGATTGCCCCATTCAGCGTTGCGTTGTAATCTACCGTAGTTTCTTCATGTCTACTTAGTTATAATTAAATTGGTGATACAGTGGATAAACGAGGAAACCTCAAATTGGTAAATTTTTTGACTTACGCAACTCTTTTTGTCTGCGGTGTCCCCGTAATAAACTCCCCTCATGTGTGGCCTGCCTGGGACACAATTTAAACTTGGAAAAGTATATAAATTTCTCCCCATGAAATAATGAGCCAAGTCCTTTCCATCCACACAGAGGATAAAAAGAAGAAAAAAATAAATAAATACGAGTCCCCAACAAGATTAAAAAAAAAATCCATACACACTCGTGTATATGTAGACAGGTCCATATAAAAATTGCGAAGCCAACGAACGACTCAAGTCCACGTCCTGTGTACATGTAATCTTCTGCTTCTGCAAAACGAGAAAATTTGCGAGCAACGACCAAGGAATTATAACAAAGAATATAAAATGGATTTCACCCAACGACGAGGAGCATTATAAGGATAAGGACTCTACGTAAAAACGCACACACACATATAAACACACCGATTTGAATACTTTTTTCGTTGCTTCTTCTTTTGCCTTGTTTCAACTCATTGCGATTCTGTCCTTTTGCAATAATTTTTCTTCGTTTATTTTTCTTTTTGTGCCACTCTACCAGCGCGAAAGAAGGAGAACTCCAAAGATTAAGATGTAGGAGAGAGGACGCAAAAGGTGGATATTAAAGTCCACTTTATCCCAATGAAGCAACTTGGCCATTTTCTTTTTCGCCTCCCGACACCCCCATGCGACAAAAGATAAAGATTTAAACCCACTCGCAGGGATGTGGTTCTTCCCGTCATTCGGCTACCATAAGGATTATAATTCAAATAAACTGTTTTTATTTTTTTATTTTCTTCTTAACTCGATTAAAAATGCTCGTACATGTTAGGGAAACAAAAAAAAAAAAACCAACACACACACGAATAATATAAATGTAAGTTAAGGACAAAAAGCGAGTCCTGGGGAGATGTCGGAACGGGCTTTACAAGAAGCATTAGACTATTATTTTTCTTCCGAAGAAAAAGTATATTTCACTTCTCCCTGGAAGAGGTGGGTATGGGTATGGGTAGGTGTAGTAGGTGGCAAAGTCCTTTCATCTTAAGCAGGACGTGGTAATGGTTGGCACAAAGCACACATGTAGCAACATGTGTGTATGGAGCTGCTATACATGTGTGCTATTCTACACAGCTAGCTGACGATGAAATATTGCATCGAAGCGTCCTTTTTCTTCTAATTTTCTTGGGTGGTAAGACCATACAACTTATTCCGGAAGACAAATGTGTGTTCTTTTGTTCTCTCTGCGGAGTTTTTGCTGCTGTTGTTGTTGGTTTTTTTTTCTCTCTCACCTAATATGGGGGAAATGTTTTTTAATGACCTTGCATTCTTTGCCCGAATACGGGAAGAGGTGCCTTTGCGAGATGTGAGTCATAGGAGTATGCTGGAGCAACACCTCATTCCTGAGTCCCGATTGAAATTCGTAACTTTTCCTCCAAGAAAACCAACTACGGATATAGTAAACGCTCTGGGGTGCATTGCTCCGAACAAGTTGGGTATGCTGTGTGCAAAAGTTATACATTTGTAGAAGTGGAAAATATTTTTTCCTATCTTTTAGGTGGTCTCCATCGAAAGGGGATACTTTTGGCATCAGTGGGGAAAAAAGGGAAAAAACTCTGGATCTACTTTAACAGCTCATCAGCTCTGTTATTTTGGTGGAATTCTCTTGCTCAATTTGACTGCGCAATATTTGTTAGTGTTTCTAAAATTGAATGATTTTTGATCGATTTTTGACAGATTTCATATTTCTGTTACTCAAAAAGGGACAGTTAAAAAATTCTGCTTAATTTATAGCGAAAAAAAAACACTCCGCCAGAAACAGAAACACTCCAAAATTTTTGTTTAAATTGTTGAGAAAAAAAAAACAAGCGGTACAGAAAATCCAACTGGTTTTAATTGATTCAGAATAAATAATCATAATGGTGAATAAAACGTTGTGCCTTGAGCCAAAGAGAAGAGCTCTGAAATCACGCTCTTCGAAAGTTGCTTGAATGGAAATGACAAGTATTTGCAGGAAGGCATCTTAAGTTTTGAGACGAAGTGGCGCTTGAAAAAGAAGAAACTCGCCTTCAAAGCGGAGGCTCCGGTATATTATAGAGACATTGAGCGTCCGGCCAATGGGTGTTTTCAATTATTTTACAGACCCTGTCATTGATAATCGTTTTTAATTGTTACACTCAACATTTTGTAATGGGTAACTTTATATCGACAATTGTGAGTATGTTAAACCTATAGCCTGTGCAAATGGAATTCAAATGGAATTTTAGTGACAAAAACGTTTCCCATACGCTTTGTTGCGCTCTGTCAAAAGTTCACCAGCAAATAGAAACACCAGTCGCTCTGCAATTCGTTTTTGTTTTAAGAGCCTTCTTATCCATCCATAATGGAGTCTGTTCAAGTTCAGCTTCAAGATGGCGGGGAAATACTGTGCAAAATTCAATTATTTATATTTTCCATTGACTATTCGCCGCAGTGGCTTAGCGATTGGCGTGTTGGACTTCCAAATCAGTAATTATTACATCTTAAAGTTTCTTCTACTGTGCCACCGCTCGCGAACGTCTGACAAACGCCCGACTGCCATGAAAGAGCTTCTCAATTGTAGATCCCTTCACTGCCAAAAATGAAAAACTCACACGAAACCGAATGGTTAGGCTATGTGAGGAGCCTAGGGTCCTTACGGACCTGTTGCGCCATTTATTTATTTTGTTATTGACCGCAACTAGTACTAACCAAATTTGTTTAAGACCGTCTGCTTTCCTTCGAAACGAACTTACGACAAGGAAGCGTTTTTCTCTCGTCTAGTACTTCAAATTATTTCCGAGAGCAATCTTCTCATAGTTGTCGCCATTCCCTTTAGTTTTGGTGAGTCAGAAAATCGCTTATGCACCAAAAAAAGCAAAAACTAAACTACTTCAGCATTAGCCATCTTCTTTCCGCCATCCATGTCTGTCTGAATTCCATTATACAGACAGACAGAGAGATCCCACCCTTGGTCGCAATATTCTTGGACTGATTTTTTGCTATTTTGTGATGGAGTTTAGCATCCTTTCTCGAAGAGTCGGTAGCTGAGGTTATTTATTAAAATGAAAAATCCTCATCATCATCATCAACGGCATGCACATTTGTATATGTGTATAGGACGCTATCTCTCAAGTCTCAATCAAAAACAGAGAATGTCTCTAAGGATTCAGAAGAAGACGATGTTAAAATAAAAGTAGAGAATCTCAAGGAAATAAACAATCGCGCTGGCCTGTCGCTGTGTTTCCATCGCCCACTTGCTATATATAGCTAAACGTACACATTTCCATTTACAGTTCATAATGCTTGGCAAATCGGGCGCTGTTCGCCACATCGCGTCGTCGTCGTCGTCGTTTCTTTTCCTTTTCGGTGGTGTTGCTTGCCATTACCACACCAGTCCAGAGGCTAGTCCAAATCATTATCAACATCATCGCACAGAGCCGGAGTCAGAGACTGCTGTAATAGTCGTCTGCGAGCCAACCAACCAACCAACCACCACCGGCGTCGTCGTCGTCCTGTTAACCAACCATAAGGATTCTCACAGAAATATAGCCAACCGTGGGCGAATTTTTTTCCTCATTTCTTTTCTCTGTGTACTAGTGCCGTTTTTGTTCATTATTCCGCAGCTATTCCTCGTCGTCGTCATTGTCGTTGTCGTGTCCTCGTCTTCGACGTCCTTTTCTTCCGTTTTTCTTCCAACAAACACTCGTGCAAACGGGCACACTATCACAGCCAACAAGAAAAAGTTATATGTACAATTTTTTTTTTTTGATTTTCCTATAAATATATCCTTGTTCTCAATTGTAATGAACCATCCCTGGGTGAGTTCGTGTTTTTTCCGTCTTCTTATAACTGGGGATATTTTTTCCGCTATGGTTGCTGTTGATCCATGGCACACAGGGTGAGGGGAGGAGGCAAACAAAGGATAATGACAAAAAAAAAATAAAAATCAAAAACACGTGCAGGTATGCACGTTTCCCCAAACTATGCTTTCATCCTTTATGTGTATGCAAAGGAGACTTCTCCCTATAGTGTCCTGTTTTGTACCCTTTTTCTTAGATCCTTTTTTTTGTCCTTTCTCCCCATAACTCATATACAATTCTGACAACGCACACACATTTCGTGTTCTGTCCTCTCCATTTTTATTTTCTTACATTTTTTTTTATTTTCTGTTCGGTTTTTTATCCAACGATAAGGATATCACCGAAAGGCTTTTGGCTTTTTTATTCGAACTTCTCGCGGAGGGAAACAACACGTTATTACCACCCCCGCACCACCGACCTGTCGTCTCGTTGTCTTGCTGTCCGTCTGACGCCACCACGAGCTAAAATGGTTTTCTTTTCTTGACTTTTATTTTCCAAAGGAGGGATATTTATACACACATTGTTATGGGGGATGGTTTGGGGAGAGTCAAATACATTTGCCATACACACATGCAGCAGGCACAGACTCAAGTCAGGAAAAGTGTAAGAATAAAAAAAATAAATAAAGAGGGCTATTCATACATTTTGTTCCTACACTACACACCATGTCGAAGAAGAAGGAAGTCCGCCTGACGGTTTTTTTCCCCCCTTTTATCCTCGTGCTGTGCATGACACATTTCCATGCATAAAAATTAAGCAGTCTTTTCAAATACGGCAAAAGAAAAACCCCAAGAATAAGAAAACGTGTGTGTAAATGGGGTGAAAATGCGCGTCGTCAATTTTTCTGCCTTTAATTTTGTGTGTGGATTTTTTTTGCTCTGTGTTTTTTTTTTTTTGTTCCTTCCACTGGGATGAAAATAAGAGGTGTTGTTAAAGTCAAAAGAAATTTAATTGCTTTGTACGTACATCTACTCATATGTGGGGGTGGGTGTCCTGGAAAAATTTAAATTATGGATTTTCAGCAGAAAAGTTATTTGCGAAGGTGAGGTGAGGTGCCTTGCGTACCTATGTGCGGTTTGATTTCGACGGAAGAAGAACTTCCAAATGGGATGGAAGTTGCCTGACTTGGTCAGGTACTTAAGTCTCTATGAGGATTCTTCGTGCTACATCGTTCAAAAGAATGTTACAGCTTTGTGGTTGCCCATTTGAGGCCGATGTTTGTGGGTACGTATTGTATATACCCGAAGAAGGAAGGGTCCTTGTAATGGAATGCAGAGTGGCGAAAGAAATGTTTGTTTGTGATAGATTTGAGCATTTTGAGATGCGACCAAGTAAAAGATAAATGGCCCAAGTTTACTGCCTTGAGAAACCCCTCCGTTCGCAGCAATGGAAAGAGGACTTTCAGCTTCTCGTGACGCTTCTTTTTCAGATAGATGTGCTCTAGTCAATGATTTCAAAGAACCCAGAACCTAAGGCATTCACTTTACAAAATGCGCTTAAGAATGAGGATAATCAGAACCAGGTATCTCGCAAAATAGAGATTGTTACAGCTGTGATAGTCCATTTGAAACAAACCACAGAAAAATGAGGATCCAACAGCTATTGGGATACTGGGTACCTAACTCTGACTGCCTAACACGGAATTTTGTTTTTTCCTTATTCAAGGAAGCGATCCTTTGGCCGAGTGTATACTGTTTCTAAGGACAAAAACCTACAAAGGCAAAGATTAAATACGAGTTTCTTTTTTTTGTTTGACAACCGGCCTCCTCCACACGTATCTCCGACCAGCAAATCCATCGAAATCAAAATCAAAATCCAAATCCTTCTCAAAGACGCCACAGACAATTTGAAAGCCTCTTCCACCCAATTTCATCCATGATAAAAGCCTTCAGCGAGCTCATCCGCCAAAGTGTTCACTGTAGGTACATCCTACCTATCTACGAAAAAGAAAAATCAATACGAACGTTGATTTCGGATGCAACAAACCATCTGGGAGCTATACAACGTTAGGTCATTATTCAGTGATTAGGAAGTATACCAAAACTGTCGCATCCTTTTCCGTATGGCCGTGCATACATGACCAACGAGTACGAGTATGAATATACATTTTAGCATATTTACTGCTGACGTTGGTCTACTACTAGAACACGTTCTCGCAATTCCATTCCGTTGCGAAATCCCGAATTTAACACAGGGATCACTTATCACATCGCCAATGCTGCGGAAGAGCTATAGGTATATGGCAGGTAACAGCATTACATCTACGGACTCTCTCGCCCCAAATGAGGGAGGTGTAAGAAATTGCATTATTTACATATCCTGCGATGCTCCTGGCACGACAGCCCAGCATATGCACAGGCACATATCGTGCACAAATGCTCCACACCAAAATTCACCTTTCACCTAGCTGGCCGTCCCGTGTGTGCATGGCGAGTGGTGTACACATTAAGGATTTTTCGGCCCATAGTATGAGAAGTATCCTTTTTGGCGTGGCAAAACCATTTAACTGGCAAAAAGTCTGAGCTCTTCGTGATACATCCTTTAAATTCTGTAGTCTTTGTGTTTCGCGCAATTCTCCTGATTCAATATGGCGTATATGGATAAAACTGCAGAAGGACGATTAGCTACTTTTTTTATTAGCTTAATGAACATGTAAAATTGGGTCTGCTTTACTGTGCACATTAAAAATCGACACTATTCAGCGGCATGTTCCCGCGTACGAAGTGTGCGGTGATAGCTTAAGACTTAACTTCTGCAGTTATTTGGCAAGACAGCGTGTGCACTGTGCAGTCGTGCGTTAGTTTTAAAAACACGTCATTTCGAAGGAGACGGGTGTTGATGGGAGCCACGATTCGGTGAAGTGTGTTGAGCTCTTGCCTCTGTCGATTTGTTTTGTCTATTCAGTCATTGGCCTGTGTAGCTCTGCTACTGCTCTGTTAGTTCCCTGTCACTGATCTGCTAATACTCTGCGGCTTTCCTCTCCACCGTAAACTGTTGCAACTCGTTGTCACTGCTCTATTACGCTTATATTCTGTCGCTATTTTCTACGTCTATTCAGTCATTGTCCCGTGTAGCTCTGCTACTGCTTTGTTAGTACCCTGTTAATGATCTTCTAACACTCTGCAGCTTCTTTCTCAGCAGTGAACTGTTACAACTCCTGTCAGTGCTATGCTAGGCTAATATTCAGTCGTTTTTCTACATCTAGTCTGTCGTTGTTCTGTGTAGCTCTGTTACTACTCTGTTACTTCTCTATTACTGATCTGCTAATACTCTGCGGCTTTTATCTCCGCCGTAAACTGTTGTATTTCGTTGTCACTGCTCTGTTAGGCTTATACTCTGCCGATTTTCTACGTCTACTCATTCATAATCCAGTGTAGTTCTACTACTGCTCTGTTACTCCCCTATTACTGATCTGCTAATACTCTGCGGCTTTTATCTCCACCGTAAGCTGTTGCATTTCGTTGTCGCTGCTCTGTTAGGCTTATACTCTGACAATTTTCTACAACTATTCTGTCATTGTTCTGTGAAGCTCTGCTACTTTCCTGTTGCTGCTCTGCTAGCAAAATGCTGCTTCTCTTTCAGCCGTGAACTTTTGCAACTTGTTGCCACTAATATTCTATTACTAATTTCCACGTCTACACTGTCAAACTTCTGTCATAGCTCTACTAAGGTTTAATTATTATTTTCTAACAAAAGCGCATTTGGTGGTTAACTCTTATTCACATATTTCTTGTGGAAAATATTTAAAAAAAATATATCTAGATGCGCACATGTGCGAAGCACTGATTTTTGTTTTAGCACAATTTTAGCAGATGAACTTCAAGTCACTTTGGGAATACTCTGAAGTCTTAAAGAGACTTCAACTATTGATAATACACAAATTATATTCCATCCATTGTCCTATCGCAGCTGGAACTTATAACCGATTGCAAAATGTAAATAAACCAGTTTCCCAAATAAAAGGAAAATGCAAATCCCAACATCGAACAATGATAATTTATATGGTCATTACACTTTTCTTTCATTCTGCGTGCTGCGTGTGCCGGTCAGTACCGCGGATTTCAGCTCTGAAGACTGTACCTGAACACGTGCTATGCACGAGCATTTCTTGTTTTATTTGGTACCCTTCTCCGCACATGCAGAGCAGCTGGCAGAGCTCTCTGCTGACCATTGATTTTCAGAATGGTCAGTTCCATTTCAGTTTGCGTAACTGACCACACTGTAAGGGGGTTCGATAATGCCATGCAATATGAATAAGGGGTTGCTGTTATATATTTCGCCTGAGGGGATGAACGGTTAATTCATGTAAATAGTTATTGCATCATCTTTTATTTGAAACAGACTGATGTCCAGTGTCCATATGCGAACGAGAGCTGAGCTGATGCTTTACATTTACTTTGGTATGGTGGCTAATCAATCCGACTGATCCAGCAGAAATTCGCGCAACGGACGAGATATAACTCACAATTGCCAAGCCTAAATTGAATCTCCTGCGGTTTATAAACAAAACGTACCTCTCATCTGTAATTATAGTAACTTAAAGCGCCGCCTTACAACACATCATAGGATTTTAATCCCAGCAACACAACGGACTAGATACATATGCTGACCAAAGTGCACTTCGTCGAGGACCATCCTTAAAGCATGGATTTTCGCTCAAAATTGAACATGCCGCATGAATTGCGGCACAATTCGAAAATAGCATTGCAATCCAATTGCCAAATGATTATGGTTACGGTTTCGGAGAAACTATTGTTATCATGTTGACCACCGGACAATTCTGATTGATAGCCTCATCGTTTCTCTTTTGTAGGGGGGACAAATTCCTATGATTAGTTTGCAACAGAAAGGAGCGAGTATTCCAGCGCACACAAACTCTCACACAAACACAAACTCTTACACCTGCCACTCATCCCCAGATGTTAAAATTGTTTCTGAACTTTAAGTTAATGTGGGTGAATGCCGATTTGCAGCAGGTTACATCTGACTCAACAGTAAAAATTGGAAGGATGCACTTTAAATGAGCAAGGGGTTTGCGTGTTCGGGAAAAGCCTCCTTGAAGTGATACAGACAAAATGCCACCTACATAAGTAATGGACCACAGCCAGAATTTGGGCGGCTTTCTTACACTAATTACAGCCACTGATAAGCACGACCCCTACTTGAACACAAGTACAAACCTGAAGTGAAACCTGAATTCCCTGGAGTAACTATTCACTAACTGCAAGCACGAATTTTGTCAAGTCTGCGTCCTCAAAAAACTGCACAAATCCCAGCGAAACATTCAACAAAACCCAAACTCTTCAATCCGCTACCTCGGACCAAACTATTAGCAATAAAAATCCCACTTTTTGAAATGCCGACGGAAATTCAAAAGTTCACCCCTAAATGGATGCGGAACCGCCGAAACAACCCTTTCTCGCGTACAACACTGGTTTCTACAAAAGCTAGAGTCACGCACTCTATCAACCGAAAGATGTCGTATTCCTTCAAGTTTAACCCCTAAATTCAGGTCCTTGAAAACAAAATCCTTCACCAAATTTTCACCGCAGTCAAAAATTAAATTTATTCCTTTTTTCAACCCACTGTTTCTGGTTCCAATCAGATTTTTTTTTCTGTTCCTTTTTATTCCACTAAACTATCACTTGAAAAATCGTTTCCTTTTTTTCTAAATTATTTGTTAAAATTGTAATAAATCACTGCACCTCGCTTTGAGTGTAAATTATTTCAAATGCGAGTTTTTCCGAAATTCGATTTTGACTGCAAAACGAAAGGATCTCTCTGTATGGTTAAGGCCTATGTGTGTCCTGTTTTTTTTTTCTTGTTTAGCATGGCTTCTTAATGTGTGTGATGTGTAAGGAAATGTGAAACGTCGACGAAAGAAGGAGAAGCAGACGGACGAGGCAACGAGGAAAACGAAGAAAATTGTCTTCTTTTCGTTTTCATACATGCGAATGGGGCTTAGCACCGAAAGGGTAATAATAACTACACATATCGCCATTGTGATGGTGCTAGCATGTGTGTGCATTTTTGTGGGTGGTTGGGGTTATTTTTCGTGTTTATTTTTCGCCGTACTTTCGCTTCTCGATTGAGGGGGAATATGTGTGTCGAAAAAAGTCGAATTTTGTGAATGAATCTACCCCAATTTTGGACGTCAAGAGGGTCGTTCTCTCTTCAGGGATAGATAGTTTGTGTGCGAGGCGTTGGTATGGGTATGGATATGATTTGCAGGCTTACAACTCAAATCGCGGTTATATTCAATGCCCATGGCCATATGCAAAAGGCGGAGAACAGTAGCTGGCTCTGCATTCGGCTCTCTTGAGTGTCCGAGGAGCATAAAGTTTGAGCCAATCGGTTGGTGTAGTCTGTCTGTAGTGGATTTCCTTCGAAGTGCCTGTTCAAATTTCACTCACTTACATGTCAATGGGACTTGAGTGAAAGAGAAAAAATTCCCAACATACCCAACGAGCTGGCACTGGCAGTGGATTCTCTTAAGAAAGGAAATATTTCTTTCGAGTAATATTTCTTTCGAGGGTGGTTAAAAAGGAATTCTGTTAATTTACAGACGGGATATTAAGCCGTGTGGGGAGATTTACAAAATATCCTTTGAGGAACTTTTGCAAGTGCGTAAGGTAATTAAAGGCTCATCTTAGGCTTTGCTTCTTTTAATTCAGGCACACCTGACATTCACAACCGAACTAGCTGCAGAAATTGAATTCCAGTGCTAACTTCTTATGCTGCTGTCACTGTTACCTCACAAGCAAACTCACTGACCACTGCACCAAGGACAGTTCAATTTATTTTTTCCCCGTCGGAGGTATTTTGTATTTGGTTGCAGGAATCCAATAAGTACCTCTCAATGAGTAGCTACTCAGGGGTGGAAAAAAATCTGTTCAGTAAAAAATATCATAAGTCAAAAAGAAGTTGCCGATCCGGAATTGTGTTTTTTTAGAAATCTTCGCTGGAACTTTTTGCATAAATGTGCTTATTTTATCTCTTTGCTCATTTAAAGGGTGGGCCATGTAGTGGTTTCGTTTCGGTCAACGGTGGGCGCTACAGAGCCATGTTAACCGCTTTTTTTTTTTACTGAAATTGAAGACATGGACTTGGACGACCTCTGGTTCATGCAGGATGGCGCACCTTGCCACACAGCCCATGCTGTGTTTTGCGCCCCAATTTCCCGAGGCCAATCCAAGCAATCCGTGAGCTAGTGTACAGCCAAAAACCAAAAACCCTCAACAAGGTCTTGGAAAATTGGAGTGACAGAATGCGCTACTTGAACGACGTTGTGTTCCATAATTAATGGGAATGTTTGCTCTTACTAAAGACATAACACATGAAAAAAATTAAATTTTGTTCATTTCATTGCATTCTTAAAAGGAAACTTGTATTTTGCCCACCCTGTATATAACTAAATTAAATGTAGTATTTCCTCTTGATTTATCATAAAACTTAACGAATCTATATTTACTAAGAATCAACCACTTTAAATTTATTTTTAATAAAATATTTTATTTATGAAATCTCTTTTTAAAATACACTTTCTGGGACTTACTAATAATTATTTTAAACAATCACACTAAATATCTTGTGGGTCACAGTTCGGGAATTTTATATGGACGATTTCGCTATTGTCAGGGCGTATCGTATCGTATCGTATCGTATTAGTATCGCGATCTGTGTCTAACCTTCCGTAGCTTGAGTCTGGATTCTGGAATTGAAAACCAAGAAAAATCGATAAAGCTATAAGGAAAATTGAGCCTACCTTCGGATATTGAAATTTTTATTGAACGACGAACAAAGTTAATTTTTGTAAACAAAAACGTTGATTGGATAAAGGTGAAGAGGCTTATTATTGGGACAAACTTTAGGCAAGTTGTTATATAAATTGACGTGGAAAAAATCACCATCTCGTCGACTGAATTCGACTTTCATGGAGTGAATATTAAGAGGCTAAAAGAATTTTTTTTCTATTGCCCCACGGGCACTGTCAATACTGTGCCAAGAGAAACGAATAACACTAGATGCATTAAAAAAAACGTATTTAGTTTGCTTAAAAAAAAGAGAAAAAAACACTGTTCAGCAACATTCCAGTTAATGGTGTCTATCCTGAACATCCAGTCTTTAGCATCTGAAGGAAAACTATTCAATATTGACTAAGTATACGTCTACTCAGAGAAAAAATTGTCATTAATCACTATTTTTTGACTATTTTCATAGTCCGAATCGTGACCACTATTTCCATTAGTTAAAAGTAGTTACTTGTGACTATTATGGTAGGGAATTATTTTATTTCTCAAAATCAACTTTTCTATAGTCGATTTCGACTATAGTAATAGTTACATATACCTTTTACTTTAATAGTTGTTTTTAAATATGGACATAATAGTTATACAACTATTACAATAGCTATTTCCAACAACGCACATAGTAGTTAAATGACTATTACAATAGCTGTTTCTAACTATACAGTAGTAAAATTTGACTATATGAAGCGGTTGTTGCATAACTATAAAAATAGATACCTGTTACTATTTGACTATTAGATAAACCTTTAAATAGTTAGATAGTTTTAGCTATACAGAAATAAAATTGTCCTAAAAGGATAGTTGACAAATCAGTTTTATGAAAGTAGTATTCAACCATAATAAAATTTAATAAAATTGTTTACTACAGCTCAAAAAACGAGTTGAAATATACATTCTTTTTTGAGTGTAAATAAAATAATCCGTTTAAAAGTACGGATAAAGAATGACCATCTGAGCATCTAGTTCCAATTATGTAATATACTTACCTTAAAGTTTTTCACTGCGATTATAATATTAAAATATAATCAAACGATTTGGTTCCTAAAAAATGTCCAGAGCTTTACAAGGAAAATAATACAATATATTTTTTTTCAAATAATTTTATTTTATATTCCACAGGTATGAAGTTAAAAAATTATAATTATAAAATTATAATAATAATTATAAAATTATAATTCATAATGCAAATAAATGCTGTCATACATTAAAGGCTTAAGTTAAAAATATTTCAATCGGATTAATGTTTTATTAGATGAAGTGGTGGGGTATTTATCTGCTGTTGTTTCCTGATTATCTTCCGGGTGGGTACTCGTAGTTGTCACTAAATTCACAAATGAAAATTGCACTTCTTCATTTGAATTATAATACCAATTAAATATTTATATACTTGTAATCGATAACAGCGCGATCCAAACATTCACTGCACAATGATCGAATTTCAACTGAGACGTACTTGTTGCACTTACGTATGCAGGAGTTTCTAATTAAATTTCCGACTATTTGGTTGTGGTTGAACAACCAGAATTGTCATAATGGAACATTTGTTGACTATTTTTATAGTCATTAAATAAAGTGATTCCCTTTAAACTATTTTATTACTATTTCCAACTATTTTTTAACTATTCTTAATATATTTTAGTTCAAAAATAGTTGTTCGACAAATTTCATGGAGTTTTATTAAATGACTACGACAATAGTTACAAAAATAAAAAAATGTTTCTCTGAGTGTAATGTTCTCGTTTAAATAGCGAATGTGGCAACATAACGGCAGACAATGGGCCAACTGAAATTAACACGAATTCTTACACAAAAAGAAAACGTTTTAATTGGAATCTATTCAAATTGGAAATTGCCATTGAAAAGATGTCATCGAATAGCGCAACCATTTTTCTTTTTCGGACGCCATCTGCCGGCGGTTATGGAAATTACCTCATATATTTAATCGAGTTTGAAGCCACATGCGATCTTGATTAGCATGTACACGAACCAAGTGAATTTGGATACACCAACCAGATTAGCAACGACTTGTTTTTGGGTAGCGACATCTGTTGGGATTTTCGTCCTTGACAAGCGTCTTCTTTGGCGGTTACTTTTTAAGCTCAATCAGTTTCATTATTTCATTTCGAAAGTATGTGAAAGTTGCTTGATTTTTGCGAAACAATTCTGAGAGAGGCACTGCCAACACACAAAGAATTACAAAACTTGGTTTGAATACAAAATGGACAATTTTTTGAAATTGCCAACACACACAACTAATCAAAACCTTCGGTTTGAATGCCAAATGGACTAGTTTTCAGTTTAAGTTGACGCAGTTTTGTGAGCTTTCGAATTTTACATGAGACCAAATTATTGAAAGTCAATTCCAATGGAAAATGGGTTGTCGGAGAGGTTCACTTTCGTTTCAGATTGATTGCCTTGGGACAGACAATGACACTCGAACACAATTTTTTAAGTAAATTGAACATCTAAATGCTTTCTTAAATTTATCCGTTGGAGGAAGAAAAGCTGTCGCTTCGAAGACGACACACGCGATATGACAGCACTTACGCAACAGTTTCGAAAGGACAAAATTAACGTGATAAAAACAATACAAGCTAACGGGACGAATGGTAAAAAACCACTGGCTATGGTGGTGCCCATTGCGTTGCGGCCGATCATTCGTGTATTTTGCAACAAATATTGTTTGAATCGATTATTTTCTAGTTAAATAAAAAATGGCTCCAAAGGAGCACCACAACCTACGATAGTTGTTTGAGCAACGATTTTCTACCTCAAACCTTTCTATGTGTTTCTCCCAAACCAACCACCTATACTATCTATCCAGACAAGACGTAATCGGACCCAATTCTCCAGCCATAAACTTTGATCTGCTTCGAAACGCAAGACTCTTTCCTCAATTACTATCAGACGATATACCTACTTAAATAACGAAAAGCAGAAGACAATGCGCAGCGTATTCCTTGCCATTGTTTAGTTCGTTGGAAATCCAATCCCACTATGGCCTGCCACAAGGAGTTCTGTTCCTTAGAACATGTCGGCGGTATACACAAAGTCCTCATTACGAGAAAATAACTGAATTATAGATCACAAGAACACCTATACCTACACTAGGTACCTATATACAACGAGAAATGGAAAAGAAAGGACCTCCACCCTGGCACACAACCTCCATTATATCCTTTATACCTACTCATTATTTTATTATAAGTACCAAAAAGAAGAAGATGCAGAAGGGTAGACGACACTCATACCAATAGATAACCGACCCCATCTCGACTATCGTTCTTAAAAAAAAAAAAATAAAAAATAACAAAACTCAACCAAGCCACGAAGGATATACAAGAACAACTGTAACGATGCACAAAAAAGAGGGAATCTAAAAAAAATCATCCTTATCTCTTGGCTAAGAGATAGGTTACCGCCAACCAACCCAAACGAGGATAGCAATGCCAACCAACGGTTCCACGCGCTGTAAAACTACCAGCGCAAGGAAAAGAACAAGAAGAAAACGAAGAATCAAATGTACAAACACCAAAAAAGATCCACATAGTAGTACAGCTGTTGCTATCGATATACACATAGCTACGGATCTTTATTTTACCAACCAAACATCTTCAACCCACACAAGGACACCGCACCAGAGTTCTCGTTCTGGGGTGAAATTTTCCAAAAAAAAAAAACAGTCGAAAATTTCCAAAAGAAGACAACACCATAAAAATATACCAGCCATCAACACCCCAAGCAGCCCACACAGCGATAAGATATAGAGTACAAAAAAGGACGAAAATAATTCGCAACCCGTATAACAACAACAACAACAAAGGCGCAAGGAATCCAACCAACTTAAAGACGAGAAAAGAAGAAAGCAAGGAAAAGAAACTGACAGCAGCGCAATGCTGTAGACTAAGATGGAAAAAGGATCCCACAAACAGGCAGCAGCAGCGCCAGCAACATCCAACATCTATAATACATCTTGAGTGTAAAAAATGAGAAGGGCTGTAATATAAGAATGGGCGGAGCTAGGACTCGGAGGGAATTTTTTTTCCCATATTCCTTTCGTTTCGTAAGTTAAGTAAATGCGAGGAGCGATGATGCATCTGAATGTGTGCGACTGTGTGCGTGTGTGTGTGTATGATTTCAGTACTAGAGAACAGGATGTATGCTGGGATAGATACTCGAGGCTGTGTGTGTGTATATACAAAAGGAGACCCTGAATCCGCAGAACTAATCCAACCGAGCGAGGGTGGAAAATCCTTTTTTTTCGTTTCTTTTTCTTTTTTTTCTCCACCATAACCGTGAGGATGATGATGGCGGTTGGCGAGCTATTTTTTTTCTCCCTCAAAAACCAGCTCCTATTTGAAGATTTTGGGACCAGCCCTGTAGGGAGTGAGTACAGTGCTACTGTCAACCATCCGCCACCGAGTTGTGGTAATTACATATTAGGTACATCCATTCAAAGGAATTAAAAGTTTTTTTTTTGTTTTTTTTTCCACTGCTGAATAATTCCACACCCATAGAAGGCATCCTTCACGGCACACAGTTAATTAAAAATCATAAAAGTACAGTACGAGAGGATTAGGTTGAGAGTCACTCATATGGGACGCCTTTGGCAGTGGTCATTACATGTTACCCGCTCAGCATAATACATGTCATCGGTAAATGTTGGATGGTAACAGCACTGCAAGGACAAATTTTTAGTATAAAAGACGAGATCTATCTGCCGCAACCATATGCGTTGGGTTGTTGCAGTTAACGCAACGTACTTCCACAACTTGGGTAAAGTTATTCAACTAAAAAGAGATGAGGAGTCGATTGCGAGGGAGCACAAGTAAAAAGCCGACTAGAAAACGTACGGAAACCGCCTTGACTGAGCCGGGAATGAATCTGGGTTGGTTGGGTGTGTTTATGTATTCTCTGGAAACAAACTTAATTTAAAATAAATAAAAAATAAAATTGCCTACAGTGGTGCATTGAAAAACCCGCGATAACAGTCGCAAACGGTTTTGAAACAACTAGCTAATACAGGGTGCTGCCAGAAAACTTGCTGATTTTCAAAGGAAACAAAACCAAAAGTAGTGGACATAGGTACTGTTACAAAACTTTTCTATTCTTGTTACACACGATCTGAATTTTTCATTACAAGGTTTTAAAGATGATATCGGACAAGTGATATGGCCTCCGTTTTCGATACACTAAGATACCCGATTTTCGAAGTTCCTCTGAACTCTTTGAAGCATATCGATGGGTATGTTCGCTATTGCTTCACGAATGTTGTCCTTCAGATGATTTTATATTCGAGGCCGATCGGTGTAAACGATAGAACCCCATAAAAAAAATCGCACGGAGCCAAATCGGGTGAGCGCGCCGGCCACGTAAGGTCGCCCCTCAAGGAGATTAGACGATCGGGGAAATGTTCCCTCAAAAGATCCATCGATGCTCGTGCTGTGTGGGCCGCGACTCCATCTTGTTGAAACCACACATCACCAAGGTCCAGTTCATCGAGTTTTGGGATGAAAAATTCTTCAATCAACGCGACCTCCGGGATGGATGTTCAAGCGGGTACGGAAAGCACGTTTAGTGGAAATTATGGAACGACCGTTGGAAAAGTAAGCCTCGCAGGCAAATGCGCGTTGCTCTTTCGTCCAATGCATGATGTCGACTGATTGCAGCGTAGATGAAACTTCAGGAAGTCCCCTAAAAAATTAGATATTCTCCACCCACATCCGACCACTATAATATAATAGGCGACTGAACTGATAATGTTAGAGTAACTCACACTTGAACTATGAAGAGGTCCCTTTGTCATGGACCATGGACTTGTTTTGAACTAAAGCACACGGAGACGAGAAATTATCACTGACTACTGAGCTCGTGAGCAATTTAATGACAGACGGTTTACTGGAGGTCGGAGCTAAATTCAATTCATTCCAAAAATTCCTGAAATTAAGCAAATGTCAAAAATGACTGATGCTGTTCCAATCATTTATACAACCCGTTTGTTTGTTTGCCAACTGTGGTCTGTTTGGACTGGACTTATCCTTAGGGAACCAATTTCCGAAAGTTGATGTTTGTTTTCGAAAAGTAGATTCCTATTGCTTTCATTAATGATCTGTGGACACGATTTTCGGTGCACTCCCTCGCTCCGTTGCCGACAAAATGGATTCAGCGAAGCTAGCTCTCCCATCTTTGAAGCTCGTCGAAATCAGGTACCTCCAGAGCCAAACGTTGTCGACTTGGCTCGTCTCTTGAAGGAGGATAACAGCTTAACACAGCGCAGACAAGTTTCATTGTTTGAAGACAGACCACGAATTTGCTCGACAATTGGACAGAGATATTTGACGACTAAGCAAATCGGTTTCACAGTTTACAAGGTCAATGCTGTAATTTTGCACTGACAATCACAGTTTAGAAAAAGACATGACCAAATCTAGATGGTCGCCTTTTAGACGGCTAGTGACATTAATCAACAGTGTAAAATTTCCATTATGGACTGTACATGAAACCCACTAGCCTCCCGCAATAGGGTAAAGGCACTAGTATCCGGACAGTTAACACATTTGTTAACTTTGACTTCCAACAGTTTTGTCACTATTAAAGATACCGCAAAAAGTTAAAATGTTTGTAAAAGTGACGATATTGACTAATAATAATACATTAGCATTTTTTTTAAATGTTACGTTCTGAATATTAACAAAAAATAAATCCAAAAAAGTTCGATTTTCACTAGTATCCGGACAGTAGAATTTAGTTTCCGGACACTTTTTTGTTAGTATCCGGACACAAAAGTTTTATATGAAGTTTAAGGCTTTTTTGTCTTTATTTAATTAAACGCTTTTATTTTGTTTTATAAATATAGGTACTTTAATTCATTATATATTTAACTTCATACATTTACTAAAAACTAAAACAAAGGTATTTAAAATACCTGCAAAATTCACATCACATAATTCAAATTCAAAAACAAAAGTTTGAAAAAATAACAAATATAAATACATATATACATAAACAAAAATTAAAAAAATCACATATAGTCTATTCAGTTCTTTGCTTGGTAGTTATGCATATAAAGCACTAATTATATCAAAATACCGTGGAAAAAGAAAAAAGATTATAGAAGTAACATAATTATGGAAACAAAAATAGTAATTCAGTTCAACATTCTAAATAAAAGAAAAATAAGTTAATAATTAATGAAAAAAATAATATCAAAATAAATAGTAATTCAATTCATAATAGTATTTTATGTTTGGTATAAAAATATGTAGTTAATAATAGAGAAATAAACTAATAAATATACATATATCTAAAATTAATTCTTCTTAGATGTAATGTTACCTAATGCTAGTAATAACAGCTGCAATAGTGACATACAAAATCTTTTTTAGATGCTAGCTCATAGTCCAAGTGTGCCATTGAAGTGCAACTAAGATGAAACCATCTAACGCAAGAATCGCAGCCAATATTTTTTAAGTTGTCGTCTTCAACGTCGCTTTGGAGTTCGTCAAAACATTCTTGGCATTCCTGTTTCTTTTTCATATATTTTCTTTGGTCTGCTGTACGTTTTTTAGTTTCTTTTCTTGCCAATCGTATCCAGACAGTCTGTCTGGATACTGAAAATGCTCTTCAATTTTAGTTTTAGTATCCGGACACTAAGAATTAGGCCAAAAAAATAATTTTTTTGTATATTTTTGTTTTAATTATGAAAGTGCGTTCTATTTAAAGGAAAACAAAGTATTTTCCAGAAGAATAAGTTAAGAAATACTCTTTGAATAACTTACTTTTTGCAAATGCTCGCACTATTTTTTTTGTATGCAAAATGACAACACAACCACACTCTCGGAGCTCAGCCACAACACTGCAGCTTATCTCTTACATTATGCAGATGATTGATTTGAAACTTTGCATGTATATGAGTGACACAAAAAGGATTGTATTATTGTTGATATTTGAGACTACATTATGTGTGATGTACCTATTTTTCTCAGATAAACAACATAGTGTCCGGACACTAACACCGTCCGGATACTAGTGCCTCTACCCTATAAACTTATGTCAAATCAAGCAGATGACAAAAAACCCCACTAAATTCGTTTCCAACTGGTAATGTAATTCCCAAACCCACCCTCTCGAGCAATTCAATTAGAAATCCCGAAAAATTCGTCAAAGAGCAAAAGGAACACAATGAAACTGAAGACGAGGGCAAACCGATGTAAACCCCACACGCCCGATGTTCCAAAAACTAATTTCAATTGTGTTCGCCATATTTCTTCAAAAATCTTCCCACTGCCACTCTACGCCTTTGTGTACACCATCCTGCCGGAGAATAATGTAAAAAAAAGAACCCATAAAAAACTATAATACTTGCAGCCATTTTTGAAATACTTTCCACCCCCATTTTGAGCCGGGAAAAAAAGAAGAAGAAGAGTAAAACCGAAAACAACAGAATCAGAGAAAACCCTCAACTTCTTCCGAAAATTCATTATTTTCCATTCCTGTATGGGATGGCTGCTGCTTCACGTAAAAGAATCGTCGACGTAGCAGGAGGAATGAACCCTTTTGCGGCACTATTCGCACACCCCCTCCCAGTGTAAGTGTATACTCGCAAGCATCCAGTTCATAACTACCCTTAGCAGCGCACCGCAGCCCTGCCGTTGTACAGCGACAAAAAACGTCCCAAATAATGAAACTTAAATTCAGGGAAAAAAACCTACCACCCCCTCGAAACCATGGCAGCCATGTTTCATCTAAGAGAAGCCTTCATTTTGCCTTAGAAAATGTTCTCCTCACATTTTCTTCGTTCACATTTTTGGGTTGAATTTTTTGCGACGTAGATGTAGTTTTTTTTCTGTTTTGCTAGGTGGATTTTGCGAATTTTGCTAAAGGACCAAGTGCAAGAGATTGAGGTATGTATGTATTAGTCGTACCCAGGTATCTGTATATGTATATATATGACAAAGCGTGGAAGGGCGGCGGTGAAAATGGTGTGCGCTCTGCCGGGAAATAATAAGTTTTCTTCACATCTTGCGGAACTTGTTTTGCTTATTTTTGGCAAATTTTTCGCCACGTAGGTATACATGGATATATAAATATATTCAGAAACAGTGTCCCTTCGCATGTGTACTCGCGTAAAAGTTTCAAAAGAAACCAGGCATGACTTTTGAAGCATGAGCATAATTTTCCACTTACCGAATGATACCTATCCCGAACTGGCTGGGTAAACAGCAGCAGCATTTCATTTCCTTGGGCGGATATTTTCTGAAAGGAAACCGAGGAAATTATAAGTAAGTTTATGTGAAGGTAAGAGTTGAGAAAATAAATTAGCAGAGTGAAAGGCGAAATCGATAAAAGTATGCTACACCAGGCTATGCGGTTGCCTGATTAGCCTCGGCTAGATGTTAATCAAAAGAGACACCCTGAGTGTGGCTGATTCTTTGGGATTTTGGCCATAATTTCAAATATACCGAAGTGCAAAAGTGGATGGCCAATTTCTGTTTAAGTTGGCCAGATCATAAGTAGAATATTCTGCATAAAATATGTGAAAAGGAGTCATTCCTGAAGACGAGATACGACTACCAAAGAGGCGGCGGCTGCCTTGATATTGTAGCACTTTCCACGCAAATGACAAGTGTTTTTTTTTTGAGGGTTTCTTTTTCGAAATGGCACCAATCTAACGGCTGACGGGAGATTAGTCTTTCATTTTAAATCCCTGCGTTTCTACAAACAAACACAAAAACCTGTCATAAGCGCAACTGTAGTAAAATTGTGTAAAATCGAATACTTCCACTGTACAAGGATAAAGGAGCGAATTCAATCGTTTTATTTTAATAGGATTTTCGAGCATCTAGAAATTGAATGAGACTTAATCCAGCTTACGTCAAAAGCTTACGATCACAGTAAAATCGTATACTTCCTCTGCACAAGGACAAGAAAACGCAGTCAATTATTTATGTAAACTTAAGCAGACTTTTTATTATATAAAAAAATAGCTTAAGCCCCAATAATCCCCGGTTAAGAAAAAGTGGACCCACAGTAGAACCCTTCGGGATACCAATACTTATCGGATTAGATAAGGCACTATATTCAAAGCCTATTTCCCAATTCATGTGTGGGTATATAGGCCGACGAACAGTATACATTGAGTGCTCGCAAAGAGCTCTAAGAAGACTAAACTTCAAACTTCAAGCTGGTGTTTTTTTTTTTTTCTAATCAACACTAGTGGACGCTGACCTTAACAAACCTGCTACGTATAAATAAGAGAGAAATAAGGGAGACCTGGTTGCAAACCGCCAGCGAAAGAACGAAATAATGTGCAAGATTACCAAATTGGAATATGGAAATGTAAAGGACGAAGCGAGACCATATTTTTCTCAAAGGACTTTGAGGGTTGGAAGTCTTTTCGCATTGAAATTTATAGCATCCTTAAGATTCCCTAGTCGACAATTGACACTTGTTTAAATACAGTTATCAAATAAACTCAATTTCAATGTTAAATGAAAGAAAAGACTAAAAAGGAAACCCCCTGCATATTGAACAAATTGCACGCTTCGCAATAGCCAACATGGAAGGTATGACTTTTATGTGTAAAGCTCCTTCCGCACCTTCACTCAAGGCACATATCCACACCCCGGTATGTGGGTGTTTGATCTGGGTGACTAATTTCATCTCGTGTGCAAAAAAAAAAAAAACAGGAACCCCGCTAACAAAAGACAAAACTCCTTCAAAATATCTCAAGAAGAAAATAAAATCAATTTTGCTTTCTACGGCGTACAAGGATACAGAAAATAAAATTAGACAATCTCTTTCCTGGGTGGTTTTTGTCGTTTCAAAACGAAACCCTCCAAATCCTCGTGAGTGTGTGTTTGTATGCAGCCTTTCTTCAGACGCCCACCCGCTCGAAACTCAATCAAAACCAAACGGGGGGTTCTCTGCCAAGCAAAACCAAAAAGGGTAAGAGGCTCAAAGTAAGACGAACAAAAATAAGAACTTCTATAGGTGGGTATAGTGCTTTTTACTAAACGAATTTGCTGTATGATTTGTTGGTGTTGTGCGATGAAAAAAGGAAGACAAGCGTTTTTCGTACGTGCTGCCTGTTTACGTATTCCAAGAGTCATCCTTCTGGATGCTCTGCTGGTGTCGTTCGGTTTGCACCCTTTTTTTTCGCGAACGAATTGAATGTGCCATCCAGTCAACAGTCGTTGTAACCACTTCTTAGGACAGGGATAGAAACCAGGTATAAGTCGGCGTACACAACAGTCCTGAATCCGGATATATATAAAACAAATGTATCTACACATGTGCGGGGATATTCTATGTCGTATTCGAAGGTATTTTGGAAAATGCTTGTCTTTTAGATTTTTTTTTCCTGTCCCCCCTACTCAACAAGATCCGCAGGATATAAGGGTTAGAAAATATACGTGCATTTGCAAAAACATTTCATCCAGGAAAGAACTTGAAGAAGGCACCAAAGACTAAGTGCAAAATCTAAAGGGATATTTGTGTACCTGTGCGGGAGAAGGGCGGGCAAAAAATTGCATAAATTAAATAAACCACTTCCAACACGAGGATGCCATCAGAGCGGCTGGTATGCTCGGGCCTTGGGAGATGTGCTTTAATTAAGGGAGTGAAGCTCGTCTCGCTTTTTTGTGTGCGCAAATATGCGTAGGCAGGTTTGCCAAATTGAATTCTATTCTTTTTGGGAAATTTTTTAATTAATTTAATTAATTTTATCCATCATTTGATATATAGACGGGCGGAGAAACAGACCGCCATTCAAATCTGGTTAATGGATATAAAGGAAGTATACGGATGCGCAAAGTAGATATAGACACACTGTGGTTTGGCTTAGAGATTTATTCATTTTTTTTTTGGCAAGAGTTTGATGGAGATCTATGGGAATTTCTTTTGTATCCTCCAAGGTTGGGCGTATGGGTAATTAATCATGGAATTTGATATGTTATGCTCATCAGTTAGAGAGTGCGAGTGATGTAAGGAAACTCATCTATCAAATTTGGGACAGGAATGCCGGTTGCTATAGGAATTAGAACGTCTTGTGACTGACGCTTCGAAATCTGTGTTATACCTATGACGAGTGTGTCTTCCTGCGAAATACGGGTGAACAACATTTGGAGGTGGATCGACGCTGTTTCGACGGACTTATGTTGGCAAAGAAGTCGGCAAAGAAGTTCAAAGCTGCAACAATGGTTTAAACTAAAACTATGGATAAGGTTTCAAGAAAGAACCTCTAAGTGAGGTCTATATAGCGAAGAAGATCGAGTTTGAGGCACGAAGTGCTGCAGCGGGAGGTTGGTAATTCGTAAGAGCCATAAGGGGGCTACTACCAAAGTAGAAGAGACCAATACAAATCCTCTGGGCACGCATTTTAGGCACCACTGTCACTGTGGTTTCTGCAACCTCCTTCTATGTCTGTGCTATACACAAAGAAGATATTGACGAACAATCATTTGTCAGATATCTGGCATATGGTCACAATGTAAAGCAGCCTCTGCAACTTATTTATTACGAAGATAAGATAAGAAAGAGCTTTGTAAAAGAAGTTTGAAACGAAAGAACTATCATCAGTATAGGAACAGGCTTTTTTCAGAATCCTACATCTGTATATATGGCGAAAACTTTTTTTTGGTTTGGGTTCTCGAGAAAAAAGCACTTTTTACAAATTTGTCGCAGCTCTTAGAAAATAGTTTTGGATTTTTTTTTGTATATAGATAGATAGATGAAAGACGAACTGTGCCTAAATTAATTTATCTCAAATAAAAGAGAGTGACATGAGTTACTTCGCCTATAACTCAAGAACGCCTGGACCGATTTCGCGCCAATTCGGACTGTTCTCCGGCCAAACAAAAAGAATACCCAAGTAAATTCTCGAAAAAAAACATTATGAAGAAAATTAATTTTTCCATACATTTTGTATTGAGCGATTTTAAGACGCCATCTTCATAATAGATAGACATGTTAACGTTACGTTGTGACAATTTTTATTTGAGAATTTATTATGTTTTTGCACCAAATTTGTGTGACAATTGTTTTTGTCCCAAATTAAAAACGAACATGATTTCAAATGCTGGTTCCGGTATTTCCAGTAGGATGGCGATGTGTGTGCATCAACTTTTGACAGCTGATTCATCTCCACAGTCTTTCCGTCGCATACTATTGTGCAGTGCAAATGTGCGCTGCGATTTATTAGGGTTTTTTTTCAAGTTTTATCAAATTTTTATCAGCTTACGACAGTTATTGTAATTCAATGTAATTTAATAATTTAATATATTGTTTTGAAACGATTTTTTTTTATAAAAATTACCAGGGAAAAGTGATTTCATAGAGGTGAGTTCAGTTTGATGAAGTGCACATTGTGAATGGATTCTTTAGATTTTCTTCGATAAAAAAAATATTAATCATTGGTCTTGTATCTTTGTTAAGGTTGTTCTTTGCATTTACGTATTTTCTTTCGTTTTTTGACGTTTTCTCATGGGTTTTTTGTCTTTTCAAAGCGTTTTTTCCCGCGTTTTTCGAAGAGTTTTTTTTCTCGCGTTTTTTTTTTGACGCGCATTTCACGCGTTTTTTCTCGTTTTTTTTTTGCGTTTTTCGAAGCGTTTTTTCTTGCGTTTTTTGATGCATTTTTGGAAGCGTTTTTTTCTCGCGTTTTTCTTACGTTTTTTCTAGCGTTTTTTCTTGCGTTTTTTTTCGCGTTTTTTTCTCGGGTTTTTTCACACGTTTTTTTATTCTTTAAGGGATGAAAAGCTTACACAAATCTTGACACAAACTTAAAAAATTTTCATAACGCTGAAACCAATCTCGAGTTGATAGAGCTTTTCAAAATGTGCTCAAAGTTATTGGGAAGTTTTGCAAAAAAGTTTAGAAAATATATATTTAAATATTATGTCGATGGATATTTGCGGAAAAAGTTTACAAACTCGATTGCAAATCAGAACTTGTGAACATAGGTGTATTTATAGGCTCGATTAAGATTTATCGATTGTAATAAGTCCGCATAAATGATTATATTAGGAGGTGTATGCCCTTGGTCAAAGTTTTAGGTTAGCCTATAGGTACCTTATAATCAAAGGGACTGAAACTGAGCTGGTAAAATGCCAACTTCAACTACCGACTAAATGGAAGGTTCGTGAAAGATATGTCCTAATTAACCCACCAAGTCCTCCGTGCGTTTGTAGCCTCATAGACGGGGTTATCCTTTGAGTATGGATTCTTTACCCAAGCGTGTCACTCTATCTAAGGCTTTCCATTTGACACCGAGTTGTAGTTCGAAATTAATTCTTAAAGTGCCTATTCTTTTTGGGCAAATGCTTTGGGAGGCAGTCGCTTTTGTTTGTCATTTCGCAGCATTTAATTTGCAGCTCCTTTCAAACTTAATCCCTTGCAAGAACTCTTTCGTTCTGTAGATCTAGTTAGATGCAAATCCAGCGGGTCCATCCCCCGTCCTCTTCGAAGATTGCAGCCCGCTCCTGCCGCGGAATAAAACAAAAATAGCAACCCAAATCCATCTTCAAGAAAGTAAGCAGTATAAAGACGAAGAAAAAAGCGCCAAAAACCGCGTGCGTGTGCGCGAAAATTTTTCAATAGTCACCACCTCCAAAAATAAATTCCATTTCCAGCAGCAGCCGGAGGAGCAGCAGCACGCCATCAGAAAAAGGACTCACAGAAAGCTGGCGAATCCAAGAAAAAAAATAAAAGAACACACTCTGTGGATATACAGTGAATATCGTTGTGAAAGCAAAGGAACCCTCAATATACCCACACTCCCGCACACACAAGGATTCGTTTCTTTGGGATTTCCACGAAGGTTATTGTTTTCGTTTTCTTTTTCTCGGCACGCCAATGTCTTTGCACAAGCATGTGGATCTGTGGATCATATAATACGTACGTATACGAATACGAGCACAATTCAGTAATGCTTCTTTGTTTCTTTTTTGTTGTTTTTGTTCTAACAGCGTACGTAGTATTCTCCTTGGGGAGCTCTGCGGATGAAAATTTAAAATCGTGTGTGTGCGCGCCCCCAATCTTGACACGGTGTAATGGGGTGCAAATGGTGGAAGTGAGTGCGCGCACAGAGGCGACACCAGCACCACAGCGAAGAGAAAGGCGCGCACAC
Organism: Cheilosia impressa; assembly: GCA_948293265.1. Taxonomy (NCBI): domain Eukaryota; kingdom Metazoa; phylum Arthropoda; class Insecta; order Diptera; family Syrphidae; genus Cheilosia; species Cheilosia impressa. The sequence continues at coordinate 6,418,832 of OX411885.1, read as the reverse complement.
CAACCGACGAAACGCCAAGAAAAAGAAATCCACTCTGGTACACATGGAAAAATGTGAGCTGGAGTATAAAAAGAAGTACTGCTGCGAAGAAACGAAGAAAAACTCGTCCACGGAGGACGGAGGGAGAGAGAGAAAAATAAGGAAAAGCTACCATTAGGCAACCAACCAACCAACCGCATACAGCGGTGCACGCTGTACCAACGCCAATCAAATGTCTACAAGGACCCACATAGGTAGCTACCTCCAGCAAAGAAGACGCGCGATTTTTCCACCACCTACACTTGGCTATGCTTTTCACTTCTTTTCCTTTCGTTTGCTTCCCTTTCTTTTTGGTTTTCTTTCCGTTTCTTTTCTTTTCATTTGCATCGTGCTAACGGAGTGAAGGAATCCTTCGATGGAGAAGAAGAAGCTACGGTTTATTGATTCATCGCTGGCTGGATAGAGATATATTTCCCACGCTGGCTGTATGCCCTCGGTATCCTTGTTATCTATTTCTCAACCCTTTACCGAATGTCCAGTATCACTCGCAACAGAAAAACGGGGTTGTTTGGTAATTCTTATTCTTCGCAGAGGTCAAGCTCACGGGAGACTGCCGGCGGTCGTGCACAGAAGGGGTTGCGATGTACAAACTGTCTTCGCTGCGCTTACACTGACCACTGGTCAGTGCCGGACTTTTAATGAAATATTCTTATTCTTACGCAGCAACCCTGTTGAATGAAACAAGACAATAGACGACAACTTTACAAAACTGGTTTAATGAGGATTTGTTGCCTTTGTCAAGGAATGCATAATGCGCTCGCCTTTTGTATTCCATTTGCTTGGTCAGTTCGGAAGGTATGCCCGGTAGCAACACCAATGTCCTGGGAAAGTAAACCTGATTTTGTTTTTTTTTTTATTTTTTCCACTGTAACCGTCGCTTTTTGAAGCCAAACTGGATACGGGATCGGTCAGTTTGGAAATTTAAAAACTTTTCTCAAACAAAATCGCCAAAAAAGTGCATAATTTTCAACCCCCGGTCAAGGAAACTGGTTTTCGATAGAATTTTCTATCAAATAGATATAAAAAAATGTTAATCCATTTTTTTTTTAAAACAAATTGCAGATGTTTTTGCTGCGAAATTGCCATTTCCATCCCCTATTTGAGTTACCGGCGGATATTTGTTACCCAAGCCGGACCTTTCTATTTTTTTTTTTTTTTTTAATAAAATTTCCGAAATGGGGTAAAATTTTGAAATTGTGTCAAATTATTGTCGGACAGTGCTTTGACAGAGAGTGGACAACAACTGAAGTGTGATTGTTGATGAAACTTGTTCTGCACATAGCCAGGTGAGCACAGCGCATAGAAGTGGCCAGCTGGACTTTTGACGATGAAAATGGGTTCAGAGCTGCCCATACTTTTTGTATTTGTGAAATGAGATTGGTTCTCAATATTATCAACAGCATTTACAGATTTAAGTGAGATTTAGGAGCTTAACTCGACAACTGACTGACTTGCAGAAGACGTACAAGTAAAAAATTAAATCCGACGTTAGATTCACAACAGTCTCAAATGGAATGGAATTCCAAACTGATGACAAGATGCGGAAGGCGGCTTCAGTGATTTTTCTGTTTGAGTCCGTTCCGCAATCAGACAAGGTCTAGCGTAAAACGCTAGTGAAGCGGCCTGTGGGCATCATTTTCGGCGTTTTCCATTTTATACTTAGACCGATTGACTCGCCCCTCGTCAGGTATACTTTCGGATACATCATCAGCAGAACTTTGCTCTTCAAGAGATTCGAGTAGAAAGAGGAGGTTCCCTTTTACTTGAAACGCCAGTGTCTAAACTTGAAGCCTGCAGCTTGAATAAAATTTTAAATCGAATGACGGGCCAATCGCGTTCACATTTTGTTTCTTAACATAGAAACAGACGTTTGTACCCTTGAAATATTAGTTAATTTAGTAAGTTACTTATTTAATTTTTTTCTTAAAAATCTATTTTAAACATGTACATAAAAAATTAAAATATCAATGGTAAAAGGAAAATAGATTAGAAAAATGAGACATTCTGTATTTTACAAATTGAATAATATGAAAAAGTGATGAATTCCAGTTCTTTTTTTTCTATTCTGTCACCTTTTTAAGATTTAGCTTTCTTATAGAACACACCGCTTTGCTCTAACTTGGGACAACATTTTGCGATAGATGAAGGCAAAGAAAACCAACGCAACAAAAGTAAATATACAAAAAGCGTTTCAACATTGAAAATCCTTACAGAAAAAATATGTACGTGTATGAATTCTTCTCCAAAGAGCTTGCATTATATGCTCTCGGGAATTTGGATAATGTTCGCCAAAAAGCTTACGTTAATCAGTAAATTAAGTAAAGACTGGAGTTCTTCCATACCTAGTTAAACATATATCGCCTGGGATTCTCAGATGAACTCGCGGGCTAACGAAATCTTTCTAAGACAAAATCAAAGCGAACGAAATGGGAAACGCCTTTTTGTTAGAAAATTATTTCAATTTGAAGTCAAACCAGAAAAACCTAAGCATTTAATCTTTGCTTCCTCAAAACATTCGCATTTTATTCTTCCGCAAGGGTTTGACGAACCACAGTTGACACAAACACGAATCGTCGTTCCTCAGAACGATCGCATTTAATTCTTCCGAAAGGGTTTGGCAAAGCACAATTGACACAAACACGAATCGCCTGGGATTTTCAGATGAACTCGCGGGCGAACGAAATATTCCCCCAAGAAAATCAAAGCAAACGAAATTGGAATCGGCTTCTTGCGATTAAAAAACTGGTTCGTTTTAAAATTAAACAAGAAAAAACAACGTCAGGAAATGGCATATTTAACCGGGTCTCCGGAGAGCGTCGTAATTTTAATCTGATTTTTGAAGCCAAATGGGCTTGGGAACGAAATTCGTGGGGACGTTCTCGTTATTAGTAAGTCCGATGACAGCTGGCTGACTCGATGTGCCCCAGTTCCGTCACATGAACAGCTGACGTTTATGGTGGGTGGCCGATGAATCCAGTCAGTAGTTTTTAAGTTCAGGGTAGGTATATCTTGTCCAGACCAATCTTCGACTTCGTAGATTTAAGCGTCAAAATTCAGCTTTGCGCCTATATCATCATGAAACCAATCAAACATGTAAAAAAAGAAAAACTACAACTTATTTGCAATGATTTCCTTATAGCCGCTTTGGGATTACGAACTTTCACTTATATCTCGCCTGATACACACAAATAACCTGCGTCTTCAACTTTAAATTCATCAATATTTAAAAGACACTCACCCCCGCTGAACTTTCATCTCCTAAGGAGCATTTTTCATTTTCCATTTGCTCATATCCTTTCGCCGTGTCGCCTAGTGTGTTATTCCCCCGACCGCCCTTCCGGCATCACTCGACATTAAGATAAAAAGAAAAGGGATATATAATCCTTCAGCCAAGCCCATTTTATATTACAACACTTTTAGACGGGTCCCATTTCGGCACACACGTGTGCACTCATATAGTATTCACAATCACACATACACAAACAGAAGAACTACATTATTTAAGTTTACAATTCCATGTAATAAACGAATGAAAACTTTTTAATGAGCAAAAGAGGGTGAAAAATAAGAAATGCATATATTAGGCGTATATACATATGTGCACATCGTACGGTAAATTGTATACCCACACAGGGTGTTTCAGCGCGAAGCCATAAAAACTGCAAAGAGGGATGATTCCCTTTGCAAAGGATTTTTTTACACTTTTACTACAAATTTGGTCCACTTGCTGGATGAATCCTTTGCAAATAGTGGTACATATAACGGGGTATAGTGCGTTACGTATTTTTATTTGGGACATGTGTTACCAGTCACCAGTGATATATCGTTGGTAATGACTAGGACTCATGCTCGTTGAAAAAAAAAAAAACAAAAATAAAAAATTCAATAAACTCACAAATGTAAAACGAAAACCACCTCCAAGGTTCTGCAACTGCCTTTTGTCGTCCACCGAGAGTTTGACGGAAGCAAGTCCACGTCATATGTGAAAAAACACACTAACCTAAATAAAAATAACCTCTCCAGCAAATTATCGCTGGAATTTCTACTGCTTTGTAGAAATAACGTCCTTGTGTTGAATACATTTGCACATTTCCACGACAACCTAGTCGTGCTTGGTTCGAACCCAGCAGGTGATTGATTGTTTCTAAAAAAACAAATAAATGCAACATTCAGCGGAGTCATGTGGAATTTTTTTTTCAACGCGCCCACAATACACAACCTTGCTTTTTGTCCTTCTAGCTCGTCTCTCAATGGACCATATTATGCCCTGTTGCAATATGCAAAAAAATAGCAGCAAGCTAAAAGAACTACTGATCTGCTTGAGAAAGGTGCTCCCAACTCCATTAGGTTGGGGACAAACTGTAAAAATAAATGACAAGAGTCCCCTGGTAGCATTTTCTAGATGACATAGACTTTCGTCTCATCTCCATGGAATTTCATGACGTTTTGAAAAACACGCCGTCTTTTCTTTGGACTGCAAAAGTTCCTTAGAATTACTGAAAGTTCTGATTTAGTTTCAATGGTTCTATGAGCTTTGCCAAAATGTGCACGCAGTCCTTTCCGACTAAAATAAAATCGTGGCTCGGCCACATCGAGCGAATATACAATTATGCTCCAGCCAAGGGGATCTTCGAATCGAGACGAACCTCCGTTCGTTTGGGTCTTCCTTGGCGTCGTCATCATCCGCCAGAGTGCTCGATATACGGATGCAGTGAAATTCTTTTAAATTTGTTTGAAATCTTTAAGCTCGAATTTTTCTCATACAGCAAACAACAACCTTCCCACCCCACAGTAATGTAAAATTCTGTCCACATCGTGCATGGGTGTAGGTATCTTCGGAAATTTGCTCATTTTGCAGGAGCTTTCCACTCGATTAACCTTCTCGAAAATATGTCTTCGTGATCAAAATTGATTATGTAAAAATTCTCCTAACCAGCGCACACACATGGAATATTTTAAAATAAATTACTATTAACAATGAGTTTCATTTATCAAGAGTTGCCTCAACTTTTCCAAAGACTTCATCTCCATCTCCATTTCCATCTCCATCACCACCGTATGCCTCTGTCATTGTTTTCCCCCAAGAAATCGCTTGTTTATATTTTGTTCGTCTTAAAGCTTAGCCATTGCAAAAGACAAGCAAGTGCTTAACATACCCTCAAATCCATCAGTGGGGAGTCAGAGTCAAAGTCAAAGACTGCTTGGCCCGGCCTCATTTCATCTGCATACTCTCGGGAGGAAAAAAAAAACAAAAAAACTATAAATTTCCTCAACAACAACTTCTTGACTTTTCCCTTCGCACCCATACCAGGGCATCGCACGACCCCAACCCAACAACCAAAGGGTTCTTATCTTAATTCCACCCTCTTCTCAAGGCAAAAGAAAAGGATGCTGATACAATACAACAACAACGAGGAGCATTTCAGTTTTCTTCTCGCCTCAATGGGTTTTTGTGTTTTGTGTATGCGTGTTTTTGGTTCTTTTCTTTTGTCAAATTAAATTCTTTGAAAATATCAGCACATTTCAACCCCTCCCACCCTGTTTCTTGTTGCCATTCTTAATCATGTGTCAAGCTTCTTAACCTTCCCTTATGATGGATCCCATTTTATGAAATAAATCCCCTAGAAATGGCGCCCATTGAAAAACGACCCCCCCTCCCCACACCCGCCCAAAAATTATAATATAACACCAAAAAATCACCCAAAAGTAGCAAAAATTTATATATACGAGTACTCGCACCTATACTCGTAAAGACGATGAGCTGACGTTTGCTTGTTTACAACACAGTTTTCCTTTTGTGTAGATTTTTCCAAGGCTTATACAGAGGGATGGCTCCATTCCCTTTGTGAGATTTTTATCTTTGTACATACGAATTCCGAAATGGGACGTTTTCATAATTCTCTCTTCTATTTTTCAACCAAAAGTGTATGTGCGGCGAAAGTATATAACCGGGTATAGTACACAAAACCAAGCACATACTGATGTGGATGATGAAAAAACGATTTTCGAGAAAAAAGTCCTCATTTCAAATAAGCACAAATATTTGATTTTCTTTCGTCTTTCTTGGGGCTGGGGTTGTGCGAGATTGCGTACATAAGGCTGTGGGACCAAGTCGACAGCGGGACAAGGAAGGACCTGACGTTACATTTTAATAGATGAGGCATTTGTTTCATTATAGTTGCGGAAACCCTTCTACTTTCACTTTGAAAGGGAATAGTGCGGTTTGTAGCAGGAAGAAAAGAAAACAAAAAACAGAAACCGATACCCAAATAATGGGGGGGGGGGGGGGTGGAACTTGCCGACCCAACTTTGTTTTTGTATTTTACCCAACTTTGTTTTTGTATTTTGAAATCCATTTAACCTGACTGGAGTTGAAGTTTGCTTTTTTCCATAAAACAAAATTCCCATATCAAGAAGTCGCTGATTTCATTTTGAATTAGGTTTGGTTCCGAACGCATATAGAAATGTTAACCGCCTTTAAAAAAAAGCCAGTTATTCGCAGAATTACTATCATCAAGAGATCTCATCAAGTTGGGATGAACAGAGTATGAGCTGAACAGGGAACGAGCTTTGCCATGATTCGTGTGAGGTTATCGAGTCTTGGATGGAACATCACGTTTTTTTTTATGGCGATCGATCTTTGATGACAATAAAAAAGAGCGGTTAATATGCCATTTCACTCATATATACCAAATAATATAAGCTTGGTAACATAATCTTACAACCCGTCACACACACCAAGCAGTAACACTATCAAAGTACCCGATTAGATTAGACGGGGTTCACGAGGCTATGGCTTTGCGGCCTCTAGTAAAGAAGGTCTTAGAGCCATCTTTGCACTCCGGAGGCAGTCACGAAGACAAGGATCAAGGACCTTCTCTGAGTACCCGAATTCGAGTTGAGATGTATAATCAACAGATCGCTTAGAGCCCAAGTGATTTGTGTGCGTTATGTGATGAGATAGCCGTTGATAGCCAAGAGAAAAAGTAGTGGAGACAGTCGGCAGCCCTGAGGGATAACGTCTTGGAGCAACTTTTAAGCACTTTACCAGTTATTTTTGTAGAAATGCGTCCTCTATCTGATGTTGGTCAGAGTTTGTGCATATTTTTCTATCATTAGTTTAGAAATTTTTGTTTGGCAGCTCATAGATTTCACGTGCCACATGATCCACCACATGAGTACTTTAAGATCCACCTTTGAGTTTGCAAACAACCGATGCCATTTTTTACACACTATTTTTAGCGCACTTAATGCTTTCACATAAATGAAGGTCAGATACAGAAACCATGTTGAGATGGACGCGAAAACACTTGCAAACACCACAGGTTGGGTCAGGTGTTATCCACACTGCTAATATGATTCACAAGGCCAAATGCAAAGTAAAGACGGTTTATATAGGCGCAGGCCTTGCACAGCAAAACCCTATAAAACAGACGCTTGTAGACCTGAACTTCTCGGGTGCAGTTACGTTGCCCCCCCCCCCCACTCACTTTAGTGTAGCACTTCAAACTTGTACAAGTGTGTGGTGGGGAAAAATCTCTTTTTCTTTTGCAGCCATCAAACGTTCAATGGATATCGCACCATCGAATGCAAATCAATAAAAATTGCTCCCAGGTTTATCTGGATTCAAACACCTGCCATTTTCCAACATCATCTTATTAAGTTTCTCTTCAGAATGTACGCCTTCGATCAACTTTCGAAACTTTATATCTTGGGTAAGTTGCTGATGCTGCTGTACTCGTGTTCGTGCTGCAAGGATTTCCTTTCTGTTTTCGCACGGAAAAAAGAAACTGCTCACATTTTTTTTTAATCAACTTTAACAAGTCAAAGTATATGTGAGGTTCGATTGCTCGTTCGCACATCATTAGCACAGCAAAAGCTATAATATATACTTGTTCGAATTGTGGACTTGCATGTGGTACACCATCATAATGGCAGTCGTCGTATATGCGAGTAGTTTTTGAAAGTAATTCCAAATGTGGAAACAGAAAATGCAAAAGACGACGGTGATAATGATGATGATGATGATGATTTTTCATTTTTAATTTAAGTTGGCTGTCTGGCAAACATCCTTCCTCGGGATTAAGGAGAGATTATCGTATATCGCTGTGAGGTGTAATGAAGGACTTTCAGTTATAAATAAGTTCATGCCCCAGCCCCTGCCCACCGCACGTCACATCTGGATGAATATTTGTTTAAGCTGTACAAAATGAGGTTTTGCATTCATAAAGAATTTGGCAAAACTAAAGTTTCCCTAATACCCGTGTTGGAAGTGATAAATTTTCTGTTTGAAAATTATTGCCTGCCATAGGGAATTCCTATCTAAATGTTGGTACGTCGAGTTGTTCAACTGAATTAAGTGCCTATGTGTGGCGAATTAGATGATGATTTTGACGCAAATGAATTATATCTGAGCATTTATGATGACTCAAGTCCCAGAGTAACTTGAGCCATGCAACTTCTAGTTGGCAAATCAAATCAGAGTGGTTTCTGAAAATCTTCACGTCAAATTTATTTCAGGTCACGAAAGTGTGTAACGGCACAAAATATGCGCCACTAACAGACGTGTGGATGCGTTCAAATAAGTCCACCAATCGCACTTATGCAAGAGAGCCCAGTCGGTTCAAATTTGTATGGAAATTATGAAAATAACTGCACCCCAAGTAGCATTCAAATACACATTTTAGGCCTGGCGACCGACGTTCTGGTGTCAATTCGTGATCCCATTTAGGAATTTATGTTTTGAAACAACGAAGTAACAGTTCCTTTTTTGTTTCGGAAGTGGCAATTGTTTTTGTAGGAATTGTAAAAAATTATAAAATCAGTATAAAATAAATCTACGATGCCTATACAGACATCATAGTGACATTTTAATCTATTTAATTACACGATATCCACCAAAACTGTAAATTTAAAATTTCTTATTTTCAACATAGATTTTATTTTAATGCAAAATATTCCCAATTATGAATTCGTTCATATGTGTAGTAAATAATCTATTGGGAATTGTGTTTATTCTGTGTGCCACAAACTTCCCAATCGGGAATCGCGTTTAATCTGTGTTGACAGTAGGTAGGTAGGTAAATGGGTGCTCTTGTGGCGATTATGCCACAGCTTCACTTAGACCATCAGTTGGGTCCATTGTGTCCAGTTACGGGAACCATCCGCAGTGTGACCTGTTGAAAGACAAGAAAGAAGACCGCTTTTCATATTGGAGCCGCATAGATTATTATGAATCTCATGGGTTCTTAAAGCTCCGTTGTAACATGACCCTCTAGTACCTCCTACGAGTAGCCAATGATATGAAGTCTGTTTATCTACAAGAACCACCCAGATTTAAGTATGAATCTCAGAAGAACTTTGAGATCAGCATTCTTCAAATCATCTAGGTCGTCGAAGAAGTAACTGTTGAGAATCCTATGTCTGCTGTTCTTAAGGGCTGGGCATTCGCAAAGTAGGTGGCGAACAGATTCTATTTCTTTAACTTCCCAACAGCTTCTGCAAAAGTCATTATGCAGTATCCCCAGCCTTTCCGCATGTACGCCTATCGCACAGTGTACAGTAATGACCCCCGTGAGTATGCGAATCTCTTTGCGGTTTAATCCGATCATGCATTTAGATCTCTTTTTGCTCACCTCTGGCCATAGTTCTCTTGTATGCCTGCAGGTAGTGAGATTGGTCCAACGTAGATTAGTTCTACTCCAGGATTCAATGTCAATCATCCTCGCGAGCGTGCTTAGCGGAGTTCATGTGTCTAAAATATTACTTATTATAAATATTTTCTGGTAACAAAACATGACACATGAAGTCGCAAAATGCTACTTGAGAAACTTAACAAAATCTATATTTTGTATGACACGAAAAGAACCAGCAACGCCCTTGCCAACTATGAGCCATTCTATGTTTGAAAAGGACCAGTAGATGCTGTCATGTGATTCACTTTACAAATAAGAACACTTTGCAAATTTTACCAAATTTTTTAAACGTCTGGAAAAAAATTCCAACCACAGTCAGACTCAGCCAAAAAATATACCCACGTTCTGTGAATAAATAATTAACCGCATTTCTTGTCGCAACTAAATTCTCATTTGCACCATTCGGCCGATTTTCTGCGATGCCAATTGCACCCCATTCACATAAATTCTCCAACGAATACTTAATATTCTAAGCTATCGTACAAGGTACGACGAGTGTGTACAAAATGTCGACGCGCACATTTTCAAAATGTTTCGTTTATAATAACATTATTATTATTTGTCACACCCAATTATCGTAAAAATTAGGTATATGTGCAGCCATTTGCCACCATATATATCCAGCAGCTCTGGCACCCTTATTACCATAACCCATACTCTCGGTTCATATATATATATATTTTTGTATATCTATAACTTTGTTCGAAACAAAAGTAAATTGGAAGTAAAATGTCAAAAATGTCGACGCCATTCTTGCGAATGTTACATGAGAATATTCTCATCGCTTGACGGGATAAATAATTATTCCCTCCGCAGGCACGGATTTGAATTGATGTGGCGCCCCGTATTTTCCAAGTGGAATGGGGATGGTTTCTGTGTACTCGTGTATCTGCGTTAATGTGGATTATGTAAGATGACAGGCAAGGGACGTAGTCAACGCGATTGAAAATTGTATATCAATTTTAGGAATAAATGCACAATGTCCTAAATAGGTATCAATACTGTTAACCCGTCTTTAGGAAGAGAGTACATAATTTTGTGTATAGAATTTGTTCTTTATTTCCATTTCTATCTGCATCTCCATCTGCATCTCCATCTCTATAAATGGAAGTCAAATTTTCAAATAGTTTTTCAAACACAGCTGAGTATCCTAATGACACCCCAAACCATCTGACTGCTGTCAAATTGGTTCTCGCTGGAAAAAAAAAGTGTTGCCAATTCGAAAAATAAAACTTGTACAAACAGAAAGTAATTTAAAAATCGAATCGAAAGGGCCATCTAGATCTATTTCTATTTTGTGAAAGGCTCTCTTCTCATTTCGAATTCAGTTCACCGAGGCTCCGCCACCTGCAGTATAAATAAATAGAAATAAAAAACAGACAAAAAACTTTTATGCTCCATCATCATTTTATTAGCCGCTCCCACCGCTGCCATCCCGTTTGCAGAGAAAATTTTACTACTTTCGCATAATATCGCGCTCGAAACATCTCACATCTCACATCGCACATCCTGATTTCGGCTAAAGCTGATTCCCTTGTTAGTAATCGTTCGTCGTAAATTTCGCCCCGAAATGTATTTTATTTATAGGTGTACGCGCGGGATAAGGAACATTTTCTTATATTTACATAAATTTTCTATTTGGCAGGGACACCTCCTATGTGTGTGTGGCTGTGTGTGCGGCGCGAACACACACAACCGCATAGAATTTCTTTATTGTTTGATGGTTGATTATGGTGGAATATATATATAGGAGCGGGACGACGTTGAATGTACTACTGCCGCCGCGATGTGCAGAGTTGGTACGGCCAGGGGGTTGTGACACTTTAGTTCAACGACAGGAATACCAAAATGTTCTTAGATCTGGAAAAGTTTTCCTTTCACTATAATAAAATCATTTTTGTCTTTCGCCGTTCACGTATAAAGGAGTGCTGCTAACTTCCACCAGAACTGAGGCAAGCCAACTCAACCAGCCATCTTTCTAAGCCATCCCCAGGATCCAGCAGCTGCCGACCGTGTGTGGTATACAGCGGTGTAGAACCGTGTTTCTCTCTCTGTGTGTGTGGGTTCTAACCAAAAATTAGCAATTACCCCGAAAAGTTTTCTTTAACCCCCATCCCTACACTCACACTCACTCATGTGGACATGCTTACGAAGGTAGAGCATGAGATCGAATTCGGGGCAAAACCCGACTTGCCAGTGAGTCAGGGCGTTCTCGGGCCTATAAACGAAGGCCTATTCTCCGATAGCTTGTCAGCTGCAGGCGCCAATCTGTCACCAAAGATTGGCGTAATCGAACTTTCCCTTAGCGATTTCAGGTCTGAACAAAAAACTCGAGGTAGGTGCACTTTACTTATGGAGTGATGCAGGCTGAATTGACAAAATTGGGTCATATGGGTGACGGAAAAAACAGAAACAAACGAGGTCTAGGCATAAGAGGTTTGCCTGCGTCAGAAGGCGACATGGTCCGTCGTCCGACCAGTGAGCCGCTTGGGGTGGACTCCGCTTAAAAAATGGTAGTACCGCGCCCTGACGATAAAGGAGCCACAATTAACATCCCTAAAGTGCATGCACCCCAAAAATCGATTAAACAAATCCAAAGATCCCTTTAAACAGCAACACGCAGTCAATACAATAACCGCACTTAACCATTTAAGTAATCTCTCTCTCTCTCTAAGTCAACCGCTTTTAATCGCATTTTCATTCCCATTGACTTGGCAGCAAGGGATACTAGTAAAAACATTATAGACCTACGCAAGCAAGGGGGTTTGATTCACCCCCATACAAAAAAAAACACCTTTCACCAAACGCAATTAAAAACGTTTTGTAACAACAGAAAAAAAAACACAAGCACAACGAACGACATCCATTTGTTTAACAAATGAATGTGGGGTTGGAATTTAAATTGAATCATAACCAGAAAATAAAGAAAGGATAATTGATGGCAGACCATCATCAGTAACATAATTATCATTTTATTTTTTGTTTGGCCTGTAGGAATTTCATGTGAGCCGCCCGCCTCAGCCCCCACTTTCAAGAGCATACCAGGACATCCAGACCAACAGAGACCAAAATGCCTGATGAACGCTGTTGACTGTTGAGTAAAATTGAATGCAACACAAGTGATGGCATTCAGCCCGAAAAGTGAAAAATTGTTTGCCACACTCTCGACTCTCATGGAAAAACAACCCCATTGCCACTGACAGTTTCCGAGTGAGGATTTTTCTTATTGGAAAAGAGCCCGTGTGCAGCCCTCTAGAGGCGAATAGTGAAACTATTGCTAGGGAAAAAAAGAGTCCTCGCTTATAGCGCTGCAAAATTCACACCGAAAAGTTGGTTTGCTTATTTTGACGCGAACCACGCAAAGGCATACAACAGAAAATCATATTTTTGTAGCTATGTGAAAAAAGGACTCAAATGAACCTCACGTATGCACGTAGGAATGGGAAGCCATATTTTAAAGAATTTTGAAATGCAGTAGTTGCTACACAGGATTGGGTGGAAAATGTATAATCAAATATACAACTTTTAGTTACAGAACGACATTGTGGTGGATGATGAGGGATGTGTAGGCTTAAAAAGTGAAAATGAACAGCCAGTGGTAGCGTATTTTCAAATTGCCACTTTCGACTAAAAAATTTTAAGTGTTCGTCTAGTCAGCAGCGGGGGTAAGCTCTTCCAATCAAATATTGACCTTCTTTGTGGTCGAATGACTTCCATGATACATTGTCACAGGAATCCTATTCCTGCACTTCGCCTTTTCTCTCTGCTTCTTTTTGCATTTCCTTCCAATTAATTACAATCCATTAGTGAATCCTCCTTGAAATTCTCTTCAATCTTCTTGCAAACAAGTTCAACAGCCATCAAGACCATATCCTCAGCGTGGCAGCGTTCACGTAATTTAATTTGAAAACTTGCTCCTTCGTTGTCGTACCCCTGCCAGAGGGCATCACTTGCATAGCTGGTATCTTGGAGTTGGTGTCTTGGTGCGAAACTTCCAAGCGAAGACGCCACCGCCGCCGCCATTTTTTGTGGGCACCGTTGCTCGCATTCACAGGAGTGACTTCAGAAACCACCCCAAAAATTGAAGCAACGAAAATTCCTATGCCAACCCTTGTCGGTTTTTTTTTTCTCTATACCGTTTCGGGGTTGGAAAGGGATTTTCGGGAAAAAGTTCTCATTCCAAGCCCACTTAATTGAAGACCACGCCCAGTGGCTGTGCGTGGTGCAAACACACGCCTGATTCGCTCGTTGTGGCAGCGCCATTGCGCTTCTTTTCCGTATCCTTGTAGAGTTGAAGGATATTTTAAAACAAAAGCAATATTGCTTTAGAAAAATAAAAGTTGTGTGCCAAGGTCACAGGACTGATAGTGACCAGCGCAACAGGCATGCTGCTGACCATGATCTCAGGCGGCAGACGATACACACACAAATGGATGTGACCAAGGCTGGTCATGCAATGCAAAAGGTTTGTTTATTATCGGTACATGTACTGTTTGGGTTTGGCTTGTCTCGGAAACGGAAGGAATTAAGCGAGCTACTGCAATGTGTTTGACCCAAGTAAATGGGGTGATTAGCCAATTGTGTTGGAATTTCGGTTGGGAATGCTGGATGACTGGGAATTTGCAGCGTACACTCGTGTTTATGTAAGGACGTGTCGTCGGGATGTAAGATTATCAAAATTAGATTTTCATTCAGTTAATCAGTTCGAGTTGGACGACACGATGCGTTGGTTGGACGTAGTATTCTGCGGTTGGGTGGATGGGTTGGCTGTGTCAGTTGGACAGTTGGTTCTATCGTGAGCTTTGATTACCAGCACGGGTGTTGAATTCGACCCAGAAAATACAATCCGCCACTGTCAGCTGTCTAAATATTTCAATTGCGAACACGTTTTGCTATAGGTTGCCTGTGCTAAGGCTGTGCTGTTCTTGGTCTCTCTACCTTGAGGACTCCATTCGATTCTACGCCTCTTCCGACGGCGTTTGTTTCAGTATAATACGTTGATGTGACATTCCTGGCAACTGCAAAGCGGACGAATTAGCCAGACAAGGAAGCGGCTTTCACTCGAACAACAACAGTGAACCGTACGCTCCCATACAATCCATCAAATTCCTTCTATCTAAAGAGGCAATAAGGGTCGCAAATAACAAGTGGAACAGCATTGACACCTGCGCCACATCCAAGCAAATCTGGCCAAACCTGGATGCTAAAAGGACTCAGAAACTTCTCTCCATTAGTAGAAACAAAATCAGCTCCGTAGTGGGAGCATTAACAGGACATTGCCTGATAGGTAGGCACGCTCGTAGATTAGGAGCCCCCTACAACGATTTCTGCAGGAGCTGCATGGATGAGGAGGAAGAGGAAACCGTTCTCCATCTTCTGTGCACCTGCCCGGCTCTCGCAAATATGCGCAAAACACACTTAGGAAAATACTTTTTCGTAGACCTTAGTGACTTGTCTCTCATAGACACACGCAAAATCAGCAAATATATTAGCAAGACCAAATGGTTGCAATAATCTTTCACCTATTTTAATAACTTAGCAGCTGGCCCCATCAGTTACTATTTGGATGGTTTGCTTATGGATGGTAGCGAAGGGGTAACTGCATCGGTCTCCCCTTCGATCCTATCTTACACCAACCACCACTACAACTCTTTTTTTAATTATACTCTATTCGATAAGTTACCAGAGGACACAGGCGAGGGTACAACCGTTTCGGTTACCACCCGCCTATCCGCAGGCTAGCTGTCGACCGGTCACTTCCTCTTTGACCAAGCTTACTAAACACCTAGCAAGTTATCGCAAAGTAAAGGGCCGATCTAGTTCACAGATATTGGTCAATTTTCGGACGAGAGGTCGGAGGATTACTAGCGGAGGGTACACTGTTTCGGTCACCCATCGCTTATCCGAAGACATATCGTCTAACTCGGGGTCGTCCGAGGTTCACGGGCAAGGGGTAGACTGTATCGGCACCTTTCTCCAGATCCAAAGACAAACCACCCCGGCTCCCTCACAGCCGTAGGCAAATCGCCATAAGTATTCGGCAGCAACAACGAACCCACCAGCATGTCCCGGTGTAGTATATTACCCTGGCCTTCTATTTCTTCTCCCCTCATCATGTGGTATCACAAAGGACCTACTTCTTTTTGGTCTAAGTGTGTCTTTCCAGACAGCCACCTTACCTAACCTAACCTAACCTATACGTTGATGTGTGAATTGAAACCATTTGTCACGATATTTGTTCCATTTATAGAATAGCCAATACGTTGCGTCGGTCTTCGGCGTTTTTGGGCGTCGAATCGACTGATTACTTACATCTCAACAGGTTTCTAGACAACTGTTTTTTGCGAGAGAAAAAATCAGTGAATTCTTATCAATGATGCTTTTGGTATTGAAGTGACAGTGAACAGATTCGCTAGGTAATCTGTTGACGATTGAACCGTTGTCACCGCTAAAGGTTCAATTTGATCAGTTTATAGTGAGTTTTGTTAATATTAACCGATAATCAACGGCAATGAACAAAGATCAACAGCGAGCAACAATGATCAAAACGGAAATAACCCCTTCGGTTTGCCATTGATCATCGTTGATCACCGTTGATCATTATCATCCCAGCCAGAATGGCTATGGAAGTAGCAACAAATTTGCCACCAAACTCGATCATACTTGTGTTTCAGATGAGGGCAACGTACTTACAAAATAGTTTGGCTATTTGTGGTGGATCGAAAATAAATGGGAAGACTATATACATTTCTTGGCCACGTTTCTGTCTCATGTCCCTTAATTTTGTCTGCAATTTTTTGAACGGCAAGTTAAAGAGAAAACCAAACCGTCTATCTCAAACTTTGGCTTTTAATTTTCTAGGGCGTGGCAGCTTGGGATATTGACTGTCTTGTCAACTACAAAAAATGTTACAAAAGCAAAGACGTTTGTAGAAACTTCGAAAGATGCACATTTGCAGTGCTGGAAAACAGCTCTCAAAACTAAAGTCAGTCGGAAATAGCCTTTTTATTTCAAGGAGGCAGTTTGTACATGACAAGTGAAAACCATTTACAACATTGTTATAGTTTACGATTTATTTTTACCCCTATTCCCCCCGGTTGCAATTCAAATTCCGATATTTAAAAAACTTTGTCAGCAGAGATTCTAAACTTTTGTATTTCAAGAAATTCCATTCAGCGGCGCAAGGTGCAGTCAGAAGCATCCACAGAATAGGAGAGGATATCGAATTTCATTGAAATTGTATAGATTTCATTAGTGCTCGAAAGTTGGTGGCAAAGCTGTTGCGGCGCCAAATACCAATGTAGGGTCTCATTCATTAGCAGTTACTTCAGTGCTTGAAAGGAGTTGGACTTTTTCCTTTTCTTTTTCTGTTAAAGAAAACTTGAAGGTACACGTAACACCCTTGAATAAAGCGAACCGCAGAAACCGCGAATCATCATCAACATCGCAGCAATGTAGGAAAGTTGAAAATTTCCGTTTCCGACGCTGAAAGCCGCCTCCTTTTCGAGGCGCACACGCATACATGTGCACTTTGAATTTGCTATTTACATATATATAAATATATATTTGGTTGATGGAAGAAGTTTTTCACTTTGCCGTCATCGTCATCTTCGTCGTTGTCGACGTATAATCTTCGACTGCGAAAAGAAAAGGACTTGTGCGACTGTATATGTGCACAAATACGACGAGAAGGTATTTTTGTTGATTATTTTTCATACGGAGCTATATAGCGACGACGTCGTTGGTGGGCTCCCTCGTTTTAGGTCGGTCCCATCTTACCTACCTATTGAATTTTCTTAAACTTTCTCCGCCTGATGCTGAGCTGTGTGATGCTTCACAGCCCTTGTGGTTTTTGAAAACTTTTCGCATCTTGTTCTTATTGGTTTCTTATTATTTAAATGAACATTTTCAAATTCATGCTCGTCGACGTTGCCTCATTATCCTTTCAAGGCATAGAGCCGTGTAAAAGGAAACGACGACGGGTAGAATGATGATGATCGCTATGGAAAGTTGGTATAGTAAAACCCAAGGCTTACCAGCCATCTAACACGAGAGCATATAGGCACACACACATATACTTTCATTGCCGCGCGGCATAAACTTTCAGGTTTCATCAGGGGCGAATTTTGATGAAGGAGAACTTGTGCATGAGTGCGCGCCGTCTAAAATAAATTAAATTTAACTTACATGACAGATACACATCCTTTTCTCACCAAAAGACCCGAAAAGGTTGCATAATTCACAGAAAATCCGGTTTTCCGTTTTTTTTCTCAATGTCCTGCGTTTGAATCATGGGAAAATAACCCAAAAAACATGTTTTTCTTTAAAATCTCTGAAAAATTAAATTATTCCGAAGACAAAAGTGCGAAAAGACAACCCATGAATGTTTGCTTAGCCTAATCGAGGAGATTCGTAGGAAAGCAACCCCTTGCCAAAGGAGTCTCAGTAACTTGACACAATGCAACACGCACCCCTGACTGGACATCGGACATCGTCCTCTATACCTGAAGAAGAAGAAAAATTTTCATGAATCGTCCAGTTTTTATTCTTTATTTCGGACAATGCAACAGGTCATCGGGTTCAAACGAGTTTCGCTGCAGTGAGAAAGGACATCTTATCGATTTACGAGAAAGGGAGGAATTGGGTGAGCAATTTCAACTTGCAAGTGTGAGAACTTTATTGGGAACGTAGACTCTGTTAACCGGTCAAGATGTTCGTTATAATTTGGTGGTGGAAGTTTCGGTAAAAGCCTTGTTCCATTAAAAGGAATACTGTGGGAAGTAAATGCAGTCGATAATATTGATGGATAGCAGACAGATTTGTGTCAATGAAGTCGGTTTGTTTTAACTTGGGAACCGTGGGCGTAGATAAATGGCTGCCAGAAGTTGAAAAATGTGTATTGAAAAAATCGCTTTTCACCTGACAATAACCGAACAGATCTACTCAAACGTAATATGTTTGATGCAAACGAGTTGCTTTCGACGCCAGGGCTTCCCAAATAACAACTCATTGCCAAATGGAATTCCTGGTCTCACCTGGAACGAGTTTTTATTACATGCGTTCATAAGCAGATTTTTCAAACTAAGAATTTGACTTTTTCACAGATTATTGCCTTCTTCTTCATTTGAATTTAGGAAATGCTTTTATTTGCTTCTTTCTATTCAGAGCTACTCAAAGATTTATTTTTTTGCAAATTGAATGCATGCTTTCATTTGAATTAGGCTATTCGAGCGAAGCTAGCTGAGTAATAATAATTTGAAAAGTATTTATTTTTAGCTAAGGGCTTCTAAACAGTTGTATGTGGAAGTTTGTTGCCTCACACTCAGTGCTTCTCAAATGACAGCTGCTATCAGTGCTCCTCAAATGTATGTGCAACTGGATTTAATGATTTCCTTTCTCTTAAATGAGTCTCTCTGAGCTTTCACTCTGCATTAATTTTAAATTCAGAGCCCCTTAAACATTTTTTACACTAAATTGCTTGTATACTTAGAAATTGAGCTATCTGAGCATCCCAAGAGCTTCTCAAACAGTTTGTAGACTAATTGCCTGGTATACTTTTAAAAAGACCCATGTCAGCATCTCAAGAGAGCTTCTCAAACAGTTTGTGAACTAAATGTCTGGTATACTTCGAAATAGACCTATCTGAGCATTCCAAGAGCGCTTCTCAAACAGTTTGAAGACTAAATGTCTGGTATACTTTGAAAGAGAGCCATCTGTGCATCCCAAGAGAGCTTCTTAAACAGTTTGTGGAAAAAATGTTTGGTATAGGTACTTCGAAAAAAAACTCTCTCAACTTCTTATGGCAAGAACTTTTCGGAAACGAGTTCTTTTAATCTCAGAGCTCCCCAAAGGTTTTTCTTTCACAGTCACAGAATTTCTTACAAAAACTTTAACTCTTTCACCGATTCAATACCTGTGTTCAATATGATGATACTTGATACTTCTCCTGACTTATGTTCGTGTCAATTACAACCGACGCCGATTGACCTGGTTAGATGTACAGTCGCTTATAGTCAAAGTTTTGTGTTCACAAACATTTTTAATAAAACATTTTGTGCCTCATATATAGACACATTATTACGTATCCGAGCGATTAATGCCATTTCAATGCTGAGGACACCCCAACCCAAACGAAAATCCCAGTGCAACTCCCCTTTGAATAATATTTCTTGATTACCATACCCATTCGTCTTTAGTTTCCTATGGATGCATGTGTATACAACCCAAGAAGGGATAATTACATAAAAAGAAACCTTTTTGCAAAGCAGCATCTCTAGCAGGCATTTTTGTGCGCTCTTCCCAATCACTGGTGCTCATAAATATTCCATGCAACCAGACAGTTTCACATATCTATCCGAATATAAGGACGAATAGATTTTTCCTTCATAAATTACTCAAGACCCTGACTCACACAAACACCCACTCACTCATGCATATGAACCATATGTATGGAAGCTGGCAAAAGTTTCTTCCATCTTTCTTTTGACTTTGGCAGCGACAACCGACGCCACCACCGCCGCCAGTAGGTACCCACATTAACCACAACTGACATCTCGTTACTCTGACATTCTTGATGTTCGAGAAAATCCTCTTTTGAAAAACTTACTGAATAATATATACGCGCGTAAGTACAAGCTCTGAAGGCAACTTAAGAAACAACCAGCCCCATCCCCAAGAAAGTCGGCTCCATATAAAAAAAAAGAATTCAAGAGGAAAACATTGTTCAAATCAGCCAATGTGCGTAGTAGAGAATTCATTTCACCGCCCCATCCTCTGATGGCGTCAGGATGATGCGGGTGTACACAATAACTCATACCATCCGCCACCGCTTCCATTAATGCCATAGTGATTTTGGTTTTAAAGTAAAATGGCAGAAGAAACATTCTCTCTCAAAAACTACCCCTAGAGATACTCGTAGCACTACTCTGACTACCACAGTATCCAGTATCCACCTACATGTGGATAGGGTGTTGTTCAAGAGGGTGTATACGGAATATATAATATCGAACGCGTGCAAGAAGGGTTTTTGCCGCCATTAATGCAAATAAAAAGGGAAGAAATGTGTTGTCCTTGGGAAAAGTTTTAAAGGATCTTATATAGTTTCGCAAGAGGCTGGGTGAACAACGATGGTGAGGGTGGATGGCGTTTCTTATAGCAGCCTTTGTTTGGAAAAGGAAGAGCCTGATGGCGGCTCTAAAGATGGTGGGGCAGGTATGCATGTGAAAGCTAAAGATTTTTGTAATAAAAGGGTCCCTGAACAAAGATAAGAAAACGTGCGTTGTATGCGATGGCAGCTTAACTGAGCACTGAGCAGGCGTAAAAATTAATTGGAATTCGCATAGAGAACTTGAGCCATAAGATGGGGAGAGTGTCTTTGACATGCCCTTTTGTGTGGAATTGATAGTTTTTGTTTTGCAAAGTGGACTTGGAGTGCCTAGTTTGTCAGGAGAGACGAAACAAAAACTTACAAATAATGTGGGCTTTCTTGCCGAACGGCAAGGAGACGTAAAATGTTGGCTGCATTGAGGGCTAGCCAATGAGTCATGTGACATGTATTACCATCGGATGGTTGCTGACAGCCCGTCCATGATGGTACAAGAAAAACCGACGGTTAAAGCGAAAAGCGTGATTAAGGCTAAATTCCCTCAATAAGCCGACTACAAGAAATTTAGTTTGCAGGCCGGAAAGCCATCGAAAGTCACACCTCTAAGCTACGAATTCCAATAAGATAACGCAACCAAGCAGACAGCAGCGTATCTCGCAACACAGTCACAAGAACCAGAGCCAAGGAGAAAGTTGTTTACTGCACCTAAAACACAAGATAGAGAGAAACCACTTCAGCAAATAAGTTCGAAAGGTAAAGAGAGCATGTCAAGACTACAACCCGTACAAGTGCACATTTCATTAGATTCAGG
Organism: Cheilosia impressa; assembly: GCA_948293265.1. Taxonomy (NCBI): domain Eukaryota; kingdom Metazoa; phylum Arthropoda; class Insecta; order Diptera; family Syrphidae; genus Cheilosia; species Cheilosia impressa. Next base: position 6,397,183 of record OX411885.1, on the reverse strand, counting down.
TTCAGTGCTTGGTTTTCGGAAGAACCAACGACGGCGGCAATTTGAGCTTCAAAAAATACAAAATTGCTGGAAAAATGTACAAAAAGGATCAATCGACTCACCTGGTTATTACCATTCAATTCGGTCTACAATGAAATCACTGGACACATACCGAACCGAACCGAACCACGCCAAAATGACGAAACACTCCCGATTCGCGAACGCGCACTAAAAGAATGGGCTTGCATTTAAAAGGGGACTTTTTAGGGGGCATTATTTAACACAATGGATTCGGTAACGCGCACTTAAAGAATGGGGTTGCATTTAAAGGGGGCATTTAAGGGGATATTACTTAACCCAATGGATACATTATTTTAACTTTTTGCACTTGCATTTTTGGTTTCGTCGGCGAACACCTATAATACGACACGAATTACGTAGCATTTATTTGATGATTGCGAAACGAACCTCGATTGGAAGCCTGCAAATAAAAAAAAAAGCAAATATTAGGTTACACTTATAATAGAGGACTAGGCATATTGGATATCCTTAAGGGAAAGATAATACGCCGCATAGGGGTTTTGCCCTTTGCAAGACTGCGCATTTGGATCTGTATACATTGTTTAACATTGGCTCTTGCACTATCGTCCATATTCCTTTGGAACCTTATTCTTACTCCAACCTATTTGTGAAGAAAGTCGGTTATGGTTTTCCATAAATAGATTTCAACACAAATCTGTGACCAGTGCCCTCAGGCCACTCAAAGTTATTATTCGTTAACGACAACCTTCCAAAATAAACGCTATCTTAATTAAATAATATCAAACAAACACAATCCATATCTCGCTGTCACCCAAGCAAAGAGCCAACAACCAGTTTACATAGCGCACAAATTCACGGTAATGAACAGGGGTCGAATCGCGTCATCCGTTAACGAGCATTACGTGACGGAATTTGTTTTTGTTTCACATGTAAAATCGACATAATTCCGTGAACTTATAGCTCGTTCACGGAAGACGCGATTCGACCCCAGCTCTGCCAAGACCAGTAATACTCAGTTCGAAGTAATACCGTCAAACATTCAGCCAGCTTAAAGTGGCGCACACGCTTCCATGAGATTCATTTGAATAATGGTGCACCATGGCTGCTCATTTTAGCGCAATTAACTAATTGCTAGTAATTCATGTATTATGTTAACGTTGAGTTGAATGGGTGCGTTATGACTTGTCAAATTAGTATCGTAATCGATCAACAAACTAGCTCGCATGCCTATACTGTATTCAATTCCGGATCTTAGAGCCACCGACGCGACGCCAGTATTGATACACTCACCGGGCAATTTGCTTCCGATAGGTGTTCATTTTGAAGGGGGATGTGCACCTTGAAATGAGCGTTTTGTCAGTGGTGGCAGTAAAGGGGTTCTACCTACATAATTGGAATGCAAATGGATTATTAATAGCTTCAATAATAACAATGACAACAACAATAACATCGACGACAGCATTAACCACAACAAGTGAATTGTAAAAAGAGAACTAGGTTAGGTTAGGTTAGGTTAGCAGGTTGGCAGAACAGGGGAACCTGTACGTGCCACACTTAGATCAATGTAGATCCGTTGTGATGCCCTAGGGGTTTACTACCCCCATACACTGGAAACCTATGAAAAACCTACGGATTAGTAAACCAGTCCGTTTTATTTACAAATTTTAGTAGGTCGTTAATGGACCTATCTGAGAGTTCCTCTAAATCCTCGAAGGAGTAACTGCCAAGGAATTTATTTCTTATGTGACAGAGTGCTGGACAGTGACAAAGAAAGTGTGGGGTGTCCTCATGCACCTCCTCATCACCGCATCCTCTGCACAGGTCATCTAAACTGATTCCCATCTTCTTGGTATGGTATTTCAGTGTATTGTGTCCGGTGATAATGCCCACAATTAAGGACAATGATTTCTTGCTTAATTGTAGGATTTTCTCCGTTTTGGCCACATTTTCCTGGTGATGACACAGGAGTCTAGTTTGCTCCATCTCTCAATTGTCGCCTTTAGTATTCTATTCCCAATCGCCTGTCTGAGATTACAGGTGGAAATCATTACTGTGGTGTCGGCCTGGTTTAGTTCAAGGGAGGATCCCTTTCTTGCCAGCTCATCAGCTTTTTCATTCCCAGATACACCTTTGTGCCCAAAACCCAGCATAGTCTTACGTTGTGCTGCGCGCCAAGAACCCGCAGCTCTTCGCGACAGCGACTTACAAGCTTTGATTTTAACTCAACGGCAGCGATCGCTTTTATTGCCGCTTGACTGTCAATGAAAAAGGTAATATCTGCATGAGGTATTGCCATCATTGCAACCTGTTTAGCAGCTGTTGTCACTGCCAATACCTCAGCTTGGAATGCGCTGATGTGGCTAGGTAGTCTGATTGAACTGGATAGTCCAAGACGTTCCGAGTAGAAACCCGCGCCAACGCCAATTTCCATCTTTGATCCATCCGTGTATATGGGTATGGTTGGTCTAATGGATGTTGGTCCTCATTCCATTCGTCCCTGCTGGCGAAACACGTGGTAAATGGTCTTCTGAAGTCTAGTCGGGGGGTGATATAGTCCGTGCATATATTATTGCCCAAGAATTTGTTTAGAATTTGTGCGTGTCCTGTCAGGCTGTGTTTCCAGTTTTTGGTCTGGCTTAAACGAAGGGCGCTGTTTGCAGCAGATTCTTGTACAAAGAGATCTAGGGGTTTGAGATGGAGTATAGCCTCTAGGCCTGCTATGGGGCTGGTTCTCATTGCCCCCGTGGTGCCAATACAGGCCATTCTTTGAATTTTTGTCATGGTTTTTAGGTTGTTAGACTTTAAGCGCTGTTAAAGCCACCAGAATAAACAGCCATAAGTTAGTATCGGTCTTACAACCGCTGTATGGAGCCACATGACTATTCTAGGATTAGGGCCCCATGTTCTTCCGAATATTCTATTACAGGCTTAGAATGCTATCATTGCCTTTTTGGCTTTTTCCTTAATGTTGAGGTTCCAGTTTAATTTCCGATCTAGGTATTTTGCACTATCAGAAATTATTAGCGGAATCCCTTCAATTGTTGGCAGTCTAAATTCCGGAATAGTTCTTTTGTTGGTGAAGAGAACTAATTCTGTTTTTGTGGGTTTACTGCCAGTCCACATTTCTTTGTCCAGGTATTGACCGTGGATAGGGCTCTGTTTAGTAGTCAAATGAGTTATTCAAATAAATAAGACAGATAAAGAAATTGAAAAAAAAAATCGTATGACATTTTGGTGTTTTCTTAGATTTTCTAGAAGTCTCAACGCAAAACACACATAAAGTGAATAAACAATTTCAAATGTGATTAGAAGGAATCACCGTGCTAATAAAATAAACACAGATGGTGCATGAAGTCGGTTTTTTGACGAAATTTGTAGTCCGCCATTTGGTCTCTGAGTAAGCCAGCTTAAGCAAAAGTTGAATTGTGTGTCATGACCACAATTGGATAGGTAAACCATATAACACTCACTAAACTTGTTAATTTAGGCGACCAATCTGGCTGGCAGAGATTGTCGGACGCCAGAAAAAAAAACGATATTCTGACAAGTCTTTTACGAAAACTTAATTTTTACGAAAATCCATCTATAGGTGTCAGTTTGACAGAGCGAGCACACTTCTCACGCCGAAGAGAATGTGCTTTAAGATTCATTAGACCCGAACTAAATGATTCCTATTTGCAAACAGTTTCTGTTTTTGGCTTGCCGCCATTTTGTTTTATAAACTCAGAAATGGTTTATAAAGAAAAGAAGAAATTTCCCATATTTTACCTTTCTTTTTAGAAAATTTAACAACAGCAACATATAATGTCATTTCGAACCCCGAAAATGTTCAAAAGTTTTCGGAAGATATACGAAATTGCTACACATTTGTTTTGCGCTGCTTTTGCTTGTTAACAGGTTTACTTTATTTGGCACTTTTCTTTTGCTCGAGTTCTGTATTTTTCCATTCATTTGCCTTAATAATTGCATTTTTCAACGAATTTCGTGAGTCGTACATTATCACCCATCTATGACAAATTCTTCTCCTCTTCATTTCGATTTAACGCAATTAATAAATAAATAAATGGTTGCTAATTGAAAAAATGTGGTCTGCTATATGGCATTTTTGTGGTTGATTAAATGCTGCTGATGGCTCATATAAAATGTCCAGTTCGTGCGCAAAATAAGGAATAGCATGTGTCAAACTAGATTTGATGTAAATATTTACTTTCGAATGAATACGTGGGAATTGAGTTTTCAAAACTTATCGAAAACATTGGGTATTGATATTCGATATGAAAATTATCACTAGTACGTGAGATGGATCAACACAGTTTTGCGCTAAATAGGTGTTTGCTTCTATGTAATCGATGTAAATCACCGGAAAGATTGTATAACTGCCCGTTGTTGATGTTTACCCAAATTGCGGGACAAATTACGTTGAATTTTATAATTTTTTTACAAACAGAGCGTTGCTAATTCTTTGAAGTATGTATTTACGTGCAATTGTCAACGACATCTAATGTCAATGTCAGAACGGGTTCGCCAGCTCAGCCCAATGTGATAATAGATTTGAAGGTTTGACTTCTACATAGGGTCTCGTCTGACATTAGGAGAAGTTTAAAAACCTTTGTGGCGCGTTTCCCACTCGGTTCAGAAAAAGTCAAAATAAGGGGGCTATTTGGCAGATGAAGTATGGTTGACAATATTGACAATGATTTATTTTTACAGAAAGGCAGAACTTGACTTTGAGGTCAACAAATTGTTTTCACTGTCGGAGCGGAGTTTGACAAGTTGCTAATTTTTTGAACGAGGAATATAAATACATCGCTTGCTGCTCGGTTAAAAGCTTGCTGAAATGAAAATGACATCCCGCTGTCACGGTATAGTGTGATATATATTTATCGATTGACATTCAAAATATGAACAATATCTTTTATAAATGCACTCTGTACAACTGATAGTTAAAACAAATAAAAAAAACTGATGTAAAACCAAGATAACTTCAAAAGCACGCAAAACACTGTAAACGTCAAATTGCTACCAATCTTGACAACTTATTCCATTCAAGGTTATCGATATTATTTTTATTATTTGCGACGCACAATCACAGACGATTGCGAATTCGCAATGAATTCACAACACTCTCGTTTGTATCTGCACAGGAGCACCAGTACACCCAGAGAAAAAACAACGTAAAATCAAAGAAATCGAAGTGAGATATAAATATTTTTTGGAATGATTTGGCATCGACTACGAAAATTTTAAAATCACAGTGGCATAACATTAATTCAAAGGGTTTGTCTACTCTAAAATCACATATTTTTAGTTTGATCTAACCACGTATCCACCTTGATTTCGATTCAACCATAACGCAACGTAGATTTAAATACAATCTTTGAAATTTTGAAAATACTATGCTTTAACTTTAATTTGACAATGACTCATAGTACAATCAAATGTATTTGACTTTAAAAGCACTACAAATACATTTTGAAGTAAACACTGTGCATTGTGTATTCAAACAAATCCAACTTTGAAAATACTATGTTTAAGCTTTAATTTAACTTTTTTAGCTTTTAATTCAAAGTGAACCTATTTTGAATACGCATTTTTAAACTTTAATCTTACTATGATGCTTCGTAGAAATAACCTCCTTAAACTTTGAAAATGTCACGTATTTTATTTGATACAACAATAGTCCGTTGTAGAATCAAATGCTTTTAACTTTAAAAGCTGTATATTTCACCTTGATTTTATTTAATATTTTGTATTTCCAAAATAAGTTCACCGTCGAATTTAAAATTTGAATAAATCTTTGTTTTTTTTTAATAAAAACCAATACAAGAATAATTTGGAATTCATAAATTTTATTTTCAATGTAATAGTAATAACATGAAATTCTTAAATTATTCATTTTTAACCTCTGTGAACATAGAAATCAATGAACTGTTTGCCCTTAGAGCAACCGTGAATTAAAGATGAAATATCCTTCATAAGTTCGTAAATTATTCTAAAATTATTTATTGTTTAATTTTTTATTACTTACAATTTTTTTCTCATACGATATTGACGCTGCTGGTTAATTTGTGGATTCTGCGGCAACTTCTGAATTTGGTTTAAAATTCCTTTCAGCCAATTAAAAACATTTGCGTTATCGGAATCCAAATCGTCTTCAGTTGGATACTATAATGGATTTGATATAATATACAGTAATAATTTGAATTTTCTTTAATAATTATTCTTACCTCCGTTTTTCTCCACTTGAAAAGTTTAGCCCTAAACTCTGCTCTCTGGCCGATACTAGTAATTGTATTAGTAATGTCCTCATTTGTCAAATAAACAAGTCTTTTGAACATTATGTCATTGGCTGAAATAAAATTCCTCTTCAATAAGTAAAAAGCTTTTGCAAACAAAAAGTAATAAAGTTAAGTGCAATCCTTTGACAACTAATATCGAAATAATTGAAATGCACTTAATTTTATTTCTAATACATACCAGGAATTTTATTTTATTACACAAAACTCACATTTGAACACTGGAAACAGGCTTTCCGTTTCAAATTTCTTCAATAGTTTTTGTTTTAATTTTCGTCATCTTCAGACAACAACTGGCACTGAATTTCATTAGATGGCGTAAAATCAAAAATATTAACTATCTGCCCGGTGATAGTACCCCGCCTTGAGGAGTGCCTCTTGATGCAGATACCTTCGTTTCTACACCTCCTAGTTCTGAGATGATTATTCTATTTTTGAGCATACACATTATCCATTTGATGATAGCGGTATTCACTTTAAGGTTTGTTAGAACTCTTTGAACTGCTTCTGTTTCGACATTGTTAAAAGCTTCTTCAATGTCCTGGAAGGCTGCTAGAGTGTATTCTTTAACTTTCAATGTTTTTTCCACCGTGCTGACGACACTATGCAGTGCTGTTTGAACACTTTTGCCTTTTGTATAGGCGTGTTGAGCCGGAGATACAGTATCCGGGTTTAGTTTAGTCCGGATATGTATATCTATCAGCCTTTCAAATGTTTTTAGAACAAACGATGTTAGGCTAATGGGTCTAAAATCTTTGGCAGTTGTGTGGCTGGGCTTGCCAGCTTTGGGTATAAAGACCACTTTAACTTCTCGCCATGATTTTGGAACGTATCCTAGCTTTAGGCTGCTTAGGAATATGTTTTTCAGATGTGGGGTTATAAGTTTATCGCATTTTTGTAGCATCATAGGGAAGATGCCATCAATTCCGGGAGATTTATATGGTGAGAAAGAATTGATCGCCCAACTTATCTTTTCCTCCGTGGAACTAACAACGATCGTCGCTTGTGAGGGCATTTTTTCTCAGAGGAATATTTGTCGGTTTGCCTATGAACAACAACGACCTTTGCATTTGAACAAGTAAAATAACAACAACAAAAAACAACAGCAATATAAACTAAAAAAAGTCAGAATTACCTTTGCATTTAAACAAAAACAAAAACAACAGCAATATAAACAAAAAAAAACACAACAAATACGTTTCTATTTGAACATGTGTCACTCGTTAAACATAAAGGAACAGACAATCGCGGCTTTTGGTTCTAGAATTTCTATGAAACTGGCTAAATTCGGTAATCAGGAGTGATCGGCTTCTCCTTCGAGTTTTGCAAAATGCTCCGCAGTTCATTTGAAGCACCAAAACAATTTTAAATGTAACAAACAGTAACTACTGGGCTTATGACGTTTAGTCCGAATTTGTAGAAGTGAAGTCTTGACTAATATCAGTGGCGCTGTAACACCTCAAAACTCGAGTTCAGAGTTCACAGAAGAAGATAAATTTAATTTTTCCATGTAAAGCAGTAAAGGGATTTCAACTAAAATATATAGGGATTTCAACTAAAAGGTGTAGGTTCATGATGCTAAAGGTAAATGCACCTCTGTCGTCACATATCTCAGTGCTAAGTGGCGCATTTCATTTTTTTTCATCTCATTTCATTTATTTCATAAAATGGTTTGTACATTAAGATATAATCTTTTTTAGTACTTAGTGTGGTGTAAAAACAGAAAATGATTTTATTAAATAACTTAAGACTAGTATACAGAAAATTTCTTAAAACTAAGCTGGGAAGATATAGATAGGGGATTCAATTGCGATTTAATGTTGATGAGTGGAAAAATATAGGAGAATTGCCCTTTTAAAATTAGAGTGATTGGATATAGCTCTTATATTTGGGGGTAAGGAGTTCCATAGTCTCACAGTTTGAATGTAAAATAAACGCGAAGAATTGAGAAAATAGCAGCGGTATGGTATTAGGCTGATTGTTCGTGACGACCGAGTAAATTTAAGCCTGTTATACAAATAAGACGGACTTTGATTTATTATTATGTTATGTAAAAAGATACAGTTTCTAGCGTTGATATACTGTTGCAAGTCACAACCTAGCAGACTCCTAGTGTATGTTGATATATGATCATATCTACGAATGCCGTGGATGTAACGCACCGCGTCATTGACGGCTACATTCAATTTATGCCGGGATAACGAATCTAGACTACAATACACAACTTCGGCATACATTATGAGGGGCAGGATTAGAGTTGTTACCAATTTACGTCGTGTTTCTAGTGGAGTGAAATAAGCACTAAGCCATAACTTGCGAAGGCATCCGTAGATACGACCAATGACTACGTTGGTGTGATTGTAACCAGATAGATTACGATTAATGGAATATCCCAGAATAGTGGATGATTCTATAGCTTTGATTTTGTTACTATTTACATATAGATCAGGTAGAAGATTAAGGTTGAATTTTTTGTGGGATATAGGAATTACCTGAGATTTTGCAGGATTTAAAGTTAAACCATTCGCAACTGACCAGGTGTAGATCCGCTTCAGATCATCATTGATGAGAGAAGCTAGTTCGTTAAGGTTAGGGTATGGTTTTGCTAGATGTAATTAAACGTCGTCTGCATACAAATGTACTGTAACATGATTGCACACGGATGGTAGGTCATTAATAAATGTGCAGAAAAGAATCGGTCCCAAAATTGAGCAAAATTTCCGCTTGAAAATAGCGTCACTAGACTTCTTAAGGTGAATGCCCGCCAACACAACTAATGACATATCCTATTTGGAGCCCAAAGAACGACCACGCATAAAACGCTGAAATTCAACCAAAATATAAAAAAATAGTCGACTCAGTTACGAAATAAAATTTTACTTGTTCAAGGGCTCCGTATCCATCCATCATCGGCTACATGCGTTAATCCCATTTTGGGAAAAATAAATTTAAATTATTCTATGAAATATTAAGCCAAGTATTTTAATCCGTTTTCGTCCTCCTTGAAGACACTTGCTGTCGCTCCAGCATGGATATAGGGATGTCCCCACCTGATGTAGGTATAAGTATACCCGCATTTATATGGCTTACTTGCATATATACACAAACAAACTGTGCCGAAGAAGATAATAGAGTTGCTCTCCCGCGGGTATACACGCACACATAATAATACTTCGAATAAATTACAATTTGGTGAAAACAATATCCTAATACCAAGTTGTCATACCCATATCCTTTGAATTATTAAAATAATATTCCGTGTAATGGAAATAATAAGATACACCTCTATCTGTCGGTTCAACTACATTATATTATATACTGTCCCTGGGATTAAAAACGTTCTTTGCATAGGTACTTATATGTGTGTACCGGCGTCTATATACACACAAAGGATATCCAAACTCATTGTAACCGGAACTTGGCATTTTACTTAGTAATTAGGCGAGGCCACCTATATTTGCGATGGACTTTTGGTTCAGTTTCACAAACAAAAAGTAAAAAAACTGACAACTGTCAGTTGAGAGTCACAACTATATCGATTGATCCTGTGCGATTCCATTTAAACTACAAAACGCTTTGGCAAAACTCACAGCCACCCGCAGTAATTATTATTATCCTCAAGATGCAACAAGTTAAACGAAATGTGAGTGAGTTTTGTATTCCAGACGGAACTGACCAAAGCACAGGACATTCGACTTGGACGAAAGGGAACAATATTTCGTCGGAACATTTCCCATTTATTTGCATATGCATATATGCATGTGCCACACGAATGTATATTATGTAGTATGCATCCGAGTGTTATTGGAAAATGGGTACGATGATCGTCCTTGTGCGCTTTATATGCAATTTAAGAGGACTCACAAGGGTAAGTAACGAATATGTAGCCGTTTGTCGTTGTCGGTCGGTCGGTCGGTTGGTTGGTTGGTTGGTTGGTTCGTTGGTTGGTTGGTTGGTCGACGCTCTCCATGATAAACGGACGGACAATGAACGAAGGAAAATTTTCACACAACAGCACAAATGTATGAAACTATGATCCAATGAATTTTCGTGTATAGGTTAGGGGTTGTTGCTATAGAGTTACTTGGTCAGTTGTGTTCCTTATCCATTGCCAAACATAGCATGGACGCTTTTTTTTTTATTTAATTGTTTATATTTTTCAATAGTTTGGGAGTTTATTTCCCAATTTTAGCGGAAATAAATTAGTGAACATATTGTTTGAAAGGGTTGTCGTGTCATCTGGCAGTTGTGTGAGTTATGTGTGTTTGCAAAACGCTGGTAGAGAATAAGCGACGGCAAATTAAATTTTGTGAATTTGTTGGAAATATGTTGCTTAAATTGCAACTGCAACTACAGTGCGCGAAAAGGTGTGTACACAAGCAAGGTTTGGTCAGCAAAGTTCAGCGGCATCGATCAAAGAGGGTTTGTGGTATTTGATTTAAAAAAAAAGAATAAAAGAAATGGTGGTCTGGTTATATTCATAAGTTGGCACTGTTCCATTATTCGGAATCCCACAAGACGTGTACAACTCTATTGGCTGCATAAACTGAGATATACTCAAGGAGGTCAGTCAGGAATATCAAGTTCTTAAAAATTCCGACGCTCTTAACGAAAATAAAATAAAAAAAAGTTCAAGAGTACCGATTTGAGGTTTTAAGCACGGTAGAGATACATGGCAGCTTCCCCTTTTTTCAGTTTTAAAGTGTGAAACCGTTCTGCCTCTGTGATTTCGAATCACAAAATCTCCGTTTTCCCTCGATTTAGTAGGAGCCCGTCCTTCTAAAAGCAGTACCAGTCTCAAGTTCGTCTCCGTTGACAAAGTTTGCACCGCTTTCCCTGCGCCTCTTCGATGTCGGCGTTAATTTTTAAGCTTCCACCCTGACAGGGCAGGTTCCATATAACAATAATCGTCTGGACAACATCATTTTTGAAACTTTGATGACCACAATGAGTTTAATTATGGAGGAATATTTTTGACCACTGTCAGCATTCAATACTTTTTTGGATGAAGAACTGGACAAGCTCTCAAAGTCGTACTTAGTTGCTAGTTTTGGAGGAGATAGATGAAATCAGGATGCTGTTCCTTTTCAATCAATTTTAACGACCAGCATGATTACTTCTTCTTATTCGGAATTGCTTTCCTGAAACTGTTAACTGAAGTAGTTGTTACGAAGCATATCGGTCATTTGAAAGGGGATACAGTAGAGAGTTGCAAAGTGAGAAGAGGGGTCAGAAAAGCCTCTTTCGAAATAGACACCCGTACAGTCTCTTAGGTTGGGTAAGTCCCCCATACTATGGAAACCCGTGAAACCACGTTATCAAGTCTGAAACAATGCACTCCCCTAGTGTCTTTTCGTGTGAGAAGTGGATAAACTCTAATAGATTTGGATTGCTGATGATTTCCGCATCGACTAGCGGCAGAGTATTGCGCTTTCCGCGGAAACCCGTCGGTCGTGTCACAGACAATGGAAATACACCCCAAAAATTGTTGCAAGCTGTGGTCCAAAGTTGTCTGTCTTATAATAATAAAATCTATTTGATATATAACCTTCTGCAGAAAAGCCTGTAAGGCTCAGCAGAAACTTGTAAGACTTCTCAAGTTTTTCATTGATAATAAATTTAAATTCAAACTCAATTCAAAACTTAGGGAGGCTCTAGATGAGCACAGTTCTAGACACAATTTCATTTAGATCCTTCGACCACCTGCCATGGTAAAGAGCAGCGTTTCCCAAATGGTGTTCCGCGGAATATGGAGGTCCACCAAAAAAAGTTTGATCATTTAGGGTTTCGTGCCTGAAAAAATTGGGAACTACTGGTATAGAGTACAGAAAAAGATCAGCAACTGACAGAAGACGTGCGGCTGTTGATTGTAGGTTATGAGAGTATAGCCCCCGTGCACAAAACAATTCCTACTTCCATCCGCAGAGTGATTGTGGTAATCCAGTGGTGACCGTGCTTTCCTTTCAAATGCAAGAGCCTACGGCTTTGGAACCCCTCGACAGCCTCTGTCGGAAAATGATAAGCTAAGAAGTCCATACTCCCTGATGCAGTTTTTGGGGCGAATGGGGAATTCCATGCCCAGACAACTAGTTTCTCTATTGCAATTATGGGAGTTAATTTCAAAACTAATAACGGATCTGATTTCATTCCTAAAATCGGTGTATCCTGGTCGTTTGTATCGATAAACCTCGAATGGATGGCTGCATATTAAGGCGGAAAAGCAGATTGATTTGGTTTGTCTGACATCCGCGTGAGTTCGCCTTCAAGCTGAGAAGGATGACAGCAAAAGGTTTAAAAATCAAGTACTTTAATTTGGGAGTACCGCAAGGCTCTGCGTGAGTTCGCCTACAAGCTGAGAAGGGTGGCAGGATAAGGTGCAGAAATCAAGTATTTCATTTTGGGAGTACTGCAGGGTTCCGCTTCGGGACCAATTCTGTTTCTCATTAATTTCAACTCACTTATTGCACTTAATTTTCAAGTTACATAAGGTCTTTCCTATCATTTGAAATTGAGATCAAAATTTATTGCGAAACTGGGCACAATTTTTAAGCTCCAAGTCTCAGTTAATCTTCAGCAACGAAGTCAAAGTAAATCAATCAATCAAATTGAAAGCGATTCGCCCGCAGTTTCAAGAAACAAAATCCACCGATTGTAGTCGTGAGGTCCTCTCAACTCACTTTGCATATAAATATAAACCGTTGGAAAGAAACCATAACACCCATATAATCGCACAAACGTTGAGACAGAATCCCTTCGCATCTAATACCACATCTTGTTTAATCCATATTTCTTCGGGGAAGGATGTTCAAATTAAAATTATAATCCTTTCAGTGTTTTTGCGAATGTCACATATTTACATAAGAAAATCGAAATATGTATACCCTTGTGATTGACGTACCACACATCTACGAGTCTTTATATATTTTAGCTGTGTATGTACATATGCATGCAAACATAGAGAAGGGTAACTTTCTTAGGGATAAACAATTTTTCGAACAAAGAACGCAACATGGGCGGAGTATAATGTGTAAGCCAGTTAAGCCCATAAGCTAATTATAGGTATACTTCTTGAAATTCTATTACATGTTGTGTAAGATGGCTTCTTTGATAGGGAATTTTCGGAAATCCTTTCGAATGGTTATGGTTGTGATACGTACGCACACACATTTAGTGAAACACACTCAATTTGATCGTGTAAACCGCAAACGAGATGCGTCTATCTCAAAGTTGGCATGGTAATGGTGATGTATTGAAAATTATACCCGCTATTTGGCTATAAAGCGAATGTCATAATGCTTTTTGAAGGATGACAGCTTGGATTTCGCATCGAGAAAAAAATTACAAACTATATACGAAAGTCAGCTGTCAACAAAATGACAGCAAATCTAATTAAATGAAGTATATCTATAGGTCCGTACAGGATTGGTCTGGACTAGATGTAACCTGACCGCAAAAACTAGATTCGTCGCGACGAACTGTCGAACTGTCAACGTTCGTCACAAATTACTTGATTATCAGCTACCCCTCCTTAAACGTCAACTGAACAATCTGTTCGTATGACCAATCTAAGCCAATCAAAAGTGATATATATCCAATCAGACAGCTCTCAGACTTACTAAACATCGTACTTTAACGTCCCCTATGCCTATCTTTCCGGTGTTTTATTTTTCAATGACAAATATAGACAAATTTGAAATTTAGGGCCTAATACAAGGGGAGCCAAAAGAGATCACCCTATTGAAAGATGCTCTTATTTTTGTAAATGGCCGCCAATGTCAAATCTGTTTTGACATTTGTGAACTATTCTACGGATGTAGAATACAAGTGAACGAGCCATGGAGCAATACACTCCCCAAGAACGCGGAATAATCGTATCTTTTTTTTTTGCGTAACAATACGTCTGTAGTGTTGGCGCAGCGTGAATTCCGTCGCCTATTACACGGCCGTCCGACACCGATTGCGCAAACACTGCGCCGTTTGGCCACCAACCAAAGAGTATGGGACCAAACGAGAATATCGCCGCTGTTGACGAGGATGTCGAGCTGTCGCCGGAAACATCGACCAGACGCCGTGCCTCGCAATTAGCCATCAGCCGGTCGTCCCTAAGGCGAATTTTGGTCAAAGACTTGCGCATATGTTCCCGTACAAAGTCCAATCCGTGCATCAGCTGCTGCCTGTCGACCACCAAACGCGTGTAATAATGAGCGATGAGGCACATTTCCACCTCAGCGGGTACGTGAACAAGCAAAACTATCGCTTCTGGTCCACCAAAAATAAACGAGAAATGCACGAGGAGCCATGTTAACCGAGTTTTTTTCTGCCGCAATTGGACGAATTAGGATTGGAGGACTGGAGCTACGGCACACACTGCGCGAGCCAAAACCGCGTTTCCGGGTCGTCTCATCTCTCGTTTTGGTGATTTGCACAGCAAGATCGCCCGATTTAACCGTTCCAGACTTTTTTTGTGGGATTTTTTTAAGCCCTCAAGGACAACATTCGACACGAGTGCGAGAATCTGTCGCCTGAAGTTCTCGCCGAAGTGATGAAAAATGCCCTAAAACGAGCCCGTATGGCAATCAATTGTGACGGCGCCCATTTGGCCGATATCATCTTCTCGAATTGACCAATAAAATTCTAAAGCTTCAAACAAACATAATCAAAAAACAGAATCGAAGTTTTTCATTTAGAAAAAATCAATGAAAAGAAAAAATTAGAGCCAATCAACATCGGATGACTTCTTTTGGCCCACCTTGTAATTAGCGGCGCCGATTGAGCCAGACTAACTTTTGTTTGGTCTGCCCCCTAGATGAATAATCGATAGGCGAAATGACGTCTCGCTGTCGTCGACACTTTAACTACCTGCAAATTTCGGCCACAGTGAATTAAGGCCGACATACTTCGAAAAACACCGTTTTTTTTCCTTTCGGTACCAAACATCAAAATTTAAAATCGAAAATGACACCCTGTCATATGTACATTCGTCAAAAAGGGGCAACGCAGTCTATGTCCGTCTCAGCGACGAAAACGACTCTTTTATCGGCCTCCATTGAAGCATACGTTTTGGTGACAAACTAATCTGCTTGGTCCATTTAGCAACTATCAGTGTCGGCGGCAAACGTGGTTACGGTAGTGCCTTCCATTTGCTGTATATCATGTGTAAAAAACAGGAGTGGACCAACGACACTTCCCTGCGGCGCACCTTCGGCCATTCATTATTTTCTCGAGGTCTATTGTCTCAATTTACACATTGGCTTTCTGGAGATAGAACTTTCATTGTCAAAGTCTCAGATGCATGCTGTGGGAGGCATTGCTGTCCTACTTATGACCATGTGGAACCTTTGTAAGGAAATTTTTTTAGATGGGTGCCAAACAAGTAGTATCCCTTTTTCTCTTTTGCCAGGCTCAGACATCTGGAACGATCTTAATCGGTGTTGGGTTGTTGTTTCAATATGGATTAGTTGTTAGATCCTTTTTTTTAGGTACCGAAGAGAGTTTTAAAACGATGTTAGAACATCTGTTAGGGAAAGCCTGTTAATTTAGCCGCCGACCTGAGAACAGCTTACTTAAGAGACAACTATCACCTCAGATTTATCAGTTCCATAGCTGTTTGATTTTCAAGTAAAACGATAGCTCTCTCCAGATGCCAATATGCGAGTTACCTATCGTCGATTGACTCTTCCCGGTAGGTGTGCGTCCAAAGTTTCGATGATAGGAAATCAACTGTCAAAGTCTGGTCCCTTTCTTTAGCCACCCTGCAGCTTTGTTTAAAAAACTAGTAGGTACATATTATTGATACGGGGATGATGCATCCCACAAGGAAAGTATTCATGCCCATTCAACTGTCCATTTCAGGCACACTCGTAATTGAACTGATTATCGTCCGACATAAATTCAATGGCAAACCACAAGCCCGTAAGAGAAGCGACCCTTCCCAAAGATGCCGGCATTGGATCCTTTTTTGTGGCTGTTATGTTTTCTATTTCTAGATCCCACTCAAAAGTGTACCCAGCAAGGAAATATACAATTTAACGAAAAAGATAAAATCATTATCGCTATGTGCGCACAAAAGAAAAGGCAAAACTTTTCTGCTCACATAAAGATGAAAGTCTTACAAGAACGATGATGACGAAGACGGGCTCCTCTCGTCGTAGGTATACCTTTTTCTTCTTCGCTGTAGTCGTTGTCGTCGTCGTCGACGACGTCTTCTTCTTCCACGTCGTCGTTGCCTGTTTTTTAAGTGTGTAAGTAAGTAATAAGTTTTTGCCGAAGAAGAGGAAAATGCTAACCCTGTGCCAAAGCAGCCAATAAGAGTGGAACCCTTCTTATAAGAATTTCCCTATTGGTTAAGGTTTTCCGCGTGTTTCCATTTTATTTATACTCGACTCTGCTGCTAGTTCTCGTCTGCCAGCAGAAAGCAGTGTTTTTGTCGAGAAAAACGGAAAAAAAAATAAATAGAAAAAAAGGAGCACCACACAGAAATAGAAACAAGAAAACCACAGTAAAGGATCCGAAAGAAAGCGCGCAGGAATAGAATCAGGTCCGCATGTGCCTGGGTGTGGGTGAGAATTCGCAGGCAAAAAAAAGAAGAAGAAGAAGGGAAAACGTCCTTGTTTCACATTGAATAGCTATAGTTGGAATGTAGTCGCGCCAAATACGGTACTTAGACTTCATACAGTCGTATACGTAAAATCTACGCCCAAAATATTGATTTTCTCTGCTCTGCACGAAAGGAATGGGATTCTTTTTCGCTCATTGTGGGTGCGCAACTTTCATCGCGTGATATTTGTTTCGCTTTTGCCTCCTTCTGGCGATGGATGGAGTTTGAAAGAAAAAGAAAAGAGAAAAGTTTTCCGCAGTGAAAAACATTCTGTAAGGCGCACTAAGGAAGGAAGTTAGATAAACGTGCGGTGGGACAGAGAATGGAATGGCATGCTCAACAGGAAGAGTACATCGCAAAATTTACTAAATGTGATGTACAGGATATCGCGACCAATCAAAAGAATCTTAGTAGCGTGTGTATAGGGCCTCACGCACACACCGTTTTTCGTCGTTATTCAAGGAGGGAATGTCTCTAATATATTTTTCATTTTTCCAAGGAGCATGTACCTACACACGTGTGTATAGAAATGGGTCGCAGCATCTTGGTGTGTGTTGCACACACACGCACACGAAAGCTGAATAGTTTTTCTTTTTCCTGTTGTTGGCACTATTATAAGGAGCGCGAAAGAAGTTTCAAACTCGTATACCAATGCTATGCATATACCTAGTCGATGGCATAAATGTGTATAGCGTACAGCACAAGGATCTTGGAAGAATGTCTTTGCCTAAGCTACCACAAAGTAGAATCGTGTAAATATACATGCTGCTTCTTCGGCGGCGGCGGTGGCGGAGGTGGGGAGGTAAAAGTCTTCTGACAGGGACTTTTCTTGAAAAATATACGATACAACGTTGTATCTATCGTTTGATAAGGACCTGGAGCACACAAATTAGGTTCGTATATCGTTGTGTACAGTAACCGAATAGCATTTTAATTATGTTTATGGAATAAGTGTGATGGATGATGGCGCAGGGAGTGGGTAGTGACTACGGAGTGGTGGGAGTTTGGCAACGGCAAAGGTGAAATAGATATTTTCGTTTAATTTTCCCTGCGAATGTCTCATTTGATTTCCGTTTCGTATAAGGACATACAAAGCGACTGTTGGTTGATTCATTTAAAAGGTGAAAGGTATTCTGCAGAAAGCACTTTGAGGAGCTTGTATAAGTGGTTCGGAGGGGGCACCATTTATATCTTAATTAAAATTTGTATATTGCTGCAGGTCCATGTGCAAACATACGCCAAGAAGGGAAGCCTTTTATTTGTGTAAGACGGAGCTTATTACTTGGACGCAAGTTTGTAGTAGAGCACGGAGCTGATTAATTAAAAATTAATTAAAAAGAACCACATGTGGTTGTTGATTTTACCAATGAAATTCTTTCGGTGCAGCAATCGAGCCGGCATGTCTTTGATCCAGGGTCGATTGCATACAGCATGCGACTGTGTCGGTGAAAACTTTTTCGTTGAGGCTTTGCTTGTGGTGTGCTTCGAGCAGAAAGAGTTACGCTGTGCCCAGCGTAAGCATGGGCATGCGTTGCGATGCGATTAATGCGGGCAGCTGTCAAAATCAAAGAGATGCTATATGTGGACGTCCAGCGTAAACACGATATTGCGGCAATGCGTGTTTTGCGACGATTCCGCATCGCACGCATTGTTTGAAAATCAAACTGGTTTGATTTTTCTCGCAGTTATCAAACGGAAACTAATAATGGAGGTTATGATTTCGGAAGCAAGCCTTTCTTTACCAGATATAGGTCTCTGAAAGTTTTTTGTACCATGATAACAAATATCATATAGGTATATTATATTTTTTTAAATACCTATATATGGTTTTCGTCGTCAATCTTGCATACTGGCGAAATGCAGTCTCATCCGCTCCCAATTGTGGGTACACAAATAGAGAGCAGAATTAAAATTTCAAGTCTTTACTATCTTTTTTCTTGAAGCTGTAATTTTTGTGCAAGAATTGAAAAACGATTCTCCAAAAAAGATAAAAAAAACCATTCGTAACAGTAATGCAAAGAAAAACCTTAACAGAGATACATGACCAATGACTAAAATCTAAGGAAATGAGTATTATCTCAACAAAAAGAAACGTATTCGTCATTTTACACACTAAATTAATAAATTTGCATTAAAAAAACATCATATTGCTTTTTAAAACTTGTGTGTGATAAACATTAGTGGTTCTGTGCCACTCCAACTAATAACGGCACACCCGATGACATTAAATTGAACAATTCCAAATTCCAAAATTGTTAAACGCGTGTGAGAGTAAAGAGTAGGTCTACTCAGGCGTCGCGTTGAACTTTACGATATTTACGATCTAAAGTCGATTCAACGCCTGGAGTCGTATTTTGTGTGGCAGCATATGAACGCTTTGTTTCTACATAATCTGTCAACGCGACATTGTGAATTGGGCATAAAACTAGCAAAGAAAAGCCATGAGCGCACTCACAAAACGCAACATCAACTCCCCTCTCCGACATGACTACACTTGCAAGTTGCAAGGCAGAGATATTTCCAATTGGAATACAATGAGAAATTGAATTTGCCCACCAGAGTGTGCCCTCTAAAAAAAATTCGACCTCTAGTTACTTGAACAGAATTAGGGTAGATGTACCAGTACCCGGCCACCTAACACTTTTTCGTACTTTGATCCTTGATATCTAATTCACATGACCATTTAATCAAGTTTTTTCTTTATTTTGTACTTCAAAGGCAACTTTTGTTTAAAAAAAAAATAGTTGAATATAATTGAGTTCTTGTATCAAAATAAAAATTAATTTTTTGAAAGAAGTGAATTTTCGCCAGTAGCCGGCCAGCAATATTTAGTCAAAATTCGGCCACTTTTGCACCAGTATCCGGCCAGGTTATTTTTGCTTTTTAAAAACTTCAATTACAAAGTAAATTAAACATATAAACTCGTTTTAAATCGATTCTTTAATAAAAATAAATTTTTATTTTGGTATCATATATATTATAAATTAATAAAAATAGGTTCCTAGGTATACTTTTTTAATAATACATAAATAAATGAAAAATAACACGCGATATGAAACCTGCAAGGCTAGGCACTCATTCCGTACTAAAATTACAAGTTTGAGAGCTCCATCCAGTAAATTTTCCAAAAATGTAATGAAAGCTGACATTTGTCAAAAAAAAATCGAAAAGAATATGACTATTTTGGTGATCAAAGTTTCAAAAACGATATCGTTTAGACGATCGTTGAAATACGGAATCTGCCCCAGGATTCTGCTGTCATTTCATGAAATCAATGATTTCGTGTATCCTATATTTCGACATTGACTATTTATTAATATAAAGAGGAAATATTGGAAAAGTTTACCATGTTATTCATGTAGTTGGTTGATTTTCAGTTGGTTTCAAATCGGTCAAATTGAAAGTGGAGCCTGGACTTCAAAAATGTTCGGCTCGGTCAAAGTTATGGGGCCAAGTGCACACCTTTTAGGTGTGTGAATGCTATTTTCTGTAACAATCGCTATGCCTTTTGAAACTGTTTCAGCTCCTCTAAGTCTTAGGTAGGGATTTATTTGAAAACAAAAACAATCTTAACCCGGGCGTTCATTTTTAAATGGATTTTTACGCTCTTCGGATTTGAAAATTCATTGAACAGTGTCAATAAGAGCTGTTTTCTTAAGGGGAAAGACACATTTAGCCATATCTTTGCACTAGCCAGTTATCGGTTTTTCCTCTTCAGGGTACAAAACAGATTCGGGTCCTTTTTTAAACATTCCTCGTCTCGTCCTATCCCATAAAACCTATCTTGTAAAGTACTCTTTGGGATGTTGTATTTGTAAGCAGCTTTTCTGTGGCTGAAATCGTTTTGCCGAATATCCTTCAAGGCAAGCTAAATTTTATCAGCTCGCGATAAGCTTTTTGAGCCGATTTCTTCAGTTTCTGAGTTTATTTCCTATGAAAATTCGAAAATAAACCAAATTATCTCTAATGGCCGCATACTGAAACAGGATATATTAGGAACCGGCCAGTGTAATTTTTCGTGGCCGGATACTGAAACCTTCATATTAAACACATATTATTTATATCGACTGAAAGAGTAAGATAAGAGAAAATAACTCTCGAACTCTAAAACGCCACTCTTCACTTCCTCGACGAACTACATAGACTGCTAATTTTTTTCTTGCGGTTTAGTGATATTCACAGCTGCCAAATTTTACCAGCAAGTCAATAGGTCAAAAATGATAGCAAAAATTTTTCGCCCGTGAAAATGACGATTAATTTACTTATTATCAACTACTTAACGCAAAGTGGCCGGATACTAGTTACTGGCCGGGTACTGGTGCACCTACCCTTCTACTTTTTTTTCAAATTAACAACAAAATGTCCAATTGTTATCAATTTCAATGAATATATTATGTTAGATTGAATAAAAGCAGTTTAACTACGGATTTACCTGATTTGCTAGCCACGTACGCAGGTTACAATGCAAAAACGGCGGCACACACTGAGCAGGGCCGGACCAACCATATGTGCAAGATGTGCAAATGCACAGGACGCCAAATTCTGGGGGCGCATTGTTAGGAAAGACAAATTTATTTTATCTTGCTCGAACAAATACTACACAATTTGCATTTTAAACAAAAAGCTTGTTCAAATAAGCCCAAAACAACATCCATCACAAGTGTGCTGAATTATTTCTTGCACATTAACTCACATCCCTTACAATGCTGCAACTTCAAGGAGAATATAACTCAAAACATCGCAAAATAAAATATCCCACTAGGCCTATGCAATTAATTTCTTACCTACCTAATCTGAAAATATTCCACCCTGTTCGTGTAGGTATATTTCTTTCACATCCTCTTACATTTTGCAAAAGAGTCTAGTTCAAAAATCGCAAAACAAAAAAGTTTCACCTCGTATGTGCAGGTTTTATTTCTTGCACATTCACTCGCAAAATTTTCATATCAAAAAAATCAAACAAAAAAAATTAATTTGTATTTTATATAGTATTTTCTTCCACTGAAAAAATTAAAGCTATGACCTGCGAGGGATGAACGCATAGTGGAGTGTGGAAGTGGAATCGTTCTTACACAGGCGGTTCTGCCTTCTGCATAAGGAATTTCTTTGGCTCTGGCTAATGGAATTTTTGTGTTGTTTTATTTTTTTTATGCATGTGTGCAAATATATATGAATATGAAAAAAGGGCGCTTTCTGTAAATCTTGCACAGGGCGCTAGTTTGGCTGGAGCCGGCACTGACACTGAGTGCCATCAAAATGCAGTAAGCCGGCGAAACAAACTTTTCACATTATTTACACATTTTTCACTAAAAATCAACAATAAATTTAACAAACAATCAATTTATTTAATTAATTTTCACTTTTGTTCGCTGATCCACTGATACCGAACTGACACCGACTACGACTAGAAAGAACTAAAAAGCCATTTAGTTGGAAGGTTGGAAAACCATGCGCGGCCAGCCATCTCGCGGTGTATAACTCTCTGAAAAAAAAAATAGTAAAAGGAACTCCATTCCCATTGCATTTTTGACTATTTGACTTGATTTACGTTCTAAATTATTGTCACAGTGGGTGTCAATAGCTTGATTTGAAAATTTCGTATGAAAATTGGCAAAAGGTTGCGTGACAAGGGTTTTTATCAGACTGTTGCACTGGAATTGATTACATTTATTGCAAAAGCAGACGATGATCGCATGAACTATAGATAACGATCGTATCTTTTTTTAGACAAAAAACAGTATATTTGGACCAAAAATTTAAAAAAAACAGTAAATCGATTTAAAAAATACAGTATTTTTCGCAGTATACATTTTAATCAATGAAAATCAACAAAAAAAACTATTCATTTCGGGGCGATTCGTTTCCATCATCTAAATCGCTTTCCATTTCAATGTCTTCTCCTGTTGTTGATGTTTTGTATTTGTCCTTTGAAGCAATTTGACGAAGCAATACCGGCTTTGATTTGAGATAATGATAGAATTGAACGCATGGATATTTCAAGTTACATTTGACCATCAGAATTGCTTTCAATGTTTCGACTTCCAATTGAGTTTTGTCTGACGTCCAAGTTTTGTTCACTGCAGAAAAAATTCTTTCGACAGATGATGAGGTTCCTGGCAAGCATAAAATGTATTCAACGATTGTAGCCATTTCATTGTATTCACAATCGATCTTATTGAGGTGATTGAATATTTCCACCCAGCGATTCACATTCGAAACATGGCCGGCTCTCCATTGCGTGATTTTATCGGTTGTACAGTAGTTCTTAACATATCTAAATTGAGTATGCAAATCTGCTGCTTTTTCATCGGCTTTATACAAATTTATTTCGTTCATCTTGTTCATGACCGCTTCGACATCATTCCATTCTGGAGTTTCTTTCAAAGTCGCCCACGCAAAAAGTTTCAGTGGCTCAAATTGTGCTGTCCATATTTCGAAGTAAGAGAGTGCAGCGGCTGCGAAATTAGTACAAATAAATTCATATTAGTTAAATTCATTGAAGAGTTGAACAGAAGAAGGTGAAATTACCAAAAAATTCGTTGCGTATAGCAGCCATCTCATTACAATTGTATCCATTGTGAATAAGTTTTTGCTTTTCTGTCACTGCAATCGGCGATAAAAAATCATCTTCTTGACGCATTTTTAGTGTTTCTTCAATTTCATGTAAACAGTGCGCAACTTCGATTGGCGTGACATCATCACCTTCAATTTTTAGCACATATTTAGCGAATAACTCGGCCTAATAAAAGAGAAGAAGAACATTTGAAAAAAGTGAATTTTGAAATCAATTGAATTTCTACCTGTTCTTGGACAAACATCAACCAAAATTTCGATGATTCTTCATTGAAAAATTCCTTCAACTTTTTCTCTCCTATTTTAAGTCCTAGGAAATATATTTTAAGGGCATCATATTGTTCCATGATACGCCTGATAGCTGGTCCGAGAGCCAAAAATCGTGTTTTTGAATAGCCGAGCAATTTCTTATATTCCACTTCTGCCTCTTGACAAAATGATTTCAACGCGGTCACGCGTACAGTGTTAAGGTAGAAATGGGAATATATTTTGACAATGGCCCACTCAACGTCAAACGGTATTTCTTCACATGCAAATTTCAATGAATTGTGTGTTATGTGAGCGACACAGCCGATGCCGATCAAATGAGGAAGCCACTGTTTTAATCGGTAGAAAACATTATTCTGGCCGCCCCGAGTTTCTGCACCAAAATTAACTTTTGCGTTATCACCGCAGAAGCAGACGATTTTCTTCTTTATCTTGTATTTACTGGCAGCAGACTCAATTAGATCGGATATTATTTGCGAATTTTCACCAGCTTCTTCGGTTAAATTCAAAACTTTAACATGTACACCGACAGTGGGAATAAAATATCGAACAAGCACGGAAAAAAGTTTAATATTTCCATGGTTTGATGCATCTGTATACACTGACACATAATTACAGTCTTTTAATTCTTGTTCAAGCAATTGTTGGACGTGCGGCGCAAAAACACTGGTGACTATTGCTTGACATTTCTTTTGTGAACACGAAAACTTCATTTTAAAACACGATTTAAATATTTTCGTCGCACAATTTGATGACTTGAAACTTTGATTTGAATTTATCACATGATACGCCCACACTCCTTCGATTGCCGCTGAATGTGTATCCCAATCCGATGAAAAATGTGTTTTTATAGATGTACTTGTAGAAGCGGCATTTTCAGCATCTTTATGTTTTTTTGTTTTGATATGTCTGGCAATATCCGCGTTTCCACCAGACGCAATAGAAAAACTACCTTTGCATTTTCTGCAAAAAACATCACTTTCACTTTTCGTTTTTTCGAGAAACGAATACTTTTCCCGAAGTTTTGTGTTGAATGTATTTTTTGCTCTTGATTTCGACATTTTTACGCGTTCTGAACAAGAATGAATAATGACAAGAGAGTATTTACACGTATCTAACGTTCTCAAATAATTCGTGTAAAAATATGGTACTATGGGACAATAACTAGGTATACATTCCTGCATATTTGGGGAATCCCCGACAAATTGAAATTATGAAAAACACAAACGAAGTTTTTTACCGTTACTTTCGTGTTATTTCAAAAAAAATCGTTTAAAAGAGAATCAAATTTTTTCCTCGATTCGTGTTAAATGAAATTCGCGTTTCATTTTGTTTTCTTTGACGTTTTGCATTACGATTAATAAATATGAATTTCAAAACGTTAAAGAAATAAAACTTAATATTTGTTCTCAGTATTAAAATACAGTATTTTGGGCTGAAAAAGCAGTATACAGTTTTGGAGTTGCAAAAGCAGTATAATACTGCGAAAAACAGTATAGATACGATCGTTAACTATAGATTATGAATTGTCCTCTGAGCTGGAATTTCCGTTTTTTTTTTTTTATATTCTGTCGCAAAGAAAACACTCATCTTGAGGTACCTACACATTTTAGAAACCGCAGAAGTAGGTACAGCAAATTCAGGCAAGAATTTGCAATGCATCACTGTTTTGACATTTCGGAACAACCTAAACGCAGAGTGAGAACCATTTTTCTTATATGGTTTTCCATTGGGAAAAAAATCAATCTTTTTTTTTAATCTAAATCACTTTTCATGTTCCATTGGGCAAAAAAACAGTCCTTTTTTCGATTCGGATCACTTTTTGCATATCTCGATAATTTTTCAGATTTACGCATACTGCCACAAAATACCCACAGCTGTTTCACGTCATTTCAGGAAGTTTGTTTTCAAAACAAATGCGCTTCGTGAAAAGCAAAATAAAGAAATACATAAATAGCAATGGATATGACTTTGGAGGAATTATTATCTTCATTGTCTTCCTTATCATCTGGAAACTACGAATCACCAAAACTAGTCCATTTGCTTCTTCAACAGGGGAAACATTTTTCAAGTCGATATCCATAGCTGATTTTTCCAAAAGCGAATGCAATTTGAACAGCTGATTTTGCTGTCAAATACGCACTAATCCATTTACAAAAGCAGATCAATTTCATTGCATGCTCCATGAGCCGCGTTAAATCTGAGATCTGAAAAAGATTTTTTGTGGTCCCAATGGAAAACGACATTAGTCTCAGTACGTCAAATGCAGTTAGTTTTTTTTTTGTGTAGCCATAGCGTTGAAACTGCCGAAGTGGCTGTCGACGGTCCCTTTTGAAAGTATTTTTGAGCGTTTCTAGAAGGAACACGTTAAGTACATTCAACTTACTTATTTTGTAGGGCGATTCAATTCTGACAGGTTGAAAGCAGTCGCATTTAATAAACTATAGCTATACAATACATGCAGTGATCCCAGATTGGGGGGAAAGTCGGCAATTCTGTCGATTTTTTCTAACAAAAGGGGAATAAAGGGGGAAGGGATTTTTTGGGGGTAAAATAATCTAAAAAGGGGAAAAAACATTTAAAATTTTATTTATAAAGTCTTCGAAAGAATACACTTTTTTTAAAACTCATTCACTTACAACTCTGTTTGATTTTGAATGCATTCATAATTTGGCGTTTCATATGTCATATCGATATCTTCTGTTTTTTCTTAGTATTTCATACTGACTGAAATTAATACGTTCCTATTATTTTTGCCTGTGCTTAACTTTAAGATATTTAAATAAGATAAAAATAGTAAAATAAAACTTAAATAAGCTTTTTTTGTTTTTTGGGGAAAAAAAGGGATTTTTATTTTTGAAAAAGGGGAAAAAATATGGTTCCCTGTTATCTCGAATCCTACATTAGGCGTTTATTATTATCTCCACATGATCTATATGGATCATTGATTCCCATGCTTACATTAATTCAGCAAATAGACAGATGATACCAATTAAACCCCCTGCGGGCGAATAAAAAGACACTTAACAAACAAAATCAACTTTGCTTCGAATGCTGCCCAATGCGTTGCATACAAAGGTATGCATTTGGAAAGAATGGTTTTATAACTCAAAAATGAAGCTGGTAATACCAGAATGAATGAGTTGTCAATTTGTCATACTCTCAGAATAGCAAGTGGTTCGTGTATGTTTTCTGAATTTGGTGCGTGATTAAATTTTATTTAATAGAGTCTAGTGTAGAATTTAATTTTTATTCGTACAAAAAAAAGTGTATTTAACAATAAAAGAGACCACCATTTAGTGTGAAGTAAGAAAAAGTCGTTGGATTTGTGTGTAGTATCTGCGCAGTGCTGTGTGATTTGAAACTGAAAAAAACAATCAAAATTCAAGAATTTCATAGTCAGGTAAGTGCATAGTTTATTAATTATTACTCTCCGATACGATAGCGCTAATCTTTATTACGTACATTATTCTATTCATTGGCAAATTGTTTACCATTGATTTTGCCAGTAGGTACATCTTCGAGTTTATATAAAAATTAAATTCCTTATCGCTTCATCGTTGTTTAAGAGTAGTTTTGTACTATTTTCCATTTTCCATATATTGTCCATTATTATATTTTCATACAGAAAGCTCCTTAACAATAATTACATCTATTTCTTCAGAAGCCTGCAATACTCTCCTAGCTTCTAAATTGTTTCGAAGGTCTTAAAGCAGCCTTTTCGTATATTTGCTCTTCAAAACCTTGAACTAGACTGTTTGGTAACATCCTAAACGTTGAAGTGACATTCCAAATGTGAACTTGGCACTTCGTGTTAGTGGAGAAATTTGAGCCTAGATCTTTTTTATATACCTCCATAAACTACAATTTCAATCGAAGCGAAGCGATTAATCTTGGTTAATGCAAATTCAGACACCTGTCACACTTAGTAAACGAGACTTTTGATCGTTCCTATTAAAAAATCTTTCATTCTAAAGTCCTTTCGACTGCGTGGGGTAGGTATAGTAAAGGCAATCAATCGTTAGGCTTTGAGTTTTCTGTACCGTTTGTAGTGTGGGTATGTAATAATTTGGCGCCTGATTTTAAAAACTTTATTCTGACACTTTTTTGACATTAATGACTGTCAATTCCGTAGTCAGTAGTGGTTATAGTCGTAGAACACACGCCAAAAAATGCTTAGATGTTTTGTAATAGTGTGCGACTGTCACCTAAAATAAATAGAAATGTTAAAACAATTTTACAAAAACAATTTCAATACCTCAGTAAAGGTATTCAATTGGTATTTTATGATTTTGGTGAACAACGTTCAGGCTTTTATATTTGATTGTCTGGAAGCTTAACACTTTCTCTTCATTTCGTGCCGAAGTCTGCCCCCTGAAGTTAGTAGCTATCCAATATTCATCTAAAAGGAAATTGATATTTTGAGCACCTAACTTCAAACTGCATATGTAAATAGGGAGCCTACGACTTTTCCTCACTCGATTTGACATTAAAAACACTTGCTCAAAAGTCTTATCCAATAGGAGAGAAAACTCAAATTGGAACTGAAATACTGGGATAACATCATTTGAAATGAGATTTTGATTGCCAGTGAATTATCCTTTACAAAATTCCCTTATTCAGCGCCATCTAGTATTGCTTTTCGCAAATATTTTCAGCCAGAGACAACATAAAACCACCGACAGTTGTTTGACTATGCACCGCTAGATGGACAGGAAAAGGGAAATTTGGATATTTTCCCTTAGGATATGAGAAGGGAAATAGAGTATTGGGAAATTCTTACTGCTATTATTAGAAAACGAATTTGTGACGAAGAACATTTTCAAAAAGCACTCACTGTCTTTCGTTTTCGGTGAGGAGGGGGCAGGGTACGAGTAGATAACGTTTTTTCAGTTGAGGACAAGTATGATATACGGAGAAAAAATATGGGATGGGAAATATTCCTTTGTATGTGTTAATAGTGTTGAAACATAAATCGTATGGCGGAAACAAAGGGGGACTTTAATCATTCGAGAACAGGTAGTTTGTCATGATGGCTACAAATAAAATGGGTCATTTGTGCTGAGACAAAGGACCACAAAGCCTTTTTGAAAAGGCTTCTTTTGCAGCGTGAATCTCGAACCAACAAATCAACGCTAAAAACTGCGAGTGTCCTCTTTAGCAACAGTTTTTCGCATTCATACCTTAACGTGGTTCTTTTCATTTACGAGCGACGTAGGGCGGTTTTTGTTGCTCTTACTTCACTCCCAAGATGGACGCTGTCTTGCTTTACACTTAGGCAGATGCCATCCTAAGGTAAAAAAATGGCCTCTCACAAAAGCAAGTCCTGCACCCAATGAGGGTACAATTTTTTTTTTCAAATGGCACAGTCCTCTACTCATCCCAAACACAGACGATTAAGAGTACGTAAACGTGGTGGACCAAGCAGAAAGCATCAAGAGGGTTGATTTGAGGTTTATTTTTAAAAATTTCACTCAAAACCACACCGAAGAGCAACGGTTGAGCATCTTTTAAGAAGATGTGCCCCCTGCTCAGACTCACCAAGTCATCCGTCCTTCCAGGCGAAATACCCGTACAAAGAGAGGCGCCGGTAAATTAAGAATTTCCTTTTAATTAAGAGAACGGCTACCCAAAACCAAAACAACAGACCTTGGTCCAAGCGCGAGTTTTCAGTTCTTCTTAGCGCGACAGGGCATAGGCTTCCTAGAGAAATATGTGAAAAAAAATGATGGCCGTGAATTTACTTTTTCGAAGAGAAGACGGGAAAAAGAGCGATTTTTCAGCATTTTTGTAGGTCGCTTCAAAGGCAATCGCGAAAATGGGTTACAAAAAGACCGTGGCAGGGAACGGGGGTGGGTCGTAAATTACCCTTGTCTTGTGTGTCACTCGCTGAGTGTTTCACCCACAAATTCATTCATCGAACTGTGGGTACTGGGTAGTTATTTCTTCGTTGATTTCACTTCAGCTATGATGATGACACTGTAGGCCGTAAGATTATTTTTTTTTTCCTGTTTTCGGGGAAGGTTTTTCCTCTTCATGTATTGGTGAGTTTTTCTTTCTTTCTTTTTGAGAGAGTGCTGGTGTAGTGGACCAGTTTGAGATTTTGGTTGGTGGTTGACTGATGAAAGCCGAACAAAATCGAGGCACATAACAGATGCGTACGGTCGTGCGTTGAAAGTTAGTTTAGTTAGAGAATATCGATAGGTCCCTCCAACGGTATAGACCAATTAATTTAATGAGTTTCCACTTTGTACTTAGTTTTCTTTGAAATGCAAGTTTGTGTCATAGCGATTGACATTGAGATGGAGGAGTTATAGCAAGCGGATAATATTTAAAATTCAAAATTTAAAATTTAGGAGGGAAGACTTTATTATTTATCGGAATTTGGGCGCGTCGATTCCGGTTGCTTTCACAAAGTTTTCTGATCAAGTAGTTTTTTTTTTGGATTGATTTTTTTTCGGAATTTCCCTGTTACTACACTTGATAGATTTCTGTTTTAGTTTCTAGGCTGCCTTGAGTTTAGAGAATTGGGTAAATTGTAGTTGGAGCACCTTATAAAATATAGCGGAGACTTGTATTGGCTAGCATAACTCTTCAGCCTGTGGAAGCTGCCTCCGACCAGTTGGGCACACCAAATTGGTCGTAAAACCGAAAGTTACCACTTTCACAAGCTGCTTGTCAAAGCTACGAATAATTAAGCCAAGAAAAGTAACGCAATAACCATCGTTCCCTGGCTGGCTTTAGGAGTATTTAAGATACCAAAATTTGAAGATTGTTCGGCAGAACAAGACCCGGTAATATTTAGCAAAATCTTTTTCCAGTGTGATTGACGGAGAGGTTAACGTAATGGACCTTTTTTGACTGAATTTTAGACAAGTGTTTTTCAGCGCAACTGCTTAATAATTTCCAAATCCGTGTGAATTCTATTCACATTACTTACATAAGTGGTGGCCATTTTCTGCTTGGCACAGTTCTGCACTTTCCGCCGCTTTTGAAATGGGCTTCATTTCTGATATTGGTTTTCAATTAGGGGAGGATTATCCTTAAAATTGCGCTCAACAAGGTCTTCTTCTTCAAAAAATAGGTTTCTTACTAACCCTTCATAAAAAAAAAAAAAACAAATTACGTCGTGGGCACGCAGCACGCATCGAAACCGATGGCATTCAAAGTAAGTTTTGTTCACTGTTTCGAACGTTAAGCTTTAACTACACTCGTGCTTTCATCTAAAGCATTTGTTGACGCACAAGTCAAGTGTTGGCCGCTTGTTTAACTACTGACAGCGAAAAGCAGATTCACTTCCTGTCAGGGAAAAATATGAAAATTTCTTGAGCCGAGTTAAATTGACTGTCAGAATTCAACTGTTCAATTAAGTTACAAAAAGAACATGCAGAAACCTTATGGAGGTATTGTTCGAACTGGCTAAAACTACGACTATAAGGTGTTTCCTAACAAAATTGCTGTTCCCTCAAACAGGACATAAGTAAAAAGCTCGACAAAATGTCCCAACAGCTGCTACTCCCGAGGACTGCTTCCAATTTGTTTCACATTCAAAAGTTTATTCTGAACTTATTTTTTTCAGACCTATTGCATTTGATTTGACAGATTTTTCAGAAAGCTGCGGATGTTTTTAGCTGAATTCAAATGGTTGCCATTTTGCTTCAATTGAGAAATGCAGGCCACTTTCCGAGACAACGGCCTTTCGGCTCGACAACTTCTGCCTCCTGTTGGGTACATACTCACAGGCATTTGGCAACTTTCATTGTGGATGGGCTCTATTTTTACAGTGTTATCGATGTCTATAGTATTTTTTATTTGTTGCGGCTTTTCCAACTGTTTTCACGGAGAGAAACCTTCAATTTCGTGTTTAAATTGTTTCGAATGCAGTTGCTAAACTGTCCAAACGACGATCGGTCCGTAAAGGACCCTAGACCTAGCTCCTCGCAATCATTCATGTGTGTGAGGGATCTACAATTTCATCCCAATTATATGGCGCAGTGGAAAACACTGTTTATTATTTTTTTTTTTCAAGAGGTGGTTCTACTAAAGCCCCTCGCTCAGTAGTCCGCAGATATACCCCCACTCCCACTGAGCCACAGCGCTTGTATCACCACGCTCCATATAAATTCCATCACTCATAATGACGAATTTTTGTATTCAAGTCCCACTGACACGGTATCCTTATAGGGAAGCCGTTTTCAGCACAACCCAGCAACCCACGCCTCGAACAAATTTTAAGTGCAGAACATTTCAACTTCTACGACCCCCATTGATTTTGTAAACTTCATCGCGAATCTTTTCATCATTAAGGATGAAAATTCCCCAAACCAGGCGCATCCATGCTGTGCAACCACCACGTCATTAAACACTCCGACAATTACATAGCTTCGGTCCGAATTTTCTTTGATATCGTAACATCTCGCAACATTTCGCAACACCTCAACTCAAAGTGAAATTTAAGACCAAAAATTGCAACTGATATTCTTGAATCGGCCACGGCACACTCTCCAAAGTGTGTATTTCTCGGATCGGATTAAAATAAAGAAGACTAAAAGCAGCCGCCATTTTTTTCATCTTCTCTTTGATGCGGACCGCGGGCCGCCCTTTTCTGTTTGTTAATTTGCCCGAACGGCAACGATGAATATGAAAACGATGATGATGATGGTGTTGCGAAATTATTTCGACAATAAGAAGACATTTCTGAGAAATCTAAAGCAAAGATCCTGGCGGCTCATCATTTCTACCACCTACAGAGTCGGCCTCTTACATACACGGACAACGACACTCCGCAAAGTAATGGCAGATCCGCGCTGCCTCCCCTCCCAAACAAAAGACGAAAAATAAATACATAAGTAAGAAATCTCTTAAAATGAAAAGCGTACGAAACAAAAAATCATACTTTCCAGCTAAAAAAAGGACAATAGAAAACCGAAGAAGAAAAGTGAAAGAAACACCAACCCCAAAGCGCGAGGAGGCGCGCACCGTAAACAAAAAAAACAAAAAAGGGAAAACTCACGAAACGCGACTGTAGAAAAAGGAAAATCGCTCCATGAATCGCCCTCATCAGGGAATTGATGAAGGAACATTACGAAATAAAGAAAAGCGCCGCTCTCTTTGTTGTTGTTGCTGCTGTTGCTGTTATGGTGGTGGTCGGTCGCGCGAAGGACGACTCGACTACGGTACGACGACGACCGAAAGAATTATGTTTTGTAATAAAGCAGCGCAGCTACACCACCACCACCACCACCCCCATAGATGAGTTGGTGTCGTTTTTTACGCGATCAAAAATATAAATTTTATACTATATACTGTGCTGTCGTCCTTCGTCTCGTCCTCCTGCTATAATTCTCATCGCATTTTCGAAGAAAAGTCGAAAAAAAATCCAGCGGATGGATGGACCTGCTTTCATTGTAGTAGTAGCGGCGGTGGTGGGTAGCACAGTTGAATCTTGAATCTATTATAAACAAGGGTTGATTTTCATTTCCATTACCAAGTTCGCGGCACGCAAAAGAAAAAACTACACAGTACTCCCCTTTTAATTCTAAAGGAAAAAAAACGCCTTATTCATTTTTATTAAATTTTTGTTTAAAAAAAAGTTTTGTAGCTTGTCGTGCTGTTTTCTTCAAGAATAAACCTGGGGGGCTCAGCTCTCAGTTGGAAGGAGGACACACTGTAAAATTGTCCATGGAATGGCGGTCGAAAATGGGAAAAAAAACAAAATAATTGGGGTGGAAGTTGAGAAGTGGTTGATTGCGATTAAGATAGGGTTTTGTATATAAAAATGTAAATATGTACTCAAAAACAAATAGCACGAGCGTTTTTTTATTTTCGCCCGTTGTCCTTTCTTCTAGAAGCAAAGTTACAAGATGGGCGAGGAGGGGAGGAATTTGGGAAAAAAATGCAATTAGTTGGCAGGACTATGGCCCACGTTGGAATATTTAAGATTCGAAACTCTGAACGGTTCAGGGCGAAGTTTGGCATTCTTTTGAGAGACCGTTGAATACCCGATAGTGTCATTAGTTTTAGTGATTTTGGGGTTTTCCACGCATCAAAATGGATGGGGGACAGTTTGGCTAGGACTTTGGTTGAAGGTGGATCACTTTGGGGTAGTGCAACAAACTCCTATTTAGACAGGTTTTGTGAGCACTACTACTCCGCCGAAGAATTTTTCTTTCGAAGGAGCCCATTATCAGCTCTCCCTTCCTGCTTATCGTCCAGCTCTCGGCGCCATTAAGCAGAACTGGCAGGATAATGGTTCTGTAAAGCATACATCTTGTCCTTCGAGTTAGGAGTTTTGAACCCAATTGTTTTGAAACCAATGTCCTTCGAGTTAGGAGTTTTGAACCCAATTGTTTTGAAACCAATTGGGTTCAAAACTCCTAACTCGAAGGACAAGATGTATGCTTTACAGAACCATTATCCTGCCAGTTCTGCTTAATGGCGCCGAGAGCTGGACGATAAACAGGAAGGCAGAGCTGATACTGGGCTCCTTCGAAAGAAAAATTCTTCGGCAGATTTTTGGTCCTGTGTGCGAGGAGGGCGAAGGGAGGAGAAGATACAACCACGAACTCTATGAGCTGTACCAAGATGTGGATGTAGATCCAGCTAAGAGGATCTTCGAATCCCAGCAGCCAGGTTCGAGACGACAAGGAAGACCGAACCTCCGTTTCAAAGACCAAGCCATCGCGGATGCCAGAGCGCTTGGTCTCGATAACTGGAAGCATCGTGCCCGGGATCGCAGAGGATGGAAGGCTACAGTGTCTCAGGTAGAGACTCTCCACGGGTCGGGAGCCCGTTAAGTAAGTAAGTAAGTTCAGTACCTACTACTCCTTAGAGGAAATGCAAAAACTCCTTTTTGGGCAGGTTTTGTGAGCACTTTTACTCAAACTTTAGAGGAAATGCAAAAACTCCTTTCGAAAAACTTTGGTTCGAAGTAACGACCGCATTTCTCTCTGCACCGTCAGGAAGCTTCTTCTAAGTTCTGAAAATATCGGAGGGAGGATTCAATTTGAAAATTTTGCGCCCGGGGGCTGATATTAATATTTATTGGCAGTTGCACCTGAAGGCGCATAGAACCTTCGTGCACGTGTGCCGTTCAAGTGTGCCGAGGTCAGTACAAGTCTGTGTAGAGGCTTTGCCAAAGAATAGACTACTAACCTAAACATGGCGAGGATTCCTAAACATGGGGAAATTCCTCCTCTTTGACGAGGAGAATATCAAGTGTAAAAACTCAGGCGAAACGAAGTTCTATCACTGGATATGAGCCTGCCCTTGGACCATCGACGCAAGGAGCTCTGGTAATGAAAAACAACTCAACTCGACGAGAAGATCTGCACGATGACGATTCAACCCAAACACCTTATTCAATTGGAAATTGGAATTTTGTTTTGAAAGACACAGCTCCTCATATCACCCGTCCGAACTTGAAGCCCACCATAAGAACATAAGACAAAAGAAAAATCAAGCGAGCTGAGGCCCCCTCACCGGACTTGTGTGACAGCTCGGTCGAATTTTCTACACAAGAGAGCGGGTTGTGTTTCTTCTTGTTGCAGCCGGCCATCTGGTTCACAAGCGTCCAAGTCCTCAATTAGCATAATTGCACTTCCGTCGAAACATATTCTTTCCCATGACCGTTGTCCTGTGAGTTTTCAAGAGAAGAAACAGCAAAAAACTTAAAAAGGATAAGAGCTCCTCGTCAACAGACACCACTCAAGTTCTACATCTACTGTGAATCGTCACACAAAGGAACTCATCTTGCGGAAAATATTTTTCTTTTATAAACCCCTTCTTCTACGACGGAAGGATATACGTGAGATGTTGGACGGGCTGAAATCTTCACCTTCATTCGTCGTCATTTGCATACATTATTACTCGTTGAAGGGTGTGCGGCGGCAAGGCGTTATGTTCTCCTTGAAGGGTCGCTATCATTATGGTCGTGTGTGCAAAATTGCACCTCGTTTACTTAACAAAAAGCTGGACCAAACCGCGCCGGCGACAGATGGTGTCCGTTGTTTGGAAAAATCAACTGCTGCAGCTATATTTTGGTCATTACACATATACCGACTGCCGACAGACGAAAACTGGTTTCACGCAGGATATTTTCAATAAATTATTATCATCCTTTTAGGGATGTAACACACTCGGACGGGTCATGCATATGGTAGTTAAAGGGTTCGACAAAAACTTGCTTGACAACAATTCCCATACACAATAATTGGAAACGGACACTGCTGTAGTCGAGCAAGGACCTATATGCAAATATCCGATGCGTGTTGTTGATTTTTCTACCTAACCCGCCGAGAGACAGGCAAATCAGGAAGAACCGGTCGTCGTCGGTCAGAGTGAATGGGGTCATTTTTCAAAGGAAAGGGTTAGGTCAGTGCCGCTTGACGGACAGACGGTGTACGGAAGAAGAAAACCGGATGTATGCCATAACGTATGCGTGAGAAAAACTGGTCAAACTGGTTTGGCGAGTGTTGGGCTTTGCATTTTCATATAAATCCCGAAGGACATATGCAAATGTACGTGCGATACATCAGTGTATCCTTTTGTGCTTACATCGTCAGGGGGTTGGGCAGGGTGAGAAAATTGTGCGCTGAGGTTTTTTTTCGCCCCGTGTACTGCCGTGTTCTACAGTGTATGCAAATGGTCATTCGGTCAGTTGTAGTCGAGTGTTGAACATCGTTGTGGGACGTTAGTCAAATTCGGTTGTAACGGAAGAGGTGAGAAAATGTTGTTGTTACCAAATCCATCCTTAAGATGGTGTAAACGGATAATGCGTGTGTTCAATTCGATAATGTATATCTGCAGTGATTCTACGGTTAGTTGAAGAAGTCCTGGGGAATATTGATGGCCTATTTTGGGGTTAAGCAACTGAGAAATAAACGGTCGCCATGTGAGTTTCGATAAAAACTTCCCAAGTCCCCAAAACAGTTCGTTGAAGAAGTCCTGGGTAATAGTGATGGCCTATTTTGGGGTTAAGCAACTGAGAAACAAACGGTCGCCATGTGAGTTTCGATAAAAAATTCTTATGTCAGTTTTTTGTTGACAAACGACCAAACGCATTTAACACAGCGCTCTATTCGGAATCTTAGGCCGACCGCACACTGACCGCCGGAAAACGGGAATTTGCACCATATCTTGGTTCGATTCTGCTACGAGAAATACGTGACGGAATTTGTTTTTGTTTCGTATATTTAAAGTCGACTTTATTCCGGTTTAAGAAAACTTTCCAACGAATCGGCCAAAATACACTTAAAAAGTTTTAAGTTGACCTTTTACCCCCTTATTTTGTTTTGAAAATGTTTATTCTACAACTGACCAAAGTCTTACATTAAAAACAACATCTTTTAAATTCGCTGGACTTATAAACTTAATTTACCCATTTCCTAAATATGTAGATAGCCTTTAACAGGAGAGATCTTCATAATCCATCAAAAATAGGCAATGCCGTTCTTAAGATTGTGAGGCTCATGGGATTAAACATGAAGAGCTATTACATCATTGAAATTTCAAACAAAACCTCTTCAGACGACCGAGTCATTGCCTGATGCAACTAAATTTCCCTCAAGTGTCCGCGATTTTTCCGTTTCTTCCTACAACCTCTTGTTGAGTTTTCCCACTTAATATTTGTGTGTTTTTTCATATCAACCAAACTCAAATAAATTGTGTAATTGCTTTGAAAAAAATCCACACACCATCGCGTTTTATTTAAAAATAGGATTCTGAGTTCGCTTTGAATATGTATGGTGCTGCAGTAGCGAGAAAAATTCCCGCGTTGTTATAACACTTTTACTTGCAAAACATGCGAAACGATTTCAAATTTTACCTGCTAAATTTGTTTATTGACAAAAACAGAAACATAAACTGGAATTTGTAAGAAAAAATAATGGAATCTCAAATCTCTGTCATTCAAGCAAGTGACATCGCGAGCTTGGCTTTCGTGTTCGAATTCGAATAATTGGCTTCCCTTTGGAGTGAGTAGCGCTCCAGCCGTAAGAGCTCACAAAAGGATCTATTCGTGAACATAGAGAAGTTATGCTTCAAAATATCGGCCTTCAATCGTTCTCCACAAGTCTTTTGTAACTATACAAATTTAACAACAGCTTTTGTTCGTCTTCTTAAAAGTTCCAAACTGCGACTTCCTATGCTTTGATCTATTCAACAAACGCAATTCTAGTCTTTTGCGCCGCACTAATCACCATCACCAACCATTCTACATTTATTTACCATAATTTTCTTTCAAAAATAGCTCACCCATCTTCGCTGAGCAAATATATCTACGGAGGTAGGTACTCTTACCTATATACAATTCTACGTGTACTCTGACAAAGTCCACAAATACACAGAAGAGCAGTTTTAAAAGCGCGGATAAAAACCTAAGCGAAGGACAATAGAGAGACTTTTCTACTTTATATAAAAATTTTTTGTTTCTCTGTTATTTATTTTATTTTCTGTTGCTGTTTCTAGTCGTGTTTTTTGTTTTCTTCATTTTATACCTTAAGGAGATTGCCTGAGCAATCGAGAGCTTCATCTGGGAAAAAATGCTTTGGCATAGATTCCAATTTGAATCACTTTTTCTTGTTCCCTCTGACGGTGCTGATGGTGGGGCCGTGGGGGTGGTTAAACCACCAAAGAAAGGGCTTTCAATTCAACTTTGGAATAAGGACAAACAACGAAGATGTAGCGTTTGGTTTTTTTCTTTATTCAGCAATCGAAAAAGGACAACAATAAAAAAAAGAAAGAAAAAACCCCCTCCAAAAGAAAATCAGAAAATTTAAATATTTGTTACAAACACCAATGTAATAACTCAACTTCTTATTCTTATATTCCTTATAACGAGAAACGAGCATTTTATATAGTATACACAAAATTGAAAGAGAAAATAATTGGAAGTTGTCCTCCCGCACAAGTTGACGCCTGACGGCGTCCGACATACCGACCGACCCACCGATGGGGTGTGCGGAAGGCAGTGATGAGAATTTTATTTCCAACAAGAAAACGCGGGTGACCATTTCGCATTTCGCAATAATGAAACATAAAACAGGACATTATACGACGTATTCCCTTTTTCCGACTTAAAGAGGCAAAGCCAGAGAGAGAGAGAGAAAGGGAGAGAAAAAAAACACCTCCACTTACTAATGCTGTTTGTTCGCTTACTTAATTTTGTCTCCGTTAGAAATGGATTTATGGGACTGGCGTGATAATTATTTTTACATGCTTTTTACTGTTCTAAAGTGCAAAGATGTGCGTGGTAGGGTGCAACAGCTGTCTGCAATTTTTTTAATAAATCCTATTCACTTTTGTTGATGTTCTTAGAGACGTAGAAAAGAAGCTGCTTCCAAACATCTTCCAGTTGCAATCAGCATCTGTTAAGGATGTGTCTGAACTTTTGAATGACGGCTAATTTTTTTGCCTTTCCAAATAGCAAGAGGTGTGTGTGGTTGGATCTAGTTTAGATTTAAAAATCTCCTCACTTTGAGTACAGTCTAATTGTCTAAACAAAGAAACACAATTTCGAAATGCGGGAAGGCTTTGAAGGAACGAGGTTAAGTGTCATTACACGCCGCGAAGGAGTCTGCCTTTAGTGCAGGAAGTTCGGTACATAGTACATGGAGCACGGGACACTTGTTCGCAGAGTTCAATGGATGGGGATTTCTTTCGAAGTCGGTGAGCTATAGTTTTTAACTTTTCACATGCGCTTTCTGTTTAGAGTTTAAGGTTCGCAGCTCCCTTAGGCGGTTGTGTTGCTTCTACATTCTAGGGCAGATAGGTGTTTGGTTCAAGAAATGACAAAAATAATAGGAAAGCGGACGATTTTTTAACTTTAACTCTGCGCTCGAAAACAAGACGGGCTTTTGGTAGGATTCTTCATAAATATCATGCCTAGTCCCTGTGGGGGGTCTCAAACGCGTTCTGCGATTTTTTCTGGTCAGCACCAAAGGTCCTCCAGACCCTGGACATGCTGATGTTTTATAAAACAGAGACTTACAT
Source organism: Cheilosia impressa (assembly GCA_948293265.1). Lineage (NCBI taxonomy): Eukaryota > Metazoa > Arthropoda > Insecta > Diptera > Syrphidae > Cheilosia > Cheilosia impressa. The sequence continues at coordinate 6,357,439 of OX411885.1, read as the reverse complement.
GGGTACTCATGCAACCACTGCACCGCAGCTACAACATGTCTCCATTTAAATTCAATTAATCGGCAACCTTTTCGCCAATAATATACCACAAAAAATTCTGGAGTTGGGACTCCCGCATCAAAACTTTTGTATATCTCTAGACATGACTTGCCTAAATATTTTGTGCGTCACAAAATGTCTAATTCGAGTTGGAAAATTTGCCCACTGAGTTCTAAAAATATAGCCACACAGTGCTCTGCTTCTGGTTTTAAGAAACGGAACTTCGGCGAGCCTTTTCAACACGAAGTTTGCAGAAAAGCACCGCTAGAAGTTCGCACTTGCCTGCCTGAGCAGTAGTTGTTTGAGAAATCCAATCTCTACTGCGCTCGGATCCAGAACTAAAGTTGTGGAAACTGTTTTGCGCTTTATACAACCTCGGCTTGGACCGGATACGAAGGTTCTCTTGATACTCATATAAGGCAGTCCGGGAGTTGGAAAAAAAATCGCCATTGAAGCTGGATTACAACATCAGTTGAAGGGGATGAAATGCTCCATCCCTTCTCGTGCATTTGCATATTTCGATTCGATTATTTGCATAAACCTAATTTTTTACGCAGTCTCTCCGTGTGCGCGCTGGCCCCGGGAGAATTTCCACAAACACTTCTTCGCTATATCGGCTGTGGCATGAGTCTGATTGCTTACTAACTTGCTGCCTATATTAAATGGGGGATGCGCAATCAAAATGTCACGGCCATGAGAAGGGAGACGAAGGCGAGGCCGAAAAAACTTCCCGCATAAAACAAAAGACCTTTACGAGTACATAAACCAACAGACAAAAAAAAACCCAAGCTCCCGCGAAAAAGTAAAAGAAAAAGAAAAATCATTTCAAAGAAACGCGCTGCTGATGATGATGATTTCTTCCTGGGCCCTTCTCCATGTACCCGAATCTTGGCGGTGCTGGAGCGGAAGAATTGAAAGCCATTTTTATTATTGTTTATATATCTTTCGAAACGACACAAAAGCGATAGATGGCTCCGGCTCCTGGTCCTGCTGCTGCTGTGTGGGAGGTTGACAGGGCGGTTGGTGTGCGTCCATCGGGTTGAGCAAAAGTGTGCGCATTTTTTCTCCCCACGCCGTTGGATGTTTCCTCCAAAATATGTATGGACACAGTAGAAAGAGATAGAGCTGCGCCAACGAAAAGCGAGTCCTTTTTTTGCTGGCTGTTGGTATTTTTCCCTTTTTGAAAGAAAAACAAAATTATTCAAGAAATGAAATGCAAAAAAATAAGAAACACCATTAAATGGAGCAGCAAAGAAACCGGGTATACGGCACCAGGATAAGGGAATTTAAAATGAAATACCATTTGAAGCAGTCAAAAAAATAAGTATCTCATCTTGTGTTTTTTTTTTTTTGTATATTTCGCGCAGTGAGTTAGTTAAGTAGGTTGCCTTTTTGAAAGTCCTCAGGGCCAAAGGGACTTCAAGAACGACGACAACGACTACGATGACGGTGCCGGAACGATAAAAGATACAGCGATAGGATGCGCCTTTTGCAGGACGACGGACGATGGTGATAAAAAGGAAGAATACTTAATGAGGGTGGACAGAACGCGGGCGGGCCAACGACGACGCGGTATGGGTAGATTGATGGCGCGTGTTTAACTCTACACAGTCATACCTAACGACCCGGTCGGTTGCGAGCGGGGAGCAAGGGCAACGGGGAGAAAGAAATGCCCGCCAATGGTTGAATGAGTTGAAAGGAGTGAAATCGACCATGGTATGAAATTATTGTATTCATTGGAATTATCAGCATAAAGAACCGAAAGAAAGTAAAAACAAAAACCAAAGAAACGGAGGACCTTTTCTTTATTCCACATAGTGTACATTATATAATGGAAAATTAGGTACATAAATTAAGAGCCTAGCTGTGCTGATGATGCTTTTGATGTTTTCTCGTCTGTGTTCGATAATGAATTTTAATTGTCATAGTTATTGAGATGCGAAATTGGTTGCTTGGGTGGAATGCAATGGTATAGGTGTGCTTTATAAGAAAAAAGCTGACACTTTGGCAACCCGCTCCAGGGTTTCTCCTGTAAGCAGTACCAATGTGTTGTAAACAAGTGATATCTGACTGCAAACGCAATACTTCTGTTGTTTCACGACCTGCTTCCTATTACGCAACAACTTCCGGTGGCATAACTTACCTTACTCTATTGAATTGCCCTAAACCACTGATATGGACCTTGAAATATCGCTACGTGTTTATCCTTCGCCATCAGCCAAACACATTGTATGTTTACGCACACGTGAGGACTGAGGAAGTGCAATTCCACCAGCAGTCAAACAAAATCAAACTTTAACGCATGTGTGTGTTTGTGTGTTTTGACTTGTGAGTATGTTATTCCACCCTCTCTGCTCCTTTGGACTTGACTCTTTCTCCAGCCACCCCTTACATGTCACATATCGTGCATAGTTATCTTAACTTTTGATGAACCCATCTTTCATAGAGTGCGTCATGTTTTGTTTGCACAATTAACCGCCAATTGAACAAACCAAATACTCGATCTCACAGCCTTCGGGGAGGCTTTCGCCAACACAACTGTGGTATATAGTTTAAACATAGTTTTCGAAGACTACATACCAACACGGACAATATGTTCTCCTCGTTTGTGTAAGTTAGTCGTGTTTGGTACTATCTACGCACGAGAAAGCTTCACGTTAAGGAAACTAACTTTCAAGAGAGTTTTCCTAAATCGAAGCCCTAGAATGTGTTCATATTCTTTTCGTTAGAAAGCGTCTGGAACTTTCTATTCTATTTACGATTACTACTTCGAACTTGAGAAATGGAAAAGCTCCACGTTAAGGAAACCAAAATCCAGCATAGTTTTCTTACATCTGTAACTTTCTATGCTATTTACGATGTTTTGCTTTTGATAATCGATAAAGCTCCTCGTTAAGAAAACCGAGCTCCAGCATAGTTTTCTTGCATTTAAGTCTCGCAATGTTTTGCTTATGTCTTACGATTTTTACGAATACTACTTCGGACTTGAGAAAGGAAAAAGTTTTTTTTTGTTGTCTTACATCTGAGTCTTGCAATGTGTTCCTTATGTTTCACACAGAATAGGGCACGTCCCCGTTTGTTCTTACCCCACATAGTAGTCCTGTGTGTTTTCGCACTGCGCCAAATAATTGCCTTCCTTTTTGGGTTGAAGTTATATGTGAAAAACCCACTTAAGGGTTTATCATATTAGATTTGGAAAACACCAACAAAAATTCTGGTGTTGCATGCGCTACACCGCCACATCTTTTCCAGATAAACATTACCAGCACTTGACTTTATGACAAAGAATTCGCTTCAAGGAACGATGTATCCTCTTGTGGCAGACAAGTTAATTTAAAGCAACAGCTAAAGTGTGAGATTCGGAATTTATTGAATATGCGAGTATGCCGTATCTCTTGTATGGAAAATCGATACGAAAATTCAGAGCAGGTCCTTTAAGGTTCATTGGTCCACGACATATTAATCCTCGTGTATCAATTTGAAGCTGTTTACAAATGCTACTTTTACACAGGGTTTCTGTTGTGTTGCATAGGCCCAAGCGTTGAATGTTTTTAAATATTAGGTCCATGGAGGTGTGTATTGTGGAAGAAGGAAACGGCTATGAAGCTCGCATTGTCTTCGAGCATCGGTTGAAGTTGTAGTTTGTTTTATATTTTCTGTGCTTTCTCTATCAATTTCATATTGTTGTCAAAATCGTACAACATTTACGTATAATTAGTCCACCAAGTGCTTATAAAAGTTGTCCCAATTGGACAGAGACGTTAAAGGAAAACGCATTCCTCCCGCTCTGGCACATGCAAAGACTCACCGTAAATACTTTATTTTTTATCCTCCGTCAGAGAAACTTATATATCAAAACTGGTTTTCAATTCGTAAGCCAGGACAATAGGCACAGCTCATATACTTCGCCGCATACATTTATTAAGAGAGAGGGTACAACAATTTTCTATTAAGGGTTGAATTTTTATTTATATACCAACCACGAAAGAAAAAAATTCAAATCTGATTGAACAGGGTGGGTATTTGCATTTTTTTTTCTATACAGAGCCCTGCATCCCCCCTCCTTGAAAACCATTATCCATTTTATTTTCTAACGAAGAGGGGACGACAAAATTGCCGACTATTAATATTGCCAAAAAAGAAAACGTTCCAACGCAAGGTACACTTTCGAAAAACTCTCTTTTCGGTGGACTTCCATCCCCCGGATCTGTGTTCGTTCGTGAACGTCCTTAAGTCCCCCTTAAATTTATATAAAATATTCACAACAGCACATCGCGGCTTCTGCTACTCCTAGCCCTAGGTGTACATAGATAGGAAAAGAAAAAATCGAAAAGAAAAAAAAACTCCCAAGAAGAAGGGCAAACGATTGAGCTCCTTAGAGATTATGGAGAAGAAGAAAAATTAGAGTTTACCTCCTTCCACTCGAGTTTTGCTTTATGCCAAGGAAGGAGCATTCAGATTTGCAAGAAGTTTAGCCTGTCATTTCTGATGCGATTGATAAGTACACATTTAAAGGATAAGGCATTTCGAAAGGGGGTGATCAACTGAAATGCTTCGAGGTCCTTCAATACAGCGGCGGATTTTTGTTGCCTTAATTGTTGTGTCTTTTTGTGCCTTTGGATGGGCAGCATTTCATCAAGTTGATGTTGCGGGGGAATCTGACCGCTGTCGTAGCAAAAGTTAGTAAGTGTTGCTAATAAAAAGGACTGAAAACAGAATAAATGTGACGAATCACTGCGGTATATACATATTGAACAAATGCTGCGTATATGCTTCGTTTTGGTGTTTTGTTTCTTGCAAAACTCCTTTCTTTACTTCAAAACCATTTTATTCTATTTCATTAACAGCGGGTTAACAGAGCGCTCAGCTGTCATTGACCACTGGACAGTGTACCAAATTTTCACAGCAGAAAGACATTTCGCACGACAGACGGAGTGAAATGAAAGCGAAAAGTTCCAACGAAGCCAGCACGACTAAGTCAGCAGAGACCCGTAAAGCCCAGTGCAATGCCACGACGAAGGAGAGGTGACAGGCCCTAAGATTCTTTGCAACAAACCCCGGCATTAGGTTGGCCACATACATGGCACCATTTACAACTGGAGGCGACATTTTGTTAGGTCAAACCCGGCGAAGAAAAAGGAAAAGTTCAGTCGAGATTGTTACCATCATCGAACAACAGAGAAATTCGGAAATGACGCGACGAAATGTCAGTAAACTCAGCGAACTCAACATCTCTGGCTGTCAGAAGAGATGGCAAAGACGCGACCAAAAAACAGACTTCGAATTGAATTAATTTTGTTATAAATAAAGGTGGCGTTTAATTCTCTTTTGTTCCACAATCTCTTTTTCTATTGCTAGCATTCTTTGGCTTTTTTAGCAGTGATTGCGAAGAACCTGGATCCAAGGGGAGTATATCGCTTATCTTTGATTTACTAGTGCTTCTCTGAAAAGTCACAACAAAAAGATGAGAGTAAAAAGGGACATTTCTCAAGCTACTCTGCAAATTTAGTATTTTCGAAAGATTTTTAACAAGCGTTGGCTTCTTCATAGATGGCTGGACTCTTTATCCTATATTTACGGAGCATAACTCCGTGTTTACTGCCAGGAGGTGCGTTGTTTTCTTTTGGTTTGAGTTGGCTTCTGTCTCCTTCTACTATGGCGACATAATCGTCGGTGTGCAATTTTCTATTCATTCGAGTATGCCCGCCACCACATTTACATTGCTGTGTCCGGTAACCCAGCAAAGTTTGACCGAATGGTATTTAGGACGCATCATGACATTTCCTTTTCATAACTCACACTGACAACATTTTGTTTACAGACAGACTACCCACTCAGACTGTATGGTTTCTATTTCTTCATCGCAATCAGCCAACTCATTTTACAGACAAAATTCGCTGACAGATGACAGATGTGACTGTCATTTACAGTGGATTGGTTTTCGGATTTCTTGTTTATTAAGCCTGACAGCTAAATGACTTGATGCATTTCAGGTTTTATAAGCCCTTATGGTAACACATACCCAGTTGGCATTTCAAAGTGTCAAATTCAACAAAAACCGAGACAAATCTAGTTGACGTTTGACATGAACTAGGCATTCGAACGTCCCCCGTCTCAGGTGTCAGTTCAAAGGTGCTCCTCATTTGAAGACGCTTGTAAAGGGGAAATAATCGTAAACTTTGCATCGCTGCAAGAAATAATTGAGCGGGGTCCAATGTGACAACTTGGATCTCGGCGCTCATTTTTAGAATATAACTTACTTGAGGTTGGTATATAATATTTGACCGCTTCTTGTTGAGGTCGAGGTTTCTGGATTTGGATATATTTCTATTGTAATCAGAGCCTCTCAAGGTCCAGCTTGATGCCCTTCATCGGGAAGTATAGGATGATCAAGTAGACTCAGCAACAGATGAGTGATGTCGGACGACTTTCTTGTCTGTGAAATTGAAAAAAAATCCCATAGCTAATGCCAAACTCCGATCAAACGAACAGGAATACCGTTTGACAGCTACTATAGTGATTTTCGACTTTCTTTGATACTGCGCCAATCTTCTGCATATCCTCTTACTATTAGGAACAGAAAATGTCCTCCACTACAGTCTGAATTGATTTGCTTATCATTGCTCGACTTAAAAGTCCTTTTATCTAAAGCTGCCCGCCTACTCTGGCGCACTAGCCCTCTGATAACTTCAAATAACTCTTGTATGTCTACGAGTCAGGGGCCCCCACCTATCACTACATTTACATTTTATCGATTCCTTATTTTGTTTGTTCATATTTTTGAAAATCTCCAAAAGAAAAACAAAAATCAAGCGAAAAGAAAAAAAAACATTTTCATCCCTTTGCCAACTATACAACTGTCCGGGGGGCAGATTTCGAAAAGCCTTTTATATTTTCACACAGGATTGCGTGTTCGTTGTTGGTATGGTGCGGTGGCGGAGGTCTTTTTTGTACGCCCTCTTCCTTTCGTTTGCCTATATATTTAAATCAAATACTTTGGCATCCTCTAAGGCAGTCAAGTTAAAAGCTTTGTAGGGAATAATTAAAATTTTCTACGAAAATTTTATGTTTGTTGTTTTAAAAGTTCTTTTCTTCTCACAGCGGCGCCTTAGCCTTTCACCGAAGGACATTTGAAACACAAAGAACACAAAAAAAGAAAAGAAAACGAGTACCAAAATGAAAATGAAAACTCCGCTCACACCAGTCTGGCAGTATATATTTTTCAATTAATATTCAACTTTTAACAGCTATTTACTATGGCTATTCAGCTGGCTGGGGGATACTCGCAGAGTTCATAAATTTACAAACACAAACAGATAGAGGACGAGCGGGACGATTCATTTTCGCGTAAACAACAGATAAAAAGCGAGCAGGGAAGTTACCGAATAAAAGAATTTCAAAAATAAAAAAAACAGACAACCAGGAGTAGGTACCGAAGAGTTGTTTAATTGAAAAAGTTTTGAGTAAAGCTGATTCATGTTGGTCCTTTATTTGTGTTCTTAGGGTTAGTTCGTTTTTTACTTTTGGAATGAAAAAATTGTGCACAAAGGTGAGGGCGACTTGTAGTGGAAATGCCAGCGAGTCACATTGTTTTGGACATTTACATCTGATTGAACTATAGAGTTGGACAAATATGGGGTAAAGGGGTTTTTGAGTTTTGCGATCAATCCTGAGCTCTGAACTGGTGTTTAAGTTGCCGCCATCAGTTTGAGCAACTCCCCATCGCCGACTGTGTTCCTTTTACAACAAAATTTGGCTTGTCTGAGGGTCTAACTCAACTCAAATTGGATAACACCAGCTCCTGATCAACCCGACAGAGTGAGGTCGCTAGGAGAAAAGATTTCCCCACACTCGTTGACCTAATTTGACCAGCGAATAAAGCATAAGAGGCATGTCTGCTTTTGTTAGAGCGTCACATTTGAAAAAACTCAGATGGACTGAAGAACTTCAGCAGTGCCCAGTCCTATTGTAAACATCAGTCTGTCGAAAGAGGTTGACCGCTTTCAAGTTTGAGAGGCTGTATCTTCCAGGAGTTCTGTTTTGCAGTTCTCGGGAATGAGTACTTTAAACGTTTACCCGCCCGTCGTTGTCTTATTGTCCTAAATGTGTTTTTTTCAACACAGACCAAAACAGTTCGTTGGCTTACTTTAGTTTTGACAATATTCGTCGACTTTTATCAATCGCCTGGTGGTATACTACAAATAGTGTTTCGTCCAAAAATTATTTATCCTGTACAGGAACCCAGCGAACGAAATCATATAACCACACCAATTGCAATTCAAATTTAAATTGTTACCAAGCACACTCAATTCATAATGGCTGACAGCACCAAGTGTGCATTTGTTAAGTTGAGATGTAGATGGCGCTTAGGTGGTTGACAAATCAATAGTGAAACAATGCGACGTACTGAGGAACTGTTTTAAAATTTATCAACCATATATCAACCACATTTATTTACTTAACTCTTTCTCAATAAATAGTTTAAATAAAACCAAAAGAAATATATTCAAATCGGAATTTTCTCCAATGTCGCTTTCGATCTGCCAAAAAAATCAGTTTTCTTGAGAAAAAATCAATTTTTTGTTTAATCAAGGCTGCTTTTTATGTTCAATTTGCTAAAAAAAATTCGAGTCACGAGTTGTTAATCGTTGAAAGAATTGCTTTTTTAACTGAATTATTAATTTTTCGAGTAGCGAAACGATTTTTTATATTAAGTTATTTCGAAATGAGTTATTATTTATGTGCAAAAATCAATCAAAATGAATGAATAAGTGCAAGTAAAAAAACATATTTTTTGCTGCCAACTCAACACACACGAGAACCAATAAAATTCGGATTTTATGTTCGATTTGGCAGTAGAAATCTGAAATCTCAGATCAAAATCTGAAAAGGCAAATCGAAAGCGACATAAAATGCGTTCCAGCTTTTCGCTAGCAGTTTTATTTCATATGAACGCGACCACAGTTGAAGTGTTCTTTAACTATACAGAATCTTCTATTCAGTTTCATTACCCAGTCAATTCCGCTTAAAAAACAGATGAATATGGAACCTAGCGGCTATATGCAGTGATGCCAATGTCCATCCAAGTTTTTATGCCTGAACCCGAAAAAAACTATGCGATATAGGTAAGAATTGCATATTTTACAATGGTAGTACAACGAGCCTTTTTTAATCTTTCTGTAATCCAAGAACCTGCCGGAAAATTTTCCTCCCACTTTTTCGTATATTATTATGTTTGACGTCGAGTCGAATTTGACTTGACTCGAAAAAAATATAAAAAAAAACACTTTTCATGCAGTTATTCGATTTTAATTTTGTTTTGTATGGATTGATTGTTAAAACATTTCACAAATATGTGTGGCTTTCTACTCAAAATTATTCCTTCGGAACTATGATGGATTGGAATCACTGGCTATAAGTTCATCGTTCGTTTTCGTTGACACTTTGTCAGGGCAAATTTTCCCATTCAGGAACGAGCAGTACAAACTTATTGGTATTCTGAATAAACAAAGTAAAATAGATTTTTTTCGCAATTATTGCTGTGGTAAAGTGAATTATTTGTTGAATTACAATATTCGAAGAAGAAGTCTGTCCCCCAGTGTTACAATCGTTATTGGTAAGCCCAATTTTTGCAGTGTTGACCCAATGTCAGTAAATCCAATAATCAACTCACTCGTGCGACGCCGAAAAGACATCACATTGCTTCTCCTAATAGAATTTTTGCAGTATTCCACTCAAATAGTGTTAAAAGTACTTGTTTTTGTCTTTTATTCCAGAAAAAAACCAACTGTGAAAAGTGTAGAGCCAAAGTGCATAAACAAAAGTGTGTGAACTTATGTGTTGAACAAAAAAAAATTGCAAATCCCATTCTGTCGGCATTTGCTTGTGCATCGCTCTCACTGAGAATCCCATTGGAGAGTCGGACGGAACACGGAACACAAACAATAACATTACACTGTAGGCCAGAAGTATTCATCCGTAAGTTTGTTTTCCATTACCTAGTATTATTATTTATTTTGTGATATATACATATTCAGCCTTATTTATAAACCCACCGTAGTGTCTGCTTAACCTTACGCACCCTCTAAAATGCCCTTACGCATGAATGTGCATTCATTTCGACTGTTGTGTAAATTTGCACCAAACGAATTTCGTTTGCAAATGCAATTATAAAATATAATTTTAGATTTGGTGGTGGTTGATTGATTATGATTGCAGGTAGATATTTCAGCAGCCCCTCCAAAGAAATTTCGGAATTGTGCCAGATAATTTGGCTTTTTGTTTGTATTATGTAAAATGATTTTCTTACGAAGCTAATCTGTCAACAACAGCTAAGGTCAGTTTTAGTTGCAAAAAGTAATAGATTTCAGTGTTTTCTGTAATAGTTTATCGGAATTCTTACCTGTTTAAGCCTAGTACGGACCTGTTCCTGAACGAAATTTTCCGGTGGTATCCTTTAAAGTTTGGCGATTTTTAGGCTCCTTAGGAATTTATTAAATGTATACTTCTATTGCGAACGTACTCATTTTGTATAACTAATGTCGTTTTCGATTTGGCTTTTCAGATTTGGATCAGAGATCTCAGATTTATGCTGCCAAATCGAGCATTAAATCCGAATTTTATTGATTCTTGTTTGTATTGAGTTGGCCGCAAACAAATTTCTTTTTTCACTTGCACTGGAAGTCTATTTCAATTCATTTTCATACATTTATACAAACCCATTACGAAATAATTTACTATAAAAAACTATCTTCCATTGGCGTTTGTTTTTCTTAACGTTTTTAACATTGAAAAATGGAATCTAGAAAAGTCTCTGAATTATGAGTACCTAAGTGTTGTTTTGTTTTTATTTTAATTAACTATTGTCGCCTTAAAAAACAATGTTATCAGAATGAGTAGACAACACTAAAGATTTGCGAAAAAGTGCGCACTTTTGATCTTTATATTTGAGTGTCTTTTTTTGGCTACAAGATTTTTAAAATTTGGCTCCATACCTCATAAAAGCTGGTAACACTGCAGTACAAATGTCAAATTTTCGGAAGCAAATAATATCCCGGACAATAAACGTGTTCGATAAGAGAGTGAAGAATTGTACTAAGAAATCTACTACAACTACCCACTTTTCCGCCGTCATCTCGCAACAGCTGCGTACTGCAAAACGAAAAGGAGAGCGGAATTTTCCGCTCAAGATTTCGTTGTGTCATTTTTGTATGGGATTTTTCGTTCCGGATCAGCTGCGTACCGGCCTTTACTGCTGAAAAATGTGTATAAATCACAATTTCAGGAAAGCCACGTAGAGGCTGTAAATTTGTACGCTATGTTAAACTAAACAACATCGTAGAGGCGTCGTAAAAGAATGTAATAAATACGGCTGAAAGTGATTAGTGAAACAATTTACCGACAGGAAAAGCCAAAAGCCAAAGTTGCTTGTTGATTTTCTGCGCCGCTATCACTTGGGCGTAATCCTTGTCCAATTGGTTCAGTGGTTCAGTGGTTCAGTAGTGCATGATGTATTTCACCACACATTGTATGGTGGGATCGATCCAATGCCACATTCTTTGCCATAGAATGGTAGCCTGTACACGCCTAGCAGGACATAGTTTTTAGAATTTGATTAAATTTTTGTGTCCGAAGTGACATTACCAACCATTCGGCCATTCAATCGGCAACTAGTTCTAAACACATTAATTTGTGTTGTCGAAAGACAAACAGTTATCGCATTTAAATAATTGAAATTCTTCCGCGAAATGAGCGCTGCTTTGCTGGAATGGTTCGTCGGTGAAATCCATAGTTTAGGTCTGTTTAGGGTGCGCTAACAAGTGGTAGTGATTGAGCACGATATTGTGTTGGTAGGAATCGGAAGCTTCTTCATGTGGAACTTTTGTATCAAAGTAGGGCCTGGTTTGAGGGTAGAATAGGTTCGACGAATTTGACCCTCGCTGATAGTGTAACAGGTAAAAGAAGCCTGGAAACTGGACGTTTACCAGTTACCGCATTTAAATGAATAGATTGTTCCGCGAAGTCAGCGCTGTTTCTCTGAATGTTTCGTCGATGTAAGTGCCATCCATAGTTAAGGGCTGTTGTTGGCTACCCGCAAACAACGTGACGCAATCCAGCGTCAGTGGGAAGCAACAAAATCGCTTTATTATTGAAGGCAAATTATAGACGAGCGATTTTAACGAACTCGTTTATTTACTGCTTAAAGCGAAACAGAACATCAAACACAAACAGAGCGAGAACCGGCAGAGTAGTCGGTAGTGGCTCTCAGATTCGGTACACCTGACGCAGACGTCAAAATCGATTATTGTTGCCCATTCCTTGTTCTAGTTTTTACTGGGTGCTCTCGCTGTCCCAAAAAATAGGAATCCCATCTGCAAGCAAGGACTTGGAACCAGCATTTTATGTCGTATCCATGAGCGTCGCTGTTGCCTCTTAGTTGTTCCACCCCCTGCTGAGACCACATCAACAACAGATTTATTGTAATTGTACAGTGGTGTGCAAAATAAAATTACCAAACTACTTCTATTTTATTTGTTAATTTTTTTACGCTTGCACAAGGGGTTATGAGCTACGCAGTTTATATTATGTGGTACTCGATTGGGGAAAACTTTTTTTTTCCAAGTTTTTTTTTCCGATTTTAGAGAACTTTTGCGAATCTGTATTTTTTTTTCTCAGAGTTGCTTCATATCTACCAATCCAAGTGAGTTTAAATAGAGTTTTTTCAACGGATTGCACCGGGTGTGAAAACAGATGTGATTTAACCAGTCAAGGTTAGTACACTGCTCGGCTTAAATTTTCGGTCCCATACAAAATACTCTCCAAAATGTAAAAATAAATAAACCATTCGTTTTGTGTGAGTTTTTAATTTTTTGGGACGAATGGAAGGGATCTACAATTTTATGCCGAGTCAAAACGGCTAATTGAGAAGCTTCTTCATGACAGTTATACTCTCGGATGTTTGTCAGACGTTCGCGAGAGGTGGCGCAGTGGAAAAAAACCTTGAGTTGAAATTTGTGTTTTCTCGGTATTCGAACCTGGGACCCCTCGCTTAGTAGTCCAACACACTAACCACTAAGTCACTGCGCCGTACCTCTCTCCAAAATGTAGCTGAGCTAAATTTAAGCGAACCCATTTAGCTGAGTGGTACGCAGCTCGAGCTAAATAATCAAACTTTTGTTTTAGAATGTACTTCCTGCGACTGTGAAAATTGAGTGTGCTCATTGAATGCGGGTCGGCACATTGAATGCTCAAGCTAAATTGCGACATATCGTTGTGTATTTGCTGTTCTGTTGCGGAAAAGTAGGCAAGTATAAGCTTTTTTAATTACTACGTGGACGAGAAGTACCTTGAATCAGAAATAGTTGAAATAAGAGAGAACTAAATTTTCGAAGGACATTTTTTCAAGGAACAGCTGTTTTCTCTGACACATATCCACGGCGAACTTTAGCTGATGTTTGGAGAAAAAAATTGTAGAACAGCTAAAATTTAGCTCAGCTCGAGCAGCGTACTACTCTTCAGCGGAAAAACGCTTAGAAAAGTGTGACTACACGTACTCCAATCGCACAAAAACAAAAAAAGGATAGAGCGAGTGGCATTTTTATGTTTGAGTAGGCTCACGAAATCTGAGAGCGAATCTGAAGAAGAACAATCGAATGCCACATTCCGCTAAGGTTAGACTAATTTTGATTCGATGGTTCCTGTTATTGGTTTTGAATATAAAGAAGCAAAATAGGAATACCAGGACAGCTTCTTCTTTCAAATACGAGTTTTTCCAGACGAGGTTTCAAACGAGGAACAATGCCGTCGGCTTTTTTTCAACATTCTTCTCTGCCCTGTTTTTGAATTACAGTCGAATCCCTCTAAGTCGGACCTCCTTTAACTCGAATTTCCCTCTAACTCGAATTTTTCGACCCAATTTTTGCATTCCCTTCATTCCCCCTTTGCATATAAAAATCATGCTCTAACTCGAATTTTTCCAGAAATCCCTCTAACTCGAACTAATTTTTATCTCCCGTGAAAATTCGACTTAGAGGGATTCGTCTGTATTTCCTATTATATTTTTTTTAACATCGCTAACACCCACAAGTGTAACACAAAATCCAAATCCGAGCATAATCGAGGTTGTCTGCACAATTGGCGTCTCTATAAAAAGACTTCATCCCCCAAAGAAAAGAACACTTACTCATACCCAATTATGAAGTGCGCTGTAATAGTTCTGCGGAAATGCTATCTAATTTTCTAGGGAACCATTGGCGTTTGTTTCTCGGAATAATACGCAAAAAAAAAACACCGTTACATGTTTCGGAAATGTATTGGTATTGTTGCAGTGCGTCAAAAAAAAATAGAATTGCTGCCCGTCAAAGCTACTTGGGCGGTGTAGGTATAGGTATATGATTTATGTGAAATATATATTTTTTGCATCAATTGCGTTCTCGCACCCCCATCGAGTGGGAAAAGTAGACTCGCGATAATTTGAACAAGTTCGTGTTGGTGAAACTGTCAATAGTTTATTTTATATATTGTTTTTTTCTTAGGGGAACGTTTTTATTTATTTTATTTATGGCGCAGCAAACTTTGTAGTAGGTTGGGCTTTGATTGAGGTAGGTAGGTGCAAGCGACTTGTCAAAGAAAGTCCCTTGCAGTATTTTAAAAGAAGTGGTTTAGTAAAGGCTAGTACGCTGTTCGAGTGAAGTGAAATTTTCACTCCTCTCCAAAATTTTTTTGGAGATTTTTCGCGGAGAAATTTATGCCGGGGTGGCTGAGCTCAAAAGATTTTTTTGATTTTTGGGAGTTCAAGAAGATCTTAGGTTACTTATAACATAAAAAATACTTCAATATTTAACTTTCACACTCTTATTCTACTAAAAAAGAAAACAGCTGGAGGAAACAAATTGAGAACTTCCCTTTTTGTGAATCATGCGATACAGTCAGATGTATTGGCTTATTGGAAGATAGTTAAGTTAATGCTTATACAACCCAATTCTGAAATCAGTGTGGACCCACGGGTACCAGTTGTGGGCATGGCAAACAAATTTCAAAAAAAATAAGGCCTTTCAAAATATATTATAAAGGAAAATAGTCAATACATATTAATCTAAATATTAAAATGGTTGAAAAAGAAGTTAAACAAGTCGCTGAGAAGCCTACTTCTGTGCATTTAAGAAGTAGGCTTCTCAACACACGTTAGCTTAGAAATAACCGCATTATTAAACACAAACAATGTAATCAGGTGATTAAGGCAGATAAAACCTCTTGTTCTATAAAACTTAACTGAGGCAAAGAAATTACGTAATATTTTCTAACAAAAATGTTCAGAAATTCGAAAATCGAGTGATTTTTCGTTAAAAATTTCTCAAACAATTCATAAATAAATTGCCGATTAGTGGAACGGAGAAATTCCGTATGAAATCAGTGCCCTCGGAAGCTATTTTAGATCGGTTTAAAGTCCCTCCCTATTGCAGAAGAATCTCTCGCGTAGGTACCTACTAGCTCTGGAATATTTCGTTTTTTGTTCATGACAATTTTAAAAGTTTTCAATTTGGCAAATAATGTTCGATTCGTTATATTATAAGGACAGCCGTCAAATTTAAACAACTAACAACACAACAAAAAATGTAGGAAAAATGTTATTGAGGTACCCTGCTTACGAAAAAGGTCATCCATGCCACCAAATTTTTGTACACCCAACATTATCGCATTATATTGAATGAAAAAAACTATTAGTAAAACTATTACAAGTGTGAAAATCCTAGTATTACCTATCTTAAAATAACACCTGAAATTCCAATAAATTTCTCAACCGCTTTGCTTCAAATCATTTTTCACGCTGAAATGTCAAAAAATTAATGCGGCGGACAATAAAAACCAAGTGAAATAGCTGTGGAGAGATTGTACTACCGCCACCTACAACTCAGTTTTTGAAGCGCTATTTTTCACTCGAACTGCGTACTGCGAAATTTTCATGTGGAAATTCATTTTGACATTTCGCAGTGAAAAATTTTTATGAAAAATTGGATTCACTTGAGCTGCGAGGTAGTTTGGATAACTCCCGTGAAGACGCATAATGGTTGAAGCAACAATGTCAGGCCTTTCCTTAGCTTTTTCGTAGCTTGCGACAGTCTTCTTTTATAAAAGGAAGCCCAACTGATGTCACTGTTTACTACATAACAAAACTATTTTGTTACTGATTCTCTCGAGGCATTCAGTTTTTTCCGCTTCAATACTTTTCCTATTATTCAATTTGTAAAATACAGAATGTCTCATTTTTCTAATCTATTAGCCTTGTACCATTGATGTTTAATTTTGTATGGACATGTTCAGAATAGATTTGCAAGAAATAAATAAATTAACTAACTAACTAAAATTTCGCAAATTTGATTGCTAAAATAAAATCCCTGGCGCAATGCCAGGGAACTATTCTGATCCGCTATTAACTCAAGACCCACGCCATTGATTTGAAAAGAAGTTCACTTTTTCGAGAGTCAACTGTATTGCCGTACTGTGTAGTTTCTATGCACAGATATTGTCTCAATTTACGTATTCCTACCTTCCCCTTCCTACCTGTCCCGATGGGTGGAATAAGCTGATTATAGTGGGCTGAAGTCACCTGTCCACATTGAACAGTAGGAGTTGGGCACATCCAAAAACAGAGCATATAATTATGTTGTTTGTCCAAGGCAACAGGGGAGGCAGATCTGCTACTATACCCTTTCTAAGTCTGCAAAAGGGCGCGTGTTTATTTCCAACGTTATGGAAACAAGGTAGGGGAAAAATCATCAGCCCAATCAATTTGCGCCATCATCGAATGGAGCTTTTTGAAAGCTTTTTCTTTCTTCTTGTGCATTGGTATTGGTAGCGTCGTTATTTTGTCTATCTCGGTCGCTCCAGCTGGCCGAAAAAAAGGCCGCTGTGATTTCTCTTGAAAAATGGGAGGGAACTAGTTTGATACGAAGGCGGTGCCGGAATGTGCTGAAAAGGTAGGTGCATATGGGGTCTTTTTCTTTGCATAGCAACAAAAGGGAATTCGCAGAACTTTGCCAATGCGTAGCTGGGATTTCGCTTCTTTTTTTTAAATTGCATTTAATTTAATTTAATTTGGTTGTTTTGAATAATTCTTTGTTCAACGGCTTTTCCTTTTGGTACTGTGTCACTTTTACAGATGTTTGCTGATCGTTTGGGATATTTTAAGTCATACGTACAGTTATGAAAGTCCTATTCGTCTATAGGCTCTTCCGTCATTTCCAAAAGATCCGAAAAACACGCACTTAACACTGTTTACCAGTTCGGAGTCCTCTCAGTTAGTTTTGTTCACTTTCTTCATAAGTAGCCAGGGGGTGGAAATGAGATCCACCCTCGTACGAAAGTAAACGAATTTAACAAGTGTCCTTGTTTCACAAGTGGATTTATTTTAAAATTGCTTCCAAATTGGTTTTTGGCATGCGTTACACTTCTTTGCAAGGCAACACTAAGCTGCTTATTTGTGAGCAGCGTTGTAACTCTGTTTTACTGAAGTGGGTTAAATTTGTGCTATAAATTGAAGCCCAAAGGTAGTTGCAGTGTAACCTTTGGTCGTTCTTAGACGAAGCTGTCAATTCGCAGAAGGAAACATGTGGAAGCCTTCATTTCACATCCTTTATTGATGTTTTACACCGCCAATAAACGCTTTGTCACAGATATACCTATTCAAAGTCTTCCGTTTAAACCATTTAAAGTTATAAGAACCTAAGTCTTTTATTTCTCTGACGATTTTATTCTGGTGACTGCACGTGTTTTGTGTTATTTTTCCTATAAATGCCCTTCGTCAGTTGTCCTTTAACTGAGGCAGATTCGTCTTTAAGAAAATTCCAGGAAGATTTCTCTCTTGACACTAAAATCGAGCAGAGCCAGGCTTTATCTAGCCAATAACTATTCTCCGGGTCAGTGTGGACTGGCCCTGGAGTCCAAACAATCTTGAATGTTTATATATTGTATATTGTTATGCCTCCGGGCTATACACTCGTTTTACATACGAAATACGCTGTCGTCAGGCCAGGTGTTGGTATGGGAGCCGGTATTATCCTTCTGACAATCGTTATGTAGATTTTCAGTCAATTCGGATTTAGTCTATCCAGCACTAGATCGAACAACACGAACAGGAAAATATCGAGAATCGAACAACACAACAGGAAAATATGAAGAATCAAAAAACCAACAACCATGATTTTGAAAATAATGATCAACACGATTTTATTGGGAACTGGTTTTTACTTGTACATTAATCTCCTCCAACTCAACTAATTTTTCATTTCTTACTTCTATTTATCATTTCATTTTTGCTTACAAAGGAATTTAATAAAATGATGGAATGTCTGCTTTACTTTTCGTTGTTATCGTTTCCGTCGTACGCTGCTGCACTATTGACGTGTCAGCATTTCCTTTATTGCTTGCATACATAACAATATATTTTTATAGAGCATTACAAAAATTCTCTATTGTGACCTAAAAAGTATTTAAGGCAAAGTTTTTAAATCATAAGCTCGGCCCATTGTGCAGTACTACCAGCCATCCTTCCGGAAGCAATTTTTCAACTCACAATGTGCAATATTCTACATATTAAACCACAAATTTTGACCTACAAAGTGAAGGTTAATCCCATATTCTCGCACGTTCACTTTTATAAATTTCTTCTTATTTTAAATGCATCCTTGAGGCGAGTCCAACCAATTTCCATGATTTTGAAAATAATGATCAACACGATTTTATTGGTTTAGGGAATGAGAGGGAATTTTCGATTCTGTTGTGTGTTTTTTGAATCCAGTTCCAGGATGGGTACCATCAAATTCTCTTTTTTAAATCGTTCTTTTGTTTTTCCTTTGATGGGCAATTTTATTTTTTATTTTGTAGTAGACCTACCTCGGTCGATTGGTCGTCGTGCGTATTTGATTTGTAAAGGATTTTTGTGCTGGGAACAGTTGATTTTTTTTTATAAATACTTTTAGGGCAGGTTTTCATTTAGACTCTGTTGAGAGTCTGATCTACTAAAAAGGAAAACCTCTAAAACCGACTATGTAAGATTCTATCTGCTGTACCGCGTTTCGCCTGAAACCATTCGAAAACGACTTGACCTTCAGCAGATTCTTAAAAAAAACCATAAAAATCCAGAACGATACTCACATTCCTTTTATCGATTTTTGAGAGACATATGAAAGCTATTCCTGAGATGAGAGAGCACATTCCGACGATTTAATCCAGGATTATAAAGTATTCACTGCCAGTTGCGTGTAGAGCACTCAAAATATGTACCACAAGTGCTGCCAACAATTATTAATTATTGCGAACTGAGTTCGTCTTCTTAAAAAAAAAAAAAAAAAAATGGAATCAACTTTCTTCATTTTGAAATGATATTTTTCACACTGATACTGACCCACCTCTCGCTGAGTTTCGTGCGGGCATAATAAACTACACATACGCACACTCGATTGGCTGCACAAGGTATGGGCCAGGCGCCAAGTCATAAATTTTAATCAGCGACAACGCCAACCAGCAGACCGTGGTATACCCACACAATCACTTGACAAAATTCCGCTTCATTTTGATTTTCTCAATGGCCCATTTGCTCTTTCTCACTCGCTGGCTGATTAAAGCGTTAAAGCGAATATACGGCCACGAAAACCGCCTTCGGTTCGATTATTTTTTCGAAAGATTGTGTAGGAGAACTGCGAAGAAACGTAATGCTGTTGGAGTTTTTTTTTGTTACTTGGGGGGTGCAACATTTTGAATATTAAAAGCAATTTCTAAAACTCTCTCAAATCATTGAAAAAAAAAAATTACCCAAGTAACTTTTTTGCGTTGAATTGGGTGATCCAGATGAAAATGAAACGACGGTTGCTTGGCGAGTGTCTTATTGCCCGAACTCATTGTCCAATCAGCAAACTTCCGACGCAATCTGTGATCGTTTGCCTTCTAATCTTGACTCTGGTCAGCTTTGTTACGTTGCTAAAATGTTTGGAGAACTTCCCAAGGTAACGTCCCAACTACATCCTTTAAACTGCACCGATCGCGAGATTTGGCTACATTTGGAGAATAATTTTTAAACGGTTTTATCTTCTTCTATTCCAAGCCTGTTGCTAATCATAAGCGTGTCGCAGCACTCTCAATATACGGGTTGGGCTGCCCGGACTGATCACTCGCAAAAATCATGTCAAACGCTGCAAAGTATAACGTTCCTACTAAATCTATTGATAAAAACTGGGAAATATACCTGCGGGTATTTGCCTTCTATTCTCACTGGACAAAATTCTGGCAGAGTTTACTATAGATGTGATTAACTTGGTTACTCTTGTATTAGTAGCTGGTATGGTCGCTGACTAAAGTGAATTTGAATAAACTCTGACTAAATTCTAGAGAAAATCCGAGCAAATTCATTCCACTAAGTGCAAAATACCGGTCTTCAAGTTTTAACGGCTCCATTGCGAGCTTAAGAACGTCTGGCATGGAAAGTATATACATATAGGTTTGTCTGTCAAGGCTTTTGTCCAAAGGTGAGGAAAGCTAGGGCCGGTAATTGATGCGCCCTTAAGAAAAGCTTATAACTTCACACAGAAGGCTCAAAAGAGTTCAAAGAACTGCTGTCAAGAGGCATTAAAAAGAGTGCCGCTTGTTGACCTATAGCATCCGTGCATTGCAAAGTCTCAGAAAGTATACCAGATATCCAGCCCAGCTGAACATACAGATGGACTTTACCAAAAAATTTTTTTTAGTTTTGACAGTGGCTATATTTCCCATACAATTTTCGCAATTGTGAGCTTCCGTTAATTTAAAGTCGAGACTAAAATTTGTTATTAGTACGGTCGCTCTATGGGCCTTACCAATTAACATTTTCGCCTCAAATTTTAGTAGTTCGTAGTGGGCCTTACTAATAGTAATTTTTAACCTTCACTCTTAATATTTTGTCACAATATGCAAGTTTGCATAGAAAATGTTGCCACTGTGAGTTTGACACTAAATATATGACTATTAAAGGGTGTCCCATAATTTGAATTTTGCGCTATTTAATAGTCCAGTGACAACGAAAGAACAACGCATTTTTATTGTTGAGCAATATTTTCGAAATTACGAAGGTTTGTCAGCTACAACCATCAACTGTGAAGAGAGCAATTATTGAAAAATTCAGGCAGACTGGATCAATTAGTGATCTTAAACACTCTAGGTGTCCTGTCACAAGTCGTTCAACAAACAGCGAAGCAGTTCGCGAGAGTATTGCTGACAGGAACATCAATTTGTCACCGTAGTTATGAATTGGGCATTTTGAGAAGCTCTCTACAGCGAATTCTCAATAAAAACTCAGTTTTTAGTGCTTGGTTTTAACAAGACGGTGCCGCACGCCATACAGCCAGAGAAACAATTCAATTACTGCACGAGTCATTTCCTAATCGTGTAATCGGCGGTTTTTGCAATCAGAATTGGCCAGCCAGATCTTACGATTGGACTTTTTTGTGTGGGGTTTTTTTCTAGAGGCCAAACAAGCCCACGGCCACCACCGAGTTGAAAGAGGAATTCGGAAGGTGTATTAATGAAATTAAGTCATTTATGCAAAACGGTCATAGAAAAGAAGCCGTACTTGCCTGGAAAGCCGTGGCGGCCATTTATCCGATTTGATTCCAAATATAACCCCAATCTGTATACTCTATGAATCATTAGAAAATTTATCAAAATGACATTTTGCGTGAATTATAAGAAACGCTTTGTTATCGCGCATTGAGTTCAACAGGTCAGCGAAGTCAATTTGTGCAAAACTAATATTATGCCGTTTTTTGTTCACCTATACAGGTACACTGTCTATCCCTTATAGTTGCACTTGGCGATTCTAGAAAATTCTAGACTCTACAACAAGTCATTCAGCTCGAAATCAT
Source organism: Cheilosia impressa (assembly GCA_948293265.1). Lineage (NCBI taxonomy): Eukaryota > Metazoa > Arthropoda > Insecta > Diptera > Syrphidae > Cheilosia > Cheilosia impressa. The sequence continues at coordinate 6,335,510 of OX411885.1, read as the reverse complement.
TCGACAAGATCGTGAATAGAGAAAAAAAAACAAAGGAAAAGGGAAATTAAACAAAATACATACCAAAGATATCGGTCCATTGTTTTAGTGGGTTTATCTTGACAGCGACACATCGGAGGGTGTGCGTGCGGCAAATATAATTAACTGACGTCTCTAGAGTGTTACTTTTCACAGCGTCGACATTTTAAACAAATTTTAAGTGCGCGTCCATAAATCTTTTTCTTTTCTTTTTATTAGTATAAGAGTTTGGTTAGGCAATTCACAATTGTTGAAGTGGTTTGCTGTAGTATCGCCGACCCCAATATTTATTTTCACAGTCGATCGCAGGTCCTTCATTTATACTTATCGCATTGCTCATATTTCACATATGTGTGGTAGTTGTCGCCAATGTGAATGCACAGACGAACTCTGTTACGAACGCTCGTTGGGCCGCTCCGATTTGTAATTAACTCGTTTGAGGTTTCGTTTTTATGATTCTTTTTGTTTACGGCCACACATGTGCGTTGCAGATTTCTTAGTCTCCGTTTTTTTTTTTTTTTTGGGGACAGAAAAGCGAGCCGCCGCCGCCACTTAATTTATCAGCCGAGCGTTACCGACAGAAGGTAATAAAATGTGAAGAGTTCGAAACTCTTTTGTGTATTGTTTTTGTTCAATCTTTGTCTCGTCGTTAAATGATTTGAAGAAATAAAATACTGAAGCCGATGTTTTGCTATAGTCCCAGTGTACATACCGTACACGTAACGAATTGCGTCATCCTGTTTGAATTATGTAAAGCGATACGGTTTGCAAAGGGTGCCAGCTACTGTCTGGAAAAATTCCTAATGCGAGTCATTTCAGTATATTTGGAATATTGTTTGTCCTCATTTTAGATGCAGGCACGATCGTTGATTCTGTATGACATCATAGTGCTCCGCTCCATAGTCCAGAGGTTGTGCAGCCGAGTATTCGAAGGGGTGATTGATTTTTATTGAAAAAGAACGATACGAACTCACGATGGCAGCCATTTCCATATAAAAGTACCCAATGTGACCGGCGAAATATTAAGTGTGAAGGTTAAAAATGATTTTTAGTAAGGCCCAAAGTGATTGAATTGCCTCCTCCATAAATCGTGATAGATAGAGCCTTTCTAAGCTAATGCCTTCTACATTTGAAGCCCACGTTGATGTCGTTCTACCTCGATGTCATGTAGAACGTTTCGGGGCCTCTACATGCAGTTACTTGTAGAATAATTGCATTTCGACCAGTTACCAGTTGTAAGACGCCACCATCTGAAAAACATGCGACAATATATAACTGTCATGAACGAGCTTCCCAATTAGCGGTTTGGACTCGTCCCAGAAATGAAAAACTCACGCAAATCGAAGTACGAAGCTAGCCCTAGGGTCCCCAGGGGCTTGTTGCACTAGCTATTTGTTTTAGTACTCGAGATGGATGATCAGGGTCTGCATTCTGTAAGGCGAAACGTTCAATCGTTTTCGTCTAGAATCTGTCGCTCTGCCCCTAGTCGGTGGTCCTCCTAAACCTTTTATTGAAGTTCAGAACTTCTTTCGCTCCTCTTCCTCCCCGATCGCACTTTGCTAATGGACTTTTTCTCGCTCTGCCACTAGTGGGTGGTTCTCCCTTACCTTTTATAAAAGTTCACGAACTCTTTCGTCCCTCTTCCTCCCCGATCGCACCGTGCTAATGGACTTTTTCTTTGGTCTGAGTATGAACTCGTACCTTATGCTGCCCAGAGATGATAGGGCGATCCGCATATCGTTGGACTTCTTTCTGCCCCCTACATACTAAAAAGAGAACTCATGTGTCACATGAAGCCGACGCGGGTCATCCGCTCGTCCTGCTATTATGCAGAAGTCATACTTCTTTAGTGAGAAAAACCTCAATACTGTTTCAAGAAAACTAATCATCCCAAATGGAAAAGAGTTTCCACTGCGACTAAACTGAATGAAACTTTTTAAATACCCACCATGGAGAGAATTGATTTATTGTTCTCTTGGTTTTCTTATTCGAAAGTCATATTCTGAGGAAGATTGCGAAAAGCTCTATTTTTCTTATCAATGAATTTTAGACGGAAATCCGACATTTTCGTCCACATGCTACTCCCGCTCTACGCATGACGTGTGATTATACGGAAAGGTTAAAGATTTGTCCACCGCCGCATTCCCACAGTTGGCTCGTTTATGTCACGGCTGTGAGGGAGAACTTGTTTTTTTTCTATCTACCCCTTCTACTTTAATAGGTGTTGCTATGACGGTGTCATGGTCGTGCACCGAAAACACCTGTTGTCATCCAAAGAGCGAAAGTTGAACGAAAAACAACCAAGGCCTTGGAATTTTCTCAATAAATTGCTTTGTCGTTGTTGTAATTTTAAACATATGTGTTCGAATATAAATCGCATTAAAAAATGGGTTGAAATAGTTAGAAAAAGTATTTTTAAAAATGATTTGCATGAAATTGGTAGACAGCTTGCGGTAAGAAAATTATGGCGAACATTTCGTCAGCAAGTTTGTTTTATTGAAGCAATAAAACTATCCGCAGTTACTGTCTGGCATGAACTGCAATATTTCGTAGGTACATTAAGAACATCATAAAGGCAATCTGACTTTTGGAGGTGCTTACAGTCCGGGATGGACAACGGCCTCAACCGACAAGCCGCTCCAGTCAACTCGGTCTGCCTAGGACCTGTTTAATTGCCCTAAACAATATTTCGCTGATTTGCTAAGAATCGTAATTGATCATGCCCACCCCTTTGTGCGTACAAATAACTACTGTTTTTCATTGCTTGCTCTATCCACACTGGCCTATGAGAAATAGAAGCTGTAAGAAGGTGGAAATATTCACACAATATCTTTAAAATGCTATCCACGATCGATCGCGGTCAGCTCATGTGATCATTAGTGCCTGGTACAGAAGTACTGTATTTCATCAGCAAACGTTTTCCTCGAAGGACATCATGAGTTAATCTCAATAGCTTGCACAATTTGGCCTTTTACATCGATCGTGTACCACCGGAAGATTTTGTTTTCTCTTTGGTGTATTATAAACAAGAGCAGCAGACCCTTTCGTTTCAGTGTACTCTATGCAAAATCAATACATAAACGATCGAAAATTGAACTCGGCAAAGAAAAACAGTCAAGAAATGAATGCAATTCAGTTCAATAATTTTCGTTTAAAGGAACCTTTTGTAACTTCAAAAACGAAAGCATATTATTTCATTTCCGCGAAAGCACAAAAGCGAAAGCTATTTCATTGACATTTGCGTTTTATTTGCTTTATGTAAATCGAAAAACGAAAGACATTTTCGTTTCATGCGAAAGGAATACAGCGAATGTTATTTGTTTGACGTTTTTCATTAACTTTGGTTACGAAAGCAGTTACATGAAGCAAATTTTCGCTTTCGCGTGATTTTTGTTTCGTTTTTGCAAATGCAAGATTTCGTTATTTACAGAACCCGCCCAGGTTTCTTGCACAACAGCAATTGGACAACAACGATGAACATAAAGTTGAAATGAAAGTTCTTCTGTCCGCTTGAACACAATGAAAACTTGAATTCGAGCTTGCTTCAACGGCACACAACGCTGCACGTGACATCCAAAATGACAGCATTTTTATATGATCTTATATAATCTTTTAACTGGCTATGGAAATACGGAAGAAAAGAACAAAGCAGCCGTAATCTACCCTTTAATATCAATGTTGTATAATAATACGTGACATGTGTTTCCTGTTTTATACCCTCCACAGGAAGGTATATTCACTGTGTCATTACATTTGTAACGCCAAGAAGGAGTTACAAATGTAAAGTATATAAATATATTCTGAATCAGGATCACATTCTGAATCGTTCTATCCATACTGTCTGTCTGTCTGTTAAAAGCACGATAACGCCCAAGGGAATTCACATATAGACGAATGAAATTTGGTGAAAAGACTTCTTTTTATCGTCGTCAGGTTGGTATTGAAAATGAGCTATGTCGGTCAAATATAGTTCTGGTACATTCCATAAAAAATCAATATTAGGCCCATGTTTCGAATTCACATTGTCCCGTGGCACTGACAAACGTCTTAAATATCTAAAATTTCCAAACATAATCATGGCAACTCTCTTGCGCAAAATGTTGCAGACATATAGATACATGTTTCGAAAAAAAGGGTAACTGAATATTTGCAGAGACAAAAAAAATACAGTTGAGGGAAATTAAAGCTTTAAGGAGAGCACAGCATGAGTACACTCGTAGTCGTAGGATTAGGTACAAACAAATTAAATTCACCATCAGCAAGTTGAATTTAAAGCTTTTTTTTCTTCCCAGGGATAAGGTATGTCTTGTTATGTTTGAATAAAAATAATCCGGCGCGGATTAACAATCATGTAAATTTTTTTTTTTAATTGGGAACAATAACCTACTAACTTAACATAGTATTGTCTTCTGTCTAGGGAGAACTACCCATGTGACTAAGTTGAGTAGGTGGGCAGTTCTAGGAAAACTGTCGAAAATCTATTCCAAGTATAATTAATTAGTAAGTTCTAATTATACCTACTACACAATTAGCAGTTCGTGGAAAATATCATTTCTCTCAATCTTCTCCTGAATGGCTGTGCAAAAGGGGGATAAAATCGGTTGACAACAAGATTTTCTTATTTCGTCATAAGGTACAGCTTATCGGCTTCTACTGTTGGGATTCGTGGACATACATATTTGCAAAGCAGCTATTCCTCCCCCTGATCGATCGATCCTAAGGCTCTGCCATTCTCTTCCCATTCCCTGTTTTTGCTCCCCATATGGTTTGAATGTATTTGTAGCGTCGCTGTTTGTTTTCAATACGTGTTTGCCGCCTAACAATATTCATCGCATGGCGTCGCTCGATAGTCAACAATATACAGAGCAGGAGACAGAGAAAGAGAGAGAGAGAGAGAAAGCACACTCCGTATGATGAAAATGGTGCACTTTAGCTTCAGCATTACTATATTTGGCCTCCTGGATTTCAGCTGTTTTGCCACCATAAAACATCTGGATAAAAATCAATGGATTTCCATGATGGGGGACGAACACTTGCCCACTTTTTGTGCGCCATCATTAAATATGCAAGTGTAAGTATACACAAATCAAAACAAAACAAGGTACTCATACACTGCATCCATATGGCGTACGAAGCTTCATTCATTCACCCAGGCCCACTCTGCCGGTTCTATTTTGTATTTGTATTTGTAGCGTTTGTTGTTAGATTGCGTTTTCCTCCCATACATTTTGTTCTGTGTGTGGGCAAAAAGAATGGTTCGTCTTGTGTCTAAAAAAAAATGGTATACCTCTCCAACGAGGTGGATTAGTTGGCGCACGTAGCGATAGCGAGTGCATTTACTGTCTCTCTCAGGGAAGAGCTTTTGACGCTTGTAATGTTGTTGTTTATTGTTTTGCACTGATATATTATTATGGCCAATTGTCGCATGAACATCTAAATGCAGTCAACCCCGAAAAATGCGCGCTTTTAAAATTGAGTGTTGCTTCTCCTCTTGAGTACCTACATACTGGAAATTACATAGCTAACTAAAAATGATTTCCTGTTGTCTGATTGATGCACAGGCCCGGGCTGTTTTTTTTTTGTGGACCTATAAGACTGCTGGATGGGTCGGTTATATTCCTACCTACCATAAAACGAGTGCAACCACTGTACCGAAGAAAGTCATTTGTAAAAGTACAGTACCGGTCAAAAGCAATGTCTACCTTCAAAAGCCCGTAAAAATCTCACGGATTGCTTGGATGATATTGGCCTTAAAAGCTTAAATCGTTTTCGGGTTGTTGGCATAACATCGGTCCTTCACGGTTCCCCACAAAAAAAAGTCTAAAGGTGTCAAATCGCAGCTCCTATGCGGCCGACATGAAAATCCGCCTCGTCAGAAAATATGATTTTTCGCCCAAAATCGTTGTCCCATTCAACCTGCTCTAAGGCCCACAATGCGTAGCGATAACGAAGCGGATGGTCGGGCGCCTTCAATTTGTGCAGAATTCTACGACCAAAACTATTTTTCAAAAAACGCACTCTTTGGGCTACCCAGCACTCACTTTGGAACTAAGTTTTCAATATTTTTCAAGTGTAAAGCGACTCATTTCATTCAGTTCCAAAATAACCTATGGTTTAAAAAGAAACCACTAGATGGTCCACCCCGTCATAGGTGGCGCCGCTTCAAAACAGCTCTTCCTGACCATTTTATCATTAAAAAACAAATTGAATTTCAGAAAATACTTCTTGCAGCCAGTGTAGTTGATTTGTAATTCAAACATCCACCCTTCCTCCGTATTTATGCTAACGCTTATCGATTGGTTGTCATACGCATTATTCATAAATAAGCGTCTTCCCTGTTGCACATCCGCGCAATTGTATTTGTGTATTGTGCCTAGCTCAAGTCGTTTTTCGTTTCTTACTAAACCGAAGAGGGATGTCTATATACTCCTGACACTGGTGTGGGTGCACAGGTACAGGTATACACAAAAGCTGTCTGGAAACGAGAGCGAGCCCCGAGCCCGAGCCCACAGCCAGCGAGAGCACTAGCAAACAGATTTGAGAACCATTCCGAAAGTGCAGTTCGATCAAGTCAGACCTGTTTGTCTGACAAAAGTGCGTTAAATATATATATATATATTGTGTTGTGATAATTGTTTAAGTTCAAAGGTAAGCTCATTTATTTTTTACCTATATTAAAAATATTTACTCGACTTTGCCAAGTTTTGTGTATATTTAAATTTAAACTTGTAGTTTTCATATTGGCCTTGTGTTTCTCGTGAATATCTTCATTTTCGTATAAATTATAGTTAAAATTTTAGTAAATTAAGCATAAAATATGTATTTAATTTTTTTAAACTTCGTGAAAAAACTTGATCCGTTTCGTCTCTCTTACAAATTGCGAAAGGGTTTGAACCACCCCCTGTCCCCCTGTTTAATTTTTCCAAATTCGTCTGTAAAGATTATTTTATCGTTGATTAACTGCATCCCTGAAGGGTCTATGTACGCTCACTCTTTTGGTTCTGACAGATTTTTTAATGTACGAGTATTTGTAGCGTTGTTTGTTTGCCTTCCAAAAGTGTTCCCTTTTATTTTTTCTCGATATACCTGGGAATGGGTTGGAAAAGAAGACTGAGTGTAGTTGGATGTGAAAAATTGTTTTCCTAATTGTTGGACACTTTTGTGAGGGCCACTCTTTTAAGGAAAACATATTTTTCCTACTTAAAACTTTTGCAATCAAAATATTAGAGAAAAGGAATTTCAATTTTAATCACCTCTTCGGTGGAAACTATGAACTTCCGTTTTAGTGGTTTTCAGGCTCGAATATTATTCGTTTAAGACATTATTAACGGGTCATTCATAACTTTTTATTTTTTCTTTAACCCGATCGCTTAAATTTTTAATCACACTACTCTCCGATGACCAAACGCTGTTTGTTTGTTAATATTTTTATTAAAATTCTAAACGGCCGAAAACTGGAGAACTATACTAAATATTTTAACACCTAAAGCATAAAAGGAAAGAAATAAATATCCGAATGGAAGTGGATATTCCCAGTTGTCAGGTTTCTAATCTCACGTTAATTTTTTGTATCAATATACACGGTTAAGAATATGGGGGTGTTTTTTTAATACATCCGCAGTATTACAGGTCTATGCAATACAAGAAAAATAGGTTTTCAATATTTCCAGTTTATTACACTTTTTTTTTAATATATTCGTATTGAAATTTGATGATTATTTCATTAAAATGCTCATTTTAATGCGATTTTTCTGAAATTTTATCTGTAAAGCTTAATATTCTGCTCGCGCTAAATTTAAGCGTCCCTAGTCTCCACTTCGTTTCTCCACACCAAAGATAAATGCTCGTTAAATTATTATTAAACATCATATAGATGGGACAAAAAACATTTGTAGGTAGAAATATAACATCTACCCTGATTACATGCTAATACGAACTTATTAAAGTCATCAATTTCAATACATTTGCATTTGGTTTTAATACTGATTTATCTGATTTTAAATATATCGGTATTACTTTTGAACCCAAATATATTATTTTGTCGCTTGGTTAAGAATTTACAGTTAGTTTAAGCGTCCTCTTCAATGGAGTTGATTATTTGGATAAAGTTATTAAAATAAAATTGTTTTAAAAATACAAATAAGTGAAAGTTGTGCTGGAAACGGGGTTACATTGATATCCAATCAGAATATTCTTTTTACAAGTAAGTAACTTTAATTTCAGAATATTCTTGTAAGAGTATATAATATTTGCTTTTTTTCTTAAGCTGTGAAGCGCAGAGATGTTTCTAGTGGATTTGCTTTTGGAGATAAGGGCGGTCTAGAGATTCGAGTTTATTGTCTCAGAAATAGCTATTTCATTCCAAGAAATAACTAATTGACTGAATAATAAATAAGATAATTCGAGCATTTATGAGTTCTTCTTCATTTTAATTTCTAGAAAAATATAACACTAAAGGAAGCACAGCAGCACTCTACAGGGTTATTTTCAAGGACATCGGGCATATGCCTACAATTTTCTATATGTATTATAATATTTAAAACCAATAAAATTAATATTGAAATAAAATATTGTCGGTGTTGAAATATATCCCATACATATTTAAATCGAATCTAAAGGAGTATAAAAATATAATAAGATTGTATTATATATTAATATTCCATGGGTTTATAAAGAGCAAAAGAAGTATTCAATTTGAGGTGAATACATTTTAATCTGTAGTTTATTTAATTCTAATACAAATGTTTTAATTTTTTTAATTTTTCAATATAAATAAGGGTTGAATTTAAATACTTTTGAATTGAAACCCATCTCCACCCATATTTAAATTTAATATTTCAGACATATTTTTATAGCAGACATTATTTAAAATTAATAAATATTTTATTAGTTCTTTAATTTCAATATATGCAAAAAATAAAATTTTAATATTTTCTCGGCGTGGACTTAAATACAAATACTTAAATACAACCCCAGGATTTTTAACCGTGTATCAATAACTTCATTCTTGGTCAAAATGAAAAAAAGTTACAGTCCGAAATATTGTTTTTAGTGTGACGAGCGTAGGGTTTTTTCAATATCCAGCATAATTAGTTGCTCTATGTGTGACGGATGTGAGTGGACTCAGCCTCATTTCAACTGTTCGATCAAAGATGCTTACACAAGTGAAGCATTCAATTTGAGTCTCAGGGCTTTGCCCCTGCAAACGAGTTGCTTTAAAATGTTCTATCTAAGGACCTGATTTGATGAAATGTATCAAGGGTGAAGGCCAGTGAAATCTATCTTTCAATAGCCTCTGAATGAGTTGGCCGGTTGCGTTAAAAAAAATACTAAATGCTGCTCCATTGAGAGCTTGGTTATTCCTGAGAAATTCATAAGGAGTGCGTGAGCGGTTTTAATGTGAGGCAAACAATTCCAGACAGTAGACATGTCTTCGAAAGAAAATACATTTTTTTTAAGACTCGTAAAAAAATAGTCGACTTAACAACTTTCCCCGTCTTGGTTATTATTTTTGTCGACTTGAAGGGTGGGAAGGTTATCCGTGCTCTTCCACGGAGGCCTTTTGGTCCCTTGATCATTGTGATCGTTATTTTTTGTTAATAAATGCAGCAGATGGCAGGAAACAAAATCAATTAAAAAGAAATTAATGTACAATCCAAGAAGTGTGCTTTTTATTTATGACAGATAAAAAATAAAAGTAAGCAAGAAAAAAAAAATAGAATGAGAGGTTTACTTAACGTTTACATGTGTCGGACTTGTAAAGTTTCTATTACAAGCTAGATGGCATTATAGTTCAGAATTATAAATTTCTTAACACTCCTCCTCAATTTTGTAACGTTAAAATTGCATTCCGAACTCATTGAGGCAAAATAGATGTTTATCTCTGGGAACGGCTTTAGTCAAAACATCGGCTGGCATTTGATCTGTTTGAAAATATTTCACATCGACGAATCCGTTTTCTATGGCCTGTCTGGTGAAATGGTATCTGTAGTGTATATGTTTTGTCCTTGTGTACTTTCCTCCATATCTCGCTATATGTTGAGCACTTTGATTGTCGCAGAATATGGTGGTCGCTGAAGTGCAGTCAACATTTAGTTCTTCCAGGAGGAAACGGATTGAATATGCTTCCCTTGAAGCTTCGGTAAGGGCGATGTATTCAGCCTCGGCGCTTGATGTTGCAACAGTCCGTTGCTTTCTGGATTCCCAGCTTATAGCAGCTCCTGCGAAAACAAAACAGAAACCGCTTTGAGATTTTCGGTCGTTACAGTCTTCTACCCAACTAGCATCTACGTAGCCTACTATCGGAACTCCACTTTTTCGGTAAATTAGCTTGGCTTCCTTTGTCGCATTCAAGTATTGAAGTAAGTGCATAAGGGTATTCCAGTGTTGTTTTCTTGGGTTTTGAGAAAACTGCGCCAATGTACTGACACTGAATGCAATGTCCGGTCTACTAAACACAGCCAGATGCATTAGCGATCCAATCAGTTCTTGGTATGTTGTAACATCAACAGGTTCTCGTTCACCGGCAATAGTAGGTTCCTTTTCTAACTTAAGTTTTACTTGCATGGGAATCTTTGATAACCTAGAATTATGCATATAATTTATATATATAAAGAGTTTGGCAGATTGATAGTCTTTCAGTTGTTCTTTCAATTTCAAGTCCAATACAAAAATTTGGCTGTCCTAAATCGCGGATTTCAAAATGTTTAGTCAGGTGTTTCTTTATTTGTTCAATAGCGATTTCTGTGTTAGATGCAATGATAATATCATCCACATAAATTCCTAAAATCGTTCTATCATCACAATCAGTTTTGTAATATATACAGTGGTCATAGTTTGACTGTGCAAGTTTAAGATCTTTCAGTTTCTGATCTAAGGTTTGATACCACTGCCTACTTGCCTGCTTTAACCCATACAGGGCCTTTTTAAGTCTACATACTTTTTGTGGATTTTCCTTGTCAATAAAACCATCTGGTTGCCTCATATATACCTCTTCTTCCAGACTTCCATTTAAGAAAGCCGTTGAAACATCCAGGTGAGAAAGTTTAAGGTCATACTCTACGGCCAAGGCGTAAATAAGGCGAAGAGAACTCTGGCGTACTACAGGAGCAAAAGTTTCCATGTAATCAACTCCATATTTTTGGTTATAACCCTGTGCTACCAGCCTTGCTTTGCGACGCTCAATGCTTCCATCAGCATTATATTTTGATTTATATACCCATCGACATCCAATTGCTTTCCGTCCATACGGCAAATCGCACAGAATCCAAGTATTGTGCTTCATAAGGCATCTAAATTCGTCCTGCATAGCTTCATACCATTCAGTTGCATATGGTGAGCTTTCGATTTCCCCAAAATGTTTGGGATCAGCCAAATGCCATTTCAACAACATTGTTGTTGCGTGGCCTTAAACGACTTTTAATATTTTCTTCTACTTCATTTTGATTAATATATTCAGTTTCATTACTTTCCGAGTTGTCTTCCGCTTCCTCAAAATTTTCTTCATCTTCGTCAGGAATACGGTCCCTTTCTTCAAATGTATCTTCATCTGTACTTATACTTCTTTCGATTTTTACTGGGTTATTCTTATTGCCAATATTTTCAGGCTTATCATATTCAGAGTTAGTATTATTCAGCAGAAATTCATATGACATCTCGACTATTTATGATCGTCCGTGATCCTCCTTTCCAAAGGCGATAGGACTTTGACTCATCTGAATATCCGACTAATATAAATTCCGAACTTTTTGGATCTAATTTTTTTTTATAAGGAGTCTTATTCAATACAAAAGCACGGCAACCAATTTGCCTCAAATGACTAATAATTGGTATTCTCCCAGTCCAAATTTGCTCTGGAGTTCTGTTTGAATTAAGGTTCGTTGGACAGCGGTTACGAATGTATGCGGCTGTAGACACAAGTTCAGCCCACAAGAATTTGGGTAAGTTTGCCTCCAACATAAAACAGTGCGTCATGTCCATCAATGTGCGGTTCATGCGTTCTGCCACACCATTTTGTTGGGGTGTATAATCAGCAGATAACTGACGCTTAATTCCATTATCCATTACAAATTTTGTGAAATCTGAACTCAAAAGTTCTCTCGCATTGTCACTTCGAAGAATTTTTATTTTTTTATTGGTTTGATTCTCAACCAAGTTTTTAAAAACCTTAAATACTTCTATATATTCGCTTTTTCTCTTTAGAAAATATACAAAAACTTTCCTTGACCAATCATCAATAAAAGTTGCAAAGTATAAACTTTTTCCGATAGACTCCACACTCATAGGGCCGCACAAGTCAGTGTGGATAATTTCAAGTAAATCCTTTAAAGATTTTGCATTCTTTTTAGGAAAAGGAAGTCTCGTTTGTTTCCCTATTATGCATGAAACACAATTTATTGGCGACCTAATAAAGTTTGGTAATCCTTGCACCATACGATTATCTTTCAATTTGAAGAGCGATGTTATATTTAAATGACCATACCGTTTATGCCAAATTTCCAACTGATCGGTGCTTTCTTTGGATGCTTTACAAAATTCTGTGGTATTTGATCTCTTGATTAAATACAAGCTTTTTGATTTGATAGCTTCCATCATGATGTGACCGCTCTTTAAAATGAATGCCTTTTCCCCTTCCATTATTACTCTGCAGCCATTGTCAGTGGCCTTGCTTGCAGAAATTAAGTTACTTCTAAGATCAGGCACATATAGTGTTTGAAAAAGATTGACACTTCGTGTCCTTCCATCTAAATCAACATTAAGTTCTACAGTGCCTATACCTTTTATATTGGCAAACTTATTATTGGCCACCTGAACTAGTCCTGTATACCCTCTATTCATATTTGAAAAAAGTTCTTCACTGCAACACATATGTGAAGTTGCACCACTATCTATGTACCAGTTATTACATTCAGTACTTTCCTCAACTGTTTTTACGTTTTGAGAAACGGCTTTAACTGATACAACTTCAGAGTGTTCAATTATTTCGGAAGCTATAAAACCCTCAGCAGTGTCAGTTCTTTGAGACAGGTGAGACTTATCCCTATTTAAAAGAACCCGGCAATCCTTTTTCATATGTCCCTTGCGTTCACAGCGATGGCAATTATATTGAAAATTGATTTTGGACATACCTGTGCGTCGGTTTTCCGATTTTCTTGAATGGAATTTTACTTTCAATGCATCATCCTTTATATCATCACTGTCCCTCTTCTTGTCACTAAATTCCAGCAATCGGGCGCGTAGGACGTCAATAGTTGGGAAGTCTGCTGAGGCATCGAAGGCCGCCTGCAAGTCTTTGTATGTGTCTGGTAAACTATCCAATAGCAGAACAGCGAGCAAGTCATCATCCAGTTTTGCATTTATTTCCCGTAGTCGATTTACGATGAGGTTAAAGGTTATTAAATGTTGTTCCATATTTTCGGTTGCATGCATTTTAAAATTGATTAACTTACGAAACTCTTCGATTTTTTGCCGAGTGCCCTTTCGATTGTACGTTTTCTCCAAAAAATCCCATACTTCCTTGGATGTTTCTATGGCTTTAACCAAAGAAACTTGAACTGGTTCCATTGAAAGTAAATATAATCTCACACCTTGCGTCCATGTCTTTGTTCCTCCATTCTTCCAGTTTAGATGCATCAGTTGGCCTTTCTTCTTCTCCTTTTACGATCCGTAGAAGTCGATTTTTGTGCAAAACAGCTTCCATTTGCTGCTTCCAAGTGAAAAAATTATCTCCATTGAACAATGGAATTTTCCCCGAAAATGTTGTCATTTTCAAACAAAATATTCTGCGTTTACAATTATGCCTTTTATAACAATGGGTCTGGGCCCATAACCTGTTAATAAATGCAGCAGATGGCAGGAAACAAAATCAATTAAAAAGAAATTAATGTACAATCCAAGAAGTGTGCTTTTTATTTATGACAGATAAAAAATAAAAGTAAGCAAGAAAAAAAAAATAGAATGAGAGGTTTACTTAACGTTTACATGTGTCGGACTTGTAAAGTTTCTATTACAAGCTAGATGGCATTATAGTTCAGAATTATAAATTTCTTAACATTTTTACTCAGCCCAACTGAATTTCTTTGATCTTTCTTGTCTCGATTTTCGACTACGACGACAATAATTAGTGTTTCTTATATCAGCTATTTTTGTCATCCGGCCACTATAGTTGGAACTTCTCAGTTAAAATATCTGGTGCAGTAGCAAGCTTCAAAATCAAATCAAATTATCACTAGCTCGCAACCCTATATGGCTGTGGGCATTTTCAATTTTTGGTGTCCATTTCAATTGAATTTTGTATACATAAAAAAATTATTGTGTACATTTTTGAATCCCCTGCAGTGGCGTCCTTCTACCAGTAGATGTACATATGTCTCCTTCCTTACATATAAAATATCGATTCGTAGTCCTATGCTAAATGTATGCAAATGCGCTGAAAACCTAATGAGGAGCTTTTTTCCCTGTTGCTGCGCTTCCCCTCTTATTTGTGTATACTTGCAATCTTAATCCTTTCCTGTTTACACTCCTGTATTTTGCGTATACAAATTCATGATTCGCTATAGAAGATGGCTGCATACTGAGTGTGGGAGTGGGAGGATGCAAAAGATGCCCGGGAAAAACGCATTTTTTGCTTTATTAAATAAGTTTCAAACTTAGTACAGAGTTCTGATAAGAGTTTTCGTTCGCAAATAGGTTTATTTTAACCTTGCTGTCGTTCCGCTTAAAACCATTCAAACAAAGGAAGGTCTCTTGTGACAACTTTTTAGTTTTTTTTTTTTTGTTTTTAACACACTGGGAACTTGTTTCAGAATTTTAAGACTTTCTCAATATGAAGACCTGACTTGTTGAATTTCTTCGATTTTGATTGTCTATCCAAAGACGAACTTGTCAATTGCTTCCGCTCGAGGCTTGGATTTCAGTTTAATTTTAGACTTAAGTCTCTTGTGTCTTGTGCCAACTTTTCTTTTTTTTTTGTTTTAAACACTCGGAACTTGTTTCAGAATTTTACGAATTCTCCTATATAAACTTGTCAATTGCTACCCCTCGAGGTTTGAATTTTAGTTTAGGCAGATCAGAAACAGATGAATTTGTCCTTATCAAATGACGCCAAAAAAAAATTCGATATATTATTATCGAAAGTGTTTCTTAAACCTCAATTGATATTATTCCTCGATTTTCATTCAAATGCAAGTCCAAAGTCTGCACTCGATTTTATCGCACCGTTCGTGTTTTTCTTAAAAACAAGAAAAACTGTGTTAGTTTATAATTTCATTTACCAATGAACAAATACATCGGTTACCCGTTTGGAAGTAGATGATCCCAGTTGTCAGGTTTCTAATTTCACTTCTGTTTTGGTGCACTTTGTCAAAGGAGGTACGTTTGCAGACTCTCCACCCGTGGTTTTCCTAGAACTCCATTGTTTGATTGTTTACAAAATCACATTTTACACGCACAAAAGTTTCTAATTTCATCATGTTGTGTCATGAGCAGCCGTTTTCCTCTGTGGGTGTTTATAAGCTACCTTATTCAAATCTTAAAACAGCCATAGATTGTTCGCTTTGGTTTCTGTGTCATTCTCAGAATCGGTATATCAATCATATTCACCCGTTTTCCCCTTGAAAATATTTTCGCGTTGCAGATATTTGTATATAATTTTTTTTGGCCGCCATGAGAGAAGCAAAGCTCTTTTTGCTTTTGTATGAGTGAGCGTTGGCGCTCTCAACTGACTTCCATTCGGGTCCAGTCCCGATCCAGAAATTTCTGTCCAGACTCCCAGTCCACCCTTCCCCATCCCCAGGCCCACGACGCTGTGTGTGTGTGTGCTTGTACACACATTAGGTAGAAGCACTCAGTTCGGCATCTCACTCTCATTTCTCTTCCGAATCTTGTTGCGAGTGGTCATCCCGTAGTCGGGAGAAGTTAAATTTATTTTAAAGTATTTTTTTCATCATAATTAGTTGTTTTTATTTCGAATAGATATTGTGAAAAATGTTTTTAATAATTAATTTCCTGGTAAATATAACAAATATTTAACATTAATAAGTTTTTGTGTGTATATTTTGTTTTTGATATTTATATCTATATGTAGTGTTTTTAGAATAATCCGTGCACCGTTGTTAGGCAGGTTGTTGGGTGTTGGCTGCACTCCTAGTTACCATAGTGCAACGAAACGAGCTTTCAGCCCCTGCAGTTATTTTATTTGCATACGCGTGTAGGTAGAAACGAGATGCCCTTTTATTAACTTAAGGATTCGGCCCGAACATTTCAGATGCGTTTCAGTGTGTGTGAGTGACGCGATACTTTAGTGTACTTTCCTAGCACTTGGGGTCAGCAACTGTTTTGCATTTGAAAATAAATACCATTCTCATATATAAATTGTATGTAATAAATAAAATAAAAGTGTAAGCAAGCAAGTGTACTCGACTGTACTTTTAGATTACGCGGGTTTGTTTTCCCGTCGGCTTTTCTTTTCTTTTGATTAGGGCCAAGAGTTTTCTTTCCTAATCGTTTTTAGGGTCCAGTTAAAAAATTAAAAAAAAAATTCGAAAATTCGAGGGTAAGTTTAGCTCTGCCAGGAATAGGTACAAGGAAAGAATTTCCGACGGGAAACCTACCCCGCGGAAAATTGTTTCTTTTTTTTTACGCAAATTTTTCTTTTATTTTTTATTAAAATTTTTGTTTTGTTTTTAGGCAAATTTTTCTTTTATTTCTACGCAATTTTCCTGAACAAAAATATATAAAAGCCGACGTATATTTTCAGTAAATTTGTAAGCATAGTTTTAAATTTCCAGAGGGTTTTCTTTTTTATGTAAAACTTTGATTTTGCGACGGCTAGAGACGCAAACATCGACAAACAGTGATTTGCAACTTTCGATGGTTTTCATAAGTACAGATATAACATCCGAATCATTTTTCGTTCGGATATAAACTCACGAGGTTTTCTTTTCTTCAAAACTAAAAGTCAAATGAGGATTTAGTCCTTGTAGATAAATACTTTTGTTTTTTACTACAATTTTATGCCGAATCGGAACAGCGTTATTTATAAACGCATTTAAGAGCTTTAGTTTTCGTATCCTTTGAAATGCCCCGCTTCAGGGAAATGTGGTTTAAAAAGTAATCGTAACTTAAACATTGAAACTTCCGTTTAAAAGTGCATAGGTGCTGTTTTACCTGCCGTCGGTCGCGAGGTTGGAATTTTCGCTGCATTTGTGTAAAAAAAAAAAAATCTGTCAAAATTTTCAAAAAGTCAAGACGGAACGAAAAGGAAACAAAAACGAACATCAAAGTGGCATCTATACAGTCGAACCTGGTCGATTTCTAATCGAATGAGCCATTTGTTAATGTCTCAATTTAAGAGGTACTTTACCAATCGAGTTGCTTACTTATCCAGGCAGAGTATTTTTCACTTAGGGGGGACTTTAAATAAATTGAAAATATACTCTGTCTCACGTATTTCATTTCATTTCATTTATTTTAAATGAGTATTTACTTTAAGTAAATAATTTTGCAAGATTTACATAAAGAGGTGGAAAGAGTTTCAGTTGATTATCAAGAAAAGTTCAAAAATCCATTTAAGCAGGTCTGACTTTGACATGTTCGACTCTTTTTTGTATGGTCCGACGATTTTGAAACAAAGATCCCTCATTTGCGAACTGTGTGGTTTAATTTTTTAAAAATATTATATTTCTATTCTGAATATTGAAAACATACAAAGCTCAAACTTGCCCGTCTTTCAAATGACTTGAGTCTTTTTCGATGATGAATAAAATACAGGCGAACCTCCTTGAATTTCCCCTAATACGATTCTGTCCACCCCATTTTAGCATTCCTCTCAGTTTTCTAAACAAAAGTCATCCCCTTATTCGAAAGTTCCTCTAACTCGAATACATTCTCTCGATTCTTGACCTTTGACAATACCTTTTTGTAGATTTCTGTTGCTGATATGAAACAAAATCGAGCAAAAAATCCTACCCTCTCGCAACGTCAAGTACACATAACCGTCTAGAGTGTTTTTTAATCACTGAAAATGCGACTGATTACGATGTTTTTTTCTGGTTGTTTTGTTTAGAACAATTTGTATACCTATTTTGTTATTTTGTTTGATTTAATAATAAACTAGTGAGCCGCTTTTCTTTATTCACCATCAAAAGAAATATAATGAATCCTCTATGTCGAATTTTTAGAAAAACCCCTA
This sequence comes from Cheilosia impressa, assembly GCA_948293265.1. Lineage (NCBI taxonomy): Eukaryota > Metazoa > Arthropoda > Insecta > Diptera > Syrphidae > Cheilosia > Cheilosia impressa. The sequence goes on along the minus strand of OX411885.1, from coordinate 6,317,302 downwards.
GCCTTAAAATCTGTTGCTCAGAGTTAAATTCAGTTTGGAAGTTCGTTTGTACCAAACACGGCTATGAATTTGTTAAGAGACAAAATTCATCGCTGTTCACAATAAATAATAACAATTAGTAATAAGTAACCATTTCGTCTTCAATAATGATTTTTAAAACCCACAAAATTAAGTTGGCAGCTTTAAAAAAAAACAATGCCTCGGGCAGATCTTCAAAAATTTCAGATCGGTCTTAATTCTAGTATGAGAAGGGCTTTAAAAACCTGGGTGTACTTGAGTAAAACCAATAGAGCTTCAAAATTTACCTTGTCAGTTGAACACCGTCGGAGCCTTCCGGTTTAAAGAGGTTTCACTCAAAAAATTCAAACTGTTTCTACCCAAATCTAAAGATTGTTCAAATGAATTATGGCCCAGTGTATTTTCGTAGCTAGAACATTGATCCTGTTGGTCTTGGACTTGGCTCTCTTATAGGTCATTCTTTGTTGCAGAACTTTTAACCTCAAATTTCCGGACATGTTTCTGTTGGTCTGCAAAAACTTTTAATTTATTTATTTTAATTTATACTCTCATCTTCCATAGTTATTGAATGAAAAAATCGACACCATCTCCCACAACCAGTTGCAGTGTTTGAAAGTTTGTCGATTTTTTTGAACCGCAAACAATCGACACCATCTCCACCAAACTTCCCATTTTTAGGGTTCCGTAGCCAAATGGCAAAAAACGGAACCTTTATGGCTTCATCATGTCTGTCTGTCTGTCCGTCCGTATGTCACAGCCACTTTTTTCCGAAACTATGAGAAACTTGGTAAGTATATGTATTCTGTGAAGCGCATTAAGATTTTCACACAAATAGAAAAAAAAAATTTTGGGGTTCCCCATACTTAGAACTGAAACTCAACAATTTATTTTTCATCAAACCCATACGCGTGGGGTATCTATGCATAGGTTAAAAATTATATTGAGGTTTCTAATATAATTTTTTTCTAAACTGAATAGTTTGCACGAGAGACACTTCCATAGTGTTAAAATGTGTGCCCCCCCTGTAACTTCTAAAATAATAGAATGATTAAACTAAAAAAAATATATGATGTACATTACCATTCAAACTTCCAACGAAAATTGGTTTGAACGAGATCTAGTAAGTATTTTTTTTAATACGTCATAAATCGTAAACCGCAATTTACCTTTCATTCAATCAACTCAAATATAAAAATAAAAAAACAAGAACTTTTATATTATGTTACTTGCTGCTACGGAACCCTTCATGGTCGAGTCCGACTCGCACTTAGTTGCTTTTTTTTTCTTCATTCCTTCCTTAAACCGTCCTCTGGAAATATTTGGTTTTCCTTTTCTGTTTGGTATTCAACCAAGAATAGAGCGAGCTTTAAAATACATCCACAGGTGAAAGCTTCGCGAAACCAGACATTTCCTTGTTTAGTTTCCCGGTTCCGTCGTTTTGGTAGGTTTCACTTATTTTCCGTTGTTGAAATATTCCAAAGAAACCGCATAAAATACAGATTTGACTGCATAAAGTTACTTGGCTAAAAGTAAAGAACAAAAATTATTTAATTTGAAGAAGAAAAAACAAACTTCAAGTGTTTGACAGACAATTGTGTACACAGCCGCAGAGGAATGAAAAATCGATAGTGACTCCCTGTGGCAGTGTCGCAATAAATAATTTCCCCAATTTAAATAGTTCTTAAAGTGAAATCGATATGAATCAATAAAATTAAGCTACAACTGCAATAAGCGAAAAATGTAACCAATCTCCTTGTTGTTGGGAAAAACAACTCCGGCAGGGTGACGCCTTTTGAAATTTAGCAAACAGAGTACCTAAACACTGATTCGAGTGTGAACCAGTCCAGCATTTCGTGCTTGGGTATCGTTTGGAAAAATGTTGGTGCAGTGTCAGACATAGTTTTCCGAAAATGTATGTTGTTTCCAAAGGAAAAAACTCGTGCAATCATTTTTCGCAAACAGCCGAGTTCTACTTTTAAACATCCTTTATTCACAACACCAGCAGGCAATTGTACGTCTAAGAACAGAAAAGCTGACCCTAAACTTCAGGTAGTTCACAAGGAAAGCAGCAGTGCGAAACAAAAAGCGCCTTCGTGCACTTGGTGACGTGTGAATACCAATCACATGTTTGGCTGACGAGGGTCTGTCGTGAGTCGTCTACCCGCAGCACATATTATATTCGTGTCTTGGGTACCTTCGCAATTCCTTGTTAGGAGCTTAAGAAGAGTTAAAACTCAGACCGAAATTCGGAGTCTAAATTATGTCCTTCTTAAGAATCCTTGTATTATTATTATTATTATTATTCTTTATTTAAATAAATTCAATGATAGTACATGGTTTTATACATTATATAAAGAAAAAAAGCATGGCTTTATTTTGCCGTCTGCCGATTGATAGACATAATAATAATAATATTTCTTTATTTCAATTAAAAAATAATTAAAAAAATATACAATCTTAATGCTGACAATATTTAATAGTATTAAATGGCTTCATAAAGTTAAATAATAGCAAATTTAAGCAATATATTTTTCATGAAATAGTAAGAAACATTCTGTTATTTAATAAATAAGTGGCGAATGTTCCATTAACTAAAAAAGATATTAAAAGGATATGTGGGGGTAAGTCAATTTAAAGATAAACTAAAAAAAAAATCTGTGAATGAACTTCAAACACTTTTATATATTACTAAAATACCTGCAGTAGCACTCAATCATTGGGCTTATAATATTATCGATCTCAGAATGATTTATAGAAAACAGACGAAATAACTGTATAAAAATGAAAAAAAAGTTCTCTAGGAACACTAAAAAAAATTACAGTTATTGGCTCTGAAATTGTAGTCTTGCAGAGCTAAAACCTGCACTTTCAAAAAAATAATTTTAATACATTAAAAAAATACAAATGCCTTGTAGCAAAAATGCCGAGGTTACCGAATAAGACAAAACTAGGTGATACACGGTTTACTGATTTATTTTAGAGGAGTAAGTACCACCCCAACAACAAATTCCATATTGAATCTTAGATTGCACTAGGCCACTATAAGCAAGTTTTAAAATTGAGTGAGGGCAGTAAAGTATAGGGTGGTACATCTGTCTGACAAACTTTGTTAAGATACAATTTTAAATTTGAATTATGAGCAACCCAACTAAGCTTTTTATCTAGGGTTATACCCAAGTATGTATTTAAAATTATCAACACATTCAATTTCAAAACATCCATTGACACAAGGGAAATCAGACCTAAATGATTGCGAAAATAATTGAAACCTAGAGCAGCAAGGAGAATGATAAGTTAAGGAGAGACCTTCAGGAACTTCACCCAGTAAGTTAAAGAGCATAAACTTTGTTTTGCTACTTATAACTAGCTAATGAAACATAAACCAATGACGGAGAATTTCTAAATCATAATTCCTTAGAGCAATCGTTTCAAAATGATTTTTACAGGAGTAAGAATCATCGTAAGTATCATCGGCAAACGCAGTTAAAATACCTTTAAAAGGTTGAGAAAACAGGGAATTAACGAATATCAAAAACAAGATAGGACCCAAAACAGAGCCTTGAGGAATACCCAAACTTAAAAGCCTTTTCGAGCTCAGATTATTTTTGATTCGGGTTTTTTGATTACGATTCGTTAAGTACGAGCAAAACCAATCATAAACAAATCCCCTAAATCCCGCTTTAAAAAGTTTTCTCAACAATAAGTCCTGGTCAATCATATCAAAAGCTTTTGTCATATCAATGAACAAAGCTGCCGGAATATTGGATTCATTGATAGATTTATAAATTCCACTACAGAATTTCAATAAGCCATCTTCTGCCGATTTTCCATTTCTGAAACCGAACTGACAATTACTAAAGAACTCAGTTCTATTTAGAAATGTCATTATTCTGATTTTCATACCCCTTTCGAAAACTTTAGAAAAAACTGATAGAAGAGAAATGGGTCTGTAGTTATTTAAGTCCATAGATTCTCCTTTTTTGTGCAATGGGATTACTATTGCTGTTTTCAACGAATCCGGAAACACACCCATTCTAACACTAAGGTTGAAGATGTAACATAAGACACCTGCAATTAAAAATTAGATATTTCGAAGCAGGTGACTTGAAATGAGATCATGGGACATAGAATTCGTGGATTTAAGTGAAATAATTAATTTGTGAATTTCAAAAGCAGAAAAATCATAAAAACCAAAACTATCTGAACTAAAAACACCATGACAAATAACGTCATCATGGAGATTAGAATTCTCACCCTGGAACGAACTGGGAATTGAAGAAAAATACTCAAAAAAAGGTATTAGCTATATCCAGCGCGTTAGAAATAATTTGTTTGCCTTTTTTAATTTTAGGCTCAACTACTGACACATTTCCATTTAAGATTTCGTTCACGAGTCTCCATTCCTTTTTAACATTCCCAAGGTTGTCCGCCAAATTACGAGTATAATAATCATCTTTGCATTTGGGTATATCGGTTTTCAACTCATGATATATGCGAAGATAATAGTTTTTAAGTCTTATGTTATTGGGGTGTTTAACAACTGAAACACGAAGACGGTTTTTCTTTTTTATTTTATTTAAAAGCTGCAGTGACATCCATGGGTTAAGGCGCTTAAACTTATTAGATTTACCATTCACAATTCGAGTGCATTTGAAATATGAGCCTGTAACTTTTTTAGAAATAAATCAAACGCAGTTGACGGATCAATAGCATGATAAACTTCATCCCAGAGTTCAAATGTCAGAGCATATCTCAGAGCAGAATAATCCGCTGTCTTAGACTCGGAGAAAACCACAGAATTAAGCATTTTAATATTGTGATCGAACTGAATACAAACCAAGGAATGGTCAGTTAACCTCATGTCATATACTGCATAAGCACATACTGGTCATTTCAGTAACACGAGTTGCATCAGATAACAAAGAACAAAAAGCAAAAGCAGATAGGGTCGACACAAAGTTATCAGCAGCGGAAGAGTCCATTAAAATATCAATATTAAAATCACCTCAAAGGGTCATATTCTTCGAGTTATTACTTCTTAAAAAATCACAAAAATCATCCAGAAAAAAAACAAAAACACTACTTTTATGCAACCTATACACATACAAAAGTATATTGCATTTTATTGATTTCAAGATCAACACAAAGTAAATCCGCACTTTTCAGAGTAATTCCATTTACATCGAAGGCATTTCAAGATACATTTTATAAATTAAAAAAAAATTAAAAATAAATATAAGATAGTTCTGAATGTAAATACATAAATGTCTAAATTTTTTCTATTATTATATTGTACATTTTGCAAATCACATGATATTCAAGAAACTATTGCGATACTTGTAGGCATGTATACTATATTGCGAAAGCAACTTCCAACCAAAAAGCCCGTTTAACAAATCTTTTGCTTCCTGAAGTGTGAGAAAACTATTGGAGAAATACAGTCTCCTAATTTCGAGAAGTATTGGACATTCTGCGAGGAAGTGGAAAACGCCTTCCGGCACGTTAAAAATGCATAGGCTACATGTTCTCTGAAGATCTTGTCTTTGTGGCACATAATTTAGGCCTAAAGTCTCAGTTCTGATTTTGAAGATTATGCTTAACTCAATGCAGAAATAGTTATTTGTGTCCAATGAATGGTTTAGAGTTCTGTATATGCTTCTTGAGTCGGAGGTTTGCGCAGTTCTCATAAAAGCGTTTGTCTATCTGCGCTATACAGTCATAAAATTTATGTTGCCAGTCATTGACATGTTCAAGTGTTAGGTTTAGTTCCACATCATATTCTGCTGCCAGATCGAACCATTCACTAAAAGGCGTTAATTTGCAGCGAAAAGCATATCTTTAATAGCTGGTTCTGAAGGTTGGTGTTGCGCCGTTTTATTACCTTCACAATGTAGTCCTGTTTGCTTTTAGATTTTTATAACAAATTTTAGGAATTCCTGATTCTACGTAAATGGCGTAGTTAGGGACTGTTGTGGGAAGTTTAAATATACGTTTAAAAAAGAAGCGTTGTAGGCTCTCAAACTGTTCGATGTTTTTAAACCCGTAGTGACTTGCATAATAAAGGCAAGCGTTAATGGTTGCATTAAATGTTTTAAATTTGGATGTTGTGTCGACATCATTGTTGCAATAAAATCTCGACCACATTAGGTTTATTGCTGTTTTTGCCTTAAATATTTTATCCTCTACATATGGACGCCAATCAAGATTGTGGGTTAGAAGGAGACCTAGATATTTACGACCTCAATAGGTTCACCAGATAGTTGCCAACTCTCATTCTGTAATCTTCTGATGCGGTTCGAAGGCTGGAAAATCATTATTTTTGACTTTTTAGTGTTAATTTTCAGTTCCCAGCTATCGCAGTACTGCTCTATTTTATTAATCTGCAGTTGCAGCGTATGAGGGTTATCTGTAAGGATAACGAGGTCATCAGCATATAGCAAGACTTTGATAACGGTGTCTCCCATAGCAACACCACCAGGCAAGTATTCATGCACATTGTCAATAAAAAGCGCGAATAGAATGGGGCTGAGGACCCAGCCTTGAGGGACACCTGTATCGGTATCAAAGAAATTAGACCTCTCATTTCCATTCCAAACCGACGCTGAAGTATTGCATATAAGTTTCTTATAAACTTGTAGGAACTTTGTTGATAGTGTCTGATCTCTTCGTAATGTCAGATTAAATTATTCGGGTTAATTCTCCTTACCGCGGGTGGGGGGGAGAAATAACCAGACTTGTTTTGTTGACTATCTGTTCGACTTGAATTTATTTCTTCAAATTGTTTTGCTTAAATACTACATTTTTGTTAAATAATCATAATGCTGCCCTAATTTATGCATTACTACCTTATTGCTAAGTACTCATAATGCTGCCCTAATTTATGCATGCCATCGTGGTTACGCCATGCATTTATGCTGCGTTTGCATGAACTTCGTTTTTATGTTTGTTGACTGTGTCAACATGTTCCCCCCTTTGAAGTTAGTCTACTTCAACCGTGAATCTCTCGTCAGCCTTGACCAATCGAGGCGGTACGAACGGTGTCATCTGCTGTTGTCGTCGTTTCCAGTATCGAAATATTGCACAGCCAACCAATAACAGCACAATTGCATAAGACACCGAAAATTGATAGATGTCATAAATTGATATATCAGGTGAACTTGTGATGTCTGCAAGGTGAACCTTTAATTCGCTAAACTGATGATTCTTCTCGAATACTAGTGGCTGTATGATTTTTATTGCCGGTGCCGTCCTCTGGGTTGGCAGCGTCTGTGACATGTTTGTAAATGGTATGAATGGGACAGTGCTGCTGGTGTTCATCATTGTGAAGCTGTGTATGGTCGCAACCTTAGTCTCCAACTGACATTTTTTCGTCATAGTAAGCTCTCCTTGCCCTTGTAAGTGAATTGGGTAGACTTGGGCTCCACATATCGCATTGATAGTTTGCGGCAGTAGTGTTGAAAAGATCCAGGTGTTTGATGTTTGTAATTGTATCCAAACCTGGTTTTCTTTGATGGTGATCAAGGTGCAGCGCTGGTATGGGGTTTCTGCATGTTTGAAGAATTCCATTTCACATGGGGCGTTGTCTTCCTTATATGTGTATATTTGATGTTTGCCCGTGCAAATGTACTCTTGATCGTCCGCCTTCTCACACTCCTTAAGGTCATTCGTTGTGAACTTTACAAACTGATCCCGATGAAGCGTTACGGCTAGGTATTCTGTCGTTGGCTTGACAAACATCAGTCTTCCGTTTTTTGGTATTTGCAGTGGTATCATCTTGTAAAGCTCGAATAGAGTATCTTGTACTAGTGGCAAGTTGATGTTGAATATGATTCCACCCTCCATAATTCTGGTCTTGATCCGCGCCAAGGAGTAGATTGTGCTGAGCCTGTCTGACGGAAGTGCCGTGTTGTCTGGAACATGTGGCCTTATGCGGTCTAGTTGACGTCTTAACTCTGATAGTGTCAAGATACGAGTGCTGATCTTCCCGTGATGTGCATCCATGACGGCGTCGATTAGTGCCGTTTGAATCCTCTGATACCGTGCAAGGCTCAAGCTTAAAATGCTTACCATTGAGTTGAACAATAGCATCGCTCTAGTTTCATCCAATGTCTTTGTCCTATCATTCCATGTTCGTTGTAGGTTAGCTACATGTTCATTCAATGATTCCAGCTTGCTTCTGATCTACTATTCCAAACAATTTGTTTGCCACTGTGCTGATTATATCAAACGGCGATCGACGATTTCGCTCATGGTTTTGCCCGCGCATTACCTCATTCATTTGAAGTGCATTTTGGTATTGGTACTCCAGCTCGCTTAATGTTGTTCGGCAGTTTGTTGTATAGTATAGTGTGTGTTTGCATAGGCGGCTCATATTTTGTAGTGACAGGCGCAGGACTACCAACTCTCTAAAGTAGGTGGTTGTGTTGTGATATACAACGATGTTCCATGAGTCGGTTATCAATTTCGTCTTTCCTAGCCCTTCGAAATAGATTCCAGAGCTTGAGTTCAACTGTTTGACTGATATGGGTGTATTTGTCTGTGCAGAGGTTGTAGGTAGTATACAACACAGCACTATTAACAGTGTGTTCAACATAATTCCTCCGGTGGAAGTCTTTATTGGCTGCGATACTTCTGTGCGTCGTTTCATAGCCAACGGATTAGCTAACCAATTGGGGTTGATTGGGTGGATGCGCCTTATCTTGGCAGCTCGTGTGCCCCGATTCTGGCGCCTTGTGATACTTGAGAAAGTGCTGTTATCATCTGTACTTCTACTGCGTTTTGAGGTTGCTGTTAATGATGTTGCCGATGGCGATACCATCTCCTTGATTGTTATTGCAGTTAATGCCGTTCTCTTATGAGCCTTATGTGGAATCTCCTCTGTTGTGATCGTCGATGATACTGCTTCTTCTATCTTGGCTTCACTGTCCTCCGGTTGGGAGTTTCGATCGGCAATGGACAAATTTTAGGAACTGGTCGTTTGAATATCCCCCCCTTTGTCCGTACGTCCACTACTCTGACCACATTGTCTTCACCTGGGTATGCCTTAATTACTTTGCCAAGTGGCCATTTAAGTGATGGCTGATTGTCGTCTGTCATCAGTACCATTGTTCCTGGGGCAATATTAGTCGTACCGATTTTCCATTTTGATCGATTCTGCAATTGTGACAGGTATTCCTGGGACCACCTTTTCCAAAACTGCTGTTGAATAAACTGCAACCGTTGGAATCGCCTGAGGTAATTTATATTATCATCGGTGACATCAGGTTCCGGAATTGCACACAGCGGCTCTCCAATCAAAAAGTGTCCGGGAGTTAATGCTTCTAAATCATTTGGATCATTTGACATCTGGGTAATTGGACGGGAATTAAGAATTGCTTCTATTTGGGATAATGCTGTTCTCAATTCCTCGTATGTAAATGGGGCCATACCTGTGTATCTTATCGGGAGATGTTTTGCTGACTTCACTGCGGCCTCCCAGATTCCCTCGAAATGAGGAGACCTTGGAGGTATGAACTTCCATTCTATAGCCCTTTCCTGGCAGAGGTTATCGCCGCCTTCTCTTAGTTGCTGTGATTTTAGAAGACTAGAGAGGCGATTTAATTCTGATTTTGCGCCTACGAAGTTAGTGGCGTTATCGCAGGAAATTGAGGAACAATATCCTCGCCGTGAGATAAATCTTTTTAAGGCGTTTAGAAATGCCTTGGTTGTTAGATCGCATACTGCCTCCAAATGTACTGCCTTTGTTGTAAAGCATACAAACACTGCTACGTATCCTTTAATCGGAGCTCGCCCCCGTATTCTTGAATGTATTTGGACAGGACCAGCGAAATCAACTCCAGTGTGTAAGAAAGCTCTTGACGGTGTTACGCGCTCCATTGGTAAATTGCCCATTATTTGGGTGATGTGGTTTGGTTTGCATTTAAAGCAACGTATGCACTTATGTACTACATCGGTAGCCATCTTTTTAACGTTCAGAATCCAATATTATTGACGAGATAGGGCTACTAAAGCCGATGGTCCCACATGCATGTTCTGTTTGTGCAGTCCTTCCAATATCAGTTGCATTAGTTTGCCTTGTTTTGGAAGAAGCATTGGGTGTTTGCTGTCTACCGCCACGTTTGATTGCCTTAATCGACCGCCGACACGCATTACGCCATTTTCATCTAAAAATGGTTGTAGCGGTAATAGCTTACTTGTTCTTTCCAGTGCCTGACCCCTTTCCAACTGTGCATACTCCTTTGGAAAGGACATGAGTTGTGTGCTCTTAATTGCTGCCATGAGTCCTAGCCTTAGTTCGCCTTGAGTTAAACGTTCTTCCTTTACTCTTAGTGCCTGTGCTACTCGCATATTGTTTATGAATCGTGAACAATACGCAAAAAAACCGTTGAACGCGTTGTATTGAGCCAAGCTTATGTATGGAAGATGTCAGCTCGAATATGTGCGTCCTTTCCGAAGTTGCAGTAAGCACGCACTTAACGGCTCTTCTACCCGGTACCTCGGTTTCCAGACATGCCATATTTATCGGCCAGTGTTGCTCAGATCGTTGCAGGAAGGCTGGTCCTTTAAACCATATAGATGAGTCCAGTAGCTGTGCCGCGGGAAGCCCTCTTGAAATCAGGTCGGCTGGGTTGTCCTTCCCCGGAATGTGCTGCCATTGTTCCTGTTGTGATATAGTGATTGGATGCGTGCAACTCGATTTGCTATGAATGTCTCCCAAGTGTAGGATGGGGAAGAGATCCATGCGAGTACAGTGGTGCTATCAGTGTAGTAACATATCTTGTCTATTTTTATCGTTAGTACACCCATCAGACGGTTTACCAGCTCTGTCACTAGTTCTGCTGCACATAGTTCCAATTTTGCTAGGGTAGTGGTTTTTAAAGGTGCCATTCTTGATTGATGTTGTTGTCCCTTATCATTCGTAGATCGTAGGTAGCAGCATGCACCATAGGCTGACATGCTGCTATCGGCAAACGCATGGAGTTGGATGCTTTATGCTCGCGGAATGAGTGCACATCTTGGAATGCGTACCTTGCTCAGGGCGTATAGTTGTACCTTATACTCTTCCCATTTTTGACATTGTTCCTTGGAGAGTGGTTCATCCCACGGTGTCTGGGATTTCCACAACTCCTGCATGAAGAGTTTCCCGAGTACAACAACTGGGCCTACAATACCCAGTGGGTCAAATAGTCGGGATATCTCTGAGTATGCAATCCGCTTTGTTATGGACTCCGTGCCCTTGATGAAATTAGAACTGTTAAAAAAAGAAGATATCAAGCCCAGCGTCTTAACGAATTCTCTTTGATCGATGGATAACGTCTTTTCCCTATGTTCCATGGGAATGCCTGTCAGGACGTCTACGTGACTGGCGCAAAATTTTCGTAGCTCTAATTTCGCCTGGGTAAGTAGCTCCATAACTTGATCCCTTATCCTTAACGCTTCTTCGATTGTGTCAGCTCCTGTCAATATGTCATCTACATAGGTTTCCTCGGCAATGATTTGCGATGCTCTAGGTGCGGTGGTTTTATTTTCCTCTGCCAATTGTTTTAGGCATCTTGTCGCCAAAAATGGTGCGGATGCAGTTCCGTAGGTGACTGTGTTAAGCTGATAAGTTTTTATTGGCTTCGTTGATTTGTACCTCCAGAATATTGTTTGATACTTTCGATGTGATTCATCAACAAGTATCTGCCTATACATTTGTCGTATGTCCGCTGAAAATGCAATTTGGTTTAGCCGAAACCTTATCACCACCGCGAAAAGGTCTGACTGTACTGTGCTTCCTACCATCGAGACCTGGTTAAGTGACCTTCCACTTGTTGTTTTTGCTGAAGCATCAAATACAACTCTCAGTTTCGTGGTTGAACTATCGGGTTTAAGAATGCCATGATGTGGGATGAAATAGCTATGTTCTGGTACTTCCCATCTGTTAATTTCCTTCATGTGTCCGCTGTCTTTATAATCCCGCATGAATTGGTGGTAGAGTTTTTGTAGCTCTGGTTGTTTAGCGACCGTCCTTGTTCCTGCGGAATGTGTCACAGAAATGGGTTTCACATTCCACTTCTTCCTTTGTTTTTGGATTTTTTTCCTCTGTGTGAGTTTCAAGTTCCCAAAAACGTTCTATTTGCTTCTCTATGGTGGACGTTCCATATTTGGTTGCAATGTTGCATATCTGCCTTGACCGAGTAGGTACTTTGCTGATTTGGGCCCTTCCAGCAACTATCCATCCCAACTGCGTGTTTTGAAGAGTGGGTAGTGATGCACCAAGGTTGGCCTGACCAGGAATTATTAGTTGGTATTGGTGGTATTTTCCACCCCTTGGTCTCTATGTATACTGCTGGCTGTACTTCGCTTATTTTTGGTAAAATAATTGCTTCGATTGTTGTTTGGAAGTTCGAAGTACGAGACTGTAGTCTTACAGTCGTGCTGTGTTTGGCTATCACCTCTGTGTTACCATAGTATGCTCTCGATCTATTTGTTCCATCCTCGTCAGTAGATTGTTGGTCCGTTTGTTGAACCAACCGTATCAATGCCTTGATTGATGATCGTTGGTGTCGTACCAGTTCCACAGTCCGTTGATCGGTTTCGTTCAGCATTGTGTCATCTAATTGTTGCTGATCCGGTTTGGTCGACTCCTTTGAGCTGCTTGCATTATCATCTTCTGGTGGCTTCTCGTTTAGGGCTGTCAGCATCTTCTCAGAATACTTCGTGTACAATGCCTCTATTTTCTCAAAATAGTTGCTCGAGAAGTATTCCTCGTTAGGCAGGCTCCCTTTATTTATCTCCAGCTGGTGGTGTCGCCTCGGAACTGACTCCACTCCATGTTTAGACAGCTCATTCTCTGCACGAGATACGCCTTGCTCCAACGTTTCGGTCCATCATTGGAAAAGTTACTACAGATTGATTCGATCTGCTTTCCCACAGCATGTTGCCCATTCAACAACGTTTCCATGATGGTCCTTCTCTTTTCCGTAACTGCTTTGAGTTTAGCGGTGTAGTTCAAACTCTCTTGAAATCCTTCAAGCTACAGGTTCTCCTGGCAGGATCGCCAATGTCTGATCTCTTCGTAAGGTCAGATTAAATTATTCGCGTTAATTCTCCTTACCGCGGGTGGGGGGGGAGAAATAACCAGACTTGTTTTGTTGACTATCTGTTCGACTTGAATTTATTTCTTCAAATTGTTTTGCTTAAATACTACATTATTGTTAAATAATCATAATGCTGCCCTAATTTATGCATTACTACCTTATTGCTAAGTACTCATAATGCTGCCCTAATTAATGCATGCCATCGTGGTTACGCCATGCATTTATGCTGCGTTTGCATGACCTTCGTTTTTATGTTTGTTGACTGTGTCAACAGATAGATACACCTATTGAACTTAACTTATAAATAAGTGAATTTCTTTTCACGGGGTCGAAAGCCGCCTTAAAACCAAAAAAAAATCGTACAACTATCTATTGGCTATTGGCTATTGTGACTAGAGAAAATATTTGGTCTATCGTCGAAAGTCCAGCTCGGAAACCCCCTTGAAAAACACTGAGCCGATTGTTACTTTCCACCCAACTTATTAGACGGTGATATAGGATCTGAGCAAAAATTTTTCTCAAGCTACATAGAAAAGATATACCCCTATAATTTTCAGCTAAGGTGCTATCACCCTTTTTGAAAGTTGAGAAGATTAGGGATTTCAGAAAAATATTTGGAACGTCTTCATTTATAAAGACTTTATTAAAAAATATTAATAGGCAGCTCAAAAAATGTTCAGTGCCATATTTGTAAAACTCGACTGGAATCCCATCTAGTCCGGGGGCCTTATTATTCTTCATATTTCGCAGAGCCATTTCTAGCTCGGCCATTCTTATAGGTAGGTAAATATATCCAGTTCGTTTATAGTGATATTCAAGAGTGCATACTGGTATCGCCTTGAATTAGATTAGATTAGAATCCTTGTAAAACAACTTAATTTTCACTTCTTAATCACAGAATCACAGTTCTTATAACTATTTGCAGATAAATAAAACCGGCGCTTGGAAGACTTGTTGACTTGCGACATTGTGTAGAAATCAACATGGAGGTATACTGCAAGTACTTGTAGTGTTGGGGTTTTATTTGATTAAAATTTCCAGTAGTGTTTTGCCCATCCAAATGTAAACGATCTCGTTAGCCAAGACACCCCCCCGTCTCGCCTTGAGAAAAACAGTCAATCTCATTTGGGTACATTTTGCATTTCCACTAACGACCTTATATAAAACGCATGCCCAGCTGTCCATGAAAATCTGTTGCCTCTTGCAATATCCAGCACCTGTTCCTGGCCTTGATTATTATTTTATTTCTCCCCCTTAATCTTCATCAACATCAACTTTAATTTTGTTTTATTTTATTTGCAGATAAAAACTCCGTCGGTAAATATATATAACTAGTAATTTGATTTACAAAGACTTCGGTAAGTTCTTCTTTGATAAAATAAAACTGCCTGGCTTCAGCAGATGCAACAACCAAAATTCGATACGATGCGACCAATTAGATCAGTATTGTTGCGTCTATTGAATCCGCCATATACTTGTATATGTTTTTGAACTGTCTATATGAATTGTATGTATGTGTAAATTCTCTGCATGGCTTCTGTTTTTTTTTTTAAAACCTTCTTCTACATATGGGTCCTACTTCTTCCCAATAGAAATAATAGAAATTGCAATGAATTCTCTAAATTTGTCTCCCACTTTGATATGAAAACAAACTCCATCTTTATGTTGATCCGATTAAAATCTATCCTGTCGGACCTGGGCCTTCACACCACGTCCTTCTCCGTAGGATATGTCCAGAACGCCACGGTTATCTGGTTGAATTAAGGTTCTCGCGGTCAATCGCTTATTTCTCGCTTACAGTCCAGGGCGGGCCTGGTTGCTCGCGCGAATTTTCCTTAGGAAATGTCCAGAACGCCACGGTTGTCTGGTTGAGTTTAGGGCCTCGCTGCCAATCGCTTATTTCTTACTTACAGTCCAGGATGGACATGGTTGCTCCTGCTAATTTGTACTTAGGAAATGTTTACAACGCCACGGTTTTCTGGTTGAATTTAGGTCCCGCGGTCAATCGCTTTTTTCTCGCTTATAGTCCAGGGCGGACCTGGTTGCTCGAGCGAATTTGTCCTTAGAAAATGTCCAGAGAACCACGGTTGTCTGATTGAATTTAGGTCCTCGCGGTCAATCGCTTCTGTCTCAGTTACTGTCCAGTGCGGACCTGGTTGCTCGCGTGAATTTGCCCTTTGTGAATGTCCTTTGGAAATGTCCAGAACACCACGGTTGTCGGGTTGAATTTAGGTCCTCTCGGTCAATCGCTTCTGTCTCAGTTACTGTCCAGTGCGGACCTGGTTGCTCGCGTGAATTTTCCCTTTGTGAATGTCCTTTGGAAATGTCCAGAACGCCACGGTTTTCTGGTTGAATTTATGTCCTCGCGGTCAATCGCTTATTTCTCACTTACAGTCCAGGGCGGACCTGATTGCTTGCGCGAATTTGTCCTTAGGAAATGTTCAGAACGCCACTGTTGTCTTGTTGAATTTAGGTCCTCGCGGTCAATCGCTTATTTCTTACTTACAATCCATGGCAGACCTGATTGCTCCTGCTAATTTGTACTTAGAAAAGGTTTACAGCGCCACGGTTGTCTGGTTGAATTTAGGTCCTCGCGGTCAATCGTTTTTTTTTTTCGCTTACAGTCCAGGCCAGACCTGGTTGCTCGAGCGAATTTTTCCTTAGGAAATGTCCAGAGAACCACGGTTGTGTGATTGAATTTAGGTCCTCGCGGCCAATCGCTTATTTCTCACTTACAGTCCAGGGTGGACATGGTTGCTCGCTCGAATTTGTCCTTAGGAAATGTCCAGAACGCCACGGTTGTCTGGTTGAATTAAGGTCCCGCGGTCAATCGCTTTTTTCTCGCTTATAGTCCAGGGCGGACCTGGTTGCTCGAGCGAATTTGTCCTTAGGAAATGTCCAGAACGCTACGGTTGTTTGGTTGAGATTAGGTCCTTGCGGCCAATCGCTTATTTCTTACTTACAGTCCAGGGTGGACATGGTTGCTCCTGCTAATTTGTACTTAGGAAATGTTTACAACGCCACGGTTTTCTGGTTAAATTTAGGTCCCGCGGTCAATCGCTTTTTTCTCGCTTATAGTCCAGGGCGGACCTGGTTGCTCGAGCGAATTTGTCCTTAGGAAATGTCCAGAACGCCACGGTTGTCTGGTTGAATTTAGGTCCTCGCGGTCAATCGCTTCTGTCTCAGTTACTGTCCAGGGCGGACCTGGTTGCTCGCGCGAATTTGTCATTAGGAAATGTCCAGAGAACCACGGTTGTGTGATTGAATTTAGGTCCTCGCGGCCAATCGCTTATTTCTCACTTACAGTCCAGGGCGGACCTGATTGCTCCTGCTAATTTGTACTTAGAAAATGTTTACAGCGCCACGGCTGTCTGGTTGAATTTAGGTCCTCGCGGTCGATCGCTTTTTTTCGCTTACAGTCCAGGGCGGACCTGGTTGCTCGAGCGAATTTTTCCTTAGGAAATGTCCAGAGAACCACGGTTGTGTGATTGAATTTAGGTCCTCGCGGCCAATCGCTTATTTCTCACTTACAGTCCAGGGCGGACCTGATTTCTCACGCGAATTTGTCCCTAGGAAATGTCCAGAACGCCACGGTTGTCTAGTTGAATTTAGGTCCCGCGGTCAATCGCTTTTTTCTCGCTTATAGTCCAGGGCGGGACCTGGTTGCTCGAGCGAATTTGTCCTTAGGAAATGTCCAGCCCGCCACGGTTGTCTGGTTGAGTTTAGGTCCTCGCGGTCAATCGCTTATTTATTACTTACAGTCCAGGGCGGGACCTGGTTGCTCGAGCGAATTTGTCCTTAGGAAATGTCCAGAACGCCTCTGTTGTCTTGTTGAATTTAGGTCCTCGCGGTCAATTTCTTATTTCTTACTTACAGTCCATGGCAGACCCGATTGCTACTGCTAATTCGCTTTTTTTCGCTTACAGTCCAGGCCAGACCTGGTTGGTCGAGCGAATTTTTCCTTAGGAAATGTCCAGAGAACCACGGTTGTGTGATTGAATTTAGGTCCTCGCGGCCAATCGCTTATTTCTCACTTACAGTCCAGGGTGGACATGGTTGCTCGCTCGAATTTGTCCTTAGGAAATGTCCAGAACGCCACGGTTGTCTGGTTGAATTAAGGTCCCGTGGTCAATCGCTTTTTTCTCGCTTATAGTCCAGGGCGGACCTGGTTGCTCGCGCGAATTTGTCATTAGGAAATGTCCAGAGAACCACGGTTGTGTGATTGAATTTAGGTCCTCGCGGCCAATCGCTTATTTCTTACTTACAGTCCAGGGTGGACATGGTTGCTCCTGCTAATTTGTACTTAGATAATGTTTACAGCGCCACGGCTGTCTGGTTGAATTTAGGTCCTCGCGGTCGATCGCTTTTTTTCGCTTACAGTCCAGGGCGGACCTGGTTGCTCGAGCGAATTTTTCCTTAGGAAATGTCCAGAGAACCACGGTTGTGTGATTGAATTTAGGTCCTCGCGGCCAATCGCTTATTTCTCACTTACAGTCCAGGGCGGACCTGATTTCTCACGCGAATTTGTCCCTAGGAAATGTCCAGAACGCCACGGTTGTCTAGTTGAATTTAGGTCCCGCGGTCAATCGCTTTTTTCTCGCTTATAGTCCAGGGCGGGACCTGGTTGCTCGAGCGAATTTGTCCTTAGGAAATGTCCAGCCCGCCACGGTTGTCTGGTTGAGTTTAGGTCCTCGCGGTCAATCGCTTATTTATTACTTACAGTCCAGGGCGGGACCTGGTTGCTCGAGCGAATTTGTCCTTAGGAAATGTCCAGAACGCCACGGTTGTCTGGTTGAATTTAGGTCCCGCGGTCAATCGTTTTTTTCTCGCTTATAGTCCAGGGCGGGACCTGGTTGCTCGAGCGAATTTGTCCTTAGGAAATGTCCAGAACGCCACGGTTGTCTGGTTGAATTTAGGTCCCGCGGTCAATCGCTTTTTTCTCGCTTATAGTCCAGGGCGGGACCTGATTGCTCGCGCGAATTTGTCCTTAGGAAATGTCCAGAACGCCACGGTTGTCTGGTTGAATTTAGGTCCCACGGTCAATCGTTTTTTTCTCGCTTATAGTCCAGGGCGGGATCTGGTTGCTCTAGCGAATTTGTCCTTAGGAAATGTCCAGAACGCCACGGTTGTCTGGTTGAATTTATTTCCTCGCGGTCAATCGCTTATTTCTCACTGACAGTCCAGGTCGGACCTGGTTGCTCGCGCGAATTTGTCCTTAGGAAATGTCCAGAACACCACGGTTGTCTGGTTGAATTTAGGTCCTCGCGGTCAATCGCTTATTTCTCGCTTACAGTCCAGGGCGGGCCTGGTTGCTCGTGCGAATTTGCTCGCGCGAATTTGTCCTTAGGAAATGTCCAGAACGCCACGGTTGTCTGGTTCAATTTAGGTCCCGCGGTCAATCGTTTTTTTCTCGCTTATAGTCCAGGGCGGGACCTGGTTGCTCGAGCGAATTTGTCCTTAGGAAATGTCCAGAACGCCACGGTTGTCTGGTTGAATTTAGGTCCCGCGGTCAATCGCTTTTTTCTCGCTTATAGTCCAGGGCGGGACCTGATTGCTCGCGCGAATTTGTCCTTAGGAAATGTCCAGAACGCCACGGTTGTCTGGTTGAATTTAGGTCCCGCGGTCAATCGTTTTTTTCTCGCTTATAGTCCAGGGCGGGACCTGGTTGCTCTAGCGAATTTGTCCTTAGGAAATGTCCAGAACGCCACGGTTGTCTGGTTGAATTTAGGTCCTCGCGGTCAATCGCTTATTTCTCGCTTACAGTCCAGGGCGGGCCTGGTTGCTCGTGCGAATTTGCTCGCGCGAATTTGTCCTTAGGAAATGTCCAGAACGCCACGGTTGTCTGGTTGAATTTAGGTCCCGCGGTCAATCGTTTTTTTCTCGCTTATAGTCCAGGGCGGGACATGGTTGCTCTAGCGAATTTGTCCTTAGGAAATGTCCAGAACGCCACGGTTGTCTGGTTGAATTTATTTCCTCGCGGTCAATCGCTTATTTCTCACTGACAGTCCAGGTCGGACCTGGTTGCTCGCGCGAATTTGTCCTTAGGAAATGTCCAGAACACCACGGTTGTCTGGTTGAATTTAGGTCCTCGCGGTCAATCGCTTATTTCTCGCTTACAGTCCAGGGCGGACCTGGTTGCTCGTGCGAATTTGCTCGCGCGAATTTGTCCTTAGGAAATGTCCAGAACGCCACGGTTGTCTGGTTGAATTTAGGTCCCGCGGTCAATCGTTTTTTTCTCGCTTATAGTCCAGGGCGGGACCTGGTTGCTCGAGCGAATTTGTCCTTAGGAAATATCCCGAACGCCACGGTTGTCTGGTTGAATTTAGGTCCCGCGGTCAATCGCTTTTTTTCTCGCTTATAGTCCAGGGCGGACCTGGTTGCTCGAGCGAATTTGTCCTTAGGAAATGTCCAGAGAACCCCGGTTGTCTGATTGAATCTAGGTCCTCGCGGTCAATCGCAAATGTCCACAACGCCACGGTTTTCTGGTTGAATTTATGTCTTCGCGGTCAATCGCTTATTTCTCACTTACAGTCCAGGGCAGACCTGATTGCTCGCGCGAATTTGTCCTTAGGAAATGTCCAGAACGCCACGGTTGTCTTGTTGAATTTAGGTCCTCGCGGTCAATCGCTTATTTCTTACTTACAGTCCAGGGCGGACCTGATTGCTCGCGCGAATTTGTCCTTAGGAAATGTCCAGAACGCCACGGTTGTCGGGTTGAATTTAGGTCCCGCGGTCAATCGCTTTTTTCTCGCTTATAGTCCAGGGCGGACCTGATTGCTCGCGCGAATTTGTCCTTAGGAAATTTCCAGAACGCCACGGTTGTCTGGTTGAATTTAGGTCCCGCGGTCAATCGCTTTTTTCTCGCTTATAGTCCAGGGCGGACCTGATTGCTCGCGGAAATTTGTCCTTAGGAAATTTCCAGAACGCCACGGTTGTCTGGTTGAATTTAGGTCCCGCGGTCAATCGCTTTTTTCTCGCTTATAGTCCAGGGCGGACCTGATTGCTCGCGCGAATTTGTCCTTAGGAAATGTCCAGAGAACCACGGTTGTCGGGTTGAATTTAGGTTCTCGCGGTCAATCGCTTATTTCTTTCTTACAGTCCAGGGTGGACATGGTTGCTCGCGGAAATTTGTCCTTAGGAAATTTCCAGAACGCCACGGTTTTCTGGTTGAATTTATGTCCTCGCGGTCAATCGCTTATTTCTTACTTACAGTCCAGGGTGGACATGGTTGCTCCTGCTAATTTGTACTTAGGAAATGTTTACAACGCCACGGTTTTCTGGTTATTGAATTTAGGTCCCGCGGTCAATCGCTTTTTTTTCGCTTACAGTCCAGGGCGGACCTGGTTGCTCGAGCGATTTTTTTCTTAAGAATTGTCCAGAGAACCACGGTTGTCTGGTTGATTTTAGGTCCTCGCGGTCAATCGCTTTTTTCTCGCTTACAGTCCAGGGCGGACCTGATTGCTCGCGGAAATTTGTCCTTAGGAAATTTCCAGAACGCCACGGTTGTCTGGTTGAATTTAGGTCCCGCGGTCAATCGCTTTTTTCTCGCTTATAGTCCAGGGCGGACCTGATTGCTCGCGCGAATTTGTCCTTAGGAAATGTTCAGAACGCCACTGTTGTCTTGTTGAATTTAGGTCCTCGCGGTCAATCGCTTATTTCTTACTTACAGTCCAGGGCAGACCTGATTGCTCCTGCTAATTTGTACTTAGAAAATGTTTACAGCGCCACGGTTGCCTGGTTGAATTTAAGTCCTCGCGGTCAATCGCTTTTTTTCGCTTACAGTCCAGGCCAGACCTGGTTGCTCGAGCGAATTTTTCCTTAGGAAATGTCCAGAGAACCACGGTTGTGTGATTGAATTTAGGTCCTCGCGGCCAATCGCTTATTTCTCACTTACAGTCCAGGGTGGACATGGTTGCTCGCTCGAATTTGTCCTTAGGAAATGTCCAGAACGCCACGGTTGTCTGGTTGAGTTTAGCTCCTCGCGGCCAATCGCTTATTTCTTACTTACAGTCCAGGGTGGACAAGGTTGCTCCTGCTAATTTGTACTTAGGAAATATTTACAACGCCACGGTTTTCTGGTTGAATTTAGGTCCCGCGGTCAATCGCTTTTTTCTCGCTTATAGTCCAGGGCGGACCTGGTTGCTCGAGCGAATTTGTCCTTAGGAAATTCCAAGGAACCACAGTTGTGTGATTGAATTTAGGTCCTCGCGGCCAATCGCTTATTTCTCACTTACAGTCCAGGGCGGACCTGATTGCTCGCGCGAATTTGTCCTTAGGAAATGTCCAGAACGCCACGGTTGTCTGGTTGAATTTAGGTCCCGCGGTCAATCGCTTTTTTCTCGCTTATAGTCCAGGGCGGACCTGGTTGCTCGAGCGAATTTGTCCTTAGGAAATGTCCAGAGAACCACGGTTGTCTGATTGAATCTAGGTCCTCGCGGTCAATCGCTTCTGTCTCAGTTACTGTCCAGTGCGGACCTGGTTGCTCGCGTGAATTTGCCCTTTGTGAATGTCCTTTGGAAATGTCCACTACGCCACGGTTGTCTGGTTGAATTTAGGTCCTCGCGGTCCAATCGCTTATTTCTTACTTACAGTCCAGGGCAGACCTAATTGCTCCTGCTAATTTGTACTTAGAAAATGTTTACAGCGCCACGGTTGTCTGGTTGAATTTAGGTCCTCGCGGTCAATCGCTTTTTTTTCGCTTACAGTCCAGGGCGGACCTGGTTGCTCGAGCGATTTTTTTCTTAAGAAATGTCCAGAGAACCACGGTTGTGTGATTGAATTTAGGTCCTCGCGGCCAATCGCTTATTTCTCACTTACAGTCCAGGGCAGACCTGATTGCTCGCGCGAATTTATCCTTAGGAAATGTCCAGAACGCCACGGTTGTATGGTTGAATTTAGGTCCTCTCGGTCAATCGCTTCTGTCTCAGTTACTGTCCAGTGCGGACCTGGTTGCTCGCGTGAATTTGCCCTTTATGAATGTCCTTTGGAAATGTCCAGAACACCACGGTTGTCGGGTCTAATTTAAGTCCTCGCTAATGTCTCAGTTACTGTCAAGGGCGGACCTGGTTGCTCGCGCGAATTTGTCCTTAGGAAATTTCCAGAACGCCACGGTTGTCTGGTTGAATTTAGGTCCCGCGGTCAATCGCTTTCTTCTCGCTTATAGTCCAGGGCGGGACCTGGTTGCTCGAGCGAATTTGTCCTTAGGAAATGTCCAGAACGCCACGGTTGTCTGGTTGAATTTAGGTCCCGCGGTCAATCGCTTTTTTCTCGCTTGCAGTCCAGGGCGGACCTGGTTGCTCGAGCGAATTTGTTCTTAGAAAATGTGCAGAGAACCACGGTTGTCGGGTTGAATTTAGGTCCTCGCGGTCAATCGCTTATTTCTTAGTTACAGTCCAGGGTGGACATGGTTGCTCCTGCTAATTTGTACTTAGGAAATGTTTACAACGCCACGGTTTTCTGGTTATTGAATTTAGGTCCCGCGGTCAATCGCTTTTTTCTCGCTTATAGTCCAGGGCGGACCTGGTTGCTCGAGCGAATTTGTTCTTAGAAAATGTCCAGAGAACCACGGTTGTCTGATTGAATTTAGGTCCTCGCGGTCAACCGCTTCTGTCTCAGTTACTGTCCAGTGCGGACCTGGTTGCTCGCGTGAATTTGCCCTTTGTGAATGTCCTTTGGAAATGTCCAGAACACCACGGTTGTCGGGTCTAATTTAAGTCCTCGCGACGAATCGCTAATGTCTCAGTTACTGTTAAGGGCGGACCTGGTTGCTCGCGCGAATTTGTCCTTATTGAATGTCCTTAAGAAGTATTCAGTACGCCACGGTTATCTGGTTGAATTAAGTTTCTCGCTGTCAATCGCTTATTTCTCGCTTACAGTCCAGGGCGGGCCTGGTTGCTCGCTCGCATTTGTCCTACGGAAATGTCCAGAACGCCACGGTTGTCTGGTCTAATTTAAGTCCTCGCGACCAATCGCTAATGTCTCAGTTACTATCAAGGGCGGACCTGGTTGCTCGCGCGAATTCGTCCTTAGGAAATGTTCAGAACGCCACTGTTGTCTTGTTGAATTTAGGTCCTCGCGGTCAATCGCTTATTTCTTACTTACAGTCCAGGGCAGACCTGATTGCTCCTGCTAATTTGTACTTAGAAAATGTTTACAGCGCCACGGCTGTCTGGTTGAATTTAGGTCCTCGCGGTCAATCGCTTTTTTCTTGCTTATAGTCCAGGGCGGGCCCTGGTTGCTCGAGCGAATTTGTCCTTAGGAAATGTCTAGAACGCCACGGTTGTCTGGTTAAATTTAGGTCCCGCGGTCAATCGCTTTTTTCTTGCTTATAGTCCAGGGCGGGCCCTGGTTGCTCGCTCGAATTTGTCCTTAGGAAATGTCCAGAACGCCACGGTTGTCTGGTTGAATTTAGGTCCCGCGGTCAATCGCTTTTTTCTCGCTTATAGTCCAGGGCGGACCTGGTTGCTCGAGCGAATTTGTCCTTAGGAAATGTCCAGAGAACCACGGTTGTCTGATTGAATCTAGGTCCTCGCGGTCAATCGCTTCTGTCTCAGTTACTGTCCAGTGCGGACCTGGTTGCTCGCGTGAATTTGCCCTTTGTGAATGTCCTTTGGAAATGTCCACTACGCCACGGTTTTCTGGTTGAATTTATGTCCTCGCGGTCAATCGCTTATTTCTTACTTACAGTCCAGGGTGGACATGGTTGCTCCTGCTAATTTGTACTTAGGAAATGTTTACAACGCCACGGTTTTCTGGTTATTGAATTTAGGTCCCGCGGTCAATCGCTTTTTTTTCGCTTACAGTCCAGGGCGGACCTGGTTGCTCGAGCGATTTTTTTCTTAAGAATTGTCCAGAGAACCACGGTTGTCTGGTTGATTTTAGGTCCTCGCGGTCAATCGCTTTTTTCTCGCTTACAGTCCAGGGCGGACCTGGTTGCTCGAGCAAATTTGTTCTTATTAAATGTCCAGAGAACCACGGTTGTCTGATTGAGTTTAGGTCCTCGCGGTCAATCGCTTCTGTCTCAGTTACTGTCCAGTGCGGACCTTTTTGCTCGCGTGAATTTGCCCTTTGTGAATGGCCTTTGGAAATGTCCAGAACACCACGGTTGTCGGGTTGAATCTAGGTCCTCGCGGTCAATCGCTTCTGTCTCAGTTACTGTCCAGTGCGGACCTGGTTGCTCGCGTGAATTTGCCCTTTGTGAATGTCCTTTGGAAATGTCCACTACGCCACGGTTTTCTGGTTGAATTTATGTCCTCGCGGTCAATCGCTTATTTCTCACTTACAGTCCAGGGCGGACCTGATTGCTCCTGCTAATTTGTACTTAGAAAATGTTTACAGCGCCACGGTTGTCTGGTTGAATTTAGGTCCTCGCGGTCAATCGCTTATTTCTTACTTACAGTCCAGGGCAGACCTAGTTGCTCCTGCTAATTTGCACTTAGAAAATGTTTACAGCGCCACGGTTGTCTGGTTGAATTTAGGTCCTCGCGGTCAATCGCTTTTTTTTCGCTTACAGTCCAGGGCGGACCTGGTTGCTCGAGCGATTTTTTTCTTAAGAAATGTCCAGAGAACCACGGTTGTGTGATTGAATTTAGGTCCTCGCGGGCAATCGCTTATTTCTCACTTACAGTCCAGGGCAGACCTGATTGCTCGCGCGAATTTGTCCTTAGGAAATGTCCAGAGAACCACGGTTGTCTGATTGAGTTTAGGTCCTCGCGGTCAATCGCTTCTGTCTCAGTTACTGTCCAGTGCGGACCTGGTTGCTCGCGTGAATTTGCCCTTTGTGAATGTCCTTAGGAAATGTCCAGAGAACCACGGTTGTCGGGTTGAATTTAGGTTCTCGCGGTCAATCGCTTATTTCTTTCTTACAGTCCAGGGTGGACATGGTTGCTCCTGCTAATTTGTACTTAGGAAATGTTTACAACGCCACGGTTTTCTGGTTATTGAATTTAGGTCCCGCGGTCAATCGCTTTTTTCTCGCTTATAGTCCAGGGTGGACCTGGTTGCTCGAGCGAATTTGTTCTTAGAAAATGTCCCGAGAACCACGGTTGTCTGATTGAATTTAGGTCCTCGCGGTCAATCGCTTATTTCTTAGTTACAGTCCAGGGTGGACATGGTTGCTCCTGCTAATTTGTACTTAGGAAATGTCCAGAGAACCACGGTTGTCTGATTGAGTTTAGGTCCTCGCGGTCAATCGCTTCTGTCTCAGATACTGCCCAGTGCGAACCTTTTTGCTCGCGTGAATTTGCCCTTTGTGAATGTCCTTTGAAAATGTCTAGAACGCCACGGTTGTCTGGTCTAATTTAAGTCCTCGCGACGAATCGCTAATGTCTCAGTTACTGTCAAGGGCGGACCTGGTTGCTCGCGCGAATTTGTCCTTATTGAATGTCCTTAGGAAATATTCAGTACGCCACGGTTATCTGGTTGAATTAAGCTTCTCGCGGTCAATCGCTTATTTCTCGCTTACAGTCCAGGGCGGGCCTGGTTGCTCGCGCGAATTTGTCCTTAGGAAATGTCCAGAACACCACGGTTATCTGGTTGAATTAAGTTTCTCGCTGTCAATCGCTTATTTCTCGCTTACAGTCCAGGGCGGGCCTGGTTGCTCGCGCGAATTTGTCCTACGGAAATGTCCAGAACGCCACGGTTGTCTGGTCTAATTTAAGTCCTCGCGACCAATCGCTAATGTCTCAGTTACTGTCAAGGGCGGACCTGGTTGCTCGCGCGAATTTGTCCTTATTGAATGTCCTTAGGAAATATTCAGTACGCCACCTTTATCTGGTTGAATTAAGCTTCTCGCGGTCAATCGCTTATTTCTCGCTTACAGTCCAGGGCGGGCCTGGTTGCTCGCGCGAATTTGTCCTTAGGAAATGTCCAGAACACCACGGATGTCTGGTTGAATTTAGGTCCTCGCGGTCAATCGCTTCTGTCTCACTTACAGTCTAGGGCGGACCTGATTGCTCGCACGAATTTGTCCTTAGGAAATGTCCAGAACACCACGGTTGTCTGGTTGAATTTAGGTCCTCGCGGTCAATCGCTTATTTCTCACTGACAGTCCAGGTCGGACCTGGTTGCTCGCGCGAATTTGTCCTACGGAAATGTCCAGAACGCCACGGTTGTCTGGTCTAATTTAAGTCCTCGCGACCAATCGCTAATGTCTCAGTTACTGTCAAGGGCGGACCTGGTTGCTCGCGCGAATTTGTCCTTATTGAATGTCCTTAGGAAATATTCAGTACACCACGGTTATCTGGTTGAATTAAGTTTCTCGCTGTCAATCGCTTATTTCTCGCTTACAGTTCAGGGCGGGCCTGGTTGCTCGCGCGAATTTGTCCTACGGAAATGTCCAGAACGCCACGGTTGTCTGGTCTAATTTAAGTCCTCGCGACCAATCGCTAATGTCTCAGTTACTATCAAGGGCGGACCTGGTTGCTCGCGCGAATTTGTCCTTATTGAATGTCCTTAGGAAATATTCAGTTCGCCACGGTTATCTGGTTGAATTAAGTTTCTCGCTGTCAATCGCTTATTTCTTACTTACAGTCCAGGGCGGACCTGGTTGCTCGAGCGAATTTTTCCTTAGGAAATGTCCAGAGAACCACGGTTGTGTGATTGAATTTAGGTCCTCGCGGCCAATCGCTTATTTCTCACTTACAGTCCAGGGCGGACCTGATTGCTCGCGCGAATTTGTCCTTAGGAAATGTCCAGAACGCCACGGTTGTCTGGTTGAATTTAGGTCCCGCGGTCAATCGCTTTTTTCTCGCTTATAGTCCAGGGCGGACCTGGTTGCTCGAGCGAATTTGTCCTTAGGAAATGTCCAGAGAACCACGGTTGTCTGATTGAATCTCGGTCCTCGCGGTCAATCGCTTCTGTCTCAGTTACTGTCCAGTGCGGACCTGGTTGCTCTCGTGAATTTGCCCTTGGTGAATGTCCTTTGGAAATGTCCACTACGCCACGGTTTTCTGGTTGAATTTATGTCCTCGCGGTCAATCGCTTATTTCTCACTTATAGTCCAGGGCGGACCTGATTGCTCGCACGAATTTGTCCTTAGGAAATGTCCAGAACGCCACGGTTGTCCGGTTGAATTTAGGTCCCGCGGTCAATCGCTTTTTTCTTGCTTATAGTCCAGGGCGGGACCTGGTTGCTCGAGCGAATTTGTCCTTAGGAAATGTCCAGAACGCCACGGTTGTCTGGTTGAATTTAGGTCCCGCGGTCAATCGCTTTTTTCTCGCTTATAGTCCAGGGCGGACCTGATTGCTCGCGCGAATTTGTCCTTAGGAAATGTCCAGAACGCCACGGTTGTCTGGTTGAATTTAGGTCCCGCGGTCAATCGCTTTTTTCTTGCTTATAGTCCAGGGCGGGACCTGGTTGCTCGAGCGAATTTGTCCTTAGGAAATGTCCAGAACGCCACGGTTGTCTGGTTGAATTTATGTCCTCGCGGTCAATCGCTTATTTCTCACTTATAGTCCAGGGCGGACCTGGTTGCTCGAGCGAATTTGTTCTTAGAAAATGTCCAGAGAACCACGGTTGTCTGATTGAATTTAGGTCCTCGCGGTCAATCGCTTTTTTTTCGCTTACAGTCCAGGGCGGACCTGGTTGCTCGAGCGATTTTTTTCTTAAGAAATGTCCAGAGAACCACGGTTGTCTGATTGAATTTATGTCCTCGCGGTCAATCGCTTTTTTTTCGCTTACAGTCCAGGGCGGACCTGGTTGCTCGAGCGAATTTGTTCTTAGGAAATGTCCAGAACGCCACGGTTGTCTGGTTGAATTTAGGTCCCGCGGTCAATCGCTTATTTCTCGCTTACAGTCCAGGGCGGGCCTGGTTGCTCGCGCGAATTTGTCCTACGGAAATGTCCAGAACGCCACGGTTGTCTGGTCTAATTTAAGTCCTCGCGACCAATCGATAATGTCTCAATTACTGTCAAGGGCGGACATGGTTGCTCGCGCGAATTCGTCCTTAGGAAATGTCCAGAACACCACGGTTGTCTGGTTGAATTTAGGTCCTCGCGGTTAATCGCTTCTGTCTCACTTACAGTCTAGGGCGGACCTGATTACTCGCGCGAATTTGTCCTTAGGAAATGTCCAGAACACCACGGTTGTCTGGTTGAATTTAGATCCTCGCGGTCAATCGCTTATTTCTCACTGACAGTCCAGGTCGGACCTGGTTGCTCGCGCGAATTTGTCCTTATTGAATGTCCTTAGGAAATATTCAGTTCGCCACGGTTATCTGGTTGAATTAAGTTTCTCGCTGTCAATCGCTTATTTCTCGCTTACAGTCCAGGGCGGGCCTGGTTGCTCGCGCGAATTTGTCCTACGGAAATGTCCAGAACGCCACGGTTGTCTGGTCTAATTTAAGTCCTCGCGACCAATCGCTAATGTCTCAGTTACTGTCAAGGGCGGGCCTGGTTGCTCGCGCGAATTTGTCCTTAGGAAATGTCCAGAACACCACGGTTGTCTGGTTGAATTTAGGCCCTCGCGGTCAATCGCTTCTGTTTCACTTACAGTCTAGGGCGGGCCTGGTTGCTCGCGCGAATTTGTCCTTAGGAAATGTCCAGAACACCACGGTTGTCTGGTTGAATTTAGGTCCTCGCGGTCAATCGCTTCTGTCTCACTTACAGTCTAGGGCGGGCCTGGTTGCTCGCGCGAATTTGTCCTTAGGAAATGTCCACAACACCACGGTTATCTGGTTGAATTTAGGTCCTCGCGGTCAATCGCTTATTTCTCGCTTACAGTCCAGGGCGGGCCTGGTTGCTCGCGCGAATTTGTCCTTAGGAAATGTCCAGAACACCACGGTTGTCTGGTTGAATTTAGGTCCTCGCGGTCAATCGCTTCTGTCTCACTTACAGTTTAGGGCGGACCTGATTGCTCGCACGAATTTGTCCTTAGGAAATGTCCAGAACACCACGGTTATCTGGTTGAATTTAGGTCCTCGCGGTCAATCGCTTATTTCTCACTGACAGTCCAGATCGGACCTGGTTGCTCGAGCGAATTTGTCCTTAGGAAATGTCCAGAACACCACGATTGTCTGGTTGAATTTAGGTCCTCGCGGTCAATCGCTTCTGTCTCACTTACAGTCTAGGGCGGACCTGATTGCTCGCGCGAATTTGTCCTTAGGAAATGTCCAGAGAACCACGGTTGTCTGTCCAGGCGGACCTGGTTGCTCGCGCGAATTTGTCCTTAGGAAATGTCCAGAGAACTACGGTTGTCTGATTGAATTTAGGTCCTCGCGGCCAATCACTTCTGTCTCACTTACAGTCTAGGGCGGACCTGGTTGCTCGCGCGAATTTGTCCTTAGGAAATGTCCAGAGAACTACGGTTGTCTGATTGAATTTAGGTCCTCGCGGCCAATCGCTTATTTCTTACTTACAGTCCAGGGCAAACCTGATTGCTCCTGCTAATTTGTACTTAGAAAATGTTTACAGCGCCACGGTTGTCTGGTTGAATTTAGGTCCTCGCTATCAGTCGCTTTTTTTTCGCTTACAGTCCAGGGCGGACCTGGTTGCTCGCGCGAATTTGTCCTTAGGAAGTGTCCAGAACACCACTGTTGTCTGGTTTAATTTAGATCCTCGCGGTCAATCGCTTTTTTCTCGCTTACAGTCCAGGGCGGACCTGGTTGCTCGCGCGAATTTGTCCTTAGGAAATGTCCAGAACACCCCGGTTGTCTGGTTGAATTTAGGGCCCGCGGTCAATCGCTTCTGTCTCACTTACAGTCTATGGCGGACCTGATTGCTCGCGCGAATTTGTCCTTAGGAAATGTCCTTAGGAAATCTCCAGTACGCCAGAGGTTGTCTGGTTATATTTAGGTCCTCGCTGTCATTCGTTTTTTTCTAGACACATGACGACGACGGCTTCCGCCAGTTTCAACACATCCATCTATTTTAAGACGCCACAGTCCAACTGCCAAGATTTTCGCCCATAATCCTTACAATTTGTTGCATATTATATTGCCCCCCGTTATAACCGTCTGTCACTCTTATTGATGTCTTTTTGGTTATTTAATTGTTTTGTGACGAACTTTCTTTTTGATGTTTTATGTTTATCTGTCGATATTGTGAAATAGTTACACCTTTTTTCTAATTTAAATAAAAGAGTGAGTTTAAGACATAATGACGGCGAATGAAATAGCCAACGATTGAACAGCAGAACAGGAAAGCAATTTGTGTACAAAGATTGAAGAAGATTAAAAAGGACTAACGAAGGTATAAGACAACTGACGGAGGTTGGAATACCGAAGAGAACTAAGGGCGATTGCCTTAGATCGATGGACTTGAAGATTGAAACAGGAAAATAAAAAGTTATATGGAACAATATAGATGAAACAGACTGCCGATAAAATTCTTAACTAATATACCAACAACGGAACCTTTGCCTGCACCCTTAGCTGATTAACTCAATTCACATTTTATCGTGGTCCGAACCTTTTCGTCCGTAAACATGACGCAAACCTGTAGCTTGCTCCTATATGCAGCGATGTACCGCCTTGTAATAAGCTTTTGTATCCATTAAGAACATGCATCCAGTAGTAGATATCCTGTGCAATTTTTCCGGATCTAACACATCCTGCCGTCATATGCTAATCCCCAGATTTATCTTTATTTGTGTGTGTATGCGTGAGTGTATGTGCGTATTTAACAATTGAAATTTTTGAGTTGGGCCAGAGCCTTTTCTCACCCATCGCAGGCGCTTACTAGGGCGTCAGTATAAACCTCTGTAACAATTTTGTTTTCCAGATCTTCTCCTTCCATTAAGTCTTAAGTCAATAAGACTCACTCCCTCCACAAACAGCACAAACAAGATGGACCTTTTTTTCCCACTCGACGACCAAACTCGCCAAGAGTTCAAGGACTCCGCAATGCAAATTGGCTTCGAAGAGCTAGCTGCGGTTAGTTTTCATTATATGTCTCTCGTTCACATTATTTATTTAACTTGAAAAAATATGAAATCCTTTCTCTAGGAATGCATTGCTCATTTGCATATGCTAGAACCACACGATAGGCTGGCAGTTCTAATTTTAGCGTGGAGCAAAATTGGAGACTACCTTACACAAAACCAATATGCGCCGTGCGTGGGTACCGCTGTAAACTGGGTCGGCCGATATACGCTAAATTTGTGGTTCGGTCGAGAGTGGATCGCTTGTTCCAACGAGAGCAAGACATCCTTGATTGAACATATGATGAAGGTGTATCCGGCTGCTTACATAACCATGCATCCCTACTCGTGGCCATATATGTTTTCCATATACCGGGATCCCTGGATGGTAGCGTATTTGAATGCCAATTTCCAACGCTACAATGGGAGAACGGCTCCCGATGCCGGTGTCGAGCCTAAAGGTGTTCTCGAGGCGAAAGGTTAGCAGCAAATTCTCATTTCGTCGGTGAAACCAGAAAAATGTGTAACTCCAATTTTAGTGAAAATAAGGTTAAAGCGACATCTATTTGCTCAACACGATATCTACCACTTTGTAAAATGGGAATCCCCTATTAAATCAAATTAATGCTTCTATCGCTGATTTAGAATTAGAACTCCGTATTCATTATTGTGTATCTCCCCTTTTAAGCGGTAATAAGTGCGTAATTCACATCGTGTTCCTAAAAAGTTTTATTACTCTCCTGAAAAATTTGCTAATATGGAGTTACACAGTTTTCTAGTTTCACCGACGATTTTTACTCTGCTCTCTCTCGAGACCTAAACCTGACATCCCTTCACAGATATCGAATTTTTACAACAGGAGGGTATCGCCTTAGTGATGCTCCGTTTAGTAAACATGTTTGACTTCAATATGATCCAGCTCGTGAAGCACATCTGTCTGCGTCTGCTTTGGCTGTGGGATGATGAAGTAGCCAGCAGATCCATTCGGGCCACACCCAATTCTCCTTATTACATAGAATGCACCAGACATATCTACCTTATAGCCGTTTGCGAGTCCAACGGAACTAGCGACCTGAACTACTTGGTAAATTTTTTTAAAGTTTTGAGTGGTGAATCTGAAAGTTAATTACTCCACCCTTAGTTTGAATACATTCAAAGGTGTATGCAGTGCAATACCGCCGAACCGGGCACTCTCCAAGATGCAGCACATACGATTGCCAAGGGCTTGCAGGAGAACAAAACGACTCTAATGGAATTCTTGAATGCGTTCCTAGTCCAATGTCCCGATACACATTCCACGAGTATATTCGGATGCGCCATAGTAAAGTACACAACCTTCGTAACCGAATACCTTCTGAGGAAGCTACACTCGTTAAGTTCGAAACAATTGTTCTTGTCGCGCGATAACCTGTACGTAAGCCTCGTGAAAATCTTCATAAAACAACGAGAATCGTCCGAGGAGTTGATACAAACAACTGCAGCGTTGTCGGAGAAACTGTTTTCCGGTGTGCACAATCAGGATTGCTTAAAGCTGGCATATGAGCAAGTCAAGTCACGGGTAAATAACGACAAATTAGCCAATATAGTTGAATTAACTGTGTCTAGCTTAAGCACCTAAAAAAAAATAGTTGAAATGAATTTGGACCTCCCGTGTGGTAGCCTGTAAAGCCTCGTTTGTTGGTCAGCGCAGTAGTGCGCTTTGTTTGCTCCGTTTCCTTATTTTCACATGCATGAAGTTTAGAGTACGCATTGCTTCTTAAAGGCTACCCTGGCCAATTGACGAGTCCTACTGACTGTGCTTCGATGTGGTTCCAAGTTCATAGAGTCCATTTCGATCCTTGATGCACAATTTTTGTTGTTTTACAGACCCGTTCCGAATGGTATACCACCAAGTTGACCATCCTTATCGCTATAATAAACGAGGAACTAAACAAACTAGAGCTGCTTAAGTACACCGAAGCTCAAGTGACGGACGAGCTGATTGACAACGAAAAGCAGTTGGCGACTTTTTATTGTGAATTGTCAAGGCTGCTGGTGAAGGTGCCCTACTTGGAGCAGGAATCGTGGCTGACAACATTTTCCTTGAATCCGTGCAAGGAGTACCTTGAGTGTGTGACAAAGTGTGGAACTCGTAATCTGCGTGCCATTAAAAAGCAGGCATCAAAGTTGGACATAACAATAGACCTGAAGCCAAAACGACCCGCAAAGATCCACAAGGAAGATCCTATAACTCCCAGTGTCAAGATAGAAACTGCTACAAATCCAACTGATATCATCCCAGAGACTAATGCAAGTGCTGCCTGTTTGGTGAGCCCTAAGCAAGAGCCGAGTACGGACGTGTTTCCAACAGCCGCGTGTCCAGCAGCCGCTTGTCCGACAACCGCATGTCCAACAACCGCGTGCTTGTCAGATTTTAACAAACCCACAGATCCGTGCACAAGTGCTGAGTTCTTAGCAAGTCTTAACAATCCCTCAGCGACGACGACCTCAGAACCGTGTACAAGTGCTGCGTTTTTAGCAAGTCTTGCCAAAGAAGAAAATCCAGAGACAAATGACACAGTGCCAGCTGATGTGAAAAACGAAAATCTACCGAAAAGTACACCCAAAAAGCGAGGCCCAAAGCGTAATAATAATAGCAACAGAAAATTAGAAAATGCCAAAGCGGCCAAGCCTCTAATCAAGGGCCAGGGAAGAGGAAAACCTAATGGGAAACCCAATCAAAGGGTGTTAGAGAGACAGCAAGCAAAAGAAGAAAGGGCACTTAAGAGCCTAATAATAAAGGCGATCATTGTCAAACCAGACGACAAGGACAAGGATTCAGCCGAAGTTTTATTCTCTGCAGCAGCCGGGGCTTCTGATGTTTTGACTAAACAAACAGAAGAATCTATCAAGTATCCGGCATTTGCTCTGATAAATTCTGTAACCGATACCGAAGACCTAATCAAATTCACTGACTACAACAACGAAGTGGTTCAATATCACGAACTAAACCGAGTTTTGTCAAATCTACGATTGAAGGACTCAGTTTATGACGACATACTTGCATTGATCGTATCGCCTCGCTATAAGCGGCTCACCTGGGCTATTTGTTGGAAAATTTTACGCAAGCGCTGTCGCGAACTCCTGACAAAAGAGCCAAAGAAACGGCAGCTGGTGCAACAGTGCATGGCCGATGCGAATGATCGGCTAACACATCTCGACATCGACTACGACAAATATAAGGACAAACCGCAGATCGATTACGGAACTATCGAGGGTGGCTACGAGTGCTTTGAAACAGACTCTGGAGAAGATCAAAAGCCAGTTGTTGTTGGCGCAACAAAAATCACAAAAGGAACAGCAAAAAAGTCTGCTGCCAGAGCGAGAAGACCAAAGATTGTCACAGACCTCTTTACGGAAATCACAAGGACAAAATTGTCATCCCCGATCTTTTTATCGAAGCCATTGTACATCTGCTGTCGGGGTGACTCGAAGAGTCCACGACTTGGCCTCAGTGTCTGTCCGGTTACTTCAGGTTCACCAATAGTTCCACCACAACGGTCGCCAATTCGTCTGGTTTCGTCTAATAGCAATTTGGCAAGCCCACCGTCCGTTGCGAATACCACACCCAGACTTCATCCACAACAGCGAACTTTGCTTGAGCTTTTGACCGGTCACGCTGCCCCAATGAATTCTCGGACACACGGAGCATCAATGTCAGGTTCGGAACCTTCAACTTCATCGCCACAGCAAAGACGAGCAAGTGTGTCACAGCAGCTACTCAATCTGCTGTCCAGTGGCTGCATCCAGATACAGCCAACGATAGGCTGCATTCCGAGTACAGCTGTGAGTGTTGGCGCTACGCAACAACCAGTGGCATTTACTTCCGGTGGAGAGCAGAAATCACCAAACTCCATGACAGCGTTGCCAGAACAGTCGCCTCAGCAAGACCCAATGCAGCCGTCCACCTCGAAGAGCATTCTGCAGCAGCAGCTAAGTAAACCATCAAGCAGCCGCCAGGCTTATCTACAAAGCACCGATGACCAACCAAAAGATCTGACTGTGGGCAAATGTGCGCTGAAAGAGCAACAGTTTAATTTGGCGGACTTAACAGCCCAATCAGCCGCACCGCCACCACGTGCAGTCAGTGCCACCGATTCAGAACCAACACAAACGACTGCTACTGTCAGCCCTGCTCGCCAGCCAGTTGACCAAGAAATGTGTGTCGGCCCAACTACTAACGAAATGGAAAATGACGACAACCTCGGTATTGACGACACATTGCTCTCAGAGCTTATTCCGTCCACGGATTCCAATACCATTCAACTGCGGCAAGAGTTGGGCATAACATCTTCGATGTTGAACTCGATTTATCCACCAGTAAGTTGGCACGAGACTCCCGATGGAAAGAAAGTCATTGACTGCAGGAACCAAGACCCAAGACTGGTATTGTGTCTTGTCGAAGCTGCCATTGCCAACACCACCAAACCGATATCAGTTTCGTTTACTCGCTTTAATATGCTGCTGGCAAAGTGGAAAGAAATGTGGGCAATTGAGCATTCCGCTGCGTCCGAAATATCGCCCTCACAGGGACACAACAGGCCGACCATAATCGGAGACGTTATGCTCAGCAAGGACAACGAATATACTATATCTGCTACGCACATGGACATGATAAGCCCAACTGCGTTCAGCAAAGTTCAGAAGACGAAACAACAAAGAAAACGACTATCGTCTGTCGGCGTGAAGATGAAAAAGCGCTCTAAAGTTCAGAAACCTCAAAAACGGGCAGTTGAGACCGTCGTAAGCATATCGTCCCAACTGCCCAAGGTGGTAGTGCGTGCACGAAAGCCGCGTAAACCAGCTACCACTAAGCGCATACAGCCAAGCGATACAACGATGGTCACCGTTGACGCAATAATCGATGAGCTTCGAAAACAAAAATCAGCAGAACTGAGCAAAGCAAATGTGCATGCAACTGATGCAATCGAAACACAAGCTTCCGAAGGGCCAGCACCTACCACTGTATCAATAAGTGGCGCGTTTCCGGAACCAACCTCAGCAAAAGTCAATGCTTCGTCAGTCCATGTTGATGCGATCGAAACTCAAGCACCTGATTGCACGTCTGTTTATGCTGCGGACCCAGAAGTTGCCGCAGATTCTGTAGAATCCTCGCAACCAATATCGCAAATAAACAGTGAAAGTCTCCAAGCAGTCACTGTAAATGCTGGTTCTTTCGAGGCAGCGACACCGGACTTTCTATCAACGGTTGGGGCTACCGTTGGGGTATTAGCGGAAAGGTCAACCGTACCAATTGACGCCAATTCTGTCGAGCCCAAAGAATCTAAGCCACAAATTGACACTGCAGTTGTACCGGCTGTCACTAGCAATGCAGATGCACCTGCGGTTCAACGCGAAACAGAATCTGGTTGTCTAGTTGAAACAACAGCAACTGACGTGCCGCTTTCAGAAGTCGAGACCGCGGAAATGATGCTACTTATACAGGTGTCACATAAAAACACATTCGGAGTGCCATCCAATGGTAATGGTGCTACAAGTGCAAGCGAAGCGCCAACTGGTACAGCTCCTTCAATTGTCGAGCCACCAGAAACTGCATTGGAAAGTGGTGGTACAACAACAGACACGGTTTCTGTTGCAATCCGAACTCCAATCGAAACGAAAGGTGATATTTCTTTAGTATCTTCAGACTCAGTTGTGTCCTCGCAATCCACATCAGAAATTAGCAGTCCAACCGCATTACCTGATTGTATCGATGCACTTGAAGTGCAGGATGTGCAAGCAGCTATTGAAGAGGCAGCGGCACCAGACGATCTATTTGACATAGATTCACTGGCCAGAGAGCTAGTAGCCGATGATCAGTCTGTATCAACATCGGAAGCAATCGTTTCTACTGTTGGTGACATTCCACTTGTAATGGAATCACCGAATGTAGAATCACCTAATGCAAACCCATCACTAGTAACAACATCTGTGTCTGCATTCGAAATACGGACACCAACCAGAGGATTGCAAGCCATAGCTTGTGACATTCTTGCAGCGGATACAACATCTGCTGAGACATCAGAGACGCAATCATCATCCTCAATGTATGATATTCTTCATGACCAAGGTAAGCAAGTTGGCGTTTAAATTCATAAATTTCCAGACTAACAAATTGATTTTTAGGAAAAGTGTTCAACAACAACCTGCTGCATCCCCGACTGAAGACCTACGGAAGCAACAGAGGATCGTTTAAACAACACACCACCTTCGCACAAGTCAGCGACATCACAATCGACACGGCCATGGCATATACCATCGGCAGCAGCAGTAATAGTACCATCACCAAACCCGCAATCAGCACGACGACCAACACCAGTTGCTCCACGATGAACATCGAAAGGGTGAGTGTACCATCGAAATTTTGATTATTCTTGGAAATTGTAGGTCCGTATGAGTTTTTTTCTTTTTTTTGAAAAATTCTCTGTACGCATGAAGCTTTTTTTAATTCTATTTTTGACTTACAATTCTTTTGTTAGTTTTCTTTTCGGAAGAATGCATGATACCTTCAGCTTTGTGCTAAACAGAAGCACAACCACAAGTCTTCGAGAGAGCCATTCAGAGAGTAAATAGCTGGATGGTTTCGCTCCTGCCCAGATGGGAACCTCAGTGCTCTTTCCTTAACGCTCTCAATTGTTGGATGACAATCCAATAACATGGTCGCCAATTTCGTCGAGCAAGCACTTAACTGGCAGATTTTAAATGAAAATTGGCCCAGAGGGGCAAACTTGCTGCTTTCCACCTGCAGAAGTTATATCAATTTGGGTTTGTCGTGCCCTGGTTTTGGTTGTAGCTGTGGTTTCTAGATCGCCATCCCTGATGGGAGCTAAGGCTAGCATTTGGACCTGCTATTCAGTCCTAGTGCTGATTTTGCTGTTAAGTTAACCTTGGCCCCAAAGATAATGGCCCTTCCCGCGTGTACACCAGCTGTATCCAATTTTTGTTATAGAGATTCGTAATCATTCCTAAAAACTTGTAATAATAATACAATTTCTTTTTTC
This sequence comes from Cheilosia impressa, assembly GCA_948293265.1. NCBI lineage: Eukaryota > Metazoa > Arthropoda > Insecta > Diptera > Syrphidae > Cheilosia > Cheilosia impressa. Next base: position 6,279,306 of record OX411885.1, on the reverse strand, counting down.
AGTGTACTGGAGCTACTCCTTCCCAATTGATCATGCCGTATCCATTTGATGTTGTAACCTCGCTGTTATTTGAACACGCCAATGCGAATGATAGTTCTCTTCCACCAACAGAGTCATCAGTTCTGCCGAGACAAGATAAAGCAAAGTCGATAATGGAAGGCCTAGCCTGCAAATTAAAGCAGCAGTTTATTAAACAACAGCACGAGCTTCTCAATATGAAACTCGATAGTCCGGACGATGACATAGCTGTCATCTTGTTTGGCCGACTTCTTCTGGATGGAGATGAGCAGACCATATCTTCGTTTCCAAACAAAGACATATGCCTGGATATGGAAATCTCTGCACCTCAGTTTTCATCGTCGAGTATACAAACCGAGTTGTCGATAAATTTGGGCGAACCGGAACACCGTGCTCATATAGTCAAGCTAACCATGAGCGGTAAGACTACGTCAAAAGTAGAGCTGTCCACTTTGTTAAATGAATTCGCGCGTTCGCGACTGAGGGCCGGTTCGCCCACAATATACTCGCCAGCAGTGTCGCTAAAAGAAATCAAAAGCGGCAAAAGTCACCCCTCATTGTGGCTTAAAGAGAACAACAAAGATAATTTTAAGTGGGTGCTGAGCACCGAAAGGAGGCCTTCGACACCATCAACAGCAAACACCGAAATAAATATTAAGAACATATTGCCTGTCATTGATACTGGCGCAACTAGTGCTGTTACTGCTACACCGGTTCTTTCTGACAAATGCAGCAATTTCGGAGACAGCCAAGACATTGGTGCGGTTTCCAGCAGCGCTCTAGAATTTGATGAAATTTTTTCTGATATAAATGAGCAGGACAATGAAAGAGAAAACTCCTGTCCACAGGAAGCTGCAATTGGAAATGACTCCGATGAGGAGGAAATTCCTGCGGACAAGCAACAACTGGTTGCTCCAAACAAAGATTTGATAGCGTACACGCATCCCGCCTCCGAGGAAGCACATGATAAGGACAATAAAGAAATTATGTCGTCCACGGATTCTGCCTCCGATGGAAAACAAAACACAACCGTTCCAAACAAAGAAATGGCGACGTGCACGCATCCTGCCTCGGAGGAAGCAAAAGAAGAAATGGCTGCGTACACGGACTCTGCCTCGGATAAAACAAATAATGAAAACAAAGAACCGATTGCGTGCACGGCCTCTGCCTCCGAGGAAACAAAAGCAGTTGAAACTGCAGACGAAGAAATGGTTGCGTGCACGGATTCTGCCTCGGTTGAAACAAATGATAATGTAAACAAACAATTGATTGCGTGCACGGACTTTGCCTCCGAAGAAATACAAGCAGTTGACACTGCAAAAATGGTTACGTGCACGAATTCTGCCTCGGAGGAGAAACAAACTGTAGATGGTAATATCGAAGAGCTCAAGGCCTCCGACTTAGAGATTAACCGCTCTAGAGTTTCCTTGAGCTCTTCTATTATCTCGCCGGATATAGGAGAAAAAGAGCTTGATGATGAAAACTGCCATAAAAAGAAAATATTAACCGAAAGAAAAGACACCAAACAAGAGATACTTCCACAACCGCAAGCGGCGGTGACCTCACTGAATGATAACACTCCCAAAAGCGAAGTATCAAAAACAAAGATGCATGCAGAAGACGACATCTCTTTCACAGAGTCTTTACAAGACAGTGATGTGAAGCAAAACGTATTTACCTGCAGTGATGCTAAAGAAAGAAAGAAAAACCCCCTTCAACGGGCAACTGGAAATGAAAACTCTGCCGAACAAGAAGGTCACCACGAGACTGATCAACAAGAAAAAGAACAGAATTCGGATAACACTGAAAGACTTGAAATAGACATAGCAGAAGCGCAGGAATTCCAAATGGAAGAAGACCAGTATAACTCTGATGAAGAGAAGAGTCGCCAGCCGTCGACTGCGTTCTCCTCAGACAGGGACTCGCCATCAACATCGCAAGCTGCTGCATTGAAACGTGAAAGTCGGAAAACGACGATTCGGAAATCAGCGCCTATCCGAAGAGCCTCCTCACGCAACGTTGAAAGGAAAATGCGACAAAAGATGAAGGTACGCGAAGAAGACATCTACGAATGTGCAATTCAGAGTACGGCAAATGATAGCGACGACGACGATGGCGGATCTGACTATACACCTAGAAAAAGTCGGGTTAGGGTGGTGCGTCCTATGAAGCTGCGGTGTATTCGACGATCGTATGTTGCCGAGCTGGCCACCGAATCAAGTTCCTGTTCCAGCACAGCCCCAGTTCGTCGCAATAGACGAGTTTTCGCAAGCAAATCAACGTCCAAAAAACAAGTAACCAGCCGTTGCTCCAATAGGAAAAGCAGCCTTGCTTCAACTCCCCGTCTAACTGCTAGCGACAAGTCTGCCCTTCAGCAGTACAATTGCCGAGAACTTAAAGTTGTCATTCCCACCCTAACAGCTAAGGACGCAGACATTTGGTGCCGCAAGTCGCGTGTCGTACTTTTTAGACATCCGATTGAGGAAGAAAACTCGTCTAGTCAAGAGGACGTCGAGATGCCTATTGACTTTGAATGCCCCGTCGACATGGAGGTCGATGCAGATGATGAATGTGGTCCGGATGAGGACCCACTAAGCGTAAACGATCAAGCAGACGGAAATCAATTGCCAGAGGAGGAGCTAAAGAGGTGAGTGCTAGACAAAATTTCCCCAACTTAACAGACAGCATGGCAGTCAAAAAATTCGCCGCAATAAACCACGGGTACTAACACGCACGCGAACCATACGAATACTAACAGTTATGTTACTGACATCTACATCTGCATGTCATTGCAATCTTTCACACACCATTAACTCGCCGCAATGGCTCGTTTAATTTCGTTTAAGTTTTACTCACCGCATAATGTTTTGTCAGGCCGTCGCCCGCGGTTTCTAGTGATGAGTATAAGCGTGCCAACTCTTCTCAGTTGTCATTCGCTCAAGGCACTCTTAAAATCACACTTAAGTGTGCTTGTTGGGTGTGAATTTGGCATTTGTCACACCAGCCTGTCCACCTTTTTTTAAAACGGTTTTCCTATTGCACCTCCTGGGTGGGCCTTGATGGAATGAAGCTAATCGCTGCTAGGGTTTTATCTACATGGACAGGATATACTTTTTACTGCCGGATGTGCTGTCAACCGGGCTTTTTTCCCAGTGATTGGTGGACAATTCTATGTGAAATCTATTTAATTTATCGATATCATTAATGTTTGTTGGCGTTGGATGTGGACGACCATTCCACGTCTGTTTCGCACAATCAGGAAGCTGCCTTTCACCATTGTCATTGTGTTTGCGCCTTGTCCATGTTTTGTCACCGTTGTCGCTTGCTACTTAGTCGCAGGCTGGCGATTTTGCATCAGCATCCAGCCGTCATTAGATAAGGTCTGAATAGGGTTCTGTGACACTTGTGAATAGTCTGGAATCTGGCTATCCAAATGCGATAACTATGAAGCTGTCGGTTGTCGGCCCCTTGTCCGAATATCGCTCCTAAAGCACTATTGTCCTTTTGTCAATTTCGGACTACGTCTACTCTTTGATAGAACATTCACGGTTATTTCTCCATTCGACCGAAAATCTGTGAAAGGAGCTAGCAATCAGCTCTTCCTTCCCCTCTGAACACTGGGTGCAATATTACAGAAAGTTTCTTACATAAAGCTTAATACATAAAACCACAGTAGCCGCAGTAGCAGCGACTTCCTTGCGCAATCCCTCGTCATAAGTGGGTCATTCCTGGAGATTATGAATCGTTTCGAAACGGCAACTGCCAAGAAATCGCATTTTCAAGTAAATCCTGTTCCTCGACAACGCTGCGCGCCATCGCTTGCGGTTCCTCTAAAGTCCCCAAGGTAATGCTAGGTTAGGTTGAGTGGGTTTGTGAGGTAGATTACCCTTCCTAACGCCAACTCTTCCTCGATTGCCTTGCGTATTCATGAACTGTCTCGCACCATGTATTTCTTAACAGAATGCGCTGCATTGCATATCTCTTAATGGAACTGTCGCCTTTTAATAGATACCGATGGTGTATCTCCATCCTCCATCCCGCGCTATGTACGAACCGACTTCCACTAGATCGGCCTTAAGAGAAGATTTTTAATTTTGGGGACAACCATATTTAAAATTTTCTTTGATCAAAATTTGCATGCACATGATTTTTTGTTTCTCCCTACTTTGGCTCATCCCACGACGGTATTTTTTGAAATAATTTTCCCACCTTAGATCCACTAGTCAAGTCCAAGCCTTTCATACACTTTGTTATACGATATTTTGTGCTATAAAAGCTGACGCTTGCACACACTTTGAATGGCAACACTATCATTTACTGTTAATTGAACCGTTGCTGTATTTAATCAATTACAGCAAGCTTCGGTTAATAATACCGTTCCCGCTGCCGGCGCCAGCGTCAGAGTCGTCTGATGAATCGGAAGAAGAAGAAGACGACGAAGAGGAAGAGGACATTGCGCTGGATCCTCCAAGGACAAGCTCATCTGACAGCAGCGATGATGATGACGACGATGATTCGAATGCGCCGTCCAGAGCCCCCATTGGTTATCGTTTAACCTGGTCCCGTAATCCCAATACCGGTAGTGCTTCTGCTAGGAAATCAGCATACGATAACACCGCTGACGAGAACCGCGTTTCGTCAACCACCGACGATGCTGTTTATATGCCTACAGAAAAATCCGATGAAAACAACAACTCGAAACGAGCAGCATCGGAACTAATCGACATTCCCAACCATTCGTTCGATATACCGAACGAGGTTATTACAAGTATTCCGTTTGAAATGGTTGATGTGGCTCCGCTTACTGATAGGGTCAAAGTACCGATCCGGGATTTTGGCGCATCGTTTTCGGTAGCCCTTGGCGTAACTGGAGCTGCAACGCCTCAGATTCGCACTGCTTTGGAAAATAGGGAGTATTTTTATTCGAACGCGCCTACCACGTACAATAGTGTCACAAGTACGATCAGGACTTTCAGTTCGCTCAGGTATATCGCCGATAGTCATGTGCATGATGAAGCTGCAGACAGCGACGATAACAACAAAGGGATCCGAAATTCTGGGACAAACAATGCAAACGCTGATGGTGCGATGAATGCTGGAACGGGTTCAGCTGGAGCGGGTAATGCCGGAGCGAGTAATGCTGGAGCCAGTAATGCTGCAACAAGTACGGCTTCCACGAGTTATGCTGGAATGGGTTCGGCTGAAACGAGTGCCACTGGAGCGGGTACTGGCGTCACCAACACTGACGGGCTGAGTAATGTTCGGGATGCTACCTGCATGGTCTCATCGAGTTCATCCAAAAATCGTGATCTCGAGACTGGTGTAGAGAACACTATTCTAGACAACGATGCGACTGACACTGATGCCGTAAATGCCGATCACATCACTAACGCTGAAAGTACCGGGCTAGAGAATAGTGCTACTGCTGTTAGAGAGGCCAATACTGCGGTGGGAGACACCATTGATGCTGGAAGCGATCCCAATGCTGGTCCTAGAGAAGCTAATACTGCTGTGGGAGACAACACTGATGCTGGAAGAGGTCCCAATGCTACTGTTAGATATGTCAATACTGCTGAAGGATGCACCACTGTTACTGCTGCGGCTGTTGCGACTATGAATAGGACTGTTGCGTCTAGCAATGCCACTGTTTGGGAGAGCTACACTATTCCTGCATCTAGGATAACCACTGAAGCTGCTGGGACTACCACTGATGCCTTTAATGATAACATTCCAGCTGCAATCCTCGCATTCATCGAAGAAATCGAACATAGCAGTGCAAACTCTGCCGGTTTGGGTCGGCGGAGTGACGAGTACGAATATGTGGATCTGCGCGGCGATGCCGAAAACCATGAGTTAAACACTTACAACCTCAATTTTCCTAGCTATGATAATATAAATCTCGACAAAGAAGCCAAATGTCTGCATGACAACAAAAGCACTCCTGCTAAAAACCTCCCTGCGCCTAGCTCTGAAAACGATGACCAAGTCGGCAACTCTTTCGCTGACAACTTGAATGCTGCCGCTAACAGTACTGCTGCTGCTGTTGATGGTGAAATTGGTGAAGGAGACGCAAATCAAGCACAAGCTGGTAAACAGACTGCCGATTTGGTTGTGGCATCGTCGAGAACCGAACTAGAAGACGATTACAAAGATTTCGAGACCACCAACGTTCAAAATGATGCTGCTGTGTTCGGTAACATCAGCCAATACATCGATAACCTGGATGATTCTTCCTCCGAACCTGATACCGAATGGATGCCCTATGAGAATGTTGCACTCGCTCTCAATGCCACCGCTGCTTATAACAGAGCAAGTGCTAAAAATACTTCTGCCGCTAAGAAACCCACTGCTGATACTGATAACGCCGTAAACATTGAAAGCGATAGTGATGAAGAAGACTCACCCACTGTTGTGTCTTTCAGGGACCCAATTGATTTTGCACGCGAAATCGTTGCTCATCTGCATGGTTGCGACAATGTGGCTGCTGCCAGCCACAATAGTGATGAAGAAAGTGAATGCTTTGAGGACACTGAGTACATAAGTAGTAATGACGAAGAAAGCGAAACCGGCAGCAGCGACCATTGTGAAAAAGATCAGGACAGCGGTCGAAAAACAGTTGAAACTGAAGATACTGATAGTAAAAACTCTGAAGAAACGGATACAGAGAGAATTGTTCCGTTATTGGTTTGCTCCAACACTGAAGACGTGGTAAACGACAACAGTTCATCTTCTCGTGACACTCGCACAGAAACTGGCGCAGACAGTGATGGTGGCGATAATTCTGAAAATAGTAAAAGCACTGATGCCACTGATGAGGATTCTAATGACACAAATGAAGTAGTGTCTGAAGAGTTCACTGATCGCGACACTGCAGCTGTTGATGACAATCAGGATATCACTAATGACGCACATACAAACGACGTTGTCAAAAGTACAGACAGTGATGAGAGTAACGGCATCGATAGGGTTCCTAGACATGTTTATCGACTTATGCCTACATGCACTGGAAACAGAAGCAACGATCAGACAGGTGCTCACGGCGAAACAATAAACGACCGTGTGCGTAGGGCGTGTCCCTTCGTTGATGAAGACAACCTAGCTGTAAAGAGAAACAGAAACGACAGTCGGAACAGCAGCGACAACGCTCAGCAGAGCTATGTTTCCAGAAGTATTGGTCAAGCAATGCCGAGTACTTCTACCTCCGTTGGGAACAGAAACAATATCCTCGAAGCACTGCGAGGTAGTGGCGTTGGAAGCGCAAATAAGAGCGTGCGTAGGACTTGTCCCTTCGTTGATGAAGACAACCCGGTTGTAAAGAGAAACAGAAACGAGGGGAGGAGCAGCAGCGATAGCCCTCAACGCAGCGGTGTTTCCAGAAGTATGGGTCAAACAATGCCGAGTACTTCTACCTCCGTTGGAAACAGAAACAACATCGATGACGCTCCGCATTGTAGTGGTGTAAGAAATACAAATGACCCTTCGCTTGTTGATCACGACTACCCCACTGTTTTTATTAAGAGGGTTCCATACGTAAAGCTGAAAACGGACCGGAACATCGAAAGCAACTCGAACGCGAACGACGATAATGACTCTCCAAATAGATCGTCTCCGCATCCGCAACAGCACAGTGCACAACAGCCGCCTAATGAAACCACAAGAAACAAGAAATACAATTTTGTCATAAGCGAAGAGGAAACCGATAACGTCTATCAAATGTTTAGGCCAGATATCGATGGTCTGGAACCGCCCGAAATAATAACCTTAGGCGGAAAAGTATATGCTCATTATATCTGCCCCTTTCCGGACAATACGAGGAATGTGCGCGATGAACGTGGTCCAGATCACGAGCAGATTGGTGGCTTTTATCGGTTAGTTGTAAGCCCAAGCCCGCAACAAGTGTTTCCAAATCTTAGCGAACGACAAATTAGTCCAAACCTACAACATTCTGGCCAGCAGCATATGATGCCAACTGTATCAGAGCCGGAACTGGTTCCTTATCCGAACCTACAGCATATGCATCAATGTCCAGGCCGACATGAGACGCCTCCCAGTACCAGTGAACCACACATAATTTCTAACGTACGCCTAACAAACACACACACGCAACCGACAGAATCATATTTGGGACATCAGCCAATAGTCTCAGACGCACAGCAACACCAAATGATGTCGATTACGCGCCAACAGCAGACAGTTACACACGCCAGCTCTCTACAAACGTTTTTAAGTCAATCGCGAATGCCTACTAGTTCACAGCAACAGCAGTTGGATTCGTACTTGGGCCAGCAACGAATGCCGGTGTCGATGCCGTCCACTTTACCCCCACCACACCAATATCCAGGCTGTCGTCATTCCCAATCGGGTGTAAATTTAAGACCACAGCCGATTTATCCATGTTCAGTGCCACAAGATCAGGTGATCCCTCGTTCGCAAATGTTTTCCAATTCACATACACCAAATTTGAATCAGCAACAGATGATCCCACAACATATACTTACAACTGCACCTCAACAGAGCCGATATTCGAGCGTGCCGCGGATGGTGTATTTAAGCGAATCACCGAGTGTGCTGTCAAATTTGAACCAAATGCCGGCGTTTTCTAGTGCACATCCACCGAACATGATTCCATATTCAAGTCAGCCACAGATAATCGTAACTCAGAGTCCACAATACTCAAACGCGCCGGTAACGGGATATGGCACCAGATTTTTTGATACTAATGGAAGTTCGACATTTAATAACCCAAACCCAAGAGTACCACAATCGACGCCCATACAGGTACCTCAGCCCACGAAGGTTGGCGCTGTTAATTTGCCACTTACTTATGTGCTTGCATTTATTCGCCAGGACACGTTACCCGTTTTCGATGAATACTATAATAATAATGCCAGCGGCAGCCGCGAACCTATAAGAAGACTACAAGCAATGAGAGCTCCAGTGCAATTACCGCCCAATAATAGGCAAGGAGCCTTTCTGAAACACATGCATCAGAAATTTGCTTCAAGGGCTGCATCTCAGAATGCTCCTTCAACTAGCCACCATCACCAGCAACCGCAACCAAAACCTCAACCGCAACCAAAACCGCAACCGCAACCAAAACCGCAACCGCAACCGATGCACACGACCTTAGTGCGTCCTCAACTAAGAGCAGTGCACGTATTGCCACCTAATGTACTCAGTGAGTGGAACCTGCACATTAACGAAATTACACGAAACTACGGAACTCCGGCACGAGAAGTAACGAGTCCAGACGATCATCCATACGCATTGCGATTTCCTTGGTTAGATCCGCATTGGTAAGCTTTTTTCCATATATATTTCGGCAAATAGTCTGGCTTCCACTTCAGCGACTTGAACTCACGAGATCGAGTGCATAAAGTCCTTTGGATTGTTTGTCGTGGGCAATCTTTCTTTAGCTGTGCCACTTTGCTTGTTGTCAGACTTGTCGCCATTTAGAGTATTTCCTCAGAGGTGAGTTAGTGTGCGCAAAAATCCGCTCGCGGTTGTATTACTGTGGCGGTCTATGCTATAATTTCGGCTACCGAAATAGTCAATCTCGCTGTGGGGCCACTGGAGAGGCGATCTATGTAAACTCTGCCTCGAGGCTTTGGTAGATTTCCTGTCTATCGAGTACCTACCGCCCCTAGTGGTGGCGCCCCCTCAACTTGATCAATCAGTTTCCATTAGATTGCTCTTCGAAAAAAATATAATCGCTAGATATGTGCCACCTTTGTCGTCAGACAGTTCTGTCTATCCGTTCAGCGACTGAACGACGACTCTTGACGTCTAGTTTATTTGTTTAGGCCCTATTCCGCTAACAAAAAAAAACATGTTTTCACTCAACTGATTACCGAAACTATAATTCTAGCAATTACTCTGACTACAACCCATAGAAAAGAATGTCTATGCAGTAATAGATTTTTCTTTCGTGTGCTGATAGGGGCGCATATTGAAACACACATTGGAAACAAACTTGAGGGCCAGTGTACACCTCAGCTCTTGCAAGTGCAACACCATCTTAAAAGGTAACAATGCGCAAAATTCAACACGAAACACGTATAACAACGGTTTCTAATTTATAACAGATTTAACATTATACCGGATTTACAGCAATCAACAATCAACCAAGAACCAACAGCAACATTCCTCAATGGGAGATTCCTAAAAGCCGTGGGATCACTGCGAATACTGGCAATCAATCTCTTTAGGTAAAACAAATGACAATTGCAATTATATGGGCATATTTCTGATTCCTTTCTCTTCCAGACAGATGTCACATTGAAGCGACTCCAGATGTCGTACGTACATTCTGTTCGAATGAATGAACGCTTCCACCTTTCAACAATAGCAACAGCAACATACATCACTTCCAATGCTGCCTGGAATATGGTAAATAATTTAAATTTCATATTTATTGAAATAAGACATCTCCAGAATGAGATGTCACCCCGTCCCATGGAGAGCATTTAAACGGCGCCCATCATTGGTATCCTGGCATTCGTGCGTGCAGATGGCTAGATATTATCCATGGCTTAATCAGGACTGAGAAACACTTATCTGTGATATTTTTAACTTAATATACTTAATTAAGACAGCGACTACTGTAGTAACCATGAATAATATCGACATTGTGAAGAAGGCGTACCTGAATGCCAGGACCCGGAACGAGAACATTTTCTTTCTCGAAATTAGTCGCATTCTTTTCATGTGCGTCTGCTAAGGAAACAACTCAATGGCAAATCGTAATTTTGGGCAAGCTTGAACGAATTACACTCTCGTACCGATAAATTAAACAGAATCAGCCGAATCGTTTTCCCTATTCTTTGTCCTCTTTACATTCACATTTGATGTTCGTCCTTGCTTGTGAGACATGTTTATAAAGGTAATACCCACATTAAGGTATAGGTCGTCACCGATTTCGAATCTCAAGAGTACTTTCTTATCTAGATGCGCTCGTGCATCAATCTGTGGTCAAATCGCCACTTTACATATGTAAACTAAAAAACAATTTCATTCGACCCCTGTTTGTTTTCCGGGGCCTAACAAACCGGAAGAAGGTGGCGACCAGTTTTTATTTCTTTGAAGTCTTCTGTGACCCCTGTCATTGTTGGACCTTCTTCTGCTTTCCACTAGTTCTGTTGTGTCCTTGCACTCAAGCACTCAATATCAATCTTTTATAGAAACGTCCTTTCCTCAGCGGAGTAGCTTGTTATAGAATAATGCAGCCTTTTTACTCATTATGGATGTACATCCATCCAACTTCTTGTTGGCAGATGATACATCGTTCAGGGTGATTCCTTAAGACTTGTTTTATCGAATGGTTAGAACTCTATTATGTTCTGGAAGGTGAAACAGTGTCTGACGTTTAATTTTTGTTGCTGCGACTACGCCGTACATTGTCCAACTTCTAAAGGTCCAATTTTGGATGTGCACAGACAAAACGTATTATAAAAAACGTCCCAATGAACCATTGGAACCACAATTCGTAGAACCCGATGAGGTTTCTCTAGCTTTTTTTTCTCTCTTCTTGAGCACGGTTTCGATAAAGGATGATACTCGATTCCAGATGTATGTTATCTGGGAAGATGTAACCTATCTCCGATTTTAGGGGCTGTTTTCCGTAGTCCACCTGCTGCAAGTGGAGACAGTATGAAAAGCGTCGTCAACCAGTAATTTTAATTTTAATTTAATTTTTAATTTAAATTTTAATTGTTTGGTGACCTGTTTTGCTTTAGTGGTTGCTGCTTCCACCCCTCACTTTCGCTCTCTTCTCATAGACGAGCCTTTTCTTTGCGTTAAATAGGTCAATGGGTGTCACTCAGAGCTCCGCGTCTCTGTACCGATTCTGCCATCCTATACTTGTTCTGCATCAGCTCATATTTCGCATTTATACGGAAGGATCGCGTGCGTAATTGTTGTGAGCAGCCCTCGTTTGCTTTCTCTTGGTCCTCCGTGAGGCAGTCACTTCAGCAGCTCGCTTGGAAATGGGTTTAATTTGATTTCAGAAAGTGGTGGATACTTTACTGTGTTTTTACAGCTGATTGCTTTTTTGCCTGCGTTGGGATCTATTTCCTGGCCAGCAGGACAATCTCGGTATCTTCCGAGACTAAGGCCATATGTTTCATCCAGACGTAGACAGACACGTCTCATAACGATTCAAATAATAATTGATTGCTTTGTTTAACAGCCCTTTGGTAGTGTAAATTAGTCTTCGTTAGCTGAGGTGGGCTTGTATTATACGCAGTAGCTACTGCTGTATCGTGTAGGCTTCCGCGAGTTGTTTCAGCCTGGCTGTGTTGATAGTGCATCTCACGACTGGAATAGCCAGAATGGCCACTCTTTTCGAGCGATGGCTTCCCCGATGAGCGGATTTCGCAGTTCTGACCATTTTCGGAATTGCTCAAATCGTTGAGTATACTTTTCCAAATCCATGTTTTTGATAGGCTTCTGGATTGCAGTGGTATTTGCCAGCCCTTTAAGAAAATCCCGTTTTCCAAGCAGCTGTTGTTGGAATTTGGGGCAGGTCTTTTACCACATCCGCTTCTTATTTTGTAGTACACTCGCTGCTAGTTGCAGCTCTTCTTACGTGAACATCGGGATCTCTTGGTGTACAGGAGGGATATCTTACGCGGCATGACTATCATTCAGATTATGACAACGTTTTCTATATACATTAGGTTAGGTTAGGTGAAACGGGTGGGCAGAGCAGGGAGAACCCTGCGCTACCCCACTTAGGTCCTCGTGGACCCTTTGTGATGCCCTTGTTGGGGTCAACCGTTGGTGTTGTATCGGCGTTTCTCAACCCCCCTCCTCGTGACTAATAGATACCGTCCAGCCATCCCGATGTCCTCAAAAACCTGCAAAGATCAGACAGTGAGATATCAGAGAGTTCTTGTAGGTCATGGAAGAAGTAGCTTCCAAGTGTTCTGTTCCTCAAGTGACACAGACTCGGGCAGTGACAGAGGAAGTGAGGTGTGTCCTCGTGGACCTCCTCGTCTCCACAGCCTCTACATATATCGTCATCTTTGAGATTTAGTTTCATTGCGTGGTTTCTTAGGAAGTTATGACCAGTTAGAGCCCCTACTAACTTAGATAGCGATGACCTGTCAAACTGTAGTAGTCTGTTGGTCCGGCTTCTATTATATTCTGGCCAAAGCTTCCGTGATATTTCACAGGTAGTGAGTTCTTTCCACCTGTTGTTGGTTTTCATTCGAATTTTGTTCTCCACTCGCTCTCTGAGATTGCAAAGTGGGGGCTTGATTGACTGAAGTGCTCTGTCGAGATCCATTACGGACCCCTTTCTCGCCAGTTCATCCGCCATCTCATTGCCGGTTTTGTCTCTGTGTCCAGGGGCCCAGCAGAGATTTGTGGTATGCTGCGAGCAAAGAACCTTGAGCTCTTCGCGGCAGCAGTGAACTAGTTTGGATTTTATTTCATTAGCAGAAACTGCTTTTATAGCCGCTTGGCTGTCAATGAAGATGGTAATATCGGTACGGGGTATTGCCAACATTGACGCCTTACGGGCCGCTTCAGCGATAGCCAAAACCTCAGCCTGGAAGACACTACTGCTATCAGGTAGTCTGATGGAGCAATGTATATTTAATTCCTCAGAGAATATGCCGGCACCGGTTCCACAGTCCATCTTTGAGCCATCTGTGTAGATGGATATTGATTTACTTTTTGTGGGTTCATTTGTATTCCATTCTTCCCTACTCGGGAAGGAGCAGGTGAATGGTCTGTCAAAGTCCAGATGGGGAGACATATAGTCAGAAGTGACAACGTTCCCTACGTATTTGCCCAATATCTGTGCATGCCCAAAATTACAAGGCTTCCAAACGTTAGTTTGACTGATCCTTAAGGCACTTTTAGCAGCAGATTCTTCCATGTATAGGTCTAGAGGTGTCAGGTTAAGAATTGCCTCTAGTCCAGCTGTAGGTGTGGTTCTCATTGCGCTGGTTGATCCTATACAAGCTATTCTTTGAATTTTGGTCATTGACTTAAGATTGGTCGCTTTGCTGGCGGCTTGCCACCAGACTACACTGCCATACGTCAGAATTGGTCGCACGATCGCAGTGTACATCCAAAGGATGATTTTGGGGTTTGGTCCCCAACTTCTACCAAAGATGCGATTGCATGCGTAGAAAGCGTTCGCTGCTTTCTTGATTCTTTCGTTGACATTCAGCTTCCAATTAAGTTTCCTGTCAAGGATAATTCCCAGATACCTCGCACTATCTGCCATCCTAAGGGGTACCCCCTCCAGAGTTGGTGGCTCGAATTGCGGAATTATTCTTTTATTCGTGAACAAGACAAGCTCGGTTTTCTGCGGATTGACCCCAAGACCGCATTGCTTTGTCCACGTACTTAACACCCTAAGTGAGTTTCCTAACAGGTCGCTAATGGTAGGTAGAAACTTACCCCTTGTGAGTATAACTACATCATCTGCATATGCAGTTACTTTGACTCCCATGTTGTTGAATTTCATAAGTATCTCGTTAATGACAAAAACCCAGAGTAAGGGGGAGATGACTCCTCCTTGTGGGGTGCCTCTCGAAGCAGTTACTCGGAGGTCAGTGTCACCTAATTTCGCGTTGATTTTCCTTTCACTGAGCAAGCTCAAGATCACATTAGTGAGAGATTGATCAACATTCGAGTTCTGAAGTGCTCTCTTTACTGCGCAGATTTTGACATTATTGAAGGCTCCTTCAATGTCTAGGAACGCAGCTAATGCATATTCTTTGTCATATAGTGACTTCTCAATGGTACTTACGACGTCATGCAATGCAGTTTCCACCCCTTTGCCCTTCGAGTAAGCATGTTGAGCCGTGGATAACACATTGTCATCTAGCCGATCACGTATGAAGACGTTTATTAGTTTTTCAAAGGTTTTAAGAATAAACGATGTCAGACTTATAGGCCTGAAGTCTTTGGCAGTGGTATGGCTGGATTTCTCTGCCTTCGGAATGAAGACAACCTTGACTTCTCGCCAGGCTCTGGGAATATAGCAACATTCTAAACTGCGAATAAAAATTCTTTTAAGGATCGGTATAATGGTCGTCTTAGCCTTCTGGAGCATGATTGGAAAAATCCCGTCGCATCCAGGGGATTTGAACGGTGAGAATGAATCGATAGCCCAGATTAGTTTTTCTTCAGTTATGAGTACTCCAGGAATTGCCGTCGTTACGCTATTATCTCTTGACTGGTTCGTTAGGTTCGTGGTAGAACCCGGAAAATGAGTTTGTAGTAATAGCCTGAGAGTCTCTTCGCTGGATTGTGTCCAAGTCCCATTGTTGTCTTTGAGATAACCTGGGACCGCAGATTCTCTGCATAGGATTTTCCTAAGTCTGGCTGATTCTGTGGTTGATTCAATATCACTACAGAACGAACGCCGTGTTGCGCGTTTAGCACTGGTTATGGCCTTCTTAAATTTCCTCTGGCCGACTTTGTATGCGTCCCAGTCAGTCTGGGAATTTGTGGCCCTGGCCAAATTAAAAAGAGCTCTAGTTCTTTTTCTTATATCAGCGAGGTCCTTCGACCACCATGGTGGGGATTTCCTATTCTTTATTGTCCGTAAGGGACAGGCTTTTTCATACGCCTTGCTCAGAATATCATTCAACATTTTCGATGTTGCCTCGATTTCTTCTGGCGTGTCTATTTTTTGCAGTTTTAATTTGTGGTCATATTTCCCTACTTCTGATAAGAAGGTTTCCCAGCTGGTCAATCTAGGATTCCTAAATTTACCTAATGTGGGAGTTTTCTCATCAATGTGGAATTCTATTATTCTATGGTCTGAGAAGGATGGTTCTGTGGACACTTTCCAATCCCTCACAGTAAGGGTTTGTGAATTACTAAGGAGAGTAATATCTAAAACCTCACGTCTGTTCCTTACTATAAATGTTGGTTCATTTCCTACATTGGCTATAAGTAAGTTGTTTTTGATAATAAATTCTAAGACGGACTCACCTCGGTCATTGATGTCAGAACTACCCCAAAGTGTATGATGGGAGTTGGCATCACAGCCCATAACTACGTCCCATTTCCCCCGTTCTGCCGCACTAATCAGGGATTCTGTTATTACGGAAGGTGGGCTACTGGCCTCGTATGGCATGTATATAGCCGCCAGTATCAGCGATGTCTTCCCTTCGCTTTCCCATTTCACCACTGTTTGGTCGGTATCGCTGAGGCTAGGTAGGAGAAAAAGTTTAATCTGTTTTCTAGCAACAATGCATGTTCTAGACTTACCATTGTCTGGTGTACTGCTGTAGATAAGCAGGTCTTTATGGTTCAGCCCCCTTATACTTCCCCGGAAGGTCCAGGGTTCCTGTATTAGGGCGATGTCTATTTTCTTCGACTCCATAAGGAGAACAAGATTGGCGCTGGCCGCCTTACTGTGATGAAGATTTAGCTGTACTATCTTCATCACGATCAGCTTCCACCTCTCTCTCCTCCTTAGGGTTTGCTGCTATAAGCCTAAGCTTACAGCGCGTTATGCCAATGCGGACTTTAAAATCGCGCTTACGCAGTAGTGGCAGCGATTTGTGGCTAAGGAGTATGGTGACGTCCATGCCATTGTCTTTATATTCACCCGTTTCTAGGACTTTCCACTCCCTGCTTTGAAGTTCCGGATTAAGGAACTGCAAGTAGCGTTCAATCCTTTCCGCGGGTATATACGGTCCTCGAAATAGTATTCGGCCTTTTGGTCTTTTGATGTCAAGGATCTCCTTCCTATTCACCACACGCAAGTCGGCATTAGGCCAAGGAGCAACGGTGTTAAGGACGAAGTTCCTTAACCAAGCCAACGTTTCATCATCGTCGCATTCCATAACCTTAAACCCTTTAAAGGTGGTTATCTGTCCAAACAGTGGAAGCTTGCCATCCGCCTTCACAATTGCGTCATTGACACCATCGAGAATGCGTTGTTCCAACAGTTCCCATTGGCTACCGGTCAGTTTCCGATTTGGATTTCCAAGGTCGATAATAGCGACACGGAGACTTTCTTTCACCTTGTCTGAGAACTTCGGTTTTTTCGCCTGCCTACCTACAACCGGGGAGATTGTGTCGTCATGCCTACCTCTCTTGGAGACTCCAGGAGCGTTCTCAGATTTAGACGAATCCTTATCTGTGACAGCTCTAGGCGGCCCGAGCTCGGCCGCAGTCGAGGTGAAAGGCAATCGGCATTTCGTCCTCGCTGCGACCAATCTCATACCAGCTCCTCCAGAGGCAAGCGCCCTAGGTTTCCTAAGCCCTGACCTATCAGCAGGCAGAACCCACTTGGAACAGCCAGGTGTCTGCTCAGCCTTGGACGAATCCTTAGCCGAACTGACAACTGGTTTTCCAGGATTTGACCTACTCAAGGCGGAAGGCAGTCGGCATTCCTCCCTTGGTCCAGTCAACTTCCCTTTTCCCAGTGGGTTCTTTCCCCTATCTTGCTGGCTGCTGCGCCATGCACCTTCGGTCGACTTCATGGTCTCCCGAGCCCTAGCTAGCTGAGCTGTTTCCCTATCCGTAAGGGAATTGGGGTCACGGCTCCTAAACCTATTGAGCAGTCGGCGTGCATTCTTACGCATTTTTGGGTTGTATTCTGTTATGTTGGACAGCTTGTTGCTTTCCGCCGGGTTCGCCACAATGACAGCAGGGACTTCGGTTTGGTCCAAACATCCAGTGCCTATTGGCTCCTCCGGCTTACCGACAACAGTAACTGCACTGTCCAGGGTCGAGTCAGCCTCTCCCGGTGAAACATTTATGTCCTCTTTGTCGGCTTCTAATTTTGCGGGGTCAGATGCAACGGGCCCGCGCCCCGATAGGCTAAGGCATATCACAGGCACGGGTGGTCGCATAAGAGCTCCCTCGCTCAAGGCTCCAGGAGACTCAGCCTTTAGAGTGGTGCTAGCACAGGGCTCATCGCACTCCAAAGATTGACTCTCCAAGAAGTCAAGAGCATTTTGAAGCCTTCGTTTGTCGTTGTCCTCTAGGTGGTGCTTCTTCTGCAGTTTTTTTATCGTCATTTTGCAGTTGATAACCCTTTTCCTAATTGACATTGAAGACGATATAGAGAGTTTGGATGAGCTGGCGATTGACTGATTGTCCTCGAGAAACAGTTTCTCAAGTCTGAGGTCAACCGTTCCCTCGCTTCCCTCAACCGAAATGGCCTTTCTTGAAGTAAGAGGTTTTCTTCCTCCTCCGTCATGCTTGTCTGAGAATCGGTGTTTCCGAAGTTCTTGGTGCCCGATTCATTTACACCAGTCCCTTTGTTTGTTTTAGTTATTTTGTCTATTTTGTTCCCACGAGTAAGGGGGAAGAGGAGGTCATTCTGTACTCACCCCCTGTATACAGAAAAGGGGAATTGGATTGAAACTAGAGGTCCCCAGGTATCTAGAGTTCACCGCTAAAAGACACATAACATTGTGCCATACATCCCATAGGCGCGGTTGTTCACCCGGGATTATGGGTTTTATCGAGTTATTCCCCTCTAGATCCGTTATATTTCGTTTAAAGCAGTGGCACCTCGTGCAGGGTGTGGTTCTTCACCACGTATAACGATCTTGGGCAGTCCCTTTCGAACTACCCCTGGTTTCTTTACCGGAAAACCTCACCACCTTCTATATACATTAAAGTGTCCTAGAAACAGAATGTTAGGAATAATGGAATATTGGCCAAAAAAGCTCCAGAAACCGACAAATTCTTTGTTTGCATTATCAAAAATGGTTGTACACCTCTCTGTTGCAGAAGAATTGGTTGCCTGGTTCTCATCGGCCAATCGACGCCGGTGGTAGTCGCTTGGACAATTCACAGCGGATCTCAGAGCAGATTCACTTGCTGACAGCGGAAAACAATAAAAGCTCTCCAAGGGCAAAGAGTTGACTGTCAGAATTCAACTGTTCACAGAAATCACTTGAAAGAATCTGATGATTTACACCACTTGAGTCATTAGATTCTTTCAAATGATTTGAAGTAGCTGTAATTCCAACCAAAATTCCAACTCGCAGTTGTGCGTTCTCTTCAAAAACGCTTTCAATAAAGACAACTCAGCTAAATTTCGCAACAATTCAAGCAAAAAAACGTTGCCGCACCTCGATATCCCCTAGAGCAGTGGTTCCCAATCTTTTCCAGCCCGCGGCGCACCTAAAAGCTCAGTATTTTGCCACGACGCCCTTCCCTAGCTATTTGAATAAGAAATAAGTCGAATGAAATAGTAGGTAGACAGGCATGTTAAAAAATTCAGTTTAGAGGCAGCGCGAAGCTCAAATAAGTTTGTATTTTTGTGAATAACTCTCTTTACTTTCTACGGGGCACCAGGGCGCCGCGGCGCACACTTTGAGAACCCCTGCCCTAGAGAATCATTCTGCTGGGATGGCTGTATTATTTGAAGGCTGACTGCCCGTGACATTTTATTTTTGCCGTACTGTTTAATACATTCAATCAGTCTGCGTATGTTTTATGGGTCATCTTTCCGTAGATTTCGTTCTTTCGGTTCGGTAGCGAGTTGACTACAGCAACAATGGCTGAAACGATTGACAAAGCTTTCCATAGGTGCAGTCAGTATTCCTATTATGGGGCCAACTTATTTTGAGGTTATACCATTTCCTTTTGTGTCATTGTTGATTAAAAAGTCCGTTGCTTAGAATGTTCGGTTTTGAATTTTCGGTTTTTGCAAGCTTCCACCCAGAGATCAATAAGGGGAAGTTCGTTCGCTTCTAAGTTCGCCTGTATGAATAGACAATGCTACCCCTTGCATTGCAGTTTGCCCGAATCACTTGCCATTTTTGTCTATTGTCAGCAGATGCATATCCGTATTGCCAAAGACTATTTCCCCTGCACAGAATGCATCGTAAATTTGAGTTGTTCTGACAAACAATCGTACATCTTCTCTCGTAGGTTTCGCTATTTCTCAGAGGGTAGAATAGTACCACGTCGTCGTGACTCCATATCAATTACACTAATTCAACGTGACATCGCCGACCAAACCATTTTTTTTTTCTGTGTATTATAAGACAGTAGTACGTGTGCATTCAAACGGATGCCTAGATAAGTTAAGTAAATGTCTGTTTTTTTTTATGTATTTTTTCAAAAAAGATGCATATAAAAATGTATATTTATTAATGCTGTGAGAGAAACACCGAATTTATATTTATGAAATATATATTACAACGTTATAACTGTAAGAAAAAAATCGAATATTGTAAGCTACTTTGAACTGAAGCGCATTTGGCCTTCTTGAGCTGTAAAATATTAACTTGCGGACGCGATTAACTATTATTGAAGTTTCAAAAGTATATAATATAATATAATTTTCTTTTTTGAAAGAAATGTGACCTAGAATTTTGTACAAATCACAATTAGCTATTAGCAAAGAACAGAAGACTAGCGAGAGCAAAACTGATTATTTTTGTTAAAAAAGACACGAATCCGTCGCAAGAGGATACATTTATTTCCAACGCGGTATAAGGGTTGCACAGGGGACAGGGTCTTTCAATTTGGTTGGGTAGTTTTTATTTTAAAAGGTTCAGAAACGTTCAAATGTTTCCTGGGCACGAAGAAATTTTCTATTGTAACATTCGTGCGCCCGAAAACGTTTGATCATTTCGGCTTACAAAATCTGACATCAGATTTCCCCCTTCGGGGTAGGGGTGTAAGAATATTCCCGAGGCGTTGACATGCCTGTCGTATGAGGCGACTAAGGTCAAACCTCCGCCTGGTCACGTAAGTAACCTGCCGGTCCCAAGCCCGTATAAAGGAGGAGGGTGAGGTGCGAAGAAATTCTTAATAAATCCTCAACAACACACAAAACCACCTCTATGATTGATCTGTTCGGTAAGGGATCCTTTCTTGCCGGTGAGATGACATTCGGAAAAAAAAGCCATCCACCTTTCAATCATAGAGTGTTTTTGTGAAACGGGCATAACCGGTGAGTTAACATGCTTTGGGCACAATCAAAAAATTCTCTCGAGCGGTGATTGCGAAACCGAGGCCGTATAAATCGTGTTTACTCAGCGGTGTGTCGATTTTTTTTTTTGTTTTAATATTAGTTCTTTCTTTTGAGCCAACCAAAATCGGTGGTTCGAAACAGAAGTAATATTTGTACAAATCTATTTATTATATGATAACAAAATTTAAAGACAGTTACCCGGAAACTTGTTGGTGTATATTTATGGCCCATGGATTTTAATTTAATTCTATTTCAGGAAAAAAAAAATATGCTCAGCTACTTGATATATTTTCGTGGCAACATTTTTATCCTCCTCCCATTGGGCGTGTCAAAATTCTCCGAATGTCCGAATAAAGCTGTGCATTTATCATCCGAAAGGAGATGTTTTGAAACGTTGAATCTAGCGCTTTTGTTATATCGTGAAATTTGCTATATCAAGGAAAGTTCTTAACGACTTCACCTGAGACCGTACAATGCCAATCGGCATTATCGATAACTATTTGAGGTCCGGGAACTCGTTGTTTTTGTCAATTAAAATTTTCGAATTTTTCCAGATTCGTCAAGTAGATGGACGCATACTTCTAGTAAACTTCGGCTTACAAGCTACTTCGACAGCAAGTTGGCTATAACGAAGGACTCATACATCTAGTAAATTTCGGATTCATTCGCTCAGTTCAAATCTACTGATAAACAGTTTATTTCCATTCGCCCAACTGCCAATACATCGGAGTATGCATCCTTGCAGTGGACCCTGCTTACTTTACGTAAACTTCATCCACACAGTGCCAAACTTTGCCAAATTTCAATGAGAACATGACAATTTTTACGCGTCTCAAAGTGGGCTCACTTACCGCACTGGTTTAAAGGACTGAACATCCTCCATCCACACAGTGCGTCGATACGCTTGATTGCAGAACAGCAATACCTGTCGACCTTCTTCGTCGTTCAAATGCAGCCACACCACATTGATTTTAAATGAATACCAATATCAATAACCATACTTGCAGTGAATTCCACCCCCACAGCGGTTAGCTTTATACCAACAGCGCCGTTCACTATATCGAACACGCTTGCTGTAAATCTTAGTCTAAAGGACGCGTCAGGCATTCCAAAGAAATAGCCAACTAACAAAATACCACTCGGCTACTCAAAAATCGGTTTGCTGTATAAAATGTACAGGTGTTTTCAGTAAAAGGTTTTTTCATCCACACCACTTCGTTGAAATGCTCATGTTGCTCATGCTCCACTTATTGTCTTTTGCTACAGGTCCATGTTGGTATTGTTACGAGCCTCGTCACAAAGACGCTACTCCCGGAAGATATACTATTTCCAGGATCACATTCTACAACGGCAAATAATACTTGAAATAATTAAATTGAAATTTGACTCCCCCGCAAATTCGCTGCCTGCGGTTGGGTATTATGTCATACTTCTGTTTTTGCAAGACGTTCCTTTTTGAAATACGCTTCCCCGAAATTCGCTGCATGTTTCCTTTCTTCGTTTCATCCTAATTCCATTTTTACAATGATATTTCACTGTATCCTAGCAAAATATTCACAAAAAAATTAGTTCCAATTCCTCCTCATAAGTTGAGAATCAGCTATCAGATTCGTATTCATCATGTAGCACGCCCAACCCCCGTCCAACCAAGCAAAGCGTCAAAATAACTATACCCCAACAAGTCGGAATCGGATTCTATCTATTTATATTATTAAATCGCAGCCAACGGATTTTGTATCGTAACCAAATTGAAAACAGTACTACAGATCCTTTATGTGCAATCCACAATATATTATATCGATGTAACTTAAATATCTATATCTATATTTGTAAAAGAGAAAACCGAAAATGTATTAAGTGTTGAATGTTTTAAGTGCATAAATATCGGTATGCTTACAAAAACTGCCGTTTATCTATCTATTTTTGTGAAAAGAAACCAAAAACCAACATAATTACCATACAAGTAATATGTGCGTGTATTTACTGAACACAATAAGTATATTTTCATATAAGACACAAGTATTTCAATAAATGTATATTATAAATGTCAAAATGAATATTCCAACTAAACATAACCTTTAAAAAGGATTTACAATGAATTTAATTAATGTAAATGTAATGATATTTAACCAATACCAACTTAGATATAAGTCAATGTAAATGTAAATGTATTCTACAACTGGGCATCATTTAAAGTAACTACAGCACGTCGAGTCGAAACTGAGCACAGTTGAGGCGGGCCCTAAGTAAGAATGAATTTTGCTAGTAGCGTGCAGCTTTTTCTCATTAAGAATAGTCCTTAGATATTTATATGAATGTGTATATTGCGTGTTGTCCTATTCGTTGTTGTATCTGGGTAAAAAACGGAATGAAACCAAAAATGAAATAGTATCAGTTTCGATCAACCGTTCTATTGATTAAAAGTGAACACCGAAATTTGATTTCTGTCCATTGTCCATATCCATAAATATTATGTGTCTAATATGTGTGCTATATTAAACAATAATCCATTCGGGTATTATTAAGAAATACCTGACAATCTATCAATGTTTACTTTAATATACTCTTATTGTCAGTGTTGTGTGTAAAGTGAAACTCAGGCTGTTCGTGTTGAGAAGAGCTCTGCCGTTGCTGCTTTGAGTCAGCCTGATGAGTCTTTTCAACCCGAAGACCCCGCTTTGATAAGCCCTCACACGCAAGAGTAGCTCTCTTTTTTGGTATTCTTGATAAATATGCTGTTCAATTCCAGTCCAAGGGGCTTATTTCAAAGAAATACAAGACAGAAACGCACAAGTTTGCACTAGAAACTGTAAGCACACAGAGGAAACAGAGGCAACAAATATTCTACACATTTGGAAGCAATGAAAACCAACACAAACACGACTTGCATCACCGAAAAGAGTCGATTGGATTCGTTTGAGAAGTATGGCCCATTCATAAATGCAAGCTTTGCAAAGCCAACGCACTACTGCAAAGCAGGAAAAAGCCAAAAAAAGAACCCCAATTCATAGATTCGTGTGATCAATGTTTCATTTATGTTGCATTTCTCGTGTTCGAAATGTTAAAAGGAAACCCTACTGCAACAAAATAAACTCAACTTTAAGTACTTTCACAATCAGATCGAGTTTGCAGCAAAAAGCTGCTGATTTTGCCACTTTTCACGAGTCGGCTTCATGCAACAGACTGACTTTTTTTGTTGTCTCCCGTGCAACTCAGAGTTTCCCTCGGCCTCTCTCCATCAGTTTCACAGTTTTAGTTTCTCAGAATTCTCAGTCCTTTGTTTTCGGGTCTTCTTGTTTTGATTAACAAATAAAGCATCTTTTTCTTATATAGATATACTATGCACCTCCACCGACATTTCATCACTATACATCTCGTGGAAATTCGGTGCCGAATTACCAGGCGTGCAGAAATTACAGCAGAGCGAGAAACACCACTTAAAAAATGTGGCGTAGAACAGCACCCCTACAATATGCAATACAAGCCGGAAGAAATTAGTACACCACTTATAACAGTAATAGTTGATGTTAGCGACCCGCTGAGAGTATGCAACACGAAAACTATTGCATAACATTTTCAAATACGGTTTACCAATTGGTGTCCGTGACCCGCTAAGAGTATGCAACACGAAAACTATTGCATAACACTTTCATATGTGGTATAACAGTTGTTGTCAGAGACTCGCTGAGAGTATGCAACACGAAAACTTGCATAACACTTTCATATACAGTATACCAGTTGGTGTCAGTGACTCGCTGAGAGTATGCAACACGAAAACTATTGCATATCATTAGGATCGATCGAAACCACAATCTAGTACAAACATAAATATTGCTTGGACTATGCAGGGTGTTACCACTCAAGTGGAATAGATACCTAATTTCATTTCTGGGCGACTAGTCATTCCTCACAAATTTTTCGGCTTTCGTTTGCTTTGTGTTGGTGTATAGTTTCGATCAAAATGCTGGAGGAAGTTGAGGTTAGATTGTAATAATTGTCAATGTAGTTGATCTAGAAGAATGATTTTTTTCTGGATATTTTAAACACGAGTCTCACTTTTGTTTTATTTATATTTTTAAGATTAAGAAAAACTCTAGAACACGCTTTAAGAATGATATGTTTCCATCTTAATAGTGCCACTAAAAGTGCAAAAGTCTCTGCGTGTGCTTACCTTTAGTGTCAAATGCCGTGCGAAGCGCTCGCTATCGAGATCCAAGGCGACTTCAAAAGCTGAAACGGGATCTCATGCAATTTCAATGAGTTCGAAGGTGTCTTACCTTCAAAAGCTGAAACGAACTCACATACAAGTTTAACGAGCTCGGTATATGTACTTCAGCTGCCATAGGCACACAGTTGTACTGGACACGCAGGACTTTATTTCGCTGTGACAAGCTCTGAAATAAATCGAAATTAAAAATGGCTTACCCAACTTTTGCGTGTGACAGCACATTATAACTATATAGGTGTCGTGAAGTAACATATAGGGTGTTTCGTAAGAAGGGATGATTCACATTTCCTCGTCCTGTTAGCTGCTTGGCAAAAATCGCATTACACCACAAAAGAAAACGACAAAGTGGATCCGACAAACGAACCAGTTCGAACCTGGAAAGCGTCAATTTGCGTTCAGTCTTGTCTGTCAGCAGGGACTAGTTCAGTTGTAAAATTTCAACTAAATCGAGCACTTATCCAAATTGCACTTGCAAATTAAGTGCAAAGTTTTGAGACTCGCAATTTCGAAGAAATCAAGTTCTCCGAAATTCAAATGCCAAATTCAAAGGCTATTGCGTACAATTTGATGACTGAACCGTTGAACCACCCATTCCTATGAAGCATCTTTTATGTGGTAAAAACAAGTTCAATTAAAAAATCAACGTAAAATGAAAAAAAAAATTGTTATTTTTATCTCACCCAGTGTCATTTTGTCTTACACAAGTGATGCGGGTGTTGTCCTTAGGTAGTTATTATTTGTAGGTACAGTTTTTTTATCCTTTGTACATATCGTTCAAAAGAACGCAATGGGATAAACCTAAGACGGGTTATCGACGAAAGATAACTTTAACAAAACTGCTTATATATATATCAGGCAAATCTGTAATAAACTCCAAAAAGCTCCGCTCAGCTTGCTAAAAACAGGTTTATGTAGAAAAACCGGCTGTTTTCTGAAATTCGAAATTCAACTCAGTGATGCCAGGCTTTTCGGACAAAATTACGCAAAAATACCTTTTTTGCCCGTGCCAACCCCTTGAAAAAAAAACAAAATGCACAATTTTTTTATTTTGAGAGACATAAACATGTCCCTTTCGCCCTCTCAGCTTATTTTGTTTGGCAAATTGCTCACGAAATGGATTAAATTATTTTCCATCTATCTGGCATCACTGATTCCACTTCATGCGATTCTATTTCGCTTTGCACTTCGAAGAACATTTTGAGGTGTTGTCTTTTTTTCCATTCCAACTTTGGAAATTTTG
This sequence comes from Cheilosia impressa, assembly GCA_948293265.1. NCBI lineage: Eukaryota > Metazoa > Arthropoda > Insecta > Diptera > Syrphidae > Cheilosia > Cheilosia impressa. Next base: position 6,252,897 of record OX411885.1, on the reverse strand, counting down.
CCAGCTGCTTTTTAACAACTATCCGTAACGTCAATGCTTTGGCAGCCCTCTCTCTTCCTGCAACCGCTGTCTCGCTCTATTGTGATTTCAGAAAATAGCAAAACATAAGCAACCGAGCGTTATATCTTAGTAAATATTGTAAACCGAATACCAATTTATACTGCACTCGGCGTTTATCCTCTCCTTGGTCCTTGAGTTTTTTTTTTTTTCTCTTACCCCTACCCCTCTTGCTTTGTGCGCACAGTCCCGTTTGGATTAAACCAAAAAATCATAGCCTGCATTCATGCATTATTTTAGATAATAAACTATTTAGTACACCCCATTTAAAGCGCACACAATTCGATATATTTACATTCATGTAGGATTAGCGAAAAGTCCAATTATTAAATTTACAACAACAAAAAGGCAACCTGTGTTAATTATTTCATAAAAGAATTCCAGATTTGATATTAGACATTATATACCATTGGAGATGTTTATTTTTGATACAAAAACAAAATGAAGAATATATTATATTTATATTAAAAATTTAAAACGATAATTTTTGTAACAAAAAAAAAAAAAGCTGTGACTGTAGAGCATTTCTATCTCCCAGATCCAAGACTCTGACCAATTAAAGTCGATTTTTGTCTATTTTTTCACTAAAATTAGTTTTTACACTTGTATTTAGAACAGACTAACAAAGCTGTGAGTAGCATAATATAACTGTAGGAAACTTTGTACAAGTACGCTGCATCTTTGTATTAAAAAAAAAATATATATTTTTTTACAAAATCAAAAAAGAAGAGAGGAAAACGCTCGTGAAAATTGGATTTAAGAAAAACCCTAACAATAAGATTATACTTTTATACGTGTTTTCTGTACTTTGTAGTAGTGTATAATGAATGTTAAATGTTAAATGTATTTTAATAAATTTATGTTGTTCGTGGTGAACAAAAAACAAAAAAAGAGATCGTTTTTATTTTGATTTGGGATTGTGTATTCTGCTGCAGTTGGATCCCATCGAGATATTAACTTCCTTTATCTGTCAATCAGCTGAACTTGTTGCAATTGAGCTTCTCAAATCGAGGGACAAATGCCGTCGATTAGAGGTGGCTGTCTTGGCATTGTTTGGCATTGTGATGCAACGGGAGCGACTGGAACTAGTCTAGTTTGGTAAGTCTGACAGCTGCCTGAAGTGATGATTTGTGTGAACTGTTGCATTTATGAATAAGCTCGTTTCGCTATGAAAACAAAAAACCCTACTGCGACAACACTCAAATTTGAGTACTTTCAAAAATCAGACCGACTTTGCAGCAAAAAGCTGCTGATTTTGACACTTTTCACGAGCCTTATGGCGTTTTCGATTTAAGAAAAGAAGTGCCCTTTCTATGAAAAGATCAAATCTAGAAGTACTCTTTCTATGTTTTCTATGTTTCATTCAAAAAAAAAGTGCACTTCCAGGTCAATTCTTAACACGAAAGAAGCGTCCGGAATATTTTGAGAGAATTGCCCTGAACTCACCAACACACACTAGCAAAATGTCAGATTTAAATGTTTGTTGTGTTATTAGAAACAAATTTTTCGCTTGTGATCCGAAAATATACAATTACGAGTGCAAAATGTAAACTGAAATTAAAATATATTGATTTGGCCTATTAAAATATTCATATTTACTGTAAAAAAACAAAAAAACAAGTAACAACAGAAAATCTAATCACACATTTATGGTACCACTGTTGCAAAAGGGCTTCAACGAATTTTATTGAAAAGATCAATTCTGAACTTCGGGGCAATTCTCTCAGATCTTGAATGAAAAACGCCTTTAGCTTCATACGACAGACTCTACTTTTTTTTTGTTCTTATCCGTGCATTCAGAGTGTTTCTCGACCTCTCCCCATCAGTTTGAAAGTTTTATCTCCTCAGAATCCTTCGATTTGTGACAAGTCAACGCAACAACATAGTCCAGCTCCAGACCAGTTGACTAGTTGAAGTTTAGCAGGAACTAGTCATCCGAACGTCCCCAATCGCTTGCACTACTACTTGGACTGAATAATTAAATTATTAAACGCGCCCAACTGCATCGTCTGAGGTTCAAAAAGGAAAAATGCGCTTGTAATTTTAGCAAATTAAACGTGCTCTTGACACACTGGTTCTGGTTCTCTATAGCGTCATCTGTTTTGAGGAATGTTTTTTTTTTGTTTTTAGGGGAAAAAACAAACGTCAGCTGTCAAAGCTAGTAATATGATTTTACGAAACAACCCAAGCTGCGTTCCAACTCAAACTTTGATGCCCAAAAGTTAGTAACTGATGACAGCTATTGGTATTTTATGTCAGACTGTGTTTTTGACAGGCGATATTTGAATTGGCAAACGTCATTGAGCCTAACCAGTAATCATTTTTTACCTTCACACTTAATAATTTGTAGGTCACAATATGCGATTTCGTATGGAAAATTTCGTCATCGTGAGTTCAAAAAATTTAGCCTGGACATTTAAAATGATTATTAGTTTCGCGGAATGCGTATGGGAGATGGGATTTTGATTTCATTTCGAACAGCGACCAAACTGGGCACTCATTTTATAACTTTTCAGACGATTATCTTCTAAACGATAGACCTCCAAAACTAAAAACTAAATTGCGAGTGTAAGAGCTTAATCCAGTTCACTGTAATGAAAGCTGACGAAATTCTAAAAAATTCGACCAAAATATATCGTCAAAGTTCTAAAAACGAAATTGTTATGCGGAATCTTCCACATAAATTTTTAAATACCACGTTCTGACAACCACCTACTTGCGTTTGTATTCCTTTAATGGGATGGGTGCTTAATTGGACAATAATAGCTCTCAAAGGTCAGCCCCTATACGGGTAGAGGAAAGATGTCGGACAGAGTTTAATCATCTCATCTTAGACCTGCCTACAGAACGCCTCATGCCTACCTACTTTTATAATACATTTATCCGGTTGAACTAGGTTAGTGGGTGATTTGAACAACTTCCCCTTGAAACAGCACACCGCACATTTATAGGGATAAGAAATTTCAGCATGCCTTTGCCAACACCACGCCCCAGGACGGTATTGCTTGAGTGCACATTAAATCGTGTTGATTCCTCTTGCCACAGCATGTGGTAAATGGTTACCCTAGCACGGTTATGCGTGTTAAATATCGGAAGGAGGCAAATAATGTAGCTGGATAGAATCGATTGTACCTGCGTAGCAACTAATTCCTTATGATTGGGCGCTGTGGTTTTGTGGTCGCAAGAAGAGGAAGGGTCCGCTCATTTAAGTGATAGCCAGCCTGCCGATTAGGGTGATGCGGTTAAGTGGTTTATGGGAAGAGCGGCAATTTGATTGGACTCAATGCCAGGGCACAGGGGTAAACATTTGTTATCGATCGACAATGGAACAGGAGTGCTCTATGGTGGGAGACACCTCTGTCGGTCTGCATGGTGGGCTACAATACGAAAATGTGTGTTCAACAGTGAGACACCATGCTCACAAATTGGGTTACCCTTTTATATCGCCACTGAATAGATAAAAATCTTTCCTTTTCCGGTTGAAATGGGAGGTGTTCCGAATCGGTCATTTTTACTGAGGGTATTGGTTGGCAGGAATTAAATTTAGCTTGAAAAACTATCTCTGTCGATGGTAAGTGCAATAAATCATCTGAGAGGGTGCAATTGATAATTTCCACACCCGCTGTTGTTGTTAGAAGTTGCAATGGCGGCTGCTACTTTACAGAGTAATTTAAACGCCACTTTCAGTCAGAAGGCTGAGCAGTCATGTTGGAAAGGGCAGTTGTCCAAGTCCCTATGAATGGCCTATGAAAAGCTAGGAATCGCTGATAGATAGAACTATTTACCGTACCCTTGGAAACGACATCGGTTTCTCATCAAGAAACACGTAGCGATTGAATAATGAAGATACAAACTTGACAATAAAATGAGAAAAACATTTCCAGCGCATATTTCCGAACAGGGCTTGTTTAGCTATGAACAGGATGAAATAAAAAAACAAGTTTCGATCGCATCATTTTTGTTTGAAGGTTCACCTCAAATCAACCGGAACTCAGGGGAGCTTTTCAACAGAAAATATTACGGGCTGTTGCCGAATCTTAGCAAGGAACGTTGGTAAACTCCCGTATTTTCAAGCAGTTCTTTCAATTGCCAATCTTAACGAATACCTCAAATTCAAAGAGCCTACTGAAAACCATCCCAACAGCCATATGAAAATGACTTACAAATCGCATTCAAAAATATACCTCCGTATAAGTTGACATAGACCAAACACTATTTAAGAAACTCGTCAAGAAAACAATAACCTTGCTAATGTCCCACAAAACAGGTTTAAGAGAAGTTCGAAAATTTTTACAATTCATGTTAAAAATGTGGTTTAAAAAACATCAAACAAGCGAGCCGAGTATCATTCCAGCAAAAGGCTTTAACGACTATTCCAAAGCTATATACAATGTTTCTAAACCTAATAAGGCTTTTACTGCACCAAAAAAAAGCTAGAAAAATCCATTAAAATGTCGCCCTAAGAACTACCAATAAATCAGAAAAACTCGACCTAGAAATTAGCCCAACGAGTGTCCACCAGTCTTCTTAATCCCCGCTCTTAAAATAAACGCAAAGATGTGCCCGAACTAGATCTACAATATTGTGAAAACGGGTTCCAAAGTCGGCTTAAATCGATTATTAAAAGAGGTAAAAAAATCAAAAATCTCCCCGCAATATGCTCTTACAGTCGCTGCCGGATGGTACCGTAAAAACCATTCCAAAGATTTGCTAAAAATCAATTAAAAAATTTATCCAGAGAGCAGAACTGCGATCGAATCGCGTCGGCCATGAACGAAATATACGGTCATGGAATTAAGTTGATTTTATATGTGAAACGTTCACGGAAGCCGCAATTCGACCTATGGCTTGAAAATTCGCTTCACATCAGCCCAAAATGTATATCTACCTGGGTTAGGGTGGCGGGCCATTGCAAGTGCAGCCACACCTAGGCCAAGGCCCAATGTGATGCCACAAGATCTATTGATAAATAAATAAAAAAAAACTACCCAACAGAAGCTTAGCAAAAAGCAATGGAGGCGAGTTCGCCCAAAGTTGCGTCAAAAGTAGTTTCTTAAGGATTCAAAAATCCTTCAGGAACGGTTTCATAAGCCATTATTCTTAAAAATTGTCCCCAATAGCAGGTTGTAGTAAAATTGGCGGAAAGTTGTCCAAAAAACCGACCACAATTCATCTGGACGGGTTACAAATATTGTAGATAATAAAAAACGCTGGAAAAATCGGTCCGAAATCAACAAACAAAAGCCAAAAGAATCAGCCTGTAATACCGCTTGTCCCACATATGAGTCCCCTCTATCATCAATAAATTTCATGAATCGGAAAAGGGGGCGCAACAAATATATACGACAAGAATATTTTTTCCAATTTTTCAACAGTCGCAGCCGAAATCGCCTCAGGAACCTCCTTCTATAAACGTGAAAAAAATTTTTTAAAATCGTCCGACAAGTCATTGCATATATAGTTTCAAAAACTGTCCTCTGAAGATCGAGTGCAAATTCGCAAAAACAAGTGAAGTGCCTTCCCAAATCGTTGTAGCATTCTCTATCCTTTGCAAATACCCCCCAGTCTAATCGATTTCAGCTGCCAACTTGTTGCACTTTCACATTTAAGAGTATTTCAGTGTCAACCTTCAACGCAGTCATCAACACAAATGATGTAGGTATAGTCCAAAGGTCTGCATCAATGAACGCACTTTTCATTATTTAAAACATACACCACTTTAACCACTTGATTTTCCGTATGGTTTGGCTAACTTCTTGAGGAGCTACAGCCGTACTCATTGTCAAATAGACAAACCAAAAATAAGATTTCAGATGCCAAATTGTTTTTGAACAAAGTGCCATTTATAGAAGAAGAAATTATAAATCTGAATCGTTTCTTTGGCATTCGCAAGAATTTCCCCTAGACGTTCGCAATTTGCTCTTCCGCGTGTATTTTGGAGAATCGAAGCTGGAAGAATTGCAGCGGTATTTTCCGCATTCGATTACTCAATGAGTTGCGGCGGTAGTCTGAATTACTTTTGCTCATGCTTTAATGGAACGTTTCAGTATCATGGCCAAAAGTTTTAATTTTTTTAAAAATTTAAAGAGGTTTTCATTTTGAAGTGACATTTTAGTGAATCCAATAGAGAAGAAAGAAACTGTTAAACATCAGCGTGTTGTTTCTTATACAATCAGCATTAAAATGAAGCCCGGCGCTGTCTTTTACCAAAACTATTATCAAACATATACATATTAATATTTTATATATTGCAAAAACATCGATTAAATTTTTAGAATCTAGCTGCAAAACGATATTATGTTCGTCAAAAACAGTTTACATAATCCGTTATAGCAGTTCGGTAACACCCACACCCATTCTGTTTGCGTCGTCAATGTCACATGGCTATTTAAAATGTCTCCTTGAGCATAACATTTTAATGATTCAACTGCTATTTTAATATACATATTGTGGCACGTAACCAGACGGAAAAAAAAATACAAGGTTAACGATTCTCTACCCCTGGTCGAAGGATGGGTTGACAGGTCTGGGTTTATGTCCGTACTGTAGACAAACACGACAAAGGCATATGTGACAGATAAATAGGAGTTATATAACATGTTATATTCGTTGCTGGAATTGACGTTGATGATAACCTTTAAATATTACGTTTTTGAGCTGCCACATCTCACATGCGTCCTTTGGAAAGGTAAAGTCGTTTTGAAAGCCGAAAAAATACTGGAACCGTTCCATTTTCACAATATATACTCCCCCTCCATTTGAAGTGCGAATACACACAAGAAGCTCTTTATGTATTTTATACAAGCCAAAAAGAAGCAGTCGACGACTATGTTGTGACATTTCCTCAAACCGTTTACTCATTTCATTGGTTTTCGGAATGAGTAGATCCCCGAATTATACCAATGAAAAAAGACATACGATTTTGGGACAACCCTTACCTTCACTGAGATTATACAAATTTTACAATTGAACTGTCAGACAGGAGGTAAGTTTACCTACCCTCCTAGGCTATGTGAATACAATGTACCCCTTTATGGCAACCACACTGTACATTCGATTGCTGTTTTCACCTCTCTGATGGTAAACAATACACCACTTCACATTTCACAGCTAGCACAAATCTTCAATTCCACCTATACTAAGAAAGATATCCCATCCAACCCCCTTTATATATAAAGGATACCCTTATCTGTTCTCTTAAGTGAAACCAAACTATGTCTGCGACACATGCGCATCCAGTCTGCGCTTTTAATCACGTTGTTAGCCTTACTGTATGGTTTCGAGAGCAGAAGTGCAAAGCAGCAAGTCCTGAGAAAAAATTATAAAAATATCCTCAGTCCACTTTGTGAATTCGAATAGTATACTCGTGGTTTGCGGTTGTGTGTTGAAAAATATTACATTTTTAAAAAGTGGTGAAGTGTCATTTTTTCGAATAAAGACAAAAAGTTTTTAAGAAAATACCAAATAGAATTGTAAAATTGTGTAGTACTAAATCCTTCTTTAGTGCCGGCTTTATAACGTGTTTTTGATATATTTTTTTAAAAAGGTTTCTCCGAATGGTGACCCAATACCGACATATGGTTTTTTAAAATGTAATTTCATATTATCAACTCTGTTGCACCTGTCAATCAGAGTATGTCTGTCGAGAACAATAACTGAGAGAAGAAAGGAACATTTTCCAGGAGGAGCAAAGTAAGTAATAAATATTAAAGAATATTTTCAAACTTTATGGTATTCAACAAAAAAATAATAAAATGTCCATCTCATTCTCTTTTATTGAAACCTGAGTGGTTGTTTCTAAGAGACTCTTTCAGTGTAGTTCTAAACTTGAGATATATGTAGATAATTCTGAGAAAAATTATGTAACAACTCATCGTTGAGAACACTGAGACTTCTTCTCGGTATCCCAATTCCCAACATATCAACATGGGGGCGCATTCAGCTTATATAAGACAAATGGTACATGACACATCCGCTATAATTTGTGTGCGGTGGGGTTTTTTGTTTTAATAAAAGGTATCAAATTTTCACAGATAAAGGTTTATAGTGGTTCTGCAGTGGCTACTTACTGCATTTAAGAAACTTTCCATCTAATTTCATTGCGGCTGTGCAAAAGTGCACTCTTCGAGGTTGCTATCATTTTCGGACAGGACATAGCTTATAGTTTGGTAAAATGACTTCGTAAATTTGATACAAATTCGAGATGGTTTCCTCTTCAATCTTTAAGTTTAAATGGCCTCGCAAGAATCATATTTTATGAACAGTCTTCAATGTTGCGTCATCTGTATTCTTTGTTCTTCATTCCAATCGAATACAGATAACAAGAGTATAGGCAAATAAAATGACCCCCCTAACGTCTCGGACACATATTTTGTCTAACTCTTTTCCATATACGGAATGGTAATAATTTTTGGATATGCCTTAGTGTGGGTTAATTATACTGCCCGCTCCATTTTTACTCATAGCAATAAGAGTCCCCATCCCCTGAAAAACCACCCAGCGGGGACTATTAAGCCCATTTCGTTGTCTTTGACGACCCGACTTTTTCATGTGCTAATGTTCTGCATTATCTTGGTTGGGTCGATTAAGCTCTGGGCTGCCTGTCCCCATTCCTCCCAGAGTTTCCTTTTGTTTGTCTTACAACTACCAGCAAAGGATCGCTGAATTTTTTCCCCGACGATCTCTCTTAAATTGAAAGCTACTTTCAGCGTGAGCAATGTATTGTTATTCTAGTCTCTATTTCTGGTCTACTGGAGAGAATTTTAAGATCATTCTCATTTCATCGGCGCGGTAGTGAGGAAGTGAAGCGTTTTTCTGTGCAACTACTTGTGATGTGATGTATTACATCTGATTGAACATTTTGTTCTTTCCTTGAAATACAAAAAAAAATGTGGTGAACAATTTACAAGAGTGCTTTGAAAAGGTATTTTCCCAAAACATATCCTTTAAGGAAAGTAATTCGTGTTGGACTGAAAAAAAAAAATTATAAAAAATTTAACTTGAATTTGAAGAAAAGACTTTTAACAGACTCCTTGTGCAATTATTTTTCACGATTGATAGTTTTTTTATTCGAGTTTCATCATAGTTGCTGGCAGTGGGTGAGTTGCAAGAAATACCATTTTTTATGTATACATTTATAACTACAAGGTATGCCAAAAGAAGTCATCCGATATTGTTTGGCTCTCTTTTTACTTCGATTCTGTTTTTGGATTATGTTTATTTGAACATTTAGAATTTTATTGGTCAAGTCGAGAAAATGATATCGGCCAAATGGGCGCCGTCATAATTGATTGCCATACTGACTCGTTTTAGCAATGGGATGTATGACAACAGTGGACGGCGCGCTATAGGGCCATGTTAACAGATTTTTTCTGCCACAATTGGGCGAATTAAGACTGGAAGGCATGTGGTTCCAACAGGATAGAGCTACGGCACACACTGCTCGAGCCACAAATGATAATCTGAACGCGGCGCCTCATCTCTCGTTTTGGCGATTTGCACTGGCCCGCAAGATCGCCCGATTTAACCGTTCCAGACTTTTTTTTGTGGGGTTTTTTGAAGCCCCGTGTTTACGCAAACAAGCCCGAGAACCTAGAAGCCCTCAAGGACAACATTCGACACGAGTGCGAGAATCTGTCGCCCGAAGTTCTCGCCGAATGCCATAAAACGAGCCCGTATGGCAATCAATTGTGACGGCGCCTATTTGACTGATATCATCTCCTCGACTTAACCAGTAAAAAAAACATAATCAAAAAACGGAATCGAAGTTTTTCATTCAGGAAAAAAATGAGAGCCAAACAACATCGGATGACTTCTTTTGGCGCACCTTGTATAAAATCTGTTTAATTTTTAATCAATTATTTTATTTTATTTTATATTCACAAGGTACAATAAATGCCATTTTATTTTACAATATTAATAAACTACTTGTGGAGTTAGTTTTTATATAAAAAATATTTAAATATTGAAATTTACAATTAATTTTAATAATTCAGTTTATTTCATTTTTACAATATTTGATTTGAAGCAGTGCACCATTAAAAAGAAAATGATACAATTGACCTGTTTTTATATTCAAGGGGTAGAGACAATTTAAATTCAACTCCAAATAATTTTTTTAAACCATTCCCTTGCAGTTGATTTGTCTTCGAACTTTTGTGCAACTCTTGTGGTGATTTTGTGTATATAGTTTATTTTCTGCGGAATTTGTTTTAGTTTTAAATTTATTTTATTTTTAATATCAATGTGTGGTTGTGAATTTTCTTGACTTTTAAAAAAGATTTTAATCATCAGTGCATCAGAAAATTGAGGTAAAGCAAAGCTTTGAAGCATTTCCCGAGGATTTGAAAATAATTTAATTGAGGATTTTAACCGACGACTCGATTTCATTTAGTTTCTTTTTTTGTTTGGCCTTTGTTAACATTTTTGACGTCGGGCTGCTCTGAACCGATTTTATATATTTTTTATGGCTTCAACCGTCGGATGTAAATAGTATTCCAATAAGAGGTGTTATTTTGGTATTCAAAGAAAAATTAATTTTTTTGAGATAAATGATCGGATGTTTATTTCATAATAAAGAGGAAGGTATGGCGTTCATAATGAAAAACAACATCAGCCAAATGGCCACCACGAGCACGCATACAGGACCATATCCTTTTCATGAAATTTTCCATAACCAAATCGCAAAGTGGCTGCCCTATGTCCTCGATAGCCTCACGAATTTTATCTTTGAAGTCTTGAATCGACGCTGGGCTGTAAGCTTGTGATGTAACACCTTGCGACTTCTTCCTTTGGGGCCACGTGAAAGATAAGGTCTACGCCAACAGTCCAGCGTCCTTTATATAAAAAGGACCTTATAATTCGGTCCGTAAAGGTACCCTATGTCTAACTTTTGAGAAACATTCGCTTTTATTATTTCTTCTTCCTACTCCCAGTCGTTTAACATCTCTTCTTGTTAGCACCCCTTAAAGGTCATGGCATTGCCTTCGATTTCAACATAATTATGAGCTGCTTGTGGTTTAATTTAGGGTCGATTGAACCGCAAGTCTCATTTCGACTAGTTTCTTCGTTGAAACGACAAACCAAAATGAGGAACAACCATCTGTCAACTGTCTGTAAAGTTTCTGCTGCTCAAAGTGCTCCGAATTGAAAGGCAAACCTCCTATAAAAAGCAAACATCCTCATCAAAGTCAAACTAAATAGAATTTTTATCTCTGTACGTCCAAATCTAGGGCTAAAATGGGATCACTTCTGCGAATACACAACCCCTTGAGTGGCATTCACTGGTGGCGAAGCGTGGTACTTGCTCAGAAAGTTTCACAATAAATCCACCAGCGCTAATAATTACCATCCATAGGGCGACTTCAAGTGGGAGAGCAACAACGGCATCAGAATTTGCATTTATAATGACGTTGTAATCTCCGTGACGACATTGGAAAACAAAATCATGTACACTCTCGCGGCTAAACAACTTGAAAGCGATTACAATTTATGTCTGCATAGAAACTCGCCTAAGTTCGCCTGTAGATTTAGGCCCCAAAATCTGTTTGCAACCCTGAGGATATCTGTAGAGTCGACTAGAAGCACGGAAATCAATATCTTTGGGATGAGCCTGCAAGCCGCCAGCAAGAACGAACGTGTACGTTTTGGCCTCAGGCACATTCGCATAAATAATCAGTACAAGTTGCACATACCCATTTTCGTGCTCAGGTCGATAAAGTGCATTGAACGATTTGGAATGGGAATGAATGGCCTCTTCATAAGGCCGGGCGACTACGCGAAAATTCACGAGGTAAGCTATGCTATCTACGACCATGCGTCCCTTTTATATTGTGCTTTCTAACAGATCAGGACGAAGATCTCTAACGGCTTGGAATACAGTTTTGACAACTCCTATCAAACCTACGAGGTGGCTGAATTGCTCAAGATCTACTTTAAAATGATGCCAGAGGGAATATTTACCGACGACTTGGAGTCTCGTTTTTTATACACTAGTAGTGGGTTTGCGATATTTTAAAAAAGGAAACGGCTCTATGTGAGCTTTCTTTTTTTTACAGAACTAGTACTTTCAGTGCGTATTCGGGTGTTAAACCTCTTGGTTCAGGTGTTACCGCAAACAAACCGCGAGGCGCTGTTCCTATTAATGGGCTTACTTTTCCGAATCACACGCAGACCTTCAGCCCAAGTAAATAGCTTTATACTAGACCACATTTTCGAGCCGATTTTGTGCCGTTACAGCGGCAATGTCGTTAGCGATCGCCATGGAGTTATACAGTAAGTCTGATGTACATCTTCGCCGATTAGCTCGGCACCTCTACTCATTTGGGTCTGTTTTGTTTCGTTTTAAGGGTCCTCATTGACTACTTTCCAGCGATTTTCGGTCTCTATAGAAGGCAGTTGGACGCAATTTACCATCAGATGAACATATCGCATCCAAGGAAAATGTATACGCATCTCAAGCGCAGGTCTATGCAGTGCAACGATGAGTCTTCGGACATTCTTAAAACGTTGAAAATATTCCATGCTTCAGCGAAAGAGCATCGCAGATTGATTCAAAACTATGGACGGACATCAAACAACCTAAATATGGGCTCAGTTGGAGTGTCAGATCCTATCCGTTTCACCATCACGCAATTAACAACGTCCGGACCGGCTGGACCTTCTGCATCGATTGGTACAGCCGAAGCGGCTGCACCAGTTGGACTGCCTATGTCGGTTACACTGACTGGACCGTTTGGACCGGTTAGACTTCCTAGACTAACTGTAGTGCCCGGGAAGATTAGAATTTTTAGACTTGCTAGACCACAGAGACGGATTGCAACAGCTGAACCATCCGAATCGGCTGCACCGATAGGAATAGCTTCACTTGGTGAACCATCCGAACCGGCTGATACCGAAGCATTAGAAAACCATTCACCTCAAAATTCGAATTAAAAATTCCCGTTTGCAGTTAGATCGGGGAGCAAGATTTCCAGGAAAACATCCGGCACCTCATGAGGTGCCAAGTCATGGAAGTCTGCCTCTGGTTCTATTTAAAAAAAAATTTTATGCACACAAAACATATTTTTATATTTCTCCCAACAAGAATCCTCCCTCTCCCCTTTAGATTTATCAGAACAAGGATACCTAAGCTAAAAATGTAATTTTCGCTTCTATTCTGCAAATCTGCTGGAAAATGACTATAACCGTTTTAAAAGCCCTTTTATTCTTAATTATTTTACAAGCAAACAGGGTGGCGCGACTTTGGGATGTACTTTTAAAAAATCAAGCAACTTGGTTACAGTGACTTATTACTTTTGCACCACTCTGTACCCCCACCCAGCAGTTTCCCTTCTAAATTATCTTCGCATTATTATCGAAAATTAAATTCCTGAAATGTGAGGATTTAAAAAAAAAACAATGTAAAGGCACAGTTTTAATTATATTAAGCATTTAATAAAGGCAGCTATGGCAATAAGCGCAAGTAGTCGTTGTTCTTTTGATTACTCTTCACAAAAGAGCACTGGCAACACTGGTGCGGAGTTTCTGAGTTACTACTTTCAAGTGAGTGACCTTTGTCTTAGTCGTTTTACACCACTTCCTACCGACTTTGAGAAGCACTTTTCGATTCGGAATGGAAATGTAACACTTTTAAAGAAAGAGAATCGGAAACAGAAATCTGATGGCAAGTCCCCATCTTCAGCGGGAAATCCCAATAGTAATTGCTGCTCATAATTGGGACATTCTTTTTCCGGTTACGTCTACTGAATGTTGAGCTGAGGGTTGGTTTTTCCAATAAAATTTAATAAATTTCTTAAAATAGAATCAAACCTGTAGCAGCATATCGAATGTGGCGGCAACAGGGACTCCAATGACTTAGACATGGCTCGAGGCTTGAACAGATGCGATCGAAAATATCCCTCTAAACACAAAGTGCTCAAATACAAAATAGAAATTTGCCAAACCAAAATGCGTATGGTGGGCTCCCAAGCTGACCCTCTGTGAGGTAAGTTTCCTTTCGTTGAAAATGCGTTTCAATGATTCTTTCGAAAGCTAAATTAGAGCTCATCAACATAAAGTGTACCGCAATCAGTCTTCCCCCGAAACCTCAACGATCTTAAAAGGTATATATTTTCCTATTTCAGTCAAGTATAAATTACTGAACATTGCATAAAATTTACAGCTGAATATGTACCAACTGAGATTGGAACGCTCTTATACCGGCACTGAGCTACCCAGTTCAGGGGCTTATTATTAGCTGAGCGTCTTCAACCTGAGATTGCTATAAAATACGATTTCTTTTTAAACTTTGCAGTGGTCAAATGCAAGTTAATTCCAAGACGTTCTTCATCTTGAATTACCACGTTTGGAGGTCAGGTAAGTCGCTTAACTACTTTTTTTAAAGTCTGAGAGTCCCAAAACACGCATCACTAACAATTTCAGAAGCTGCCTTCCTCGCATGGATCTCAACCCAGAATCAGGTAAGTTTTCTTTCGTTAAAAATCCGTCCGCAGGGTCTTGGAATAAAATATAACTTACCTGTAGGGGCATGGAATTCCAGAATAACTACCTGTTCACTTCAAGTCCTTCATGGTGAGCTGACCGTTTAACGATGTTAGAGGTAAATTTATTCCTGACTTAATCAAATATATGATTAATGCTTTGATTAAATTTACAGTTGAATGTCAAGTATATTTTTACACTGACTGAGAGTCCCAAAGCGCATCTTACATCCCATCAGGCTTTCACGATGTTAGAAGTAAATTTATTCTAGATTTTATCAAAAATACAATTAAAAACCTGAATAAATTTACAGCTCAATGTCAAGTACATTTGGACACTGACTGAGAGTCCCAAGACACATCTTGCATCCCATCAGGCTTTCGGAATCAAATAAGATAAATATTTTCATGCCAAAATCAAATCTGTAGACATATACTGAGTCCAAGGAAGTACTGCTGCGAAGCTAGGACTCTTTGAAAAGCTGTCTCCCGAAGGTCTACACCCCGAGTTTAGATTTTGTCGTCCGCATTCGAAAACATTTTTGTGTTCAACTGACCTTAGTCTTTTGGCTGAGATACACGATTTTAAGGGTGAGCTTATTTATTTTTTAATCAAATATGTAATCATTATCTAAGCACTTTTAAAAATGCATGCAAACAGTCGGAGACAGGTCTGTTTTAAATGGACTGTGTTAAAGAGATTCAAATCTAAAGATTCCCCTTGTTGGACTGCTGGGCCTGGACGCTGTCTGTGTTTCTCTCTTCTGATCCATTTGAGAATAAACAGGTAATTTTTTCCTATCATCCGAAACCATTCTTGTAGTAAAATTGGAAAATTTCTTAAAAGGTAACCATTATTTGCTAAATGCATTTTTTCGACTACCATCGAGAGATACAAAGAAGACTATCCCCAAAAGTCCCTTGCACAAAGTCGCCCCGGAAGTGCTGACCGTTTTCATGAACGTACCCTTGCAATTGGGTGGCTTGGATGTTTGGTTTTTTGATGCATTCTAGCCGATTTTCAAAGAGCTTTGCAGATACTCTGTGGATAAATTTGATGGTTACTTTAAATTTATACTGTATAAACGAAACGTACAAATAAATAAACAATTGAATGGTATTATGCTGTGTTTTTGACCTTTATGTGACTGTGACACAACTTATCAAACTCGACTTACTATCCATGCAGTCCCATCTTATATTGGAATTGAATAAACTTGTGGCTTTTGGATATATCGTGGCAATTTATGTTTGTTAAGCAACGAATTTGATCTCAGAAGTCTGCGCAATTAAATTCCCTGTCGAACGACGTATAAATCAATAAAGTTGGTCAACTTTTGCCAAAGTTACACCGATGATTGCAAAGAGGAACACACTTTTTTCCCATTGCAAAAAATAGTGTGTATACGCAAGAGTGTCCCTGCAAATTTTGTTATTTTTATTTTATTTCTTCGAACATTTGTCAAAGTTATTGCCTTACTA
The DNA here is from genome assembly GCA_948293265.1 of Cheilosia impressa. Lineage (NCBI taxonomy): Eukaryota > Metazoa > Arthropoda > Insecta > Diptera > Syrphidae > Cheilosia > Cheilosia impressa. The sequence continues at coordinate 6,236,878 of OX411885.1, read as the reverse complement.
GGGGATTGTGGTTCAAGTTGAAACAATTTTTGGTAAAGGACTATCTGCTCATCATCGCTTTATGGCTACTTGTACGTCAGTAGACAGTGAAAGCACCCTTAGGCAAACAGTGACTAAGGGAGTTTTCTGTACCAATGAAAAAAATTTAACTTTTAATATAACCACCACTCGTTGGCATGTTAACATACTGCAAGCGTCATCTAATGCTCTAACAAAATCAGGTTTCATTGATCTGGTTCTACTGGCCATACATAAGTACACAACATTCACAAAGGCTCTGAAAGCAATTATGAAACTCGGAACATATTTGCTTAAATACCATAAATGTCTTCTCCGCATGCAGTGCTTTGATGTGGCCCTTGTTTGACAAAAAAAAATCCAGCTACCACTCGTTCAATTGATGAATGCAGTCGTTGTCGTGCCACATCATTTTTTGCGACTTTCCTAACTCGTAGGAAATACTCATTTAAATTAACGTTTGTCCTGTTACAGCGTTTCAACTGCATGGCTCAACTTTACATGCACAGTTTCTATTTGGACTGTAGGTTAGTCCATTACAGGACAAACATGCGTAAGTATCGGCAAAAATCTCCTAAGAAAGCTTCACAACCAAAAGTAAAACAAAAATTTAAATGTCTTTCAATTGGTGTGAACATAGGAGAACCCACACAAACGCAAATGGCGGTGAAAAGCTTTTGTTTCATTTTTAATTGTCGGCGTAACCAGGGGGTATTTGTTTATCCATTTATATACAATGAGCATTGTTATGTACAGCAAAAGCAAACGAGCAAAAGTTGATTTTCCACGCCCAACTTATCGTCCGAATTGCACGGCAAGCTTTATGAACGTCCTAACATCCTAAGAGGATGTCGAGTAAATAAACCACCCTTAAGAACCTTCTCAGTTTGATTTCGGTGCTTAACAGGCGCTGCAAGAACAAACGGAGGCCTTCGCTAACAAGTTAAGTCGAAAAGTACACACTCCCACTGGCAGTTATAGCAGCCAAAAGTGAAATCTAAAATTAAAAACGACATTAAAAACGGTCTACCAGACAAATACACTATACAAAAATACGAGTCGCTTCTGGTTTTGTTTCCATTCTATATAACCGACATAGCAACAAAAAGTGTGGTATGCAGTGCAATTTAGGTACCACTCAATAGAAGAAAATCAAGCAGCGTTTTGCAATAATACCGATGCAGTAAGGGAAAGAGCTTTTCCAGCCACCCACATATTTGCACAATTTTTACACTTACACTGTGCAGTTAAAATATTCAGACAGTTTTGACGAGTTTATCAGAGCGAACAGTTTGTTGCGAAGCACTTGTGTCAGTGTGACACTTCGAAAAGTGATATTTGATTTGGTGACTGGTCCGTGCGACTTATATTCAAATTCAGTGATCACCAACTTTCGCCATGTTGAGAAGGGTTGTAACTGTAAATTCCCTCTACACTGAGGCAGAGGAAGAGGAAATTTCGGACTACATGTATGTAACCGACGAGGACGAGTTGACCGTTTACTACGCTGAAGAAGTTTACGACAAAATCGTACAAGTCGATTTCGAAGATTTTCCGCTTTGCCCTCTGGCTACCATGGACTTCAGCATTTACTCAGAGATTCGAGTTACCGGAGCAGACAGTATGCCACCAGTAGCAATGGATCCAGTGCATATATACGATATGTCTATTCAAACTGATACACAAGTGATGGAAGAATCTGTTCAAGTGGTGCAGGAAGAGATGATACCACAAGTCAACAATGAGGACCTGTTGCGCCCTACAAGCCTCCCCGAGAACATCGTTCTTCATACTCCCGAAGAGTTGTCAGCTGCAATATCATCAAGAAGAACAGCTCCTGCACCTACAGTAAGGTTTGTGGACTCAAAACGGAGGATTCTATCCAATGATCGGCTGTTGGTTTTTGCCATAGTTTGCATCTTTACAGCCCTGGGCATGTCACTGATAATGTGCATTGGTCTGATTACAAATGGTTAAACAAATTCTATACACACCAATTCACTTGTGCAGTGAATATAATATTATCAGAAAAAAAATTTTAAATATAGTTTCGCACAATAAATTTAAGTGAAAACTAAATAAAAAAAAAGAATAGGTATATAAAAATATATATTAAAATGCAAACATAAAAATATTTATACTTGATGTCCGCTAAGTTTAATTAAAAAAAAAAAATTGGAATACATAAAATTCACAGAAATGCAGTGAATATAATTTTATTCATAAAAAAAATAAAATATAGTTTCGCACAATAAATTTAAGTGATAATAAACAAAAAATAAAAGAATTTAATATATATTAAAATGCAAACATAAAAATATTTATACTTGATGTCCGCTAAGTTTAATTAAAAAAAAAACTTGGAATACAAAAAATTCACAGAAATGCAGTGAATATAGTTTTATACATAAAAAAATAGATATATAATTTCGTACAATAAATTTAATTGAAATTTAAATAATAAAAAATATATACATATTAGAATATAGACAAAAAAATATTTATACTTGATGTTTAGTTAAAAAAAAATTGGAGCACCTCAATAAAAGTTTCTTCGAATCTGAAAAATTGTCGGAATTTTCGCAGAAATTTATCATCAACAACTCGATCTCGAGTGCGTTCCTGTGTACCACGCTTAAGAAGTTTTCCCTCTTTCTTGTTTTTATTTTTCTTTAAGACAAATAAGCATGCAAATCAATTCAGGCAATACGTGCAATCACACCGACACCGGGTCTTACAAGATGACAGTGAATGCATTGTTTTCTCTTTATTTACAGTAAAAAATCGAGGCAGCCAAGGTGGTTCCAAGTTCCATGTGCGAAATAAAAATTTCTCTTTCCCTACAAGTCAACAATCAGAATCACCTCACCTTGGCCGCTTATTTTTTTCTTTCAACGATATCAATATAGCAACGAGTAGAGGGAAGTGGAAAAATATTTTTCCCGACATTCACGTGGCATTTTTTCCTTCAAATTGAAACAATGTTGTTTATCGATTAGAAATTGAATTAGCAACGCCGACTTAAGCCGAATATTGAGTGGCAACCATCGGAAGATAAAAAAATAGCAAAATAACACTCACGCTATTTTATTTAATGATCCCAATTATTCGTCTACTTATTAATTTTTTCCTGTAAGAGGATTTACGAGTGGATCTGGTCGGGACATGAATTGCAACTAATGAACCATGTCGATCCGTGTACAAGTTGGGGTGCGTGCGTCTTTTCCACCTATAAATGGAGGGCAATGCTAGTTTAATCTGAAGTGTGTTTTCATTTAATTGTAATCCTTATCCGACTACGGAATGGAAATGAAAATTGCGAAACACTAAACTGTTTCTTGATTCTGAGTGGACTTTTGTTGATTTTTAATTGTATTGTTTGAAGGACCTGTCTCAGGACATTTTAGTTTGAAGTAACCTAGTTCTAATTAAACTTTAGAGCTCCAAATACACCCACCTTTACGATGTTTTTTTTCCAGCTGACATTGCGTCACTGTTCAGGGGGATGCGTGAGGCCATTTAATATCCGCCAGGAACTCAAGTCGAAACCAAAGTTCACTATTTTCACGGCAGATTTTAAATTCAAATTCAAAGGACAAATATGTCCAGCAAATCCTCCACAATTTCGTTTGCTCACTCTGCAATGTGTGGTGAAAAATTAAATCAATGGATGAATCTGTTCCCTCTCCATCAGTCGGCAGTACTTCGCCTCACGGATCAAAGAATGCCATCGATGGCATAGATATCCTTCGACCAGTACCACAAAAATCTGTCTCAAAATGTTTGCTTGTTGGTGTAGAATATGCCAACAACAAACACGAAATATGTGGCAAAATACAACTGGACGAGATTCGGGAAAGTGTTGCTGGTGTTGTGCCTTTTCAAAGTGAACTCCGCCGGGCATTCAATTTCTAGAAAAAAAAGGCATCCTGCCATATGAGAGTCACCGTCGGGCTATGAAGAATACTGTTTTTGATCGTCCACGCGATGATGTTTGCAGGACTCGAAAAAAAGTAGAAAAAGTACATCATTTGAAAAACTTGAACGTTCCTTTTTACTCGAAGCAACAAAAGCAAAGCACTCACTCAGTGAGACCATGAAGGTGTAACATAAAAGGACATTACAACACTGCCAGTGGTACCCGGTTGAGGTGATACCTTTCACTTAAATGAACAATTTAAGAGGGGTTGAATGCCAGATATCAGACACTCTACGGCAAAAGCGGATAAACATTGACCTTCTACCTCGGTGGTCCATAACGATGATTTAGAGTTGGACAGACTGTTAAGAGTTTGATGGCCAATTTAACACGGTAAGGTGAGGAATTGATGAACGAGTTTAACTTTGTATCGGACGGAAGCTGTAAATTAATTTTCCGGTAAACAATGCAGCCGTGTCCTGTCGTCAATTTGAATCTGCAGAACTGGGGGAACAACATTGTTTTTGATGCTGACACTTTTTCGTGTGGGATGATGGTATTTAACAATTTTTTTTGTGTGTGTGCCATATAGAGATTTTGAGGGTGACGATGAACAGATACGGGTTTGATGTGGACAAAAAGGGGTTCAGTATACATAAAGCAATTCGGTCTGCACTACAATCAACAAGCTAAGTAGAAGGCAAACCAAAAGAGTACCGAAACTTTGGATGTCTACGTATAACTGTAATTATGGGAAAGGGTGCTTGCATGGGGACTTAAATATTGACCACGAAATAGTATTGGGAAAAGTGATATTTGAAGTTTGATTGGAGTGCCTGCTGCTAATTTATTTATTTTTGCAATCCCTTGCACCGCAGGCTATACTTCAGGCAAAAAAATCTAATCGAAGGTCCATTGCGGTCGTCTTTTGTGTACCAATTTGAGCCCTAAATGTGAATATGCAAAACAAAGAGCACTATGGAGCATTTTAAAAGTGAATATGTTTGTTTGGCAGCGGAAGCTATAGTTCTGAGAAACGGCATGGGATATCACTATCTTCGTAACTCTTTAATGTATACAAAAATATTAAGTTACATTAGCCTAACGCCTCTGCTTGGGCACACAATAAGCATTGTGGATTGCGGACCATTGTTTACATAAAGTCGCATGAACACGAAAGTATTGGTTATTGTTTTAGTGGAATTTCGAAGAATTCCTGCAAATGATATACAAATTAAATGAAATCGAGTGGACATTTTGTTTGAAATGAAAAATGTCCTGTTGTACGTCGAAATATTCGCAGCAGTGTCGGTTTATCGCTGATACTTGGTGAATTTCGTTTGAATGGCTAGTAAGTCTAGGTCTGACATAGACTGTAGCAAGCTGTTCCCTAATTCCTTGCGCTTATTTTAAAGGTATTTTAATTGGTAACGTAAGACTCTAGCTCTATATAGGTACACAAAGAGGCCAAGACTATCTGCTTGGAAAGAAGTTCCTACATATTTTCGATCTTCAACACAAATTCCTAAGTGGCAACAATATCGAAGACAAACCTATGCAGGTATACCCCAAGGAAATCAAATCGGGCCTGTGCTTTTTAGCAATAAAACAAGCAAACTTTTTTAATTTGTTAGAAGGAGAAGAAGAGAAATGCAGGTCTTGCTGTACTTGCTATCCTATAAAAGTTTTCACTTTTTTAATAAATTTTAATCCTGAATTTTTACATTTTTAAGGAAGGACCTTATGAAAGAAATAATTTTCATACGGAATTTACCATGTTTGGAATATTTTTTTTATGTATATAAATCAATGGAACATATGTTTTTTTTCGACAGAATCCCAGCATCATTTTCCTGATCTCACTGTCAGAATATTTCCTTTTCCAAACAGAAAAAAAAGAAAGACTCAGAGCCCACTTAGTTTTCAGTAACGCATTAACAAAAAAGATGAAAGTTATTTTTCAGAATTCTATAAAGTATAGGGTGTCCCATAATTCAGATAGAAAATCCTTATTTTTTATTAGAAAGCTGAGCACAAAATCCTCTGTAGCCAGTGCTCCTTTTTTTACTTTTGTTTTAGCTAAAAATTTATTTTGTGCTAATAAAATAATTATAAGATTAAAATGCTTAAATTTTGAATTGAATCAGAAAGTATACAGATTGAGGTTATGTATGGAAAAGCACATAGGATTAATTGAAACTTTCCTTTTAAACCGTTTTTAATTAAGAAAAACCGCATTCCACCCTTTATTGAATTCCAAAATAACATTTACAGTCCAGCATTCATATAGTGGCCGTTTCGTAATTACAAACAACACTCATTGTCGTTTGTAATTACGAATTGTCAGATATGCTATGTCCATTTTGGGCAGGCAAAATCCGTCAACTCTATTTCACCCGTGATATTTTATTTCTGAGAAACTACGATACACATATGTAGGTACATATGGTAGGCTTTATGCGAATAGTATGTTCGGAGAGTTCCAGAAAGAGTCTTTCTGTTTGTGTTATTTTTTTGCATATCGCGCTTTTGTGTTTGTATAAGTAGTAGCGAACTTTTTGCAAGTAGCCGCACACGAACTAATTGTAGGTCTATAGCGCTTGGAATTTTGCCGTGCGGAGACGTGTTTTCTAGTCCGAGAGAACATTTACACTGTGAATTAATTTTGAATCATCAGTAGCAACCTAATTGTCCTGCAAATAAATTATATTCAAATTGAACTTGAGCCAATAATTATATGCAGAAAGTGTTTACCTATTTCAATTGATCGAAATTTAGTGGTGAAAAGTTTGCTAAGCATGTCCTCAATTGGAGAAAGCCTTGCGGAGTTATCGAAGCTGATGGAAAGGCATTGCATGGATGATGGTAGTTTAAAATTTACTATTTTAATTTCAATAGTGTTTTTGAAAATGTGATAAGCTAAATTAGGGTCAAGTGCATTTTGAGTTTGAATAGCTTGTCGTTGGGTAAATGGTATTTTAGCTTTGCAATTACATATATGCGTCCGATTTCCGATTAGGAAAGCTGAAACTTTCGACACAATTTTTTCTTCTGAATAGTTAATATTTAAATTGCTGCAAAAATACGGATCTTTGCTTCGTAATAAAATTAAGTTCAGTACAGACAATAAGAGATTTGGATTCGAACAATAAGTGAGTGGTTTTCAATCATAAAAAAAAGAAAAAGATTTTCGTTTTCTAAAAAACGGACTCTGTTTTTATACCCTCCACAGGAAGGTATATTCAGTTTGTCATTACATTTATAACGCCAAGAAGGAGTCACCGAAGACCTCATAAAGTACATATATTTTGAATCAGGATCACTTTCTGAATCGATTTAGCCATGTCCGTCTGTCTGTCTGTCTGTATGTCTCTATGTCTGTTGGAGACACGATAGCGCCCAAATGAATTGACATAGGTGAAAAGAATTCTTTCTATCGTCGTCAGATTGGTTGGTAGGTTGAAAATGGGCTATGTCGGTCAAGTAGTTCTGGTACCTCCCATACAAAACCAATATTAGAAAACATATGTTGAAAACACGATAGCGTCGAAAATAATCTCCCTAGGCAAGTGAAATTTGGTGGGAGGACTTATTTTTAATGTCGTCATTAGGTCCAAAGGAATCAATAGGCGGATAAAGTTTGGTGAAAAGACTTCTTTTTTTTGTCGTTTGGTTGGTATTAAAAATGAGCTATGTCGGTCAAGTAGTTCTGGTACCTCCCATACAAAACCAATTTTGCATGACTTGTATGCAGTGGAGGGTATCAAAGCATCGGCCAGGCCGATGATAACACTTTTACTTGTTTGTTTTTTTCGTATTTTTTTTTTCAAAGCTATCCAATCTGGTGAAACACCAGTCTTATCACCTATATTGGGGATGAACACAGTTTGAGGATGAAATAGATCTGCAGCAAATTGATTCGATGAAAAATCATCTACCTCTCAGTCTAAAGGACATCAACAAGAATATAGCCGAAACCTCCTATACAGTTTTATTTATCCGCATATAATATTCAATTTGAAAATAATTATAATCTCACATATTTTTCCATAGAACGATCTTCTGGACGGACAGGTTTATTGGTGCAAGACCAACCGTCGACTTCTTTCCACGATCGTGTTAAGCAGGACTTGCATTTCATTTCTGGGACTTATTTCAATAACGGTTTAGCTGATAACCAAGAAAATATGGAGCCCATTCCGAATGGGCCAATTGAACTTCAAGGAGAGTCAATTACTAAGTGGTCTTTGGTACTTTCCCCAGGATCGCACGAAGACTTATTTTATTTTCATTCATATAGGAATGATGCTCGCACAAACTTCACGCCTATGCCCAATGAAACGCAGTCGTCAATGCAAGGCATTGATTTCGATGTGAGTGCACTTAATAGGCAAAGTAAGTATCATTTTCCTTCAATTGAGGAAGTAACTAAATGTGATGTTATTCAGCTACGAGTATGAATGAGGACGTTACAACTGTAAGCGACAGTAGCTCCAGCACCGGCTGTTTTAATTCCAGGCCTGCTCAACAAATTGCTGGATCGTTTGAAATTAAAACAAACCCACAACATCAGTCCCAACCGAAGCAAGAAAAACGACAGCCAACGTACCCAATTTACCAACGCAAGCCGAAAGCAGAACATATGCCAAATATGGTACCAAATCCACCACCAACAATGGCACACGAAAATCAACAGCTGCAGCCAGCACCAATGAGCATGCAGTTACCAATAGAAATGTTTAAACCATTCGATATCTGTCGCCTAAAGTGCTTTAATGTGTTTTCTTCAAGGGATATTCAAATTATACAGAGTGACTATAAGTCCCTGAATTCAGCGGAAATGCGAAGTCGCTATATGGTCAACCTCATTACACTAGACACCACCCTTGTCGGCCTGCACCCTAGGTTCACGTTTAACCTAGAAATTAACGGCTCAAGAACTGAAATCTGTCGGAAACACTTTGGGCATTGTTTCGGTATGTCCTATAGGTTATTGGCAAAGTTTTTACGATCCAATTTCGGTCATGTTATTAAACCACTTAAAAACAACCACAACGCATTTACAAATACCAGCGGCACTTGCTCCAACTGTAACCGGCCCTATTAAAAACTATAACACACATAACGGTGCCAATGAGCGCGACAAAAATGCGTCCACGCATAAGATTTAAGAAATGTAACCAATATTTCTGAATATTCACCTACTTATGTATTTGAAGTGGCAATAAAGAATTTTTATGTAGTTTTTCCTAACCCTTTTGTGAATGATATTTCTTTTTATCGGAGAATTTGCCATGGACAGCAAAAAACATATTTTGTACGAGCTCTACGCCCAGCCCTGCGAAGAACGCGACACATGAGTAATTGTAGGCAGTACTTTATTCCTAGCTTCGAAATTTCACATAATCATTCCTCTGCGTAGAAGTTGCTAGTGGGAAGTTCTAAATATGACGTTTGCCCATCGTCTTTGGTACGTCAGGTGGAAAGCATGGACTGCTGAGTGGTACCGGTGAACAGGTGAAGACGACTGTGGCAGTATTAGGATAAATAAACCGTCGTCGTGTGTGTTTTACATGGGGATTTTGTTTTTTAATTGACAACACTTTTTACAATGACAATCGATTTGACAGCTGACAGCTGTTTTTTCACATTTTTTAGTGTCATTTCACACTGACTTTCACTTGTGTTTGTCGCAGATAATAATTCCATTTGATGTTGTGTCAGTTTTTATATTTTAAGGGCGGTTGAACCTGGGACGACTCGCTCAGTTAGAGTACCGCAGAGTTTCCACTTAAACACTCCGCTCAAAAAATTGTGAATAGAATTCACTTGTGAATTTACTTTGAAATTGTAAAAACTCCACAAAACTCTTTCTTTGGATATAAGGAAATTTTTGTGCGGCGATTAGTTTTGATATTCCAAAGCAGTTTTACCAAAGTACACGGAGAAAAATCGGTACATTCGTATAGCTTCAGGTAAAACCAAAGTGAAATCCTCATACAGGCCACAGGGTGCACTATAAATCCAAAGCGGGTTATTTCCATATTCATTTATACCTGCTACATATGTATATTTTTGCTGAATTTAACTTCATTAATTAAAATTTATTAATATGTACAATTTTTGTTCATGTACCCTATGGTTCATTTAGCTTCCCGATATTGTTTTGCCAAAGAAATTGTGTTGCACTTTGTTTACATAAGCCGCGTTATGTTTGTCATGTAATCTGTAAGCCAATATGCCAGTCAAAGAGAAGAAGATGCCCACATAGAAGAATAGGGGAAAGGCGAAACGGTTTAGTTTGGCAAATTGGATTCACGCGTTTGAGCAAAGATGATTGGGGCTCTTTCGTCTAGCAACCACCAACAAGGCAACATCTTCCAAAGAACCATTGGGTACATTTTTTTTTTGTTGATTTGCTTGCCATTAATAAAATAACCTTTTATAACGTTTTGGAAAGAAAACCATCGCCTTTTATTACAAAAAATGTACCCAATGGTTCTTTGGAAGATGTTGCCTTGTTGGTGGTTGCTAGATGAAAGAGCCCCAATCATCTTTGCTCAAACGCGTGAATTTTATTATATTAATTGGTTTATGTCAAAATAATCTTAATCCTTTTTTTCTCTCTTTTTTTTGAAAATTTAGTCATTGTTCGTCAATTTGAATATCCCTGAAAGGTCAATTTCAACTGAAGAAGGATGGTATTACTCAACTGGTGGCGGGAGACACCTTTGTGCGTTGGTAATGTTAACTACCGTATTTCTATTTAATTGGCAACTGGCTCGAAAGGATTGCCAATCAGGTGTACTATCCGTATTTTTAGAGTTGCGATTAATTGAAAGTCTTTCAACAAATTCAAATGCTATTGCACGTTTGTCGATCTTTCTTTGATCGGTCATCATTAAGGCTAACCGCCTTAGAGTCCCACACTACTCTGGGTTTCTCACCTCATTGTTTCTCTCCAGATTTCCATCTTCAATGTAAAAGAAGAAAAAAGTACATAATCCGTTTTCATCCCCATCGCTATTGGTATACCGTGTAAGGGTTCGAGAGAACACGTTGTATTTATGCATGCAAATAAAATGTAAATAGAACTCTGACTAATCTCACCCACACAGATGTACAGAATTTATTGGAAAAAAAATTCCAGTATTTCTCTGATTGGAGATGGGTATACACAAACTCGCTGGACGCCCTTAATCGTTGTCAAACGAAGCAGAGTTCTTTCGGTAGCACAAGTGGAACGACATTGTGTGGCAATATAAACAATCATTACTTCAGGTACAGTTTGGATATTGGCTGGTGCAACATAAACATGGGACATCTCAAGGTGCCCACAATAGTGATGGTCAGGTCGCAGGGTAACCAGGTGAAGCGAATTTTGTCTTTCAATTGGAAATTTCTTCTTAACGTTTACTGTTAGGTGGCATATGAGAAAAAGACGTGTTATACAAAAATCGGACTAAACTGGCCGACAGCATATGTCAAGTCGAAATGGTATATCGTTTGCAAGCACAGGAAAAAGGTCTACCTGCAAATGGGCTGGAACCTAATTGGACAGCGTTCCAACAATCACATCCAGATTCGGCACTCGCATCTCGTTAAATCATCCGAGCTATTAGTCCAAGTGACCGATAATAAAGCGTGCGTTAGCAACGCCAGCGGTTATTGTTTGTACAATGGTGAACGGATGGGCCAGGGCCTCCACGAATTGAAACATGAAACAACTATCAGTGTGATCGCACCGGAAACAGCCATATTGTTTACGTTTCGCAACAAGGCTGTTTCGAAGCAACTTCGACGTAACTCAAAGGCTGCGGTAAAATCGAATTAGGCACTGCAAGTGCCTATGTTGATGTGATGTCCTGATGTGATGTTTAAATATTTATCAAAAATAGAATTTTAAGTTTATGCGCTCTTTATAAATTCCAATGTTATACAGATATAAGGGTTTTGAAATTTGCTCTGAATAAAGATGGAGATATTTACAAAAATAGCTTGAGTGGATTTTTGAGGAGCAGCACAGTGGGTTTTTACGAAGGTAATTTAAAGCCGAGTCCCATTTTGGGGCAGATTTCCGAGCAGAATTCAATTTCAGGTCGACATAGAGTTCATGAGAGTAGTCGCTTTTATTACAGGGACACTGGTAGATAAACAAGTATAGAAACAGGAAGAGGTCTCTGTTTAGATTATTCCTACAAGCCATCGCTCAATGCGGAAGAAATCTTTTAACAGAAAGGAACACCCAATACCGACGCGCAACACATTTGAGTAAGAACAACCCTATCCATTTCTATTTGCTGATAAAAACAACTGCCTAATTTCAAAGAAAACAAACTCAGATACAACCCGATACACATCCACAGATTTGCAAATAAGTGTGACAGAAATTCCACTGAAACCAATCATGAATCGTAGAATTTTCATGCAATTTTATCCATTGAATATCCCATTAATAGATGCACTAAAACCAGCTGCATTTCAATTGAAATTCTTAAACAATTCTCTTTTCAATTCCTAAAAACAGCCGGAAAAGTTCACAATAAGCTGTAGTTATTGGGAAGTGCAGTCCATTTCGAGAAGAGAGCGTGATCGTAAATGTATATATACTTTCTAAATATATGTGCGCAAAATCAGGAAAGATAAAATCATAGAAATTCACCACGCCCTAAGATTGGCAAAACGGCAAAGGCAACTGCTCGGGCTCGCCAGAAACGAGCTCTTTATCTTCAGTCGGCGAAATCAGATTCAGAAACTAAGTGGTCGTTCCAAAGTGTTGTTTGTTAAAAAAAAAAAAAGTAAGTGCATTTTTTTAAATTTTTCTTCAATTTTTTTTTGTGTAACATTTTCTATTTTTTTTTTTTTATATGTTTTTTTGAAGTTGAAAATGTCAGACTACGGCAGTGATTGCGACAGTGATACTTTCGAGGATGCTCAAAGCGATTTCGATGAAAGCGTGTGTATCGTATTTGAGCAAATAGAGGCCATGCTCAGTGAAGTTAGGAAATGTAATCTACTTGTGAAGAAACTGGTGCAGCTGGACAAGAATCAGCTCGGCGTTGCATCGCAGCCTGCCCAAAAATTGCCAGTTGTTGCCCCAAAGAGAGTTATGAAGAAGAAGATTTACCGCGATATTCCGCCAATGCCAACAACATTGCTTGACCGTTCGACATGTCTTGTCGGTTGTGCTTTAGTTGCGATCAGTGTTGCAGGCATCATTTTGTGCCTTCATAAGTGATTCAAATGAACAACAATAAACAATGTACAACCTTCTCTTGCTATACTCGCATACTTAATTAATAAAAATTCAGTAACCGTATGTTTTGATTTGGCTTTTAATTTATTGAACTAGGAAAAGGCTGTATAACTGCTGACAGATGTACAATCTTGTAAGTATTTCTCTAGAAAGCTGGAACTTGTTGTTCTGTGACCAGGTCTTGCTCGAGACGCCATCTCGTGTGCCCATTATTATCCGCCAACCTGTGAGTATGTTTTGATATTGTTTATCGAGCAGCTAGAGTTGGAGTTTTGCATATACTCAAATCCAGAAGATGACGATGAATTGATTAAGATTGCGACACAAAAATCCAAAGATATTCTGTGGGTGGAATGATATTGCTACCCTCCGTTGTCCATCTCTTGGGTATGCGTTCGCGTTAAATTTGTTTACTCTACCCAGTTTTGACAAATCACCGCTCAATTGTTACAGATATCGAATTCCATTAGCATGACGCATAAAATTCATGAGAATGGATGCCTAGATAAACATTTTCTCGTTAAGTTGTTTTAAAAATTTCGGTTAAAAATGTTTGAACTAGAATTTGTGAAAGGAAAGATTGTTCTGAGCATAAGTCACTTCTCCATGTGCACGTACGAACGCACTTCCAATTACTTCAGGAACTTATTAAAGCGACTTTTTCAGTCTTCGAAACTAGATCCATTTTGAGCAATATATTCGTGTGCGTGGTTTGTCGGGAATTCCTTGAAATCCGATACTGTAAAGGCCAATAAATGAAACACCCATTTTCAGAGAAATTCTTTTTATTCATAGGAATTGTGTTGCCAACATTAGTCTAGTTACATATAGTTTGCAAAAAAAAAGACACAAAACTGCGGCAAACGTAATCACAAATACCTTACATGTCACTAACTTGATCGTTTTGATCATTTCGATCTCCTTGATAATTTTCGTCGCTATGTCCTTGCGAACGACTCCATCTGCGGGCAGCCATAGAAGCGAGAGTTTCAGCCTCGTCTATGCGCTTCAAAATATCACTTAAGTTGGGTTTACTTGTGTATGCAATGTTTATTGGTGGCTTTTGTATCCTTGTCTTCGTTATTACGATGGACTTGCGTAAATTTTGCACCTTATTTCGACTGAACATAAAAAAAAAGTTCAAGTTCATTGTGGGACTTCTGGAACTGAATAATACAGCCGCTCGGTAAGAACTGACAGTGGATTTGTTGACTTCAATGCTTGATGTGAATTGGCTGGTGTTGCCAAATCAAAAAATAGAAAGAAAAGAAAATTATTTTATATGGAAAATATATTCTTATTTTTTTTTTGACGTTAATGGTCGCGATCTGGTTTGTGGTAGTAATTTTGGTTTGGAATTTTTGGTCAAAGTATAGTCTATGAGAATTTTTTTCATGGATTTTTGACCAAAACTGCGGAGGCCAGATTTGGGACTGTAATATAGCCATTTGTTCTCAGAATTGTCAGTGTTTTGAGCGAATTTTTGACAAAAGTAGGAATAGAAAATTTGGGCTTCCAAGCAAATGTTGACATTTGCATTGAAGTCAAATACTGGAATTGAGTAGCGAAATACAAATTTGTGACAAAATTTATTACCGGGAAGTCAAAAATTGTCGTTCATTTTTGGTCAAATCTTGAAATGCGAATTTCTCAAAACCGACAGTAAGAGATTTTCGGAATAAGTGGTCCAAATTTTCTGCAATTGCCAGCGCTTTTCTGTCTTGCGGGCTATGAATTTCTGGTCAAAACTTGAAAAATTAAATTAAATTACTCACTTTGCGGCCCAAAGGTGAAAAAAGTCAAATTTGGTTCTTTTAGACGTCGCACGAATATTGCAGTCCGTGGGATAAATTTCCGCAATTTGTTACTCAATTTCCTATTGGTCCAAAGTTAAAAAAAAAAAACAAATTTGGGCCTTTTAGACGACGAACGAATATTGGCACAAATTTTCATGTCACGAACTTCGAATTTGTTGGTGAAATTTGTGATAAAATTTTCGTAGAACGTCCTAAAACGTGATTTATTAAATCAGAGGTAGCTCTATTCCTTTTTTTTTTAGAAACTCGGATAATAAATATATATTCATTTTACCTTTTGCAAATGACTAGGAGGGGGAAATCTCACCCCAATGATACCACGTTATGTAACCTATGGCCTATATATGACAAATCATTACACAGAACCATGTATTTCTTTTTTCACATTCGCATGTTGATCCCGCACTCCTCATCCCTGACTGTGTTTCAAAATCCGCAAACTACATAGCCGCCGTAAACAAGCATATAAATAACACGCATGCTTCAAACCTAAAAGCTCATCTCATTTCCATGCAGGAGGCTCCCAAGAACTGTATAATGCCATTCGCAAAATTAAATCATTTATAATATCGCCCTCAAACAGAGCAGACCTGTATTTGAAAAGCAGTATTCTGAACGCGCTGCAATATGGCAACATCCACGTATTATAAAGTGCCTACTGTTTGTGTACGGAGGCATCGAAGGGTTGGCTTGGGTAATTGTAAGTAAACAATACTCATTTAGAGGGTTAGTCTATTCTAAAAGTGCTTATGTTTTTTTTCCTGACACATTTAGCGCGGTGAGTCATGGCAATATGGTTATGTATTGCTTAAAGTAAAGTGGCCAACCTACGCTGTCAAATCCAAATGGTACTTATTGGGCGAAAATAAACAAAAGATCTATCTAAAGGAGGGCTGGAACACCTTCGGAAGGGATTCAACACGATGTTTCCAGTTCATGGACCCCACAATTACGTGCCCAGTTAATCTGTCAATTGGCATACCCAAGAATGGTTCCACACCGATGGTGCACAACTTCGGAAGTTCCTGTTTCTTTGATGGCCAATTTTTGCGTATGTCGCGTAAATTGAATCATTTGTCGACTGTCACTCTTTTCTCTGGGGGTACAGCCATAGTGATGAAGTTTGGCAAGGATCAAAATTGAAAGGATGAATTAAAATTATATTTCCCAAGTATATATATTTATAGTATCGTATTTTAATCATCAATAAAAAAAAATCCTAACAATTGGAATTCATGTTTAATGTATTTTTAGTGTTTGTATTTTCAATAAAAGTGTGAAAAGTTTGCTGTGGACTTTTGTTGTGTGTGACACAAACGCATATAGGGATGGTGCCAGATATAAAACAAAATTGGAAAGTGTTGTAGGAAAACCGGTTAGCACAAATGGTGGTATGGTGGTTCGGACCCAACAGAACCCATCGCAAAATGTGCTCACAATTAGCAGCTCAAAAATAAAAATTTCAACTGGTTGAGTAAAAGGATTACGATTTTTTGTCTTATTTAAATTGACAACAGAAAATAGTCCTTCAAAATGTGCAGAGGAATGTGCAAGCGATAAAATATTGAAAATAAAGTCTTTTAATGTGGGATACGCTGAGTTGCCATCCACTGTTTTTACTTGAAATGTTTCCAAAAACAGATCACATCAAGTCGTTTACTTACTTTAGAGATGAGGCAAACCTTACAGTAAAAGAGGGGTGGGATTCTGTAAGATGAAAACGTTCAATCGTTTGCATTTAAACGAACGTTTTGTAACTTCGTAAATGAAAGGAAATAATTTCATAAACGCGAAATCAAGAAATCGAAAGCTATTTCATTGACGCTTTCGTTTTATTTGCTTCATGTAACTCCAAAAACGAAAGACATTTTCGTTTCATGCGAAAGAAATACAGCGAATGCTATTTTCTTGGCGTTTCTCATTAACTTTGATTGTTTAATTTGTATTTGTGACTAGTTTCTATTTCACAAAAATTATGATATATACTTATTAAGAGCAAGAGATAGTGATGATAGCAATTTTGATTTTAATTTTATTTAATTGTGTAAATTTGCGTTTGCGTTGTTGTTGACGTCCGAGAATGTAATTATTTAAAATAAACAATTTGTAGGTCGTTAATTGTTGATTATTATTAGAATATTTACCTTTTGTTACCACTAAAATATCAAAGAAGAAAACGAATGCAGTCACATGAAGCAAATTTTTGCTTTCGCGTGATTTCTTTTGTTTTTTTTTTGAAATGCGAAGGTTTGCTTTCGTTTCGCGTTTATGAATGTTCGACTTACATTACACATAGTGTTAATATAATCGATAGGAGAGGTTTTTGCGGAATAGAAAAGTTTGTTTTACAGTAAAACTTTTTGTGTTACATTTATAACGAAATAAAGTCAATATTACTACTACAGTAAGACCCGGATAAGTACCTCCAGCCAATTTTATTTCTATTTGCCAATTTTACTTTTCAATTTGATCAGGTTATGTACTCGTTAACTCCCTAATCAAAACGCACACAATTCCATGGCAACAAACTTCGTTGCAATTTAAAAAAAAAATACTATGAAAAAATGAAAATGAGTTTTCTAAAAAACTTAGGTTAGAAAATCGCTTCAGAATCTTCTTGAGGTAGATAACTGAACTCGGATGTTTGCCTCCTATGGGTTCTTAAGCGGGTTCGTACACCTACCCAAAGAAAAAAGTAGATGTACAGGTTGCACTATTGATTTCGAAAATTAATGATACCAAAAATTCTTGAAATTTTGATGAGTTTGAGATCTTCAAAATATTATGGAGCTGAAATACATATCTTGAAAAAAACAAATGATAAATCTTGAAATCTGGCATCACTGATTTTAAAACACTGTATATTTTTTGAGCGCGTGAATTTTCCCCACTACAGGCTACAACTTATTGAAATTTGTGGGTAAAACTGATTTTCGTTGGAATATTCTGCATTCGGGTACGAAGAAATATAATTTTCAAATTCGAATTATATTACTCGCATTACCACATTCGTGACATGTTCGTTGCTAAAATTAGCATCCCCCTTAAAGGGGAATGGTTGGTATCACTTTTTTCTTTGTGAACCAACTTACAACACATGCAAGTAAATTTGGCAGCTCACTAAATTCGGTCACGTTTCGGCTATAAGTCACAGCCAAATACATATACCATTATGAGTGTTTGTGTTTTCCTAAAAATGGTAATTTGAAAAGTTCAAACTCATTCCCCACCTTGGTCACGCCGTTCCAGCACTGAAAACAGTACGCACTCCTATAAGCTATACGCACTGTTACTGTTACAAAAGAAAAACTCTATAAAATGTAGATCCAGGATATTCTCTTTTAATAACTCAGTTCTATAGCATCAGTGACTGAGCCAGTGTGTCTCTGCACACGAGAAATTTCTTTTGTAAAAATAGATACCTCCTTTTTAGGTAAACCAAAAGCACAACCCAGTAGCAGTTTTATTTTGGTAGGTATATGTATGTATTTTTCTTTTGCAACTTTCGTTAAATTATTAAGTGATCAACACATACCTGTGCTTTATTTACTTGTCAGCCCAATCGCGTTTGCTGCGCCCACTTTTGGGTGGCAGCAGAATTTAGACTAAACCTCCCCATTTAAGTTTAATTAAGCTTCCTTTCCCACCCATTTAGTTACACCACTCTTTTGTGCATATTGTTGGGGAACACCAAACACACACACAAAATTATTGAAGTAATAGTTTTTGAATCCACTACAACCGGCAAGGGGATTTGTAAACATTCGAAGAGCTTCCCATACGTGAGCAGTGAGCGACCACCGCACTAGAAAACTTTAAATAAACAATCGGCAAGAGGCGATTTTCAATTGCATCAGTTCATTTCAGATTGCGATTCGAAAAAGATCTATCAGTACACCAGTTTTGGCAAGTATCCGCGATCCCGAAATGAATCGAATGAAAGTACCAACGCTACGTGAGGTGACGCTTCCGAACGGAAGGGTAAGTTTTAAGTGTTTCCCCCCTCCTGGCTAGCATTTGTGTTCTAATGTTATGTGTGTTTTTCTAGACTCGTCGACGTTATATCACGTTTACCAAAATCAGACTTAATTGGCCAAGCAACTACGTCCAATCGAATTGGTACTTCCTGTCGTATGGGTCGCAGGAAATCTACTTGAAACAAGGCTGGAACATCTTCGGGCGCCGTTCTTCAAACCATATCCAGGTGATGGAACCGCTGCTCAGGAACTCGTGCGATCTATCAGTTTTCGTTCCCAAAGGCGACGCGCTGCCACTGATGTATAATGTAAGCGGTCTTTGCCTCTACTTTGGCGTGCTCATGCCCCGCATGCCGTATATGATGCACAACAATTGCATCATCAGCATTTCGGCAGAAGGCAGATCCATACTGTTCAAGTTCTATAACAAGTCCTTGCAGGGCTCGAATGAACCCAAGTCCAACTTAAGTTAAGAAATAATCTTTCAGTATCATATCAGTGTGTTTTAATCCTTTAGTATCCTAATAAATAAATAAAGACTACTATCCAGACTTTTGTTCGCTATTGGCGGCGAGTCGATTTTCAGGAAGACAAACGAACTGGTGAATGAAGTCGCAGTTCAGTTGCGAGTTCTTGTTACAAAGAACGAAAGAAGAAGAAAAGAAAAGAAATCTTGAATCTTTAATGTAGCTTTCCATAGTCATTTGGTTTCAGGACTTGACGAAATCAGCAAACTAGTACCACTGGTGGTCACTTGCTGCCGACTTGGTATAAGACCAGCTCTCAGGCCATTTGAATTAAGGATGTCTAAATTTTCTTCTGACTCAGCATAACCACGTTTGGAAGTAGGTCCACTATTTCCTTCTATCATCCACCGTTCGTTTTGCCATTGCCATCTTCCTTTGTTAATTTTTCCGTTTTCACTTTTTACTGAGAATTCTCTGAAATCCGATGCTGAAACTGGAACTATAAGCAATACTTCCCATTTTCCTGGCTATGAAATGAATCACTCACATTTCGGGAGAAATTTTATTTATTGAAATAAAACACCGTTCGTTCACTTGAACATGTAGTTTACAAAGACATATAGACGAAAATACCAAACAGAGTTACAAATGCGAAACAGACTATCAAGAAAATGAAACTTATGTTTGCGGTTGGCACACTTGGGCTCGTATCCTGCCGCTTAAGGCGAAGAATTGAACAGTTTGGTTGACGCCGGTTCCAGTATCTGTACGAGTACGAGTACTTCCGTTCAGCTTTAGAAGCAAGGCTTTCTATCCCGTCCATGTAGCTCCTATGTCTCCTTGCGCTGTTGGCTTGTGGCCGGGGCATCCTTGCCGCCTTTATTATGGTCGACTTGTATAGGTTTTGCACTTTGTTTCCGTTTAACATGAAAAATATATTCAAATTCATAATGACACTTGGGAGAGACGAACTAGCGAACAAGGTATAGGCAATAGCCAAGAGCTGCAACTGAGATACTTTGGGTTTTAGTTTCAAGTTTCAAGTGTGAAACTCCGTTCTCCGATTTGTGCTTGTGTTCGAGCCGAGAGAAGTGATATTTGCGATTGTGGTGGAAGTTGGTTTGGCATGGAAGAGTGACTTTTCCCGAATATTGTTGCATGTGGCAAATTTATTTCTACGGCCAATGTGATCTCTGGAAACTTAACGGCGACCATGAAATAATGGCAATAAAACCAGAAGGCTAAGAACGAAAGCAAATTCCAAACACATTACCCAATTGAGAAAAAAAAACTTTCTGTTCAAAAACGCGGCGAAAAGCATTAACAATTCGGACAAATTTTATTTCTTGTTTCAAGACTCCTACGACCTACAAAAATATTCATATGCAACATTCAAACGGACTTCTTGCACACGCACTAGGTACCTAGTAGGTACAAAGAAAAACAGCGATGAGTAAAGTTTAAAGTTTGAACTTCAACCGCACCTTTGGAATATTTTCCTTTTGGAGACATAAAATGTCATCTTCCCATGGGCAATATTTTTGTTTACCAATTTAAACATGACTTAATCCAGCACGTCAACTTAATAGAGAAAGAGACAGAGAGACATTTCTTATGCCAAATCACTTACTACCTACCCCAACCCAATATAAAATTCTTTGGAATTTTCTCTTTCGAAGGAGGCAGACTGATGAGGATGACAGATAAAGGTTACTGATTGCATAAGAGAGTAGGTACAACAGGTCTTCCCACTTCACTGGAACACCAGCAAGCAAACCACCCTATCTCAGAGCCAATTTATTTGTTATTCAGAAACAAAATTACTACCCCCCCCCCCCCCCCCCCTAAGAAGGACAGAAAACGACATGTTCACGTATACAAGTTGGAGAAATAAAATTCATTCAAAAAAGCTTTTATTTAAGAGATAACGCGTATAACAATTTGCCAGCCAAATCTCTCTTTCTTTTTTTACTTCTTTTTATGAAATTCAAATTACACTAAGAATGCACGCACACAGTCGTCACTTGCAAAAGAGAGAATGTGTTTGTCCCGCCAGACTGGTATCCGTAACTCTTAGGTAACTGTATTTGTGTTTGCTGGGATTCGGCGATTCTGAGAAATTGTCGATGAAATTGCGGCGCGAGCAAGCATGAGAATGTGTGCGAGTTTGCAAAGCATGGCGCGAAGTTTATTTCAATGGCTGCTGTTAGTGACAGAAGAAAAAAGAAAAAAAGACCCAAGGCAAAAAAGAAGCAAAATAAACAAAGGGTAGGGTAGATGTACCAGTAACCGGCCACCTAATACTTTTGATCCGTGATATCTAAATCACCTGGCCATTTAATCAAGTTTTTTTTTTTTTTGTAATTCAAAGGAGATTTTTGTTTAAAAAAAAATAGTTGAATATAATTGAGTTCTTGTATCTAAAATTAAAATAAATTTTTTGAAAGAAGTGAAATTTCAATTGGCCGAATTAAGTCAAAATTCGGCCACTTTTGCACCAGTATCCGGCCAGGTTATTTTTGCTTTTTAAAAACTTCAACTACAAAGTAAATTAAACATATAAACTCGTTTTAAATCGATTATTTAATAAAAATAAATTTTTATTTTGGTATCATATATAAAGGGTGATTTTTTAGCTGGTTTGGTTTTGGCAACACTGGTTTTGACAGCTGACGTGTGTTTAGTACCTTGTGTCACTGTCAAACAGCTTCAGTTTGGTTTGCAATTTAACCATGGATCGTCTTACAAATGAACAACGCTTGCAAATTATTGAATTTTACTATCAAAATTCGTGCTCGGTTCGAAATGTTCATCGCGCGCTGCTTCCATTTTATGATCGGCATTCTCGACCTTCTGAGCAGTCTATTCGGAAGATTGTGACCAAATTTCGCACCAAATTTACTTTGTTGGACATTAAACCACCAACACGTTTACGTACTGTGCGTAGTGAAGAAAATATTGCGGCCGTATCAGCTAGTGTGACAGAAGACCGCGAAATGTCGAATCGGCGCCGTTCCCAGCAGTTAGGCCTTTGTTACAGCACTACGTGGAAAATTTTGCGGAAGGATTTGGGCGTAAAGCCTTTTAAGATACAGCTGGTGCAAGAACTAAAGCCAGCCGACCTACCACAACGCCGAATTTTTGGTGAATGGGCTCTTGGAAAGCTGGCCGAGGATCCGCTTTTTTATCGAAAAATTGTGTTCAGCGATGAGGCTCATTTTTGGTTGAATGGGTACGTAAATAAGCAAAATTGCCGCATTTGGAGTGAAGATCAGCCAGAAGCATTGCAACAGCTACCAATGCATCCCGAAAAAGCCACTGTTTGGTGCGGTTTATGGGCCGGCGGCATTATTGGGCCATATTTCTTCAAAGATGATGCGAATCGCAGCGTTACTGTCAATGGTGAACGCTACCGAGCGATGATAACAAACTTTTTTTTGCCCGAAATGGAAGTTCTTGACTTGCATGATATGTGGTTTCAACAAGACGGTGCCACATGCCACACAGCACGCGAAACAATGGCGCAATTGCGAGGCGAGTTTGGTGAACAGTTAATTTCACGTTTCGGGCCGGTCAATTGGCCGCCTAGATCGTGCGATTTGACACCATTAGATTATTTTTTGTGGGGGTATGCCAAGGCTAATGTGTATAGGGACAAGCCCGCTTCGATTGACGCACTGGAAGCCAACATCCATGCATTCATTCGTGAGATACCGGGCGATATGTGTGAAAGAGTATGCCAAAATTGGACTCAGCGGATGGGCTACCTGAGACGCAGCCGCGGTCAACATTTGCATGAAATTATCTTTAAACATTAAATTGCAAGGTTCAAACTATCGATTCAAATAAATATTTCATTAATTTTTTCGAATTTTTTGTGTTTTTTTTTTAAAAAAAGTTCTAAACCTCTTAAAAAATCACCCTTTATTATAAATTAATAAAAATAGGTTCCTAGGTATACTTTTTTAATAATACATAAATAAATGAAAAATAACCCGCGATATGAAACCTGTAAGGCTGGGCATTCATTCCGTACTAAAATTACAAGTTTGAGAGCTCCATCCAGTAAATTTTCCAAAAATGTAATGAAAGCTGACATTTGTCGAAAAAAAATCGAAAAGACTCTTACTTATTTTGGTGATCAAAGTTTCAAAAACGATATCGTTTAGACGATCGTTGAAATGCCCCCAGGATTCTGCTGTCATTTGATGAAATCAATGATTTCGTGTATCCTATATTTCTGACATTGACTGGTTATTAACATAAAGAGGAAATATTTTACCATGTTATTCATGTAGTTGGTTGATTTTCAGTTGGTTTCAAATCGGTCAAATTGAAAGTGGAGCCTGGACTTCAAAAATGTTCGGCTCGGTCAAAGTTATGGGGCCAAGTGCCGACCTTTTTGATGACGTAGGTGTGTGAATGCTATTTTCTGTAACAATCGCTATGCCTTTTGAAACTGTTTCAGCTCCTCTAAGTCTTAGGTAGGGATTTATTTGAAAACAAAAACAATCTTAACCCGGGCGATCATTTTTAAATGGATTTTTACGCTCTTCGGATTTGAAAATTCATTGAACAGTGTCAATAAAAGCTTTTTTCTTAAGGGGAAAGACACATTTAGCCATATATTTGCACTAGCCAGTTATCGGTTTTTCCTCTTCAGGGTACAAAACAGATTCGGGTCATTTTTTAAACATTCCTCGTCTCGTCCTTTCCCATAAAACCTATCTTGTAAAGTACTCTTTGTGATGTTGTATTTGGAAGCAGCTTTTCTGTGGCTGAAATCGTTTTGCCGAATATCCTTCAAGGCAAGCTAAATTTTATCAGCTCGCGATAAGCTTTTTGAGCCGATTTCTTCAGTTTCTGAGTTTATTTCCTATGAAAATTCGAAAATAAACTAAATTATCTCTAATTGCCGCATACTGAAATAGGATATTTTAGGAACCGGCCAGTGCGATTTTTCGTGGCCGGATACTGAAACCTTCATATTAAACACATATTATTTATATCGACTGAAAGAGAAAAGTATTTGGTTTCATTTAAACCAAAAATAAACAAAATATTTCATTTCAACCAAATATCTAGTACCCGTCCACCTTGGCCGGACACTAGAACACCTTCAAAAAATTAGGTTCTAGTAACCGGCCACCATCTAATAATTAAACAAAAATAAAAAATTCGTGTTTTTTTAAATATTTTATGGTTAATAATTAAATTACTTATCAGAAAACAATGAACGAGTTGGTTAATATTCAAAAAACACAGAAATTTACGTTTTTCGTTTGATACCTCCACTAATTTTCTCGAACTCTAAAACGGCTAACTACATAGACTGCTTATTTTTTTTGACGGTTTAGTGATGTTCACAGCTGCCAAATTTTACCAGCAAGTTATAGGTCAAAAATGAAAGCAACAATTTTTCGCCCGTGAAAATGACTATTAATTTACTTATTATCAACTACTTAACGCAAAGTGGTCGGATACTAGTGACTGGCCGGGTACTGGTGCACCTACCCTATTCAGATTTTAATTTTGCTTAGTTTTCGTTAGGAAAAAGAAAGAAAAAAACAACAACCCCCATGCGAGTACAAATTTTAAAGTTAAATGTTAACAGACGTGGATAAACTGAGGTCGAATCTGTTTTCCTAACAGTTTCTTTGGCGACGAGAATGCCATAGATGTGTTTGGCCTTTAGGTATTCCCGTTTCCTTAACAGTCCTGGGGGCACCTTCTTCTTCCTCGTCTTTTCTCCTCCGGATTTCTTATATCATGGTTCGGCCAGAAGCTTCTCTTCCTCCTCTTTCGATATTTCTTCCGTAAATTGTCCGGTTTCTAGAGCCTCTTGAATTTTGGTGAGATCGTATGGCTCCACGATTATTGTTTCGGCCCCCATCTCACTCTCGGTACTTATCGTACCCACACCTCTTCCATAATTGGTTTTTTTTTTTTTCTTTGTATAAATCTTGATCCCACGAGTAGGGCCGGAAAGTATGGTCCGCCCCGGCAGCGCCGCCATACCGGGGTAAGGCATTGGTTTTGGTTTACCATCAGGTCTTCGCCTGGACACCTGAGGAAGCTCGTAATTGCTTGGTTTGACCTCCAACCTTTCATCCTTCGGCACGGTTTGTTTGCGCTCACGCCACCACTGGAGTTAGGTTGGCAGTTCTTAGTTCGTCACTCTTCAAACAGCCTATCTGTCATGGGTGACCCTTCAGACGACCACCGCCTCCGACAGCATAGTCTGTTGAATAATTGCGACTTAAGCCTCCGCACCACGTCAAGGTGACTGCAGAGGACAGTCCTCTGTTTCCATTCGTTCCAAAAATTAAAAACTCACACAAAACTAAAGGTTGTGAGAAGCTAGGGCCCCTATTTTTTATTTATTTCTTTATTAAGTCCTCTGTTTCCCTGCTATGTCCTCTCTGATTTTTTACTAAAAAAAAAAAAACAATACACTGTCCTCTTTTTCTAAAATATCGTCTTTACCCCCTAAAGACCATCTTCCTGCCATAAGAAATATGCCCGATTTCAAGTAGGTACCTTCTCAAGTCTTACAAAGCTGGTAACCTTTTATATTGATTTTTAAAGACCAATTCCGTTTAACCTAATAAAAACCAACAAATTTTGATAGTTAAAAAGTGCTTTCCCCATTTTTGACTGCATAGTTATTTTTACTTCGGAAAAATGTCCTCTTTCATGTGATTGGAGAAATGGTCACCGTATATACCTAATGATGCACCTATTCCTAAATGAAAAGCGAATGCTCATGGTCTACAACCACGCCAACTTGAATTTCGGGGAAAGAAATATTTGCAGCAGGTTGGAAGAGGGCTTCCAAAAGACATTCCTATCTAACTCTTCACTTTCAAGGAACGACTTCGGATTCCTGCGGTTTGGAAGAGTGGAAATTCGGTCAAATACCTAACCCCACCGTTGGAAGGAGCCCTCACCTGCCCGCACTCTTTTGAGAAGCCGTAATAGCTACCACAAGCTTATTTGCATGTAGGTTGCCGTCTTGCGTATTCGATGTTACGAATTGCTGTCAAAGTGTGCAAGGTAGACCTATACTCATATAAAATTTGCTGTTGCTAGTGATTGGCGCGTTTCCTAAGTCACTTGAGCACACATTATATGGGTAAAAAGTTAGACGAGCGTTACCCTCGCCCTTAAAAGGTCACGTTCGAATGAATGCATGTAGTAATAGAATTACACAGCACCACTACAATTATTCCATTTCTGTCTAATAATAGATTTTAGGCCGTTTTAAGAGAAACGGAGAGGTTCAGCATTTCATCATATATACCTATAGGTATAACTGGCAGAGAGATTCATCCGAGGTTGAAGGACCCCATGATGGGGTGTGGAGTGTGATTCTCAGCATATAGAATATACACGAGAAACAAACCCACAGTAAATTGCTCCTTGGGGAATCAAAAACATTTTTAGTTGTAATTTAAATTTCATACTGTGCGCAGTTTTGCTTTCGTAATATAAAAACATCTCAAGGATGTATGCAGATCGTCATTTGACGGCATTCGGTATCGGCATTGGTGACGATGTAAGTAGTGAGTGTTATACGTTGCGAAATTCAAAAGTGTATCGGCATTTTTCAAACACCAACAAAAATTACAACAAAAAATTTGACACCGTATTTATTTGAAAAAGGAAAAGAGAAATCGGGATAGACTGTGACTGAATGCGCCGCACTAATAAAAAATTTTAGTCTCGTCTTTAAATTTACGGATGCTCACAATTGCGAAATTTTAACATATAGCCACTGTGAACTAGTATAATTAAGAGTCGGAACTAAATATGTTTATTGGTTTGGCTGGGGCCCAATGTTTTTGGGACGGCGACAAATTGACCCACTTTAAAAAATAATTTTAAATTTTGACGGCGTCAATTGTGGTAGACAAATTTCGACAACCTTTGTCAAAATCAGAAAAAAGCTAAAACCTGTCAGTCGTTTGAAATTGTTTTGTAGTTACAAAACTGAAAGCTGTAAACATTCAGACCCTTGTTTTTTATGTGAAACGCAATCAGAGCACGCACACTGTAAATGTTTGTTGCAAAATTTGAGGGATTAAATTAAATACCTAAACACAATTTTTATTTAATTTTATTTTGTTCTCTTAATCAATTGAAATACATCCTTAAATGCAGATTTTTCTGATTAATTTCAGGACCTAATCGGATTCAACACAAACACCCATATCATCGAACACCAGTGTCAAGTTTGTGACTTCTCGCATTGGTATTTCTCTACGCCCTATAGTTCTCGCGTCTATCTCAAAGTGGGTTGGAACTCATTTGGCCGGAGCGATTCCAATACCATTGAGATCAACTACGCGGGTTTACAGCCAACTGAATTTTCTGTACGCACCGCTAATCCGTTTAGTCCACCGATTATCTATGATATGACCGGGAACATTATGCTTAACGATGAGCGTCTGAACTACTCCGCCAGGACCATCAATTCCGGATGGCGCGTTGCAATTCTTGCACCGTGCAGGATCATACTGTTTCAGTTCTTCAATGCAATTATCTAATGAATTTAATCGTATCTGCTCTTTCGCTTGTGTAGTTTGGTCTGCCCTTATTTTAAACTGGCTGGCATATCATGAGCCATATACCTATAATTATCAAATAAAAAGTTGAAACGCAAGTTGTTTTGGTGCTTTTCATTTTTGAAATACTCCTGGATGTTGGCGACTTTGAATTGGCTCGACTGGACTCAAAAAAGAAAGGAGCGCTAAGAAAAAAGGTAAGGCCAAAGGGACTTTTCCTAAATGAATCCACAAGCTTACCCCTTGATCACGTGTCGCCCGACTTGTGGTTGTCAAACTTTACCGCGCCTTAAAATAATATATAGAAAATACTTGAGAACCGAAAAAAAACAAGCAGAGGCCTGGGAGAGACAAGACTACTCTTTATATCCTCGGTCCAATCGCTATAGTGCTGCGACCTGCGACTATTAAATCGATAAATTTAACTTTCAGCTGATGTGGTCAATATAAACATACAAACAAAAATATTTTATATATGTTGGGTTTCCAAAATGTTTACATATCGCTTCCGCTGTAACGAGCTTCGGCCTGCTAGATGTGCCACTGTCACAAAGCTGTGACTATGGATGTGCATCAAAGGCAATTGTTGATGTTAAACTGTATGTCGTGGTATCGTTATATCATCGAATCGAATGCAAAAAAAAACAAAGTCGACAGATATACAGATGCGGATGCAGGGGGTTTGTGATTAAGCACATTTAATCCGTAAGCCTATGACAGCTAAAAACTGTTGTGTCATCTCACCATGAGGTTGCACAACTATTCTAATTGATTTACCTACCGATACCTACCGATTAACAAGTGTTTCAAAGAGTCATCGAAACTCCTTATAAGTCCAGTGACTGTCGAAAATATAGTTGATATTCTGCTGAAATTTTTTTTGCGCAATGAGAATTTAATTTTATAATTTAATTTACTTTAAAAAAAATTTACGTAGCCTTAAACTAGTTTTTGTTTAATTTTAAAGTGGCAGACAAATTTAACACACTGAGCTGAGAATTTCGTTTTATAATTTTGACAGGACAACATTTTGTTAGATACGTAATTTTTAAATGACTTAATTTAATAATAAAATTTTATTCCCCAAAAATGTGTGTTGCTCAAAACTAGTTTTTGTTTAATTTTAAAGTGGCACATAAATTTAACACAGTGAGCTGAGAATTTCGTTTTATAATTTTGACTTGACAACATTTTTTTATAGGCAGTCATTTTTATTTGATTTAATTTTATAATTTAATTTAATTTCGAAAATTTTACATTGCTTAATTTGTTTTTTTTTTGTTTGGCAATTTTTTTAAATTTATGTCACTTGTCACGGTGCAGGGAAATAAGTCCCCGGGAACTAAGTCCACTGAGGGACTTAGTTCCCACCTAGTGGGAAATAAAATCACTTTCGTAAAGTGGACTTAGTTCCCATGTAAGATGGGAAATAAATTCCGAAAACTCAGAGTGGTTTTATTTCCCTTTTAATGTGAAGTAAATTCTCACTGTCGACTAAGAACAAAGTAAAATTAGAGTCAAGTAGGAACTTTGCCATTTTTATAAACAAAAATTAAATTATCTGTTCACTAAGTCAGAGTAATACATACCAAACTGAGTTAACAAAATTTTCAAAATTTCGATTTAAAGATATATAACTAAATAAATACATATACAATATAAATGTAATGCAACCAATAAGAAGCTGAAAAGAAAAATCAATAACTTAAAAAATTGTCAGAGTCTTGCAAACTGAACTGCATTTTTTAATTTTTGTTTTCTGTTTGACAAAATACTCCCTTCGAAATTCAGTTTGCAAGACTCTGAAAATAATCAAATAAAAAATCGCGCGATTTTTTTTTTGATTCTTTTCAGAGTCTTGCAAACTGAATTTCGAAGGGAGTATTTTGTCAAACAAAAATTAAAAAATGCAGTTCAGTTTGCAAGACTCTGAAAATAAAGTTCACTTCAAACTGTTTTTACTGATAATGAATCGTATTGACTGCACTTATCCGAGATAAGCTTAAGATTTTGTTAGAAGAATGTGATGACTAACTGCACTTTAGAGTTTGTTGTCCAATCCTAAATGTTGGAAGTTAGTTCCCCCTTCTTATTTTGAATGTGTACTAAGAAAGTGGACTCAGTTCCCATCTTGCATGGGAACTAAGTCCACTTCACGAAAGTGATTTTATTTCCCACTAGGTGGGAACTAAGTCCCTCAGTGGACTTAGTTCCCGGGGACTTATTTCCCTGCACCACTTGTCACTACGATTGGCTGATGAGGTAGAAAAATAAAATCAGACTGCCATAAGTGGCCACGCAAAGCGCTAAGATAAGAAAGTCCCTTAGTTTGTCACAACATTCATCATTTGGTCTTGGCAATGCTCTCCCTGGTGATGGGCTTGGGCTTCGTGAAGCGCTTCGCGATGTTGATGATGGGTTTAATGATGGACTTGGTGGTGATGTTGGTACAGCTTGATCGATTGGCATATTGACACGAACAGCGGCTGCATCCTCTGGAACTGGTTTGTGCCATTTAAAATCGTTTGGAAAATTCTTAGAAATTACCTTCCAAACGTTGGAAAACCCGAACCAGCTCCTCAACAGTCATCGATTGCCGTGGTGATGGCTTGTCAATCGGTTTGTTGTCTTCATTATCAACCATTTCGCAGTATTTCACAATCGAATGGAACGCAAAGTGTTCGTACTAGGTCTGTGTTTTAAGCGCGACAATATGAGACTGACGATCGTGCTCTCTGCTGGCGAGAGATTTTTTTTCATATTCATCAAAGCGAACGAGGGAGTGAAAATAGGTTTTTTACTCTTGACAGTTCTTTTTTGTCGATTTAATGAGCAAGCGTATTTCTTTTGTGTTTGTGGGGATTGAATACTTCTTGCGCTTTTCTACGACCGCAAAAAAAATCTTTAACTTGCAGTTGCTTGGAAGTGAATTTGTTGTCCTTTTCCGACAGTTTGGTTTAAATAAATAGTTGGCGCAACAGGTCCGTAGGGACCCTGGGCCTAGCTTCTCACAACCATTCGAATTGTGTGTGTTTTTATTTTTTTGGGACGAATGGAAGTTATCTACAGTTTTATGCCGAGTCCAAACGGCTAATTGAGAAGCTCTTTCATTACAGATGTTTGTCAGACGGTCGCAAGATGTGGAAAAGAATCTTAAGTTGGAATTTGGGTTTTCGCGGGACTCTAACCTGGGACCCCTCGCTTAGTAGTCCAACACACTAACCATTAAGCCACTGCACCGACAGTTTGGTTAGGTACCTATTTGAAAAATGGTGTAGCGAAGATACTCCTGGAAATGTCTATCTATTCTCGGGAAAATTCATCGAAGTGGTTATGTTAGGTCCGCTTACACAGATTAATTCGATACTTTCTACATAAAACATTCTTTGGCTGAGGTCGCCAGTTTTGTCGTTTGTTATAATCTTCAACGACACAGCCATCTTCAGTTCTTTAGAGGTAGAAGGCAGCTTTTACACAACTACACGATACTTTAAAAAACCCTATCTTGGTCTTGGGACTCCATTTCGTAATTTGCTTCTAATCTAATCTAATCGCAGCCATCCTCACCTCTTTATTGCCCAGAGAAAGCTTACTCAGAGCTACTCGATACTTTCAATAATAAAATCTTCTTTGGCTGAACTCGTCAGTTTTACCGCTTGTTATACCCTCCAGAGGAAGGTATATTCACTTTGCCAATACATTTGTAACGCCAAGAAGGAGTCACCGGAGACCTTATAAAGTATATATATTCTGAATCAGGATCACATTCTGAATCGATTTAGCCATGTCCGTTTGTCTGTCTGTCTGTCTGTCTGTCTGTTGAAAGCACGATAGCGCCCAAAGTAATTGACGTAGGTGAATGAAATTCGGTGAAAGGACTTATTTTTATCGGCGTCAGGTTGGTATTGAAAATGGGCTATGTCGGTCAAGCAGTTCTGGTACCTCCCATACGAAACCAATATTGGACCCATGTGCCTCTCTGTCTGTTGGAAGCACGATAGCGCTCAAAGTAATTGACGTAGGTGAATGAAATTTGGTGAGAGCACTTATTTTTATCAGCGTCAGGTTGATATTGAAAACGGGGTATGTCGGTCAAGTACTTCTGGTACCTCCCATACAAAACCAATATTGGACCCATGTGTCTCTCTGTCTGTTGATAGCACGATGGCGCCCAAAGTAATTAACGTAGCTGAATGAAATTTGGTGAAAGGACTTCTTTTTATCGGCGTCAGGTTGGTATTCAAAATGGGCTATGTCGGTCAAGTAGTTCTGGTACCTCCCATACAAAACCAATATTAGACCCATGTGTCCCTCTTTCCGTTGAAAACACGATAGTGTCCAAAGGAATCAACCTAGGTGAATGAAGTTTTGTGAAAGGACTTCTTTTATCGTCGTTGGATTGGTATTCAAAATGGGATATGTCGGTCAAGTAGTTCTGGTATTTTGCATGACTTGTATGCCGTGGAGGGTATCAAAGCATCGGCCAGGCCGATGATAACACTTTTACTTGTTTTTATCTTCAAATGCTTGAGCTGAGGGAATAGCTGATGCTTTTTGGACCCAGCTTTTACATAGCTACTCGATGCTTTGTACATAAATCATCTTTTATCTGAGTGCCATTCTGCAGTTTAGTCCCAGATATATTAGGGCATTGTTGTTTTAAGCTGTTTTTGACCGGGCATAGCTTATACAGAGTTACTCGATATTTTTTACATGAAACGTTTTTGGCTTGGGACGCCAATTTCGCGGTTTGTTCTTAGCTGTGACGACAGAGCAATCTTCAGCTGTTTATTAACACGATATAATTTACACAGAGCTACACGATACTTGCAATAAAAATATATTTTCTGGCTAAACTCGTCAGTTTCACCGCGAAACTGTACCATTCCCCCTTTTTTTCGCTCCACCAGGCTCAGTATTTTTTATATTTTATTTACGTGCCAGACTTCAAACTTCGTTAGTGCTCGCTGCCAAACGCAATAAAAACAAAACACTTGATGAAATGATGCAACACTGCTACAAAACAGAAACAAATGACGTGATCTTGTCAGCTTTCGAGTCGGAAACAGCCATTAAGAAAACCGACATACAGAAACAGAACAAAGAATATTGGTTTGATTTGAACAGCCTGGCGCGCTTCGGGTTACACAGTAAAATCCAAGGAAACTGTAAATAATACTCACGTTATGCGCCCAAGTTTTGCCGAAGGGCTGACATCATCGTCACTTTTCTCGAAGTGCTATCCCGCTTGTGGTATGCGTTTTCCCTTCAAGCAGAACATTTTTAAGACCACTGATATTTTTATTAGCCAAAAATAAACATATGGAATACAGTGTAGGGCCTGGGCTTACTCAAATATGGGAGAGAAATAATTGCAAACTATAAAAGTGACAACGAGCACCATAAGGATGATGAGCACTGCGGCAATACCATCGCTTGAACAGCCAAATGTAATCATTGGAGCTATTGGGTCCTCCGGTTCGAAATGGTGTCTCGTATGCGGTGCACTATGTATCATCGGAGTGTTTTGGGTGTTTTTTTCAATGTCCCCGTTCAAGGACTCAAGTGTATCCCCGTTTGATGCCATTTTCCACTTGGTTTCTTGGATATTTTTGAAAAGCCTATGAACAAATGAAAAAATTCTCTGACATTACAACACAATTAAATATTTTTGTAGGTATACCGACTTCTTCTTCAATGTCTGATTTTGAGCACAAGCTTATTGACCGTCGCGTCGTTTGCTACTAAAGTAATTATCGAGAGCTGGCTCAAGTGCAATGTAAAAGTCGATCATGCAGTGTTACCCGGAAAAAAACAATTATCAGCTGATGATGACGCAGAAGGTCCAAATTCATTCGGGAAACTACATGAAGACGACTGACCGAACCTACATCATCTGCAAAAGCATTTTATTTATTTTAATTTCATTTATGCTAAGGCGCTTCGGAAGATGGAAGATTTTATGTTCGAAAATTGTAAAATTTGTCTGGGGTATGAAGAAGAATTTCCTCGGCATAGAAACACAGCTTGAATTGGAAATCTAGCAGAAAGTCCCATTTGACCTGCAGTTGAGAAACGGTTCAGACAATCGCTGAAACAAGTCTCACCATGCATTTGTTGCTCTGTCCACAAAGCGTCCTTTTCTACGAAACTACTGGTTTGGATTTTTATTCACAGTATCATCTGCCGGCGCAGACTCTCTTCACTTCGGTTCGAAAGGGCGTAGTAGGGTCTGCATCCACACATTCATGGCAAAATCTGACATGCTCATCAACATTGCGTCGTGCTGTGATCGAGTATTTGTGTGCGGCGAATGGGCACCGACTTTGCGATGACCATCCGGTGTCGGATTCCGCTTTAGCTTTCGCTGCTGAAGTAAACAAATCGTGTCCAATCGCTCAGTAAAAATTAGAAACCTCGCAAAATCTTCAGAACTTCATAAAGCGAATGCTGTAAGAGATTTTTATTCGCATCTAAGAAAGGACCATCGATTTTCGAACTGTGCTGTAACAGAGTGTATGACATCGCTCTTCCTGCAGTCCTTTTCATGGCCGACTAGAGTCGGACGAATACTCACAAGAATCTAAGTGCAGAATCAGCATCAGCCTGGAAAAATCAGTTGTAAAGAAAAAGAGAGACGAAGACTCGTACCTTTGAGTTTGCACAAGTTTATTCGAAGAACTTTCTTATTACATTTTGTTTGTTAATTGTGCAACAGGTTCGTCTTCTTCTAACGAACAAATACAATAAAGAATAAAACCATAAAGATAAACACAAGGGAGAGTCTGAAGTAGTTCGGAGAACCAGGGCGTGGTGGCGTCAAGGCCGGAATGACCTTTATGCCATCCTCCACTTCGCGCGGAGCTCTCAATCTTTGTAATTCTTGGAGCAGCGCACGACTGGTGTCCTGACGGTTGTCCTCGCGCTCCCGCTCCACCACCTTGCTCAAGAAACGATTGGTCGTCTTGATCTCAAACAGCAGGATCTCCAGTGGTTCATCGCTGGTGCCGGTTGCATCCTTTTCGTAAGACATCCTCAACTTGGAAGGAAGAAAAAAATACATTACCCCACACAAAGGAGAACACGAAACACTCACTTCGTCACTCGGTTTCTTTTGTTTACAAGATGCAGAAGTCGAAACTTTGTAAAGATCGCTTTGTGACTGAGGGCAAAATCGACTTGAGCGAGCTCGAGCTCGGCCAGCGATTGGAGTTTCGCGGATTTCCGCATGGTGTGGGGAAATATCTAGATGTGGTGAGCTTCAACGACTTTTATTTTGCCACTTACTCCCTGATTACACTTCCCACTGATATGCATGTGCATTTTCTGAACAGAAATACTTCTCACGGAGGTGCATGATTTGTCGTCGCGTTTAAGGCCTGTAATGCGTGGTCATATCGAACGGAAGTGTACACAAAATGTCGTCGATGTGTTTTTAATAATAATTGGGGGTGAAAACCATTGAAAAGTGGGTCAACTGAGTTCGCTGTCGAGTCGGTAAGAACCGGTGACGGAGTTAGCTCTTAGTACCAAGCTCTCGTATCCATGTGGGACATTCAGATGCAGAAATAGCTCCTTTCCACCTACCCGAAATTAAAGATCAATAAAGCCGTCATTGGTTTGGTTTCATATAAAGTAGGCCAATCCGATGAATATACTCCAGTTGTTGTGCACCCACAGAACACAAATCCACGCAAGTTCTAACCCCACAAGAATTTTCTCTCCGAAGATTAAAAACGAAATTGTGCTACTGCGAAAGTACACCCGTTCATCTTTCCAATACATAGCGATCGCACCACAGCTGCCCTTGAATCAGCTATGGCCGTTGACATTGACTTTGGTATGGAGCACTGTCAATGCCAAGGGCAGAACCCTGACAGAAAGGAGAAAATCTGTGAAACTCACATTGCCAACCGGCCAAAGTCTCATGAGGTGCATGATCATAGTGCGACGACAAACCGTCGTCAAGAACTTAATAAATTATTTATTTTACGACGCCGAGACTCTCAGTGCGCACCCACATCATTGGGCCCGCACTTTGGACGTCGTGACTAGTTTCTCATTACGACCCGCAGTGGTTTCATATTCAACTGTAAGAAAATCCTTTGTTTTACGAGCCTGCTCGTGCGTCGCACCCTCCGAAGAACAATTAAAACGGCGACACTTGGCTCTTTTGTTCGGCAAAGTTATGTTTGGATTTAGGTCTCTGAAAGTGCTCCACATATTTTATGGGTGTTGTGGAAAATCCAGTCTTCGTGTTTTCGAGCGGTCCGTTTTTGATATTCTTCTTACAAATTTGAAACGGGGTCATCGGTCGAGCAGTGGATCTTAATTTACCCAGGCCATAGATGAAAGTCCCGCAAGTCCACTTGAGCATAACACGCCCGCGACCCTTGTGGTTGATCGAAAACGTCATAAAGAATCAGAGTACGAGCAATTGAAATACACGGAGATAGATGTACATTGTGAGGATATTTATTGAAGTGTCACTGTAAATGGGGTCAGGGTTGAATTCAATAAGTGGATTTTGGAATACAATGCGTTGTTGCACTGCTGCCCCACAGAGACCAAAAAATAAACAAGGAAGTATCCTTCCAGTGTTTGGACAAGTAATTGTATTCCGTAGATATGGATGGATAATTTCAATACACTCCAAATTGTATCTTGCACGAGCTTTAGATCCTTCAGGCACCTCTTTCGACTCAAGAGACACATCTCGTTTACATTGCCACCTGGAATTGTTTTGATTGAATGTCATATGCTAGGGTCACCAGGCTTCAGAATGATTTGCATAGAAACCGGGTGGGTTCGCCAAATTGCAATTTTTAATAGATTTTTTAACACAAGCACGAGGTATGAGGTACATACATGTATGCTCTCAATGGCAACATTCTTTCGTGATGTGGGTGCTTGTACGCTGGTTTACAGATGCAATAGCAAAGCAGGGGAATGGATACGTCTTGTTTTCGAGGAGTCTGACTCCTAGTTAAAGTAAAACAAGTAAAAGTGTTATCATCGGCCTGGCCGATGCTTTGATACCATCCACGGCATACAAGTCATGCAAAATACCAGAACTACTTGACCGACATAGCCCATTTTGAATACCAATCTAACGACGATAAAAGAAGTCCTTTCACAAAACTTCATTCACCTAGGTTGATTCCTTTGGACGCTATCGTGTTTTCAACGGAAAGAGGGACACATGGGTCTAATATTGGTTTTGTATGGGAGGTACCAGAACTACTTGACCGACATAGCCCATTTTGAATACCAACCTGACGCCGATAAAAAGAAGTCCTTTCACCAAATTTCATTCAGCTACGTTAATTACTTTGGGCGCCATCGTGCTATCAACAGACAGAGAGACACATGGGTCCAATATTGGTTTTGTATGGGAGGTACCAGAAGTACTTGACCGACATACCCCGTTTTCAATATCAACCTGACGCTGATAAAAATAAGTGCTCTCACCAAATTTCATTCACCTACGTCAATTACTTTGAGCGCCATCGTGCTTCCAACAGACAGAGAGGCACATGGGTCCAATATTGGTTTCGTATGGGAGGTACCAGAACTGCTTGACCGACATAGCCCATTTTCAATACCAACCTGACGCCGATAAAAATAAGTCCTTTCACCGAATTTCATTCTACTTACTTTACTTAACGGGCTCCCGACCCGTGGAGAGTCTCTGCCTGAGACACTGCAGCCTTCCATCCTCTGCGATCCCGGGCACGCTGCTTCCAGTTGTCCAGACCAAGCGCTCTGGCATCCGCGATGGCTTGGTCATTGAAACGGAGGTTCGGTCTTCCTTGTCGTCTCGAACCTGGCGGCTGGGATTCGGAGATCCTCTTAGCTGGAGCATTATTGTCCATTC
Source organism: Cheilosia impressa (assembly GCA_948293265.1). NCBI lineage: Eukaryota > Metazoa > Arthropoda > Insecta > Diptera > Syrphidae > Cheilosia > Cheilosia impressa. The sequence continues at coordinate 6,198,980 of OX411885.1, read as the reverse complement.
GCTCGATGTGGCCGAGCCAATGTAGTCGACGTATTTTGGCCTTTTGGACTACATCCACATCTTGGTACAGCTCATAGAGTTCGCGGTTGTATCTTCTCCTCCATTCGCCCTCCTCGCACACAGGACCAAAAATCCGCCGAAGAATTTTTCTTTCGAAGGAGCCTAGTATCAGCTCTCCCTTCCTGCTTATCGTTAAGCACTCGGCGCCATAAAGGAGAACTGGCAGGATAAGGGTTCTGTAAAGCATACATTTTGTCCTTCGAGTTAGGAGTTTTGAACCCAATTGCTTTGCCAAACCGATGTAGCAGCGGTTTCCTAGGGTAATTCTTCGCCGGATCTCCACTAGGATGTCATTTGTGGAGTTCATGTTTACTCCGAGGTAGATAAACTCCTTAACTACCTCGAAATTGTTGATATCAATAGTGACGTTCTGTCCTAGGCGGTGGACAGATGCTGGTTTGATTGTTGATAGCATGTACTTAGTCTTGTCCTCATTTACTACAAGACCAACGAATTTCGCCTGTTCTTCAATCGCCGTAAAAGCCTCTATCACGGCACGCTGGGAGCGACCGATGATGTCAATATCGTCTGCATACCCCAGTAGCTGGACGGATTTGTTGAAGATAGTGCCTTCCGTGTTGACACCTGCCCTGCGCACTATCTGCTCTAGCACGAGATTGAAGAAGTCACATGATAATGCGTCTCCTTGCCGAAATCCGGTGCATGTTTGGAATAGCTCGGAGGAACTACTTCCAAATTGCACGTTGCAGCGTGTGTTCTCCAGCGTCACGCTACATAGCTGGATCAGTTTTGCCGGAATCCCGAATTCGGCCATCGCCACATAAAGCTCCTGACGATGAATGCTATCATATGCGGCTTTGAAGTCGATGAAAAGGTGGTGAGTCTCGACTTGAAATTCATTGGTCTTTTCCAGAATTTGCCTCAGTGTGAAAATTTGGTCTATAGTCGATCTGCCGGGCCGGAAGCCACACTGGTACGTGCCGATTAGTGTGTTGCAGAACGGTTTGAGACGTTCACACAGTACGTTGGATAGGATCTTGTATGCGACATTAAGCAGGGATATGCCTCGATAGTTCTTGCAAGACATAGGATCGCCTTTTTTTGTAGATGGGGCATATGGAGCTGATAGTCCAGTCATCGGGCATACTTTCCTCCACCCATACTTGGTTGATGATTTGGTGCATGCGCCCTACCAAAACATCACCACCGTATTTGAAGAGCTCCGCTGGTAAACCATCAGAGCCGGCGGCCTTGTTGTTCTTTAGCTTTTTTATTGCTAAGCCAACTTCTTCTATACTGGGCGGTGGAACTGGATCTTCATTGACTGGACGTGGGTTCTCTTCTTGTCCTATCACTCTCTCTACATGATGCCCATTTAGCAGCTGCTGGAAGTGCTGCTTAAACACATCTACTATTCCCTGCGCTTCGGTGACTAGGTTTCCATCACTGTTTCGAAGAGCCTGCGTTCCGGTCTTGAAGCCAGCAGCCAGTTGCTTGGCTTTCTTGTAGAACTTCCGGATGTTGCTTCGATCGCGGGACTCTTCGATCTCCTTGAGCTGGGAGACTGCGTAGGCCCTCTTCTTTCTACGCAGGATTTTCTTCTCCTCCCTCCTCCTGGCTCGATACTCTTCCCTCGCTGCCCTTGTTTTGCGCTGCAGCGCCTTTATATGTGCATCTTCTGTCACCTTTTTCCTGCGTACGCATTCATCATCATACCACGGGCTCTTTCTCTGGGGTGGCTGGTACCCTACCGAATTTCATTCACCTACGTCAATTACTTTGGGCGCTATCGTGCTTTCAACAGACAGACAGACAGACAGACAGACAGACAGACAGACGGACATGGCTAAATCGATTCAGAATGTGATCCTGATTCAGAATATATATACTTTATGAGGTCTCCGGTGACTCCTTCTTTGCGTTACAAATGTATTGGCAAAGTGAATATACCTTCCTCTGGAGGGTATAAAAATAATAATTGTCAAAAATCAAAAGGAAGTTGGCAGGGTATATGACATCAAAGTCTACTTCACAAATCTTCATAAAAAAGACAACCTTAAGCTAGCATCCTTGAATAGCTTGCGGAAAATAAATTTTCTATTGTGCGATCCGTAGTTATCCCAATTTCTTCAAATCAGTTATAGTGAAAATCTTTAGATTCTTGGCACTACCAGTTCATAACTTGATCTTTTCAAAACTGGAATAAGTTCAATTGGACCTTGGACAGAAAATCTGATGATTAGGAAGTTGATGAGTTAGGAGAAGTGTGGGCACGGGATCAATTCGGGCAGAGCACACAAAAAATTATTTGGGTTCATTTTTGTTTGCCTAAAATGCTTTTTTTTTTTAATTTTGAACCAATTTCTGAATTCCTTTTCTATTTTGTATAGAATTTATCGGCTGATGACATATAACTAAAATTGAGATTTTTATTTAAGAAAAGTTTTATTTTCAAGAGCTGCCCTCTTCTTTTTTCTTCTCAAAAAGTTTTTGGTTTTGAAACAATTTCTCGAAAACTAGAATAGATAGCCACGTGAATTCTTTTATTGTTTTGGAGAATTTATTAACTAATGACTTACAAAAAATTGATGGATTTTGATTTATGAAAATTTGCGGAAACAATTTGTTTTTTCAACAGTTGCCCTATTTCAGCTATACTCAAGCTGCGGGGCCAAGCTTTAAGAACTGGCCCACCTGACACAGTTATATATAATAATCACATGTGCGTTCCATTCATATCACATTGCTTGCCGGTTCACAAATTCAGAGATCACATTAACTAAAGAAGATTTTTTATAACAATTTATAAACCATAAAATTTAAATTGCGTCTTTTATTAACAACAACTGAGTAAATATATTTATTAGAGACAATACTGAGACCACCAACTTCGGCCGATTTTCCGTTACTTAGCCTACAAGCTATATTTCTATGGGGTGGCAAATGCTAAGTGCGCTTGTATTGTTACATAGAAATTCGTATTGGCAAATGTCACGTAACTTCTGAAATTCCGGCTCACAAATACACTCGCACCTTGCATCTGCCACTTCCGCTTTGGGCAAAGTGACTTGCAGCGTTCATAGAATTTTATCCATTAATTTTGAAATTGTTCGTTACGTGTGAATAATATTTTTTTTTTAGGAAAAAGTGTACAGTTGCTTTAAATATTTACGAAAAATTAAGAATGTAGGTTGGTTGAGGGAAAATAAAAACATTTTGAGCAAATTTTCTTTATTATTTAAGAAAAATTTACACACGAAATCGAAGTTAATTACAGTACAGCCTCGCTAGTCCGGACACATAAAGTTTCTACCGTGTCCGGAATAGCGAAATGCCCGGACTATAGAGAAAAAATTAAATACATACAATGGACAAATCAAAGACCACAAATATAAACTTCCAATGAGTAAATTTGCAACGATTAAAATGTCTAGATTCCAGAGCCAACTACAAGCGACAAAACTAGAAGGGGATTCCCCGTAATCGTACGAACAAACGTTTTTTCCAAGAAACAGAGACAAATAATATATGTATGTCCGAAACATAGAGGTGTAATATATGTATGTCCGAAACATAGAGGTGTCCGGACTACTGAAGTGTCCGGGCTAGCGAGTGTCCGGACTAGCGAGGCTGTACTGTATATCCAAAAGCGGGAAATACACATCCATATTTGTCCTAATATATTTCTAGTATGTAAAACATTTCCTTTAGATAGTTTTATTAACCACACAAATCAAATTATTCACCTTCAAAAAAATATAATTACTAACCAATGGCATTCAGTTATGCTAAATTGTGGTATTGCCGAACTCTTTCACATTTCCCCACGGTTGCCGAGGTTGGCAGCATTTATTTTTGTATTTTTTGTATGTTTTTGCATGTCACACGGAGTCCCAATTGACAGAACACCGATAGGAATAAAAAATGGCGAATTTGAAAAAAACTGAGGGGGCCAGCGGCAAGAGGATTGTGAGTTGGGGGTCCCAGTATGGTTTGTCTATGATATTTATGTTGAGTTGCTGAACGAGGTATCACACCTAAAATGCTTTAGTGGCCCCCATTGAAAAAAGGTTGAGTATGGCTGCCCTATTTCATCTTAAAACGTTTTTTTTTTTTTGATTTGGAGGAATTTCTCTAGCTAGCAACGTGAGTTCTTTTATTGATTTGTGGAGAAATCACTAACTTATGACTTACAAAAAATTGAGACATTTTTATTTATGAAAATTTGCCGGAAACAATTTTTTTTTTTCAACAGTTGCCCTATTTCTTCTCAAAACGTTTTGAAACAATTTCTTGAGAACAGACTTTTCGCTCAAAAATATTCACTCAAATTAATTTTAAAGCTTTCCTCGCCTTAAAGAACTCACATAGTTATCGACATTTTTCCCACATTCTGCAAGATGCAAAACCACCCTTTGTTATAAGCTTGCTTCTCCATTTATAGGCGTTCTCATGTATTTTCCAAGCGAACTGCATGCAGCTTCATCATTCCACCCAGTCCGTAACAACTAAACAGAAACCCACCCCTATGTGTGGGTTGGATTATTCTGCTGGCTCACCATCGACCTACTAATGGTAATCTATTCAGTTGCACAACAAAAGTGAAGGTCTCACCTTCTTTTAGCAATTTTTTGTCAGAGACTATTGCATTTCATCTGTAAGTTTTTTTTCCAATTCAAAAAAAAAAATGTTCGCTTCATAATTATAAAATCGTTATTTCAGAAAGTGGAAATATGTCGTTGTCCAGAAGAGCTTCGATCTCTTGCCCGGCCCTTGTAGTAGCCCAAGATGACCAAAAGAACAATCGGCGTTTGAGCACTGACACCTCGAATGTGGAGTACTTGAAACGCGCCACGCATGAGAACTTGGATCATAATAAAGTACTGGAAGATTATGAAGTCGGTAGTATCCCTAAACAAAACATGCATTTTGAGCCCGAATTCGGTCCAGTTGCAATGCGTTGTAGATCGAAATTTGCAACAAGAATCATGACCTTTATGCTGTTTATTGGAGCCTGTTATGCCATCATGTACTACCTTCGTACTGGTTTTTAAATGCACCTTCTTCGATCATTTAAGTTTAAAAATGTCAACTGTATTGTAAACAATGTTCGGTAAATGAAAGTAAAGGGAATACAGTGAAACGAGCTCTTTAATAGGAGTTGTATGTGCGCGTCATTGATTTGTACATCTTGCCAATCGCCAAGTTAACTTTTTTCCTCTGTATGGTTGTGGGCGGACGTCATTTTTCTTCTGCATTCTCAGAAGCGCAGTGTGGTTTTTAGGTTCCGAGAACTGGAGAAGCCATACTGGGGCTAATTCATGGAAGAAGGTTTGACAAATCTCAGCTGCGCTTGGATTAGGAATTGGGAGATCGTCTAGGCAGTCCAGCATGTCGTCGATTGCTTTGGGCCTCTTCTAGGTATGGCCTTCTGACGGAAACGCTATTCCAGCCAAAGTATTTGCTTACCGGCAACAGTAGATGATGATGAAGATGATTTTGCGATGAAATTCTTCCTAAAGTTGCGACCAACCGACTCGGAATTTCGGTAGTAAATTGGTTCCTATGTGTACACTTCACCATAATGAAAATTTTGATTTTACTGTATATTTTTACGTTGACAGTTCGGTAACCAGTTAAAGGGTGCGTTCACACTGAATGTTTGCAGTTGTCAAGTCGCTTTTGAAAAACTCTTCCGGAAAGCATCCCTCCGTCATTCGTGTGGACATTTGTTTTGCAAAGTCTGCCAGGTAATCCGAAAGTATAAAAAAAGGCCGAATCACAACATGACAGAGCACTCTCCCATCGGCTCGAATAATTGGCTTCCCATAAGAAAATCACAAAAGCGCTCTTTCTATCTATCTATCTATCTTCTTTGGCACATGTCGCACTGTGGTCCAAAGTGACTTTTTTGGTTGCAATTTTTTTTTTTCTTTTTTAAAAAAATTTACAAGCCAATAAAAATAGTGATTTTGAAGATTAAAATTGCTTTACATGGTGTTTCTTAATCTAAGGCTGAAGTAAGGTTTTCTTTGAAAAGGGAATCAACCGAGAAAGGAATTACGGGAAAACTTAAAAAAAAAAACAGGTAAAATTTTACGAATCTTGGAAAAAAAAGGTCTGGGACTATTTCAATGTTCACAGGGTGATCCAATATTTTTTTTACAACAGTGGATGCATAAAACTAACGAACGAATTTTTAATGTTTTTATCAAGTGTTTAAATATTTTTGTTATCATTTTGTAAAGCCCCATATCCCCAAAAAAAATTTTTTCGTTTTTTTCTTACTCAAAAAATTTACCAACTTTGAAAAGTCAAACTAATTGGCAGAAAACTATTTTGTTTGTTTTTTTTTTGAAGCTCCGTTTACATTTCTATTAGAAATAAGAAATAAAACATCGAATTTAGTATTTTTTGCCACGAGATTTGCATTTTTGGACCACAGTGTTTCGCCTTTCACAGAGGGGTGAAATAAAAAAGCAAAAACAAGTATATTCAATCGGCTTAAAGGCAAACTCGCCCATAATAATTTCAAGGGGCTATACAAAAAAGAAAACAAGAAATCCTCCACTCTTGTTCAAAAATAAACTCAGCCGTAACGGAATCACATTTCGAACTAATTACAATGCGGATGGAGAAGTCCTCGAAATTTTATTACCCAACACAGTATTACGGAGATCGATGCGTTTCTATGGGTGATGCCTGGCATTGTCTTGGGGCTCCATCAACTAACAGCACTCCTCTCAATTTATGATAAGACTAATTCGCGCCATGATGATGTTTGTTGTGGTTAAGTGTTTTTCGCGGAAAACCCCTCCCGGATATAGTGAAGTGCATAACGAGCAGTCCTTTGCGAATCTTAACTGTAAATAGAATTTCTGAGAAAATGCGCCATAAACCAGAGTCATCCGGCGCTGGCGTGATAGCGCCCATCCATTGTTTCCCCGGTTTGTATGTGGAATTGTGTGCATTGGGTGCGCTAAAGAGCTCCGCAAATAGACGCGGAATTATTTGGCGGCCACAACGATCTGGGTATGGCGCGCAGCTTATAATCGTTTCGATCGTAAAAGGTGTAAAGATGATTAACGAGCTGGCCCAGGAATGCATGCGGAGTGCATGCTTGATGGTGCAGCTGCAATAATTATTGCAATTTCCAAATATCTTGTAGGGTGTATGCAGAACTACTTCCGCCCGGGTGTTCGGAGTGTCGACAAAGAACTTTCTGGGCCATCACACTGTTTGTTGTAAGGGATGTGGACTGCGGGTGTTTATCGCTGATATTGCTGTTAAATGGCGGACAGTGTGTCTGAACAGCACACTAAGTCTAAACTATTTTACTTCGGATTGAAAAAAAACCAATACTCCTTGTCTCCCTGAAAAGCTTCGAGTGGGGGTCACACATGGGACCTGATGGCAGCCGAACTGAGAGGGTATGGGTATGCCCTCGGATATTCATTCGATGTTTTCAATAGGAGAAGTCATTTGTAATTTACAATCCCTACTCGGCTCCACTCTCAAACTTCACGAATAGGTAGAAGCAATCCCTATAATCATTTTGTCCTCCACCTACACAATGAATGAGCGAAGCCCGACTAGAGTTCACCTCTCAGCAGCCATATTGTCTCATTTTGCACATCAAAATGCCGGCAACAGATTCCGACCCAGTAATACCTATATTTCGACTTGAACTGCAGTCGTTCTTTTTTTGTTTCTTTGAAATTCGATGCCTGTATCTGATTCATCTTCTCTGTACATCCCTCCATCGTGGTGCGACGCCATGAAGCAAGCATCCAGAAGACTTTCATCTCATCTCTATAGGCCGAGACACAGCACTCCGAACCCACTGAATAAACAATGGATATGTGCACAACCAGTTTAACGGCGATTAGAAGTATGATTGTCTCACCAATCCAACAAGAAAGCACAAGAACAGACTGCAGACACAGCAGGCGAAGTGTTTCAATTAAAAAAAAGTAATGAACAGCAGGATGCCGACCTACCTGGTTTCTGGTTAGCGCCAATCCACGTCCACACCCCCGACACTCGTCTGTCGAAGTGATTGAGCTGCCTGGGCGATCCATATTTGTCTGCCGTTATCCGGATGGCTGCGTGTTCTCTTAAGTTATTTGAAAGGACAGAAATGGGGGACTGGTTTCTCCATTTTCCCACAGCTACCATTATTTGCTGGGTGTCGTTCAGTGAGCGATTATTTTGACTTAGCACCCAATTGCACTGTAATTCGGTGTGGGAATCGACCTGTCAACAAGTCGACTGATGGTGTCAGCTCAGTTATCTGATTTCGGTTGTGTATGAATGGCGGGACAAATCTTTGATTGATGGACTGCCCATAGTTGTCAATTGTTTCGATGTTCTGAGGGACATTTTGCAGCTTAATTTAGGCTGATGTCGGTCCAGGATGCACCGACAGTAAGACAGTTGTTTTCGAACGATGCTTGATTGTAGATCGAGAATAGGACTATTCACATATCAATTTAACCAACGGCCTTCCAAGCCGGCTTTCCCCCGTGCTGCGCCAAAAAGGCGCTCCGAAGTGTACTGTAGAAGTATATGGACTCGTCTACGCAGTGCCTAAAATGTATTTTTTCCGACAACAAACAACCAAAACAAATAAAGTCCCATTATTTATTGCAAAAACATTTTGACAAACAGTTCAATAATGGGATCCAACGATTAAGAAATAAAAGGACAGAAACAGGATAAGAAATCCAGCGGCCATGGCCAGGAGAAACGTTACAATCCACAAGTCCCAGGGCAAGTCATCCTCTGCCAAAGAGTGATCAGCTGGCGTTACTGCCCGATTGTCCATTTCAATAATGTCCGTTCCGGTTTGCTCCCACGGCTGAATGGCAACAGTTCGATTAGATTGAGTGTTGATCTGCCAGCCAAGCTGCTTCGGGGCATGGTGATCCTCCTCGTTGAGCACGGCTTGGGCTCTCTCCAGCCGGATCATGTCGGCCCTAGTCCTCGAGACAGTAGGCATCTCGTCGATAGGCTCGCCCACCAGCGATTGGTCAATACTTGGGCTCATCACTATGGTCACCTTCCGGTGGTGCCTCGACTTGTCGAATCTGCTATCGATGTACTCCCTGACGTCGCTGAACTGATCCATATTTCTGTAAAGTGAACTCGGAATAAAAAAAAATGCGAGCGCCACGCAATTTCAAATCTCACTTACCAAAGAACGCTTCCGATCAGTGTAGTGCCTGTTTATGAAGTGCCTGGGTTGCAGATGGAAGTCTAGTCGGGGCGTCGCTTCCGAGTTCGCGTATATGTACCACCGCGCAATGTTCATCATTGGATGATTGAAATGGAGAAAACCCGAGGATTGGCGGGTTTAATAATAGCACATCTTCTGGCCGTGTGCACATATGTGGTCGCCCATTGCCTTCGTACACATGGGAGGATGTCAGCGCTATCGGCTGCGTTTATATACTTCAGTGCGATACTACAGCGAGGAAACTCAAAGGGGCATCACTCGAGCAATTTTTTTATGCAAATGACCGCGCGTTGTCATTTATTTTCACGCCAAATTGAGGGGATGCTTTATCGACCGGGATCGGGGCTGAATTGGGAGCGTTATTAAAGGCAGATTTTGTGCGTTTCATGTGGGAGTAGTCTGTACGTATCCTGACGATGAGGTTGTTCTACAAAGAGCCTTCCAAAGTTATGATCACTAGTGTAGACGAAGGCTGCAGATTGTCCAAACCGACTGTAGTTCGATCAGACCCCGATCCAAGTCTTTCTTCAGTTTGACCTTGAGTCTAAGGTGACACCGCTCCAACTCCTGAACGATTTTTGTTGTTGAACCCCAGACAGCTGTAAAACTAATTTTATAAATCTAACTTACTTACCAAGTCCCAACGACTGACGTATATCCTTTCTGTGGAACGCTTTAAAACAGATGTGCTGCAATCTTTCTATGTCACGATCGTTAAATTCTAGTCGCCAGATGGTAATAATTTCTGCAACATGGATATACCTACAGCCCTGGGCGATGAGTCAAGCTCGCCACACCGCACACAATATGTTTCCATATACAAAAGCACATTCAAACTCATTTTCATGACATACAAACTCTTTATTTCTTTGACAGCACACAGTAGCCTCTACTTGAAGGCATCTTAAAATTTAATGTCCAAGTCCTTGTTGTAGAAATGGAACACTATTTCCCGCCTGGTTGTCTTCACGGTGATCACCGAATCATGGAGCAAGGGAAACGTTTGCGTTCCCATCATGCAGCCATTCAACAGGCAGCTCCTGTGTTCGTCGTACACAAGTGGTGGCAAGAGATCCTCTGTCACCCGAATCGCAATCTCGCAGGACGGCTGCAGTCGCTTCTCCATTATCTGGATATTGTTCCACTTCTGGCATCCAATCACATTCCATCCAACCTTCAGGTAGACTCTGTGCTTGCCCTTTGCCTGGAAGTACCACTTCGAGTGGACTACTATCCGCGGCCAGTTTTGCAGGACTCGAGTGTACTTGTACAACTTCATTTTCCCCTACAAAAAAAAAAAAACAAACAAAAAGCAAATGAAATTCGCAAAAAAAATAACATTCAAAGGTAAAGTTCAACTTACGCGCCACTTTTCGAAAATCATCATTCGCATTGTAAGCACTCGGTGGGTGCGCATTTTCACATTTAAATTCTTATTCGATCGTCCGTTTGTGTAGTGCGCCCTTTAGCAACTGGAAAGTCAATCAGTGCACTTGCAACTCAAACAGTGACACCAGTCCTACTGAAAGAGCCGGGAACACGTCTCCACTTGCTTCTGCAACGTTAGCAAAACACACACCACCGCCGATGATGGAGCACAACTTTCTTCCAGGCAAAATATCTCAGCTCCTGACTTGCCAATACACATCGATACCGATTCAAAGTGTTTTGGTGGACTTTGCTTTTTTCTTGCTCTGACTTTTCTACGAGCTTCGCATTCGCACACAGATCTGCTGCGATATGAGGCGGCTTCTTGTGACTCAGTCAGTCTCTCGCCGTTGCTTCTGGGTAAATGAAACTGGAGTCGACTGAATAGGGGAAAAAATACGACTTTCGTATGATTACATAGTCAAAGAGATGAGGAGGGGTAGCAGTTTCATGATAATCGCTGGATATTATTATTTTCTGAAAGTGTGTTTATTTTGGGTAGGAAGTTTGTGGGAGGTGGACCCACATATTCCTTGAAATCGACGGGTTCGTTGTCCTCTATGGTTAAAGATACCGAAGTGATTAAGACCACCAATTTCTCACTGAGCCGTGCTGCGCATCCCTTCGTCTGTCGACTTTGAAATTTACCCCAAAGTGAAAGATTTTATGTGCGGAATTTGTGAAGAAGAATTTCCTCGGTAAAGCTAGGCTGATTGTATTGGAAATCTAGCAAATCTATTTGACCTGTAGTTGAGAACAGTTTAAAAAATCGCTGAAACAAGTCTCACCATGCATTTGTTGCTCTGTCCACAAAGCGTCCTTTTCTACGAAACTACTGGTTTGGATTTTTATTCACAGTATCATCTGCCGGCGCAGACTCTCTTCACTTCGGTTCGAATGGGCGTAGTAGGGTCTGCATCCACACATTCATGGCAAAATCTGACATGCTCATCAACATTGCGTCGTGCTGTGATCGAGTATTTGTGTGCGGCGAATGGGCACCGACTTTGCGATGACCATCCGGTGTGGGATTCCGCTTTAGCTTTCGCTGCTAAGGTAACCAAATCGTGTCCAATCGCTCAGTAAAAATTAGAAACCTCGCAAAATCTTCAGAACTTCATAAAGCGAATGCTGTAAAAGATTTTTATTCGCATCTAAGAAAGGACCATCGATTTTCGAACTGTGCTGTAACAGAGTGTATGACATCGCTCTTCCTGCAGTCCTTTTCATGGCCGACTAGAGTCGGACGAATACTCACAAGAATCTAAGTGCAGAATCAGCATCAGCCTGGAAAAATCAGTTGTAAAGAAAAAGAGAGACGAAGACTCGTACCTTTGAGTTTGCATAAGTTTATTCGAAGAACTTTCTTATTACATTTTGTTTGTTAATTGTGCAACAGGTTCGTCTTCTTCTAACGAACAAATACAATAAAGAATAAAACCATAAAGACAAACACAAGGGAGAGTCTGAAGTAGTTCGGAGAACCAGGGCGTGGTGGCGTCAAGGCCGGAATGACCTTTATGCCATCCTCCACTTCGCGCGGAGCTCTCAATCTTTGCAATTCTTGGAGCAGCGCACGACTGGTGTCCTGACGGTTGTCCTCGCGCTCCCGCTCCCACTCCCGCTCCACCACCTTGCTCAAGAAACGATTGGTCGTCTTGATCTCAAACAGCAGGATCTCCAGTGGTTCATCGCTGGTGCCGGTTGCATCCTTTTCGTAAGACATCCTCAACTTGGAAGGAAGAAAAAAATACATTACCCCACACAAAGGAGAACACGAAACACTCACTTCGTCACTCGGTTTCTTTTGTTTACAAGATGCAGAAGTCGAAACTTTGTAAAGATCGCTTTGTGACTGAGGGCAAAATCGACTTGAGCGAGCTCGAGCTCGGCCAGCGATTGGAGTTTCGCGGATTTCCGCATGGTGTGGGGAAATATCTAGATGTGGTGAGCTTCAACGACTTTTATTTTGCCACTTACGCCCTGATTACACTTCCCACTGATATGGATATGTATTTTCTGAACAAATGTATATGGAAATACTTCTCACGGAGGTGCATGATTTGTCGTCGCATTTGAGGCCTGAAATGCGTGGTCACATTGAACGGAAGTGCAGACAAAATGTCCGTGCCTGGACTAGTTCGCACTGACAAGTGAAAAATCCCAGGTCGCATTAAGACAGTAAGAAACTGTTTCTTTTTTCAAACTGTTTCAAACGCAATAATTCAACTCTCTGTCGCACCGAGAAATTGATTTAAAAGTAATCATCAGGGTTGCCAGAAGTTTTTTGGCTTTAGGCACCCAAACCTTGAAAAAATGTAGCCCAATATCGTTGCGCTGAAAGTAGCCCAAATATCGTTGAAAATAAAAGTCGATTCTTGTATTTTATTTTTTTGGTACTTTTCCCACTTTCCCATTTTATGCGCCGCGACCATAAACAAACTATGTGCATCTATTTATCTTTTGCTTGGTTGTGTGAAATCCAAATGTCATGCAAAGAAATTGGTGTACGTACAATTTGACAGACTATACGATGTCACATGAAGGCAAAAGTGCTGCTAAAAATTCAACGATATGTAGCCCAAAATTGCGTTGGGCGCTCATGGAAGAAATCTGTATCGTTTTTTAAGAAAAAAGATAGCCCAAAATACGATAAAGCGCCCAATCTGGCATCTCTGGTAATCATATCCAGTCCTCACCTGACTTAGCTGGATGAAACGGTTTGTTTGCAGGGTCTACAGTTTATGCTGTCATAACAACCCTGAAACTTGTCTTATTTGCCTGCCCCTTGTTAAATGTTTGCCTGTTTTAGAGGGCACAAATCACCCTTCTCGGTCTGCTGGGGATCTGTCCGACGACTTTCGATTTACATCCCCTTCCCATCCCAAATTCCAAATACAGCAAAATCCCCTGAATAATGTCCAACAATTCCAGGTGACCGACCACCTTCGACTTCCTCCCGCAGTCATATTTTTTTCATCAGAGAAGGATTGTTGCTGAATGCATACGCATATACCGCTACGTTCGCCAACCCCTGACCGAATGTGCACGGACACAATTCAAGGATATATATTTCAGTAGTGGACCAAAAGGGACGATGTTGTCCTTGAGGTCGGTTGTGTCGTGTGAAAGCGGAAGCGCCATTCGGTGAAAAAAAATTGTCTGCACTCCTTTTAGTGGTATAGTCTGTCTAGTGGAACAAAAGCGATCTATTTGGTTGTGTTAATATTTGTTTACCTATAATCTATCTGTTGTTGAAGAGCGTGGCCTCTTGGAATCCATTCGGGCTTCGTAGCCTTCTCTGGCTCTGTGCAAACGAATTACTTTTAGCTAAATGAACGCGATTACAATTGGCAATTGTGGAAGTGACGTGGAAAATTTTTCAAACTATTAGTGTACATCCTCGAAACCCCCTTCGCATATGGTTTCTCCAATTCAAATGCCTCACGTTGTGCGTTATCTTTTTTATATTGAATGACCGTCTTCATAATCTATAAACACAAACAGAGAGCAAATTGCATCCGTAAAGAGGTAGTTTCCATTTCCTTGCATTTAAAAAAAACACATATCCATCCATCTACTAAAAAATAATTGTGTGTTTATTTAGTTCCTGTCGATGATGGAATAACAATGAAATGTTTTCATCATATACAGATCAGGATATACCGGGACAATGGGTGAGCTTAATCCTATACCGTTGTTTGTTGTGTATGCATTGCATATCCATGATAAGTCTTCAATTTGATACAGTACGTGAAGGGATTCGTGTGTTCGTGTTTTTTAATTTTTTTCTTTTAGAGAGCGACCAGAGGAACTACGACCCTTAACACAATTTGTTCGGGAAATTGATAAAACTCATTGACACGTGTACCGAGATGACTCCCTGTTGAGGGACAGACGAGCTTCGAAATCAGAAATAGTACCTTATTATTATTTTCTAAAAAGAGGTGTCTCTGACACGTTAAGTTGCGGGTTCCTATCTTTCTCCCCTTTCTTTCTTTTTTTGCAAACAATCTTGTGTCAGAGATCTTGGCGCATCATTTTTCCCGAAAGCTGCACTTTAACAGGGTTAGTGGTGTTTGCTGGGGAGATAACTTTTAAATTTCCATTTAAGTCATTGAGGGTAGGACCAGCAACGACTTCTAGGGGTACGTTTGCTGAATTGTTTATCAGATGGAATAAAAAAAAAAGGAACACGGAATAAGAAACAATCGCATAGTTCACAAAGAAATAACTTTATTCGATATCAGACCTTAAAGACGATTGGAATATGAATTCCTTTACAATTTTCCATTTAAATTTAGGACTACGGGCTCGTCAAAATCTTTCTTCGGTTGATGTCGGTCGTTGCCATGTCTTTTGGCGAAACCTTTTTTCTCCAATGGAATCACCTCGAAGCTTCGTCCCTGATTTGTTAGAATCCAGAAAACATTCGGTATATCCGAGCCGTCCCACAGTTTTTGGCTAACACGAAGCTGCAGCACAGCGTCAAGTTTCTTCGGATGGAACATGTCTATCTGATTGTATATATCATTCAGAGAAGCAGCGCTCAGTGTGAAAATACTCTCTATGTTCTTGATCATTATTCTGCAATATGAAAGAATCGTTAGCGTCGAAATGGTTTTCGAAAAATTTTAAAGCTTTTTTATATTTTAAATGGAACCTTAGTTATCGATTTAAAAGGGAATGAGTATGAATCAGTCCATGCACTGTCGCGCATTCGGATATGTATACCCAATTCAGTTATTTCAATGGTACCTAATTGTATTGTGGTGTCAAGGACTGAAATTCATATTTATACGCTTTCTAAATTTAGTTCGGTCTTAAGCCCAGAACTGAAGGGAAAACATTTTTACTCTACTCACTTAACGACAAAACGTCCGATACCATTAATCCTGTATTCGCTGCGAAAGATGAGGCGTGTAAAAATGCCTACCATCTTGCGAAAGTTGTATTGCCCCCTATCAACAAATAGCATCTTCCGACAGAGTGACAGGACGAGGAAAAGTGCCTCCCGATTGGCGCGTGGCAGCACCTGAATCAGCAATTGAAGCACGTTCACCTGTGCGGACAGCCGAGTAAATCCTGCTTTAAGACTAGACATTTGTACCTATACCGTAAAAGAAGGAAAAAAAAACACTTACTAGCGACGTAACCGAAGACCAACTCCAGCTCTTTGGTTAGCAATCCTTCGGAGAGATCGTGTAAAAAAATTCGCATCAACATTGACAGTTCGGCGCACTTTTCCTTTGAATCGTAAACCAGTTTTTTGCCTTGACGAAGTTGCTGCTGCATCTGGAAGAATGGTATATTTGTGGCGGTTTCCAAAGGGCTTATCATGGAGTGGTTACGGCTTACCATGGCTGTTTGTAGAGTGCGACCTTCGTCGATTAAAATGCTCACGCCGAACATCCCATGTTCGGCCACACTTTTGACTGTGGCTAGGAAAAAGTGCGGAATGTGGGACGCGTACTGCGAGTTGATGCGTATTTTTGGATAGTGATGGAGTTGCTTCTCAGTTTGGTAGGCCTTTTCAATGGTATCACCGAATACGTCTTTATTTCGAACTGTTTGTAGAGGGATGAGCAACATTACTCGATACAGTCATTGTGTTTTTATTATACTAAAACAGCTGATAGGGAAAACTCTAAAAAAAAATAAAAACATTGGCGCAACAAGTCCGTAGGGACTCTGGGCTTAGCATCCATACGTTTTGTCTGAGTTTTTGGTTTTTTTTTTAGGACGAATGCAAGGCACAATCAAATTTAGTCTAAGTCGTGGATGAAATATCGAAGATATTTCAGATTTTGTGACATTTGACTAGAGAGAAGAGATCAAAAATTTTGTGTACACCTAGTACCATTTTCTCTCACTACATGCGTGTGTGAGTTTCTCATTTTCGGGACAACCGGAAGGGATTTTCCAAATAGCCAATTGAGAAGCTCCTTCATGACAGTTTTACTCTCGGAAGTTTGTCATGCGTTCGCGAGAGGTGAAAAAAAAAACATTAAGTTGGAATTTGGGTTTGAAAAGTCAGCTTTTTCGAAACATGAATAAAAATTCCATAAACGAGCAGTTGCTTCTTGTGGAATAAGCCCCCAAAGCTTCAAGGTCAGTGTGCTCTTTCCAAAAAAAAACTCTGAACTTTAGAAAAATAAAATAAAATTCAACTGCCATCGGTGACTGTAGCTCGAATCAATTTTAAGAATAATGCTCAAAAGCCTATTCCAACTGCATTAAATCGCTTACCTTGAAACAACGTTGCTAACGGATGACGCGTTGGGGTCTGTTCCAGCATGTTGAACCGAACATGTACCCCAAATTCGCCCAGATTGACAACAGCAAGTCGTCGCATAATAGCATCCTCCAAACTGGTTACGCACAAGCTCACGTCATCGTGAAGCATAATTTGTCGTCCATCCTTGGTCTTCCACGAGTTGGATTGATAAATCTGTCGATGGTTGAATGAAAATGAAATGAAAAAAACAATTAAAGTGGAATGGGTTGGGGGACCAAAAGTCGCTACAGTCCTACAGTATATAAGGCCACCCCTTTCATGGCCGGAAAAGTCTACTCACATCAGGCATCCATTTGGATGGGATCGTTTTATTCTTCGCACCTGATGGATACATACTGTTATATAGCAATCTGCGAATACAAGCGTCACAAATTCGATGTCGTATAAGGCGGATTTTGTATTTTATTCTAACAAAACCCGATTTAATTGGACCGATTTCTATTGCCGTCGCAGCGAGTGTTGCTGCCAACTGAACTGAACGATTTCAAGCAGCAACTGCTCAAACGATTGCAGCCGAAGCTGTATGCAGTCTGCGCAGTGTATGAGTGTCTATTTGCAATGTGGTCAATACTTTGCTAACCTATTTTTGTGTCTGTGAGTTGGTTTAAATGAACCATCCCCCGGTTAGTTCTTCCCTCAGCAGAGAGCTCGTCCGCAATATATAAAACAAACACCAACATCGGCATAATTCTGCCGTACGAAAGAGCAGTCTAAACCTCGCCCATGCAGCTCACATATAATGATTGGAATTGTGAATAATTTCGAAGAAACTGCGAAACCCGAGTACGCTCGAGTTCGGTTGCGGTTTTCCACCTTAAATGGAATTCTCTGTCGGGAGAAGAATTTTTATGGCCCATCTAGTAATTAAAATATATTTTTGCGTTACACATATGTGTACAGTCAAAAATGGTATGCTGAGAAAACTGAGACGCCACATGAAGGACGATGAAAATATGCGCAGATATTCGTACCATGGTTGATTGTGCCCTTGCTCGAGAAAGGTTTCTCGCGAAGTTCATGCCCCAAATGACACTTGAACAGACTCCCCACTGTACCTGTTCTGAGGGACGACATCGGAGGATGTTTGCCTCAAGTTTCAAAAAACTATGAAAAACTCTTTGATGGACTCCATTGGTAAACATTGCATCCCAAAACTATGTCCCAGCCGTGCGTACGCAACTGTCCCTGTGCTTCTTTTGCCACGTGTCGTAAAAGTGTCATCTCCACCATCGAACACTTGCTTTCTCGTTTTAAAAAGAGCAACAGTCAAAAATTGTTTTGTCCCACTTGCCGACGAAGCCATTAAAAGCAACTTATGCAGCCCCTTATACGCATCTCATAAAAGGACGGGGACAATAATCCTTCTCACCATGTAATACCAGGGCACAGTCGGACTGTGTCGACTATATCCAGGGGTGAGTTAAATTCTGTGCTGCGGACTCGTTATTCGCAGTAGCCCTTCCTGCGAATGCAAATCAACGAGGATTTTAATTACTTGCTGCCGGTTTTGCTCTGTTCTTGTTTTTTGCGCTGTAAAATGTTTGCAAAGTTTTATTACCGTTTTGCATTGCGGCGACGGCCAAAAGTCACGTTTTTTTCGTTTTTGAATAGAAACGCTCGAAAATTACGACGCACGGAGCCGCTGGGGTAAGCTGTAAGCCGGAGTTCACTGAAATCGCATCAATGACCTCTTTCAGGGAATGGTTCTCTTTTTGCCATCAAAGACGACGTACACTCGTCGGCAAAAGTATTTTGACAGTCGCTTTTCAATTCGAATAATTTCTAACGGCTACAGATTAACTGTCGAGAGTTTTTACTCTGTGATTGCATTTGGTGTGACCTATGATTGTGTTTGTAAATGAGACCATTTGAGACCCATCGCTGGAGAGCTCGCAGGCCTATTTGTGGTTAAAGTTCTTTCTTTGAAAGAAAAAAAAATAGGAAAAGAATTTATTTGTTCGAAGCAAACTGTAAATATTCAAATCTTTAATCACAAAAGAGCAATATCTGTGCTTAAGTTTAACTCATAAAATTCTCAAGCTTGAAATGAAAAAAATATGCTGAAAATTCGATTAAGGGATAACTCAGATGCGCCTTGCTGAACGCGATTTGGATACATATTCCGTAAGAAAAGTACCGTATATAGAGAGGTTAAAGAGGTTACATTTCGCCCAAGAGTTAAAAAATAAACCCATAAGGTATGGAACCGGGATTTTAGGACCGTGTTCGAGATTTGTTCGGAAGCACAAATAATCTCGTGAAAGTACGTACCAGTCGTTTAGACCGGTTAGCATGGTGGCGGGTTTGTTTGTTTTAGGGCTGTCCAATTTTTGTGCAATGGTCCCAATCGATGGAACGATGTTCCATTACGAACTTCAAACAATTACGCATATCCATCCGGCGATAGATTAATCGGGCGGTCATTTATTTTTTTAATGCTACGTTTCCACTGGAAAGAACTCGGGACTAACTCCGATATTATGATTGATTTTCCAAAATCTTGCATAAATTTAAAGATTTATCAAACAAAATTTAATATCATAAATACGAGATAAAAAACTAATCTCAAAAACCAACCAGATTGTCATGAAGAGTCCGGTTTGCGAACACGCTCTACACAGCTCGGAATGTCAAAAATGTAAAACAAACAGAGCTGCATTTGACAGGAATATAAAAGAAAAAAAAAAGTAAAACTTATAAAAAGTTACTCTCTCTTGTGCAAACGTCATTCTTTCTTTTAATTAGAGAGGGCCAGGCCAGAGAGGAGGATACCTCAATTTAATCTTATTTTATTCGGTGGAAAGACTTTAAAATTAATTTTAAGCCTTTTGCACTTAATGTCCTTGTCACTTGTTTTAACATTTACGGGAGATATCGAACTAGAAACACACAAGTGGCCGAAGATTAAATGTTATTAAACATGTATGAGCTATGAGGCTGCAATAAAAGAAAAATAACTGTTTTTCTGATACCGAGCAGAGAGGAGATCATTTTTGTAGTTACAAGCTCTGGCATGACGTTCCTGCAGAAATGCTGCAAACAAAACTGTGTATTAATTTTATTTTTCACTTCTTCCTTATATTTACAAAATTTAAATTTTACTTTTGCCGATGAGTGTAGGTTAGCTACAAAAATTGAATGTGCGTCCTGTAGTAATTGCGACTTTCACCACCCTGCCTGAAGGGAATCAAATCCGTCAACCGGGTGTTGAAGTTGTGGCAATTGACACTGACAGCATCGATCATTTTCCCATAACCCATCGCATTTGCAAATTAACAAGGTATGCAACTAATTGAAAATCACTGCCATTAATATAAAACTTTTAATTGGAACGAGGTATGAGTTGCTTTCTGGTTTCAGTGGGGATTATTTCAGCTTTTGTGCGCCTTCATCTGAATTGTACAAAACATCGAACCCACCCTCTGTCGGCATTGGTATCCCTAGCGACAGACATACGAGCATAAAATATGTCTCGCGTTCAATTTAGCCGGTTTAATTATAGCGCGGACAAAAGTGTGCAGGCTGCGGCATATTTGATTTCCGAATGATATTGAGTTGCATATATAATGCCGGAGGGCAGTGAAATGCAACAAAGGATGCGCTCTGTAACATTACCCCGCTTATTCATTGCATAATTGCAGCATATTTTATTTTTTCAAAAGCGAATTTCTTGGGGTTTTATTTTATGCAAACCAAAAAAATGCGCACAGAAGACAATGGCTTTGCCCCGTTGGCAATCGACTGACTTTTAATTGGTATTACATTTCGCGCGACCGGATAAGATTTGCTAGTTGTCACTTAGTCACTTTTTTAAAAAACTAAAAATTATCAAAATGGCTTCTTTTTTTGGTTAAATAAGACTTTGTTCTTTATTTAACGAAATTTTTGTCCTTATAAAAAAATGTTTTTGCTTCTATAATAGTATTTTATGTGGGCGCCCTTTTTCTGGCACAGGCCCCGTTTTATTCCCCCCTTTGAAGGTTTTTAGCGGCAACGCTGGATCGGATCATTCGAAAGGATTCGTCGAACAACAATTTCCTGGCAACTTAAATGACTATTTGCTGGCAAATATTCTCACAGAGTATAGTGGAAGGAAAACAGAATTTTGCGAAAAAACCAAACCACCCTGAAAGCCAAATGGACTGGATTGACGTGTGCGCGTCATATCTGTGTGTCCTTACCATCATTAAACGAACGGGTTGCTTGATATATTTTACCAAATAAGTCTATATAGCCCTAGGACGATTTATAACCAAAAGGATGCCTACATGCATCACAAAACATGAAGTTATATTAAAAAAACTTGACTAACCATTACGCGTGCTTATCGAATTGATATTCAGCGGTCGAGAGGAAATACCATTCGGTGGTATATGCAAATATATAGCGCGTCAAAGGATCTATGAATAATGGTCACATGTTGAAATGCATTTCATTTTGAAACTAATAAAGCGATAGACTGACAAGCTGCATGTTGCAATGAAATTAATATTCCGGAAAGGTAAATATTTGTCGCTCGTCAAATTTCTAATTAAGAAATCTGGCCATAGGATAATTTTATTTGCGGACGGCTGCAATGATGCACAATATGTGCGTGCAGTTTTGCATTCATCCAGTTGAATGAACACGAAATTGTTTTCATATTACAAAGGGAGTGCTTGTTGTTTTGCGGAGAATGGGACCTAGCCAGGGGCTCCCTGCATGTGCGGTTAGACAGACAAATGACAGTCGGTCGCATCTGCCCCGCATGGATGCACATTTCCATGCGACTAAAATCCAGGGAGGAATATATTTTCACAATCATCCAAAAAGAAAAACAAACTCTTTTACCCACCCGAACGTCAAAAAGAGGATAAACCCACATAAGCGCATCAACATCAGCAGACGGAGTTCACAGGTCGGGCATGCAGGCTTTTGGTCTGTTGGTCCACTATTGAAACCCCTGCTAATTTCACTGCACATTCACACAATATGAGGCACCCAGTCAACACCGACCGCGGTAGGTGGATGTGGGGTGGGCTGGGTGGTCTCATGGTCTCTGGTTGACACCCACAACTTTGAGGGATGCCGCACACACATGATAGCTTTGGCTACAGCGGTTGTGTTTGTTTCGTAAATGAAATAGGGACCCGGCGGTTTTTTTTAAGGCGATTTATGTTAAAATCTATCGTCCCGGATCTATTAAGACAGTTTGTCAAAAGGCCCAATTTTGAAAATCAGGGAGACCTAATCTAAAAGACATCTATACTTAGGGCAGGCTGCGGCTAAAATTGCAGAGGAAGGCAAGCAAAGTTAGAACCCCTCGACTGGCTTGATGAAGTGGAAAGCAGCCACGGCGCAGTTAATGAACTTTTCCGTTCCGTGCGACAAAAGTTGGTGTGACCATGACGACAAATTCAACAGTGGTCAGAGAAGTGGTGGTTGAATTGAGATCGGACTCGGGTGGACGACAAGTCAGCCTAGAGGTAAATTTGAAATATGACTCGGTGCAACATATGCAGTTGCTGGTTAGAGAACAGAGCGACGCGAGGAAGAGTTGCATTCCTTTTATACCCTGAGTATGATACCAAATAATGGGCAAGAGCTGGCATAGTGAGTGAAATGTTTTTGATTTCTAATCACCCTCTGGGCGATTTGCGTGGAAGCAGGGACTTTGCTGAAGGCAGGACGATGTGAACTTCAGGTGATTTCAAAACACAATGGGGGTAGATGGACTTTGGTTTAGCCAAACAAGGGAACGACCTGCAAATGGAATTCACATCACCAAATTCTTTCCTTAGTCCTTTGATCGATTGAAACATACGTTCTGACCAGCAATAAGAATCGAAGCAGAGAGAAATTACACATAACCTGAGCTCAGACCTTGCTGCAAGTATCACGTCGCTAAATGGCACCTTGAATAGGTATTCGTAATCATGGGAATACTAATGACACGCACAACTGTCCTTTTATCAAGGAAAAATGAACATACTCACAACTCACTTGATTAAAAGTGATTAGCATTTGAAATCAATGAACATTTTCGCATGCAGTCTTCATAGCAGACGACGAATACTATATACGCTCGTGTGTATGTCACAAAAGACTGACTGGTGTGGCCCGGTGAATTTTTTAATCATTTCTTGGTAGTATGTTCACAACCACAAGGACTAATTGCTGGCCACTGAAGCGAAGAAAAATTTAAGTAAAATTGTAAATGCAGGGGAATACTTTTGGCTCTCGGTCATTGTGAATTATTTTGAAAATCAATATAGACGGTCATATCCACAACCGGAGGTCTCTAATATTTGAACTGCATAAACGCAAAAGGTCACGATGAAGACCGATAAATATGATATAAGGATACAGAAAAAAATAGCAAAAATATCGCAGTTTAGACAAGAACGAGGCTTTTTTTGCCGTCAAAACAAAGAAAACCTCCAAAAACATCGAGGAAGCAGAGCAGCAATTTTCGAAGGTGCCGCCAGGGGGTAAAGAGATATTTCCTAAGATCAGTAGATTCACAGTCGGTGGAGGCAACACTTTTGCAGATTGGTAACGTCCATCAGAGACCGCCAAAAATCGGCTGTAAGGCAGTGTGATTCGTTGAACCTAAAGACGATGGTGGAAGAGTCACTGTTTTGCTTAGAACACATATGCGTAACTGAAGGCAGCTAGCTGCCTATCATGCTCCAATCTAATGCTTTATTTATTTTTTATTTCATCATAATTAAACCGCGACATAAACAGTCGAAGAACCTTACGAACGTACATTTCCAAAAAAAGAAACACGCCACATCGTAGCTGATGCATTTTGGCATGGTTATGCAGAAAAGCCAAACATTGGTCGGAAACAGATCGATATACCATCGCAAAGCTGTACCAATGAATCACTAGGCGAATGCGACTGCGGTTATTGAGTGTGGCATGTTTCTGGCATCGAGCCAATTCTCTTCAATGGGAAACCTCCTCCATTTGATGGGAACATCATATCGTCCATGTGTCCAATGTAGGGGTATTTTACTGAGAGCTGCCTGCATATTTCGGCTGCGTGTTTTCTGCAAAAAAAAAAAAACATTCTAGTGGACAACATTTTTTGCCACGAAAGAAGGCCACTTATACAAAACATGATTTCATGATTTTTATTCACTACCAAAAATGAACTACCCTGTCTATAGGTATTTTTAAAGTCCTTTCCAATTAGGGCAAGAAACAAGAGGAATTACTCTGCATTGAGAGACAAGTTAACGTAAAACTTTGTGGACTTTAAACGCTAAAACTACCATCGAACGAATTTCTATTTATTTGGCCTAAGTAACGCAAACAATTTCCACAAACAACAAAGTGATCCCAACATTTGCTCGGTGACGAACTAAAGCCGCCCCCTTCTATTAAGTAAATGGGGTGTCTGGATTAGTACCACGTGTGATTAAATTAAACCGTAATTACTCATCTTGTGCTTTTGCGAAGTGCAAGCCATTCAGTTGTTAAGTTTAGAGGGAAAACACCCCGAAATTGGGTGTGGCTTTGTGCAATTAATTGCTTAAAGAAAGAGAGGAATTTTTCAAAATAATTTAATTATTTTAGAAACTGTTATAAGATATCTAATCAGCATTAAACAAAATTAGTATCCTTTCAAATTATATAGCAACTTCAGATGTATGTACTCGTAGACAGAACAATGTGAACAATTTCGGACCAAAAAGTAAACAACACCCTTTACAAAGGTAGGCATGACCAGAATTTCAAAATTTCGGTACTAAAATACATATGAATGTACTCGTAGGCAGAAAACTAAGTGCACTCGGGGTGAATAACCTCGTCAAGAACTATATAAACTTAAACTTAATAGCAGCATTCTAAACATTGCTAACCCATAGTTTGGAGCACGGGCTTCAGTTGACATTTATTATCACAGGATCAACACACTTCGTGTTCATATTCCGATCTGGTAAACCCGTCTCTCATAAATCTGTCCCCAAAAATATTGTTAACTATCGACAGTCAAAAGCAGCAGTTTTTTTTTCAAATGCCCAAATGTGGCTCTGTGGGCAGTTTCGAATATTCAAGACCCAGTGTGGGGAAAACAACAATTTGCAGGGGCAGTCCAACACACATATAACAGTTTTATTCATCAGATCTGGCATAATGCATGGATGAATATTGATGGGTATCTCGCTTGGTATCCCCCTCTGTGGATGCAAATCTGTGAATCTGATTTGCAGATGCTTTCCGAGAGCCAGAGTCACGTTGAGCGGGTTTTGCATTCGTATTGGTGCAACTGCAAAACAAAATTTGACTTTCGTTTGAGTGAGTCATCGCAGTTCGTGCAGTTCGGTCGTGTATCTTCCACTTGCAATGGCGGATGAGACAAGTGATTTGCGATGTGAGTTTCTCTGGTCGTTTATTTATTAGTTTTTTGTTTTCATTCGAATGTGTTTTTCTTTTTGTGTTTGACTTAGGTGCGATTAGAGTTCACGTGGATGAGCTTGATCAGCCGCCAGACAGTCCTGCCCCACTACCCCCATCGCCACCAGTATCGATTCAATTTCGTTGGGAGCAATTTGTAAGTGGCCTTTCCATCGGCCCGAGTTCCGCCGGCGAAGCCATCGAATTGGCCGACTTACATGTGACTGTGGGCAGTGCCGAGGAGCATCCCATGCTCACCATCGACATCAGACCAAGGAGTGACGGATGTGACCAGGAGCGGCATTTGCCGCTAACTCCAGCCAATAGGCAACTGTCTAAGCTGAGTCTTCTGATTCTATTCCTCATCTATTTGATTGGAGTCTGTATTGCGGTCCTTATTATTGTGCTGATTGTTTTGATCTTCTTTCCGGGTGTATACAAGTGCATCGTCCACACTGCTCGCTGTTTACCCGACAAAAAGGATTAAATAAAAGTATTTAAAATTTAACTTTAAGTGAAGATGTTGTTTCCTTTGTAGTGGGTGGTGTTTTAAAAAAAATCAAAAAGCGCCTGCTGTTTTTCATTGACTGCCTCTGCATAAGAAAAAATGTCTGCTATGGATCCAAATCGTTTAACTTTTCATCCTTTTTCGAGTGTATTTTCCTTTTGGTCGCATTTAGTAAGTGCCATAACATGGGACGTTAGAGTCCAGCTTTGCTGTGCGATAGACAGGCCGACCGACGGGTGGCAGGACACACACGAGTAGAACATATCCACTGGAGCAGCACCGTCTATGATTATATCAAGAATGACAATAATCCTTTTTATTTTATTTCTGCAAGTATTGATTTTCAACAAAAGGACGTTCGCATTTTGAAGTGTTGTTTGGGTCAAGGTGTACCCGATGCTTGGTTATGGTTTTGTATATGGTCAACATTTTCATCCTGGAGCCAGACCCCCACTTGTGACAAGGTCGTCACTACCATTCGTTGAAAAATTGAACGATGCAACTTTTGGTAGGATTTGAGTGCAGAAATTAGACAAACAAATCTAAGAAGACCCTTCATATCAAAGTAACAGCTTTCGTACGCAGTTTGTTCAGTTTTCATGTCGTTTTCGGTTGCCCGGATAGGGATTTCAGTAAGCACTCGCTGTATAGGTACCTCTACCGATCGATATAGCAATAACTTCGTTGTCGTATCTTTGTATTGGACATTGTGCGCACTCACCTCATATGCCTTGCAACGAAGTATCAACCACAACTTCAAAGCAGGCCTGCATCTACCTATTACTAATTGTCCTTAGCCAGGACGCACTAGCATAAGTTTACATATTGCATATAGGGGCATAGTGCATGCCTCCTTTGTAAAGGCACCGACGCCAGGCAATGAGAGCAGAAAAACAAATATTTTCTTAGAAAAATCGGATGCTGCCTTCTACCGCTGGTAAGCTTTCGCTTGACCTTCATATGTTGTTGTTTGTGGTCATTTTATCGATTACTTAAAGGTGGTATATTCAAGTTCGCATTTTCAATGTCACCTTATGCACAACTGCGCATATTTTAGTTCCGCGTCAGTCTTCATCAGTGCATCATCGTTTTGCCATTGCAGTGAATTTTTTTTAAAAATCATTAGACTTGTTTAATAATTTTGACTACCTATATCTGTGTGCAAAAAATAACCACAACGCAATGGTCGGGCGCAACTACAGTGTCAATCATGTTGTCACTAAACATCTGGTCTTTATCCATAACCCAATTGTAAATCGATCTGTTAAAATTATACCCGGAATCGAGGAAACCCTGGGCGAGCGATTGATGGAGGAAGGCTATATGTACGCACATCAAATCTACAACCAGTATCTGCTTCTATGGAAGGACAAATTCCTCTTCCAATGTTGGCTAGAATACAAGTGTGGTGCCAACTCAAGGGAATCGGCTGATGCATATTTTGCCCTCGAATCATGGAACTATATCCACGACCAGCAATTTTAAAAAAAAAATAAAATTACCTTTAAAATATATGTTACAGAAAATTCAAAATAGTTAAAAATATATTTATTAAATGTGAATATTTATTATATAAGAATATTAATATTGAGGGAGTTGCTAAGCAGAAAGTCATGGATTGTTGTGATTGATTCGATTCAATAAAGAATACCTGAACTTAAGAAACATGTAACTACTTTATATTTGCTCAAGTACCTAGTCCCAAAGAGGAAATTATATATGGGTATTTTATTTATTAATAAATTTTCAAAGAGTGAAAATTGAAAAAAAAAAATAAACACCCTTTCTGGTTATTTAAAAAGGGGCGGGATTTGGTCACTAATCGAAATTTTAGCTGAATAACTGATATTTTAATTCATTACTTATTTAAAGAGTATTTAATAATATTTATTATTTAACTTAAATATTTATTTGGAACTGTTGTACAAAATACAAAATTAAAAAGACAGACCAACTGAATAGAAACGACATGAGCAGAGCTTAATTGATGGACCAACTATTTATTCTGATTCGAATGCACGTTAATGTTAACCCATATAAGCACTTTATTAATGTACCCTAAATAAAATTAAATAAATAAAGAATCTTTGATGTTGCAAAGCAAAGTGGATTTTTTTTTTGTTGGTTGGAAAAAAATCCCAAAGTACACTGGTAAAGACAGTCAAGTCTCAGAAAATTCAACTAAAATTTCTAAATGGATAGAGGTGATTGCACAATGGTTCGGAATGATTTCTACGAAATGAGGTAGGCTTGTATAAAATCCATATCGTGTTCTCCGGCATCTTGAACTTGGTAACAATTTGCACCAAGACAATTGCAAATGGCAATTTAGGGCCGGTTTGTTCAATCTTGGTTATCTTCAATCATCAGTTATTCGATCTGGTGATCATCGAATGTGTTTCTTCAGCAAAACATTAACCAGGGAATCAGTGGTTTGGTTACTTAACCAGAGAAATCGATAACCAGCCGATTTTGAGCGGTTAATGAGATTTAACAGATGATTTTCTGGAATTTCGTTTATTCAGGTTTTTTTAACAACTGCGCAGGTACTATTTTTGACGTATCTGCTATACAAAATAACTCTTTGCACAATATTGTGGAGTATAAAATACAAATAATACAACAAAGGTATATATAATACAATATGGAGTGAACTGAAGTAATAAAATCTGATTCGTCAGTTTCGTATATGTTTTAAACTGACAGATGTGTAGACGCCAGTCTATTGAAGGTAAGATTAACGGTCCCAACACAATAATGGATGCGAAGGATGAAGTAAGATTATTTTTAAAATTTTTAGCCAATGACAGCTCGCGACCTTAGAACAACAGGGTTCTAAGTGACAATTTTGAAAAAAAAAAATGGATTATAATCAAATCCAGGGCTACGGAGTTTTATCTGCATAATTTCCATTTAAGATTTAGTCATAAGGGTTCCAAATACCACTTAGAACCTTTTTTAACAAATTCAAAAAACAAAAATTGTAGATAGAACTTTGGTGCATTATTAAGTGCAGTTAGAACCATAATGCTCAGAATGTATTTATTAGTTTTAAGTAGAATCAAGTCGGTTTTGAGATTTTTTTTTCGTGTAAATTTGAATCTTTGACAATCAAAATGACGTAGTAGTAGTTTGATTTCAAGAGGAAAGGATTTAACAAGTGTTTTTATGCAAGAAGAGAGTGCTTAATTTACTGTATTCAATTTGAAGATTAAATAAGTTCTTTTAACAAGTTCTATTTAAGGTTTGGTAAGCTAATCTCAAACTTTTTTTTTTAACTATGTTGGTACAGTATTAGTTTTCTTGTAAGAGAAAAATTGCCACCTAAAATGAATTGTGAAGAAATTATTACTACTTTTACTAAAATTGTCGAAAATGTGGTGCAAAACTCGGCAGCTACATTCGATTTCAGCAATGCCCCGTTGGAAGAGTCTGAAATTATTAGCGTCGGAAATACTCGAAAAAAATTGAGAAACCAAAAAAAATGGAAAAGAAATGTTCGGAAAGCAAATCGTCAAGCTGGAGAGGCTTATGTGAGTGCCAGGGGAAAAACCGTTAGTAAGAAGGAAATTAAAAACACAAAGGACTGTTTCTCAAAGTGCAGATTTCGTTGTCAAAACCTTGTATCCAAAGTAGAACGCGAAGAAATGTTTAGGGGTTTTTACTCTTTGGATCAAGAAGGTAAAACAAATTTTATTCTTAAATCCACAACAAGGACTGAAACTATTCGAAAAAAAAAAATAGATCAGAGCAATCGCGTCGAAATTTTTCATTTAGCTATTTTATGTATTTATGGGAAAATAATAGGCTGCAAGTTTGTAAACCATTTTGGCTTGGAACCTTTTGCATATCTCAAAAACCAGTCTACAATGCTCACAAATTTAAAAATGATGTTACTGGTATTGCTAAAAAAGTGAAAGCGGCTTAAAATCAAATAAAAGGATACCAGAAAACAAGGTCTTAGAAGTCAAGGCTCATATAAATTCATTCCCGAAAGTTGAGTCTCATTACACTCGAGCCAAAACTTCAAAGTTGTACTTAGACTCTAACTTAAACATAAGTAAAATGTACAATCTTTATAAGGACCGAACTGAGAATCCAGTAAAGGAGAGCTTTTACCGAACAATTTTTAATACAAATTTCAACTTAGACTTCCGTCTACCAAAATCTGACAGATGTGGCAAGTGCGACTAGTTGCGACTAAAGAATATGAATTGACTGAGTGTATGAAATCAGAAATTGAAATCCATCTTAAACTTAAGTCTGACATGCGAGAACAAAAGGCTTTGGACAAAAGTTCAAAAACCCCCATTCTTACGTTTGATCTCCAAAATGTTTTAACTTGACCACGAGCAGAAATCTGTCCAATGTTCTACAATTCAAAACTCAATGTTTATAACCTAACCGCACATCTTTCAGCAACAAAGACGATTTATTGTGCTTTATGGTCTGAATATACGGGTGGCAGAAGTGGAAACGTGATTGCTTCGGCATTATTTAAAATTTTAGAAAAAGTTTTTGAAGATCACGATATTACAGAGCTTATAACATGGAGTGATTCGTGCGTTCCGCAGAATAAAAATTTGATAATGACCTTGGCAATGCAATATTTTCTAAAAACTCATACTGATATCAGGACCATTACGATGAAGTATTCCCTGCCAGGACATTCAGCTCTGCAAGAAGTTGATAACGCGCACAGTCAAATTGAGAAAAATCTTTCTGTCAACGAATATTTTTCCCCAATTGGACTTATACGCCACTTGAAAAGCGTGAACCTTCGAAAGCCTTTTGTTATTATTCAAATGCAGCCAAATGATTTTAAGGATTTTGCCAAAAGTGCAAAAATTTGCTTCGATTATTCAAAAATTCCGTTTTCTACTCTTAAAATGTTGAGACTGTCCCAATCAGAGTATGAAGTTCATTATTCACTGGACTATTCAATTGAAAATATGAAGCCCACAATAGTAAGGCGAAAAGCATCAACAAGAGCTCGAAAAAGAAAATTTGGTTCAAACCTTGAGCTTACAAAAGCAAATGGCATTTCCGAAGAGAAATCAAAACATTTGCAATCGATGTTCAAATACATGGGTGCAGCCGACAAGGCTTATTATAAAGTCATATTAAAAATAGGTTAATGTAAAAAATTTAACACCTTTTTACCTTAAATTTATTAATCATTACAATTTTTTTCGTTTTGAATAGACTGATGATATCGTCTCGGACAACGGATTTTCACAACAAAATTTATTAATTTTTCAAAGAGCTCTTTTTTAATAAATTTATTTTATTTTGTTTATTATTTATTTGTTCAGCTTTTAATGCTTTCTACCTAATTTAGCAATTTATTTTTGACATTGATTTTCCATCTATTATTTCAATTGTATTTCAATTTCAATTCCATAAAATTTATCGATATATATAGCTGTTATATTCTTAAAACCATTTAAAATTATTTTGCCTCATTTACCTCATTTGAATAATAATACAAATTTATTAATTGAAACTCGTAATAAGGATGCCAGATATTTTTATTCGAAACTGAATTTTATTATAGTTGTGTCGGATTTCGTAATCTTAAGCCTGGAATTTAAGGTCCCGAAGTTCTATGTAAAGAAAAAAATAAACCATTTTGTCAGCAAGGTTCTAAGTTTTACATAGAACCCTATAGTTCTACATTATAATGTCGTTTCGTTAAGCACCAAAGTTCTTCGCCGTTTTTTAAAGTCAGATTTTACGGTCAAAACATTAAATTCTAGTAGGTTTTCAAATTAAAATTCTCTTAATCGAGTGTAACCTCAAAGAATTTTCCTTAAGCCTTGAGACATTTTTAAAATACCAACCGAATTAAAGATTTCAAAAATTCAAAGGCTTTTTTCTCAAAACACACTTTTACGTACATAGAACCTTGTTGTTCTAAAGTCGCGAGCTCTCATAAATGAAGTCGCAAAATGCTCCTTGGACACCTAACCACGGATTTAACTAGCTATGAACGGACCGTCCTTTTTCTAACAATCATCTTGCTTAATTTTGTGATGAAATTTTTGCAAAAGGTTCATACCCCTCTTTCCACCCATTTAGCTGAGCCTTTCAGCTATAACAATAACAAAGACTGGAAAGTGAGGCCATGCAAACGACATCACTCCAACGCACATCCATCCGATCACATATAGGGGGTGGAGGATATTATGCAACCAGCATCCACAGCTCTAGCCACAAATATATATTTGTGGTTGCAAGCTCAATTCGAAGCTTTTAAAGGGGAACTATCTGCTTAAAAAAAGGCTATTGTCGTGACACACTTGCCAGAATTATGTCAACCTGAAAAGTTTATCTACCTGTGGGGGGATTATTATCTGTGCTATGGTAAGAGTATGTCTAGCTTTTTCAATGCGGCTTTGTGTACATACGAGTCACAGCGTTACCAATGGGCTACATTTGTTGCCATAAGTTTTCGGATGCTTAATAAGAACATTGCCGACTTTCACCCCATTATTTCCATAAAAAAAAATAGGTATATGGTATATATTTCCTTTTCCAATAACGTAGTTAAACTGTCACGTTATCCCTGACTACGCACTTGGATATTCGTTTTCTTAAAAATCTGTACTTTGCTTTGGTATTTCTGTTTTAGCTCCTTTTTTGATTTCTTTATCATTTTGGCCATCGCTAATGGGCAATTCTGCTCAGTCACATTCAGTTCGTCTTCAAGTGTAGTTGTTGAGAGTATCGGCTTGAATAAAACAAATTTTCAAGTGTGCTTCGCTTCAACGCTTTAAAAAAATGGCGCAACATAGATACTTTCGTATGAAATATATTATTACAAAACACTTGGACTTCATTTCATCGCCTATGGGAAATAAATGCATACGATCTATACCAGGAATTGAGGAGACCCTGGGCGACCGGCTGGTAAACCAGGGCTTCGTACTTGCTGTACATTTGTACGAAGTTTACTTGATTTTGAATAAGACCAAAATTTTGTTCGATTTGTGGATGATAGAAATGACCGGAGCAACAACGGACGATGCGCATTATGCATATGATGCTCTCCAATCCTGGGACTACATCTATGGCCACCACAATTACAACTTTTAAATTGTTTGTTCGAATTAAAAATAAAAATAAAAATACATAAATACATGTGCAACTGTTATGACACAATTTTTCATTATTTCGAATGTCAACAAAAATGTGAAAATATATTCTGAATAATTTTAATTATTGTTGCCTAGAAAAATTTTGAGGCTATATAGTTGCAATGTAGATTATAAACACTGTTAAAGTCAAGCACTTGTAATTATAATACCACAAACTAAATAAAAATGATAAATAAAGGAAGTTTAGATGTCATAAAAGTTAAACAAATTTTCTTCCAAACTGAGTTTTTGTATCAAAAAGTGTAAGCATTATAAAGAACACCAACAGTGCGCAGTACAGTGCGGAGTTTAAAAAGTGTTCTTTGCCCAATGTGTTGCATGTTGAAAAACAGAGACAGAGAGAGATAAAAGTGTTTTTGGACTTTTTTAAACATATCTAATTGGAGCAAGATTTTGTTTAGTTCATAGCAACCGGCCACATATTCTGCAGAGGAAGAACATTTTTTGGTAGCCCACGGCGGACCAAACGTCATTTTATGAAATTTTGTGAATTTATCCAAATTTTATCTGGTAGTAGGAAATAAAAAGAGCTCATAACCTGTATCACTGTCAAAAGTTCTGGATGGGTAAAAACGCTTTTTTAAATTCTGCTTTTCAAATATCTGTACACAATATAAAAAGTTTTGGACGCGCTTTTTTTTATTGTTTGGAGAATTTTGCAAAGCAGAGATAGTGAGAACATTTTCGTTTTACAATTGTTTTTTTTATTTCTAAATTTAAGCTTCTTTTTTTTAATATTTATTTTTTTTTGGCTTTTATTTCCTCTCATTCGATTTTGTTTTAACTTTTTTTTTTAATATTTAATTTAATTTAAATTTTATTTAGAATTTTTAATTTAAATTTTTAATATTTCTTCAATTTAAAAAAAGGTTTTTTATTGCCTATTTGTTTTTAGTTTATATTTGTTAGTTGAAAAAAAAAGCAGAGTAAGCAGAATTTTATTGCTTAAAATTTAAAAAGCATAAATTTGTAAAGCAGAACTAAAACAAGTAAAATTGTTATCATCGGCCTGGCCGATGCTTTGATACCCTTTACTGGATACAAGTCATGCAAAATTGGTTTTGTATAGGAGGTACCAGAACTTCTTGACCGACACAGCTCATTTTTAATACCAACCAAACGACGACAAAAATAAAATCTTTCACCAAAGTTCATCCACCTAGGTTGATTCTTTTGGACACTATCGTGTTTGCAACAAATAGAGGGACACGTGGGTCTAATATTGGTTTTGTATGGGAGGTACCAGAACTTCTTGACCGACGCAGCTCATTTTTAATATCAACCAAACGACGATAAAAATAAGTTCTTTCACCAAATTTCATTCGCCTATAAGTCAATTCCCTTGGGCGTTATCGTGCTTTCAACAGACAGACAGACAGACGAACATGGCTAAATGCAACTTGGCGTTACAAATGTGAATATACCTTCTTGTGGGGGGCTATGTCCGTCAAGTAGTTCTGGCACCTCCCATACAAAACCAATTTTGCATGACTTGTATGCAGTGGAGGATATCAAAGCATCGGCCAGGCTGATGATAACACTTTTACTTGTTTAGAAACGATTCATGTCCAAAAGATCAACTTAACTTAAAATAAAATACCAACAACATACTCGTGCACTTTCAATGCATAACTTTGTAGATTTTTTTTTTGTTATAAAAATAAAACCCTGCCCTTACTTCGATTTTTTGCCATATTGATGTCGCTCTCCTCCGAAACCTGTTTTCTAAGATGGAAAATTTTGTTTAAGTCATTCGTCAATTGTTTAATACTCACAGAACTCACACTTCACACTTATTCACAGTGACGGCTTTAAAAACAACTGACAGGTTGGAGGAGGCGACAGAAAATCTACTCATGTTCCCGCATACACTGTGTGCTGTTTTTGTTGCATGATGTTGATTCATCGTCATTGGGAATTCATTCAGGGTCGTAGAGTCAAATTTTGTGAATGCGGGGAGTTGGGTTTTTTTTCATCTTAATCCCAAAATAATTGCTCAAAATTTTCTAGAGCCTCTTTCAAATGTGTTTTTGAAAAAAAAATTGTATGAAAACAGTGTTTGCATTT
Source organism: Cheilosia impressa (assembly GCA_948293265.1). Classification (NCBI taxonomy): domain Eukaryota; kingdom Metazoa; phylum Arthropoda; class Insecta; order Diptera; family Syrphidae; genus Cheilosia; species Cheilosia impressa. Next base: position 6,163,872 of record OX411885.1, on the reverse strand, counting down.
GAAAGCCTCAATTTCTCAAATTATGTCGTACTTGAAACGTTTTTTGCCACAGAAACTTAGGAAAAAATGACAGAAAAATCTTTTCCTGTACTTAAATTCCACATACTGTCCACTGCCACTTAAATAAGAGATCATCTCGGACACGCGACTTGTGTCGGTGACGTGGCATAAAACCAAACGAAAGAGCCCAAATTTTGGGAACTAGGTCTTAATTTGTTGGGCTTTAATTTACGTCACCACTTGAGCCATATTTTTGAAAAAGGTTTCATTCTTGACATAGTATAATAGTTACTCATTGAATTGGTAGTCGCCGGACGGATGTGTGATCCCGCCATTGGTCTTTTTTCAGATGGCTACACAATATCTCTTGACTCTATTGTTCCAGTCAATGAAACGATGTTCGCCTACTTTGTTTTGGCGGATTGTAGTCCACGTGCAATCAAACGTTTGGTATCTACAAGCTAATTCTATATTTCCACCAGCTTTTCTAAAGGCTTTGCAGTTCTGGTTGATCTTTCGATTAAACCTGTTTATACAGCAGAGTCCCCCACTGTGAGGGTTCCAAGACTATGCGCCAGCAACATGAAACGCCACTGTCCACATTTGGCAACGATATCTGCTCGAAGAGCAAAATATTGCTTACAATCAAATTATCAAGCAGAAATTTCTATAGAGCGAATTCAGATTTTTTTTCGTGGAAGAGCTGAACTCGATGGTACATCAATCAAATACTCGGCAGGAAAAAAGCCACGCAGACGGGTTCTATGCGTCCCTTCCCTTACCAAGGAATACCGTCTTTTATGAAATAATGAATTGAAGGTGGAAACACGTCCCCTTCCTTGATGTAGTGATGATTGTTCATGCATCGAACGTTGGACAGTGTACCGAAGAAAGGTTTCATTACCACCACAAACCACACATGAAATTTACTTGGTTCTGGGTCCCAATTAAATACCTCATAATAAATAAATAAACACAGATTCGTGTCAGCACTTTGAGTAATTCAAAAGCGGCTAACCTCAGCACAGGTATTATCACCATGGCGATAAGCTGCCCTTTCGCTTGAAAGGATTAATTAATAAGCTGCTGTTCCAATTGCGCCCCGCTGCTCACCATTCGCCAACAGAACGGCCCTTTCTGGTGGGATCAGGCACCCCAAAGTGTTGATTTTCGCAGTAAAGCACAATCCGAGTTGTTAGTACAATTGCACCGAGCGATTCCTACCTTCAGCACTGAAGTCATTGATGAACATGTTATTGTTTTTTTGCATTTGGTATGCGCTCTCCCCCTTTTCAGCACATTTTCATTTTTCACGATATCCACAACTCAGGTGTGCATGGTGTTTTTCTCTTTTTTCTTTTTGTCCTTTCTGACAGCCATTGTCCCCTGCAGACATGTCAGTTATTATTCCGCATCGATGGTGTCGCTTCATTTCAAAATAATGAGCTTTATTTCCAGGTAACGTCAGCAAGTCCACCCCATAGTCGTGGCTAAAACTAAAAATACAAAAAAATGCCCGCCGACAGTTCTTTTTTTTAATTTTTTTTTTTAACCAAATCCCTTTTTTTCCAACACCCTTAGCGATTGATTTCGCGTGTGCCGCATAAAAACGCGGATATATCTCAGCCAATACGGAGAAATGTGAAACCCGTACAGAAAAGCAAATATTCAAATTGAAGCACAAATGTAAACAACAAAACGGGACACAGGGATTTGTTTGAGCAAGTTCAGATTTTATTTGGCCGCAACAAAAACTCATACATACAACAAAAAACAGGAAATTTATTAGAAACTCTTTAAGTAAAAGATTTCAAGCAAAAGGATCAGCGTTGCCATCTCGAGGTGTCCTATTGCGACGGTTGCGGTTCTCTTCGTTGTCGCGCGGATCTGGTATACACGCAAATGGATTTTTTTCGCGCGGTTCTGCTGCATTGAGTGTGGTTGTCTGGCCACTTCTTGGTTTCTGGGTACCTCATTTTCGGCATTTGAACTGCGTCTTCTGGAGTCAGTGTTCCTATCACGATCGGGGCGATCGGCCATAGTGGATGTCAAAAAGTAGTTTTTACTTGAAACTTGAACTATTTCAAATTCGATTCACAGTAAAGCTTGTGCGGATCTTGCCAATGGAACGAATTGATAGAAACTATCGTTGCAGTCAATGGGACGATGTTCGCCGACTTTTTTTTTTGTTGGTGGTTTGCAGTACTGCATGCTCGCCAAAGACCATAGAAGGAAGAGGCATTCTTGCTTGGAGCTTTTTATTAGAATTCATTGGGGAAATCTGATATCGAGAAATCGGATATCCTCTCAGTGACAGAATAAGATAGTATTGAGTTTAAACAATAGGAGTTCATATCTCGATGTGGTTAACTTCTAAGTGTCAACTTGTCCGAGAAGGATTCATTATTTCTAACAGAAAATACCACTGAACGCATTCTGAACCGCGTGAACGACGCACCTTGTGTCTTGTTTCGTACTTATAAACTTGACATCTGTGGGCTGGTTCCATTAGTAATGGAATAATGTTTACATTTCATAGCGTTACTGTTTTTTGCTGTTGCCGATGCTTCTTACCCTCCCTGAAGGTCTTTCCTGCTTCTTTTGTTGGTTCGATCTTTTGTCTTTTGCGCTCAAACACTTTCAACGACATCTGTGAATGGGGTCTATTTCTATTAGTAAAAAAAACGATTTCATTAGTTTCTTTGTATTTTGCTGTTTGCCTGCGCTGTTTCAATTTTCCATCGTGTCTACATCCCCGAAAGCGAGTTCTACTTCTTCTCTGTTCGAACAATTTTTTTTTTAAAGTTTTATACACTTTTCCATTCACTAGTCCTTCTGTTTTTCACTTTTTCATATTCACCTCCCTCAATTGCCACAAATCAGCAAAAACGAAATTAAAAAAAAAATCAAAACAAACCACAAATCTCTGAAAAAGTGCTCTCAGTTCATTATTGATTCTACTGCACTTTTCGGCTTAAATTCGCTGCTTCAACTTAAATTTTGAAAAAAAAACAATATTCCGTTAATAAAAACCACCCCGACACGTTGAGTGACCTATGGGCAGACGTTTTCTGCAGAAATACATGAAAATTTAAAAGATGCGTATAAAAATACGCTATGAAATTGCGACACTCAATGAGAGCTAGTTGAAGTAAAAAAACAGTACCGGCCACGGGTAGAAACTGTCTTTTGTGTGAAAGTAAATCTCCGACCGCCATTGATGTCTCTGCCGGAAAATCATACAATTTGCAGTTAAATTTTGAAAATTTTCCCGACTTCAAGTCGGTCTTGTGATGCGTTCTTCGGGTTTTCTTTCGAAAGTAGAATTTTGTGGTAAATTGCATTTTCCAATGTCCGTTTGTAGAAATAAACTCAAAAAAAAAATTCCAAGGGGTGTTGTTTGAGTGCTCTGTGCGTTTAAAAAATTAATTTGTCCATTCGCAACTGATTTGCGTGCAATGACCCTCTCATATCCAGCTCACATCCGTATCCGCGGGGGCATTTCGAATTCCAATTTTTTTTTTTCTCTGAACATGATTCATCATTTAGCCGCACCGGCACCCTTATGTAAGATGTAAGACCTTTTCGTTTGGAATGCCTGAATGCCGCCTCAGTTATAAGTCGACCATCGGTAATGTAAGACGTGCTTGATAAATATTTTGTACAAGTTAAGGTGTGGCTTCCGAGAAATGTGAATTATTTTTTCAAATCTTCTCTAACATATTTCTTTGCGTGCAGATTTTCAAAAGTTACGATGCCCCACCAAGGTGAAAACATCAAAACGACTCACTCAGTTACTGACTGGGTGGACGAGGACATAAGGACTCCCCTAGTGACTGACTTCGTGGAGAAAGAAGATATAACACCCAAAAAACGGAATGTAGCCACTTCCCATTGGAACATAGTGCGTGCAATAGCAGCGCGGCTATTTCGTCGGAATAATCCACCACAAGGCGGAGACATCGAGCTATTAGCTCATGACGAACGTGAGCCATTGATTGACGCTGATCCTTCTCCGCAAATAGATGTGAATGCAGTCGAAGGCGGCCCAAGTATATCGCGTCGTTGTACCTTTTCAAAATCTGTCGCTATCAATGCTGTTGTGATTCTAATCTTCCTAGTGGTTGCTGTCGGCGGTACGTTTTTGCGTCACTTATATGGGCATTAAGAGAAAATCTGTTATTCAAAGTCCAAATACTTACTGCTACTAATAAAAAAAAAATCAGTTTTCACTTAAAATGGTCGTTTTAATCGAGGCTTACACTTGCAAGCCAGGAGACAGTGGAGACGTCCTAACCGAGGTGAGTTCATTTCAGTGCAGCACAGTGACAGATGACAGTTACAGTTAATTTCCGCCTGAAAATTTATGATACTCACCAGATGCAGAGCAAGCCCTTTACTATATTTTGTCGCTCGTCTCTAAATAAACGAGGTGGATCCATCCAGCTTATATGTTACATCTCTCTACATTCCACTACGCGGTTGCCGCTTCAAGTTTCACCGATCATCATCATCATATCTGCAGCCACTCATGCTTGGAAAAAAAAAAAAAAAAAAAAACGATAGAGCGTTCTGTTTACATTTGGATTTCCTAGGCCACTTCAATCCCTATACTTACAGTTCAGTTCCTAAAAAGTCGCCTTCGCGTAGGGACATGCAGCCGCATTGAAACTCATCAAACTCTTTCGAATTCGAAGCAACAAAAAAAGAAATCGGTCATGGACAATGCTCCAGATTGTATTGGCGGTGGTGGTGGTGGCAACCCAGATCGAAATCGAATTGAGGGCGAAAATGCAATCGTGGCTCCAGACAACCTAAACCCAGAGAGATTCCAGCAGTTGCAAATGGAACTGGTTGTGGCTGTTGAAAACAACCCCATTCCAGAGGAACAGGAAGCAGCTCAAGCTGAAATTGTTGTTCGTTGGCGTCGTGATATTCCGATTATTACACAACCATCAACCACGAGGTGGAAATCTAAACATAATCGCATTTGTGCAGGATCTTCTCCTGGCACCGCAAAGGCGTAGACGTCTCAATCAAAATCGCCGACGCGGACGCAGGAAAAACCGTGAAGATGAACGTTTTTCTTAACGTATTTAGTTTTTCTCAATATTTTGAACGCAGTGTCATCTGAATTTGTTGCTGGTAACTTTTTGGTGCACAAATTCCTGTTGGTGGAAACGAGTGATCGTCGATTGGGTTTTTTATGAAATGTGCTCCTACTTATGTCCTAATGTCTGTCTCTGTATTTTGAATTTGTTTGCGCAATTTTTTGGTAGATATCTGCAAAAATTCGGTTGCCCCCGCTTTCGGTTTTACTTCCTCGTCAGTGATTTTTTTTAGTAGGTAAGTTCGTCTTTGGAATTGCAAAATTTGGTTGCCCCCACTGTTAGTAACCGAACATTCGCAAAAACAAATTGTTAGCTAAGCTGTGATCGTGCCCCCCGAAGATAACCAAGTCATATGAGCCAAGTAGGCTGTGTGGGCTTTGTCCAGGAGGTCATACGACTCTTCACAAAAATGGAACTCAACGTCTTCGACGGGGCATAAGTACATGCAAGAACTACGCGATCGCACTTATCTATCGGCTTAAAGTCGGTAGGATTTCGCCCGTTCTCGTTCTGGAGGGATTAGAGGTGACTTTTCAAGTCACTCCATTAGTCACCCGCTGTAGGGTAACAAACTTCGCCCATAACATGTGTTTGTAAACATTCGATGATCAAAACACATTTCCTTGTCGGCATCGAACGTGCCGAAAGCGAACTCAGATTTTCGCACAAACATGGAAATGGCAACCTGATACAAAAGTATGTGAAATCGATACGACTTTTGTTTTACTGAATGGATTTTTATGGGATACACCTCGAACTGCCTGTACCTATGCACATGTGTATGAGTCGTTCGCAAGTTGATCTTTCTACGCCTCCTCAAGTGTATGGTTGCAGTTTTAATTGAGTCACCATCTCGGCAAGAGAAACACATACTATCAGAGATCGTGATGAACTTTTTGAACTATCTTCCTTCTCGTGTAGGCTCTGGGCGCAATCCCGGAATTTGGCGACATTCCAATGCCGAAAATGTACAACCCAGACGGAGACCAGATGAGTACGAACCTCAAAGAAGAGCCGAATGTCGAAGCGCTGACGCGCGGGCCATTAGGCCGGCAGCAGGTCCCATAATAACACCCCGCGAAGCCTACTATGAGAACCGGATCCGTGGCAGGCCAAATCAAGGCGATAGTAGTGCTCCTTCCTAGAATTTAAGAAACTTGAATTTATGTGGGTTTCTTGGTTCACTGTTTAAATATAAATTTAAGCTTTTGCAAAAATTTCTGTGTTTTGAATTTTTGTTCTGTTAAAGTTAGTGTTGCGTATGGACTCAAATGCGCATCTTTTTAAGGGTGAACCTGGCACAAGTTCGGTTGCATGTATACATTGACAATGGAAAGCGGTATAGGTCGGCGCGATTGTAGTTTTAATTAGCCTGTCTTCATATGAACTCTTTAACCCCGCAGACCACGTCATAGATTTAAGGGTCGAGTAGCAAACGAGTCTCACCATAAAAGCTGTTTGTTCATTTCTTTGCTTTAGTGGAAAGACGATCCTCACCATTAGATGCATAGAAAGTGCGATAAGAATACAGTTTTGGGTGAAGTTTAATTTTTATTGCCACCATACCGCTTGGTGGTTCTTAGTTGGTCCAATTGGCACAAATTGCTTTGCAAAAGTTGCATTAAAACTGTGCTTATAGATAGCACGGACTTCACTTCTGAGATTTTTCTCTACAAACGACAGTTGGGAACTTTTCACATTTTCCTGAGCTTGAACTTAAGATGTGGCCCCTTCACCAAGCACCACCGGAATGTACTACTCACTTCAGCCTCAGCTGATCACCAACTTGAATGAAATAAATGATTTCACGGGAAATCCGCGACACAAATGCATTTTATTAATAGAATACGAATTACAAAAGTCTGTGATAAGTGAAATTTAAATCTTCGCGTAGAAGCGCAAGAGGATGCAGGATACCCCAGCGGCCACGAACAACAGGATGCCAGCGATGGTGATGGCCAATGGATGATTACAGCGACAAATCTGAATTGGTTCGGGTTGGCGTTCAATCACCTCGATGCGTCGTCCCGATGGACCAGGACGTGCTAATGCAGTTAATGGTATAAGGCCGTAGCGGTGAATCACGGTAATTGGTCGTTTTTTGAGCGGTGCATTGCGACGGTTATGCCGCTTTGTTGGAGCTTCACACTTAGGTTTCGGTTTGGGGCTCCCTTTCTCGATATCTGCTGCCCAGTGTACCGAGCGAGCCTTCCGGATGCTGTCATTGCCTTGCGTTGCCATTTTCCACTCCGATTCTGTGAACCTGTACACAAGGAAATAAAGTTAAAAATCAGAGACCCTAGGCAGGAATTTCCTTACTTGAAAGCGCAGACAAAAATAAACACGTCCTTAGTGATCGGTGGGCGACTTGTAACTGAAGCGAAAACCGACGGCGAGAGTTTCAATTGTGGCGAACGCAATCGCTAGCGCTAGAGAATGGTCCGTTCTGTCTCTGGTAGTCGTCCACGGACTATACGAGTATATTTTATCACTATTACTGTTACCAGATGGGTTTGAAATCATGTCGTTCCGCTTGCAGTTTGTTATGTTGATAAAAACTGCTGCACAGAAGTGCAGAAGTCTTAGTCATTCCTGATCTGATGTATCCCCTGTCACTATCCGAGTTGTAGGTACAACCCAAGTAGAAATTGATGGTTGTAGTTTAGTTTAGGCGCCATTACCACATTTCAGATATCTAACCGACACAGTAAAAGTTCGTATAGAGTTTAAAAGTGCGTACTGTTTCCATTGCAGGATGGAACGGTGACCCAAGTGGGGAATTAGTTTTAGCTCATTAAATTACTATTTTGGGAAACACACATAATGGTATATTTGGTTGTGACTTGTAACCGAAACGTAACCGAACTTTAGTCAGCTGTCAAATTTGTTTTCGTGTGTTTGTAAGTTGGTTGGGAAATAAAAAAGCTTATACTAATTACAAATTTAGGTACACACATAACTTTCCACTTTAATGCGGATGCTAAAATACCTAACGGAAGATCATATCAGGAAAATTATTGTAATGCAGATAATATTATGTGAATTCAGTAATTGCATTTCTTCGTACCCGAGTGCAAAATATTAAAACGAAAGTCAGTTTTACCTGAAATACCAACAAGTTGTAGTGGCAAAAACTCACGCGCTCGAGAAATATTGAGTATTTTATAATATTCAGTTTAATTTCCAAGTTATTTTTATTTTCCCAGGGACTTTCAAACTCATTACGATGGCTGTGAAATTAAATTAAAAGCATTATCTCTTCTACTTAACTAGTTAACATATGTATTTAAAGAACAACAGAAGTTTCGAATATCAATTATTCAAAAATTTAGTTCTTTTTGTTGATAATGGATCCCAATTAGAGTCATAAAGCGGCCATTTGCCTGCCATTATGCCTTTCTTAAGGTAGGGGCACAGGGTGCATATGCATGTTCTTGTACTACATTGTACATAAGTTGAGGAAATGTTAATTTTTTGTTGCGTTTATTATTATAAGGTCGTACTTCTTATTAAATGATTCATTCTATCGATTTTATAGAAAACATTCAACAAAAGTTTGGTAAAATTGATTAAAAAAATGTTAAATGTACTTTAACTTTTGGTACTGCTAGAATGGTTTTGTTAATAGCATCATAATAAAGTGAACTTAATATATTTGTGGAAATCCTAGAATTACTTTAGTAACATACCTATTTATGGAAAAAAATACTGATCATACGTGATGTGAGTAATCGAATTTTAGTGTAAGAATAGCGGAAGTTAAAGAAAAGCTATGATCGAGATTTCCTTAAATTTCTCCTATTTTTACATCAAAATTTTATTTTCCACCAATTCCAATTGTTTCGTTTTTAATGTACCTACTACAGTTTATTTAGTATAATCTTTCGGGGGAACATTAGTTAAAGGAAAGACATGTTAATAATTATATACGAAAAATTATATATATAGACTCTTTTAAGATATTCATCATTACACAATTCAAGAATTTTGTTTGCTACGCCATGCCACCCTGTGTAGATACTTTTGCGCTTGAGAAGGAATGACATATAATTATCCGTGCGTACCTACATTAAAAGGTGCATGGTGTATGTGTGAGTACAAATGCTGAACCAACTTTACTGTGTGCACCTACATGAGACATTAGTTTGTATTTAGTATGTGATCGCAGAAAAAGCACCAAAATATTATAGCGGCATTTAATGGTCACAAATCAGACTGTGCGCAGTCAATTTGCGTACCTAGCTGAAATCACATTTATCTTTAAATCGTGTAATGGTTACAAAAATGTTAAAAGTTACCATCTTATCGGAATGCTTTTATCGACACAAAATTGAGTCGAATTTACCGTGTCCATAATTTCAATTTAAATTTGCATAGTAGTCACAAATTTCTACTTGATACGAGCTGGGTGACGAATCGACATGGGTACGGATGTTAGCGTGTTGTTTGAAAAGCGTTTTATCATGCCATTGTTGGAGTTTCTTTCGGGAGTAATGGCCTGGTACAAGGTCTATTTTCTATAGGCATGGTACGCACATTTCCAATTCTTTCATTCGATTTTAGAGCACCACTTTTATTTTCTTGAATGGAAAGCGCCGAAGTGATGTTGGCCCAACCTTTTGCCGTGAGAATGTACCTCGCACGAGAGTCTGCACGCTCTTGCTTCCCATGCAACAGTCTTTACCCTTTATGCACGGTAGAACTGGGCTATCGGTGATAAGAGAGACAGCTCATTTTTCGCAACCCACAGCATGTGTACTGTTTGCAGGCTAATGAATGTGAAGTTGCTTTTGTAGATGGGTATCGGAGGAAGTTTTCAATTATCCACGTTTGTGGTGCTTGGTGGCTAAAGCGGAATTTGAGATAGAGAGCCGCCTGGTACACTTCAAATTGGGCACAAGGGGTTGTGGGCCACTTCAATCCCTATACTTACAGTTCAGTTTCTAAAAAGTCGCCTTCGCGTAGGGACATGCAGCCGCATTGCAACTCATCAAACTCTTTCGAATTCGAAGCAACAAAAAAAGAAATCGGTCATGGACAATGCTCCAGATTGTATTGGCGGTGGTGGTGGTGGCAACCCAGATCGAAATCGAATTGAGGGCGAAAATGCAGTCGTGGCTCCAGACAACCTAAACCCAGAGAGATTCCAGCAGTTGCAAATGGAACTGGTTGTGGCTGTTGAAAACAACCCCATTCCAGAGGAACAGGAAGCAGCTCAAGCTGAAATTGTTGTACGTTGGCGTCATGATATTCCATGCATACCAGGACCTTCAAAACCGAGAGCGAAACGCCAGACAGGACCAACTCATCAACAATGTGAAACACATGCCGATTTTCACCGGACACGGTGACATTACAATAAATTCGTTTATCCGAAACATGGATTACTACTTGGCCGACATTAACAACGAAGAAACGAGACGAAGATTTATCTTAGCGATCCACCACGAGAAAATCCAGGAAGAGGCGAAGAACACGGTGGATAAATGTGCCACAACCAGACAACTGGGATCTCATCAAAGCAACGCTGAAATTGCGCTACAAGCCAGATATCGAGCCTTTTCAACTATACCGAAGAATAAGCAGTCTTAAAGTAAATACCGTAAGTGAATTAGCCATAGAAATACAACAATTAAAGTATAAAGCTGACGAATTAATTATATATCACCAAGGCGATAATTTTATTGATCTGAATAATATAAGTTCAATTTTAGTGAATACAATTAAAGAAATGACACAAGGAACACTCCTAGAGAGAATATATGAAGAAAATATATTAGAAAATATTCTATTAATAATGAGAAGACGTAGGTATGAAGATTCGTGCATAAGACCAGAATTTACCAAGAATAGAGTATTGAATAAAGACAGTAAAAGACTAATGCCGAACAATTTTAGACAGCAGAATAGGGATAGTAACAATCAGCAGTATCAGAATAACTTTAACAATAACCAGGTTCCAAATAATTACCACCCTAATAATTTTAATACGAATAATAATCAGACTCATAATCGATCAGGGCAAAATAGGAGATATTATCAGCAGTCAGGCAATAATAGGAATTCTGGGCAGTATCGCCAGCAACATAATAATAGGCAACCCGAACCCATGGATGTTTCAAATATCCAACAAAGGCAAGTTAATAGCGTAGAAAGACACGTCGAACAATCAGGAAACCTTAGTTCATACTCGGGCCAAAATCGCCACAATCAGAATATGGCTGAGCAAGGGTTAGATATGTCTTTACGCAATATAGAACAAGTCAACAGGGCCGAAGTTAACAATGTAGATTTTTTTATCAACTAGCCTTGGAAGAATTGCCAACTATCGAAATAACCATAAACAAACAAAAATACTTAGCATTAATAGATACAGGATCCTCACTTAGTCTCATAGATGAAAAAATTAATGGTTTTAAAAAAGTGAAAGTTGAACCAGTGCCAGTCTTTTGATTTTGAAGTACATACTTCTGCCCCCGATGAATTAAAAGCACCAGCACGAGCTTTTATTCGTTGGAAAGTAAAGAGTTTACCCGAACGAAAATATCAGTTCATAATAGGCACAGATTTACTTAACAAATTAAATACGTTGATTGATTTGGAAGCAGGAATTATAAAACTTAACGGACAAGCCATCAAATTACAATATAGGCCAACGTTATTTGATGAAATTCATACACTAGAATATGTAGACGATAATATTATTGAACATTTGAAATTAGACCACCTCAACTCTGAAGAATATCAAGAAATCGAAAAAAATTATTAGAAGATTTAAATCGTTATTTTTCAAAGAAGGTGATACCCTCACCAGTACCCCCGAGATACTGCATGAAATAAAGACAACTACCGATCAGCAGATAAATGCAAAGTTATACCGTTATCCACCCAAGCACGAAGAGGAAGTCAGGAAACAAATACAGGAAATGACAGAGCAAGGTATTATACAACAAAGCAATTCTAAATACTCAAGTCCTTTGATAGTTGTTCCCAAGAAAATGGACAACTCTGGTAACAAAAAGTACCGTATAGTCATAGATTATAGAAGGTTAAATGACTTGACGGTCAACGATAAGTATCGACTCCATCCTAGATAAATTGGGAAAGGCCCAATATTTTTCAACGATATACCTAGCGAAAGGCTATCATCAAATTTTAATTAAAAAGGAAGACAGACACTAAACTGCTTTCGTTACCCCACATGGTCTCTATGAGTTCATAAGAATGCCGTTTGGTTTAAAAAACGCCCCGGCAACGTTCCAACGTCTTATGAATCATATATTAAGAGATTTCATAAACAAAAACTTGCGTTGTATATCTGGATGATATACTTATTTTTAGCACGTCACTAAAAGAACATGTCAGAGCATTGAAAGACATTTTTCAAGTATTAGAATCTAAAAATCTGAAGATACAAATTAATAAATGTAGTTTTTTGAACAGAGAAACTGAATTTCTGGGTCATGTTATAACAGAAGAAGGTTTAAAACCAAACCCGAATAAAATTGATGCTATTAAAAATATAGACATTCCGAAAACTCCACGCGAAATTAAAAGTTTCTTAGGTCTTAGCGGTTATTATCGAAAATTTGTCAAAAACTACGCGAAAGTAGCCCAACCCATAACAAAATATTTAAAGAAAAATTGTAAGGTAAATACTAACGATCCGAACTATATTGAAGCTTTCGAGAAATTAAAGAAACTAATTACCAGTCATCCTATATTACGGTTCCCAAATTTTGATAAAACTTTCACGTTAACAACCGATGCCTCGAATTATGCGATAGGCGCCGTTCTTTCACAAGAAGGTCACCTTGTCTGCTTTGCATCCAGAACGTTAAACAACCATGAATGCAATTATTCCGCAACGGATAAAGAATTTTTGGCCATAATGTGGTCAGAATTACTTCAGACCATATCTGTATGGAAATAAGTTTAAGATTCTGACGGATCATCTATACATATAATAAAACTGTAGCTGTTTTCATGTGTACGCGGTTGGCGTGAAAACTACTGCACAGATTCTGATGAAATTTTTTTTGAAATGTCCCTTAAGATCTGGAAAAGGACATAGGCTATTCATTTCATTGCTATGCCTATTTTTTTGGAGCGTTTTTGACCAGAATTTGTTTTTTTTCTGACTTTACTGCCTTTTTATCGCTTTTACTCAAACAATTCTTAACCAATGCAAACAAAACAAAATACCAACAAGAGCCAAAACTTCCGTAATTATTTTAAGCCATCAATCAGCTTTCTGTGTTATCTAGAAGCTAAGCTACAACCCAAAATCTAACACGAAAAAACTAAATTTATTTACTTAAATCGAAAATTATCAGCAACCGTTGTTCTTGATCGCTGTTCTGCTTTGGGGTGGGTGGGTGGCGCACATCGCACAAGCAAAACATGTCAAAAAAAATGCGTGAAGTTTTCTCCGATTAAGTGAAACGAAAGAGAAGTAGGCGAGGTGAGTGTGGATGCAATCAACAGCGACAATGTTTTTCTGAGGAAATGCGCCGATGGCCAATGACGCGCGATAATGGGCGTATGGTGGTGTAAATATGTATATTGAGTTTAAGGTTTTTGTTTTTGGGGGTTGTGTTGTGATACTACCTACATTGATGTCTACAGTAAAGAATTAAAGAATTCAAGAACTGAAGACGATATAGGTGAATAAATTTGTTTGAATTATTGTTGGTGTAAATATAATGCACTCTATATTATTTCTGTAGTTTCTATAGTAGTATATTTACCTCTTGCGATTCACACGCTCAACCAAATTTAACAAATGAATTGTCAAAAAAAAATTTTTAGTTTTTTTCAAATATTAACAATTGAAAAAGTCGAACATTTAGTACATTAAATTTCAACTACGCAGTTGTGTAAAAACTATAGGTACTTTTCTTTCATTCATCATGCCCGTACAAGCGACTCCGACACAGACTGTATGACCGTTGCAGAATTCTGAAAAGTCGTATGAAAAAGGGCCAATGAGAAAAAAAAGGTGTAATTTTGAAGCAGAATAGCTTATTTCAAATTCGTGAACGATATTTAACAAGTATTGGTTCGTTAAACACTATAATAGTGCTGTGATAAGCAACTGCATTACATTTGAAATGTTTTTATTTGGATATAAGAGCTTTTGAAATATTTTGAAAGCGCCTTCTCCAACTAAAAAAGGGCTTAATTAGCAAAAAGTTGTGCCAGGCTCTCGAAAAAAGTTTCAAATCGCAACTTTAGTCGCATAATGGTCACGCTGAATTGCAATTCACAGCAGAGATAGAAAAACTAAGAGAGAATTTTATTTTCAAAATTAGCGGGGGAATTTGATAGGAACGCTAAAGCTGACGGGCTTTTAATACTTAGTTTATAAATAAAACATTTGAGATCCACTTAACTGCGAAAGTAAGATTGTTACCTTTGAAATGTTACCTTTTAACGACCGCAAAACCAATTTTTATCAATTTTGGTATAGATGGGACCTCTGAGAATGACATTCGCTACTTTTTGTCGTGAAAACAAAACGTGAAGTGGATGAAGAATCGGATGCAAGTTTAAATGACGAACCAATTATTTCTCAAGTTAGGGATAATAAAATTCTATACTTTTGGTATAATACCAATGAATTTAAATGTGTAGGCTGTAGGGCTGATAGGTTGGCTTAAAAGATAGGATAGTTTTGGACCCGATTAGTGGCGCTGTTGTTGGTATAAATATTTTAATTGAGTTACTCGAAGTACTAATTGTACGCAGACGAAGTCGCGGGTACCAGCTATATAAAATAAAAATGTGCAACCGCTGATTTCGAAAGTTAAATTCATTTAAATTTATTTTATGACATTCTCGATAGTGAATATTATTCGTTCGAATCTCAAAATACACAAAGTTCATTCGAATGAATAGAGACATAGATAATTCGTTCGAATCTGAAAATAAGCATGATTATATTCATTTCATAAACGAATTTGGGCGGAACGAAGTTCGCCGGGTCAGCTAGTCAACCAATAAAATACCTTCACGCAAAATACCGAGGAAAAGATATGTCACCAAGACATCAACGTTGGTTACTCAAATTAGGAAAATACCAATTTGAAATCGAATATCTAAAAGGAAAAGACAACAAAGTAGCGGATTTTCTAAGCCGAACAAAAATTAACGAGGACGTTAAAGCTAAGGAGGGAGAAGAATCAGACCCCCCTAACATAGAACATTTTTCGCCAATTTCTAACAATAGTGAAACAGAATCAGATGTTATATTTAATATAGAAGACGATATTACGATGGCAACAATACACTCCGCAGATGAAGAATTACTTGATCATATAGTTATCAAAGAAGAAATTGTGAACAAATACAAAACACAAATTATTCTAACAAATAATAAAACTCAAGAGATTGAAGTTGTAAACGGTAAAAGAATAATTAACATAGCAGAATATGATATGACTAGATTGACAGATATATTTAGGAGATTCATAAAGAAGGGCATTACCGGAATATTTTCCGAACTACCCGATCATCAATATAACACCATTCAAGAGAAGCTAATGGAGTTATATTCGAATGATCCACAAATAAAATTTATTAAGTGTTCATATAGAGCACAACATTTAAAAACAGAAGTAGAGGCGGTTAAACAAATATCTTTATACCATGTCAGGGAAAGTTTACACTCAGGTATCCAAGAAACGTTTAATCAGATCAAATGCAAAATATATTACCCAAAGTTACTAGAGTTAATTCAAATAGTAATAAACCAGTGTGACGTTTGTAAAACAGCAAAGTATGACCGTAATCCAATAAAACCAAAATTTAAGCTGACGGAAACACCAACAAATATAAGCCAAATTATTCATATAGATACGTATGTCTTCAAGAAATTCAACTTTCTTACGGCAATCGACAAATTCTCAAAATTTGGTGCCGCATATTACTTAACGGATAGGAATCATGTTACATTAATTGAACAGTTAGAGGAACATTTAGCCAAAATAGGTAAACCGAATAAGATTATAGCAGACAATGAATTTAAAGCGATTCAAATTAAGGAACTTTTAGAAAAAGAAGAAATTAGATTACATTTAACTAAGCCAAATTCGCACACAGGAGATTCAGACGTAGAAAGATTTCATAATACGTTGGCAGAAAAACTAAGAATATTACTACTCAATGATAGTACTTTAACAATAAAGCAGGCAATGCAAAAAGCTGTTAGAAATTATAACGAAAGGTTTCATTCAACAATAAAAACTACTCCTCTGCAGGTACAAACAGCTAAAATTAGTCCAGAAACAGTTTACGAAAAGTTAAAGTTGACCAAGCAAAATAGATTACTTAAACTTAATGCTAAAAGAGAAGATTATGAAGAAAGAAGAACAACAGGTTTTATTAAAAACTACAAGGCTATTAGACACAAACACCAACCAAAAAATATAAGAAGGCAAAGTTAGACAAAATTCACTTGACAAACGTTAAAAGACCACTTAAATTTTCAGCTAACGATCTGGATATTGATACTGATGACTGTAGTGAAGATTAATTGCCAACATCTCCTCAACGTACAGACTATAAATGAACAGGAAGGATTTGTAAAACTAAAATTAGACGACGTGACAATTACAAACGAAACAAATATCATCGTACACATGATTAACCCAATGGAAATTATAGAATTAGTCAAAAACATATCTTTAAATTTTGCAGCTTTAGAACGCGAACATAGAGTCTTATTGAACGAAGAAGTTGAAGGCATATTACATAAAATTAGAACATTAACGCCAATAGGAAGAAAAGAGGTTTAATTAATATAGTAGGTAGCGCACAAAAATGGATATTCGGGACAATGGACGACGAGGATAGACAAATTATTACTGAACACATAAACGAAATTCGACAAAACAATCGTAACGCTAACAATGCAGTAAATAAACAAGTTAAGATAAATGAATACTTTAATAACACTTTTCAAATATTAAAAGAAACTATTCTTAACGATAGAGAGACAATATTAAAACAAGTCAGTTCTATACAAAAAGTAGAAAGGAAACTTATGGAAAAACAAATTTATTTCGATCAACTGTTTAAACTTAAATACATTAACGCTAGGGTAGAACACATTCAAGAGAATAAAGTTTCAGCAAGGAATAATATATTGCATCCTTGTATTTTAACTAACGAAGAAATTGAAACTTATAACATAGATTTTTTTAAATTGAAGCATATTAAACTAGGTGTCACTGAATATGATAAAAATACATTAATATTTGCAATTAAGATTCCTAAAAATTATGTCACACTACCTCTGAAAGTTTTAACAGCAATACCGAACAGAGAATTTATGGAAGTAGATGTAGACAGTGAATTTACTATAGAATATAAGAATAAAATATACAAATTTGAAGAAAATAAAGCATTAAATGAATTGATCGAAAGTAAACATTGCATAATCAGACAAAACTGTAAGCTCAGAATGACTAAACAAACCGAAATTATACCATTCGATGACGAAACTATACTTGTTAAGAATTTTGAATCAGATGTAAATCACACTTGTGATGATAGACAGCTTAAGATAAGCGGTAACATTCTAATAACATTTTCAAATTGTGCATTATATTTAATGGACCACAAGTTTTCTAACATTAAACAATTACACAAGCAAAGATTTTACTACCCAAGCTATATTGAAAATTACGAAGCAAATAAAACATTTAATTTTGAAAAAATTGTTTTTAATCAAATAGATAATATTAAAGAAATAAAAGAGATTGAATTTGAAAAGAACTTGTCATATCAAATAAACATAGCATCTGTTGTAATAATATTAATTATGTTTGCTATATTATCCTTTTTATGTATACAGAAAAAAAGAATACAGCTTAAATTTAATACTAAAATTCAGGAGAATTCTAATGCTAAGGAGGGAGAAGTTACGTATCATCCACCCGATCATATAGATGAATTCCTAAAAAACATAAATGTCGATTACTAAGCATTTATGTTTTTTCATTTAACTAGGTCAGTTCCTAAGAATTGCAAGTGTGCTGACTTAGTGTCTACAACGAGCACACGATCAATTCCAGGGGGGTTATTCCCAAATGCGCGGCGGATCGCTTTTAATAGCGTATTTGAATTTTTGTATTTCCAAAAGCGATTCGCTTTCCATTCGACCATATCGAAAGCGAAAGCACTTCCCAACGTCATTTTATCATTGTATTGAAAGCGATAGGTGTTTAGGTGACGGATTGCTGGCGGATTGTTTACGGACCTAAAAAAAATGTAAGTACATATTCAATAAAAAAAAGAAGTTTAAACATTTGCTTAAACATTCTGTGCACAAAAAATATAATATTAATTGAATTTATTATACATATACTTTTTAATAAAGGAGTCACAAACATACTTCCGTACAACAATTTGCTGCACTTGTTGAATTTTTAAAAGATAACAGTGGACTAGCGAAGGGCATTCTTAATTCTCTGCATACGAATATAAACTGATTGAATCCATTTAATTATTTTTATTCAAAACAAAATCCGAAACTTTCACAATCAACAACAACAAGACAACAAAAAATTGTTGTGTCGGGAATCAGCTGTCAAATATTTGGAAAAATAAATGGAAAATTGGAAGTCAGAATGGAAATAACTGGAAAGCTTTGGGAAGGATAATTTTCGCCCCGTTCGCATTTGAGAATAAGCAAAAGCGAACACGGTCGAAATTAAGGTATCGCTTTTGATACGATCCGCCGCGCATTTGGGAATAACCCCCCAGGAATTGATCGTTGACAAAAATGAACTATAATAAATACAGGTGAAGAAAGGTGAATGAGACGTAGTTCGCTCCCGGGACTTGTACGTGTAGATAGCCATAAGAGTTTTTGTTTGGTTGTAATTAAAGTCTCAAATAAATAATAAAGAAAATAGAAAATATTCTTTTTAATTAACTGAGGCTGAAAGTTAATTTACTCCCGTCCTCGTTCTGGAGGGATTATAGATGATTTTTCAAGTCACTCCATTAGTCACCCGCTGTAGGGTAACAAACTTCGCCCATAACATGTGTTTGTAAACATTCGATGATCAAAACACATTTCCTTGTCGGCATCGAACGTGCCGAAAGCGAACTCAGATTTTCGCACAAACATGGAAATGGCAACCTGATACAAAACTATGTGAAATCGATACGACTTTTGTTTTACTAAATGGATTTTTATGGGATACACCTCGAACTGCCTGTACCTATGCACATGTGTATGAGTCGTTCGCAAGTTGATCTTTCTACGCCTCCTCAAGTGTATGGTTGCAGTTTTAATTGAGTCACCATCTCGGCAAGAGAAACACATACTATCAGAGATCGTGATGAACTTTTTGAACTATCTTCCTTCTCGTGTAGGCTCTGGGCGCAATCCCGGAATTTGGCGACATTCCAATGCCGAAAATGTACAACCCAGACGGAGACCAGATGAGTACGAACCTCAAAGAAGAGCCGAATGTCGAAGCGCTGACGCGCGGGCCATTAGGCCGGCAGCAGGTCCCATAATAACACCCCGCGAAGCCTACTATGAGAACCGGATCCGTGGCAGGCCAAATCAAGGCGATAGTAGTGCTCCTTCCTAGAATTTAAGAAACTTGAATTTATGTGGGTTTCTTGGTTCACTGTTTAAATATAAATTTAAGCTTTTGCAAAAATTTCTGTGTTTTGAATTTTTGTTCTGTTAAAGTTAGTGTTGCGTATGGACTCAAATGCGCATCTTTTTAAGGGTGAACCTGGCACAAGTTCGGTTGCATGTATACATTGACAATGGAAAGCGGTATAGGTCGGCGCGATTGTAGTTTTAATTAGCCTGTCTTCATATGAACTCTTTAACCCCGCAGACCACGTCATAGATTTACGGGTCGAGTAGCAAACGAGTCTCACCATAAAAGCTGTTTGTTCATTTCTTTGCTTTAGTGGAAAGACGATCCTCACCATTAGATGCATAGAAAGTGCGATAAGAATACAGTTTTGGGTGAAGTTTAATTTTTATTGCCACCATACCGCTTGGTGGTTCTTAGTTGGTCCAATTGGCACAAATTGCTTTGCAAAAGTTGCATTAAAACTGTGCTTATAGATAGCACGGACTTCACTTCTGAGATTTTTCTCTACAAACGACAGTTGGGAACTTTTCACATTTTCCTGAGCTTGAACTTAAGGTGTGGCCCCCTTCACCAAGCACCACCGGAATGTACTACTCACTTCAGCCTCAGCTGATCACCAACTTGAATGAAACAAATGATTTCACGGGAAATCCCCGACACAAATGCATTTTATTAATAGAATACGAATTACAAAAGTCTGTGATAAGTGAAATTTAAATCTTCGCGTAGAAGCGCAAGAGGATGCAGGATACCCCAGCGGCCACGAACAACAGGATGCCAGCGATGGTGATGGCCAATGGATGATTACAGCGACAAATCTGCATTGGTTCGGGTTGGCGTTCAATCACCTCGATGCGTCGTCCCGATGGACCAGGACGTGCTAATGCAGTTAATGGTATAAGGCCGTAGCGGTGAATCACGGTAATCGGTCGTTTTTTGAGCGGTGCATTGCGACGGTTATGCCGCTTTGTTGGAGCTCCACACTTAGGTTTCGGTTTGGGGCTCCCTTTCTCGATATCTGCTGCCCAGTGTACCGAGCGAGCCTTCCGGATGCTGTCATTGCCTTGCGTTGCCATTTTCCACTCCGATTCTGTGAACCTGTACACAAGGAAATAAAGATAAAAATCAGAGACCCTAGGCAGGAATTTCCTTACTTGAAAGCGCAGACAAAAATAAACACGTCCTTAGTGATCGGTGGGCGACTTGTAACTGAAGCGAAAACCGACGGCGAGAGTTTCAATTGTGGCGAACGCAATCGCTAGCGCTAGAGAATGGTCCGTTCTGTCTCTGGTAGTCGTCCACGGAATATATATTTTATCACTATTACTGTTACCAGATGGGTTTGAAATCATGTCGTTCCGCTTGCAGTTTGTTATGTTGATAAAAACTGCTGCACAGAAGTGCAGAAGTCTTAGTCATTCCTGATCTGTATCCCCTGTCACTATCCGAGTTGTAGGTACAACCCAAGTAGAAATTGATGGTTGTAGTTTAGGCGCTATTACCACATTTCAGATATCTAACCGACACAGTAAAAGTTCGTATAGAGTTTAAAAGTGCGTACTGTTTCCATTGCAGGATGGAACGGTGACCCAAGTGAGGAATTAGTTTTAGCTCATTAAATTACTATTTTGGGAAACACACATAATGGTATATTTGGTTGTGACTTGTAACCGAAACGTAACCGAACTTTAGTCAGCTGTCAAATTTGTTTTCGTGTGTTTGTAAGTTGGTTGGGAAATAAAAAAGCTTATACCAATTACAAATTTAGGTACACACATAACTTTCCACTTTAATGCGGATGCTAAAATACCTAACGGAAGATCATATCAGGAAAATTATTGTAATGCAGATAATATTATGTGAATTCAGTAATTGCATTTCAGTCAGTTTTACCTGAAATACCAACAAGTTGTAGTGGCAAAAACTCACGCGCTCGAGAAATATTGAGTATTTTATAATATTCAGTTTAATTTCCAAGTTATTTTTATTTTCCCAGGGACTTTCAAACTCATTACGATGGCTGTGAAATTCAATTAAAAGCATTATCTCTTCTACTTAACTAGTTAACATATGTTTTTAAAGAACAACAGAAGTTTCGAATATCAATTATTCAAAAATTAAATTCTTTTTGTTGATAATGGATCCCAATTAGAGTCATAAAGCGGCCATTTGCCTGCCATTATGCCTTTCTTTAGGTAGGGGCACAGGGTGCATATGCATGTTCTTGTACTACATTGTACATAAGTTGAGGAAATGTTAATTTTTTGTTGCGTTTATTATTATAAGGTCGTACTTCTTATTAAATGATTCATTCTATCGATTTTATAGAAAACATTCAACAAAAGTTTGGTAAAATTGATTAAAAAAATGTTAAATGTACTTTAACTTTTGGTACTGCTAGAATGGTTTTGTTAATAGCATCATAATAAAGTGAACTTAATATATTTGTGGAAATCCTAGAATTACTTTAGTAACATACCTATTTATGGAAAAAAATACTGATCATACGTGATGTGAGTAATCGAATTTTAGTGTAAGAATAGCGGAAGTTAAAGAAAAGCTATGATCGAGATTTCCTTAAATTTCTCCTATTTTTACATCAAAATTTTATTTTCCACCAATTCCAATTGTTTCGTTTTTAATGTACCTACTACAGTTTATTTAGTATAATCTTTCGGGGGAACATTAGTTAAAGGAAAGACATGTTAATAATTATATACGAAAAATTATATATATAGACTCTTTTAAGATATTCATCATTACACAATTCAAGAATTTTGTTTGCTACGCCATGCCACCCTGTGTAGATACTTTTGCGCTTGAGAAGGAATGACATATAATTATCCGTGCGTACCTACATTAAAAGGTGCATGGTGTATGTGTGAGTACAAATGCTGAACCAACTTTACTGTGTGCACCTACATGAGACATTAGTTTGTATTTAGTATGTGATCGCAGAAAAAGCACCAAAATATTATAGCGGCATTTAATGGTCACAAATCAGACTGTGCGCAGTCAATTTGCGTACCTAGCTGAAATCACATTTATCTTTAAATCGTGTAATGGTTACAAAAATGTTAAAAGTTACCATCTTATCGGAATGCTTTTATCGACACAAAATTGAGTCGAATTTACCGTGTCCATAATTTCAATTTAAATTTGCATAGTAGTCACAAATTTCTACTTGATACGAGCTGGGTGACGAATCGACATGGGTACGGATGTTAGCGTGTTGTTTGAAAAGCGTTTTATCATGCCATTGTTGGAGTTTCTTTCGGGAGTAATGGCCTGGTACAAGGTCTATTTTCTATAGGCATGGTACGCACATTTCCAATTCTTTCATTCGATTTTAGAGCACCACTTTTATTTTCTTGAATGGAAAGCGCCGAAGTGATGTTGGCCCAACCTTTTGCCGTGAGAATGTACCTCGCACGAGAGTCTGCACGCTCTTGCTTCCCATGCAACAGTCTTTACCCTTTATGCACGGTAGAACTGGGCTATCGGTGATAAGAGAGACAGCTCATTTTTCGCAACCCACAGCATGTGTACTGTTTGCAGGCTAATGAATGTGAAGTTGCTTTTGTAGATGGGTATCGGAGGAAGTTTGTCAATTATCCACGTTTGTGGTGCTTGGTGGCTAAAGCGGAATTTGATTAGATAGAGAGCCGCCTGGTACACTTCAAATTGGGCTCAAGGGGTTGCGCTCTAAAGGACGGTTGACAAGAAATAATATGCATCTCTGGTGAACAATATTGAAATGAAAACAATTCGTAAGCGTATGTGACAAACGACATAAAGTCGCACAGTTATCGTAGCTTCGTACCACTGTTCAGCTCAAAGTTGCTTTTATTGCGTCGTACCTACACCAAATCCATTAAATGGACCTATCTGACGTCCAAGATACATGTAAGATAAATCTTTGCAGGAGCTAAAACAAAAAAGCCCGGCCGAGGGCTTCAAAGATCCTTAAAAAGAACTAATTTCTAATGACAATCCAAGAAGGATTCCTGTTTCACAATGAAGACACCACACCGCCGTCAGTCCAGCTCACCGCATTTTACTTGAATTCACCATGTGAACTTTTTCTTAAATTTGGAATTCGAAATGCCCCCGCGGATACGGATGTGCGCTGGATATGAGAGGGTCATTGCACGCAAATCAGTTGCGAATGGACGCACAGAGCACTCAAACAACACCGCATGCAATTTTTTTTTTGTGTTTATTTCTACAAACGGACACTGGAAAATGCAATTTAGCACAAAATTCTACTTTCGAAAGAAAACCCGAGAACGTATCAGAAAAGCGACTTGAAGTCGGAAAAATTTTCGAAATTTAACTGCAAATTGTATGATTTTCCGGCAGAGACATCAATGGCGGTGGGAGATTTAGTTTCCCACAAAACAGTTTCTACCCGTGGCCGGTACTGTTTTTTTACTTCAACTAGCTCTCATTGAGTGCCGCAATTTCATAGCGTATTTTTATACGAATTTTTTAAATTTTCCTCAATTTTTATATTGCACCGCACGGCGATGAAAAAAAAAAACAGATGCACTGAAATTATTGCAAAATGACATTTGATGGAAAGTGCAAAGGTATGTGCGATGCGGCCAGTGAATTTTCTTCGGTCGGGTGACGTCACTACGCACCCATTTACACTTTTTCGGCATATTCCGTTAGCTTAAACGGGATATTTTAATGTATTTCTACAGAAAACGTCTGCCCATAAGTCACTTAACGTGTCGTGGTGGTTTTTATTAACGGAATATATATATTTTTTTAATTTAATTTAAGTTTGTGGTTTGTTTTGATTTTTTTTTTAAATTTCGTTTTTGCTGATTTGTGGCAATTGAGGGAGGTGAATATCGGGAAAAAGTGAAAAACAGAAGCACTAGTGAATGGAAAAGTGTATAAAAAAAACATTTTTCGAATAGAGAAGAAGTAGAACTCGATTTCGGGGATGTAGACATGATGGAAAATTGAAACAGCGACGGCAAAGAAACAAATGAAATCGCCTCTTTACTCATAGTAATAGATACCATTCACAGATGTCGCTGCAAGTGTTTTAGTGTGACAGAAGACAAAAGATTGCACCAACAAAAGAAGCAAGTTTAATGCTTTTATCAACACGAAATTGAGTCAAATATACCGTGGTGAGTATAATTGAAATTTACTTTGGATAGTAGTCACAAATTTCTACTTGGGCCACAGATGTCGCTGCAGAGCGGTAGTGCGAATCAAGGCATAGGAGAGAGAAAAATTTTACGAAATTAGCTCCAGGAAAGCTAGCAGCTACACGAATTAAGAAGCAGCAGTTACAAATAAGCAAATGCGTCACTTTGTGAAATTTGGCATTTGCCAAAAGAGGTCGCTGCTCTACCAGCACCTTATTCGTAGTAAATCAGATCTTAGCAGTGGCAATCAGAAATCCTGAGAGGAGGGTAGTTCCCCCGTTATTATGTTAATAAAGAAAAAAAAACAAGTCAATGATTTAAAAATCTGTAACGCCCAGTTGACAAAGCCACTAGACGGCGCTATCTTAACGATGGAACGAAACTTCACCCACAGGAGTGACTCGCTTCATTGAGTGCAAATTAAAACGGTATTCTTATCGCACTTTCAATGGATCTAATGGTCAGGATCCTTTCACTGAATCAAGTGCTTCAAAGTCCAATTGGCGAAGTACACGAACACCATGAATCGAAAATAAACAAACAGCTTTATGTTTATGACTCGTTGTCTGCTCGTGATCTAAATCTGCGGTGTGGTCTGCGTCCGGAGGCCCTCATGTTCGAGGTGATGTTTGGACTGGACTGGATCTGCTTCCGGTGAACTGAAAAGTAAGCAGAAGTCGTTGGCTTACTTCTCCAAAAAAGTGACACTAAATAGGTACCCAAAACACACTTGCAACATGCTCATCAGAGGAAGTGGCATTATTTCCCTTTTCACGACTCGTGCTTGACCTTTTGTGTGTAAACTTAAACCTTCGACTTCGTCCAGCATCGTCCTTCCAAGATTTATTTACCATCACCAGATCCACATCCTGCCAATGTTAGTGCGATTCGTCCACACAGCCACACCCTCGGGCGTCGCATTTGAATCCGCCACTTCTGATGACAGTCACAAAACTAAACCCAAAGCAAAAATTGAAACACGAAAATTCAGGTGTGCAGTTCGAGGCTGCACACAGAAATTTTATTTAGCCAAAACAAAAATTACATCAGGTGCCCAAAGTTCACTATAGAAACATTAATATTAAAAAGCTGAGATTTTTTTTCACATAAACAGGAATTTTTTAGATTTTTTTTTTACTCAAGATACTTTTGCATGCAATTTTTGAACTACGAAATTTTTAAAGTTCTTATAAAAAGCGTTCACAATTTTTTATATTTTCAAATTACAAATCCTCGGCATCGTCTTGGTTGTCGTATACATGTTCGTGAGGCTCTGGAATAGTGCCAAAAGGTATCCTGATGGCACGCAACTCGCCGAGTCCTTCCGATCCGGGCTGACGTTCGACTGCATAGTTCGCGAAACCTTGAGGGATCTCCGGAAGGTATGACTTTTTCCAATCAGCTCCCATGTCTGCAGTGGAAAGTTTTTTCTCGTCCTTCTCACTGGAACCCAAAGCACTACGTTCGTCCATAATGTACGAATGTTTTAAAATTTATTCTGAATTTGAAAATAGGCTTCACACTGAATGGAGAGATCTTGCCGAGGCGACGGCTTACTTGGAAATAATATATACAACTATTTCGTGGAGGATCAGAGCTAAGAGAAAAAGAGCATGTATTCGATGCTTAAGGGTGAATATGTATGTCCATGTCGTAGGCAGTGCTGTCGAAAGTACTGCAAAAGCAAATTTGTATTGCTTTTGGGAGCTGCGTACTGCCGTACTGCTCACTTTTGTTTTGTACTGCATTTTCCTTTTTGTATTGCCTTTTTTATTGCTTTTTGTAGTTCATAGTTTTCATAAATGTATCAAAGAAAACAGAACAGTTGGCATCACTTTTTATGTTTGCATTCGCAATTCACATCATTTTCAATTTCATTTCCAGCTTTTTTCTTATTATTAGTAATTGTAGTGTAGCACTTTTGTTGCATTTGTCATGCAAACGCAATTTGTAATGTAGTGCCAATATAAAAAAATAAGTGTAGAGATTACTACATAAAATTATGTACGCAAATAAGGAAAAGGGTAAGGTTTCAAGACAAAGTTTTAGAAGCCGTACAAATAATAAATCAATAAATCCGCAAAAAAAAATCTAAAATTCTAGCCCCACTCTTTCAACTGTGCCTTCCCTTCGGGTAGGGGAAAGAATATACCCGAGGTAGGCATGCCTGTCGTAAGAGGCGACTAAAATCCAACCTCCGTATACCGAGCTTATGGTGTATAGGTATACAAAAATGCAATGAACAAAACAAAAAGATTAACTACCCCAGGTGGCAGTCCAGCTTTACTGGAAAATCCACCCTCTTCGGAGGTCGGCTCTACGGATTCTGGGGAGAGCCGCTTATTGCAATCCATTGACCCTTTTATTAAATGTTCAAGGGTATCTCGATCTCCTCCATCAAGATCGAATAACCCCGGGAAAAGAAGTCCACCGGGAGCGCCAGCGCGTGAAAAACAGGACAGTGAAAAATAAAAGTTTTGAGGAAGAAAATAAAGCACTCCGAATCAAGCTTAAGGAAATGGACCTACTCTATCAAGATCTTAAGAAAGAGATAGATCTGCTAAAAGAAGAAAATAAGGTTCTAAGGAGCAATCGTTTGCTGAAAGAACGCGAATGTACTCCACCACGCTTAGCTAGTCAGGAATACCACACCGACGAAGAAGAATTAGCACGCGAAACGAATCAGGTCGCTAAGAAAAGACCTAGTCAGAAAAGGAGAGCCGGTTCTTCCCCCGAAGTCGAGCCCCTAAAAGAACAAAAGCGTAAAGAACCGCAAGAAAAAAAACTTCGATCACAAATTCGCGCACCGCCTCCCATAAACGTCGTTGGGGTAACGGAATATAATAAGTTGCATAGCCTCCTTAAAGGAACGATAACATCGAAATTTAAGGTTACATCTTTAAGGAATAATGCGTTGAAAATTAACGTCGATAACCACGATGATTACCGGGCAGTATCCCAAAAGCTAAATATCGAGAAGATCCAGTGGTATACTCTCGAAATAAAGTCTGAAAGGCCACATCGTGCTGTAGCGAGGGGACTCCACCCCTCATGCACCAAAGACGAGGTTATAAACGACCTTCAAACCAAAGGGTATAAAATTTTTGATGCCGTAAATATCATTAAGAAGGGAAGCAACAAACGGAAGTCGATAAGGATATCGTGGTAAGACGTGGACTTCCGCTCTTTATGCTTACATTCGATAGGTCAGATAATATCGAAGATATCTACCGAATTAAAACAATATTAAATATCGTGGTAAAAATCGAACCCATGCGTAGAAATGTAAGAATAATTCCACAGTGCAAACGTTGCCAAGGATTTAATCATACGCAAATATATTGCCAAAAAGAACCACGATGTGTGAAAAGCGCCGGAAATCACCTCTCCCAAGACTGTGGAGTTAAAAAACAGTCCTCCGCTACCTGTGCTAACTGCAAGGGAAAGCACCCGGCAAATTATAGAGGCTGTGAAGTAGCTAAGGAGTTGCAAAAACGGAGAGATGCGCTCCTTAAGCCCGAAAAAGCTACGCTCAGGCTGTGGCATTCGAAGAACCAAAAAACGTTGAAACTTCGCCAGACAGTGTTTCTCATTTTTTCTCAGTAATTCTCGGGAAACTTGAAGAACAAAGCAAAATAAATAAAATTATTCTCGATCGGTTGGTTAAGCTCGAAAATAATTCAAGGAAAACGCGTACTTCAAATATAATATGAATGAAAAACCAATGTTAAAAATATGTACTTGGAATGCAAACGGACTTTTGAAAAAACTCGATGAATTGGAAGTATTCATGCGCGAAAAGGATATTGACATTTGCTTAATTTCTGAAACCCACGTAAAAGAGCGATCAATTTAAAAAAAAAAAGGCTACAATGATTTGCACGCTTGTCACCCATCTGGAAACGCGAGAGGTGGATCATCATTGTTTATTAAAGACTGCATTGAACAATATGAAGACCTGAAGATAGAGCTTGAAACTATGCACGATTCGAGTAAAAAATAATCAGCGTACTCTTAGAATCTCATCTATCTACTGTCCACCACGCTCCGCGCTTGAAAAAAGTGAGTATACTAACTTGCTTAAATCGCTCAAACCAAATTTCATTATTGGCGGCGACTTTAATGCGAAACACACGTTCTGGGGTTCTAGATTCATCTCGCGAAAAGGTAGAATGCTCTATGGGGCAGGTATGGAGTACAATTGTGATTTCCACTCGACGGGCAAACCGACCTACTTGCCAACTGATACTTCAAAAATACCTGATCTGATAGATTTTTTCGTCGTGAAAGGAATATCTACCAACCACATTAAAGTTGAAGAGAGCTTTGATCTGCCATCTGATCATTCACCGGTTATTTTAACGTTGAGCGCAAAACTAGTCAATAACCAAGAGCCAGCTAGACTTACTGGTAAAACAACTAACTGGGAAGACTTTAGGAACGAAATTGAAGAGAATGTTGAACTGAGCGTTCCACTTACGACACCTTACGAACTTGAGGTTGAAGTTGATCGCTTCGTTGAAGTCGTTCAGCTCGCTTCCTGGAATAATACGCCTAACCCAAGAAAAACTCCGGCCAAATACGGTTTACGATATCCGCCCGAAATAAAAGAATTGGTCAACGAAAAAAGGAAAGCGCGTAAAAAATGGAAACAAAGTCGCGCTCCGCAACATAAAGCACATTTGAATTATTTTTGCAATTTGTTGAAGACAGCTATTAAGGATTTCAAAAATCGGGCGATAGGTTCTTACCTTGAAAGTTTAACAGCGAAAAAAGATTCCAATTATTCACTTTGGAAAGCTGTAAAAGGCACCAAAAGGCCCAAAATCCCAGCGCCGCCAATAAAACTAAATCAAAATGAATGGGCAAGGGAAGATAAAGAAAAAGCGGACGTTTTTGCCGCCCATCTACTGGAAACCTTTAAACCGTACGATGGTCGAGCGGCTTACGGCAGTACCAATGGTGGGACGGAATTACTATCTAACGATTTTTCACTCACATATGCAACGCTAAGGGAACTAAAACGTGAAATCGAATCTCTAAAACCTAAGAAAGCTCCTGGTTATGATTTGATCACCGGAGAAGTTCTCAAATTTCTACCTCGAAAAGCATTAATTAAGCTTCTATATATTATAAATGCTGCGCTCAGACTTAAACACGTGCCGAGCCAATGGAAAGTCGCGGAAGTCATTATGGTTTTAAAACCAGGAAAACCGCCAAATGAAGTAAAATCGTATAGACCAATTTCGCTTCTTCCAGTCATATCTAAAGTTTTCGAGAGGATATTACTTAGGCGCCTACAACCGGTTATAGAAGATAATAATCTAATCCCTGACCACCAGTTTGGGTTCAGAACCAAGCACTCGACGATTGACCAAGTGCATAGAATTACTGACGTAATAGAGAAAGCATTTGAAGAAAAAAAGATATGCTCAAGCGTATTCCTCGACGTCTCACAAGCCTTTGATAAGGTGTGGCACGACGGCTTAAAATTTAAATTACGACAAATTCTCTCCGTAAGCCTAAACGATATCTTAGAATCATATCTCGGGAACAGACTCTTCCGTGTTAGACATGGTGTAGAATACTCGGAGCTTAAAGAAATTTTGGCCGGCGTACCGCAAGGAAGCGTCCTTGGACCGCTTCTGTATCTGTTATATACTCGCGATATACCAAGATAAGATGGCACTATCCTTGCTACCTTCGCCGACGACACCGCTATCCTTGCAGCAGGTAATACGATCGAAGAAACGACTGCAAAGCTGCAAACCACACTGAATAAAGTAAATGAATGGACGAGGGACTGGCGGATCGCCCTCAACGAAACTAAATCTGTTTACGTAAATTTCACATATAGGAAAACTAATGACTTGCCAGTTTTCCTAAACTTGGCTCGAATACCCTTTGACTGGGAATACCTGGGAATGACACTCGACGCAAAGCTGAAATGGAATTCGCACGTGAAAATGAAACGTAAAGAACTCGATATCAAATATAGAGAAATGTACTGGTTACTCGGAAAACATTCCCAGCTCAGTACCGAGAACAAACTGCTTTTATACAAGCAAGTGCTAAAGCCGGTGTGGACCTACGGTATACAACTTTGGGGTTGTACCAAGAAAACAAATGCCAATATTTTACAAACTTTTCAAAATAAAGTACTAAGAGAAATTGTCCAAGCACCGTGGTATACTAGAAACGACGATATCCACGGGGATCTCGGAATTCCTACAATCGAAGCTGAAACTAGAAGCTTCGCGCGAAAGCATAGAAACCGACTAATCGGGCTTATCAACAATACAGTCCGACAAATTTTGGATGAGAGTAATTTATTGCGCCGACTACAAAGAACGAAACCTTTCGACTTGGCAAGATAAGGATTAACCGCGTCTTAATTGCGGAACACGCAGGATCTTTCAGTGGAAAGTAACCTGTCAAAAGTGTTTTTATTTCGTTATAGAAAATTTGCTTGATAAGTTTTATCTTAGTTGCAGTATCTAACAATTTATCGAAGGGTGGTGTTTTTAGTCAGTAGAAATCTGACACTACTATGAGCACGCGCTTGCTATTCTCATAGTGTCTTTGAAAGATTTTCACCTACCCTCGGGAAAAAAAAAAAAAAATGTATGTTTTCCATTTCCACCTAGCAATGCCAGTTCAGAGCGTATATTTTCTCAGGTAGCATTGATTTAAGATAAAAAAGAAACTCTTTGCTGACATCCACTGTCAATTCAATTTTAATGGCAAGAATTAATAAGGCTGAGTAGATGATAATAAATGAATTAACGTTAATGTCGATTTTTCATGTGATTCCCGTTATGGAAAGGTATTTGTTGGAGTAGTTGCATATTAAAAATGTGTTATATAGTTTATAAAATTGAAGTACAATCTAAACCTGAACAAAAGTTAAGCTAAGATTAGACTATATGCCAATAATGCATATGAATGCCAACAGGAAAATGACCAGATTAGCTGTCAAATGACCAAATGTCAGGATTATCAAAACTGTATATTAGACTATATGACCAAAATTACCAATATGGTCAAATGCCATTTAAGGCATTTGTTATTTATTACCAAATGTTAAAGTAGGGTAATGCTTTAAAGAAAAACAAAGCAAAAGCTTGAAGTTGGAACATTGATGACAAGATGACAATGAAATAATTCTGATTACATCAAAAATGCCAGCAATGCCATAACGAAATTTCAATAAAGTGCGTATGGGCATATAGGGCTTTATGCTGGCATTCGTGCTTATTGTCCGATTAGACCATATGCTATTTGGGAATTTTTATCTGTCAAAATCAGCCTGGTCATATGTGGCATTTAGGTCAAAAGAGCATGTGAGATTATGCCCATTACATTGTATGACCATATTTTGATAGGAGAACTGTCAGAAATTGGCACTTTATGACCACTTGGCATACAGTCTAATCTAACCATAAGAAAAAAAACAAAAGGACTTTTATGTAATTCGGTTATTTATTAAGAAAGAGTAGTAGAATAAAAAAAATATGTTGTGTATTGCTTTTTCCCCAAAATTATGCAAAAAAAATTTAATGTATTGCTTTCGTCGTTTCAAAAACGACAGCACTGGTCGTAGCGTAGTCGTATTTGGCTCCTGCCCACACTCATGCAGCTAAATCGATTGTCTATCTCTCATCAGTCGATCTATCGGTTCGATGTCGGTAGTCGGTACCAGGGTTGCCAGAAGTTTGTTGGCTTTAGGAACCCAAACCTTGAAAAAATTTAGCCCAATATCGTTGCCCTGAAAGTAGCCCAAATATCGTTGAAAATAAAAGTCGATTCTTGTATTTTATTTTTTTGGTACTTTTCCCACTTTCCCATTTTATGCGCCGCGACCATAAACAAACTATGTATATCTACTTATCTTTTGCTTGGTTGTGTGAAATCCAAATGTCATGCAAAAGAAATTGGTGTACGTACAATTTGACAGACTATACGATGTCACATGAAGGCAAAAGTGCTGCTGAAAATTCAACCATATGTAGCCGAAAATTGCGTTGGGCGCTCATGGAAGAAATTTGTATCGTTTTTTAAGAAAAAAGACAGCCCAAAAAAACGATAAAGCGCCAAATCTGGCATCTCTGGTCGGTACTCGGTAGTCGGCAGTAGGAATATTAGATATCTGTTATGTTATGTGTGTGTGGTTCGAAAGTAGTAAAGTTACCAGCACTGTGCTTTGATGAGATTTTATATTGCTTTAAAACCGATATCCGGGGCTTTTTTGAGAGATGAGAACTAAGTGACCCTTCAAGTTAGATGCCTGGACCCTGGAGGAATCGAATGGGTATGCATTTTTTTTGAGATTATGCTCTCCCAAAGAACAGTCAACAGGTCTGTTCCAGTGTTGCCAGAAATTCCAGCGGAATATGCCAAATAAAGAAAAAAAGATGCTAAATTGTATGGGAAATAAAACAAAATATGCTTAAGTCTTAACTGCTTAAGTCTTAACGATTTTAGAACAAAAAAAAAAAAACAACAATAAGTAAAAATATACCTAAACACAAAATGACTTCTATCTAATACATAATAATAATTAATAATGAACAATAAGGAATGCAGTCTTTAGCAATGAAAATTACATTTAATTATACTACGAATATGTTTTTACGTTGGGAATAAAGTTTTGGTACAAAAAGTACCAAAGAGTTTGGTTGAAAGAGTTTCGAAAAAGAGAAAAAGCGACGCGGAATAAAAAATTCCTGGAGGAGATTGTCCTTTCTTACTCCTTTCAGTGAGGAACAATTTCGTCGTCACTTTAGAAAAGAATCTGAGGAGAACATTAAATTTCAATACGCTAGAAATCGAAACAAATGCACTCATATGTCAAAAAGGACAACAACAAAATTCAAATTAGCTGTTAATTGAAAGGTGACTGAGACTGACAGCTTTTTCAATTTTACACCATGGAATTTGTTGAGTAAAAATTCGTAAGATTCTCAGTGGAGGGGTAGTAGCTTGCTCTCTCGATGACGCTCTCTTTTACGAATTTTTCGAGTTAAGGAACGGCATTGAGTAAATTTCGTAAGATAAGTACAAACTCGCAAGATTTAAAAGTAAGGGAACAGACCTAACGTAATACATCGAGTGCTTTTACTTAGCCGGGATACATGAAATATGATACATGAACGCTGCTGATTTAAAAGCAGTGCGTTACTACACCTATTGCGTATTTACATCCGACAGTGTTTATTTTTATGATTAATCGACTGACATTCTTCTGTCCAAATCGCTGATAGTTCGCTGTCATATGCGCGTCATAGACGCGGCTTCACAGATGTTTCCCTGCAACACGGCACCTTACCCATTTAAAAGCAGAAAACCTCAAAACAGCTGGCAAATTAATGTCCACTTCGTGCTGCAGTAGTATGCAGCTTCAACACCCAGCATGATGTCATTCTCTCCATCTCTAACGTTTCCCTGCTCACTTCGAACCTAGTAAGACTTTTGTCTAGGCCGTCGTGACTCTTGGCTGTAAGAGAACCTATGATATACATAATCTCAGTGTGACAGTTTATCGCCATCAACTCAAGTGCTCGCAAGTGTTTCGCGCCTTAAAAGTAGGTAGGTTAAATATGAAGTTTGCTTAAAATATTTGCGCACCTAACAAAGTTCTAAACACCAACAGATTACCCATCTGAGGAATATCAAGAATGCCCAGGTGTAAGCAGACAGGAAGAATGTCTTTGAAAGCGAGACCGCAAAGAGTACGTGTTGCGGGGCACAGAGTGAGGGATCCTTCTACAGAGAAGTGCGTTATGCGGTTCTTTCTCTCACTGGTCCTGATGATGTTCGGGTACATAATCTATTGGATTTTTTCATTCTAAACTGGACAAGAGAGTAGCACAAAAGTACATGCATCTGTCGAATGATATTCTTAAAAATAATAAAAAAAAGGGTGCAAAGTAAGATGCAAGCTTAATTTTTATTGCCAGCAAATCGGGTGCAATCTTCTCATAGCCTCTCTCCCTTAACTCGAATCTGGGCTACCCGGTCTAGAAATTTCAACTTCGAGCGATTTGAATCTGCCTCGAGTGAGTTTCAGCCCATGGACTGGATTTTGTTGGAGCTTCAATTTCCCAACAGAAATCGTAAAGGGCACATCTTTCAAACAGGGAAAATTGACTGCAGTTCAGATAATCATATAATCACGACATCCACAAATTTAAAGTGGCCGCAGGTTTTTGGTGGGTAAGCTCGGTCAAAATTTATTTAGTGCTATATTTAAAATAAGTCTTAGATAGACTTTTTGGTCAAAATTTAGAAGCTTAGAAAGACGGTGTCACAAATCAATGTCTGGAAAAGAAAATAATGTGGTTTTGAAAAAAGAAAAAAACACAATCGCCCAAAGCATGCTCACAAAAAGCCATCGGAAATTACCACAGACCCAGTGAAAACGTAGTCAAATCCGCTGGAACCAAAACTGGCCCAATTTATTTATTAAAAGAATTAAACAGTTTTCAGCAGGCTTATTTTTCAAAAGCAAAGCGGTTCAATGTCGTTGACCAAGCCAACGAAAAGCGTTTCCCAATCCACCCTTCGAATATACTTTTTTGTTGTTCCTATTTATATGCATAGGTATTCTCGCATTCAATGAACTGTAACTAATCCATACCCCACACCTTTCCATTGAAACTCAACACACAGAGACCACCAACTAATAAAACTAATGATTGAGTGGCTGTCAGTAAACAAGACCTTTTCCAGTTTAAAATAAAAACCCACTTAACATAAAAGAACACAACTTCCCCACTTTCCATCCAGCTTCCTGGGCCGGGCTGCTTCCCTCTTTCGACTTAATTCCTTACGTAATACTTGGCAAAAATTTTGATGTTGCTATTGCTATTCCGTATCTTGTAAGTTGTAACGAAAGTGTTTCCTTTTTGTCTGCTCAATCCACTTCGCGACGTTGTAGACAAAGCAACGAGCAGACAAACGTGCAAACAAATCATTTGCAACGCAATTCTCGTTTTTTTTTGTTGTGAATAAAACTGCTACGAAAAAAAAATTTTAGACATGCACGTGGAGAGCAAACACTTGCAAGACATTCCCGAGGGCATTTCGGATTCCCAAAATGTGTGCGATTTTGATGACAACAACGAGATGGAAATAGAAGAAGTTCCATTGCCATTGGCGCTCCCGGAGGTGCCCGTATTGGAACTGCTGGGCGAATTGCCACCACTCGTTGAATTCGAAGACGACGAAGGGCAGCCCGAACAGGAGGCGGAAGAACTAGCGATGCAGATACTATATATGCCATCAGACGACGAGGATATGGTTGTGGTTGCTAATGACGGGCCGAGGCGGACTTCCGAAAACGCTCCATTCCTGCCCGTAGCCGGATTGCTCCAACTGTGGGTTAATACTGTCCCGGTGCAGAACGACGCCTCAAAGACCAATCCCGGAGACCAATCCGAGGAGCCACCGCGTGATGGAGGTTCATAGATTGCTGAAATGGGACTACCAATTTTCCATATCTGTACATTTTTTAAATCAACTGTCAATAAAAGTATTTTTTTTACCAAAGTAACTTGTTGCGTTTCAATTTTTGTATCCACGATGTGGCGCTAGTTTTTTTTTAACCAAATTTGACGCCAACTTGTCAACAGTATGACGTGGACGTAAGTTTTTTATGCGGCGACTTTAAATGATTTCCTGGAAAGGGGAAATTCGACGCCGATTGCTCTTGTTTTATTGCCATTGTCGCCAGAGAAATCGATCTGCTTTAAATCAACAAAGCTGCTGCATAGAGAGGAGCCAGCCGTACGCAACGCTTTGTCTATCGAGCCGAGGAATGTTTACATTAAGACAGCTTATGATATCCGCTGAGTCAACGAAAAAGTCTATTTCTCTTTATGGTATGATAAGCGCGCATGCATTTGCCATATCTACATACATCTGCAGGAGATCTTTGAACTTTTGAAAGGAGGATGTGCAGCGCTGGTTTTTTAACTTGTGTTTTTTTTTTAATTAGAGCCAACAATTTTCGATGTCAGTGGAGTTCGGTGCAGTCCTTTACCGACAGATCTTCTACGCCTTTATCGTAAATGTTTCATTATTTCACCCGTTTCCCATGCAGCCAGCCAATATAAACCGAGGCGTCAAAACAAAGTCAACTTTTTGTAAGAATTGCCGACTCGTCTATTTTTTATAGAATCGGGGAAATTTCCCTGAGCATATTTCAAAAAAAAAATATTTACCCCGAAAAATTACGCTCCGCAACAGCTCCCACTCCCGTTCCCGTTCCCGTCAAATGCGGCCTTGCATGACAATAACCAACCAGGTGTATACAGTATATACACAGATATAGTGTACATTTAAATGCGGTATAGTGCGGGTTGCTTTTCGGTTGTGTGGCAATAGATTTCTTGATCAAATTTCTACGTAGATTGGTGGAAAAGGATTTGCGACTCTAAACAAGTGGGTTTTTGTTTTTTGTTTTTTTTTTTTTTATTTGGATAACGCTATTGAATTGGATAGAACGTTGACGTCATGGACAAGGACGAGGATAATCGTATTATTCGGCAAATCCGCGATGCGCAAGTCGAAAAGGATTGCTATTTCCTAGAACCCAGTCGCAGGAATCATGAGTCAATCGATGACGAATTGATCGAGGTGGATGAGGAAGAAGACTACGAAGTGGTGTGAGGAATCGGCGCGGCAGCACTCGCGGCGTTAGAAGAAGAGATTCTCATTGACTACGATGAGAACTTTGTGATTGATGTGAGCGACGAGAGTGACGTAATTCAGCTGGAAGAAGACGAACGGGTCGGTATTGGCGCGGCAGCACTCGCCGCATTGGAGGAAGAAATTCTCAATGCTCACGATGGGGACGAAGCGATTGATGTGAGTGATGAGAGTTTGACTGTTGTGCTGGATGAGAACGATCTGGAGGACTCGTTCACTTCGTCGGATTTCGTAACGGAGGATAGCTACGACGAGAGTGAGCAGGAGGATTCGTCGATACCGGGGGATTTTATGACCGACGACGAAGGTTGGGACGGTGTCGACGAGGATCTACTGCACGCTGTACTAGATACTATAGTGGAGACTGGTGTCCAGACTGCAGTCTTGTCCGTCGCCGCGGGGTTGGTGGTTCAACAAGAAGCAGCAGCTAATCTTGAGGCAGCCGATTTCGAGCAGCTTCCGAAGAGATACGAAATAGAATGACTGGACCAGCAGAATAAAGACGAGAGGGATGCGGATTTGAAGATGAACCTGTGGACGATTTCGAAGTTGGTGGTGAACACCTTCCTAATGGATACGAATTTGCAGAGGAGATTCCCGAAGGTGAACCGCACGGAGACCAGAGTCCTCAAGCTTCAGATGTTGACAGTGAAAGTGATCACAGCTGGCTATATGAAATCGAAATCGACGAGAACTACGAACCGCGTGAAGAAGACGTTTAGGAGAGTGATCAAGATCCTCCCCGGATTGTTGACGACGTCGAGGATGAGGACGGGATAGATCGTTGAGGTCCTCGCTCCTGCAACTTTAAATCTTAATAAAAACAAACATTTACAATTAATTTGGGCTGTAACCAAGTGTGCGTTTTTTTTTTTCTCTCTTTTGATCCTAGGTAGAGCAAGACGACACAGCGTGCCTGGAATTCTTTTTGGCGACCATTTATCTTTAGCACATTAAAAAAGTTTTTTTTTTACTTGTAATTTGTAGTTAGTGAGATATCTAATGGTAATCAGGTCGATGCCATTTACACAGATTTTGAGTAAAGCGTTTGACCGAGTTGACCACAGGCTTCTTCCTTACAAACTTGAACATTTAGGGTTTCCTACATTGTTTCTTAGATGGCTATCATCCTATTTAGGAAACAGATACCAATTTGTTAAGTTGCGTGGACACTTATCCAAAGAAATCAGGGTAACATCCGGTGTCGCTCAAGGAAATCACATAGGCCCACTCCTATTTATTTTATTTGTTAATGATGTCAAATTTGTTCCACATTGCAAAATCCTGATGTTTGCCGATGATTTTAAAATATACTCCATGCAATAGTTTTCATAGATTAAATGCCAATCTCCAAAATTTCGTTTTGTGGTGCACTAAAAACTACTTGTCCCTTAATGTTAGTAAATGTTCGGTTATTACATTTTCCCGTCGTACCTCGCCTTTCACTCACGCTTATTCCTTCGACAGTAATGCTATTCCGCGTGTTTCTTAGATAAAAGATTTAGGGGTTATGTTAGATAGTAAACTATCCTACATTTACCACTATGAATATATCTCAAATAAAGCCAATAGAGCATGGGGAATGCTTAAACGTTATGCTAGGGCGTTCTCTGACCCCTATGCGCTAAAAATTTTATATTTGTCGTTTGTTCGATCACTGTTGGAATATGCGTCCATTGTTTGGTGTCCATATTACAATACTCATATTGTTAGAATCGAAGCAATTCAAAAGATATTTCTTAGGTTTGCCCTCAGATGTCTCTCTTGGTCCGATTTTAATAACTTACCCCCTTATTCAGGCCGATTACAACTTATTGGACTTGAGTCCCTTGAAGTTAGGAGAAAGGTGTCAAGAGTTATTTTTCTCCACAGAATACTTATTGGGGAGATTGACTGTTTTGATATTTTAAGTCTTTTGGGTCTTAATGTTCCATCACTTAATTTGCGTAATAACAGATTCTTTTATATTTCTCGTTCTCGTACTAATTACGGTAGATCCTGCTCTTTAAATGGTTTAATGTTATTGTAAAATGAGTGTGCGTCTTTAATTGACATTAATATGACAATACCATTAATAAAATCCACCTTGTTCAATTATTTTCAGTTGTAATTGTATTGCTTAAGTTTGAATTAGTTTTGTACTTGCATTTTCTTTTTTTTTCAGTATTTTCTTTATTTACATAATTTGTTCCTCAATTTTTAGTCACTTTTTTGTAATATGCCACTAATTTAAAAATCATATCTCTCATGTCTAAGAAAGGCCAAGTACTTTGTTGACAAACAAACAAATAAATAAATTTCTCTTCATCCCTCGCTTTGTGAAGAGTGGCGACGAGATGTGTGCCTTATGTGGACCAGGAATATTGTTTTTCAAAAAATTTCAGCGGCAACGCTGGTTTGTAACACAATTTATGGACCAGTGGTAAGGAATTAAGAAAACTCCCACCAGATGGAGCTGAATCCGATAATGCCACTGGCTTTCATTTGATGTTTACATGCAGAAGCTATACCTACCCAGTTATAGGACGTGCGTCATCTCGTACTTTGACAGACTTGCAAGCACCCATCTATATCTGAAAGGAATAACAATTAAAACGCATTCGCATTGTGGTGAGATTTGTTTCTCGTAAGCCATTTTATTTTTATAAAAGAAACCAGTTTATTAAAGCACTTCAGCTATAAAGAAGTAAAGAAGAAATAAAAAAAATTAAGTTGGTTTTTGGATTTCATCCTTAAATTAAAGTCTATTCATGTTTAATAGCACTAGCAAGGACATCCTTCTTGTCGTCGTCCTCCTGTTCGTCGTCATAGTCATCGTTTGCGTCGTCGCTGTCCGAGTCAGAGAACCTTCTTTCTGGACAATAGTCCCACCGAAACTGGATCAAAGTTGTACTGTCGTATGTATAAAACTTCCGCCCCCAATTAAGTTTCGGAATCACACGTGGGGGGCTGCCATGCTCAACGTTCAAGCCCCAACTGCGCCTCCTTAAGTCAGTGCAGCACGCCGCTATGCCCTCGTCCTTTGGTTTCATTGTGGCACGTCGCCGCTTCTGTGGAACTGGCAACGGCTCTTTCTTCACTTTTGCCGCTCGCATCAACATAGGCCTGGTTCTGAGAGTTGATTCCGAACTTGTCGACGGCTCAGCTTTGATCTCTGGCTTTATGTCCATCTGAAAGAAATTCATAGTTTGTTTTTTTTTCGCACCACAATAACATAATAAAAAAAATAGAAATGAAATTGTTTTAGTATTTTTAATAAATCCGGCAACGATAAAAAAAAAACCTTTCTGACGCAATTTTTAAGGAACAAACCTGTTTAACAACTAAAAACAACAAATACTCCCTTGAGCCACTTTTAATACTAACTACTACTTCCTACTGCGGGGTAAATGTGGCAGCAATACTTGTTCACAAATTGTATTCCTTGCACAGTAGAAAATATTTTCACAGGCGCCTTTGAGTCTAGCACGTAAAATTCATTTCAATAAAAAATCTATTTCCCGAAAGAAATATAAAGTAAAATGCAAAAAACACATACACACAGCAAAAACGAAAACGGAACACATTTTTCAAATTAACACAAACATTTTTTGTCAGTTACCTTGCGTGGAGTTAATTTTTTAATGCAAATTTACAATCTCGACCTGATCACTTCGCAGCTCTGAATCGACTGTGGACTAAGGAGAGGACTGGGATTTGGGACAATGCAAAAACTCCCTTCCCGCTGCCCCTATGCCTTCAGCTTAACCTTCTCAAGCGAATTTGTGTACCAAGGGAACACATACCGAAGAGAAATAAATTTGTGTGGGGAATATGGGGAACTGCAAGTTTATGCAGTGTATAACAATTTCACTGCTGCGCCTGTGCATGTGACTCTTGTTTTTGCGCATAGGGCAAAGGTATAGGAAATAAGCTGCGCAAGTGTGTGTTTGACGTTGGTTTTCCGAGAAACACAGCGCGAATATGTAAATTGAACAGGAAGAGTAAACAGCAACGGGGTAAAAACTGTAAACGCAATCAAAGTAGATCTAGGACGACAGCGACTTCAAGGTTGGTGTCGGTCGTTCCATATATCCATAAATATTTAGTATATCGAATTTCTGATTGATTTGGACCGCTCTTCATACACCGGAGTGAAGGTCTTTTCGTGTTATGTAAATGTATGGATACACCGGGGATGAAAATTGAAACTACAGTGTATTATTTGTTGGTCTGAATTGTGTTTTTTTACTTTCTCGTGTAGAGGAAGATATTTCGAATGATGTCCAGATTTTTGTCAGTTTTATGAACGCAGTTCCGTCCGTCTGTTTGTCACCAATCAATTCCAATTATACCTAGGTACTTTAAAAACATTTCCGAAATTCAGTTCTCTTTTTTTTTAATAAACTCTAAATCCCACTTAGAATTTTATGGAAATACAACAAATTTAACAAAAGTCATCTTCTGCTGGATATTGTGACTTAAATTTTATTGTTTCACCAGAGGTGAACGAAAATTTTGTATGATTTGACAGGTAAAATTTGAAAAACGGGTAATTTTTCAAATTTTTGTTACTTTTCCCAAGTTTCTACTTTATTTTACTAATTAAGCCCCAAATATCTAGTCCAACATTGGCAAACAATTCATCAATATATTAAGTCCCCAAAAAAAAATGTATAACATAAGTAGGTATATGTGTCTAAAGCTGTCATCGCTCCAGGGTTTTCAGTGAGAAACATTATTCTAGCAAACGAGTTTTGAGAGGTTTTCTGAAATAAACTATCCTATCTAGATTTTTTAAGTCATTCCGTCCACTTAGTGGTAAAATGAAGAGAAAACCTCACAAGGGTTGTGTTCAAAGCTTAATTTTTATTAACTCTCAATTCCTGCAATCCAAATGGAATTTTGTAAAAAAAATAAAATAGGTTCAACTTGGAGTGACTGTATAAAAATCGAAAGAGCGTCCATAAATCCAAGGTCTATGTGACAAATTTAAAAATATGTATTCAAACCCAACCAGTCAGTCACAGTAAATATTTTTTTTTATATATTTCATATACATGATATCCAGTATTGCCCATCACTTTCAGGCCGTCTTCTAAGTATATAAAGTGTCAAATTCTCTGACATTTATCGAATTGACACACGCCCTAAAAACCTAAAATTATGAAACACTGTTCGGAATGTGACGTTAAAAATACTCGTATACGTCATTGCAAATACAACATAACCCCCGAAAATCTGTCGAACGCAGTGAACAAACGAATTGGGCCATATTCCCTCCTGTTCGATTAATTTGCTATGAAGAGAAACTGCTGGCAGTGACAGCAACAGCAATATCACATGTACGTCAACTTTCAGTGTTTATTTAACCACGGTGCGAGGTAGTCAGTTCTGTTTTTGATTCTTGTGCAGTTAGGGATATTTGAAAATCCAAATCCAAGGTAATGGACAACAATGGAAACCATGTTATTGATGGTGAGGACGAGGCGGACCCTTTCCTTCTCCAGATCGAAGCAGCTATCCGCTTTGTGAAGCGGCAGTATAACGCTTGGCTAGAACGTATTCCAAATATTGATATCAACTTGATGGAGTTCGCCCGAGTGAATGCAGGTGCAGCCGCCGCAATTTTGCCGCCGTTTGTTTTTCCGGAAAATCCAAATTAAGCCGAGATTCAGTTTCATCGTCGGCACTCGTAATTGCAGCAACCGATTGCAATGTAAATTCCGGACATCTGAATTTGTTTACCTTATCTCATTCCGATTAGTAATTTAAATTTTGTGATGTATCTGCGATTGAGTGAAATAAAAATTCTGATTTGAAAATCTTTTTGTGTTCCTCTTTCTACTCGGCGTGTCTGTTTAGATTTACATACATGACCGTGAACAGATGAGGGTGGATGTTGGTTGCCCGTAATGGATAACTTTACATAAACAAACTGCGAGTGTGACACGTGCATCGCAATGTATCGACTTGGCAAGTACATAAATAAATCGCGGTGTCCTTCAAATAATGCGGATTGGCATTCACATATTCATTGCAGCGTCAGGTTTGAATAAAGTATCCATCAAGAATGATGTGGAAATTTCTTCGATTGATACAGAGGAATCCACTGAACTTAATGTTAAATGCGATCGGTTGGCCAAATAGCGAATCATCCAACTTTTAACTGTTTTGAAAACCAATTCAATAGCAATCGAGTATACGAACTGATCTTTCGAATCATATCAAAAAAAAAAAAAAACACGGCGCTGTCACAGAAAAACGCACTACTCCTCAAGAAGCACCATAGGCTGTAAGATCAGCATATACACGATCGACAAGTTCCTATACCGAGTACACCTTCAAAGTGATTGTTGTGTGTTAAACTGACATGCCCCAAGACTTTTGAAGACAGATTTGGATTCATGCGATTATATTCCTATATAAGATTCTGCCGGACTTTAACATGCTGCGCGAAAAGCTAATGTATGCATTTTTGGAACGAGCCTATTTTGAAAATGATCCTTCTGAGGCTTATAAATTATTTATTTCAATCTTGTACAACCCACATTAAGGACTCTTCCAAATTCTTGTCAGATAGTAGGCTTATTTGACCGTTTTTGAAACCTTGAATGACTTTTTAAAATAGGTGATCATATGTGCCTCCCAAATACCAGTGAAAAAAAACTCTTTTGAAAAAAGTAGCCTGGAAAGTAAGGTATAAATGTGTTAACTGATCTTTTTAATCTTATTCTAGATTGTGGTAAGTTTCGAAGTCTACTTAAACGAGCCGAAGTAATTTCTCTTTTCAAAATAGGTAAAAGTGA
Organism: Cheilosia impressa; assembly: GCA_948293265.1. Taxonomy (NCBI): domain Eukaryota; kingdom Metazoa; phylum Arthropoda; class Insecta; order Diptera; family Syrphidae; genus Cheilosia; species Cheilosia impressa. Next base: position 6,119,458 of record OX411885.1, on the reverse strand, counting down.
TTGTAGACCTACTTCATTTCTTTCCAATTTTGCAAAGAGTTTCAAAAAAAAAAACTTAAAAAAGTACTTATGCTGTAATTTTTGGTAAAAATTGCTTCTTTTCGAGCAAACAGTTTGGATTTAGGCCCGATAAGTCTACAGAAGACGCCTTTTTAAAAGTAATAAAAAAATCAATGAACTATGGCTCTATTCATCGACATGACTTCAGCATTCGACATAATTTCTCTTATGCAAGCTCTACACCTAGGAAAAAAAAGAAATTGTTAAGCGAAGAATTTTGAGATTTTTTAAAAATTTCAAGTTGAAATTTCTTGGTTCAAATATTATTTTTGTTAACAAGAACTCGTTTTTAAGAATAATATACTCTCCATAAGTAGATATTTTACTACATCATTGACAACAGTTTTATTCCTTATCTTAAATCAATGATTTCCAACCAACGAAATTTATTGGCATTACAAAGTTTTTCTTCTGAGTGATTAAAGCAGGTTTAAGTGGATCAATGTATGAGTGACTCAGATCGTATTTGGTGGATATAGAAAACGGCGCAGTGACATAAGTCCCGAAGACATAAGTCCCGAATTCATTTTTCGGGACTTATGTCCCACCTAAGTGGGTTATAAATCCCGAAATCTATTCGGGACTTATGACTTACTTAAGTGGGACATTAGTCCCGAATTTCGATCGTTGAAAATGGGACACAAGTCCCGAATGAAACAAACAGTTGGAAATATTTTATTCTCAAAAATATCGATTTAATGCCTTTTCTCAAGCACTTATGGCCTTTTCTGAATTCGATGTTTTTGAGAATTTGATCAAATAAAAATAAGAAAATCGCGCGATTTTTCTTATTTGTATTTGATCAAATTCTCAAGCACTTATGGCCTTTTCTTAATTCGATGTTTTTGAGAATTTGATCAAATAAAAATAAAAAAATCGCGCGATTTTCTTATTTTTATTTGATCAAATTCTCAAAAACATCGAACCTAGCTAACTGCATTTTTTTCAAGGTAATACTCAAAAACAACATCGAGATAACGAAACCGGTTTGACTATTTGTTGTAGCATTTGGAGTGTTCTTCTTAGTTTTTCTCTAGGCGTATATTTAGGAAATGTATAGTGGGACATAAGTCCCGAATTAATTTTTCGGGACTAATGTCCCACTTAAGTAAGTCATAAGTCCCGAATAGATTTCGGGACTTATAACCCACTTAGGTGGGACATAAGTCCCGAAAAATGAATTCGGGACTTATGTCTTCGGGACTTATGTCCCTGCGCCAACAGGGAGTAATAGTAGTAAATGGAGTTTTTAGTTTATAACTATTATAAAAATGGCTCTGTTTTTGGTCCATTATTATTTCTCATTTATGTTAACCTCTTTCATCATAATTTCAATGGATATATTACAGCAAAAGTAAGACAATAATAACAATTTTTTATTAAAAGATTATTTTTCTAATGGCGTTAGTTTAATTCTATCTTAAGTAAAAAAAAAAACAATAATTTATTAAAATATTATTTTTCTAATGATGTTAGTTAAATTCTATCTTAAAGATAAAAAGGAAAGGTTAAAAAATTAATTTTGTTTTGTCAGAACTTAACTTCAGAGAAGCTAATAGAACCCCATGTCAGTGTTTCTTGATTGTTATGTTTGCTTTGTAGCCTTTCATCAGTTACTTTTATAGTTATAGATTGCCCTTTTTTATTCTTGTTCTTTGTATACAAATCTTAAAAAAATACTTGTTAAATATCTTTAAAGTGAAAAATTAATAAAAAAAACAAATTAAATTAAATTCGCCTTGAAAGATAATCTGAACAAATTATCCGTCTCGTCGCAATAAACTAACCGCAGAGTATAGCCCTAAGCGACACAAAACCGTCTTTAGCCCCGACTTTGTGTCAAAAATCCCATAACCACTAATGGGTCTATAGAAATCTTTCCGCTTACCCAAGATCGCTACACTCAATACTTTCTGTTTCTATTCTGCTTGCGCTCGGCGCGTTGTTTTGTTTATCCATTTCTACGACCGAAAAGTAAAAATTAAAATATAGAAACAAAAAAAAAACCCTAAACGGTTCACGGCTGGAAGTGGACGCAACGCGACGCAATTTTTATTGTTATCCGCACTCTGCTGAATAAACAGACAGAGGGTATCGGGTGCCATAAATTTTTTTATAAAACTCTGGGTAGCCTGGTTTCGCCATATCGATTCGATTAGGTATACAACTCGAGTGTTTAGATTATCCCATTGAGAATGGAAACAGATTGAGATGTGCGTCCTGTTTCTGGGTCGATATGAAAGGTCATACAAATAATGCTTGAATCGACTTATTTTCTGGAGCGCATTTTTGCCGCCGAAATGAAATAGATTTGTCAAATCATTTCGAAGGCCGTACCAACGGAAGATCCGTTGGAAATAGAGACGAATTTCAAAGAGAAGACAAACATCGAGTGAGTGATGTTAAATTTTGTCGAGTCGGTGGTTTTTTATATAAAAAACTTGGTGGAAGCTATAACTTAGTTTGAACTGAAATTTTGCGACTCCATAACCATAACAACCGCTGATAACTATAAGTGAAAGAGATAGCAACGTCGAACAGTCATACAACTGATATATCGGATGATGCAGCCACCAGCACTCGTTCATTTTCAGTGTCTCTCTTATCCATTGAAGGGATCGCTCTTCTGCCACCTGCCACAATCTACTCACAACTCTATTTTGAAAGACCTATTGCCGTGGACAAGTTGTCCAGCTGTACGTTGGCCATTGGTTACTTGTCTGCGATTGACCCCTAAGACATCGGTCTCTGCAACTATACCTGTCCTTGTCAATAACAAAAAGGCTGTTCATCTAGACAAGCACTTTCTCAACAATCTCTGCCATATGAATATTGCCCAGCACGCTCTCCGTCCCCCATAACTTTAACCATGCACCCTTAAAAATTAGCAAAGTGATGAGTGTCCCACTGAAAAAATATCTCGGCAGAAAAAAAGAAACAAAAACCATCTGACTGCAGGTATTTAATTATTTGATTGAAAAATTGTATTTAAATAACGCAAAAAAAGTTTTAAAGAAAAATGGAAAACCGCATCTCAATCATTGTCCTCTCGGGGCTGTTGTTGTTGAATTTGCTGCCCCTCAACTTGGACCGGCTCGATATCGTCGTCGTCATCGTCAGTCAATAGGTCCATCCAGTGATTGACCAGTAAAAAGTGAAAGGGCCTGTGTTGCAAATTAATAGCCGCACGCCGCTGTTCGATTTCCTGCTCGATATGCGCAACCAAATCCCTATCATCTTTGTATCCATTTTGCAATTGGTGTGGTATCAGATTGTTGTTATTGTTATTTGGTTGATTCATCTTGTTCAACGGTGATCTGAAATGATTTTTTTTTTTCCAAATTCTTTTCTATTCGATTAGAATATTTTGCACTTACCACTTGACACTGAAACCGTCTGATGGTTTGACCAGTACGATCTTTCTGTTGGCGAACGACTTCGTAGTCTGCAAATATGGGAATGAGCGCGAATACGATTTGAGCTGTTAAGAAGTTTCGCCGAAATGCAGTTAGGGTACGAGTTAGTTAGTATAAGTGTCTGAAAGCAAAAAAAACACATGAAATTAAGAGACTGTTGGGTGGGTAGTGGCACGCGTCCTTTTGAATCGATAAAGTACGTCTTTCTAGGCCACTCTGGACTGTACATAAATTCAAATATTCTTATTTGCGATATTTTTTAAGTTTCGATGTTAAAAAAGTATTTCCCTGAAAAAAATACATTTACATTATAAAGGGTGGGCCATCTAGTGTTTTTTTTTTTTTAATCATAGGTTATTTTGACACTGACAGCTGCTTCCCGCTCGAAATCAAGCTTACCGCTTAAACAATTTTGGGAAATATTGAAAACTTATTTCCAACTTCTTTTGAAAAGAAGTTTTGGTCCAAATGCAGCAACGTTTCACTCAACAATTCTGCTGATGAATCAACAAATTAAAATGCTGGAGCTAACAAAATGTTGCAATAATCTGAGAATAATTTCTGTACAATCAACAATATTTTCTGTTAGGTAATTTAACAGAATTGATAAACTTATTCGATATTATTAACAATTTTTTTGTTATAGACAAAAAGAAGAAGACCAAATTGATAAATAAAAGTTAATTGTTAGATTTGACAAAACATCAACGGTAGAATTGGTAAGTTTTTTTTGTAGAATTAACGAAAATATCTTTTATTTAACAAATTTAATAAACAAACGATTTTTGTCAACACAACCATTTTTGTAGTACATAAGATAAAAAAAAAAAATTTTGTCAATTGATGGAAACATTTTATTGGACGTATATTTACAAAAAAAAACAATTATTGAATGAAACCTCATTTTTATCAAATATACCGGGGTTTTATTTTCAATAATACACAAATCGAAACACGTCCGACTATGTCGTATGCAAAGGGCTTATAGATTCAAAACATTTTTGAATTGTTTTCGATGCACCCCAACTTTGCGAGAACGTTTTTCAAAAGTGCCAGATTTTTTATCAGAAATTTTAAAACCCCAAGTCATCATGTGGCTGTCAACTCTATTTGCCCCACTTTTAGCCTGTTGAACGAATTTAAACGCATTCTGTTCAAAGCCGAACTCAATTTACAAATCAATTAAACACGTACTTACCAAAAATTGGTTTTGTTTCCTTTTCAATTTGCAGTTTAAACAGCTCTTCTTGTCCAGAAGATTGGCGGTGACTTTGGGAAAAATTCGAAAAGAAAAGAAAAAAACACTCATTACACACATGTAAAAAATATTTGTAGTCAAAAGCAAAGGCAGAAAAACCTGCAACCGTTCACTGATGTAGTTTTCAATTGTTTCTTTTTTTAGTAATTTTTAAAACAAGTATGCTTGAGTTGGGTAAAGAGCCGAGTTCACCGTCATGAGGTCACCCAAGAGTGGCCACATGCCTGCTTCTTGAAAAAGATTTGACACAATTTCTAAATATGTAGGTACTGCCAAAAGAGGGGCGTGTTGGCTGTCTCCTTTGAGCTCATCCTCGTCGAGCCTTTTCAAAATTGGAACTCACCCTCACCCTCAATGGGTGACTTAATGTAGGTAGATGTACCAGTAACCGGCCACCTAACTATTTTTTGTACTTTGATCCGTGATATATAATTCACCTGGCCATTTAATCAAGTTTTTTCTTTTTTTTTGTACTTCAAATGCAATTTTTGTTTTGAATATAATTGGGTTCTTGTATCTAAAATTAAAATTAATTTTTTGAAACAAGTGAAATTTCACCAGTACCCGGCCAGCAAAATTCAGTAGTCGGTCACTTTTGCACCAGTATCCGGCCAGGCTATTTTTGCTTTTGAAAAACTTCCAGCACAAAGTAAATTAAACATATAAACACGTTTGAAATCGATTATTTAATAAAAATAAATTTTTATTTTGGTATCATATATATTATAAATTAATAAAAATAGGTTCCTAGGTATACATTTTTAATAATACATAAATAAATGAAAAATAACAAGCGATATGAAACCTGCAAGGCTGGGCACTCATTCCGTACTAAAATTACAAGTTTGAGAGCTCCATCCAGTAAATTTTCCAAAAATGTAATGAAAGCTGACATTTGTCGAAAAAAAATCGAAAAGACTATGACTTATTTTGGTGATCAAAGTTTCAAAAACGATATCGTTTAGACGATCGTTGGTATACGGAATCTGCCCATCCTATATTTCTGATATTGACTGGTTATTAATATAAAGAGGAACTATTGGAGAAGTTTACCGTGTTATTCATGTAGTTGGTTGATTTTCAGTTTATTTTAAATTCGGTCAAATTGAAAGTGGAACCTGGACTTTCAAAAATGTTCGGCTCGGTCAAAGTTATGGGGGCAAGCGTCGATCTTTTTGATGACGTAGGTGTGGTCAGATAGTTCACTGAATGCTATTTTCTGTAACAATCGCTATGCCTTTTGAAACTGTTTCAGCTTCTCTAAGGCTTAGGTAGGTATATTTATTTGAAAAAACAATCTTTCTTGTTCTTACGCTTTTCGGATTTGAAAATTCATTGAACAGTGTCAATAAGAGCTGTTTTCTTAAGGGGAAAGCCACATTTGGCCATATCTATGCATCAGCCAGTTATCGGCTTTTCCTCTTTAGGATACAGAACAGATTCGGATCCTTTTTAAACATTCCTCGTCTACTTTCCCATGCAACCTATCTTGCAAAGTACTCTTTGGGATGTTGTGTTTGGAAGCAGCTTTTCTGTAGCTTAAATAGTTTTGCCGAATATCTTCTAAGGCAAGCTTAATTTTATCAGCTCGCGATAAGCTTTTTTAACCGAATTCTTCAGTTTCTTAGTTTATTTCCTATGAAAATTCGAAAATAAACCAAATTATCTCTAATGGCCGCATACTGAAACAGTATATATTAGCAGCCGGCCAGTGTGTTTTTTCGTGGCCGGATACTGAAACCTTTCATATTAAACACATATTATTTATATCGACTGAAAGAGAAAAGTATTTGGTTTCATTTGAAAAACATTCATTTCAAACAAATATCTAGTACCCGGCCACCTTGACCGGACACTAGAACACCTTGAAAAAAATAGGTTCTAGTAACCGGCCACCATCTAATAATTAAATAAAAATAAAAAATTCGTGGTTTTTAAATATTTTATGATCAATAATTAAATTTCTTATCAGAAAAACAATAAACGAGTTGGTTAATATTCAAAAAAACACAGAAATTTACGTTTTTCGTTTGATACCTCCACAATTTTTTTCGAACTCTAAAACGCACTTTTCACTTCGTCGACGAACTACATAGACTGCTCATTTTTTTTGGCGGATTAGTGATGTTCACAGCTGCCAAATTTCACCAGCAAGTTATATAGGTCAAAAATCATAGCCACAGTTTTTCGCCCGTGAAATTGACTATTAATTTACTTATTATTAACTATTTAACGCAAAGTGGCCGGATACTAGTGACTGGCCGGGTACTGGTGCACCTACCCTACTCCTCTGTTTACATTCAAAGGACTTACTAAAACCATTTTTTAAACTTCACCTTATTAATTGTGTATGCAATTTTATAGGGAAAATTTCCCCATTGTTATAGTTCGAAAAATTTAGCACTAAAAATGATTTAGTATCGCGAATACGGAAAGCATCACTTTAACCACTTTGAAAGGGTGTATACTGATTAGCTAGTATTTGGTTTGATTCAAATGACAAAAGAGAAAACACAACCGACTACCGTAGAAGATGCTCTTCAACTGTGATTGCTACCGAGTACTACAAGTGTGCCGTGTGTGTGAGTGGGTGGCAATGGCAATGAAAAGTATAGACTTTCCAGGTATGGATGTATGGCTCCATCTCTCTTTCTTTTCCATTCCTTTAAATGTGATTATTTTTCTTTCGTGCTCCCCTCGGTCAAGAGTGACACTTTTCTCTTTTTGAAAAGTGCTAACAATTTTCAGTTTGGACTTTTTTTTACGTTAAGTTAGAATTCACGTGGCCTTGGAAAAATAAATAAATCTTCTGGGCCTTTTTAGTTTGGGTTTTAAATTAAATTTTATTAACAGGGTGGGTATATTTTCCATGCAAATTTCGCAATTGTGAACTTCCGAACCTGCAGCTCTGCCTAAAATGCACCGCGGAGGCCTTACCCCACATGTCCCAATGGAAAGTGGGTTTAGCAGCTCCCACCCTCGAATCCAATTTGGAACTATCCGCATTAGGTGAACATTTAGGCCGTTCATGAAAATCACAGTCAATCAAGGCAAAGTACGAGCCGATTTTGTTTCCATCATTCTCTAGCTTTAGTTGGGAACCTTCCGTCAGATACTGGGGCATTTATTTGGACTTTTACAATCCACACTGCAAATGCGATTAGAAAAAATCCAAATTTCCATAAGAATTTCGTAGTATCCTCTCATTCAGTACCGGAGCTGTCTAGACGCAGAGTAGAAGGTTTAAAAAAAAAGGGAACATCCTTTACGTAATAGAATCGGTGCTGCCACTTACGATGTATATCCTCAGCATATGTAGACAAAATTTCAAAAAATTACATAAAAGAAAAAGAAAGAAAATCAAGAGAACACTTCTCTCTTGTATCCTGCGCATGTTTAGTAAAATCCGCTTCCCCTTCCCTGAACAAGTGCGGCACTTAAACGTAACCCTTGCTTATAGTTTGAATGGAACAGAGTGCACTTAACAAAATTAGAACTGTAAGACAAAACGAGCGTTCGCCCACAAACAAAAACGACCACCTCCCCCACCCGCTTGTTGCTTCTTGCGGGTGCGAGTAAGCAAATGCCTTCTTAATTTTGATGGCTATACCGTGTGCGTGCGTCAATTAACTGAGGTAGGTACGAGTGTTTTTTTTGGCAAAACCAGAAATGGTCAAAAAATGAGAAAGTGGGTGTATGCAGTTCGGGTAGAACCGGTGTTTGGACTGAGATTTACATTTTGATTCAAGGGGATAACACAATTTTTGTTTGTGAAAGGTGTCCCATAATTCACGCAAAATGTAATTTTGATAGAAATTACAAATTTTTAATTAGGAAACTTAATTTTTTTATTAGTACCTATACAGCTTTAGGTTATGATGGAATAGCACATCGGATAAAAGGCCGCCACGGCTTTGCTGGCAAGTACGTACTTTTTTATTGAAGTTTTCTATGACCGTTTCGCATAAATGGGGCGACTTAAGCCCAGTTGATGGTTTTAAGTCACTATTGCGTTCTAACCTTAATGTTTTTTTTAATGTTGCTCAACAATGAAAATGCGTTGTTCTTTCTTACAGCGCTCCAATTTTACCAACCCTCAACTGTCACCTGTCACATTTTGCTATCTTTTTTTTCCGTTGGCATCAGTGTACTATTAAATGGCGCAAAACTCAAATTTTGCGTGAATTATGCGACACCCTTTATTAACCCGTAAAAAGTGGTTCACTTTTGAATCTGACAACTGTTTCTGTCTGTTTCAGTCAGAATCGAGGGTACCGCCGCAGAATGAAATTTATTTCCTTTAGATAGATAAAATTCTTTATTAGGACTTATTTTTACAATTATTCAAGAAAAATAAAAGCTTTTGTGTTAATTGAGCGGAAGTTTCGACCGAAATAAGGACGCAAATTCGTGCGGGAAATTCACCAGACCGGCACCTAGTCGTCGAACGCAATCCAGAAACAGCGCTACAATCAGAGACTAGGTCAGTAATTATTTCGATGGTAAATTCCACTAACAGCATTCGAAGCCACTCCTATCTCCCGTTTGGCAGTCCAACAAGAGGGTGCCTGATGAGTTGGATGAGTGCCAAAAACGTCCCCATTCAGATAAAAGTACCTATACTTAAAAACGGAACTATAGCACACCCAGCCGGTTGTTGACTGTGGCTGGGCGTCGCTGACGGTTTTTTGTTTCCTTTTGTTAAAAGTCGGGGAAATGTGGGCGATGTCAGAGTTTTTAAAGTTTTTTTCTAAAAAAAACAACAACAAGGGTGTGCAGTTCCTGTGTAGTTCCTTAAAAGGAAACTACGACACGAGTAAGAGTGCACTGAATTGATCCCAGTGATAAATAGGTATAGCTGGTCAATTGTGAACGATATTTTATAGGTATGTCAACTCTGCACTACTTCCACCAGCAAAAATTTAAAATAAATTCTGACTTCATGATACGATATTTAAGTGGTTCCACTGTTAGGAAGTAATTTCGAAAACTTCCTAGAAAGCAGCGTGTATCCAGGGGTCTAATCGCGTAAGCACAAAACGATTGAACGATATCGTCTCGACGATGCTTCTACTTCGTGTAACAACCAAAAACGATAATCGTTGAAACGATTGGACGATCATCGTTTTTTGTTGCTTCACGTTAATAATTCAACTGTTAAATATTGTCGTCGAAACGATTCGATTGAACGATAGCTATTTTGCTATCGTTTCATCGATTATACTGCATTTTTCACTTTTAATTAGGTCTGAGAGAAGTATAAACAAATATTAAAGGAAAACACACACATATAATCTCTTTGGAGGCGACTTGCACTTATCCAAAAATGCATTCTTTGCCAAAAAAAAAAAAATGGTAATTGCACTTATTGTTAATATCAAATGAATTTCATCTCTTTTTTTTTTAATTTATGCATTTTTAATGCAATCAGAAAAAATGCAATCATAAAATTGCATTCATTGATTTCTTTTTACAATTCGCCCCTTACCAATAAAAATTCTACTACCTAGCTATCTATTTTTTCATAAAATACCCAATTCCGTGACAACGAAGAAAAATAAACAAATTTATTCAAGAAAAAAAAAAAAACAATTTCCATACATTTTTAAATTTTTTAGGTGTCAAAGTTTGTTCACAGTCATGTTCAAACTGTTGAAAACGAAAACGATGAACGATTCGATTGAACGATGCGACGATGATGTTATATGAAACAAACTAAAAACGATGTCGTTTTGTTCAATGGTTTCGACGACAATCGTTTCATAAATTACGCGATTAGAGCCCAGACCTCTTCGAAAAAAGTCCACTGTATACCTACATTCAATTGGTGCAATGTTTGACAGCGATAACCGAGAAGCCACCCCAACAACCTTCCTTCCTTCCTTCGATCTGTCTTCCCGCCATAACTCTGATCATTTATTCTCGTTCCAGATCAAAGGCACAGCTATGCACTTGGCGGGAGGTTACAAAATTACGACTTTCATAATTGTGAACAAACATTAGATAACAGGTAGGTATAAAATTTTTTCATATTTTTTTTTTTTTGTTTTATACATAATTTAAAAGAATTCGGTCCACTTCTTGCAGTTTTTTACCAGCAAAATACAAAAATTTATGAATATCACCAAATATTCTTCGAAAAAAGTCGTTCGTCTGTAACCATTTTATGAAACGACAAAAATTCAAAATCAATTACCTACGCATAGGCACCTACCGTAATCACTCAATCGCCGAATCTGTTTTGAGAACACATGCGTAAGGGAGAATATCTTCATATAACACGGAGCTGTCATCTTCCGCTTCCTTCCGCTTGAAACACACCGACCAGAAAACAAGAAATAAGCCATTGGATGTGTTCGTACGGTTGTCAAAATTTGTTTCCTTACTTGGTTTCCCCATCGCCTTCTCCAGACGCCTAAAAATGGAATACATCAAATTTACGGATACCCCACAAAAGCAACATAAAAAGACATAACCGGCATACCCGCATTTGTGTCTCAGGCCGTCAGGCGCCATTGCCTTTGCGCTGTGGACTTTGTGTGGGATTTCCATTCTTTTCCCACTCCTTTTCCAAGATTTACACGAGCAATTAGTACTCCAAGAAGATTAAGAGATTAAGAGAGATGAATATTTATTCGCTCTAATAGCTGTTTTAGAAAAATGTCAGCCGTCAGCGACAAGATTGAGAGGAGGAAAGTGGAAACATGCGCATGAGGTATATGAATATGTGTATGTGGCTCAACTCGACGTTTAAGAGAAAGTCAGAGAGCGCAAATCATCGTTGACGCAAACACCCGAAGCCGAACCCGTACCCGACCCGTGCTAGTTTATCACACTTTCGGTTCTTTTGGAGAGATCTTGCACCACGCCCCAGTGATTTTGAGAAGAAAATCAAACAATGGCCAACCACTGGCACTTGCTGGCATGGTATTTCTACCAGTTGGCCGTGTGTGTGCGTGAGTTGATATTCAGAAACGAAAACGATATTTCCTCTAAGAAAACACCAGCAGATCGCTCTTATTCTCGTTTTTCAAGAGAGGAAGCACAAGTGCTCAACTCTCAACATTCCACTCAGACGGAAAGGGGAGAAAATAATAGGGGAAAAGATTTCTGCCAGTTTAATGTGTTTTAGTCTGGCACAAGCTGTAAAAAAAGTAGGTCCTAAAAAGGAGGAAAGAAAACAGCGTCAGCGACGTGTGCGAGCGAAATTCGCAGAATTCGGTACCGACTGAGAATGAAATGCAATTGAACTTGTTTGGCGCCGATATGGCGGCATGAGGTTGCCTGCCTCTGTTTTGCTGTGCATTGAAGGGTGTCATTTGCAATATGAGCAGGTGTTCTCATTCGAAAGAAATTACGGAGGGTATACCTAGGAAAAGAAAGATTTGTAATTCTGTTTGGCACGAGTCTAACTGAATGACGTAATTTCAAAAGCTGCACTTCTCAGGGTCGACATTTGAATAAATGTAGCCGTGTGACATTTTCCTACAAAGATTAATAATAGGTAGATAAGTGTGTTCGAATATTGACCTAAATTTTCAAAACGTTGACGTTTCTAAATGTGTCAGCTGCAATGCAATTTGTAAGTCTAATAAGCAAACTCCAATAACATTTATAATCCCTTATGCATACCAACTTACCTTAGAACACAACTTGGACCTAGGTTGACCAGGATATACCTACCAAGGTATAACAGAAAGCCTGATTCACTGCACGCCAACATATGACAGCCCCTCTCTCCATCGGCCACCGCTGTCATCATAATTGGTTAGGTATTTCCTAATTAGTGTACAAAATCTGCACGCTGATGATCTGTTGGCGAACTGCCTCAGTTGACTGCACTCAAAAAAAAAATATATATTTGTCAGCTACCTACTTGTACTAAACCCACAATCGTCATAATAGCTAACAATTACCACACGAACCCTCAGGTCGACCCTTGTAATTCACACCTATATAAAGGGTGTTTTTTTTTTGTGGTAGGTAGGTATAGAACTTCGAATTGAAATAAAACACAAGAAAATCTTTTTAATGTCCATCAATTTGGCTTTATTGGAAGGATAATTTTATGCCATTAATGTTTAAATATGACTTCGAGCATGTGGCCGCCGCGGCTGGTTCGAATAAAGCCAAGTCCAGAGGTCCAATTTTCAACAAAATGTCAGTTTTATCTCTATTCGAAAAACCAACCTCTAAAAAAAACACCCTTTATATGCCAAGTCCCCCTTGCACTTTTTGAAAGAGCTGTTTGCCCTCGTAAGGCACTGCCAGCTATAATTCCACCCTAATGCCATGTTGATGTGTACCAACATCTGCACCCTAACTTGATATGGTGTAAGGACTTCTGGCTATACTTGTAGTGGAGGGGTCGGCACGCGTAGTTTGTGATATCGACCTTCCCGCACCATTGACATTTGTGGTTGATTCGATGAGGGATCTACTGCTTCAGCAGTGTGACATTTGAACCTGTGATGTTTGGTTGGTGTCACATTCGGAACTTGCTAGCACATCCCTGTGCTAAAGAGCTAACTGCTTCAGGTTAAATCGCATCCGTATACTCTCACGCCTCATTGGTTAACAGAGGTTGGGTGAGACTGTCCTTTAGAAATGATATAAATGTAGAATTCGATGTCCTAATTTTTTGACTTGCCTATGTTCGTTTAACAATAAATCAGTGGATGGGTAAAAAGAGCTGTATAAATATTTCCACATATTTTCGAAGTCATATTCGAGTTTTAAATATTTCACACAGTGAAAATGGTACACCAGATATACCACTGTTGACAGTTGACGTCGACTCATTACACTAACATCACAAACGCAAAAAAAATAAGAAAAATATTATATGTCAAGCAAGACCTAAATCCGGTGGTTGGGTATGTATGAATCGGGTAGACACTGATTGGCATCAACTTGGCGGTGCCCAGCTGTTGCAACTTTTCATGCATATCAATTGTGCTTATTTTACCTCCCAGTGGTAACCACCGGGTACTGGTCTGCCCATCCGGACATGACTTGCTGAACTTATAAGCGCGAGTGTTGAGCACGAAGAAAATAGCAACACTATAATGCTCTGTCGGAATGACTGCCTGATCGAGTCTCAGAGGTCTTACATGGGCCCCTCAGAAAGAGGACGTACGGCGGATGAATTCATTAGACGGAATCAACGGTGTCGTCAACAGTCGGGATGACAGCTACCTTGCTTGTGCTACTTCGACATATTTGGAGCTGAGGTCAGTGAGGATTTTTCAGGACTAGTCAGGGTCCTGAAACAGAGATGGTGGCGGATGAACCCTTTATAGGCCAACGGCAACTCTCACATCCCCGAAGTGGGTTACTGACACCGGAGGAATCCGGCCCCTTTCGTCCAAGGGGTCCAACAAAGGGCCTGGCCCTCCAGGTTGGGGGTTGTACGTCGGGGTAACTGCCCGACTGCGGAAAACCGAACTCAGTTCCGAAACGACAACAAGCCTCGGATACGGATGAATTTACTGTTCACGAACCTAGCAAACGAATAAAGGACAACGAATTTCGGATCTGCACGTGGAATGCTAGGTCCCTTAACAGACCGCGTGCAGCCGAACAGCTAGCGGAGGTCCTGAACTGCTATAAAACAGACCTAACCGCCATGCAAGAAGTGCGATGGGATGGACCGGGCAAGAAGAGGATGAACAACTGCGATATCTATTATGGCGACTGCTATCGGCAACAAAACCAGCGCTTATTTGGTTGTGGATTCGTCGTTGGCGGCAAATTTAGGCAAGAAGTCTTAAGTTTCAGCTGTGTGAACGAGCGCCTTGCAACAATCCGCATCAAGGCTAAATTCGCCAACATTAGCCTAATATGCGCCCATGCCTCCACGGAGGAGAAAGACGACGAAATCAAAGAGAGGTTCTACGAGCTCTTCGACAAGACGTACGAGCAGTGCCCTAACTATGACATTAAAATTGTCCTAGGTGATTTTAATGCAAAGATAGGAAGAAAGGCGATCTTTGGTAGTACTGTCGGAAGGTACAGCCTACACGACACCACACCACCTCCGATAACGGATTTGTTGTCGTAGCAAGTACGCGGTTCCCGCATCTCGATATTCACAAAGGCACATGGAGATCTCCGGACCAATCAACCGTCAACCAGATTGACCACATTGCGATCGACGCAAGGCACTCCTCCAGTATTATGGATGTCCGAACGTTCCGAGGGGCTAACATTGACTCGGACCACTATCTTGTTGTAGCCAAGGTACGACTGCGGATATCCCGAACACCGCCAAGACAAGTAAATACTGTGAGGAAGTTTGACGTCGGACGGCTACAATCGCAAGAGATCTCCAGAGCCTTTTCCGATCGAGTCTCTCTCAATCTCTCAAGATGTCCTATGCAGCCGGCATCAAATATTGAAGACCAGTGGCACCATTGCCAAATAGCCATTAGAGACGCCGCCTCTGATGTGCTGGGTTTCACCCGACCACCGCAAAGAAACCCCTGGTTCGACGACGAATGCCGGCAAGCACACGCAGCGAAACAAGAGGCATACAAAGCGGGGCTGCAAAGGAGGACAAGAGCTGCCCGTGAGCTCTACGCGCAGAAGAGAAGAGACGAACACCGGCTTCTGAGGAAAAAAAAGAAAGAGCATGAGAAGCGCGCGACCGAGGAAATAGAGAGATGCTACTGCAGGAATGAGATTCGGAAGTTTTACCAAAGGGTAAAAAGAAACTCCCAAGGCTACAGAGCCCGAACCGAAGCCTGCAAGGACAAACAAGGGAACATCGTAGTAGAATCGCAGTCGATGCTGAGGGTATGGAAGAACTACTTCTGCAGACTGTTTAACGGCGATGACGAACAAAATCCCGCTGTCAGGCAGAATGAACCATTCAACCTGGACGATGAAGACCAACAATTCCGTCCACCCGACCTGGACGAAGTGAAGATAGCCATATCTAAGCTTAAGTCCAACAAAGCCGCTGAAGCAGATGGCCTAGCCGCCGAGCTGTTCAAAGCGGCAGGCGATGACTTGGTTAGGAGCTTGCACCAACTCATCTCTAAGATATGGTCGGAGGAAAGTATGCCCGATAATTGGGACCTCAGCATTGTTTGCCCGATCCTCAAGAAAAAAGACCCTCTAAACTGTGCCAACTACAGAGGTATAAGTCTTCTTAACATCGCCTACAAGATCTTATCTGCCGTGTTGTGTGAACGCCTGAAGCCTTTCGTGAACAACCTGATTGGTCCCTATCAGTGTGGCTTCAGGCCAGGAAAGTCTACCGTTGACCAAATATTCACACTGCGGCAGATCTTGGAGAAAACCCAGGAAGTCCAAATCGATACCCACCACCTTTTTATCGATTTTAAGGCCGCCTATGACAGCATTTATAGAGACAAGCTATACAGAGCAATGTCTAGTTTTGGCATCCCTGCCAAACTCGTCCGTTTGTGCAGGATGACAATGGGGAATGCACGCTGCTCCATTAAGGGCGGTAAAGAACTTACCGAGACCTTCGATGTCAAAAAAGGATATAGACAAGGCGATGCGCTGTCATGTGACTTCTTTAACATCGTTCTTGAAAGAATAGTGCAAAACTCAAACGCTAACACCAGAGGCACTATCTTCCAAAAGTCCGTCCATCTACTCGCTTACGCCGACGACATCGACATAATCGGCAGAAGGCAACGTGATGTCACTGGCGGGTTCGTGAGCATTGAGACGGAAGCGGCAAAGATGGGTTTGGCGGTCAATGAGGGCAAGACAAAGTATATGCTGTCATCAAGAAAGGACACCCAACACCGACGTCTTGGACAAAATGTCACCATAGACAGATATAACTTTGAGGTGGTAAAGGACTTTGTCTACCTAGGCTCCGCTATGACTTCAGACAATGACACCAGCGCTGAGATTAAACGAAGAATAACTCCTGCCAATAGCTGTTTCTTTGGGCTAAGAAAGCAATTGAGTAGCAAAGCCCTCTCTCGAACAACTAAAGTGACCCTTTATAAGACCTTGATCATCCCAGTCCTACTTTATGGTGCAGAGGCATGGACTCTATCAAAATCGGATGAGGCTACACTTGGTTACTTCGAGAGGTAAATTCTTCGAGTAATTTTCGGTCCCGTCTGCATAGACGGTGAATGGAGGAGGAGATACAACGACGAACTGTATGGGCTGTACAGCGACATCGACCTGGCCAGAAGAGTGAAGGTCCAACGACTGAGGTGGCTGGGTCATGTAGAGCGAATGGACGTCAATGCTCCGGCCCGGAAGATCTTCGAATCCACACCCGGGGGACGGCGCAGTAGAGGAAGACCGCGACTCAGGTGGTGCGCGCAAGTGGAAGGGGACCTTAACCAACTTAGCGTGCGAAACTGGAGACAGCTGGCCAAAGATCGTGCTGTCTGGAGACGCTTGTTGGTTGAGGCCCAGGTCCAACCCGGACTGTAGCGCCACCTTAAGTAAGTAAGTAAGAATTAAAACCATAATTCTTGGAAGCTTATCATAATACCGCAAAACCTCACAAAATGAGGTGTGCTCACACAACCGCACGCCACCAAGTCTAAGTGTCAATTTCGGAGAATAGTGGGAACGGCAAAACTAATTACAAGCGAGAACAAATTCAAGTCGTAAGCACGTCGTTAATTTTGTTCCAAATGAGCCGAGAAGGACTCAAAAGTCGACTGCCAAGCACTGCCACCGACTCTAAAAATAGATTTTACAACTTTTAGTGTGTTTCAAGTAAAGTGTCGTTTGGCGTTTTCCCTCTTTCTTAAATATTCGTTTAATTACTGCCCGGGCCCTGGTGGCCGCTAAGACGCACGTATACAGCTATAACTTTACACCAAAAGTACTTAAAGACGAATTCCGCGAACTTGTATTATGCTGGCATATTGCAACTTCCAAAACAACTCACAGATCACGCAAAACACATGCGCTTACGTTGGCTTATTCGTTTTTCAAAGCGTTGAACAGCCACAACAACAAGCCCAAGTAAGCCCATCAGAGCGCACAGCAGCAATATGATTAATTTCCATCCATGTTGAACCGTAGCTACGCGGCCCTTTCGTCGAAGGATGCCTAGATTCCTTTACTATGTAATGCTTCCTTTTGGAAGGCATTATGAGAATGGATATTCACGCTCGTAACGCGTTATATTTTTCTGTAATTAATGCAAAAATTCATTGAAACACAATTTTGAACCAAACTCACTTGCTAGCTTACAACCTTGGGCTGCCTTTTGAGGAGGTTTCCTTTCCGTATCGAATCCGCAACTGAACTGCGGTTTTCCTCCAAATTAGATAGTCCAACAGAGCACAGTTGGACTATCTAATTGAGAATCAGAAACAAATGTGAGTGTAATATTTACAATTTGGATACTACGATTTTATAGGTCGTTGGTGTAAGGAGGACCTCTGTACGTATGAGAATTTTCTTGAAGCAATATACATATAATCTCAATGGGGATCCTTCCAAACATAATTCGGCAGTATAAAATCAAAATCCTTTCTCAGTGGCTCTATTTTTAAATCTGTAATGTGCTGGAACTGAGGCGAACTTGCTCTGCACATGACAGTGTTACGTTCAGGAACCATATTCGGTGAAAAGTAAAGCGTTTCCCTGTGAATCTTCGGCGGGGTGGGGGTTTATGCGGTGAAGTCACATGTCTTATGGAATAGATAGATAGCAGGGGCTAACTTGTATTTAGCATTGGGCGACAGGTTTAAGGGGCGGCATTTATGATTTTATTATCTTTCAAGCGATGAGTTGAATTTTTTGATCCTTTATTTGTTTCACTTTAATTTTCGACATGGAAAATTCATAAGGACGACCGACAGTGCCCCTAACCTTAACTGTGGGTCACAGTACAGAAAAAAAAAGCAGCAGAAAGTCCACAAAAAAAGGTAAAAAGAAATGTTGAACGCAATAAGATCCAAACTAAGGTACATTTTGTGTAATAGGACATGTTCCATCCTTCGCCTAAAACCAACAAACCTCCCAAAGGCGGTACAGGGAAAAAGAGCTTTAATGCGGTTTATATCTGTTGACCTGGAAATGAAACCACTGCCCACCATAATTTAATTTGGCGACGTTCCAAATCCGCTTCTAAACAAAGCACAAGGAACTATACAAATGAATAGGCAAATATGGTCCTGCAAGAGGTTTTTCTTAATTCAATCAAATTAACTCAGAAAATTGTTCTTCTATAGATCATAGAGGTGGGAAAAAAAACTGCGAAAATCCGCTGTCAATTAAAATCGTCGTTATTAAATCTGAAACCCCCCGTGGACACAAAAAAGAAAAGTACCACTGACGCACGTGTCGTCATTGCCATGAAAGGACAACAACAACAACAACACGTACCTATAGGGCAAACAAAAAACCGTACTTTGTGTGATGTAGATTGATGAAAACGAATGTGGATACACATGCCGAACTTATTGTCCCGTAAAAAAGGCTAGATAAAAAATCATATACGATAATTTATTTTTTTTTCTTCGTCCTGTTCAGTCCTGCAATCGAAAATCTTTGTGCATACCAGCGAATTAATTTTATCTCTCTCAGTGGTGATTTTTTTTATCGAATTAAAAAAGTTTTCCCTTTTCTGCATTCACTGCATGTGAGTGGAAAATTTATCATTGGGAGGATAATGCAGACAAAGTGGTGATAAATTGCCACAATAACACTTCCATATGTGTTTTACGGCGAGAAGAAACTGGATAAACACGCAGCCGTTTTCAAATGCGAGATGCAAAATGTCACTAACTATTTTAAAGACTTTCCTGTCAATTTCGTAAAACAAGGATAACGAACAATTTTTAAACTCTTTCCTATACTGACTGTGTGTAGTTCGACCGACACTTCAACAAAGGCATACCCACCGTGTAAACTGCTTTAACAGTTTCAGATCAAGATAAAGATCACCTAAGACCACCCACGTTGTTCCTTCTGTTTTGAAAAATAAACAAATATTAAATAAGTCCTATCCTTCAGACTATTTGGAGTTCGTAGAAGCTCTTTTAACGGGTTGAATAAACCACCCAGCCAGGATCAACCCGATAAAAAGATCTCGCACTTAAATCCAATCTCTGGCCTGATCAATTGTGATACAAAGGATTTTTCACAGCCTTTTCGATGAAATTATGGATCGATGATCACATGCCCTTTAGCAGAGAATATTCTCTAACAACTATATACATTTACTGATCGACAATAACAATCACAGTCATGATCAATTGACATAAATATTATTGGACGATCACTGATCGAAAAGATCAACGATACATGTTCGCGTGAAGAAGTTCCGCCATGATCTTCTGTCTCGTTGCCAGCCTGCTCCAAATTTTAACCAGCCGCGAGGATACCGAATCGCTTATCTGACAACCGACCATTTGCCGAAAATCTCATACCCACGTGACAAAATTGAATCTTTTTTAAATCGAAATCAACCCCGATGAGCTTTCGCTGTGACTGTGACTGACATAAATTTCGTTTGCGCAACGCTACAAGCAATCTACCTGCCGACTCAATAAATCGTTACGTAATCAAATATATTACATAGCTCACCTGTTCTCTGTAAATTGTAAACATATTCAAATATGTATGGGGATTTATTAAGTATATATATGTCCGAAGAGAAGCTCCACTAACACGCACAGACGGTTTATATTAATTATTATAGCCACGTGCCTCCTGCTCCGCTTTTGCATAACCCAATTTTTCTTTTATAAAAGCACATTCCTTTGTTATAACAAGCACGCACGCACACACGCACACAACTAAAGCTTTTGTAGGTAGTCTCCAAAATTAAATTATATATTTGGGATGAAAAACTGCGTTACATACAAGCACACTTGTATAGGTACCAACTGGGGGCAACAGCGGTATAAGCTTCAATCACAATCCATTCTTCAAATCGATAGGGCCTCGCATTTATTCGCTCCATCTACACACAAATCCTTTGGTAAGCATAAAAGATATACAAAAAAAACACTGACGACCTAAATATTTTTTTGTGTTTAACAGATATTCGCAGCGCAACATGAGTTCCATTGAAGACATCAATTTCGAGGCGAGAGAAGCAACAGAAAATGTCGAGATTTTGGTTTCTCAGATGCAACTAGGAGAGGAAGCCCCCACTGCGGATATTCCGGAAGAACCACCAGCAGAGCAGCAACCGCAACAGCAACCGCAACAGCAACCACAGCAGCTGGAGGTGATGGAAGAGGAGCTTGAGCCAATGCAGGATATAGCATTTCAGCTCTACGAATTTCTCGGGCACATAATAGAGGACTTTCCAGAATCCACATTCGGATCAAACCCGGGACCGTCTATCAATCAAGCCGGTCCTCAGCCGAATAGAGCGTTCATTCGTTTGGCCGACGTAATGGCTTATTGGCGTTCACGCGAACAGATTGCCATGATAATCGGTCGTATGTACTCTGACTCCTCTGACTCCGAATAAGGCCGGTTCCTGGACACGAATCACAACAGTTTAAACATAAAAATGTACGCAAAAAAAAAACGTCTTCAACATTATACATGTATTTAGTTTGATAAGAATTATTTTGAAATAAAGGACGACTAGAGTTTGCAAAGCAATTACACTTGTATCCCGGTGTTATTTCGTTTGAAATTTTTCAGTGCTACATGCCAGGTCATTCGGATGGAAAAATAACTCAACGACCAGTTGTGTTTATAAGGACACTTACGTGGAGGGCATTGCACATAGAAACATGCAGAGTGCTTTCCAATGAAATGGGGTTGCAAAACAGATGTAGGTTAATTGAAAACTTTTGTGTGAGAGGTGTGGGTGGTTGGTAGCATTTGCAGGACCTCTTTGGATGGGGAGTTTCCAGTAGTTCAGTAATCCGAGCCAAGATTTGCATTTATACGATGCTGGGCTGAAATAGCTGAGGAAAGGGATGCAAATGTTTGGACAACAGACGGGGGTGGGGCGCAGAAGACCGATAGAACCAGTAGGTACACTCACGCGGCCGCGTTGGTGCTTTGATCAGTTCAAGAAATTCTCTGCCACGTAACAGCTTGTTTCGCAGTTGTACTAATATTCGAGCTGTGAGAACAAGTGAATAGTGCGAGTAGTAGTGATAGTCGTATAGTCGCCGGTTTTATTCGGATATTGGTTATCAAAGGGTGATTTACAGTGATAGCTAGACTGAGAGACCCTCGGCGGCGAAGCAAAAATAGTAAGAGGCCCTTTTTTCATTTATATTGTGATATATTGCAATTTATTTATTTTTTTCTGTGGCGTGAACAACTGTTTAGTTATTTTGTATCTCCTTACCATCTAACCTATCGTGTGTCACAGCGATCGTATTTTATTTATCCTTTTTTACTGCCATGGAGTATACATACAAAAGCTGCACCACCCATTAAGCTCTTTTTGGCTTCCCCCCGTCTTATCAAGCAGCTGCCCTTTATTTTTCTTATGAGAGTGCAAGTCGGCATTGACATAGTTTCGTTTCGTCCAAATAAACTTGGACTCTTGCTGAAGCACAAGGAATAAAAAATATACCTGGGGAAAAGCCCTCATTCAAATTTTCCACAATATTTTGGTGTGTACCAGGTCAGAGATCAGAGTCAATTTTAATTTCAATGTTTGAAGTTCGTTTGTAACACATGTTCGACATAGGTGCGCTGCAAGTTTGAGCGAAATTTTCACCGACGGTTACTGTGCGTCATGCTGTTTCCGATTGTGAAGGACAAAGAACAGAAGGATGATTAATGTTGGTGTACCCATTTTGTAAATAAATAATTGTCTGTTTTGAGTTAATCCCCACTTAACTATAAGACAGAGCTTACCTAATGCGAGTTTCAAGGTCGATTTCGTTATGCCAGAGAATGCGAACAAGTTTCGAGGTGGGTGGGTTGGATTCTTGCAACCCCCGATAAAACTTTATTACAGACACTTGGCGGAAATGCTTTTAACGCCGAAAGCATGTGAAAAGTCTGAACAAATGACGGAGTCATGTGGTGGTAATTCCTTAATTGAAAAGCCTTTCCATATCGGTTCATGACGGTTCTGTTAGCAGGACAAAAAATAATATTCCTCTTCGACTTGAATTTGCGGCAACGCAATAAATCAAACCTTATGATATATCAATTCGGAGACTTGGAAGAGGATAAGCTAAGCAGAATGTGCTCCGCTTTATGGCTGTGTATTTGATTTGCTGACGTCATTTGCCAATTGTTTACGCGCATCGAAAAATATCACAGGAAAGAGTAACACGATACCCACAGTCGTCGTCGAATCGTCCCACCGATATTGCAAGTGTGTCGAGAAAATGCGCTCCAACTAAACAATCAGCACATTTGGCTGGAGCTCCAGTCTCCAGCTTATTGCGTAATCGACGAAATAAACTGTCTTTGGCTCAAAATGTTTTCTCTAATACACGAGGCAAAATATAATAAGAAACACGAATTGCGAGGTTTATTTCAACAATTAAAAAAAAAAATATTCAAAATCTATTGATTTTGTGTGACTGAACTTTACAGGGTGGCGGAGATATTTTTCTATATTTCGCATGGCAAAACAACCTCTATTTGGGCATAATTTTGATTGGATTTATGTCACGTCACCCTGTTTTTTTATACAACAAATTAAAATTACTAATAGAAAGTTGATTATTAGAATTGTGTGTGACAAATTTTGTCTGAATCGCAAAGTGCTTTATTTGGATGTGAGAAATTTATGTCGGGTCACCCTGTTTTTTTTATTGGCAATTTTTTTTATGCAACAAATTAAAAGCACTAATAGAAAGTTGGTGTTTAGAATTCTGTTTAAATTGCAGAGCTTCATTTAGATGTGGCAAATTTTAGATTTTTTTTTTGACATATGTGAAAAATATTTTATATTTCATAATGCATCAATAATTTGGAAAAGAAATGTTTAACTTTTTTTTTCAAAACTTGTTGACATATGTAAATTTTCTATTTGTGAATATAAATGAGTTACATGCCGTCATGCGAAAGGCGCATGTATGTAAGCACAGTGCCAACTAAGATCATTAAAATGCCAAAGATGATGAGAAAACGGTAGCGTTTCATGAGACCTTTCCGGAACTGTGCTGGTGCAACTGCCGCTGGCACCCTTGCTCGGGGTGGTTTTGCCGGTTCACATAGAGGCAGTGTTGCTACCATTCCGGGTAATGGTTTTCTGCCCGCTGGAGCCGCAGGTGACATGTCTACACACACAAATGGGTTGTTCTCTGTAAAAGTATTTGATACATAAAAAAATCCGTTGGTTTCAAATTTCGGTGTAAATTACCGTGAATCCTTCGATACTCATAAGTCATGATGAGTTGCTTCACGCTAAGTCTTTGTTCGAGCGATGCGTCTTCATTGCCGCCACTTACTACGGTTGGTGACACAGCCATGGTGCTCAGCGCAAATCAAATGGAGTTTTCTTTGCCAGAGCCACAGACTGACGAGCGAGAATTATTTGCCGACAGCTGACAGCAACTTCATGGATATAGGGAGGGGACAACTCTCGCTGTCGTGATGACCTATTTTTGTGTATTTGGATGTAGGGTGGCCAATTGACATTAAAAGTTTTTTTTTTGCAGTCTCTTGCAGTTTAGTTGTTTGAAAAACCAAGGACGCCAAACTCGCAAAGGACATAGGAAATACAAAACGTGCTGATTTACAAGCTACCACAGGCGACTATTTTTGGAAACAATTCCACCAGCGTCACACACATCGGTCATGGTTAACATCGTGCTGACGCCAGTCATACCATAAAATGCTCCTATACAAGTCCCTAAGCCAAAACAAAAAAGAGCCTGATAATACATTATAAGGTAAGGCCAACCGCAACATCCAAAATTCCAAATATCTGAATTGATATCAAGGAATAAACTTGTTGGTAGTTGGAGTAGCAAACTCGGAATTGATGATTATATTGAAAATTCAGTGTAACTTTGGTAGCGGGCAGATAAAGTCGTACTCAGATCGTATTCCTTGATACTGTCGTGCGTTATTTGTTTTCACAAGGATAGTACCTTTCAGTGGGTGATTTGCTTACATAATCAGACCTTTTAAATCAAATTGGCAATAGAAGAAAGGAAAACAAAATAAAAAAAAACGCCCACAGATAGATACTTGCGTGTCCTTTCGATCTACCAAAGAAAAGAGGACACAAGGACACTTTTTGCACAGGTACGCTTTTATTTGTAATTGCAACATTCGGGTAAATGATTTACTTACAAAATATGTATGTATGTGTGTGAAAAATTGACTGTAAATTTAGTCGTCGTCTGGCATGGTCTTTCGATTATTTTTTTTAAAAAGCTGGTCCAATACTGGTCCCATAGGACGACGATAAACGGCATCAGGATTGATGGGATACTCCTGCTGTAGCTGTTCGGCTGCATTGCATCCATATGGTTGGCCTTGGTCGCGGCGCTCGCCCTCCTCATATCGAATAGTTTGCATTTGGCGTTGTCGATATAGATGGAATTGCTGAGCCCAATGCAAGGCTGCTTGTATCTCTGCATTGGCCCGGGACACTAAATCGTCACGAATGTCCTTCTGCTCGTCATTAGCGGTAGCTTTGTCCATGGTGAGATTGTTCACAATTTATGACTATCGGCAATTGGATACTTTGAGTAACGGCGACTCGATTGCAACTAAATCCCTAAGCAAACAGGATGCAACTGGTTCGTTGGTATCTCTGTTGACAGCTGTGCGCATGACTGTTTGCATATCGAACATTGTTAAAAGCTGCATCGAACAAAAGACCTCCAACAACTAAGTAAAATCATAATGAGTTTGAGAGCTTAATCCAGTTTATTTTTAACAAATGTAAAAAGAGCTGACTGTAGTAAAAAATAAACTTATTATGGTGATAAAAATTTCGAAAAACCATATCTGCCAGATGATTAATGTCATACGGAAACTGTCAACTGGATAATAATAAAAATCACCTTAAGTGACGGACATTTTTAGTACAAATGCCGTTTCGATAAATATTAGATACGTCAAGTGTATTAAAATAATATTAACAATAAAATAACTCAAATAATAATAATAATAAAAATATAATAAAATTTTGAGTCAAATTAAGTGGATTTTCGTCCCCTATTGACAGCAGCTTAAGTCGACGTAATCTAAACGAACTGCTCTTTGATCGCCACCATTCCGGTTGGAAGCACAAAATCACGGATTTTTTAGCTGTCAGTTCGAACTTGGTCTGGCACCTATTTCAAGGGTTCTCAATAAATTGCTCGATTTTGAAACATGATTAACCTTTCAGTTCTTCGATAACGAAGAAGCTCAAGCAAGTGGTTGCCTTTCATGTCTGCCTCTCTTCTCTTAGGATGCCTTTCGAATTGGATAGATCTTTCGCTTGATACTTTGTCGCACCAGAAAAGCGGTGGCATTCTTTCGAAGGTTTGAAAAGTTGCCAAAATTTTATTATTTGGTGCCACATTCAAGCCACCCAACAAGTAGGTGTTTAAACTGAATGCACAATTGCAATGCGCTTGGCTAATTAATAATTGCACACGAGGAAAAGAGACAAACGACGCTCGTGGAGTAAGTTTACTTTATGGGAGAATTAGAATTAATTTTGTCATCAGCCGAGCTGCTCTCGCATGCACAATACAAAGCCAAATGTAGCTGTATTTCCAAGAAACGCCACAACCGCCTATGCACATGCACACACGGTTTCGTTGCATTTTCTAGCAACAACAATGCATACAGCAGGCGTTGGCTATATAACTTGTTCGGCAGACAATCTGTCTCTCGATGAAGTCTCCCTCTTCATAGCGCTACCACAGATGTCGGTGTGTGTGTTGTGTTGCGCGATGGGCAGCATTCTTCACCTGAGCCGGTTAGAGTGGGGCAGTGGCGTAAGAATAGGGTGGCAGGGCTGGCAAAATGCCACGGGCCCCCGACCCAAGAGGCCGCGAGCACAAAAATATTTTTTTACATTGTACCTGAGTATTTTATTTTATTTGAAAAGTATATTTTTATAAGTTCTGCTTAAAATCCAAAGTGAGACAACTAAAGACCGTAATACAATTTCAAGATAATCGTTAAGCATTTCAACCAACCTAAACAAAAAGATGGTGATTCATTTTTAAAAATCTTCCTGTATTAGAGACCTTGCTGATTTATTAATAATAAAAAATCATTTTATGTCCTGCAGCTTTCCTGAAGTATGCACTGCATTAATATTATTTCTTACAATTACTGTGACTACAGCTAGTGCTAAACGATCATTTTCAAAACTAAAATTGATAAAAACCTATAAGAAACTATATGAGACAAGGCAAGTTATGTAACTTGGCTATTCTGTCTATTGAAAATTCTATGGCCAGATCTTTAAACTTTGATGATGTTATAGACACTTTTGCGGAACAGAAAGCTCGAAAAAAAATTTTTCTTAATAAATATCTTTCTTAATAATATTTAATAATATTTTTCTTAATAAATATCTTATTGAAATAAAATTGTTATTTTTATTTCATTGTAAATGTATGCAAATGTAGCGAATAGATAATGAATGCATTGAGATATTCAGCCTTATTGTGATTTTCGCCCGAACAATATTCCACCCGAAAAAATGACATTTCAGAACAGAAATCTGTTTTTTTCGGGTGGAATATTGTTCGGGCGAAACTCACAATGAGGCTTATTATGTTCTATGGATGAATGTGAAGTCTCCAATACGCATTGGGCTAACATGGGGACTACAGACCATTCCCTCTCGCCGAAGAGATTAGGCCTATGGCCATTAGTGGGACATATACAACGTGTAATTGAGTACGCTGAAAATCTCGAAATTTATCAAAATTAAACTGAGTACAACCTGACTATTTTTACTGATAGGGCCCCATCAAAAGAATTTGCCACGGGCCCCAGATGGTATATTTACGCCACTGGAGTGGGGAGAACTGAATTGAAATAAATAAAAACCAAGAACCAGCAGGTGGTTCTTTAACCTCTTTCCGTCTTTCACAGTCAAATAAGTAAATTAATTCTTTCAGTCAACTTGGTCTGGACTAGAAGTAGCCTAAACGTAAAAACTAGATTGTTTGGGAATGTCACCTTTCCAACGTCAACCACATTTGCGAACTGTCAACTAAGCACTCAGTCACGAATTTCGTGACTAGATTCTTCGGCTACCCCTCCATTAGACGTCAACTGGAAAAGCTGTTTATGCAGCATCAAGTCAGTTGGCTGTCCCCATTTGCACACCTCTGGCAATAGGAACGTAATTGGGTGAGTTGTTTTCACAAACCTAGTTACTGCACGGTTAAAAATATGAGGGTGTTTTTTAATACATCCGCAGTATTACAGGTCTATGCAATACACGAAAAATTAGTTTTCAATATTTCCAATTTATTAAAATTTTTTTGTAATATATTCATATTGAAATTTAATAATTGTTTCATTAAAATGCTCACTTTAATACGAATTTTCTGAAATTTAATCTCTAAAGATTAAAATCCAGTATTTTTTCTACAATCGAACCTTTTCTCTATTAAAATAATATTTCAATCAAGAACTTATTACAATTAAGTTATAGTTGACCTTAAATATAACATCAACCCTGATTACATGCTAATACGAACTTATTAAAGCCATCAACTCCAATACATTTGTATTTGGTTTTAATACAGAATATGATTAGATTTAAATATATCGGTATTACTTTTGTACCCAAATATATTATTTTGTCGCTTGGTTAAGAATTTACAGTTAGTTTAAGCGTCCCCTTCAATGGAGTTGATTATTTGGATAAAGTTCTTCAAATAAAATAGTTTGTATTCTTAATACAAATAAGTGAAAGTCATGCTGGAGGGTTACATTGATATCCAATGAGAATATTCTTCTTACAAGTAAGTAACTTTAATTTCAAAATATTCTTGTAAGAGTTTATAATATTTGCTTTTTTTTCTTAAGCTGTGAAGCGCAGAGATGTTACTAGTGGATTTGCTTTTGAAGATAAGGGCTGTCTAGAGATTCGAGTTCATTGCCTCAGAAAGTAAGTAATTGACTGAATAATTAATTAGATGATTCGGGCATTTATGAGTTCTCCTTCATTTAAATTTCTAGAAAAATGTAACACTAAAGGAAGCATAGCGGCACTCTACAGGATTATTTTCAAGGACATCGGTCATTTCCTACAATTTTTTATATGTATTGTAATATTTTAAACCAATAAAATTAATATTAAAATAAAATATTGTCGGTGTTGAAATATATCCCATACATATTTAAATCGAATCTAAAGAAGTATTAAAATATAATAAGATTGTATTATATTTTAATATTCCATGGGTTTACAAAGAGCAAAAGAAGTATTGAATTTGAGGTGAAAGTATTACATTTTAATCTGTAGTTTATTAAATTCTAATACAAATGTATTAATTTTTTTAATTTTTCAATGTAAATAAGGGTTGAATTTAAATATTTTTGCATTGAAACCCATCTCCACCCATATTAAAATTTAATATTGCAGACATATTTTGTAATAGCAGACATTAATTAAAATTAATAAATCTTTTATTAGATCTTTAATTCCAATATATGCAAAATATTAAATTTTAATATTTTCTCGGCATGGACTTATATACAACCCCAAAAATATTAAAATTAACGCTAGGATTTTTAACCGTGTGGTGGGTCCAATCTGTTCCAAAGTCGGGATATGACACTTTTCACAATTTCTGTCACTTTATGCCAAAAGCAGCCGTCAATTTGATCAATCCCATCTAAAGTTATCTGTAGTCAGAAATTTAGGTTAAGTTTTGTGTGCTTCAGCGCACCATTAGTGTCATTGAGGACAGGCACGATATAAGTGTCAGTGGGTCAAAAGTGAAATACCAATACATCACCATCCTACGATGCTTAAAACGTCACTCTCAGACCTAATTCCGTAGTTCTTTGGTAGAGGGCAAACTCACACTACCTCATATTTCTGTTTGGAACTCGTGTACTCAGATGCCGCAATTCGGTGGCTTTTTCTAGGGGTGGTTTGCTGCCTTACCATGTACAAAGCGTTTTTTTAATTACCTTCAGATTGAACTCACAGCTCACCCTGCACTGATTTTTTTTCGACGATACATCAAAGAACCCGGAGTAGCAGAACAGACTCACCCCAACTAGGTGTTCATACCCTAGGTTGAGTTGGATTGTTTCATGAAAAGGGTTGTCAGCCAATTTGACGAGCCTGTCATCTCCGTCATCGATACTGTAAAGGGCACGCAAAGCAAACTCAATGTCCACTACTTTGGTAGACACGACCCATGCACACAAAGCCAATTATCCCATCCTCATCTCCAATGAGATGGCTCCCCATAGGCACAACAGGAAACAAAAGAAAGCCAAACACACGGGAAGGAGTTGGGGAAAATATTAATTTGCTAAAGTGTCACAAGCAGGTGATGCTTCTGGGGGATGCAAAGAGGACTGCACTTATTAACACAGTTTCCTACGATGCGATGCAGGGAATCGATTTTTAAAACTATTTGTTCATTCTATATAAATATTTCCATCAATTCTAGTTTGTTTCTTTGCCACAGTTCCTGGTGTAGGCATCGACGCGACGACTGCCTTTGGATAATTCTGCAACCGCAATTGGTATATTATATAATATCAATAAAAATGAATGCCCAAATGAAACTGCTTTCATTTCAGACATCACAATGTCCGCCGACGAAGCTGAAACGACCTTATATCAAAATCTGAGGAGACTTTACCGTCAGATACTGGTGCTCTTGGACGATGGCGATTATCGCGACCAGGCATCTGACTTCAACAATTGGACGCGTCAATTGACTGTGAGTCCCTCTAGGAGCCAGATTGGCCTGAGCGTACCACCCAATGAGTTCAATGCCGTGGCTCAACGCGAATTATATCAGCGCAGATTTTCCAGGCGTGAGGACGCCGGGCGCATGGGGCTTGCCCTAAATCAGGACAAAACCTGTGCATATACCGCAAGACATAGTGTTGCGAAGCCCGATATGCAGTTACAGCCAACCAATTCCGCTAACGCTGGGTTTCGCTGGCAGCAGAACAACCTCGTTCGGACTACTCCGCCGAGCTATAATTACCATCAAACTGTTTCTAGTTATATGCCATTGTGGCAGCAACAACAGATGAATGTCTTAAACTCTTTGCAACCTCAAAGGTATTGTGCAGTAAACCAGCAATTCTACGGTCAGGGAGGGATGCGACAAACGACTCCCGTTTACAGGTATCCGGTTGTAGCCAATTATGCAAACCAGCAGTCGCAATTCAGGCATGGAAATGCCTATGGATTTGGCTATCCTCCCTTCCAGCTATTGCAGCCACGGGGAATTCAATGGAGTGTGAATTCTTACCAGCATCCAATACATGCCGCTAATGTGAAGCCTAATGTAGGCCGGCCATTGGCCCCTCAGCAAGGGAATATCTATGTGGATCCGAGCGTGCATCCAGTTCATGCTTCTGGGGCTGCAGTTCATGCATTCGACCGCTTTGCCAACTATGGGTCTGAGAGAGTGCCCCCTCCAAATAACAGTTTGGCACCAGTGCAACCTTCAAAGCAGCCGATCAATACTTTTCCCGAAGGACCTAATTATTAGATACGTCAAGTATGTTAAAATAATATTAAAAATAAAATAATTCAAATAATAATAAATTACCCGTTTCAAAAAGGAACTCCAAATAAGCTCCAGCTTGTGTTTGTTTTACATGTGCTGTTAGTTTAGGCAATAGAAAAACTCTTATAACTACGTATACCGGATGTTACGTTCAGGGCAGATTTGTAGGCATATTTTTTTTTACGTTTACCCTCTCGGCGAAGACAGCGCTGCGACGCTTCCGCTTAGAGTGACGTTAATCCAGCTAAAGCCAATGCGCGACTATACAACAGACTTGAATTGTTAAAGTGGGTTTTCGCGCGTTTGTACCACCAGCTTAAGCCGCCATAAGACTACTATAAAGAACAAAGTTATGACAAATCCAACGTCTTTTAAGAGGGAATCATAATTGACGCAGGTTAAGCCGTGACTATAGTGAAAACAGTGATCCACATCCAATTCGTGTGTATGACTAAAGTCTGTTTGTCAATTTTTAAAACACGCTTAAGCCGACGTAATCCTAATCATTTGACTTCCTCATTCCAGCTTAAGCCAATATGTTTGATGACATGTGTCAAAATTTGTAACAAAATGTTGACTCAAATTGAGTGAATTTTCGCCCCCTAATTGTCAAAAGCTTAAGTCGACGTGATCTAAAGGAACTGCCCGTTGTACGGCACCATTTCGGTCGGAGGAAATTCGAAGCACAAAAGTCGACGTAATCTAAAGAACTGGAAGTACAAAATCACGGATTTTTGTAGCTGTTAGTTTGAGCTTGGTCTGGTACCCATTTCAAAGGTTTTTAATAAATTGCTGGATTTGGAAACATGCTGTTTCGAATAAAGATATGAATGACATTGAAATCGCCTCAAAGTGTTTCTTTTTTACCACTCATCCATTACAGCTACATCGGTCCACGTCGAACACTTTGAAGCACCTCTCAATGTAACGTGCTTCCAAAAACACCCTAAAGGGACACACTTAACTCAAGCGTGTGTCAATACTTAAGGACTACCTTTCCACACACAATAGGGGTTGTACCACATAATTGGCATATAGAAGGTGCCATTGTTCCGGGTAATCATTCACAAACGACATGATTTTTGTCCCAAACAAACACGTACCTTCCACTTAAATGAATAAATGAAAAGGTACCTATACCTGTTTTGTGTGCTTTCTCTCTAAATTGTTTTAGGGGCGGTTTTGTCAAACTCCCTTATAATTGCCATTTCAAATTTAACTCGGATTTTCCTCACATTAAAAGTTTGTTTTTTAAAATGAAATTAAAACAGACAGAAACAAATGACGGATGATGGTGGCGTTCCGATCCGTGTGCTTTGCGATGTGATACAAAGATTTTATTTTTTAATTTATCCTAAATTGTTGACAGATCAATTTTTATTCACATTCGAGCAGTGCGTTCGGATCAACTGATCAATTGCTCTTATTTTGTGGAACTTACCAACAGCGATACTAAATTTAGTGTCCAGAAAGTTTTTTGAACTAACAACATTTTCCATACCATTTTGCGTACTGTGACCTACAAAATCATATAAGGTGAAGGTTGAACATGATTATTGACAAGGGCCAAAGTCGAATAAGAAAAACGTATTATCGTTTGCCCTTTTGAGAGATCATATGAGCAATGCAGTAGCCCCGATAGAACGCGTCACAGACTCGCAAGGCAGCTCTCAACGTCACCGACCGTATTTTCGGAACATATTTGAAAAGACGACGTCAATTTTCGGTGTCCCATTCTCACTACGCAGTTGCAGTCAGTGATGCCAGCCCGGATGGAGGTTGTTTTGCCAAAACTCGAAAAAACTGATGCCTCTGTCAAAAAAAACTAACAATGTTAAGAAATTTGTTAAAAAAATGTCAGTCGATCGATAGGTAATAAAAACTTTTTTGCTTTTGTAATCCATGTGACTAACAAAGGATTTTGTTGACACTTTTTACCGGATACCTCATAAAGTATATAATATATATATTCTGAATAAGGATCACATTCTGAATCGATTTAGCCATGTCCACCTGTCTGTTGAAAGCACGATAGCGCCCAAAAGAACTGACATAGGTGAATGAAATTTGGCGAAAGGACTTCTTTTTATCGGCATCAGGTTGGTATTAAAAATGGGCTATGTGGGTCAAGTAGTTCTCGTACCTCCCATACAAAACCAATTTTGCATGACTTGTATGCATTCGAGGGTATCAAAGCATCGGCCAGGTCGATGATAACACTTTTACTTATTTGTATATAATTTTGTTTTGTCGCGTTGAGATGATGATTGATGATATATATATATGTATATATATTGTATGAAGCGATTACAAAAATTAATTTTTTGCTAATATTATTATGAAAGTGAGACTTTTGCATGGGTTGGCATCACTGGTAGCGCTACTTTCACTTTTCTCCCTCACCGTTCAAATTTCCAGTTTGTGCAATCTTTAATAGTAAATTGACTCCCGACTGAAACGGCTGTTGGCGTTGGTTCGTTCTAGAGTGTTCAAGTGTGCAGCGGAAAATTCCACAACAAATTGAAAAGTATTTGACTGCGCGGAAAATCGATTCTGGTAAGTCAATTGGAAATAAAAAAACACTGTCAGGGTTCAAGTAAAATGTTCTGTATGATTTATCAGAAATAAATGGCTGACGACAACTCACATCCCCATCAACCTGGCCAGGAGTACTCGCATGCTGAGGGGGTGCCGGGGCCGGCTCGTCCGAGGAACTTAGAACTACGCGACGCTAATGGGAATCGCCCGGCACCGGAAGCTGGACCAAATGAACCCAACTTGGACGTCGGCGTTCCTGCGGCGCTCCGGTTTGTAGTGCGCGCTCAACGGGGCCCTTCAGTCGCGACTCGCCAGTGTTTACGTTATTTTTCGAATGGCGTCGCCTCTAAGAACGAGCGTCTCGAAAGGATATATATGCGAAGCTTGCGCCCGCAACATGTGAACAGAATTAATGCTCATAGGCAGCAATTTACAGAGGATGATCCGGAAATGGCCAGGCGCCGCAACCTCCAGCCACCCGAAAGCGATGAGGAGGTCGACGATAGTTTCCCGATGGATTCAGATTCAGATTAAAACATAAGAAAAACATATTTTCTCCCAATAACATTTTAAATGGTTTCTGTGTTTCTCTTTCGTATTCAAGTTTTCTTCTTGGTAAACAGTTCTGAGATTTGAAATTTTCTTCCCGTTTCCTGGGCGTCTTGCATGTCCAACAGAGCGCTAAAATCCACTCTTCCACAGTTGCTAAGTCGAGTCGGAATGTGAATTGAAAAATGAGACGGACTGACGTTGACTGGATTTATTTAGGTATATCGCTTTTCTCAAAATAAATATCGAGCATGGCTTCTCCAAATTGGATTTGAAGCTAATTCCCACTTGACTTAACGTGCGCCTAACAACACAGCAACAAGATAATTAAAAAACAAAACACTTAACTCAGTCACAAGGTGGAAATTTTATTCAAATTAAGCTTCTAGAACACAAGTGAGTATGCAGATGATGGATGGTTAAAATTCCCCTGCATCGGCTGGCTCCTCGACAATTGGCGATAATGGTAATGGTAGTATTTTCCCCCACCACTGGCTGTAAAATTAGAGCTACGGGATAAACTTCCAGGGCGTTGCTGTTGCGGCGGCGGGGGTTTGGAATAACTCGCCACGGATGCTGTGCCGCGTTCTGAAAGTTCTGCTCGACCATTTGAGTAGCCTCAATGATAATTTGGTCCCCCATGGCAGTAGTTGTTGATAAATACACTCCAAATAAATTCATTCACTCGAATTAGATGAAAGTTTAAATTTTATTCAACTGGCGTCACAATTCCAACCAGAGACAATACTGAGACCACCAACTTCGCCGATTTCCCGTTACTTACATAGAAATTTGTATTGACAAATGTCACGTAACTTCAGAAATTCCGGCTCACAAATACACTCGCACCTTGCATATGCCACTTCCGCTTTGGGCAAAGTGGCTTGCAGCGTTCATAAAATTTTATCCGTTAAATTCGAAACTGTTCGTTACGTGTGAATAATAATTTTTTTTAGGAATAAGTGTAAATTTGCTTAAAATATTTACGAAAACTTAAGAATGTAGATTGGTTGAGGGAAAGTAAAAACAGTTTGAACAAATTTTCTTTATTATTTAAGAAAAAATTACACACGAAATCGAAGTTAATTATACCCAAAAGAGGGAAATACACATTTGTCCTACTATATTTCTAGTATGTAAAACATTTCCTTTAGATAGTTTTATTAACCACACAAATCAAATTATTCACCTTCAAAAAATTTATAATGACTTACCAATGGCATTCAGTTATGCTAAAATGTGGTATTCCCGAAGTTTCACATTCCCCACGGTTGCCGAGGTTGGCAGCATTTATTTTTGTATTTTTTGTATGTTTTTGTATGTCACACGGATTCCCAATTGACAGAACACCGATAGGAATACAAAATGGCGAATTTGAAAAAAACTGAGGGGGCCAGCGGCAAGAGGATTGTGAGTTGGGGGTCTCAGTATGGTTTGCCTATGATTCCAAATAACTGCAAGCTCGGTTGGGTGTGAATGCGGAACACACTTGCAAAAGCTGCGAGCAGGTTCATGTGTTATACGACCTGCCCGCACCTCCCCCAATATAGGTGGATGACGGAACATTTTCGTGGGCGCTTTTCATCCCATTGTAATTGTGCT
This sequence comes from Cheilosia impressa, assembly GCA_948293265.1. NCBI lineage: Eukaryota > Metazoa > Arthropoda > Insecta > Diptera > Syrphidae > Cheilosia > Cheilosia impressa. The sequence goes on along the minus strand of OX411885.1, from coordinate 6,083,435 downwards.
AAGAGTAAAAAAATATGGCGACATTTGTGAATGCATCGAAGTTAAATAAAAGCCTACGAAGGAGTTCGGCGGTAACCATCAGGGCCATAGAGGATACCAAAGCAACTTTTAAAACTTTTTTAGTGAATTTTGGTTTTTTACGTTCGTATTCGCATTTTTTAAACAACATTCAGCAGCAGTAGGTTAACAACATAAAAATAACAAATCAGAACAGACGAAACAATTTTTTTCAGTAAAGGTTTTTAAGAAGGTCTGTTCAAGTTGACACGAGAAAATATGCAATATCAGTCCATGGGATAGTGGAATAGTATAAGGTAATATAAATAAATGGTTAAAAGCCGCGCTTTCCTTTCTATGGCGTGTCTGTTCATCGTGCAGGCGAGAGTGCAAGCAAGATCTGAATGTTCTCTTGAACAAGATCAAATAGAAGACATAGACGCAAGTAGGTATGTTGTATGAAACTTCCTTAATTTGTTGCAAGATCACTTAACACTGATGGGTTAGTGATCTTTGGACATGATCTTGTTGACAAGATCGGCGATAAGTGATCCTCTTATTTGATCATGGAGAAGATCATTTGTATCGCTGATCAATATGATCATGATCATTTAAATCGCTGATCTTGTTAAAATGATCCTGTTGATAAGATCGGCGATAAGTGATTGTGCAGAAGGTCACTTACATCGCTGATCATGATCGAAGATTACTTACCGATCGCTGATCTTGCCAGTGAAGTATGGACAAATTTGACCACACTTAGGTGCAGTTTCTCTTTTTAAGAGAAGAATGCAATTTAATATTTATTGCAAGTTTATATCTAAAGAATCGAACGTCATCTGGGGGCTCGCAAATCAAAACCGCGCAAGATCGTTCCGCGGTACTAATAGTCACCGCCCACCTTCAAAGTAACGAACCTAAATAATTTTCTATACCTACAAAACTAGCTGTAGACAATTTTAAAAATAACTAAGCAATGAAAACCAATTTTCTAGGTATATACACAAAATAGAGAACTATACATATAGCACCTCGGCTATAAACAAACAGAAAACTAGTGCGGTTCCTCCATAAAGAGTGGAAATATTGGATGGCAGCCAACGCGAGAGACAGCGTACCATAAACATGATCGTTCCGGCGCACGATCGGTTACTCTCGCTTTGTGATAAAGACTTCGATCAACTCTCATCTGAGGGGAGAAGTGCGTAGGCGGAAATGAGAATAAAAACAGATCAAAATATTTTCATTATTATATTTATTTTCATATATATTAAATTTCCCCAATCGAAGACATTTACTTTTTTTTAAATGCATTCAAAAAAATTGAACCATAATCCGAGAAGAATTACGAAAATCCCCCCAAAAGTAATCACGTGTGATTGAGTTCGAAGAATTTGCGCAAAGCCAACTTTCCAGATGGATAGCTACTGGCTTTCCACTGGAAAGTATTATATTTACCTTAATGTCAGTCTTCTTTTATCTGTTTCATTGTGGAGTCTGGAGTGTACAACTTACAAGTGCGCACGGTTTTCACGCGGACAACAAATAACTACATTTCAAAGGAAATTATTAAATTTTGGTAAGCCAGAGTTGATTGTTATTGTAAGGACTAAATAAGAATTCGGTTGAATTTCAGAGACATGGCTGACGACAACCCAGAAGAAGCTCAGGACATGCGGGGGCCGCCACGATGTCAATCGGTACGCCGTCGCATGTGGACGACACGCACTCAACAAGTCGCTCCAGTGACGATTTGGCAAAGGGGCCTCGGACACCATCAGCAGATATTGGATGGCGGCGACGCTGATAGTTTCCCTCGCGCAAGGGTATATCCGTACGGCATGCGTCCATCTATTTGGGATGTGTGGCCTCAGATTCCGCGCGAAATGGGTGCACGTGGACAACAACTACATGCCGAAGAGGGACGGCTTGAACAAGAACGTCCACCCGATGCTGATGAAGAGGAGGATCGCCTGGAAGACGAGCAGCCACCAGCCGAGTGGGACTTTATCGACTAGGTTCATCTCACCTCTAAATCTTTCTATCGAAATAAAACGTATAAAGGATTTTTAACTGCGTTTGGCTTTTCATTTACATTCTATGCTTTTATGACGTCGGTACTTTCCTTGTTTCGTAACTATTACAATAAATATTCATTCCAAATCTACGTTGTTCACAATAATGCGCAACGCGCAAGACATAAATGTCTCCATCTGTCCATGAGATTGAGATGTCCCCAAATAGAACTCTGTGGCAACAAGGAATAACAGAATAACATCATAAGTCGACTTATGTCGAAATTAAGATTTTTACACAATCTGATGCGCAATAATCGATTCCATCTGTCATATTTTATTCGTATTTTTATCTTTTACGGTTTATGAACTACAAACAAATGATATAAGTCTTTGTACTTCATTTTTAATCGGAAGCCAAACATTTAAATCGCTCTCCTCAAAAGTTGCAAAAACTGACTTATGTCGTTATTCCTTGTTGCCACAGAACTTAAACTTGTACGAAACAAAAAATATGGAAATAAATCACAAACGCGAGTACAAACCCGATCCTGTTTATTTTGCAGTCTCTTAGCTGGCATTGTTTTTTTCCCTGTCCGTTATTGAGATTTTCGCAATAGTATCACGCTTTCGGGGCGCGCCGGAAAGCGACAAGTATTCAATCGTATAGGTTGGCCTCCAAACGAGTCGGCTGTAGCGCACTTTTGTAATTTACTCATACCTATATTTATTTGTGTAATCGAAATGGAAGGTCATCCATCACTCGTGCGACGATAATGAACGCAACTACTTGGCTGTACATCATTTTCAAGACTTTGCCGAAGTGCTGGCTGGGGCAGAGATTGCAGAAGCCAGCAACAGGCCATCAGGATCGTCTGGAAAAACCGGAAATCTCCTAGAAACTGACAAGCCCCTGGCTAGATTACTGAATGAAGTTTTGATCAACAGTCGGGCAAATGCCACTTCGAATCAATTTCCAAACAATGGGGCCATCGAATAAAAGGGATTGACACTTCTCGGAGGTTTTATTTAAGTTTAGTTTACTTTCCGATGTACAACTGTGAAAATTGAAATTTGTAAATACCTGTTTGTTTTAGTAAAAAGAAACATTTGGTCCAATTTTTTGGTGTTAGTTTTTCTTTTTGTCCGAAAGTAGATTTTTCCACATATCGTTTAGTAATGAAAGATCCAATAAGAGATTCGATTTCATTTGACATATAACTTCGAATTCATGTGACTTTCGGACTGGGGTGTGGACAAATCCAATTTGAACTTCGATTTCATTTAAAGTCAATCATTGAGTCATTTCTCTGAAGGGCTTTGACATACAACTCCGATTTCATGTGACTTTCGGACTTGGGAGTAATGACAGTTCCAATTCTAACTAAGATTTTTATTAAAAAAAAAACAACTAACGCAAGCATGACGTGCTAAGTCATTAGTCTGAAGTTCTATTACTATCGAACTTATCGATGGTGAAATAGATCTAGTTAGCTAAATCTCGTCAGTGAAAATTTACTTTAGATGTAGGTCACAATTTGCAATTAAGTATATGGAAAATTTTGCCATAGCGAGCTCGGAAAATTTAGCCTGGACACCAAGAACGATTATTAGTATCGCGGTTTGAATTCTCGATCTTAAACTGCGTACCTAATCAGTTGTCCAAACACACGCGAAAAAACCAAAGCCACCTGCAAATTAAAATACAAGAGTGACTCACGTCACAACGACGGACATATCCAAGCCCGCCAGTCGCGATGGCAACCATAACGCACGCCGCTCCCTCAAACTTTGCTTGGTTTCGCAGAAGTCATCATTCGATCCGAAAGGTTTTCATGGAAAATCGTAAACAAAACCCCAGACACATAAAATTTCATTTATTACACAATATAGTACAAACAGGAAATGAGGATTATAATTTTTTGCTTACAATTATTAGGTTATTTTTATTTTTACGGTTGCCGTTTCTTTGGCTTGTCCATGTGCTGCTGTTGTTGCTCTTGCATCAACCGTTTCTCTTTCAAATTTGCAATTATTTTCATCCGCAGCTGAAGTTTCCAATCGTCATTTGATCTTTGACTGTGGGCAAAAGTGCCACACCTATACCAAAAGTTTCGATCACGGGGCGAACTTTTTTTTGCATTTTTCGGAAACTTCCTGTAGTAACCTTCACCTTCATCTTCCTCGGCTCGCTGTGGGCAACCAGATCCACGGGAAGTCCCTGGCATATCCTGTTTTGGTTGAGGTATTGCCGATGGTTTTTTATCCGCCGTCTTTGTACGAGCTGCACGAGCACGTCTTTTTGGCCGCGGCGGGATCATCTCTTCGTCGATAGGGCTGAGATCCAAAATACGTCGACTTTGTCGTTGAGATGCCTGGGGTTCCTTCAACCTGAGCTTTCGTTTCTCGGCCATGATCTGTAAACAAAATCAAGTCATATGTTCGAACATTAGCAACAATGAAAAGGTAATTATTTCAAAGATTAAAGTACCAGCAATAATAAATACAAACTTAATCTCCGCTGCGATAAGACCGATGCACTCAGAGGAAGAACGAAAGTGCCACCAGGTGCTACTGCCGCTACGAGTTATGGATAAATATGGAATACGAGAAACGAGATCCGACTGCCGCCATATGAATCGTGTGTATAGTGTAAGTGTTTGTGAATAGTCGCGTTTATTGCTACAACATGGGAACGAATAGAATGAGGTCTTGTGTACGTGTGCTTCAGAATAAAATAATTATAACAAATTTGCTAAGCATCTTAATTCATGGAGGGGATTGTACATCGACTGTCAGTTAGATGTCACTTTAATGCAATCTGTGTGGAACTTTACTATCCATTATCGGATACAACCACCTTGGGCACTGTTATAACTTAGCACGCACAGTGCCATCTAATGCGGAAAATTCGCAGCCGAGGACAGATCAAACGAGCTCATATTTTCAGCAACAGGTGGTATGAATTCTTTTTTTAAACTGTCATCGGTGAACCAAAGAATTTAGGACTTAGGGTTCACACCATAGATTCATGTGGCCGCTGCTGTCATATATAAGACATTTTTGTCAATTGAGTTCTCTGCCGCGACATTATGTCAGTTTCAGAAATCATTTGGGTAGGCAACGAAATTTGAAAACAATTATCTGAGGAAAGATCATTTTCCAAATGGTTTAATTTTCTGGATTCTACTGTTGAAAGGCCAGAACTCTTTATTTTTGAACTTTTTTCATTGATCAACGAAAACAACCTGTTATTTGCTTTTGCATTTTTCAGTCTTTCAGACCAAATGGAAATAAGGCCCGTTTTATTGCACATCTGTCATATGATGCCAAATAATTTCTTCTTCAAGTGTTGTCAGCAAATTTGTTTACTTATCACTTCCACCTGCGAACCTAAAAACATTTTTTACAGAATAGGTAATTATCCTTGGACAATTTCCCGACCGTATTGTGGAGGAATCCCAATTTTTCAGCTGTCAAAATATGATTTCCTCGCGGTTTCCTTCACGTTTTTGTTCGCTTCGGATTCGCTAGAGCGTTAAGGAGAAAATCCAATTTGAATTTACCCATTGTTGGTGACACATCGAACAACTTCAAACAACGGAAATTAGGGACAACAAAATCGAAGCTAACAAGAAAAACTATAATTAAATAGGATATGGTACTTTTAAATCTCGTGACCAGCTGAAAAACGTTTTATTCAAAAGATGACATTTCTTTTCTACCTCTTGCATTTTCAGCGAAGGCTGTGTTCAGCTCCATAAGCTCAATGCTTGGCGAATTTTTAACTAAAAGACTACATTTTGTTACCCTCCTCTGAAAAATTCGTAGCTACACTGTCAGCTTACATCTACAGTATTGTACTTATTTTAATATACCTACCTATAACTTAATCGTCTTCTATACGAAACCCCTCAAACCTTTTTGACAGCAATACGACAAACGACAGTTGAGACGAGATAGCAGCTGAGCACAAGTCTCCCTCTTGCAAATGTAAAAAGGGGTTTTCCTGAACTCTGTGCCCAAGTCAATGCCAAGAAAAAACATTTTTAAATACCGGTTATCTCTCTGACTTAAAAATGGTACCTCTGATAACTGGTTTCGGTCGAGCGAAGCCATTGGTCATACCTTGGGTGTACAGCAGTGTATACAATGCAGTGTGCGAGCATTCTCATAAATTCCTACCTTTATCTGATGTTTCGTGTTTACTTAGCGCAATCTAATGGACATGTGGGAGTGGTTTGGGTAATGGATGAGTATTGCTCATGCTCACGTGAGCGACTGAACAAAGCAAGACTGCGAACAAAAGCCACAAAAGCTTGCGGTCATAATTGAGGCTCCAAACCGGAAAACTGTGGGTGTTAGCCATCCCTATTATCATATACATTGCTAACGCGCGCGCTCCACCTTATATTTTGGGATAATTCCAATAGAAATGAACGTGCGCTCACACTTAACCTTTTAGAAACCAAAGACGCTCGGAACTCTTTATGTTTGTCTACCTAGTTGTTGCTCAATAGCTTCCATCAACAAGATGTAACCCAACCCAAAACTCACACATGACATCAAATCTATTTGGCACTCGACAGCAATCGAACCTTTTTTTATTCCATTTGCATTATCCTCATCGTAAATTACACACAACCGCATGCTTATCCTTCAGCGCAATAAATTACAGCAATCATTCCAATTGCCTACTTACAGTCAGCGCTGCCACTTTGCTACGATCGTAGCAAAACTGCTACGCAATTGCCCGTTTGCTACGCTGCTACGCACTCTCCCTAAAAACGCCTATTTTGCTACTTTTTTTTTAAGCACGAAATGAGAACAAAAATCTTGTAATTAAGGCAATGCTTACATGCAAAGCGCCTTTTAAGTGAAGTTTTTAATGCTTTTTTTTTTTTTTTTGTTTGATTATAGTTTTGTAAAATATATAGTTTACCAACTATACTTGTACTAGTCCTTAAAAAAATATTTACTTTGAATAAAGAATTAAGTGTTTTTTGTTTATTTTCGAAAAAAAAATTTATATTTTGGACTTTTGAGTTTTGCTACACAAATTAAGTTTTGCTACGCAAATTTGCTACGCAAATTTTTTCCCTTGTGGCAGCACTGCTTACAGTCTCATGGAAAACCTGTCAACAAGTCCCTTTTCGACAGATATCACTCTCTGTTCTGAATTGTGTTTCTGTTTACAGCCACAAGTGTTCTTACTTTGACTTAGGTACCTGAGGGAAGCAAAAACAACTCGTGACTGACGAGGACAAGGGTAAGATACTATGACACTTGAGGAACACCGTGTGTTTTCTTTTACCTGAGGCTAGGAGAAATAGATATCTATCCTTTATCGGCTTTGTTGATGCATGCAGTAGCAGAGGGTGTTTATAGTGAGCCGAGTTGAGCTTTGGCATCGATGGCAGTATGCCAAATTCATTTTCACGACAGCGGGCAAATGAGTAGGTACCTGTAGAGGAAAACAATAAACGATTTCCGATCGGAGTTATGATTTGGCTTTGAGCGACTTACAGTCAGCTTTATAAACAACCACAAAATTATGGACCGACTTTAATTCAGATTACCATCGTTGAGTACTTCTATGTACGTTCTACCTTAAAGAGAGGTCCAGCAGTCTACTTCGGATTGCAGAGAGTACCTACCTATGTTCCTGAGGAAACATGCTGCGAATACTCGCATATCGTATAAACGAATGAAACTTTGTCGATAGAAATAGAATACTATAAAAAAAAAAAACATGTGTGTTGTCAGTACTACCTTATTGTACGCCTTGGTGCTGATCGTTTTCGAACTGGTGATCCCTTTAGCCTTCATCCTGTTTTGCTTCTCTACGTCTACTGGTTTGTTTCCTTACTTTTGTAGTACCTAAAAATGGAAAAGACGGTCAAAATGACAGTGGTGGGGATAAATTCTCTCTCAGAGAGAGAGAGAGAGAGAGAGAGAAAAAGTTAGGAAACACGTTTCTAGTAATCTTTATGCAAAATGTCATATACCTAGTCCTGCCATAAGTTCTGTTACAAATACAAAGCGCTGTAGAAAAAAAACGAGTTAACATGTCGTATTGAAAATAGTTTTGTTTATTAGCTTACATTATTGGCAATAGAATAAAAATAATTTCACTCAAAATGGCCACCTTTGGCTTTCACACAAGCTCTTAAACGTAGTGGCCATTGGGCTATAGCGGCACGTACGGTTTCAATAGAGATCGTGGACGCTGCTCTGGTCAATGCTGCTCTAAGACTTTCCAAATTTCTGTGGGGAGTCTTACAGGCCATGTTTTCAAGTTCTAACCACAAACCATAATCCAGTGGATTCAGATCTGGACTCCCCGAGGGCCAATCTTCTACTGCTATAAAGCCAGGAATATTGAGCCTGAGCCACTCCTGTGTGGTTTTGGCCTTATGCGCTGGAGCAGAGTCTTGTTGGAAGATCCACCTTTTTCCGCCAAAAAGAGAATTGGTCAAACCTTTCACAACGCCCTCTAGCACATCTTTTTGGTAAACCTTTGTCCAGTTTTTACGCCTTTTTCGCAGAAATGGAGGGATGTGACACCTTGATGGGATACCCCCCACCAAACCATTACGGAAGCTGTATGATGGCCTCGTTGAATTCTGGGAACGATTTTTTTCGCTTCCTTAGATGACGTGGCATAGACCATTTGTCATTTTGTTTATTAAAAACATCTTCCACGGTAAAAAATTGTTCATCCGTAAACAGAATGTTTTCATGCCCATTGGCCGCGTGCCACTGCAGAAGTCGTTTGCATCTTTCCAGCCTAATTTTTTTCAATTGAGGAGTTAGGAGATGTCCCGTGGACCGACGATAGGCTTTCATGTGAAGATCATCCCGAATCAACCTTGACATGGATCTGGTTGATATATCCTATTCCTTGGACATGATCTTTTGTTTCCTAAGTGGGTTTCTCCGAATTCGTTCACGCACTGCTTTTACTACCGCACTTGTACGAACGACGCGAGGGCGGCCACTTCTTGACCTGTCCTCCACTCCAGACAATTCGCAGAAACGGCCAATAGCCCGATAAACAAAAATTCTCGATATGCCGAGTGGTTTTAGCAACTCAAAAATTTGGCCAGCATTCTTCCCGCACTTATGCAACGCAATTACCGCGACTCGATTTTCTTTAACGCCCCACCCCATGTTAATAGATCGCAAGCTGAGACCAAACTGGCAAGTTTTCTTTACTAATCAATACATGTGTTCCGAAAAAAAAGTTAACGGTGCAATTCCCACAAGAAGTTTTTAACGATAAGCGCTGGAAAATGTGTAACAGAACTTATGGCAGGACTAGGTACATGATTAAAAAATTCGAAAAAGTGGTACGAAAAGTCGTTAAAACGTCTGTTAAAATCAAAGAAAAAGTGTTCCCTTGTAAGAAACAATATTACGAGTATTTTTTTTTGACGTAAAGCTTAAAACATTAGCCGAACCAAATGTCACTTTTTGACGCCGGTGTTAAAGCTTTACCTATAGATAGCAGGTAGTTCCTCCGAGCTATTCCAAACATGCACCGGATTTCGGCAAGGAGACGCACTATCATGTGACTTCTTCAATCTCGTGCTAGAGCAGATAGTGCGCAGGGCAGGTGTCAACACGGAAGGCACTATCTTCAACAGATCCGTCCAGCTGCTGGGGTATGCAGACGATATTGACATCATCGGTCGCTCCCAGCGTGCCGTGATAGAGGCTTTTACGGCGATTGAAGAACAGGCGAAGTTCGTTGGTCTTGTAGTAAATCAGGACAAGACTAAGTACATGCTATCAACAAACAAACAAGCATCTGTCCACCGCCTAGGACAGAACGTCACTATTGATAGCAACAATTTCGAGGTAGTTAAGGAGTTTATCTACCTCGGAGTAAACATGAACTCCACAAATGACATTCTAGTGGAGATCCGGCGAAGAGGAGGGCGAATGGAGGAGAAGATACAACCGCGAACTCTATGAGCTGTACCAAGATGTGGATGTAGTCCAAAAGGCCAAAATACGTCGACTACATTGGCTCGGCCACATCGAGCGAATGGACAATAATGCTCCAGCTAAGAGGATCTTCGAATCCCAGCCGCCAGGTTCGAGACGACAAGGAAGACCGAACCTCCGTTTCAAAGACCAAGCCATCGCGGATGCCAGAGCGCTTGGTCTGGATAACTGGAAGCAGCGTGCCCGGGATCGCAGAGGATGGAAGGCTGCAGTGTCTCAGGCAGAGACTCTCCACGGGTCGGGAGCCCGTTAAGTAAGTAAGTATAGATAGCAGGTGTTCCTTCATCTGGGATGAGCTAAAAGTTCAGCGGTCACTCAAAAGCTGCCCTTTCAACTTGTTATGTGTAAAGAAACAACACATTTATAAATATCTTACAGCTGCTGAGTATTTGTTAATGCGCACCCATATTTTTGCGACAAAAACCGGAAACGAAAGTACCTAGTACCACAAAGAAGAACGGAAGCCCCGATAGTGAACAATGGATGCAATTTGCGCAGAAACGAAACAAGATTGGAACAAAATTCACATTCACCTACATTGACGCTAATGACATTTATTTGACGCAAAAAAACTATGTTTCTGACCATTTCTGACATTTCATTGAGAGTTCAAATACATCTACCAACAAAAAAGGAATAACCTTTACAAACTCATCGGAGAATGAATGACATTTGAAAAGTACTTACTTACTTACGTGCTGCCTTTTTCAATAAAAACTGATTTTTTCTTTTGGTTTGACAGCACTTCTGCTAACGAACTTTTATTATATTGCTTTTTTTTCTTTACAAATACAAATTGTTAATTATATACACTTTTAGTTTTACTTCTAGGCTGATATACTTGTTTTGCAGTTGATGCTACTGGACTTTTGATTCAATGATAAGTTACATTTCTCTCATCATAAAGATTCGACTGCTACAGCTAACAAGAAGGTTGGTCAAGTACAACTTTATTTGTTTAAATTTTATATATTTCCTCCAAAATGTTTATGGTTTTTTAAATGATTTCAATTTACGACAATTTAACTAAACTCGAGGTCGTCGTTGTTATGTATGAAAAAAAGAAGAAATAAAACCATTTCAATGGACATTTCAAAATGTGAATAGAATATTTCAACAGCAGGTCAATCGGTAAACTTTGTTTCTATTAAACTTATTCAATAGAGTTGTAACATTTCATTAGGTACTTGTTGTTTAAAACAGTAATAGACTTATCACCATCGAAGTTCGAATAAATTCGGTTACGAATTCGATGTTTGCTTGTTTGAAAAATGTACATTACCAAGTTCGGAATTTCGATCATATGGCAACTTATGAGGAACTTGTCAGTTAAAAACTTGTAAAATCCGAGCAAAGTTATTACCTATATAAAGAAGAAGCCTAATTTGTACTATAATTTAATAATAATATCAGGTAAAATACAAAAAATTATAACTTTTGTGAAAACAAAATACAAAAATAAAAAATAATAATAATAACTCAGTGGCTACAGGTTAGAAATGTCAAAGTAAGAACATCTTAAGTACCTACTAGTTTTAAAAAAAGCGTAAGAGTGAAAATAATTTAAATATTTCAAATGAATTGGAAAGTCGTCAGGTGGCTTGGGTGTTAGCTGCTCGCTGCATCGCTGGAATAAGAAAACAAGAAAAACAAAGCATAAGGACAAAATTTACGTGCAAATTGAGCCAGTTTACACCGATGACTTGGACTTGGGTTTTGCCGAATATGGTTGCACAAACATTAGATACCGTTTAAGGGCTTTTTCGTCATCGGAGTAAAACAGACCAGTGTCTAGATGTTCATACAGTACCTTAGTCAGAATCATCTGAGTCGTAAAACGGATAGGGTGGCCTGACAGAAGCCCTTTGCGGCAAATGACGAGATGGTCCTGGTAGAGAGTACGGCTCCTTCCTTTGAGATGTTTCCGCATTGCGGGATCTTTGTGCCTTGCCAGAAGTACCCGCCAAGGACGGTCTAGCAGGGAATGGCGGCCCAAGCCGAGATGACAGCCAAGCCTTAAATGGCGGACTAGCTTGTGTTGTCAGACCAATCTGAGATGATGGTCCCGCTAAAGATATCGGCTCGACGAGAGATCCGGCCTGAGATAATGTTAGGGATGAATGTCCTGCCATTGATGATGGACCCACACTTACCGACTGATATGACGGCCCAGACCGAGAAGATAGTCCCGTTGAAGATATTGGCTCGACGAGAGATGGCGATCCAGCCTGTGATAATGGTCCCACTAATGGTGGCGGACAAGTTCGGGATGAATATCGCGCCATTGATGATGGACCCACAATTACTGACTTATATGTCGGCCCAGAAAGAGATGATGGTCCCGCTGAAGATATCGGCTCAACGAGAGATGGCGATCCAGCCTGAGATAATGTTGGGGATGAATGTCGCGCCATTGATGATGGACCCACAATTACCGACTGGTGTGACGGCCTAGGCCAAGATGATGTTCTCGCTGAAGATAGCGGCTCAACGAGAGATGGCGATCCAGCCTGAGAGCGTGATTTCTGTTTGTCGCAAAATATCGGACTAGCACGAGATGGCGATGTATCCTGAGACAACGCCCCAACCTGCGATATCGGCTGTTCCACTATGAACGATGGTCCTAGCTCAGCTAAGGATGAAATTAATGAGGGTTCCGCAGACGATGGCCCGGCAGACGTTGGCGACGGTTCCGCAGATGATTCCCATCGCTCCGTAGGCAATTCTTTCCCTCTAATCATAGCTTTATAATCCGAATATTTCTTTTCCAAACCTAATATCGTAAAATATTGCTCGTCACTGAGAGTGGGAGGTTCGGTTTTTGTATGCATTCGTGTGAGTTGCTTCATCAAGTCACTGTATGAGTATAACCCTAAACTAACCAGCTTGAGAATATCCGCGTATGAAGCTTCTTTTTTCTCGCTCATTGATAAATTGTAAATTCGAAATTAATTTCGGATTCTACCGCTGTGAATAGCAGAAAATCGAAAAGACAGACGTTTTGAATGTATTTCTCGAAATAAATTACAAACGGCAATGACACTGTCAGTTTGCAATCTGACAATCGGTGTGTCAGACATAAAAGTGTGAAGTTAGTACTGGGGTGGGATTCTGTAAAAAACGAAACGAAAACCACCTTCGAATTTCAAAAAACGAAAGATATCGCGCGAAAGTGAAAATTTGCTTCATGTAACTTCTTTCGTTTTCTTCTTCTCGTTCGCAAGGGTTTAGGAAACTGTGTGGCAAAAAAGTTAAAGTTTGAGAAGCTATATATCAAATTTATTGTGCTGACGGCTAATAGCTGACCGCTTTCAATGTGAATATTGTTTGTTTGTTGTTGTTTTGGTCGTATCCAAAGGTAAACACACGTATAATAATGTAAGTTGTACAATTAACAATTACCGTCATACAAACTGTTTATTTAAATTAATAACATTCTTATAGGACGTCAACAACAACACAAACGCAACAAAATTTAATGATCGAGTGGATGGAGAAGTGTCAGACAATGCTTAGGGAAGAGATAAGGCCGCAAAAAAATGTGAACAATTATGTAGAATATTAAATGAAAAATGTTCCGGTGCAAAGGTTAATGTTGTCCAGCACATGCTTAAAAGCACTTTTATTTAACCGAAAGCGTTGAACAAAACTAAAAATAAAAAATAATCAGCCCTATCGAGATATCCGTTCGGAAAAATTTCCGATCGGAAAGTTAAATCTGATCGGAACTCAAATTGCGTTCGAAGTATTCGTTTCGGAACAAAATAAATGAAGCGCATAAACGCGTTCATTTCACATTAAAATATTCCGCAGCAATTAGTTGTCGTTGAGCTTCGAAAAAAATGTACTGTGTAGCTGTCTAAAGTTAGTCGTATAACGCAGTTCCACGCAATGCAACAAGGTGCGCTACACATCATCGGAGAATTTTTCCGAAAGTTGAATCGGAACGGATACCTCGATAGGGGTGAATATGAACTTAATATTCAATGCACAACAATTTTATAAACAAACCTTTCATCGGGCAGCGTAAGAGGATCCGAACAATCTCGAAGATTTTTTCGGATTTTTCTTAAATTTACACAATCCTCAACATCGCTATCATCACTATCGCTTGCTATTAATAAATAATTCGCTAGCATATTTTTTTGTGAAATACAAATTTGTCACAACCACTTATTAAACAACCAAAATTAATGAGAAACGTCAAACAAATAGCATTCGCTGTGTTCCTTTCGCATGAAACAGAAATATCTTTCGTTTTTGGAGTTACATGAAGCAAAGAAAACGAAAACGTCGATGAAATAGCTTTCGGTTTTTTGCTTTCGCGCAAATGAAATTTCCTTTCGTTTTCGAAGTTACATGAAGCAAACCGTTCGTTTGAACGAAAACCATTGAACGTTTTCATCTTACAGAATCCCACCCCTGGATTAAAAATGGGAAAAACCGCCAAAAATCAAGGCACAGGTAAACGCGGCTAAGTTTTGAAAACAAATCAGCTTACTCTTGGTTAAATAGAAGCCATAAAAAGGGCAAGTACAAGTACATGGAAACCTATCTGTTTACATTGATTTATTGTGTGAATCTATGGGCCAAGTATCTGGAATGGAAATGTTGCTCCCAACTCCTTTATTTATCTTCAAAATCATTTCTCACTTTTGTCATGACAAAGCCAAGAATATGGCAGTAGATATGTCAAGTGCTACAACAATTGTAACGCTCCTTCGAGGAGCGAGGAGATTTTCATTTTCATTACATGCATAAAATGCCACCTACCTACACATTAAGACAGATCAAAAATACTTGCAAACACCAATACCATTGAGAAATTCCAAGCAATGACCTATTTCCACACAGAATGATGAAGCACTTTATGTAAGGCCTTGTAATAGGCTGATGACAAGGATAATAATAGTCACCACTTCTGTTGCTTCGACCGACTCTTCGCCAATGATAAGTATTTGGGGTGAGCCATTTTTCGTGAGTTACATTTATTGGTCTGGCGTTAATCAATACGAATGTCATGCGTAAGTGGTAAATTGGTGTTTGGGATAGCCTACGGAATGTGGATACGTTGGCTATGTGAAATTTAGGGCTTGTGAAGGCTCCACAAGCTTATAAATGCGGTCTCCATATCCGCTTTGGCTCAAGTACCTACCTATTCAGAAAAAATTATGACATTTACGAGTACCTGTCAGATGGGAAACTAAGAGCATTGAACAGATTTGTTCAAAAACAGAACGAGCACGCAAAAAACTCTAGTGTCACATTAAACGGATTCGCAAAATTCTTGCACCCACAGTTGTTTAGCTTGGGCTATTTATAAGGTGCACATCAAGCCCGAAGAGAGCCTCTGTCGCGCGTAAAAAGACATCCTAAAGACAGACCGCGGTACCCATATTTAGTATGTCCAGCCAAAATTTTTCGAACTAACAATGTCGAAATTTTTCCATACAAAATTGCATATTGCGACCCACAAAAGATATAAGGTGAAGTTAAAAATGATTATTAGTAAGGACCAGGCACAGGCGGTTTATCATAAGTCAGGAAAGTTTTTACCGCACAGCGTTCCCCGGGAACATCAGTGTTCACGAAAATATAAAAAAAAAAACAATAAAGGCTTGTTAGCACTGGTGCCACGAATGGAAGGGATCTACAGTTTTATGCCGAGTCCAAACGGCCAATTGAGAAGCTCTTTCATGAAAGTTATACTCTCGATTGTTTGTCATACGTTCGCGAGAGGTGGCGCAGTGGAAAAAAAACCTTGGAATTTTGGTTTTTCTCGGGATTCGAACCTGGGACCCCTCGCTTAGTAGTTCAACACACTAACCACTAAGCCACTCCGCCGACCATCAAAGGCATAGGCACCACAAAATGTAAAGTCAACCATGATGAAGTTAAAAAATCACCCCTAATAGTACTGTGCCAGCTTCTGGTAAGTCAAAATGGGAAGCACCACAAAGCATTTACACACATTTGGAAACAGTTCTTGGGGTTAAGCCTGAATAGAAGGCATACATGCATTTATTCATACACAGCCAGAATGGCAGGGCTACAACCATTTACACACGCTTGGGACACTTCTTGATGGGGAAATCGTATTTGGAAGCAACCCCTACTTGTGTGCTTCGATATTCTATGTACTTCCGTCCATTTCGACAAAACTTTCCCTTAGTCCACCATTGGCCAATCGAAAAAAGTCTCACAGTTCAGGGGTTTATGTATGTGACAAACCACCCTTAACTTAAGCGAGGTAGGAGGTGACCAAGCGGCGACATTATATTGTTTATGAGCTTAGACTGCTGGCTTCTCTTCAGAACGTCAATCGAAGTATTTCAACAGGTACATTAAACACCCCATAAAATATAAATGTAGGTAATCCGAAATCTTCTGTTGGCACAGAAATAACACCTATCTGCAAGCGACTCGTTGACAGTTCACGAAAGAAGTAGGTATTTACAAAAAAAAAATGCTAAACTGTCAACAGTGGAACAATGCCAAACATGAAAAAGTATAGCAGTAGCATGTAGCTCTGTCGATGCCCTAAGACGCGCTTTCATTGTGAATGTTTAGCCGATCAGAGCGCTCGCTTGGCAATTCCCCAATTTTGCTGCCAAAAATGACAGTGGGGACGTTAAAGTATCTAGTTTAGTAAGGCTGATCTCAGTTTTGTTTGACTTTGATCGGTAAAATAAACAGCTTTTCCAGTTGACGTTTATGCAGGGGTAGCCGACGAATCTAGTCAAGAAATTCGTGACTGAGTGCTAAGTTGACAGTTCGTTTATTCAACCAGGGATGTGTACGAAATTTTTAGATAAAACTAGCTGCAACTTTTTAAGTATTTTTAAGGTCACAGGAGACCTTAATTCATTGTGAATTCGTTAAATTGAACAAATGCGTTAAAAAAGCGGTACCGAGAGAGCTCTGGTACCTCTTGGCTAAGAGTCTTCCCACATCACCATTAATTGATGGGTAAACCCTCATAACCCTAATTTCCATCTTAACAGATTTTTATTCCCTTTTCCCTAGCAGAAAGGAAGTGCAAAAAGAAGCACCCCGAAATAGAAACATAGAAAAAAAACGCTTCTGACATACAACGTTCCATTGGAGAAGGGAATTTCCCAGAATCCACAATTACACAGTTTAAGTTATTATAAAAGTAGAGGGCAGCATCCGTAAATAAACAGACGTTTTACTAATCCATCAATCCAGGAGTGGAAACAGTTTTCTAGTTTCATTCAAACGAGACGAGTTTGTGTAAAAAACAAAGTCACAAAATTACAACACCTACTCACTAACTATACCCTTATTATCTGTGCGGGCGTCAAATACATGTCAACGTTAACGTATGCGATTTGTTTTTGGCCATGCAATAACAGAACTACAAACAACAGAAACACTTTCCACAAGCGAGAGAGAGAGAGTAGCGATACTGCTTCCAACGAAAAACCGCACAAAATATTTGTTCTTTTTTCTTTTACTTTTAGAATGTGGCTAAGAATATTAAGAAAAATGTACTCACAATAATCTTTTCCCCCTGTTGTTCAAGTGCACAATTTTTCCGCGAATTTCGACGCCTTGCAACTTGTTGTTCCAGTAGATTATGTTCGAACTTCGAAGGGTGGCTTTGCATGTGTTTTTTGTTGTCCTTTTTGCTTTCCTGGAAATGGAGAAAAATAGTTGACTTTAATACATCGAATTTACTACACTGAACTTTGACTTACCGTTTTTCAAGAATATTTCGATTGATTTCGTTCAAATATGGATAAATTTTGCGAGACACAGGAACACACAAGAGAAAATTATATTTTAGCATGGAATTTACCACAAGGACCCAAACAACCGCGACGGAATACAATCTAATACTGCCACATAAATTGGAAAGGAAGAAAGAGGAACATCAGAGCTTTTACAGAGAGCTCTCAGATTTTCTGGTGTTTGGGAATGGGGATGGGGATGGCATTAGGGATACCAGATCAGTGTTTTAGCACTCTCTCTTCATTTATCCCACGAAGCGTGGTAATTTTTCCCTTTTTTCCCTTTCCACCGTACTCAAATTCCTTTTTCAAATCCCACGATACTTTTTGAGTTAAAATCCAGTTTTTAAAAGTAAAATTTGTATTACACGGAAAGAAAATCAAGTTAAATTAACCTTTAGAATAAAAACCGCAGTTTGTAACACTGCTATGGTTTTTTTTGGTACCTACCAGAAAAGTTTGATAAATGACGATTTACATGAGCTGTATTTTATAAACAGTCTTTGGTAGAATTTCACCAAAAATTTATAGTTTGAATGTTTTTTGTTAAATTTCTGAAATTCCCACGATTTGGTGCATTATCCCTCTATCCCACGAAAGGCTTTACGGATATCAAAATTCCCACAAAAAGGGATGAATCCCACGATATAAAACACTGTGTCAGACGTCCCGTTCAGCGCGGGACTGTCCCGATATAAGGTTTTTGTCCCGCAACGAAAAGTGTCCCGCAGAATGTCCCGCACTGAACAATTTGTCCCGTAATGTCCCGCTTTTTAACTTGTCGCCCTTACTTCATTATTAAATAAAGCAAATTGCAATTAGTAAGATATAGACACTAAGCGCTAGCCTTAGTTAGCTTAGCTATAACAATAACAAAGTGTGAAGTGCGCTTCAATCGAATGATGATAGTTCAGTGGTCTGGGTCTCTGAACCAGGGTTGACAAACGTCTTACGATCGTAACTTTTAAGGTAAGTTAGTCAATATATAATATGTATATAATCTTAATATGTTTATTATTATTTATTAGTGTTATGGTCGTTCTTGAATTTTTACTTTTTAACATTGTAAATTATCGGAAAAATCCGTAAACTAAATTAGTTGTACAAATTTGGTTTGAAAAAGTTACATCAAATGTACAAATATGAGTTACAAGACTTTTACTTAAACCAAATATCACTTATTACAACAAATAAAATGTAATCTAAAATAAAAAAAAAATTCACTTCAAATGAAAAAATGTCCCGCCGTCTAATTTTTACGATATGGCATTCCTAGATGGCATGGGGATGTGTTCGTGCCTTTCATCCCTTATGGGCATTTTAGCATTTTTTATGCTAAATCCAGCATATATAAATCTTAAATTGCATATAAGTTTAAAAAAACATGCTATATGCAATCAAGCATATATTCTATTTTTAAAATAAAAACTTTATTCCCAAGAACAAGAACATATTCGTGGTATATTTTCAACAATTAAATGTAATTTTCATTGCTACAAACTGAACTACTTTTTGTTCCTTATTATTATGTATTAGATAGAAGGCATTTTGTGTTTATATTTACTTTTTGTATTAAAGTCGTTGTTTTTAAACTTTAGTGTATTTTATTTTGTTCCCCATACAATTTAGCATATTTTTCTCTTAATTTGACATATTCCGTTGGAAAATTTCTGGCAGCACTGCTCTCTCTTATTGTTGTATTCGAATCAATCTATTTGGTGATGCCGATTCTCTTTTTTTTATTGAATGTGTAAAGTTTACAAGCGGCTGAAAGCATTTTTTTTATTTATAGAAGCTTGCCAGCTTTCGTGTGTCTGAATGGTTTGAGTATTTGCTATATTTATTTGGTATAACCGCGCTTTAGGCATAAATGCCGTATTAGGCGTTTTTCTTTTTTAGTTCAGAGCACAACCTGAACTGTTATACAAAAAGTTCGTGTTTCTTTTTAGCTCAGATACATCAGAGCTCAGAATTTATGTTTCTTTTTTCGTTCAGAGCGCTATCAGAGCGCGCTCGATGAGCTCAGAATAAATTGACTGAGCAGGCTGAGTGTACAGCTGATTGCACACGTCCAGTCACATTTGACAGAAAAAAAAACACAGGATAAGCACAATAATTGAAATGGTGGACGAACCTTGTTGTTTTGGAACTGAAAATTAACCAATTTAATAAATAACAATTAATAAATTTTAATTTATGCATTTATGACAACTATGTGCTCAAGTGTGTTTCATAAATACCTCAGAACAATCTGAGGACGCTCGCTTCAGAGCGCGCTCATAATGCTCGAGTCCAGTTCAGAGCTCAGCTCATTAGTTCATTAGACCAAATAATAAAACTGTACCTACTCGGAGTTAGAATTATAAAAAAGTTATATTTTGGCTTTGAACTTGAGTTCCGTTTTCCGTTAAGTTAATTGACCGAGCAGCATAGAGGAACTAAACCATAGACAAACCATACTGAGACCCCCAACTCACAATCCTCTTGCCGCTGGCCCCCTCAGTTTTTTTTCAAATTCGCCATTTTGTATTCCTATCGGTGTTATATCAATTCGGAATCCGAATGAATCCGAATGACATGCAAAAACATACAAAAAATACAAAAATAAATGCTGCCAACCTCGGCAGCCGTGGGGAAATGTGAAAGAGTTCGGGAATACCACATTTTAACATAACTGAATGCCATTGGTTAGTAATTATAAATTTTTTGAAGGTAAATAATTTGATTTGTGTGGTTAATAAAGCTATCTAAAGGAGATGTTTTATATACTAGAAATATATTGGGACAAATATGGTTGTGTATTTCCCGCTTTTGGATAAAATTAACTTCGGTTTCGTGTGTAATTTTTTCTTAAATAATAAAGAAAATTTTGTCAAAATGTTTTTATTTTCGATCAACCAACATACATTCTTAATTTTTCGTAAATATTTTAAGCAAATGTACACTTTTTCCCAAAAAAAAATATTATTCACACGTAACGAACAATTTCAAATTTAACTGATAAAATTCTGTGAACGCTGCAAGCCACTTTGCCCAAAGCGGAAGTGGCTCATATTTTTTGGGAGTGTATTGGTGACTCAGAACTTTTGAAGTTACGTGACATTTGTCAATACGAATTTCTATGCATCAATACTAGCGCAGTAAATCGTGACCACTCCGAAAAATATAGCTTGTAGGCTAAGTAACGGGAAATCGGCCGAAGTTGGTGGTCTCAGTATTGTCTCTGCTCCCAATGGCGGCTCGATTGACATAAAGTTGTAACCTTTTTTTGTATAAGGATGCGTGCGGCATTAATGGCGCTCCTTTGATTTGTACAAGCACGAACACTTATGCAATTTAAGGTTACACAGGCAGCTTGTAGGCAGATTTCCCGTTTCTGCTCTCAGTTGGCCCTCTAGTTTAGTTCCTCTATGCCGAGCAGTCTGAGTAAAGATGTGAACACAGCCTATTTCGTCAGGAATGTGGCTACAAGCATAAAAATAAGACCGACAAAAAGTGTAGAGGACTAATTTTTTATATAGTTACCTTCTAGTGGTTAAAATTTGTTTCACAAATAAATCAGATCGGTTGACAACAATCGATCTTTGGAATTTATTAAACATTTTCGGCCGTACCTACATTTCGTTCATACCTGTGGTAAAGATCACACGATCTAGCTTACCTCCTTAACCGTCGTTTGGCCGATATGCACAAATGTCTTTTCAATATTGAATGCAATGGAAACGCAACCATTGACAGTTCTAGTGCAAATAGCTATCAATGCAGTGACAAATATTGACGTAGACGGTGTGTACATATTTTCGACGTCTATATAGATGAAAGAGGAAGTGGGATTCGCTGCACACATTTCTGCTTCTCAAAATATAAATGCTGGTGGACCACATCTTTAAAGCTTAACACAAGTACCTACATCTCAATACAAAACCATTTATAGGGTTTGACATCTGCTTTCTACCTATAGCAAGGACAACATTCATTGAGAAAGCTGTGCAAAATTGCCCCTATAGAATATACATTGTAGCTTTCCATTATTGCGGACGTTAAACACGTACAACCGTATTTATCGTATGTCTTTCGCAGTGTTCTTAGCACTCTCTCTTCATTTATTCCACGAAGCGTGGTAATTTTTCCCTTTTTTCCCTTTTCACCATACTCAAATTCCCTTTTCAAATCCCAGAATACTTTTTGAGTTAAAATCCAGTTTTTAAAAGTAAAATTTGTATTACACGGAAAGAAAATCAAGTTAAGTTAACCTTTAGTTTAAAAACCGCAGTTTGTAACACTGCTTTGATTTTTTTTTTGGTACCAGAAAATTTTGATAAAAGACGATTTACTGATGGATAGTCAGTGTGTTGATATTCATGGTGAAATACAGGTGTTTTGGCGGAATTTCACCAAAAATTTATAGTTTGAATGTTGTTTTGTTATTTCTGAAATTCCCACGATTTGGTGCATTATCCCGTAATAAGACGGAAGGCTTTTCGGACATCGAAATTCTCACAAAAAGGGATAAATCCCACGATATAAAACACTGGAAGTGCGCAACGCCAATTCTCTGAACCATAAACTAAGTATTAATACTTAGTTTATGCTCTGAACAACATCATTGGCAGCTTGCTCTCAACTCTCTTAGCAGCTGGCAGAATATATAAGAGCATGAAGCTCAAGGCAAGAAAGAAAAGCAAACATCGTGTTCGTGTCTCAATTAACTTTATTTCTGAAATTGTGAACAAAGTTGTTTTTTTTTTAATTTTCTGGATTCTCGGAAATTTTGTTTTCCTTCACATCGATTAAACTAAGTACCATTTATTTCTGGGTTCGTGGTTATCATTGGATACGGAATATTACAAGACAGCGACAACGGTAGATGTCACTTTAGGCACCTTTGGCTGCTGCTGCTGCCGGTTCACTATCCAATCGCTTTATACGGTGCACGCCGACGCAGTTCCTAAACAGGGCTACTTCTTCGGCACACCGGAGTGTCTCGCCTGGATAGGCACGATAGCAAGCAATCAACTGGGCCTTCAAATCCTGACACGGTGGCAATTGATGAGCTGGTGCTGCGTTCATGAAACGCTTTCGCACGTCCTCGACCGCCACTGAATATTCCTTCTCCATGACGGCGTTCGTTTTGTTCAGAGTCTGTTCCAACTGAGCCATACGAGTCCTCCACAACTGATCGTTCTGCTGCAGTTCGATCTCTTTTTGGCGGCGCATTTCTATGGCAGTTATAGTTGGTTCACCAGAAAAGCGAGGAATTTGTGATGGCACTGGCGTTGGATAGTATGTCTTTGGTGGTGCTACAGCCGGTTGTTGTGGTGGTGGTGGTGGAGCACGTTTCGGTTCAGTTACGGGCACAGCGCGTGCTTCGGGTTTGTCGTCCTGCTGTTGTTTTTTTGCTGTTAGAACGAGATAAAGAAAAAGAAAACATTAACCACAAGGTAAGCAAAATTTAATTTTACAAAACCAAAACTTTGTTGCAAATTTGCAAACGTTTTTTTGATTGATACATAATATATTCATGCGCTCCGATGAGGAGCTAAAAACGACGGTCATTAATCAATGTAGTAGACCAAAAGCAGAGCGAAAACCTGCAAAGTTGAACATGACTTCGATCAAGGATATAACCAGAACAAGAAAGCACCTACTGTGCTAGATAATTCAAATAGAAAACTGTTGCATTTGCTGTCAAGCAGAATTGTGTTGCTCCATCAGTTTTTCTGTAAGAAGCTCATGGGCCAACATTAGACGAAGTAACATCCAATCGAAGTAATGCCCAGGACAAGATTCGCTCTCTGTTGGCACTGCTGCCAGCGTTAGGTTCGAAATTTAGTACAAAATTTGGTTCAAGGCACTTTCAACACAACGTAAAGATGTGTGGTTTCGGCTCGAATCTTTCTAGGCCTATATTGGTCACGTGAACAGTTCTTTCGTTCTTTCAATTGACGTTTTTGGAGGGTTAGCCAATAGATCTCAAGAATTTCGCAACTGGGCAATAAGTTCGCAGTTCCATTGCTTAGTGTAATAAAAGCGATTCTACATTGCCAAGCAGTTTTGCACCCGATCGAATTTGCATAATTATACGTTCACGCGGTGTAGCTTCCTTGGGCGCATAGAAAAGACTGCTGTTAGAGGAATTATTTCCTAATTGCATGTTTTCGCTTCAATAGATCACAGCCGCCTCCTAGTTCCTTTTTCAGTTTCGGTCCCCGTAAGGGGTTCATTCACGTCAATTAAAGCAAATGGACAACGGTTACTCCACGCATTCTTGCAGGAAAACTTAATATTCGTAAGTCGATTTATTTTAAGAAGTCATCAGCATCCTTTGTGCGCAGAATTTAAAAAGCATAAATTCCATGTATTCATGGCAGAAGAGGTGGATTGCCAAACGGACTGCTCTTTTTCTTGCGTCCTAGGAATAACTACTACTAAAATGGGACACAAAATGCATGATGAGCAAACGCTTTTGGAAATTTCCGTCTGGTTAGGTCACTGGACTAAACCACTAATAAAATTAACTTCATATTGTGATACACATACCAATGTGATGGAATGTGAGGATGTGATAAAACAGACACACAGATAGACAATATCTATCCAAACGGCCAACTTAAAGATCAAAAGATCCTTGTGCATTCAAATGGGAACTCCCTGCATTTAGAATGCAACTTCAATCTGTTTTTTTGATAGCTAATTTCATTAGATTCTGCGAGGCAGGGGAAAATCTGTTGCAATTGATTCTTACGCGTATTGCTTACGGAGTTCATTTTTAGTTTGTAATAGCTAATTGCAAGTGCACAGCATATCAACGAAAATAAAACAAAATGTTGCATAACACGACAAAATAATACGCTACGGCATTAATATATCCGACGACACTTTGCTGTAGTACTCTTACCCTTACTGATTCCCAATTTGAGACGTTGCACAACCTCATCGGACACATCAATAACACCAGCGGGAGTTGGATTATCCATCGAAACGCTTCGAGTTTCGGCCGAGGATTGATTTGCACCCATTTATGTATTTGGTTCGCACTTTTTCACACCGCACCAGTTAGTTTAATGGTTAGCCGGAAGAAAATTTAATTTTTCCACAAAACGGTGTGATGGAATTTTGACAGTTCGCTCAGCTGTTCGGCATTCGAAGTGCGCTAGCTATGTTTGTTTTAGTTGCGATGGAGTGGATTTTGTTCTACTTACAGACGTGGTGAGTACACCATCAAAAGGAGATCAGAGTTTCAGCTGAGAGTTTTATGTGATATTCAATTGCACGCTCTCAGAGCAATTTTTATGTTCGTTTGGTACAAAAAAAAGCAATCTTTTTCAGATTTCAGAGCACTTTTGCGAATCTGGATATTTTCTAAGATTTGCTTCAGATTTACCAATACACGTGCGTTCGAGTTTGACAACTAGTGGAGTTTGTTTACGTTTTAGTGAAATTTTTCAACTGCAAAGAAACGCATTGCATCGGTTGGATTTTGAATGTTTTCATATAAAATTAAACCAGTGAATGGAAAACGCTTACAAAAGTGTCGAAGGCTACACATATTCCAATCGCACAAATATCAACACAAAAAAGAGAAAGTGACGTTTTTGTGTTCGATTAGCCACACGAAATCTGAAATCTGAGAGCAAATCTGAAGAAGCCCAATCGAATACCACATAAGAGCGAATGGAAAATCGCATCTACTACAATTGCTGGGCTCCTGGTAAAGGCCGGTACGGAGCTGATCAGAAACGAAATTTTCCGGTGGTCTCCAAATGGACAGCGTAACGTCTGCGAAAAGGCAGCGGAAAATAATTCGGGGAGAGTTCCATCAGCTGATACACAAGTAGCAGTGTTACCAGCACTGCCTAGTTATATCTGATTTAGTTACTCGATCTTTTCGCTGGCTCCTTAAGATTGTCATTTGAGATTTTTCCTAATTTACGCTATTCACTTTAAAGTTTGGCGATTTTTTGGCTCCTTGGGAATTTATTAAATGTATACTTCTATTGCGAACGTACTCATTTCGTGTAACGTAGTGACTCTCAATGTGAGCAGTCTCTCTACGTCGTTGATCTCTGGCAGCCAGCAGATGTGGTTTCGTTATGGAGAGTTTGACCTAATCTTTTTTTCGTGTTTAAATACTTGGTTATCCAAGTGAATATACAATAAATTAATAGAAACGTATTATTTCGTATAGCTAATTTCGTTTTCGATTTGGCTTTTCAGATTTTGATCAGAGATCTCAGATTTCTGCTGCCAAATCGAACATTAAATCCGAATTTCATTAATTCTTGTTTGTATTGAGTTGGCCGCAAACAAATTTATTTTTTCACTTGCACTGGAAGTCCATCCATTTCAATTGATTTTCATACATTTATACAAACCCATTTCGAAATAATTTAATACAAAAAACTCGTTTCCATAGGCGTTTGTTTATGAGTACCTATGTGTTGTTTTGTTTTTATTTTAAATTACTAAATATTAGCCCTGTTTTTTTGAGCTTCGATCTCAGCAAAGCAAAGTAAAGTAGGATTTTCAGCACGCAATTACAACAACTACGCTCTACTTGACACTTCGAGAGTCGCAGTAATTACTGTAAAATGTGTGTTGAAATTCCTACTTTACTTTGCTTCGCTGAGATCGAAGCTCAAAAAAACAGGCATATTGTCGTCTTTAAAAACAACGTAATCAGAATAAGTAGATAAAGCTAAAGATTTGCGAAAAAGGGCGCAGTTTTGATCTTTATATTTTAGTGTCTTGGTTTGGCTACAAGATTTGTAAAATTTGGCTCCAACCTCATAAAAGCTGGTAACACTGCAGTACAAATGTCAAATTTTCGCAAGCAAATGAAGGGCCGAACCCATAGAATCCGTCGCGTCCGTTGCGGCAACGTATTTCACTGATAGTTTGATAGAATACACAGCACCTTATGGAAGCTGACCCATAAGCAGCGCACGTGCCGGATATGACGGATAAAGTAGGTTTACTTTCTACTTTTCTGTCCGTTGCATCCGTTTAGGGTTCTCACAGAGAGAGAGGCAACATTTTCATTGGTGAAAATATTGAGAGCATGAGAGAAACTGTTATTGTCTGTCGCCAGTTTTCTTATATGGTGGGATTTCTTTCTTTTTGTGGGAGTTTCGATGATTTTTATGGTAAAAAATATATTAAATTTTTGCTGAAATTTCATCAAAATTGATATCTGCAATTCACCACGATTTAAAAAAAAATCAATGTACATAAAAAGAGCTTCTGTAAATCGCTTTTTAGCAAAATTTTCTGGTATCAAAATTTTGTAGTACAAAAAGGTAATCATTATAAATATTAACAAACTGGGACTTTTATAACAAACATAATTTAATATGATTTTTATGTCCGTAAAATATAAATTTTACTTTTAAAAGAAAGATTTATTCACAAAAAGTGCATTTCAAGGTAATTATTTAAAAGGGAATTTGAGTACGGTGAATAGGGAAATATTATTACGTTTCGTGGGAAATATTAGGACAGAGTACTTTGCCACTGGCTGTCACCGTATGCGACGGATTCTATGGAACTGCTTGTTTCGTCTAATTCGTCAATATTGACGGATCCGTCGACGCAACGGATGCGACGGATTCTATGAGCTGGGCCCTTAATGTCCTGGACAATAAACGTGTGCGAAAAGAGAGTGGAGAATTGTACCAACAAAATCTACTACAACTACCCACTTTTCCGCCGTCATTTCGCAACAGCTGCGTACTGCAAAACGTAATTTTTCGTTCAAGATTTCGTTGTGTCATTTTTGTATGGGATTTTTCGTTTCTAATCAGCTGCGTACCGGCCTTTAAGGCTGCAGAATTACGTTGTCGATTGTGAAGTAATTTTCGAAGATATCGTATTTGCAATTGGTATAGTTTTGATTACCACTTGCATGCACATCTTCGCTTAGGGTGTTCCGCACTGCGGATCATTTGCAAACAGTGTGGTGCATCCCGCTCCAGTCTAGGCGCAAATGACGAGTTTGATACGCAATTAAATGCGAATCCATTTGCAAGGAACTGACCCTTGGTCCGACTGAAGCTGATGTATGTGCTAATTAAACCTAATTACCGAAAGAATCTAGTGTATTCTGTTGATATCTGTAATCGCGTCCTTTCACCCAAAAAGTATGAGGTTTCCTTCTTGGACAATGAGAGCAAGTATCAAAACTTGCAGATCGTGCCAGGAACCATTTTCTTGATATTCTCCACAACGCTGACTGTTACAAGATCTTTTCTGCGGATATTTCGTGGACCGAGAAGCCTGAAAATGATCATGGGGTTTCCAGTAGGACGTGCCCACATGACAAAAATCCGATATCGTCAAGTTTCAACATCAAACTGTGGAAACAAACGCTGACTCGGCTGTAACCATCTCTTTACCTTGGTAATTCGCAAATTGTGCATGAGGTTCCGGAATTATCCGAAATAGCTGAATACATACCACTTTGAACGCATATCTTTCGAGGCATTAACTAAGCAACTTCGATGAAAATAAAAAAACAAACGACCCACATTTCGTTTAAATATATTTTTGTTTTATTATATACCTTCTCTCATTTTTTTTATATATAAAAATGCATTTATACATAAATCTATGTATCCTCTGTGCTCCTTTTTTGTCACAAAAAGAAAAAAAAAAAAAAAAACAAAAAAAGACCCAAAAATAAGCAACAAGGTTTCTGAACTCATTAAAACAATGTTGTAAAAAAATGTATTTAGTACTAAAGTTGTTGTTGTTTTTTTTCTTGTCTTTTACATTAACACGAACGAAAATGTCTACACAGTTGTGTTCTACAAGTGTGTTCACTTCTCAAAAAAATGTATTTATTTTTCGCATTTGTTTAATTTTATGTTTTCTCTTTTGTTTTGTAAATATATAACTATATATTTATTTATCTCTTAACTATGCATGTATATATGTATATATATGTATATATATAATTCGGAATTGAAATAAAATTATAAATTATTCGTTTTAATAATTATATTAAATATAATACGGTAGCAATGTTTGTCTGCTGTTTACTTAAATTCTAGTACTTTAACGACTAATTCTGTAATTTAGATTTATTTATATATATCATTACTTTTTATTACTATTTCGTGCGATGCCGTTTTTCAACGAACATCGTTTTCGCTTTTAAAAATAGTCATTTCAATTCTTTATGAGATTAGAAATGGTCGGCAGTAATTAAGAACTAAACACTGGCAGTTTGAGTTTGTTTGTCTCTAAACTTTTAATTAACTTAATTTGTGTTGAGAAATTGTAAAAGAAATGTTAGGTTACTACTTAAATAAAAAGTTTTGTCAATTTGTTTTTTTATTCGGTTTTGTTTTTGTTGCGTTCCTATTGAACGTAAGTCTTCTTGAGATTATATAAGTCAGAAAAATAAACTGTTGCCAGGAATGTGTCTGTGTGCAACTGTTTAGTGGAGTGTGGAATATTTTTCTTGTACACGTGGCAAATGGGACACACGCTGGAGGTTGTATCCTTTTATGGTTTCTTTTTTAATTCGGTTGAATGCCATCTAGCAAGTCGTAATTTAGCCTTGTTTTGTAATTTAAGAAGCCTTGTTTCGACAACGTCGACAGTTTTAGTGAGGAAGAGATGGCTCTTGCTGCAAAAATGGCCTGTGGGTCATTGAGAAACAGTTGATTTGCTCTAAGATGCAGAAGTAAATCGTTAGTATACAAGAGAAAACGTTTGAACGATTTTCCATAGAGATGGGTCACAATGCGCATTCTATTCCAATTCCGATTCCGAAACGTCTATTGACCGGGATCGGATTCTACGCAATGCGCTACTTAACTCAATCATTCAGAAACGAAATGCTATTGCAGACCATTGGTTTACAAAATAAATAAAAAACCGGTTCCCGTATACCGTATACTGTTTTTCCGACTGTAATGGAACTCGATACTACTTTTTAAAATAGCAGATTTTGAAGCGAGTGACAGCAGTATGCCAATTCAGAACACTACTATGACAGCAGGATATTAGTTAAATATCTAGGATGCAAACGTCTGGTTAAAGTAAATGGTCAGGTACGCACTTGCACCCAACGACTTAAAAAGTTTTTTTTTGCGGCTTTTTGTTGTTTGTTTATCTTCATTTTGATATTAGTCTGAAATGTCGATAGACATCTTTCAGTGACTGGGGACAATCGAAAATTTAGGTTTGTAAATTTGACAGCTGGCTTACTTGATGTATCTCTGTTTTAATTGCTTTAGATCGATCATATGAACAGCTTTTTCAGTTGACGCCTATGGAGGGGTGATCGACGAATCTAGTCAAAAAATTCCTGACCGAGTAAAAATTTGACAGTTCACACATGTGGCCGACGTAGGAGAAGTCACGTTCCCTTTCTAGTTTTGGCGTTCACATTACATCTAGTCCAGACAAGTCTAGAGAACTAGATGTTTGCACCCGTCACAGATGTTTCTTATTTATAAATATATTTAAAAAAAACTGCTGTTTTTTTTAGGTAGTATTTTTAAAGGAATGCAATGATGCTGACATGACACTAAAATAACGTAATACAGTCGACCCTCGTTAATTCGAAACTCGAAGGACTCCTAAAATATTACGAATTATCGAGTGTTTGAAATATCAAACTAATAATAACAAAAAAAGGCTTGTGTACGATGATACAAGTTTGAACTTGTCTCAAAATGTAGGCTGAAACGTCAAAAACATGCGCATTGTGAATGCACACTGCTTTTCTGATGACCGGCTTTGAATGCTTTTGCACTGCTTTGCATTTGTTTTGCATTTGTAACTGCAAATCAAAGTAAAACTGGCAAATTATAACAAAAAGTATTTAACTTACGCACGTACTCCAATCCATTTTATTTGGCGTTTCAAACTGAAATGTCAAATGTCATTTGCATCATAATCATTAACGATGCTCTGTCTGCTTTAGTTTGCGCAGTTGTTGCGTTCACAATGCGTTTAAAAAAAGTATGCATTGCATCATAGTTATCCGCTTGCGTTTTGGAACGCTTGACGAAGCAGTAATGCAGAAGTACTGCGTTTTGGAATTCAACGCAAGTACTTACAATCTTTCTGTCTCTTTCTCTCTGCAACATTGAATTGTCGAGTGTTTGACGCCGGTGAGTTCGAATTAACACATCGTTTTGTAATGCAGCAATAATTTTGTCGTTCGAATTACCAAGTGCATAAAAATGTATTGATTTAGTTCAAAATATAAAGAGATTTTGTAGGGAACACGTGATAACTTCGAATTACATATAGAGAGGTTCGAATTATCGCAGGTTTGAATTGACGAGTGTCGGCTGTAATAAGATCACGACATATCAGCTTTAAGTTCTGCGCAAGTAGTACCACGAGACTTGGACGTGAGAGTGCATCTGTAATGGCGTTCTATTTGACAATTTTCCCGACATCTACTAGTATATTCCTTCTACCGCACGTAAAGAAACCAAAAACCATAAAAAATACAATTACTATATTACATCGGTACAATTAATTGTTTATATATATATAATATGAAGTATGGCTTACTTAGAATATCGTATCGTCTTTTCTATATCATTTTGTTTTTACCATTATAAAATGTTCTGTCATTTAAATTAAAAATAATTCTTGTTTATTCGTTTTTTTTCTTATTTTAAACACTAAATTGTTAGGTCTACCACGGATTAATTAAAGATTCATTTTTAAGTATAATTTGTTTTCCATTTTTATTTGTATAACACATAGCTCTATACACACCTATTATATGCTTAAATATATATATATATATATAGATATAGCTTTTCATTTAACACCGGTCTAGAAACGGTCATCATCCTTCAAAATGAGTCTTATTTTGCTCTCAATATATATATATATATATACAAAAAAGATACTCGTTTTTTTTATATATATTTACAATTTGTCTTTGAAGCATATGGGACGAATACAGTATAGGAAATATTTCTCTGTCAAATTAAAACCAACAAATAGCCAAATATAAGAAACTGACCACTTTTCGAGAGGCAAGAATTGTCTAGGCGAAACCACTTCTTTATTTTCAGTTTCTCTGTGTGCATAATAAACTGTTTTTGTTTTTTTTTATTCACTTTTCTAATATATAAATAATTTCATAAAATTCGAAAATATTGCAACAACTAAGAGAGCAATTCAAAAAAAATTAAAAGAAAATTAAAAGTCTTGGTTCATTTAAAAGAGAAAATATTATGGGTGGCAGTAAGTAGATAAAAAAAAATTATTTTGTTTACAAAAATATCACAATTCAATAAAATACAATGTAAAATGTGTAAAAATAGGATACATTTAACAAAATTGCTATTTAAAAAAAAATTATACCATCCACGTTGTATTCGATACGGTTTTCTACTTATTCATGTTTATGGGCGTGTGTGTGTGTGGGAGTTTGTGTATGTATGGTTTGAATGAAATTATAGATTGGGGTAAAAAATATCTTAAACGTCTACATGTGTATGCAATATAAAATTTAATTTTTTTTTAATTTTTTTTTTGTTTTTTTTTTTTATATACGAGAAGGAATCATTCGCGGTGAAGTTACGCTGATTAAAATTTTAAAACTAAACGTTTAAAATCGGCAGAAGTTCTTAATTGATCCTTTATGGCAACGGCAACTGCAACGTTAGACGACGTATTGTAATTATTATTGGTAGCTGCCATTAGTGGCGTTATCTCAATGACGCTGCTGTTGTTATTGTAAGCGAGATTTAAATCTATTCTATCACCTGTGGAATAGAATTGGTTTTCAAAATGAGTTTTTTTTTTGCGTAGCGCTTTTGCAAAGATTATGCTTAGTGAGAGCGAGGTAACAAGGGCGAAAACGTTCCCAAAGCGCCCCAGGACATTATCGGTCGTCATGGACAATGATTTCACAATCCAATGTAACGACAAAGTTGCGAGGCAGCTTGCTAGGAACGTATGGCTCGATGAAACGACAAAGATACAGGAAACAGGAGAGGGTAGAGCGCGTGGTGAGGCAGCTTGCGAGGAACGTATGCCTCGACGGTTAGTCTGAACTACGATGAAACGATAAAGAGACAGGAAATCGAAGCGTAAGCGCTCATCACGCGCGCTTTGGTTTCATATAATCCTTCTTCGGTTGACCCCTTAGAGCTTCTTATCACTTGCTCTAACTAATTTGGTTTTGAATACTGTGCGTCGCTCATGTATTTATAAGCAAAAAGTCTTTAACCACGTCCTCAAATGCCTCTCAATCATATTTACATCTTTCAATATATTAAATAACTGATCGCAGCACATATATAAAAAGTAAAAATAAATTGCAAACTCACCCGAATCATAAGTCTTATGTCAGCAGGCTGATGTCTCTTCTCCATCTAGAGTGCACGCGACATTCTCTAATTTATGGGCTAAGTGCATTTTCTTGCAGTTCACATCGACCTCCAGCGTATGCATTATCTATTTGAATAGAGAAGTAACAAACCCTTAGTAAAACTGTATGCCGACTGCTTAGACGACACCCACCTGATCCCTGTACTTTGTGACGTATATGTAGAGCTCCTTTAACGCCGCTATCGTGTCAAACTCTTCACTCTGCTGCACCGATAGCTGCTGCATGGCCGTGTTCATCTCTTGGTCACTGATCTGTGGCAGTCTAGCAACCTCACGATAGAATTGCTTCACCATTTTACGATATTGTGGAATGTCCTGGAGAAAAAACAAAAAAAAAAAACCTATATTACTTGGCACCAAATCACTAGCAATCTTAACAAACCTTTGCAAATAGGAGCTTATTTGAGGGCGAATCTTTGCCCAAACGATGCTCTGTGGTCGAGCACGCGTCAATGAACGTATGCGCGATCACACTAAGGCAGGAATCGACTGTTGTCGTTTTATTTACATCGAATATGAAATCGGGGTTCTTAATAAAATTCACCCAAAACCGTAGTGGCAAACTATTTGATTTCCACGCATGTACGATCTCCTGATCGCTGATGTCATGACGACGTGCAGCTTCGTCCAGCAAATCGAAAAGCCATTTTACCGCCGGCGGTAATTCTTCATTAACTGTCAGTATTGTGGCAAAGAAATCGTCGACAAACTTTTGTATTGTGCCTTTGGTGGCCAGCAAACGCGTTAGATATACCTCGGGAATGGTTTTGTGGGCGCGTTCATTAGCGCCAGGGCCACCGGCACTACTGCCGCCACCGCCAGAAATGGCAGAGTTTTTCATGTTCATGTAATGATCGGGCACCACCGGTTTGACCAGGTGATAGAAACGTGGTTGATGCAGACCTGACTCCAAGTCGCTATTGATGATTATATGTGATTGGGAATTGTTTATGTAATAAACTGCAAAAAGAAATTAAAACTTAACTACTCAGTCTCGTAATGAAGGAGATCAAACATCTTACAATTATGGTAAGGCGGCTGCTGTTTGCTGTAATTGATGTTGTAGCTGTCGTTTTGTCGCGCTATTAGTGACATCACGGCCGACTCTTTGACGCCATAATGAGCCAACGTATTGAGCCGCTTCCAACCGACATTCGTCTTAGTCGTAAGATCCTCATCCTGCAGCGTGAGGTGACCACCACGGCCATGGCGCCACTCTAAATCGACTTCGTGGACCGATGGTCGCATCGAAAAAGGTGTATTCTTAAAGAGCGCATCCAAAATCTTCGACTTGACTTGTGAGATCGTATCCCAATCCAGTACCTTACACTGTACCTTTTCGTCGAGGTCATCTTGGACGATGTGCAACATTACTACGGAGTGATCTATCTGCTCGTGCAATAAATGTTCCTCGGACAGCGAGTAGCGCGCCGCATGTGTGACGGCATCAACTAAGCCTTTTTCGATTTGATGCTTAATTGCTTTAAATAGCAGGAACAGGCTCGAGCCTGCGTATTCTTTCAAGTAATCGTACATACATATTGCCATGTAGTTTGTGAGCATCTTCTCGACAACACTTTCCGTACGACGGAGCATCAATTGCGGATGCTTGCTCATCACAGATTTATCAATAAGGCGCAGCAGAAGGCATTTTAAAATTTCGGTTGCATATTCCATTTTATTCATCAGCACAATCATCAGTAGAGACGCGACATTTACTCTGTGAAAGGCACACGTATTATAAGAGAATACAGACACAGCACACCACTACTTACTTATCACGAATGTTGAAGGACTTTTGCGCCTCCAAGGTTTCAATGAACGCCAACACAAAATACTTATTACTAATCAGTTGCTCAAACTGTAACATTGCTGTGTCATAGTTTGTGTGCGGTGTATTCATCCGTAACTGCAAAGAGAGAGAGAAGACATATAATTAGTGGCAGACCGCAGAAAAATGTCGGTATAGCAAACCTTAGGCGAATTCAGGACTGGGTGATCGGACACACCGGGGAAGAAAACTTTCATTATATAATTGACATGATCTAGAGTGGGTATACCCGAACTCTCCAAGTCTGCGGTTAGGTCAGTCATATCGGTCTGAAGCTCAGCAAACGCCTGTTTACACTCTAGCCGAACGTTACTCTCCAGTGTTATCATTTGGATTTGAATACGCTTGTATTCGCGCTCCGCCTGGGTGCTCTTGCGACGGTAAATTATTATCACGACGAAGAATATCAGCACAACGACAAACGCAAAGGCGATTCCAAACATCGCATGCGAGAAGGAGTACGGTTTGAGTAGATCGTACTTTAAGTAGCCAATGGGGAAGCGCAGGTTGCGGCCTACTTTAACCACAACCAATGGCAGATCAGTGTTGGTTTCGATGCCGTTCTCATCTGTTGCCGCAGGCTGCTGTTCTGGCGGTATACACACCAGTTGTGTCATTGCCAGGCTGGTAATGTTACACTGGGCAGTTCCGATGGTCACATTCACGTCGTATTCGTCCGAAGCGATGTTCAGTAGTTCGCCCTCGATGACCAGTGTGTCACCCTTGTACAGCTTCTTGCCATCGGGGAAGGAAAAGTAATTGGGATCACCAACATAAACCATTGTACTGCGAATGTTTTGAAAATATTTACTGAGATCGCGGACACTCTGAACGTTGTCCATGATGAATCCAACCTGCAAGCTCAGCTGGGTTTCGTGTATTTTCAGAGCCGCCATATCACTGGCGCTACCACCGTAGTTACTCGTGGTAAAATACGAATTGTCCTGAAGACTACGACGACGCCTCATATTGTCGTAATTGTGATACGATTGTCCCTGGTACGATGAATGCCCCTGGATCTTCTCTATGGACAGCTTGTAAGAGTTGAATTTCGCACTTACCGACGGCGAGGGACACTCCATTTGACTAGGATTGATAACAGTACACGCAGTCTTATTTACCCGTCCATCATCAAAGAAAACCTCGAGCTCTGGTCTCTGTATAGAATGAAGATTCGTTCCGTGCACCGTCAACATACGACCACCGCTTGCAAAGCTCCTCAACGGTTTGATCTGCATGATTCCCGGATCCTGTGTGTAATTGTATATTGAACACGGTCCGTTAGGTCGGTATGCAAAGTTGCCTCTTTGGTCGTATGAGCTGCATCTCTCGTAGGTGCGATTGGCGCCATCTACCACCAATTTCAGTCGACGGATTGGCTCTGGTTGTGAAGCCTCTGAGGTTATACAGGTGAGCCGGTTGCTCGATGCTTGCGTCACATTTATATGGCACTCATACTCATCTAAAAAGGCTCGAATATGCGACCCAATATTTAGATACCTTCCAATCAGGGTTACATGTGTCCCGCCACTACGCGGGCCCATTGTTGGATGCAGTCCTTCCAATTGAATGTCTTTAAACTGAAACTGCACATTCGATTCGGCGTAACCAGCTTCGTTGGCCACTTTAACGGGCGCAATAAGCTCGTGACCAACTGCGCCGGTGCGGCACTCGATCTTCACCGATATCTCGTAATTGACCAGTTCACATGGCACGTTGCCTATGCTAACCTTGCCTCGAACATCCTCCTCTCGAATCCCTAGATTGCTTCCTTCGATGGTCACTAGAGTTCCACCTTCGATTGGCCCACTCATAGGCCTTATAATATCAATTCGCGGCCTCGGACATTCGTTGGTCCGCTCGATGTTGCACGTTTCATTGTAAACACACGATTCGCCACACCACGCACATTGGTACTTAGCATCGCGGGTGACACATAAACTACAGTCAGCATGTTCCCGGTGCGATCCCAAGACATCGCACTTGTAAAGAATAACCGTAGCGGTATCAATGTAGTGCAACCGGTTCCAGGTAACGTCCACCTTGGCCTCATACTCATGAGCGTTGGTTTCATAGAAGTACTGTTCATTGAGGCGGGAGATGAAAAAGAAGAAGCTAAAACCAAGACCCTAGGCAAAAGAAACATCTACTTACCGGCGTCTTCTCGCAAACGACAATTTTATTTGCCTCAATCCTCGCTGGCAGAAGCATGTGTGCCTCCTCAATGTGCACCGTGCACAGGAAACCCGAATGAGCACTTTTCGGTTTCGGTAGATTCTCAATCTCTAAGCGGATCTCTTTGGGCACACGAACTGGTAGAAGAATCGGATTGCGCTGCCGTTTCAGATGTGGACACACCTACACAATAACAAACTTCTAAAAACGAGGAACGACAGAAATACATGCAATCAAACTCACCTCAACAGTGCTGATGACATTCTCCATGTTCCGACACTGTTCGGTCTTGTGCACACATTTATTGTCGAAGATACACCAGTTGCATCCCCATTGAGTTTTTACACACTTCTGACAAGTGTTGTGCTTCGAACAATCAAAAAAGGCAAAAGAGCGCGACACAAAATCCTTGTTCGTCTCGGAACTCCTCACCGACAAAGGCACCAACACATGATCTTCATTCGGCTCTATGAGCGGCCTCTGATCAATGGGTGGTGTCATACACGCAAGACCATTCTCAATAACCTCCGCATCGATTGGTGTCGAGTTCCCGAACACACATCGATATTTCGCATTTAGCGGCTCGGGCAGAGTTCGAATTATTAGCTGAACTTGGCTTAGCTCTGTGATTGGGATTTTATCAGGCACAATCGACTCAAAGTCTATGCATTGTTGACCACTGCCAAGCGATAGCCAACGAGCAGCGCTGGTGTCCTTCTGACACGCACTTCGAACTGTACAACGCTTCTCCAGTGAACACCATCCGCAGAAGGGATCTCGCGACTCCAAGCAAGACGAGCAATTTGTGTAAACGGAGCAGTGCTCCACCCGAAGTTTTGAAATCTAAATCAAAGCCCAAATAGAATACACATACCAAAGCTGGACAACAGACAGAGTTTACAAACCTTTTTCTTGGAGAGCACATAAAGAAAGTCCTTCTTGGGTGACATCATGGTGTCCTGCAAAATTCTATTGCCCGGATCGACAAGAACTTCCTCATATTCACCTGGCTGCTGGCCCGAGATCAGAACTTTCTTAACTGAGCCCGACTCGGTGCCAAGGAATGCCAATGAATGAGGACCCGTTGTGGTAGCCGTCACCGATGTTATCGATACGTTGTCGAAGTGGAATAATGCGTGCGCAGTGATTGGTGACACGCCACTTATTTTCAAGCCTACCGTACAGAAACTATAGATGTTGCCCAGAGACTGTGAAAGGGAAATTATTTGCAAGTTAGAGTATACGAACTAAAAAAACCCTCTTTGCATAAGCCAGAACAAGAAAAAAATCGATGCGATGCGATGCGATGCATTTTCAAGGAACACGCGCTTCCTTAATACACAAAAGTTGAGTTTAGTCTACAGAGAGTTGTGAAAGTTCAACTCAATGGAATAAGAAATTTAAAGGTGCATCTCATAAAGTGACAGGTCAGAGTTGTCAGAATCTACTAAAAGGACCTGAACCTGAACTCGCTGTATACCGGCATGAAGAGTACAAATTCATAACAGACCTAACGATTGGTTGTTCTGTTGTATAAAAATGAAATAGGAAAATAGTGAGTTTCGTGTTTTTTTTTTTTTAAGTGGCCTCAGTTGGGCCAATCATTGCTGGAGCACTTTTTCAGTGTTACTAAGGCATCGCACCATTTACAAAAAAAAAAGAATAAATCTATTTCAACTTTTCTAGAAAAAATAGACCATCCTGCGGAAGGAAGAAAGTAGACTTACCCCAACCATGGGACAGCGTCCGTCATTGATAGTCCCCGATATGTAGCCCAAATTTCGGTCCTTTATCGTCCCATTGAAGCACATGTGAATATTTTCGATGAAGACCTCCTCGATCTCCTTTAAACTATAAATGCACATGGCCGACTTGGCTTCCGGCTGATTTGTGATCTCCTTCGACGGAGAGAACACAGTCACGAGCACATGATCGTCTCTCTTGATACCCAATTGCTGGGCCAATTTCTGTCCGGCTGGTGTGATTTTTGCGTCCCTCAAAATATTATAGTCGACGTTAGAATGTGTCGCCTGACATTGTATCGTTATTTCTGTGTAACTGTCATAGTTAGAATCGGTTATACAAATGCGCGCGAGCCGTGTCACAAAGCCGGCCTCCTCGGCCAAATGGGACTTCTTCTGCACTAACGCAAAGTATGCATACTCCGATGAATTGAATCCATAAACATAGTCCACCAGAAAGTGATCCCGATACTTGACATCGATATTTATTATCGACTGCTGAATGGAGAATTCGGCATAGTTAAGATCGTCCAGCTTGCGAGAACTGATTGCCGGCACATCGTGTCGATAGTCGCCGACATTGGTGAACGTTGTCCCGACATACAGGATGTCTTCCTTCTTCCACGACAGGTACTGCGACGGACCGATAAAAGCGTATGTCGATGAAGTCTCATCGTTAGCGGCCAATGGAATGGCTATAAACTGCGGCGCCTGCGGGAACTTGGACAAGTTGTAAATCTCGCAAGCCCCCTGCCTTATGCTGCCGCATGCTATAAGAATGTCATCCACATAGTTGACTATCAGAATCTTGTTGTGATTGTTCATCTGTTGAGTGTCCAATTCATTGGGACATCCGCCCGCGTGACACTGTGGACTGTCGTGCTTCGGCCCGGTAACCGCCTGTGTAAGCACCCGCAAGTTCTCATTCAGCTGCAGAATCTTGTTGGTGGCTCCGGCATAGAATACGTTCCGCTTCTTGTCGTAAGATAAATGTGTAAAATAATTCGTGTACAAAAGTGAGGACGACGTTGACGAGGTGTTCGCCAATGTTGCGGCTGTTGATGTTGGAGCATTTCCTAATCCAGCACCACCCCCACTGCCGGCTGACAGAGGTGACGATGGCAGGCAAAACTGTGCAACAATATCACTTTGAACATGGGTATCGTTTATGCAGGACAGAGACCCACTTGTTTTACTACGGCTACTAATTAGGCTACTACTACTGCTGGTAGACTTTTGCACGCTCCACACACTGACCGGTGATGTGATCAGTAGGACACACGCAATCAAATGCAGCAGTTTTCTTAGGACGGTTATTGACATGTTTCTGCTTTGTTTCTTACTTATCTGTAGTCGATTTTCTGCTTAGCGATATTTCGATTCCGAGGCAGTAAAACGAGTTATTCTAGTCTAGTTGACCAACTGTGATCGCCTTAGTTTGGCCATTTGTTAGTCGCTTTCGTTTTGTGAAATAAATTTGAATTCGCCCTCAACGTTGGTTTACAAAACGTTATAATAAAATCCTGTGCTCTTACGGATATGGATGAGGCTCTGTAAAAAAAAAAAAGAGAAACAAAAATAGTGTTTTTGGGTGGATATGATGGGGTTTCATCCCTCAAAAGGTACAGAAATAAGGCACTTTTATGAGAGAAATAAGCCTTTAGCGGTTAAAAAAATTATGAGCGAGCAATCATATTCAATTGCGTAAGTCACTTCATCAGCAGTAAGGAGTCTAAGGAAAGGCTTTGCCGAGATTGGAACTTCACATCGCTGTCTCTTATCAGACGCAGTAAATCAAATTCAGCTAAAGTACGAACTGTAAAGAAGTCCACCGCCAACAATGAAACTATAAAAACACCCACAATGACATTATCCATCAGGAAAGTGTGCACTCAGCACAAATATGTATGTAACACAGTTCAAAAAAGCACAAAATCTGCAACTCTACCATTACTACCTGTCAGAGGCGGAATATCCCCATTACCACCCAGCGGAAGCATTACATTT
Organism: Cheilosia impressa; assembly: GCA_948293265.1. Taxonomy (NCBI): domain Eukaryota; kingdom Metazoa; phylum Arthropoda; class Insecta; order Diptera; family Syrphidae; genus Cheilosia; species Cheilosia impressa. Next base: position 6,042,523 of record OX411885.1, on the reverse strand, counting down.
TTGCATCCACTACAACAAGTTGCAATATCAACTTGCTATCTTTCTTCTCTTACATTGCACACGGAGAAATTTTGACCTTAACCGAGTGCGATTTTTGCTCGGTTTAAAAAAAATGGGTTAAAATTAACTAAGTCTCTGTAGAAAATAAACAAGTATTTGTTGTTAAAATCTACAGAGTTAAAAAGGTTAAATGCAAACTGTTAAAAACACTCTTTATCAGTTGTTATCAATCAAGTTAGTAAATTAATATCAACCAAATCGTCTTATTTTGGTTTTTGTTAAAATCTAATGAGCAAATTGTTTGAAAACAACATAGTCAATTCGAAGTTTTAACACAACGATTGGTTATTAATAATCGTTCTTCTTCTCAATTTTTAACCAATTCAATGTTTGTTAAAATCGAACAACTTCTCTGTTAGAAGAACTAATAAGTCTTGTTTAAATATAACCAGGTGGGTGGGCGCAATGGCTTAGTGGTTAGTGTGTTGGACTACTAAGCGAGAAGGGTCCAAGGTTCGAATCCCGCAAAAACCTTAATTCCAACTTAAGGTTTTTTTCACTGCGCCACCTCTCGCGAACATCTGACAAACATCCGAGAGTAATATAACTGCCATGAAGGAAATTGGAAATTGTATAGATCGCCATTCGTCCCAAAAATTAAAAACCCACACAAAACGAATGGTTGTTAGGAGCTAGGTCCGGTCCCTACGGACCTGTTGCGATTTCTTTTTTTTTTAGGTGGCTTGACTAATAACAACAGAGTAAGTTGTTTAAATACTACCAAGTTAGTTTGTTACTTACGACTAGGCAAAATTTGGAGAGGAAATTGATAAATCGGTTATTTTTAACCGAGTTTCCTTAAACAAGTTGACTCGGTTATTTTTAATCCAGTAACTCTGTAGGAGCTATATTAACAGTATTACTTGGGTATGTGTTCTTTGTATTAAGACCAGCATTTCCCTTTGTCCCATAAGATGTTTAGGAACTATTCCGCGCGGAGTTACTTTCTGCTGTCGTTTCTGCGGCGTCTCTTTGCATTATCCGTTGTGTTGGCCTTGCACAGGGTGCTCATTCCCCAACTTTTTAGACGATTATCGTCGAAGCGATAGACCTCCAAAACAAGCAACGAGTTTGAGAGGCTTATCCATTTCACTTTCTATAAATGTAATAAAAGCTGACGATAGATAAAAAAAATGCCGCCAGAATTTAACTTTTTTTATAAAAACTTCCAAAACCTATTTCGTTCAGTCGATTATAGTATTATACAAAATCCGCGCCCAGATTTCGGGAAAACAGGGCGCTACTGCACTAAGAAACAGTGTCAAAATAGTTTGCAGTATTCCGCTCCGAAGACCACATACAACAGACAGTATTAATAGAGACCTTTCCAGTTTGGACTTCCCTGCATAGGCTTGCTTGAGAAAACTGTCCAACAGTAGGAGCACAATTTGTCAAACAAAAGTCTCAGAAATGTGCGTTTGCAAATACTGCGACAGAAGCGGCGAAAATGGATTCGTTTGTAAAACGGAAATACGCCGTCCACAATAAGGCCGAATGATATAGCACTGTTTAGTTTTAGTTGGCAAGTTACAAGTATCTTACTCAATGAGCTTATGGAGAAGCATTTAAAAACCGTATGTGTTTTTCAAAAGAGTACGACTGTCATCAAAGTTCCTTGACAGCTAAATATATTCAAAATATTTTTATGAAATCGTTTATTTGTCCGTTACTCATGTTACCAAACACATCAAACACTGACATCTAGCACAAATAGTAGTACTCACCGACTTTGAAACACAAATACCCCTAGACAGTTGTTGTCGGCGCAATTTACACCACCACGCACAGTAGCGAATCAAAACACCAGCACAAATTTCCTATTGAATTCACTGCTCTGCTTAAAATTTCGTTTAGACGGCCAGCAATTCGATCACTGATTGCTTCTTGTTTTATTGCAAAGTATACCACTTAACAGTGCAATAAAAAATAAAACTTGAGACAAAAATGCTGAGCAATTAATTATAATGATCATTTTGAGAGCACACACAGTCTCAATTTGCGCACCCACTCAGCACAAAGGCCAGAGACGGAATATTAACTTCAATCAATATTCGCGCAAAATATGCAAAAACAATTCGAACGAAACCGAACGCCACGCTCTGGATTGGAATTGGAACTACCCTTCGATGAGTGGTGTTCTTCTAACGGTGCTATCAAATTGCATTGCCGAGAAATAAACTGTCTTCTTTGTTATTGCTTCATATTCACCACATGTTTGCTTTTATTTTTTAGTCATCACAATAATGTGAATTATTGGCTACATTTCGATAAATAGAGAGCCGAAGCCTTGTGCACCGTTTGCACAATTGACAGGCACGATTAACGGGTAAGCAACTAATTTAGGTAACCGACCAATGAAGCCAAACAAAGTTCCGAAGACAAAACGAAGAAACTTGGTGCAACAGATTGAAGTGTGTGGATATTTTCACTTAATGATTATATGAGTTCAAAGTACATCTAGGAGGCACTGAAATTTTCACCCTTACGGAGGATTTTGGGTGTCGTGGGGGAGGTATTCTATAATGAGCTTAGGAGCTAAGCAATTAAGGCAGCGTACAAGGGGTGCGAAATGTCAAGTCGAGTGCGGATACATGTCGGCGAAAGGAAATTCGATACAGAAAGTGGCTTTGAGAGACGACATGTCTGCGTAATGCATCTCCTGCACTTTGGATGACTGGCACTGCAGTTTGTGCTTTGCATCGGGACAATGTTTATCGTTTGTGTCCTTGTGCACAAGTTATATTATTTGATGTATTGATTTCAGAGATATTGTTGTTTTGGGCTTATGTGCGATTAGCCAGAAACAACTCTTGTGCTGGGAAGGTGACGAGAAAGGATTGTGTGGCATTTCTTTATTTTAAGTCGAAACGACAACAAATCATTTATAACTCACTAACGGGTTATGCGATTTTGCTTTTAAAATTAGAGCCAATTTCGGCGAGCAGGTGGGTAATTTCAATTGGCTGACGATGATGGCGTGCGGACGTCCAACAATGGAATCAGATAACTTTAAGTTCGAATCGGCCTTCTGCCTTCATATTAACTAAACGTGACTCCGTCAAACCATTACGATTTCTCGTTTATGGTCAATAGTACCGCTGGAAAAGATAAACAAAACAAAGTGAAAAGTTTCGACACATGAACAAGCTTCCAACTTAAAATCCACCGTCAAATTACGAGTAAGTGGCTATTTACAAATGAATAAAGCGCAATCTGTGTTAGAGGCGTTTAGTCGTTAGTGTTGCACGGGAAAAAAGAAAATGGAAGGATTACGCTGTAATCATCCCTTCTATGATGACCTTTTCGCCATCCAAAGTATCCATTTCAACAAAATCATCAAATTTCTCAACTCCACAGGCTGGTTTTGAGCTCCCTTAACTTCCCCTCTCCCCTTTCTATTTCAGGTTCTGTTAGTTGTGGTCTCAAAACGGCGCTCAATGCGTTATTTGTGTTTTCCTCGTCAGTGGACAGGAATGCAGCCACTTAAACCAACCAACCAACCAACGCTGTAATACTCAGAGAATCATATTTTATTTCTGTCACTAAAGCGTTGGAAATAGTGGATCATTAGATATTAAAAGACAAACTATACCGCATGGGCTTTGAAGGTTAGCAAATAATAATAATAATTAATTAATTTAATAATAATAATAGCATAGTTTTATTGTTTAGATTGTATAGATTTAAACAATAAGATACAATATCATCTTAGATAATATAATTCTGGAAGATTGGAAGAACTCGTAGCAGAACTTTAGCCCCCAGAAAACTATCGCATTCTTTAAGTGTTCCATAAGGCCAGTTTTGGGACCTATATTGTTCGAACTTTGAGTTAATAGTTTGAACAATAAAGCTGTAGTGCTCAATTGTTTAATTTAATTTAATTTAATTTAGAAACTAAAATTTAAGACTTAAAAAAAAAGATAACAATGTGACAGCTGACAGTTGGGGGTTTGTAAAATATATGAAAGAACAACGCATTTTCATTGTTTAGCAATATTTTATAAATAATGAAGGTTTGTCAGCTACAGTCCGTAATTTTCGTCATAGTGACTTAAAACCATTAACTGTGAAGAGAATAATTGAAAAACTCACGGAGACTGAATCAATTAGTGATCTTAAACACTCTGGGTGTCCTGTCACAAGTTGTTCAACAGAAAACAGCGAAGCAGTTCGAGAGAGTATTGCTGACAGTCCAGGAACATCAATAAATAAAAGTTGGACATTTCAAGAAACTCTCTACAGCGAATTCTCACTAAAAACCAAATTTTAAGGGCCTAAATTCAAGGATATGGATGTGACCAACATGTTGTTTTAACAAGACTGTGCCACATGCTATACAGCCAGAGAAACAATTCAATTACTGCATGAGTCACTAAATCGGCCGTTATTGCGATCAGAATTGGCCATCAAAATCTTGCGATTGGACTTTTTTTTGGGGTTTTTTTCTAGAAGTCAAAGGTCTTGGCAAAAAAGCCCACGACCACCAACGCCTTGAAAGAGGAAATCGAGGGTTGTATAAATGAAATTAAAACACATTTATGCGAAACGGTCATAAAAAACTTCAATAAAAGAGGACGTACTTGGGCCATTCACCCGATGTGCTATTCCATAGTTATCTCAATCTGTATACTCTATGAATCAATAAAAAAATTAAGCTTTCTAATTAAAAATCTGTATTTTCTATCAAAATTACATTTTGTGTGAATTATGGGACACCCTTTATAGCTATTCTTTAGTGAGAAGGAAATGGGACCAAGGTTAAGTTTATTGAGAGTCGCATTTTTACGAGTTACTTTTGTGCAATTTAGATCAAATGTATTGGGAAACATGTTTGCTTTGCGAAGCATTCGTGTTAATGACTCGTGCTGTCCATAGTCAGTTCGGTTATGGGGAAGGCGTAAAAGGGGAGGGGTTATCTATGTTTCCAGATAAAAACTAATAAATAAAAACTATATCAGCGATATTACAACGATTCCGAAGAGCTTGTACATTGAGCATTGGTCTTACAAACGTTATAGACTGATTTAGTAACGTAGTGACTCCTTCGACCAACGTTTTATAAAGCCGAGTACAGAGTTAGCTCTGCTAATAATCACCCCTATCGAGGTATCCGTTCGGAACGGAATTTTCTCCGATTATTCGAGATGTCAGTTCCGATACAACTTTCGGAAAAATTCTCCGATGACATAAGGCACACTTACTTACTTTGGAGAGCTACGCGGCATATTTCTTCCGAAGCTCTCCGACGACTAATTGCTGCGGAATACTGTAATGTGAAATTAACGCGTTTATATGCCTCGTTTATTTTGTTCCGAAACGGATACATTGAATGCAATTTGAGTTCCGATCAGATTTGATTTTCGTATCGGAAGTTTATCCGAACGGATACCTCGTGAATGTAATAATGAAGAGAAAGCAACAGCTTGACATTTTTGTCATGTTAAACTCTAAACATGTCTGATCGATATATACAAACTGATATCCTCCAGTTAACAAATTAACTTTGAAACACAACCACTAATTGGATGTTTGGCAGCATTAGTTACTTACATTTAAACGGGCTTAAGAGCACCAATAAAACACAAACTAAGCCACTTGAAGTTGAATTGAGAATGCCCCTCAAATTGAGGTCCTTGAATTAATGGTGAGAACTTTTTTGAAAACACACACAGGAAAATCATACAAGTTTCAAAGTGACACGTTTTTGACACTCATCCGACCGTGCCGGCCAACTGTTGAGGATTCTTGTTTCACTCGCAACTAAACACACTCAATATTAATATCCACTGTACGCGATCCAGACGTATTGAAAATATCCTGTTGCAGGGAATAATAATATATAAACAAGACGTGTCTTCGCGAAACAGCGGCTGCCACTACAATGGGTTCTAATGGCGTGCGACAATGCTGACAACGGTTTCTATGTCTATACCAGTCAAAGTGGTAGGTACATACGTATACCAAGAATGGCGCACTCGTCCTCGTTGCAATTTCCGAACTGAATAAACGTATCAAATAAAAACCGTGTGCGGTATTTCGGCATCGTCACATCAGGCTTTGTCTGTAGGCAAAACTAATTATGCGGAACACAAATTTGTTTGTTTCAGCGAAAGTATGAATGCCATTTCCAACTGAAGTCCTTTTTCGAATCGGCTAACTGCAAACGACGCTGTTGCACTGCCCGGATATTCGAATGGCGAGTTTTAATTAGCCGCGAAAATAGCGACACAAATTTGACAATGGAGAACATTTTGCCATTTGGAAGCAATGCAGCTGGATAGAAGTGCGTATTTAATGATCACATCACATCCGAGGCGAGGTAACATTCCCTTTACCTTTACCGAATGCCAGAGGCAAATGTGCTCGTTTATTGATTGCGATACATCTCAAACAAGAGCATCGTGTCACCGGCACGAGGTGTTCAATCGGCATTGATACACTTGAGAGATGTTGCACAACGAATTGATTTGATTGTGAGTGGTATGTACAAACGTGGATATGAAATGCATTCGATATACAAGCCAAAAGCTGGCTCTGTTCTTGTTTGCAATAAGTGCGGGGTGGGCACAGAGATGAGGGTGAAATTGGATGCGAATCGTGCATTACTCTCTGCAATTGAAACATAAGCACTTAAAAAACATTCACAATTTACATGGATGAGTTTTCATTTTCGATCTACTGTTAGATGTTTCTATTACGCACGATGTTCCAACTATGCAACCAATTGGGAGCATTCAAGTTATTAGACATTGAATAATGGAGTCTTGAGTTGACTTTTCTCTGTTGCTCCTTTTGCTAAACTCTCCTCTTTGAACTGTCGATAGAGTTCGTTAAGTTAACAAAGGCGGAACATGAAATGCAGCTGGCAGAGGAATGTAGTTTTTGCGTTCTGCCCTGACAGAGCAGTGTAACGCTGTTCACACACATGCCACCAATGAGACCCCTTTCCTGATATCTCCTTGTTTTCGACCTTTTTCAATCTTTAAGTACCTATATTTATACGAACACAACACAAAGATGCAAGACGGCTCTACATGATAGCATGGTGTTAGCGAAATGCTTCTTTTCTAGATCGCGGCCATGGTCAAGAATAGTGCTTGGCAGGTGTACAGGCAGGACGGTGCATACAATGGAAAGTAATCAACGACCCTTCCGCTTCTAAGAGTGCCTATGCAATGAGATTGTGGAACCACTTTATGCACTCTACGTTGCAAAATTATTCTCGGTGATCTTTTTGTTCTGTGCAATTGAAGTACTTAACTTAAAAGCCGACCCATAAGCAATGCAAGTCGCAAAACACTGGCTGCGAGCGGTTACAGTAGGATTATCAAAAAAAATATCCCTGCATTCGTTTTTACGTTTTATAGGTTATAGGTCGTCGTTTTGAATTAGACAAATGTCATATTTTTGGCCGTACGCCTTGTTTTACTTAAGAAAAAAGTGTTTGATAAGAAATTTCTACTTTCTAGTTTCTTGTGGTGCAATTTAATTGAGTTTGTTCAGTGGATGTCCAAAATCGGGTTTCTGGTAAAAAAATCAAGTCAAAACTTGAGACGATGAGGTTTCTAAAGGTGCCAACAGTTTGTTTTCTTCAATTTTCAATTCAATTAAAAACAGTGTTTGGTAAGAAATTCCTACTTCCTTGTGGTGCAATTTAATTGAGTGGAAAATATTTCCCGAATTTTCAGTTGAACAAAATTGTGAAAGGAAGTTGTTCATAAGCAGGCGTATTTTGTTCGACTCAAGCTGAACAAAGGTCGTAAATTAGTCGATAGGGATTAACAGATGAGCTCAAGTTTTTTTGAGAGTTGATTGTCTCGAAGATCTTGGCAATATTGTCTTGACCGAAGCCACTCCTGCCTTCCATTCGCCCAACCACACATATTTAAAGTTTGTGTTCTACCGGTAGGCGTACAATCACTAGTAACTCAATTGTATTCCTTGTTAGGATTCACAAAAAGATATCGAAGGCGTTTTTCATAAAATAGGATTAAACACGTCCACTTGATTGCAATGCATCTACCGGCGAAACATTCTGATTAAGGTGATATTCTTCAAACGCACTTGTTTCGTGTTTAAGACGGACTTGGGGAAAGTCCATTTAATAGGGTAAATAAAAGTAGCTTGCTTCGTGCTATGCACGAGGATCCCAGCAGGACGTCTGCTGTTTGTGGCAATAACATATGGATGCGATAAGGTCCCCAAGTCAGGAAAGAGATGCGCAATCTGTTTCTACTCTAGTGGATTCACTGTCTCTAGCCAAATAAACTAAACCGAATCTGTCACTTGTATAAGTCTGGACCAAAAAGTTGGCAAGGAAAAAAAAGCAGTAAAAATAAAAATATTTGCAACAACACTCCTATACCGAATTGTACAAGAAAAAGAAGTAGCGCCTTCAAAAAGGTCATTAACATACAATGATGGTCATCCTCATCTATCTACACAGCGAATTCTATACAACACAGGATGGTTTCGTGTAAATCGGCCATGGGAAGCAGGGAGGTGGCGATCAGGCTGTAGCAACTCCTTACCACTTTCAAGTTACTTCAACCGCTAATGCTTCTATTTTAATTTTCATTTAGAAATATATATATATATATATAAATTCAACATACCTCAAGTTCGTGGCTTTCAAACTCAGCAACCCGAAAAAAAAAAACACGGTTGCAACTCGATGTGCAGTAGGTATACAAAAACAGTTCTTAATATTTGTTTAATCTTTTTTCATATTTTTTCATTAATAATAATCACACAAAATCCCTTACTAAGGAATGTAGCTGTCAGTAGTCCTTTCATGCCCGATTTCTGGCTCTTGGTTCGTTTCCAACACTACTTCTGACCAAAATCTTAGAATTTACACCCGCTAGCTGCACTCGGCTTCGTTCATTTCGATTACTGTAATTCAAGCAACTTAATAACTCAACTCAAAAGTAAATTAAAAAATAACACAACTCCGAAATTGTTAAATCAAAAACTCGGTAGGTCACTAAATTGTATTCGAGCGAGTAAGAGAAAAAAAACACTTAGATCAAGTTAAAAAACAAAAAAAAAAACAAATAGAAAAACATACGAAAAGTTGTTTTCGTTTGTTATCTCTGTCTGGCACTTGGGTTGTGTGCCTCAGTTTTGTACCATTTATTCGGTTGTTTCTTTTTTTCGTATTGTATTTTATCGTTTCATACACACATCCGCGCACACACGATATACAAAATTACAACTTGGGCTACACTCTTGGCATTTGAAGTGTAAATGTACTTTTCGTCGAGACAAAGCGGTTTCACAATCAATGGTTATGCTTCACTGTTCACTAGCAATTTATGGCCTTCATTTAGATGAGATTTATTTGCGAAATGAAATTAAATTTAGTTAATTATTAAATTAAGGAAATTCGAAGAAGAGAGACGGCACACATAACACACCACAGAAGGCAGCCATTTTCGAAATTTTGTGTGTGTAGCCGAGCTCACACAATGAAACCTCGGCGACGACAAGTTTTTGTTCTCTTGCACAAGTTTGTTTGTTGGAGTAAAGGAGAGAACGGAAAACATATTGAGTGAAGAAGAGGACGATAGATTCATGAAAATGTATTCAGCTGGGTGAAGGGAATTGCGCTGAAATCAGTCAATATGTTGCTGTCACAGATATGTGATGCGAGTGAACTTGGTTCCAGTTCCAGTTCCAGTTCTGAAATGGTCCAACGAGACTCGTCGAGTAAATTAGGTTCGGTCGCGTACTCGGTTTGAATCGAACGCAATCGATATAAATCGATCGCAATCGCACAAAAACTATACTAAATCTATACTACGTATGTAGACATTGTGCGATTGCGATCGATTTATATCGATTGCGTTCGATTCAAACCGAGTACGCGAAGGAACCTAATTTACTCTTCAAATGTGTGGCAATTTTGCATATAAACTTGTCAATTTGACAATTTGCTAAAAGGGATTGATTTTATTGAAGAAAAATGTGCTCCGTAGGGTATTTGAAAAACTTTACTCCCCGTAAGAATGGATAAATCGATAAAAATTTACGTTTTCTCCCAATTTACAATCAAAGTCGCATATCTACTGCTAAAATGCGAATATCAATCAACATTATTCGATTTCTAGAATACGGGTTTAAACACACAATAAATTCAATAAGTTAAATGCCATCCCTGTTCTTTGTTTATTCCAAAAAATGGCACATCCACTCAAATTCATTCCGATGTTGGCATTTAGTTGAACTTATTCCGTCGGGTAGACAGTGTCTGTGTGGGATATTTTTTTATCCCAATCGATGTGAGAATTCCACATTTTCACAACATTACATATTAAGCGATTGGATTCACCCAAACAAACTGCATTGCCACGGACAAATGGCAATCTAAAATCGTTACAGTTTCGGCCACAAACGATTTATTGTGGAAAAGCAATGATGACTACTCGCATTTTGGACATGTATTCGTGAGAATTTCATTCATGCAGAAATTACTCAATACGAAAAGAATCATAACACCGTACCGTGCAACATAAAACCCAACAACAAAAGTGTAGTAGCTGAAGCTGCCATTGTATTCCCTCTTCATTTACGCTTGCAGTGTAAACGAGATAGAGGAGCTCACCGTTCGATTAATTTCGATAAGCGTATATACAATAAAACGGAACGACGAGTGTTTGCCATTACATGCGGTATAGTGTAAACTTTGTGTATACCGTTCATCGAGGTAAAGAAGCACGTTCCTGCTTTGCATACTCAGCTATTTGTCTCGTTTAATTGTCAGCAGGTATTCAGCTGATTTGGCCTTTGTTTTGATAGAAGTCAGAGCGAGAGACAGTCTACACGGTGTGTGTGAAAGAGAAAATACCCGCTCGGATATGTTCCCGTGATAGAACGGGAGAGAACTTGATAGTAGTAAAATGGCTAATTTTCTTGTGAAGCCAAATTTTCTACGCTAGAAAAATGTGTTTGAACTGACGGAAAATAAGGTGCGCAGGGTTACGGAATAACAATTTGGAAGTTTTCATTGGTAAAAAGCGACGGAAAATTGGTAAGTTCAATATCTGCAAACGGATTTTGACGAAGTCAATTTCTCGTTGAAAAGCGAGTTCATGCAAGAGCGGGGCAGAATGACATTTTGTATATCCGATGAATTTCATATGTCGAAATGGGTGGTAAATGAATCGCAAATGAACTCACTGGGCCCGGTATTCATTCAATCATAAATATTTTTTTTAGTTTAGCTCTAAAGTTTTTTTGTTTGAGTTTTTTTTTTTTTGAAAACTATACCAATAATAACAAATGAAAGTGTGAAAGAAAAACAAAAATTGTGTGACAAGTGCGTTTGAATTGAATTGAAAAGAACCTACCAACTATTGTTGAAGATGTCACTGGGACGACACAGTGGTCAAGTGGTAGGACTAATCCTAAATGAACAGCTGACAGCAACGTTGTAATATATATATATATATACAATATATTTTTTTTTTATCAATCGATGGTTGCAATCATTTTGTTAATTTTGTATCATAAATAAAAGTTAAGTTTTCCGTATTGAATGAATTCGTCAAATATTTAATTTGTACTCTTGTCATGGCCAGGGGTGTTTTTTAGGTACACACACATTGGTTTTCTGTGATGAATAGTGTTGTTTTAGGTTGGTTCCACTCATAAATATGTGTAGAAGGAGTAAAACGGCTAGACGTTTAGTAACAAGTTCAAGAGACAATTTAAGGAATACACACTTTTCATCATAAGTTAGGTACACCGAGCGACCCCCTGGCTGCAGGGGTTTCTATTTTTCTTTTTACAAACTCTAAACTAAATTTACTCGGGGTATGGAGTGGAAATGTCAGGTTTCTGCCAATGATTAGACAGTTTGATAGATCCGAATGGGTACGCAGATGTTAATGATTTTTCTCGCTCATGAAGCAAAATCGATCAAAGTGCGTCTTCCGTTTTTCAGCGTCCATTTTATTAGAAAACAAAACCCAAATGTTCACTTACGTTCTGTTAAATTCTTCAGCACTGGTTTTGGTGTCCTGTAGACATATCCCAGCTGACGGTACTACCACAATCGGTGGTAGTAATAGAGGTCGTAAACATTTTTTTTTTTATACCTATCTACTCTACCCGTCATCGTGTCGCTGTTTGATAACCTTCGCTGTTTGTCAGAAACTCAATACTTTCGACCGCGACACAGAACTTTTTTGGAAGAACACCGTTCTCCAACTCTGTAGACACTTTGCATCTCTACTGTAACCACTTGTTCCATAATGGCAAAGAACATTGAAGCATGAAACTACTGAGTTTTTATCTCGTCTTTTTTTCATAAAAAAAAGCTCTCCGATAGAAATGTCTCTAGGATTTATTTCGCAAAAGTTTAAGAGTTTGCTTCAATTTGATTTCGATTGTGTCGTTTGTCGCTCTAAAAGGAAATTCAGTTGACTGTAACAGAATTACGGATGTAACTCGTACTCAGAGATTTCCGATGAATGGAAGAGACTTGAAAAGACTGATTTCACAGGTGCAAGGACTCGGTGACATAAGCGTAAATTTGTATTCTTTCAGCACACAAAGTGCGGGACATGTCGCATGGTAATGATATCAGTAGAAAGGATTGTTGAGTACCGATAAATCGTAAATTGTCGGAATACCTACTTCATCTGTTAATACACAGCTTTCTTTCACTCGAGGGGACAGATCTTTGATGTCTAAACACTAAATTCTTACTAAAGGAAGATTGGTTTAGGTTAGGTTTTGAAGTTGCCAATTTTCTAGTGTCTGGACGTGTGAGTTACCAAATCACTTAAGTTCATCTCACAGCTAATAGACAAAAGGTAGTACAATGAAACTGATTCCCAAGTCTTTGAACAAATTCAAGCTTCTGACGCAACAAAAAACATGGAAATAATTATTGATCAAGTAAATGTTGAGCCTGCAAGCAGAACATATGCATTGGTGATCGCTTTAAAGGGGTGGACAGCAATTGAAGTGGTTTAGTTGAACGCTTTCCCAAGGGGTTGCGATTGGCAGTGAATGAAAGCGCAAATTATTTTGCACAATATTTCCTCACTTGATTGTCATTGTAATCTCGCAACGGCCATTATCCTATTAGCAATAATAAATTATATATGAAACTAGTGTCGCAAGCGGAATGTGTTGTTCGTTGTGCTTATTAAATGATTATAATCATAGTACAACTAGCTGTTGCATTTGAACTTTCCAATTGCATTTTGGTATAGCAAGCTGTACTCCATCGTTTGTGTTGGAAAATCGCTTCACAAAGTGGGATGCAAGTGTAACTTGTACGTTTCATAGTAAAGATAACTTTAGGTGTCTATCCAGTCTTCGTTTAAATGCTTTTAAATATAACGTGTTCCGTATGCAAGCGAATTTGACAGATCGCTTACAACAAAGCGAAATAACCGTCGGATGACGGTAGACTTTGGAATTTCACATTGGAATGCATTTACCTTTTCGTGCAAAATCTTAATTGACCTAAAATACCGTAGTCCTAAATTTGGCGCGTATATTTACCTTGCATTTGCGGAATTCATTCCAATTTCCATTTCGATTTTCAAAATAGTGTACATTGTACAAGTACAAACTGCAATTCATTGACAAGTGTGGTATTGCCGCTGGTGGCATGACGTTCAATGGCTAACACACGGTCTCTGACAAAACATTAGATGCACAAACAAAAACAACGACTCCGACGTTGCTATTTCGAATTGCATTCAAAGATAACTTAAAAGCCGAGGGTGTTTAACTGTTAAACTAGCAGAGAGAGGCGTGATACGTTCATCTGCATCCTTCTCACGATTAAATTCAAATCAAGCTGCCACACAACGTGCCTACTGTGTTCAATCCGGCACATAATATGACCGTCAACAGCATGAGGGTGGCAAACGATTTAACGCCACTGATTAAATGAAATCAAAGTCTTCGTCATCCCTTAAAACGACATGTGCACGTTCTGTCAACAATGACTATCCACAAACAGTATCGTGTGAACGATTTCAATGTTGTTTTGAAGTGTTTGCGAATCCCTACATATGAGCGCGTTAGTCGTCACCGCAGTAATGAGCAGGAACTGTGGGTGGGAAAAAACACTACTCACAATGGCATGCAAATACTTATGGTTGCAGTGTTCTCCAGCATGCAGCATCGCAGTTATAAAAGATGTAAACAACAAATTGGCGATCAGTCACCTAACCATTCGCGATAGAAGTTCAGTTTACCGAAAGCGACCGATTTGGACGCTAGTCCAAAATTTAATCCTGAACTATGAGCGTTACTAGTTTTTTGAATAATCAAAATATTTACGGAACATCTTCAGTTTGTATTTGAGGTGAGTGGGTAATATCCTTCCTGACAGAATGGAAAACTTGCATTGAATTTGAATGGTGGAAACATTTCTTCCTCTTTCGGTTGCAAAATATAGTGTTAACGAGATCCAACCTAGCTTGGATATCGAGTTGCGCATGGGGCCACAATCCTGCGAGCAGTTAAAAGTTGTAACTCGTAGGTACAAACTGAATAACAAAATAAAACTTCGGTCTGGAGGAAGTGAAGAAAGTTTGGAAAGTCCCCTCGATGATATCTTCAAAGTTAAAAGCAATTTAATAAGCAACCGATTTAGTAAGTACTGCGTCGTGCATCTACTTTTGGTTGGTTATATAAAGTGAAAAAAATATTGAAATGCGAATGCTGAAGCTTACACAAACTCTGAGAAATAAAAGTACCATAAGGTTTACATTTTTTGCACTGTTTTTGTGTTTTTTCCTTTCTCCTTCACATTTTTGCATTGGGCGACTATTAAATGGTGTTTATTTTTTAGAGGTATAGAGGTCTCCGTTAACGGTAACTGACTCTCCAACATCATTTCGGAAGAAGTTTGGCCCAATGACTCTACCAGCCCCTAGAGCACACCAAACAGTAAGATTTTGTGGATGTAATGGCGTCTCAAGGGTCTCATGTGGATTCTCTTCACTCCAAATGCGGCAATTTTGCTTGTTGACGTAGCCATTCAGCCAAAAATGAGCCTCATCACTGAACAAAATTTTGCGATGAAAATCAGCATATCAATCTCATTTTCGGTCCATAAACCAAAATCACAACGCATTTCATGGTCTCGCGGCTTTAATTCTTGCACAGCTGGATCTTGTAAGGTCGTAAGCCAAGATCTTTTGCGCAAAATCTTCCATAAAGTTGATGGACAAAGCTCCAATTGCTGTGCACGGTGGCGATCGATTCATTCGGGTCCTCTTTAACACTTTGCTTTACAGCGGCAATTGTTTCTTCGTTGCGCACTGTTCGACGTTTCTGCGGCTGCGTATTATCACATAGAGTAAACGTAGTGCGAAAACGATCCATGGTTAACCGAATTAATTGCTCTGATGGACGATTATGTCGACCATAAAATGAACGGAGCTTGCGGTAAACTTCGCGAACTGAACCATTATTTCGATATAAATTTGAACGATTTGCAAGTGTTGTTCATTTGTCAACCTGTTCATGATGAAATGGCAAACCAAACTGAACATGAATCAGTTGCCAGATTTGACCACAAAATGTCAGTTTTATCTCTATTCGAAAAAAAGTAAACAAATTGCTGAAAATTATTGCGGTACAGTTTTGATTCTGTGCTCCTTTTTTTTCAAAACAAATTCGTGATAGGCTTTGCTACCGAATTCGGTGGTTTGACGGCTTTTGTGTGGCTAGTAAATTTGTCCTCGAATCTGATGTCTTTTTGGAAATAAATATGTGACACTGGTACAGTGAATAGTCTAGGTTAGGTTATGTTAGGTTGAGTGGGGTTGTGAGATCGTCACAACAGAACAGGCACCATAGCTAGTGCTGTGGGTGGCGCTGGAATAAGGTACCTAATGAACAGTAGAGTTGCATGCCAACATTTGGTATTTGAATGCCATTTGGCATCGGAAATCTAGTGAATCGAATTTATTTACCGACATGAATGTATAATGTGCTGCCTATCATAATGTATTTGTCTTTCTGTTTGCAGGTGTTTACGGTTAGCGGCGAGCTATGTTAACAGACCGTCGTAGGCATGTTGTAATGTCAATGAAAACTTACAAAAGGTTAACCAGAAACTTTAAAGTCACCTAAAACTGAAGAGAAGTGAAGAAAAGAGAAGAGAAACAACAAACAAAGATAAAGAAAACAAAAACAAAACAAAACGAAAAATAAAATCACCATTTCCCAGATAACTAATTCATACACCTGCAAAGTAACCAATAAGACTATCAAAATAGGTAGAAAACAAGCAACCCGGAAAGCAATCAAAACTCGGCTACCACGAGGTAACTTTAAAGCAGAGCCACCAATAGTTGTCCATCCAGTTGCACAAGCTAATGCTATCAATTATTCTGTTATATTTTTTTGTTTTTAGGCAAAATGGCAAGCTACATGATGTCGGTGGGGGATAGTGGCAGCAGTAATAGCAGTAGCTGCCACACAAGTTCCAGTAAAAGCGAAACGTTTCAATACTCCAGTACTTCGTGCCCGCCCACACCCACTGGCTCGTTGGGAGGTAACAATGGTGGCGGTGGTAGTCTTGCAGATAATGCAAATCCACCGTTTTCATCGCATTATCGTTCCTCCAATATGTCGGCGACAGTGCCGTCGACAATTGATATCCTGCTCGGGAACCCGCTGGCAGCCGTAAAAGGACAAAAATGGAGCAAATTAATTGATTTTGAGACGCTTGTCTCCCAGCTAAAGCGACATCATGAAAGCCTTGCCAGCACGACGATGTCTAGTGCAAGTTCGTCATCGGCGCATAAGGGATCTACCAGCCCGGTTAAGGATCTTAAAAGTGCGCGTTATAAGGGCGAGGTACTCAAGCTGAACGGAGCTGATATGCACCATTATGGCATTGCGCCAAAAACTGAAGCGTTCGTCGTGTCGATATGTAATATTTGCAATGCTATACTTAAAGCGCCTGGCTTGGAACGACACATGCGTGCTCAGCATCGTTCCAGTTTGCGTGGTGCCATCGTAGCAGTAGCATCAACCAGTTCTTCAGCGCTGCAGCACACAGTGTCTGAACGTGATGTGTTTGCTGGGATTGGTGCGGGCATATCCAAATCGTCATCGGCTGGGATTGCATCAGTATCGCAGGAGCGAGCGGCTCATTCTTCAGCGGGAGCATCGCAATCATCCAGCCGTTCACCGGCAGCCTCAGTATCCACTCGATCGCCTGCGTCCGTGTCAAATCGATCACCCGCATCCTCAAAATCACCCGCCGCAGCATCGTCTCGGTCACGTGCAGCCTCCCGATCGCCGGCAGCCGCACCTTCACCCGCTGTCGCTGCCGCCGCCGCATCTGCATCAACAGCAAATACCGCACGCAATTCAGCAGCAGGACCAACACCAAAGCCAAAAGGTCGAGGCGTGGGACGATCGCGGTCAAAAAATGGGAAAAGTATCAAAAGAAAGGCATCAGTGTCATCAGCGATACCACCTTCGCCGGCGTCCGCACACGCAGTAGTTACAACCGCCGCCCCCGTCGCAGTTGCACCACAAGTACCAAGCGGGATAACCATATCTACTAATTCCAACAACAATAGTCCAACTTTAATCAACAGTCAAGGTTCAAGTTCCTGTTCGATGATTTCTTCGTCATTTCCATCGCCATTGTCAGTGTGTTCCTTATCGGCTTCGCCCTCGGCCGCGTCGTCAATTACGTTAAGTCCGTCTGGCAGCTCGAACGCGACTATTATCGTGGATATGGCAACAACGGCGGTTCAAACGTCACCCACGGCTACACCAACACCCAGCCATTGTGCAACTCCAGTTACGCTGGCCTCTCTGATATCGTCCTCCTCTTCATCGTCGTCCTCTTCGTCGTCGTCGTCGTCGTCGTCATCATCGTCGTCGTCGTCGTCTTCATCCTCATCCTCGTCATCTTGCTCGTCGTCGGCCTCAGGATCATCTCACTCTTCTACCTCCATGAGTTTGTTGTCCACAACAGTTGTAGTGGCACCATCGCCATCGCCAACGATCGTATCATCGCCGGTGACATTTTCCAATCCGATAATGGGCACTGCAGTCGGAACTCCCACTCACATGGTCTCTTCCAGTGGTATGAAAAATCCGACAAACGGAATCGCAGGCGGTAAGGGGACACAGTCGATGAGCGCCTCTGGATGCGGCTACAAAACCACCACCAACCAAAAGGTCAGTACAAAGTATTTCCCCCAAAGTAGTTCCATTGTGTTTGGTTAGAAATATAGTTGTTATGTAACAAGTCAATGTGCAGAAGTAAAACAGAATATAAGTTTACTCAGTACCAGAAATGATATATACTAACCGATTTACTAGCATAATAAGTGGCTGCGCCTGTCTAGCCTAAGGTAAGTCTATAGGCCAGCTCTTCAGTGAAGAAGCACAGAACATCAGACAACGCCGCTTCTAACTTGTCCACTGTTCGATTATCTGGTACTGTTCAGCATAAAGTGTGTAGAGTATCATCGTAACTATAGAAAGCGTATAATTGTTGTATCAATAAATTCGTGTTAACATATAGCAAAAAAAAAATAAAAAATTCAACACTTTCCCACTTTTTATACAAATATTATATTACATACAGAAGGAGATAACCAATACGGATGTAAAGTATAATACCATCACCACCAACAACCACAATCACATTAACCAGAACAAACTATACACCACCACTCAAATAAAAAAAGAGCACCCAATTCAGCCGCAACACCATGTGCTCGAGATAAAAAGCATTATTGCGTCTCGAACATCATCTGTATCGCCATCGTCATCGCCGGCGTCGCGTCAACGCCAATATGATTCAGCAAAACATTGCGGTGTTGCTAATGGACAACAAATGCAGCCCTGCAAGAGATCAATTATGTCCTGTAAAATGCATACAATGTCAATGCGTCGACAGGTACAAGGTCGCACGAAACCATTTGAAAAAATCTACGCAGATTACCAGACCAACAGAGAGGCGTCAAAACATGTCCGTCGTTTTGATATCAATCGGGTGGGTGTGGTGTGCACAACATCAATCAATACAATAAATTATTCATTTACGTATAGTATGTACAAATTTATAAAACAATACTCAATGCTACATGTATTTGCTATATTGTATACTATCCGAACTGTATTTCATTTTACGTATAACTATGAGATTGAATGCGTTCTAGGTTAGGTTAGCAGTCATCAGGAAGCATTTCCTTTTATTTCTATCCATCCATAAACCAACGTTTAGACTCAATTTCAATTTATGACACAGTCTTCACGTACTGAGGGTGCTCTTAAAGTTCATGCACCCGAAAGAAGACGCCGTTTCGTTTTCCTTTGTCATCAACACATAAAGCTCCTTTGAACAACAAGCTGATCGGTCGGTGTTCGCACATATGCTTCTGCTGCATGCAGAGCTGAAAAAGTTAGAAACATAACCAATAATTAGATGTACACACACTTAACTAGTAGTTATAGGCAGGACGAAAAATATTGTGTTCTACAGTCCTTTCAAACAATTTACATACATTTTCAATTTGAATAACTGCACGAGACATAAGCCTGAAATACATGTCAGTTGTTCTATAGGTATCACAACAAAAACAGTGTATTCACAATAAGTTATGATAAGTATGACCTCACAAATTAAAATTATGGGTACATATTAAATTTTACAAGTGATATCTTGTTTTTACTTACGTTTATATCTTAATTTTCAGGTAATACCCGAGTTTGAGTCATCAAATTCGGCGTCCAGCATCGAATTGGATCGGCGGGGCAACAGCAATCAACCGCAACAGATGGGCTATGGCAATGCAACAGCGTCTCATATCGAGTCGAATCTCTTGCAATCGACATTTTCGTTGCTTGCGTCAGACTCGAATCTTTCTGATGCAATGGGTACATCGTCTGCAGCATGTATGATGGGTAATAACAGCGGCATGGTGATTTCTCCTGTTACGTCTAATTCCATTAGCAATATTGCTGCCAATATATTGCCGAATATAAGTCTAATCCACTTGGGTGCGCAACCACAGCAACAGCTTCATCATCATCATCATCAACAGCAACAACAGCAGTCGCACCATCAACAACAACAGCCGCACCATCAACAGCAGCCACACCATCAACAACAGCAGTCGCATCATCAACAACATCAACAACAACAACCGCCACCACAACAACAGCAGCAACATCATCAACAACAACAACAGCAGCAGCAGCATCATCATCAACAACAGCAGCAGCATCAGCAGCAACAGCAGCATCATCAACAACAGCAGCAGCAGCATCAGCAGCAACAACAACAACAACCACATTTGCATCAACACCAGCAGACACAGCACCAGCTTTCCGGTATTATGGATTCCAATGGGTCGTCGTCTTTGCTGATGACCGGTTTAAATAACCAACAGCAGCAGCAACAACAACAACAACAACAGCAGCAGCAACAACAACAACACATATTGCATTTATCACAGCAAAATTTAATGGATATGAATTCGCAATCATACCAGCAGCAACAGTCAGCTTCATCGATGCAATTCGATCCTAGCGCTGCCTACCAGCAACAATCCAACTCGTCGAGCTCTGTCGACGCGAATTCCATTCTCACGTTAGTCGATGGCTATTTTGATCAAAATACACAGCTGGACTTCTTAAACGACACGAAATTTCTCAATGAGATTCTTAACACACCCGATGCAGACATTAACTTCGATGACAGCACCCTCGGATCGAACAGCAACAGTGGACAGCCATCGTCAAAGAAACAGCGCTTAGACGATGACTTGAGTAGTTTGACAGCAACCCTAGCAGTGGACAGTGTTTGCCAGAATATGCAACAACAACAGCAGATGGTGATGCAACAGCAACTGCCCCCTCATTCGCAGTTGCGAAACGCTGTCCCTGAGTCGACATCATCGTCGTCTTCATCGTCGTCGTCCTCCTCTACATCGAGTTCATCGTCGTCGTCGTCGTCATCATCTTCACAGATCATACCAACTCTGCAAGTTCCACCGTCAGCACAGCAGTCGCTGGAGAATCTTCAAGCCAGTTCCATGCTAGGGGACATCAGTTCGTTGTTGGGTGCGGCTACAGGTAATGTTGAGAACAACCAAAGTATGTCTATGCTGCCCGGAGGAATGTTCGGCAATGACTTGCCCCTCATCGACTGTCAGCCGACCGGTGATATTGGTAGTTCCAATGTCATGGCATCAACATCACAAGTCGACATGAGTGGCTTGGGAGACTTTTCCAACTTGGATGCAACACAATTCCAGCAGATTATCTACCAGCACCAGCAACAGCAAGGCGGCGCTCCTCACAACTTGGACGATGTCCTGGGAAACGGATATCAAATATACAATTTGCCAGCGCTTGGTGATGACCAGTATTCGCAACAGAATGTCATCGTGCTGCCCGGAGGTAATAACAACAACGGCTTGATTGACACTTCGGGCCTGAACCAGCACCATCAGCAAATTATCTACGAGATCACCAACAATTGCAACGATAACTCAACAGCTGGACTCTTTGATCTGTTCCAGACAGCTGGATCTAATGGCATACAACCGCAGGATGTATTCGCCGTGCAGTATCCACGAACGTTGCTAAGTGACGACAACGTAAGCATCAGTTTGAGCGATATCGAAATGCTGAGTGGGTCAAATAGCTGCGATCTACGAGTTTTGGACAGTCTTGCTGCAGTTATTTCACCTGAAGACTTGATATCAGCCGAAATTCCCATTCAGGAGATGCCAACGGAAGCAGCGACGATCCAAATGCCAAACGAAGTGCCGACAAATGACACGCCAGCCAATGATCACGCTTTAGCTAAGGATACACCACCCAAAGAAACCCCAGCCAAACAGGATCCCGAGGTGACAACAGTCGTAAAGGGTGAGGTGACCCTTTTTGATTCCGCCGGCAAGTACACAAAGGCGTTGTCCTTCGAGCTTGAAGATTTAGATGATGACTCCCAGGGACGCGAAAAATCGGACAAAACTGAAAAACCCGAACCTGAAAAGGAGAACGATGATGTTATGCACTCACCCATCTCTTCTCCCGGATTGGGTCTCGGTATGGGTTTGGGAGTAGCTCGTAGCTTCCATTCAACTGTTCCAAAACCGGTTGCAATGAATGGCTATGGCATGGTGAGAACGCAAAACGATGTAACACTGTTCCGCAAGGACGTCCTTTACCCAAGGAAGACGAATAATTCGATTCCGTCGTTCAATGGCAGCCTAGCCAGTCGCATTTTATCTAGTAGTCGTTTGTCAGCTAACCCACTGAATCGTCACAGCATAGCTACGGAGAATGGTGATATGTCTATCATTAGTACATCGCATGCGTCACTGGCACACAAGTTCGAAATGGGCAACAACAATAACAATAATAACGCTGCTAACAATAACAACTTCAAGCCGAACAACATTCCTAGTCGGGCAGCGACAATTCGAGCTATAAATACAAATTCGCCCGTCATTAGTCAATTTACTAAGCCGCAGCCACGACGAATAGTCGCTTTGAATTCGCTGAATAGCGCTACAGCACCCAAATGTCGTCAGATTGCGATTGGCAGTACAGCGGGAGGGGTGACAATAACTGCAACAACAGTCATAGCACCACCTGTCAACGTTGTTGGCAATAACAGTGGCGGCGGACCTGGCAGTGGAATTGTCCGTACCGGACCGAACAACTCGACATCGGCGAATCTTTACTACAAGTCCACTGTTGGTGGCGTTGGCGTGATCGCCACCAACAATAATAACAACAACATCTGTATGCTGAACAACAACGCCAGTGATCGAATTAAGCTACACAAACGATCGCTAATCATGGGAAGTGGTCAGCAACAACAAGCAGTTGGCGGCAACGCAACGATAACTAAAACGATCAACTTGAGCAGTGAGGTTGTGGCCGAGCTCTTGGATTCGGCAAGAAGCCGCAGTTTAACTATAACATCAAGCAGCGGCTCATCGAACTCGTCATCGGCCTCGTCATCACCATCATCAAATGGTGGCAACGGCAGCAATGGCAATTTTCATGGATTAGGTAAGATGAATTCATCGTCTTCGAGTTCTTCGCCCTCATCGTCGTCATCATCATCTTCGTCATCGTCTGCACCGTCGGTGTCAATAATTAGACGTGGTAAGAGGCAGTAGTATTTTTTTTGTTGGTTATATATATATAAGTCTGTAAAAATCCGTCAGCATTGCTAAGCATTTAACTTATTTTCATATATCTCTTAGTCTATATTTTGTAAATTCTTGTTTAGATTCGTAACAGAGACACGTGGAGAAAGGACATGTCCGTCCGTTGTAGGCACTTTATTCCTCTGAGTTTCAAGTCAGGTCGCATGTTCATGTGTTCACAATACGCGATCTGTCCTTGCTGCGCGAATGTCTAATGTCTTTTGGTGTTCGTTTTAATCTCTTTTGCGCCGTTCATTGAATCACACGCCACCTCCTCAATTGATTGCGCCAAGCTTTCATTGTCGCATATATACATGCATTTGTCACCCCGAAAAATCATTTATTTCCATAACGAATTGCTGTTATCTGTGTGCCATTGATATGTAATGTGAAACACTTCCCCCAATACAAGACAGCTCTTCTAGACATCCTAAACTCTATTAACAAGGTAAAATCAGTGGTAATCAGGTAAGAAACAAAAGAGAACACGGACAGAGTGCACAAAGAGTGTAAACGTAATATCTATGTTCTCCTGACGTCCCTTTTCCATAAGGTAAGAATTATTTTATCTATTTTGTTTGACTTTTGTTTGAAAATTTAATGTTCTCAAGATTCTCATCGAAAGTGGCGCGGAAATTCTTCCCCGCTGCACGAAGAGACAATCTCCTTCACGTAATTGTAAATGCAGTGTCGCTTTTTCCTCTTCACGATTGCTTGTAGTTCAATTAGTAGATACAAACTCTTCGGATTGATAAAAACAAAAGTTTGATTTCATCGCCAAGTAGACGAATCCACTAATTTTGGTAGTACATTAGCAAATACTTCGAGTTTATCAGCCATTTTGAAGACTTTTCATACCACTTTTTCGAATTTTTGTTTCTGTCATTGTGAATTTCGTAGGTGTCCATTTTGACAGTCTTTTTCATTCTTACTCCAAAAGTAAAGAAACAAACATAATACTCGATGGTAAATGCCCTCAGACTGCGATAATTTTACAAGTTTTAAGTGTTTCTAAAAATGTACCCATTGCATGTCCTGAGTCGGCTATTGAAAAAACCGCCAACATTTTTACATAGTTATATTCCCGTGGTCAAAGTTACAAGAATAGGCAAAACCGACGATGGGTTAACCCAAAGAAATCCTATTCCCTTTTGCTGTGCACACATCCATTTGACATGTAACCAAAAACTTGATTGGTTGGGAACGTCACTTCTCCTACGTCAGTCACATTTGCAAACTGTCAACTTAGTACTCAGTCAGTCTTGATTATGTGGTATTCGATTGGGCGCTCTCAGAGCACTTTTTTTGCTCTCAGAGCAATTTTTATGTTCGCTTGGTACAAAAAAAGCAGTCTTTTTTCAGATTTCAGAGCACTTTTGCGAATCTGGATATTTTCTCAGAATTGCTTCAGATTTACCAATACACGTGCGTTTGAGTTTGACAACTAGTGGAGTTTGTTTACAATTTATGTCGTTTTCCATTGGGACCACTAAAAATCTTTTTCAGATCTCAGATTTATCGCGGTTCATGGAACGTGCAACGAAATTGATCTGCTTTTGTGAATGGATTAGTGCGTATTTGACAGCAAAATCAGCTGTTCAAATTGCATTCGCTTTTGCAAAAATCTGCTATAGATATCGACTTGAAATATGTTTCCCCTGTTGTAGACACAAATGGAGTAGTTTCGGTGAATCGTAGTTTCCACATGATGAGGAAGATAATAAAGATAATAATTCCTCCAACATTAGATCAATTGCTTTTTATGTATTTCTTTATTTTGCTTTTCACGAAACTTTGCGCATTTGTTTTCAAAGCAAACTTCTTGCAATGACGTAAAACAGCTGTGGGTATTTGTGGCAGTATGTGTAAATCTGAAAAATTATCGAGATCTGCAAAAAGTGCTCCGAATCGAAAAAAAGATTGATTTTTTTTCCCAATGGAACGCGAAAAGTGATTTAGATCAAAAAAAAGATTGATTTTTTGTCCCAATGGAAAACGACATTAGTGAAATTTTTCAAGTGCAAAGAAACGTATTGCATCGGGTGGTTCTATTTTTGTTAATTATTTATGTACAAATGTTTTGAAATCAATCTGGGCGAGCGTTTTCAATGTTTTCATATAAAATTTAGCCAGTGAATAGAAAACGCTTAGAAAATTGTCGAAAGCTACACATATTGCAGTCGCACAAATATCAACAAAAAAAAAGACCAAGTGACGTTTTTGTGTTCGATTAGCCACACGAAATCTGAAATCTGAGAGCAAATCTGAAGAAGCCCAATCGAATACCACATTAGATTCGTCTGTTACCCGTTCATAAACATCAACTGAAACAGCTGCTCATATGACCGATTTCAGCCAATCAAAACCGAGATACATCTAGTTAGGCAGCTGTCAGACTTACTAAACTAAATACTTGAACGTCGCCACTTTTGAGTTAATTTTTTTTGTTTCGCTTTCTAAACAAAGATTTAAGCTGATGCTAACTGTAATGTATTCTCGAAACGTACTTTCCGTGGTAGGATTGTCATTTTTTGTTGAATTAAAAGATACTTTTTTTTACTCAGAGCTGAAACGTATAGACTCGGTTTTCCTGGAAAAAAGGAGAACAAAATAACCTAATATCGCATAGACTTAACTTTTTTCCAAAAAAAATTACAACAAAGAAATACTATACATTAAAAGAAAAAACCCAAACGTGCAATATATATAGGTATTCACATTTTACTCATACTGAAACTGACAGAAGCTACATAAAACTAAATATTAAATTTATTTGTTTTTTTAAATTTTTTACGAAAATATAAAATTTAGATAGATCCATGATTTGACTTGACACACATTTACCCTTTTGTTTTTCTCCCCTCTTTATAAAAATTGATTGCAGAGCTGATTTGCTGATTTATCTAAAGAAAATTACGAGTAGTATCGTTAGCGACGCGTTCTCTGTAATACGGGTTGTCTTAGTTCAAAGCATAGGAATTTAGGCCAGTAAGTAGAACATACCATTAACCTGCACGATATCCCACAGAGGGACGATTGATTTTTGCATTCAGGCGCAAGAGAGTGTGCTCTTCAATGACGGCCAGGTCGGGATAATGTCAAACTTTAAAAAAAAAATATACATTTAACCATTTGATAGTTTGTTCAACGTCACGTTTTTTTTTAGTTCCGAACGGAAACTTGCAATTGACTTTGTTTTATCCAAGCGAAACGACTGAACGGAATATTTTTTTCATTCAGTTAAATATAATAAAGCTTATGTCGTTTTCCATTGGACAAAAAGAAGCTTCCGGGAGAGTCCGGAATCAAAAAAATCCGTTCCATTGGCACAAAAAATACCGTTCTGGTGAAGAGAATTTCGCTTCTCGATTTGAAGTCAGAATCCACTCAAGAAGCACTCACACAAGTGCAATTTATGTATTTATTACAAGTTAGCTGATAGCAGCCGTAGATTATTTTTTGGCATTTCACCAATACTTAAAACAATCAGTCCTGTTATCAATTCCGTCCGAATTTGAATTCGTGCGGATTTCGAATTTTTCATTCTCAGTTTTCACGTAAAAACTATTCCTATGAGAGCTGGTTGCGAATATCTGGAATCACGGAAGCTCTTAATGACCGCCAGGTTTGTTTTCCGTATCAATAGACCCACTGGTGATTTGATGGCCTATCTCACCGAAAAGTGGAACCAATCTATCGAATCTATTCGGCGAAACGAAGATTGTTGCGCTTGACATTTAACAGACTTAAGGGATCGATACGTCTCTTATTCAATGGGATTAGGAACTACCTTCCGGCCGTTCAATTCAAGTTGTTTTCAAGTCTGAAACTCACAAAATGCAAGGCTCTGTTTTGTTACCGACTCTCCTTCTCGTTTTCATAAATGATCTTCTGTCTACAACTTCTAATCTGGATAAATAATCTTCTGTCTACAACTTCTAATCCAATTCACTGCTTCGCTGATGACGGCACCCTTAGCTTTTTATACTCGTTTCGGGACTCACGTCCCCGTTGTTCGGCCGTAGAACTTGAACGGCAAAGTATGCTCAGCTCATTAAATTCCGACCTTGACAGAATTATAAAATGGGGTTTATCTAGTAGAGTGGAATTTGATGCTTCTAAAACACCTGAAGGACTAAAAATATAGTCATTATCCATGAATGGCACTGTACAATCTCTGAAACCGAAAAACTCCATTCTCGGTATTTGTGTTCATAACATCCTTCGTTGGAATGACCCTATACACAAAGTTGCCACAAACGCTGCAAAGTGTCTAGGCTTCCGCAATCGGTGCATGAAATATTAAACTCCTTCTGATCTTGCTACATAAGGCCCAAAACTTGAGTACAACTGTCATATCTGGTCTGGTGCGCCGAATGCCAAAGAAATGTTCCCTCCAATTGAAACATTTTTGGCGCGACTTTATTCACAAACTGCAAAATATAGTTAAATAAAATAAAAGTCTCAAACTAGTATTTACAACCACAAACTGAGGGCGAATTACAAAAAACAAAACGGTGTTCATGTACAGGAAATGTCAGAATGTAGTTCGAAATCCGCACGAATTTAATGCCGTAGGAATTAGTCACTAACTACGAATAAATAGAAGACAATTTTTGAATAAATGGAAGAAAATTCCCTCATTGATCCTGTAAGGGTTGCTCGCTTTGTTGCTGCAAGCCGCAGCTTTTCTTCGCAAACCACCAATCCAAGGAAAGTTTCAGTTTTTGCTTTGAACTAAGACAGACTATGCAGTTTGATGCGTGTATTTTGCCTCTAACGGGTTGTAACAATTGACATTTTTGTGTATATATTTTAATCTTTTTTTTTTAGATTCACGTTTTCTCCGATTGATCCCGCGTTACATGCATAATAACGACGTTTATAACGGCTTGAATTTGAAAGTCTAGTGACATTTTTTTCAGACGAACACAGAAGGCTTTTGAAGGACAAATTCTTCAAATTAAACAAATAGAAACAGACGTTTGTATTAATAAGAAATATGCCCCTTAGACTGTACGGAAGAATACACACTAGAGCAAAATGTCACAAGCTCTCTCTTCACTGTTTACAGTTGTTGTAGGAAATGTATGACCTTGAGTTTCGTATTTCGTTAATAATTTCTTGTATTTGTTTTAACATGCGTCATGGTTAATTGTAAATATTATATTTAAAAAATGAAAAGTATACTATAAGCCTATACTCATTGATTTTTTTTTCTACAAATGAACTTAGTTTTTAGATATTTTTTTAAGAACAAACAAAAATTTAATGTTTTAATATATATTATGTCGAATTCGTATTTATACCTATATATATATTTATATATACTTTTTTTTATATTGTTATTATTTTATGAAAAGTATAAAACGTGTGGGGGTATTCAATGAATTTCATTTAGGTGATCAGACGAGTACCCATTCCAAACAAAACAAATTCGATAAGTAAAAATAATTTTTTTTAAATGTGATACCAAAAATTATGTAAAGCAAATTGGAAAACAAACATATGCAAATATTTTTCATGTTTATTTTATAGTTAGAATGTAATTTTGTATCGATTTGAATTTAAAACAAAATACGCAACTATATGTAAACCCCCCATTTCAATTATTGCTATAAACCATCTCATCCTTCATCCGTTATAATATTAGTATGTTTATGAAATAAGAAATCGATTGAAGATTTTTAAACTAAGTAAAGTATTCAAAGCTGATTATGAAAAATAACAAAACTAAGAATAAAAAAAATAAAAATTAAATAAGCAAAAAAAAAATAGTGTAACATTGTGATAAGAAATATGTTTTTTTACGTGTACTATATAATTAATACTATACCATACTATTATACTAGTAAAAACAATTTTCAATATAACGCAACGAATGATTTTTTTTAAGCTTCGTAAATTATTCGTTCTCTATGTTTTTTTTCTCGATTTTAATTAATTTATTTATTCAAGTGATACAAACATTGTCTTATTTATATTTTGTTTTTTTTTTTATGGTATATTTTATCAACAATACAAAGGAAAATAGAAACAAGTTTAATATAAATTAAGTTTTGTAATCGAACTATCAAATGTCTGGCTAAAAACGAAACCTAAATCGAGTGTTTTATGGATAAGGATAAAGAATGACCTTTGAGGTGCATAATTCCTGGTGGAGATATGTTTTCTTTCTTTTGAGTATGCACGCAAAGGTGTTGCGTTCTTTTGGCGTATCCATGGAACGTCGTTTATAAATTTAAAACCATAAATAAGTATGCATTGAAAATAAAGACAATATAGAAAGTATATATGAAGAGTAATGCAAGTTGCTTTATAACATCCAATTCAATAAAATAAAAATGGGTCCCAACTGGGTCATATGCGCCAAACAGGGGACTGTTTTTTTAGTGAAGAAATCTGAACATCGACCGCGGGCAAAATCAAGTTCAAGTACGATGCACCACGGTTGTTTTCGCCGAATAGGAATTACAAATAATGAATTCGATCGTAAGAAGTTGAAGTCAGCCCCTTTCGATTGATTTTTGAATTTGTATAAGGTCCGTTTTATTCAGCAACTTTCGCAGCTAAGTAAGGCTCTTTTGAACCCTGCTCAATAATAGGGTTCAAAACAACACTTGTATACAAAGAGCAATCGTTATTTTTTTTAATTTGTTGTTAAGGTGACTGTTTAATTAATTAGACACTGTGAGTGTGTCTGAATCGGGAGTAAGTCAGACGAAAACGACAGCCATTGGGCAGTAATTTTCATCTGTAAATACCTTTCGACGTTATTACTAATTAAATATGTGCATGCTTTCAGCTAACAATTGTTATACCTTTGCATATAGCCATTCGATCGACACTCGCAATACCACCGAGATCGAAAATCTTTCGATCGATAATAAGGGCCTAGTGTCGGTTACGATCACAAAAAGCATACTTTTTCATACAATATCCCTTCTGACCTACAAACGATTATGTGTACTAGATCGGGAATCGAATTCGTGTCCCTGTTCATCCAATTCCTAAACTATCAACAGCTTAATGATTTCGTGTGGGGTATGTGGCTCGCTTCGCTCGCAAAAATTACTCTAACTTCAGCATTTATTTTCGGGCACGATCCTGTATGTTTTAAGGCCCAACTTATTTTTTGAAATGCTATTTTTAATGAGAATACCATTACGTTACGTCAAATACGTAGCCGTGTCCCGAAGACAGACAAACGTCAGTCAGTACAAAATAACGTGCGAATAGCCACTTCTCTCAACATTTATAAACGTTTGTGAATTAATAATAAACAATAATGCAAAATGCGATGTATTTCACGGAAACGTGAAAATACTCAGCTAGGTGTCAAAGTCGAACGGTAAATCTCGATAAACTGTTTAAAGTAAAGAAAAAGGAAATGGAAGAGAATTTTCCAGCCAATCGAAAGTAAAAAGTGATCTCGAACATAAAAAGTTGTCTGGCGAACCGAATACCACATATCATCTTCTCGACTTGACCAATAAAATTTAAATATAATCAAAAAACAGAATCGAAGTTTTTCATTCAGAAAAAAATTAGAGAAAAACAACATCGGATGACTTCTTTTGGCCCACGTTAAGTGTTACTTTCTTATTCTTTAGTTTATTAGTGGACTTAAAATAAAAAACAAGTGGAAAATGGTAAATTTTTACTCGTTTGTCTTGCAAGACTTATTAAGGAGCCTGCAGTCGAATCGCCACTTACGTGAACGAGCAATACCTACGTTTACGGAAATAAATTGACTAGAGTTCGGCCAGTGGCAGAAATTACACCTGGCACACATGTTAGAAAAAAAGCATCCACAGCATGGCATCTATGCGTAATCTTCCCAACAAAAAAAGGAATCAAGCGAATATGTTGCGTTTTAGGCATACATTTTTATATACCAATTTTACATGTAAAACAAATTCGGTGATGAAATGCTCGTTCTCGGAGAACGCGATACGATCCCACTGGATTACCCCATTAGTGGTCGACTGACAGGCCGTACTTTCAGTTCAACCAACACGCCAATCGGTCCATCGCTGCCATCACTCGCCAATTGAGCGACCCACCCTTTGAAAGTTTCTTGGCGATTTATTTGTTTTTTGGGTTTTTTTCCGCGCACATTTCCTTAGTGAACGAAGTCATTTTCATTGGTACTTTCTTTACGAAGTTGTCTGTCGCAGGGCTGTTTATATTCTGGCGGATTCCTTACCTTCGTCGGCATTCTCCATTAGATTGATGAATGGGAAACCCCTTCATAATAATAATATAGATTTTAACTAGATCCATCCATTTGGCGGTAAATGAAAAACGCTTCCAATATGTTTTACAATTTCTTATTTATTTCACACAAATGCACTATAATGCATATTTTATTTTATTAGACACATCTATGTGGGTATGTAGTTTATTTTTGGTTTGAGATTGAATGCATTCAATAATAGCTATTTCTGTCGTTATTCCATTCATTGGCCTTGTTCCAGATATCCAACGTGGGATTTTTTTTCTTCTTAAAGTACGGCTCGAATGCATTCAAAGTTTCATTAAGCTTTATGCGTATAATATAGACATGGATAATGTTGGTAATTTATTACGATTATGATAATATTGTAGTGATTTGTATTTCTATTACTTAGTCTGAATTTTTAAAAAGGATGATAGGTATAGTGAGCTTCTGTTTGAAATCCTATGTCGTTGCATATTTTTTTTATGACTTGTATCAACCTACAATCCCCTTTCGTGGGATGCATTTAGATATTTTGGTCTGCTACAAACTGCTTTACTAGATGTTTTTAAGTGAAATATAGTCGAGCGAATAAAATTACGATAATGAGGGTGTAGCTAGTTTGCACTCACCTGTGGACAGTATGCTTGTTACGCAATGAAACTGACATTCCTTGGATCTAGGCACCAGGAAAAGAAGTTCTCGCCCTGGGCCAAATAAGCCCAAATCCAGGCAACGTGATTTTCTGCTGGTAACGCAGCAAGAAAAAAAAAACGCCAGGGAGACCCGAGGGACTGTAGCGCCAGCCCAGTAAGAGACTAACGGCGGGGCAAGCTTGCCAAATGGTTTGAATTTAAGCGGGGGAATGGTGACCTCCCACCAATTCAATGCATTTGAGAACAGATCCTACAATCTATACATAGTCGTGAAATTAGGCTTTGCCGATCCATTTTACACCAAAGTTCACTCAAATAAAAACCCTTCTCATAATATTTTTCAAAACCCTGTCAGAAAATTGTAACAGTATACATGTTTACCTCAAGGAATGTACACAGTTGATGGGTGTAGTGGAAGAATGGGGCATAGATCCCACGCGGAAACAGCTTTCTGTCTAACGAAATGAACGATTTTCTACAAGGTTTTAAAAAAACTTGTTGGTATTACAAAGAATCCAAACAACAGTTTTATCAGATTGTTACCCAACAACAAACGGATTCGTCAGGCAACGAAGCGAGAAACTGTGAAAACATTCCAAGCTCCACTGAAGGAATTTGGAATAAATTCTCAACGAATGTAGGAAGCTGAGCCCCTTGGGTGAAACACCTATCGTCGTGCCTCTACTGTCAACCACAAAACCATTTCATGTGTCCCCCAACGCAAATAGAGCCAATTCACCGTCAGCAGCTGCCAATTCCCCTCAAATATTATAGCAGGCAACGATTAGATTCGATTCGGTATGACAAAAGCGCTCATATTAGATGGTAATTATTAGTTTCCTTAAGAATACGTGTAAATGTGTGTAAAATAAACTTAGATAAATAATTTACTGGGTACAAAAATAAAATCTACAAAAATTCCATGTTACCTGCGGTGATCGCTTACTAAAGCTTACAAAAAGAAAAATAGATCTGACAGTCGAGGTGCCCAAGAATATAAAATTACAAACGATTCAGTATCAGTAGCTTTTATCTCTCCCACGAAAAAAAGAAAAACATTTTTCAGCAATCCACTGCCCACCTCGAGCTGTCGAAATTGTTCACGTTCACCACCCAGCCTTACCAGTTATTTAAAAAATCAAATCCTTTCCGCAGACCGTCATTGTCGAGTAGTAACTTCAAATCTTCACACAGCGTCTTCTCGTCGTCCTCGGACGGTGCGGAAGATGATGATGTTGTCATTCCCCCCGCCGACTGGTTGCAGCAGTTCATCATCAAGTTGACTCGTTCGTACTCGTCCTCGTCGTCGGCAGCATCACCCTCGTAACCGTACTTGGAGTGGTGAAACTTTGCTGCCGCTGACTTGCCATTCTTTGAGATTAACTTAAGCAGACTCAACTCGTTGTGATTGGGTGTTTGATGTCCCACTGATGCAACTGAGGCCACCTGCGATTCGTCATAGAAGCGTGAATACTTAGTGTCAATCTTTTCGAATGATTTCAGATCCTGCGCAATATCGGTTGTGTTGACAGCTGCGATCTCGGCCTTATTGCGGTTGGAAAGATTCGTAGCCAATTCGGTTTGAAGCTTCTTATATGCCTCGGCGGATATTTGCAGAGTCTCGTTCCCGGCGGCTATCTTGGCTTCCTTTGTTTTGATGGGCTTGAGAAAACCCTCTGTGTTGCGTGCCGGCGGCTTTGTCTGCGAACGTCTGTTGTTCTCCTCGTCCAGAAACAGTCTTAGATTAATTTGCGATTTAGTCTTATAGCTGAATGGCATGGAATGACCGTCACGGAATGTGCCCAAGATTTCGTCATGAATCACCTTAAGCCCGATCTTTTGTTCGGCATAAGTCGAGAGATTTCGTCCATCATAATCGTAGAAACGCCGCGTAGCTAAGTGATGGTGATGATGAAGCGGCTGCCGTGAAGGCTTTTTATTGTTTGTCTCCTGCTCACCTTGAGTCGGCGTGCCAATCGATGAAAACGATAGCGAAGATGCTGATGTCGTGATGGAGAAATTGTCAAAATATCTCAATGAAATTTCCGGCTTCATGAGGGTCTCGTTGATGATTTCATTGTGCTCGTTGGGATTCAATTTTTCCCAGATGTGCTCGTAGGCAGATTTTGTGTCATCAATGTCTAGAGAAATCTTCGTTGCGATGGGATTCAGTTTAGTAAAGTAGTCGTTGATGGTATCAATAGAAAATTCCGTAGGCATGATGGGCGGCGACGGCGGTGGTAGGAAATGCGGATGTTAAAATGAAAAGAAAAACTTAAATGATAAAGTCTAGTTAATCCTCGTCGTCCAGGTCGATGTCACCATCGTCTTAAAGTAATACGAAAAAAAAAAAAACAAATTAAACACAAAAAACTAAAAGCACTTCTTTCTCACATTATGTATAAACAAATGAAATTTGTTGTCTTTGTCTTTTGTAAGTTTATAACACTAACCTATGTCGTCGATATCCTGGATATTGACAATTGGCGGTGGTGAAACGTTCACAATTTTTGGTAAATCCTCCTTTAATTGATGCAGCTTGGAGGCAGTTGATGTACTCTTGTCACAAACTGAAATATTACACAACGAAAAAAATCTTTATTGGTGTCTTTTCAATTTTGAAACTATTCAAATATTAAAAGAATCGTCTGGGAGGACAAATAGCACTTGCCTTCTTTAAGAGCCATTAACATCGATTTATGGGAGCGGCTAATTTACACTCGCCCGTGAGTGCATTCACAAATTTTCTAAGCGCTAGCTAGCGACAGTGCTATCCATAATTGCTTGTTTTTCGAAGACAAGTGAAAAGAATTTCCATTTGTTCAATTATTTTCGAATTCTGGCTTTTTGGTCCGCATTGCCAGATCAAGTTATTTCGCTACGTTTTTTCGGAAAATAATTTTCATCTATTTTTGAGCTTTGCAAGAATTTTAACAATTTGATTTTTACAAAAAAAAAATAATATGAAAAACTTGTTTTTTTTTTTACTCTAATTACGTCCGTGTCGAGATTTCAAATATTATCGTCCCTAGTTTCATGTTGAATAGTTTTTTGTTTTTTTCTGACATTGGGAAACGATATACGGTATTTAATATACACGTCAGTCACAAGGCCAGTTTTATTGAACATTTTCTCCAGTATGTGAAGCAGGTATAAATTTCCATTTGAATTGGCTGTTTGTTGGTAACATCGATATAAAAGATGAAAAGAGGCATTTTAGTTAAGAAGGACAAAGAAAATGGACATACTTTATATATCAACAGTAGTTGTTAATCAAAATAAATGCCTTTTCCTTTGACAACTCATGCAAGACCCTAAACAAAAACAGCGTTTACCTGTGTATTTGTAATGTATCTACTGTTCCATTTTAAATACCGAAACAGTTGGTTGGTATCACTAACCCTCGCATCCTCCTGGAAACCACCCTAAACAATGTATGGTCTATTTTCATTCATCGCGTCTGTGTATGGAATTGTTCTCTATAAATTCTGTTTGCCTGGTTTTCATACTACGGGATATGTGTTAACGTGACTCAGCATTATTGCAATCTGAAACCGGGTACATCCTCTAAACAAAGAAACAAACCGTTCCCGCTTTTCCTTTTGTAAGGATGGAGGAATCTGCAAAATGTTGATACATTTTTGGGAGGGATCTTCGTGGATAAGAAAAACACCCAATACGATGTAAATCTGCCAGCGAATAGAAAACTGTGGATTCGGCTTCCTACTTTCCTATCGAACTGAATGGATGTTTAGTGGAGGTAGGAGGTAGCAAAGTTTGGGAGAAACACCCTTGCTTTTTAAGGACACCTTCCCCCGGTTGTTGGCTGAAGCAGACGACAATTTGATAAGAATTCTTTGCCTCATTTTGACGCTTGTCAAGGGATGTCTTGTTAAGTGCTAAGTTCTGGGACGTTTTATAAATCCAATGTGACACGTCCCTTTTTGTCTGCACTCCCATGAGGGGCCATGGGGCTAAGATTCCTTTTCTTCCGTTGTAGAATATTTTAAGTATATAATCGAACATTAAGGCACCTACAAACATGAAAACAATGAAAAATATCCTGTAACTGTTGCTCTGATATTGTACCGTTTTGGCACTAAATTTTATCGAGTTTACTATCACCCACCTTACGATGCTGTGTAGATACAACGTGCAACATATCGACATACATTTTAAATAAATTTCTTTATCGATTTGTTTGTATGTGAAAAAATGGCAGTAAATTTTTCATTTCAAACAGCTACAATGCCAATGGCAAGATATCTGTTAGTTTCAATTGATTTTACCCAAGTGGAAAGATTGCTTCCCATTTTCTCTAAGCACCGTAACTTTTGACAGAAATTTTGCCAGAGCGTTAAACGTGCAAGTCTCTGCATAGTGACTGAGGTTATGACTCTTAAAAACGCGGGCATTCTTTTAAGACAATTCTACAAGTGGGCTCTAACGCATGTCGCTTCTGCTTTACTGTGTCGCGGTAACAGAATAGGATTTTTTCAGACTTTTTCTTATTTTTGGCCAATCATAAAGTGTTGAGAAAAAATGTCAAGTATCAGCCCCTCCCATTTTCAAATAGCTGACAGAAATCTGCCATCGTTTTTGTAAAGCTAGAAATAAGTTGATCCCAAAGAAGTTAGACAGAACTAATTCTAGAAAGGGTACTGCGCAATCAAGCAAACATCAATTTGGTCAGCAGTTAATTGTCAGTGGCAAATAAGATGGACGCAGTCGGCAACGGCACATTTATGTCACATGAAAAGTGCTTCCAGCTTGATGTTGTATGGTTTTTCTCTAACGGCGTAGTAAAGTCTACCGATAAAGTCTACTAAATCGATTTTGCTTGAATTCAAGGTTTGGAGACTTGCAAACATTTTGTTTTCCTGACACAGCGTTTTCAGTTATAGCAAGTAGATGAGACGCATATTTTAATTGAAATGGCATCTCTACGTGCTACAATCGTATCGTCTGCGAATAACGTTGCAAATTGGAAACACGAACGGAAAGCGAGGGGAAAATGTCTGGTAAAACAGTACTGCCAGTAAGAAGTGCAGCTATTGCGAAGTATTAAAACGGCAAGCAAATATGTTTAACAATTTCATTTTGCATCTCATGTATTATGAAAAAGGAAGAACCCGTAATTTTACAGTAAAAATTAAGGTTTTACTCAAAAATACTTATCAATCAATCAACGAACATGCAAAAACTTCTTCATTGGCCTCGACGTCATCTCTTCAACGTCAATCGCACCCAGTTTTGATAGTTATTTCTCTTTTTCCGCAATTTGGTGAATCTGGATTCGTTTTCAAAAAGCGGCACCGATCTTCGCATGAATCTGTCAAATTGTGTTTTACTGTCATTACTGTCACAATGACTATCAATGTGGGTGTTTTAATCGAGGGTTTTCTTTCGGCCAATATCTATTAACCCAGAAGTGACTTTCCCTGTGATTTTCGATTGGGCTTCTTCAGATTCGCTCTCTGCTTTCGTGTGGCTAATCAAACATAAAAACGTCACTTGCTCTTTTTTGTGTTGATATTTTTGTGTTTGGAATATGTGCACACTTCGACACTTTTCTAAGCCATTTCCATTCACTGGTTAAATTTTATATGAAAATATTCAAAATGATTTCTAAACATTTGTACATAAACAAATAACAAAAAATTGGTCAACCCGATGCAATTCGTTTCTTTTCAGTTGAAAAATTTCGCTAAAACCTAAACAAACTCCACTAGTTGTCAAACTCAAACGTACCTATCTGGTAGATCTGAAGCAAATTTTTTGTACCAAACGAACATAAACTCACATTGCTCTGTGAGCGCCCAATCGAATACCACATAAATGTGACGCGTACATCGATGTATTCGTTTACACAGCTCGCTCTGTACGAATACGTTTAGTCATCGTTTAGTCTAATGTTGGACACAAAACAAGTACAAAATAATTTACAGGTACGTTCGATATTTCGTTAATATAAAAAAAGGAAAAGCCTAACTATTTCTGCGCTATTTATGAATTATCTTTGCCAAAAAAAAAAATCAATAACCATTTTTCTCGAATTCGCTCTAGTATTTCGAATTTGCACCCAACTGGCAGTGCTGTTACCGAAACATAGAATTCCAGTTTGGAGATTCCGTTCTCTCCAAATTGGAATTGGAGTGTTTTTTCTTTGCAATATTGGCATATCGAAAACTAAAGTCTACTCCGTCGGAAGCTTTTTAGTGCGCATCCGAAAAGTTAAACGAAAATTTAAAATATATATTATTTTAACATAATACTGCAAAAATTATACTTAAGTTAAAGTCTTCCAATCGGTATACTGTGTTTTTTCTAATATTTGCCTGAAGAACAAACGTTAAACGTAGTTTTTGTCTCTGCATCTGGACAAGTGTACATACAGTTTTAAAAGTGCAACGCAGCAAAGAAAATGTCAATAATCATCGGTGAGTGAGAAATTATTTTCATATATGTTTTAATTTGCAATGCAATATGCAATTATATGTATAGGTTTTTTTCTCTTCAAAAATGTCCTTTAATATAAATAAATTGGGGGTTGGGTATTTTGTTCCATGTAGGATAGGAACTGGGAAGTACAACAACACGATCAATTATACATAGCTTTTTCTTTATCCTGCGCTGTTGCAAGCTTCCCACACAGTCCAAGTCCATAGCAGCAGCGACCCAAAGTAGGTAGGTACCTACGAGTTGAAATCATTGTCTGCCCAACTGTTTAGGAGGAAGGTTCTTGTTTCTCTACATACCCACATAACATTTTTATTTTTTTGAAATGAAGAGCGACCTTGCCGTTGCCATTAAAAAAAAAAAAGTGAAAAACTCCAACTAAACACAATTTAAGTTCTAGTGTGTGTGTGCCAGTGAATAAAATAATAAATTGAACAAATTGCTGTAGGTACATAGTTTTCGGGTGCTCCGACGTCCAGCAGTATATTCTCCATTAGTGACAAATTACAACGTTGAAAATTATACGACAGAGGAATTGAAATATGCATTTCCGTCGCAACGCCACTGGAAGAGGAGGCAATCTACGTTTCAATCTACTGATGTTGGCCGAAACGGCATTTTTCAAAGGGTTTGTACATATTTCGTTGTATTATTCCTTTTTTCTTATTTTTTAAATGGGTAAATCTGTAACTTTCTCTATAGGTGTGCTCGTTCTGTACTATACTTTTGTGCACATTTCGCAGGATACATTTATGCATGTATCTAGGATTGGTCTACGCTACCTATATCGCCAACATACGTTTTGCTTTCATATTTGTTTTTGTATATACCTGGCAGAATGCAACAAATACGCAAATTCAGACAGGGTGTTGTCTCGATATCGACGTCGACGCATAGCTTCCAATCGGAGAATTATGACCGACCACTTAGAATCGTATGGTTCGGCTTTCGGTGTGGTTGAAACCCACCACCGCCCAGTGTCGAGTTTTTTTTCCGGAAGCTGCAGAGATGTGGTAGGTGTTCCTGTTCCTTTATAACTCCTCAAAACACATCAGTAACATAGCTGAAAATGCATCAAACGTTGTGGTCTAATATCTACATTTGTGCATGTATCCTTGTTTTACCTTCGCGATAATTTGCCTGGTAGAAAGCACAAATATGAAATTACTACTGGGAGTGGGTTGTGGGGTGGTTCAGGTTTGACGACGACGCAGATCATCCACGAGGAAAATTATCATGGCCGATTGGGAATCCTATAGTAAAGGACGTTGTCTCTATCTCTACTTTTCTTTCAACTGGTTGTCGTACATTTTAAATTGTTCTTGCACTTAAAACAAAAATAAACATTTTCACTAAATAAATGTTACCAATGTTACTAAACAAAGTGCAAGTACATCAAAACAATTGAACAACAAAATCTTCGTGTGTGTCAGTGAATCAGAGGTGCAAACAGGTTTCATGTTCTTCCTTACTGGAAAATTGCAACGCCATTGGGGCAGGCGACAATCTACGTTTCTATCCTTTTACTCATATTGATGTCCAAGGATTTCCTGGATGGATCTGGAACGTTCTTTTTTCCGTGCTGTACTGCAAGTTTCGCAGGATATATTTCTGCATGTATCTATCATGATTTTTCATGTGTACGCGGTCGAATGCAACAAATATGCAAATTCAGCCGTGATAGGAAGGGTGTTATTCTGACGTCGACGCACAGCGTCCATTAGGAAAATTATTACACTGAGAATCATAAATAGTATAGTAGATATAGTCTTTGTTTGGCGGTCACCACTTAAACAGGACATTGTTTTTTTCCCCTGATTGGCATAAATACGCTTCGTGGGGTATATTTTCTGTATACCTCGTTAAATTTTCTATCACTCTCCCAAACAAAACAACTGCTAGACATGGCTTGGGGGTGCGGAGCTGTTTAACAACTTATGCCATGTCGATGGCTACTGTCAGCCGCTGCTGACGTGCTTTTACTGTGCAGTCATAAGGTCTGTTCCTTTACTTTTGTAGTAAAATCGAAAAGACTGTCAGAATGGCAGTGGTGGGGATAAATTCTCTCACAGAGAGAGACACTTACGAAAAAGTTAGGGAACGCTTTTGTAGTAAACTACGAATAATGACAGATACATAATTCAAAAATTCAAAAAAGTGATACGAAAAGTCGTTAAAATTTCATATAAACTCAAAGAATTTGCTAATTTACTAACAAAATTAGTTGATTCATCTACCTAGCGATGAAAGTGATACGCAATTAATCGAACTTCTTCTTCATGTATCTGGATTAGTTTGTACCGATTGAACTACAAGCATTAGAGAAGAGGAAAAAGCGACAGGGCATTTACAAATTTCTTGGAGGCGATTGTCCTTTCTTACTCTTTACAGCAAAGAAGAATTTCGTCGCGATTTTCAAATAGAATTTAAGGAGAACATTCAATTTCATTTTCCCACCTTTTGATACCATTTTCATAAGCAATAAATAAAAACAAATGCACTCATATATGTCAAAAAGGACAACAAATTTCAAATCAGCTGTTAATTGTAAGGTGACTGACAGCTTTTTCAATTCTACACCAAGAAATTTGTTGAGTAAAAATTCGTAAAATTCTCAGTGGAGGGGTGCTCTCTCGATGACGCTCTCTTTTACGAATTTTTCGAGTTAAGGAACGACTTTGAGTAAAATTTATACGAATTAGTACAAATTCGTAAGATTTAAAAGTAAGGAAACAGACCTATCATTTCGCTTTTACTGACAAAACGATGACATGTTTCCCATTAAAACAGCGCAGCGGTCAGCAATCTTCATCTTACTTTCTGCCATATGTAGTTTGCGTTCGTTTTACTTTTCGATTTAAATTGAAATCATAAGCAGCCGACCGTGAATAACAGCGACAGTATAGTATACGCACTAACGTATAAATGACCATATTAATGGGGTCACCAGGTGGCAGAGAGAAGGCTTTCCGCTGTCGGCGGATGCGTCAAATGATAAATTTGCTGAGTCGAGTGTTTATGTTGGCTTATTTGGTGTTTTTTTTGTATTTTTTATAATATGTATAATGTATGCTCTTCGTTGTGATTTTTGTTGTTTTGATACGAAAATAGATTTTCATTATGCAAATTTTGACATCTTAATATTTGAATATTTTTTGGGACTGGGTTTCCTAGCGGTAAACTTAAACGAATCGTTGAACTGTGAAGTAAGCAAACGCATAACCCTGTTTTGGATTTAAACTGTCTGACAAAGAGTTAGAGTTGTTTAATACCAATTCAACAACAATTTTCGAATGTGTCACAGTTTCGCTTAAACTAAACAACACCAGTTTCTGTTCATCTCTTGCCCTATTTCTTTTTGTATATTATTTTATTTTTATTTTGTTTTTCTTTTTTATTTTTGTCTTGTTTATTTCATTCATTCAAGTGCAGCGATGGAAAGGTGAACCATTCTCAGTTCGATGCGCAGACATTTGATGAACAGAATTGTCCCTGACATCATGAAATAGAAAGGACGCAGTCAGTTTGGCCTGAACCAATGTTCAGCTCGGACTGTTTGTAGTGCGAGCTTACAACGAAGTAACGAAAAAGTCATACACAATGGACGATGATATCCTCAAGACAGTCCATTCAATTTTTGGCAAAAGTGTCCAAATAGTCGACTGTGAGAAGACCTCATCGGTTCGACAAGAAGAAGTGCTTTTGATCAATGGCATTCCAGTCACCTTAGCGGGCCACGATGGTGACGCAATAAAAAGTGCACTCCTAACAGGACAAGTGCCGTCTGTTGAGTTATTGAATCAATTGCTCTATCAAGCTGGAATATTGAGGCAACCAGTTCAACTGGAGACGTCTCTATCGGTTAAATCGTCGACAGTGACCACTCAAGAGTTGGCTGTGACACGTGATGGTCAAATACTTGATGGTCGCATCAGCGAGACAAAAGAAGACCATGTCTACAATAGTTCGAAGAAAGAAATTTGGCAGCCTGTCATTGCAAAGTCCGACATGGAGAAAATTGCGTATACTGCGAACTTGCAGGACACTGCCGATGAAGTCATTCCAAGTTGTAGCCCAATGAATGGCACTGCCCCAATGAGAGGTTTGACATTCACAATAGCCGATCAAATGCTGAAAACAGATAGTGCCGGTACTCCGAATTATTACTTCAAGGGCAACGAACGTGTGCCACTAGACGATGATGAAGATGACGACGACGATGAATATGGTGAATTGTATGTGTTGAATCCGCAACTGACATCATCATCGCCATTTGCAAATAGACTCCCGCCGATTAGAAATGCCACGACAATCATTACCAATGATGATTGTGCGGACGATATTTCGAGAAAGTTCGTGGAAGACATTTCGAAGTCATTTGTATCTGGAAAGAAAGGCAGCGCTTTGAACTCTGATCCTGGGCACGATGCAGTCCTCAGCAGTGTATCACAACAGACGGCACAATCACCACTGCAACAGTCGATCACAAGTAACACAATGCACTCCACATCGTCGTGTTATGATTTCATAACTGCAGACGAAGTTAATTTTGAAATAACGAAGGAGCTTAACCATGCAGATATACAGAATCGGGTAAGGGTTTTATGTTATTTAATTTGTTTAATTATGATTTACATCAACATTGATCCAGTCCTACCCTACTTCCCAACTAAATGCAGTAACAATGGTGCTACGTTTGTGTAACACTTGTCGGCTAGCACTTTAGTAGTTTGGCTATGAGGATGGCGCAACCATATTTAACGAACATGATTCTCCTCTGATCTTCTGAAGTTTAGATCTCTT
This sequence comes from Cheilosia impressa, assembly GCA_948293265.1. Classification (NCBI taxonomy): domain Eukaryota; kingdom Metazoa; phylum Arthropoda; class Insecta; order Diptera; family Syrphidae; genus Cheilosia; species Cheilosia impressa. Next base: position 5,999,132 of record OX411885.1, on the reverse strand, counting down.
CCCCTCGATAGTTGCGTATAAGTTTAACCCGCTAGTGATTTCCAATTTTTATTCTCCGAATGACCTGATTGGGACCAACTCCTTAAAGACCTGGAAACTACCCACTACTATCGTACCTACGGCACATGCACTCCATTTGAATTCACTTGTTGACCTTTCAATTGTTTTGCATTTACTTCAGCCTTCCTAATAGTCGCCTGTTTTGTTCTGTTGTTGCAGGAGCCGTCACAAATTTCTAAATCATCCAATAATAAAAATGTAAAAAGTCCCAATTTGGGTAAAAAACCATTTATGTCATCCAGTAGCTGTGTATCAGCAGCTAATCCCTCATCATCATCAGCACACCAATCAGCATTGCAACATGCGTCAGCTGGCAATATAAATGCCTCTGATGCTGCGGCCGCTGTTCCTTCGTCAGCCACGGCGGCATCTGCAATCTCAATAACGTCTGTCGAGAATGGTTTAGTGTTTCGTGATGGCAATCTCATTTCGGGACTATTGGGCTCTCTCATAGCGCACATGGTGCCATCGAGCCAATACTATCCAGATCGATCATTTATATTCTCATTTCTGTTGAGTGCTCGCCTGTTTATACGGCCGCATGAGCTGCTGTCTAGAATATCTGAAATCTGGGAAAGTCAACAGCAGTTGCAACATCACACGGTAGCACCATCGCAAGACGTTGTTGACGACAGCTCTGCACAAGCAGCAAACATCAGTTATATCGGCAGATCACAACAAATGTACCCGCCGCAATTTGCCGACGAACAGAGTCGTCAAAAAGCGATCAAATCCGCTCAAAATTGCATACGGCTCTTGGCCGAATGGATCGATACGTTCCCCTATGATTTCCGTGACGAACGTTTGATGCAACACGTGCGGGTATTGGCCAGAAAGTGCGTCTACATCGATAACAGTTTGGGAAAGACAGTTTCGAATATTTTGCAAAGTCTAGTGCAACGACTGACGGTGTTGGAGAAATATGAGGAGTTTTTGCAAACACTTGCCGCTCAGGAGAACAACGAAACGTGTACTACAACCGAAGACTTGGCCACGCATTTTAAGATGTTTTCATCGGACGCGTCGCCTGAATGCCATACGAATTTGAATGCTGCCGGTTCGACATCATCGAATGAGCGAGAAGATACTGCGCTTGCTGTGGAACCGCCCGTTTCTGTGGGAACGGTTGGTATGCCTCATAGGTCATTGTCGTCATCGTATACCACTGCGCCTGGGCAACATCATCTTCAATCGATTCATCTTCATGCACATCAGAATAGTCATCATCACCAAAGTGATAGTTCATCGAATTCAATGAATGCTCTTGGTCCAGGTGGTAGCGGCGGAGGCATAAGCATCGGGAGTTGCACAAGCTCTGGTGGCGTTAATAATGGAGCCGAAATAAGTGGCATTTGCGATTTGTGTCCCAATGCCGCTCTGTTGGCACATCAGCTGACACACATCGAACTAGAACGGTTGTCGCACATCGGGCCCGAGGAGTTCGTGCAGGCGTTCGCCAAAGAGAATCATTTGGAGTCGTTTAGCGACATGAAGAAGACGCGCAACTTGGAGTCTTACGTGCAGTGGTTCAACAGGCTGAGCTACTTCACTGCAACGGAAATTGTCAAGGTTCGTTCGGCAACTTACCGATGTGATGGGATTATTATTTAGTTTTCTGTTTTTCACTTTGCAGTATCCCAAGAAAAAGCAACGCGTCCGGGTAATTGAGTTTTGGATTGAAACGGCACGCGAGTGCTTCAACATTGGCAACTTTAACAGTCTGATGGCGATCATTGCTGGTCTGAATCTCTCACCGATATCAAGGCTTAAAAAGACGGTAAGTGATGAGTGGTTTTATGCCCCATCTAAATTGATGTACTTATGAGGGTCTATTGCTTTGTTTATGCAGTGGTCCAAGGTGCAGTTGGCAAAATTTTCCGTGCTCGAACACCAAATGGATCCAACGAGTAACTTCAACAGCTACAGGTCGACCCTGAAAGCAGCTATGTGGCGCTCTGAGGGGGCAACCAACGAACGTGAACGCATCATCATTCCATTTTTTAGTTTATTGGTTAAGGATTTATACTTCTTGAACGAGGGATGTTCGAATAGGTGAGTACTCGATATAAATGTTTGAAACATATTTTAAAGCACTACAAAATGCAACGTTATTTGACAGTACTGACTGAGATGTTTTCTCTTATTCGATTTCTTTTTGCATACCTATACAGACTCCCAAATGGACATATAAACTTTGAAAAATTCTGGCAGCTAGCGAAGCAAGTTATGGAATTCAATACGTGGAAAAAGGTGACTTGTCCATTCGAGAAACTTCCGAAAGTTATCATGTTCCTGCAGATGAGTTCGGTACTTAACGAGAATACACTGTCGATGGCATCGTTCGAGTGTGAGCCGCCCGAAAACAACCAGGAAAGGGGCCGCTACAAGACGCTAAAATCTGAAACAAGACAACAAACGTAGTTTCGTATTGCTGAATTTCAAATCCGTTGAGTTTGCCATTATGTTAATGAAAAACAAACGAGCTTTACACGTACATCGGCTGAATATGTAAGTAGATTTGTTTAAAGTTTATATTTTACGCTCTAGACTATAGATTTATATGCACAATCCTTAAGGTACTCAATATTTCCGACATACATCTAGTTCATCGGTGGCCTTAGTAAAAACTTTGCGGAGATTGTACGCTCTATAAACAAGTGGACTAAGCGTAATACTGACTCGTCCTGCGTGATGCCTTGCAAACGTAAGCCCCATAGCAGCAGAATATTGAACCAGCCCGTTTTCACGATTTAATGAAAAAAAAAATACAATCTTTTGAATTTATTTCAACACGCCGTGTTCATTTATTGGAATCTATCTGCAGACTGACATACTTTCTAAATTTTGAATCCACTCGTACATTTGCATAGTTGCACAAAGCTGGCATAGTCGAGTTATCGTTTTTTTTTTTTTAATTTCAATTATATTTCTTTCGCTGAGTGGACACTTAATTCAGGATATTTGAAATACTGATTTGTAAATCCCGATCGGATATGCCGGTCGTCAGTTTATTTATACACAAAACATTTTACTTTATCCACTTTTATATTCGATTTCCGCGTTTCTTGACGGGATGGCTACCAAGGTGCAATCGACGAGAAAAATTGAAGCGGTTTGTCTTATCTGCGTTGTGCTCGTTACCTTTGTTTAATTTCTTAAGCCAATGGGTTTTGCTAGCTACAGACTTAATCTGATCGGCTATATCTCACGAACAAGCCGACACAACTTAAGCGTATATTGTTTTATTAACTGCGAGTTCTATTCGGGACCACTTGTCCCATCGAACGTTTGATTCAAACTGAAAATCATGGCCTGCTACCCAAGCCGCCTTTCCATCAGAGGCCGTAGTCACCGCCATCAGACTGCCATGTCAGTCAAAATTTTATATGTGGAGTGTATCCAACACTAGGTACCATGCCCAAGTACGAGGGATCCATTTTACCACCACGACGATCGTTGATCATAAAAAAGTAAAGCGCCCTCTACGCGCTAATAGCATATTAGTGGCAATTAGCTCCACTTAAAGGTGGATACAACGTATGGTTGGTGTTCAGGACGCGCCTGATGAATCAGTCGCACTTTCAACACCCCGACCGAATTTTTACATTTGATCAGGCATTTCTTTCTTTAATTTTGCTTAGCAATCTCTTAGAATGTCGAATTTGCAATCATTAAGGCAGTTGATATCAATTATAACATGCACGGGCTTGCTTACACTCGTCACATAAAAACTAGAAAACACTCATGGACTCCTTGAGATAGGCCACGGATCACGGTTTCTCTTAACCAATGCACGTGGGTTGGGTGAGTTCAATCTGAGGTACTTATTTTTTTAATAATATAAGGATAGCCACTGTGAACTGCTGCTGGGAGTTGTGGTGCCGCTGTTTTGCGTGGAGCGTTTTTATATTTGTTTTTATTTTGGCAGGTAAGGCTGATTATGAATTTTATTTTACTTCTTCAAGCGCCGTCATGATCGGTCTTTCCATACTTACTGAAGACTTTGCAACACTTAGTAATGTCCTCGATGTCCATGTCCGATAAAGTGTCGTTAGGAGTAATTATGCTGGATGATCCAGGTCCGGGGATTTCAAGTTTAGACCATCTATCTAGTAGATCGGTAGGCTTGTTGTTTTAAAAGCAAATCTAATCACTCGTAAAGGCTTCGGGCGTCTTGTCGTCACAGGCGTTTGCAAAGCTTATTTTATTAATATGCTTGACAATTGGGGACTCCAGAAAGGCATCTTCCTTTCTTCAGTTTGCCGGATTTATCTTCTCTTGGGTCACCCTAGAGCTATTCCTCTCTCATCATCCGAAACTCCGCGCCTATTCAGCCGAGGTATGAAAGAAGGAATTGTAAACGGTTTCTAGGCTGCTGCAGCGATCTCTGGTTGTATTCATCTTCATAGCTTCAGTTCCGAGAGGATGATATTTATTTATCTACTCGGATCATTCGGGCTACATCAGCGAACAAAGGGCAAATTCGTTATAGCGAACGTCCGTTCATACTTTACCACTACAAATTAATATGCCACCGAAGATGTTACATTTCAACAATTTTGCAAGAACGACTTGCTTTCTCCTTGTCCTATTTTGATCAGAGGACGTGCATTGAACAAGCGATTGTAAGAGGAACTGTACCAGGAAGCCGACAAAGCAAACGAGGTTATTCAGATTCACCTCTACCTGATTAGAGAATAGATAAATATTAAAATAAAATGCAGCGGGAGTATTAATGTTGTGAAAGCAGCAGCATGAACGTAGTCGGTGCCTAAACACCGACTGAAAAAGAAATCTGGGTGTACTTGTACCGTACCGACTTAATAATTTTATTTATTGAAGGAGTTATTGTAGTTACCTGCATCGATATGTGTAGAAGGGCAACCTTTGATTGTTGCCTCTGAACTCATGTCCAACAAAGCTAGCTACCATAAGTAACTACCTTAAATGCTTCTACTTAAGATACATGTCCGGAAATAAGTCTTCCGGTGCGAATCTGTAAGTCCAAGAAGTAAAGAAAGGAAACAAACGCGTCCGCGTCATACTCGGGTCATGCCCGAACAATTATATATATATATTTGTTTTCCTTAATCCTTTCTATTTTGCACCAAAGTGTTGTATATTTTTGATTGCCTCTATTTAAATTGAAACGGAAACAGGATATATGGCTTTGCATATCCGTTCACACTTAACCACTCTTTGTTTTCTTTCTCAATGCGCTGTACATTTTTTTTTTGACATACGAGCCTTTTTCCATGGGGCTCATTTTGGGAAGGCAGTGATACTGATGGCCTTCTGTCTGTTAGCGATAACTATTTCTGGCTTTCGAATCTGTGATTGACAGTTCTTCCACGGTAGTTGTTGTTGTAGCAGCGTCATTCTTCGGTTCGTTGTTCATTTTGAGTCCTATCTTCAATGTGAGGATCAAGGCGAGCTATGTAGTTCATCAATAATTGGTCTAGGGAATAGTTTCTCTACGAAGGCAACAGGTGCGGGTCTGCCGACAAGAACCATGTTCGCTTTGTAGCTGGCGAACCCTCCAGGGTCCGAAGCCCTTGATTGGTTGCTGGCCGGATGCTAAATTTCACGACCGCCTTGTGCCCATTCATCCGGCTGCTGAACGAGCGGTAACACTGTTGGGGCAACGTGGTTCAGGGTATCGGGAACTTGACATCCTCCTTTGCATTGTTTGTTAACTATAAGCCATACCCGAGTTGTCCAGACCTTAACGCAGTGGACGTTTGTTTGTTTTTTTGATGTCGCAATCGTCTGTGCGGTGGCTTTATTAATTTCTTTGGCTGTGAACGGTTGTGTGGTTGAGGCGATAAAATTCTTTTTTTTCGTTTTTCTTTTGCTCCAATAACATGGGCGAGTTTTTTTCCTTGTCACTTGACAACTTCTATGGATCTTTCGGAATCCTACCGACTGCGCCAGTTACGTTCTTATTCGTAACCAGAAGTTAAGACCACCAGTCCCTGTTAGACCTTTTCGATACTCTAGTCTAAGAGGTTTGTTGGACCGCCTCGGATTAATCTTGCTATTCTTCAGGTACAAGGGTTAGAAAGGATGCGGTTCATATAATACCCAATTTGAAACTGATTTGTCGTGTATGAACTAAGTCTGTCTGTTCACACTTTACCATTTAATTAAACCGCGTGATGTATGCCATTTATTGGCTTAATGTTGTACACCTTTTAGTTGCGAATAATAAAACTAATTACCCATCGTTTGTGTCACAGAATCGCGTATTCGCAACTAAACTGTCTTGATGACATTTGGCAGTTACACACATTTGGGGCTTTGCACCGAGTTGCTGGTTGTCCGCTTCTGATGCGTATTGGCCTTAAGGTTGTTGTTTTTTTACATAGAAAACATTTATTTTCGTTTTAATAAAGAATATAAAAACAAATATAAATGCGAGCTTAGTTAAAAAAATGCTGTAGGGACTAGTCTCTCCGCACCTATCATTTGTGTCACAGAATCGCGTATTCGCAACTAAACTGTCTTGATGACATTTGACATTTGGAGCTTTGCACCGAGTTGCTGCTTGTCAACTTCTGATGCGTATTGGCCTTAAGGTTGTTGCTTTTTTAGATAGAAAACATTTATTTTGGTTTTAATTAAGAATATAAATGCGAGCTTAGTTAAAAAAATGCTCTGGGGACTAGTCTCTCCGCACCTATCGGGCATCGGGAACTTGACATCCTCCTTTGCATTGTCTGTTAACTATAAGCCATACCCGAGTTGTCCAGACCTTAACGCAGTGGACGTTTGTTTGTTTTTTTGATGTATCAATCGTCTGCGGTGGCTTTATCAATTTCTTTGGCCGTGAACGGTTGTGTGGTTGAGGCGATAAAATTCTTTCTTTTCGTTTTTCTTTTGCTCCAATAACATGGGCGAGTTTTTTTCCTTGTCACTTGGCAACTTAAACTATGGATCTTTCGGAATCCTACCGACTGCGCCAGTTACGTTCTTATTCGTAACCAAAAGTTAAGACCACCAGTCCCTCTTAGACCTTTTCGATATTCTAGTCTAAGAGGTTTGTTGGACCGCCTCGGATTAATCTTGCGATTCTTCAGGTACAAAGGTTAGAAAGGATGCGGTTCATATAATACCCAATTTGAAACTGATTTGTCGTGTATGAACTAAGTCTGTCTGTTCACACTTTACCATTTAATTAAACCGCGTGATGTATGCCATTTATTGGCTTAATGTTGTACACCTTTTAGTTGCGAAAATAAAACTAATTACCCATCGTTTGTGTCACAGAATCGCGTATTCGCAAATAAACTGTCTTGATGACATTTGGCAGTTACACACATTTGGGGCTTTGCACTGAGATGCTGTTTGTCAACTTCTGATGCGTATTGGCCTTAAGGTTGTTGTTTTTTTTAGATAGAAAACGTTTCTTTTCGTTTTAATAAAAAAGGAATATAAAAACAATTATAACTGCGATGTTAGTTAAAAAAAAAATGCTGCGGGGACTAGTCTCTCCGCACCTATCATTTGTGTCACAGAATCGCGTATTCGCAACTAAACTGTCTTGATGACATTTGGCAGTTACACACATTTGGGGCTTTGCACTGAGATGCTGTTTGTCAACTTCTGATGCGTATTGGCCTTAAGGTTGTTGTTTTTTTAGATAGAAAACATTTCTTTTCGTTTTAATAAAGAATATAAAAACAAATATAAATGCGAGCTTAGTTAAAAAAATGTTATGGGGACTAGTTTCTCCGCACCTATCATTGTGTCACAGAATCGCGTATTCGAAACTAAACTGTCTTGATGACATTTGGCAGTTACACACATTTGGGGCTTTGCACTGAGATGCTGTTTGTCAACTTCTGATGCGTGTTGGCCTTAAGGTTGTTGTTTTTTTTAGATAGAAAACGTTTCTTTTCGTTTTAATAAAAAAGGAATATAAAAACAATTATAACTGCGATGTTAGTTAAAAAAAAATGCTGCGGGGACTAGTCTCTCCGCACCTATCATTTGTGTCACAGAATCGCGTATTCGCAACTAAACTGTCTTGATGACATTTGGCAGTTACACACATTTGGGGCTTTGCACCGAGTTGCTGGTTGTCCGCTTCTGATGCGTATTGGCCTTAAGGTTGTTGTTTTTTTACATAGAAAACATTTATTTTCGTTTTAATAAAGAATATAAAAACAAATATAAATGCGAGCTTAGTTAAAAAAATGCTGTAGGGACTAGTCTCTCCGCACCTATCATTTGTGTCACAGAATCGCGTATTCGCAACTAAACTGCCTTGATGACATTTGGAGCTTTGCACCGAGTTGCTGCTTGTCAACTTCTGATGCGTATTGGCCTTAAGGTTGTTGCTTTTTTAGATAGAAAACATTTATTTTGGTTTTAATAAAGAATATAAAAGCAAATATAAATGCGAGCTTAGTTAAAAAAATGCTCTGGGGACTAGTCTCTCCGCACCTATCGGGCATCGGGAACTTGACATCCTCCTTTGCATTGTCTGTTAACCATAAGCCATACCCGAGTTGTCCAGACCTTAACGCAGTGGACGTTTGTTTGTTTTTTTGATGTCTCAATCGTCTGTCCGGTGGCTTTATCAATTTCTTTGGCCGTGAACGGTTGTGTGGTTGAGGCGATAAAATTCTTTCTTTTCGTTTTTCTTTTGCTCCAATAACATGGGCGAGTTTTTTTCCTTGTCACTTGGCAACTTAAACTATGGATCTTTCGGAATCCTACCGACTGCGCCAGTTACGTTCTTATTCGTAACCAAAAGTTAAGACCACCAGTCCCTCTTAGACCTTTTCGATATTCTAGTCTAAGAGGTTTGTTGGACCGCCTCGGATTAATCTTGCGATTCTTCAGGTACAAAGGTTAGAAAGGATGCGGTTCATATAATACCCAATTTGAAACTGATTTGTCGTGTATGAACTAAGTCTGTCTGTTCACACTTTACCATTTAATTAAACCGCGTGATGTATGCCATTTATTGGCTTAATGTTGTACACCTTTTAGTTGCGAAAATAAAACTAATTACCCATCGTTTGTGTCACAGAATCGCGTATTCGCAACTAAACTGTCTTAATGACATTTGGCAGTCACACCCATTTGGGGGCTTTGCACCAAGTTGCTGCTTGTCAACTTCTGATGCGTATTGGCCTTAAGGTTGTTGTTTTTTTTAGATAGAAAACATTTATTTTCGTTTTAATAAAGAATATAAAAACAAATATAAATGCGAGCTTAGTTAAAAAAATGTTATGGGGACTAGTTTCTCCGCACCTATCTTTGTGTCACAGAATCGCGTATTCGAAACTAAACTGTCTTGATGACATTTGACAGTCATACACATTTGGAGCTTTGCACCGAGTTGCTGTTTGTCAGCTTCTGATGCGTATTGGCCTTAAGGTTGTTGTTTTTTTTAGATAGAAAACATTTATTTTCGTTTTAATAAAGAATAAAAAAACAAATATAAATGCGAGCTTATTAAAAAAAATGCTGTGGGGACTTAGTCTCCCCGCACCTAGCATTTGTGTCACAGAATCGCGTATTCGCAACTAAACTGTCTTTATGACATTTGGCAGTCACACCCATTTGGGGCTTTGCACCAAGTTGCTGCTTGTCAACTTCTGATGCGTATTGGCCTTAAGGTTGTTGTTTTTTTTTAGATAGAAAACGTTTCTTTTCGTTTTAATAAAGAATATAAAAACAAATATAAATGCGAGCTTAGTTAAAAAAAATGCTGTGGGGACTAGTCCCTCCGCACCTATCATTTGTGTCACAGAATCGCGTATTCGCAACTAAACTGTCCTGATGACATTTGACAGTCACACACATTTGGGGCCTTGCGCCGAGTTGGTGTTTGTCAGCTTTTTATTCGGATTGGCCTTAAGGTTCGTTTTTTACATAAAAAACATTTCTTTTTGTTTTAATAAATAACAAATATAAAAACAATTATAAATGGGAGGTTAATTTAAAAAATATGCCTAGTCTCTCCGCACCTAGCATTTGTGTCACAGAATCGCGTATTCGCTACTGAACTGGCTCTTGGCCGATCCGATGGTGGTCGAGACCCTAATTCGGATCGGTGTTAAGGTCGTTCCTTTCATTTAAAATATTTATTTTTTTTGCTAAAATCACTTTCGAGAAACTTTCCATGCATTCATTTACACCACAGTTGAATGGGTTGGGTTTATTGTTTACTATATGCTTACTATAATATGATATCAACTGAAACTTTAACTTGTTCACTAAATGTAAGAATGACAACGCTCTGTTGGTGGATGAATGACTTATTACTGAGCCAAATGCCTCTTTTATACTTACTGTTCGGGGAGGTTACGTCCGATACTGTAGAATGAGAAACCGAGACAAGAAATAACAAGACACAATTTCAATTTTACAAGTTTATTTCCTTTAATCCAACTACCGCCACGGGCACAGGTCGTCGATGAACTGCCCAGTTTTTCCACTGGGAAAACCAATGCCCACCATGAGGCCAGACGACGCGCCAAACCGCAGCGTCGTCAAAAATCCCATAAGTGCAGGGAGTCCAATAGCTGGTACCAAGTCCATGCCTTGGCTACCCAGCGGCAGAGCACAAGGAATGTGCCCGCACTAGCAATTAAGATAAGCAGACGTCGGATATCCATTATGAATGCTCGCCGTTGGCCATTGATGCCGTATTTATCCACGAATGTATACAAGCATCGACGACGGAGCGAGGTGTCAGGTTCCCGTAACCCAAACACGACGAGTCAATCAGCACCATGTCTCGTATCTCCAGAGTGCGACATTGTTGATCGCTAGCTGGTGACCAAAGGCAAGGAATGTGCCTTATCAGCAGCGGCGAGGGTGACCAGGGGTCACCAACCTTGGGGTGGCGAGGCTGCCTGTGGCGGGCAACCTGGAGTTGGCAAATTGGTTTCGGTACCGAACATCCTGCCCGGTCGAACCTCCAGGTTCGAAATAATGCGGGGCTGTGGTGCGTCATCCTTGACGGGTGCAAGACGACAAGTGGTCCATTTTTCAATATCGCATCAACCTCGGGTCCGATGCCGATCTACGTAGGCACGACCTCTGCGATCACCATGAATTGTAGAAATGTGCCAGTTCAAGCAGCTGCTATTGGACGTCTAGCAGTCGGCAGAGTTTCTGCACGGGGCGACGGCACTCGCCGGCCTGTGTTTTCAGCGTGACGTTGCGGACCAAGTCATCACTGCCCGGATGCACCGCGATAACTCGTCCCAGTCTCCAATGACTGGGGGGAAGATTCTCATGTCGAACCAAGACGACGTCGTTGAGTTGTATGTTGGGCTCTCGAGTTGCCCATTTGTTGCGAGTCTGAAGAGTAGCCAGGTACTCCTCGCTCCATCTCTGCCAGAAATCTTGATGGATCTTCCGAATCCACTGGTACTGTTTCAGCCGGTTCAAGGGGACGTCACCAATCGGGGGTTCTGGTACGGCGATGAGAGGCGCTCCAATGAGGAAGTCACCAGGAGTGAGTGCCAGCTTGTCCTCTGGGTCATCAGTGAGGGGGACCAGCGGACGAGAGTTGAGGCATGCTTCTATGCGGGTGGCCAGCGTGTGAAGCTGGTGGTACCAAAGCGATTGTGACCCGACCAGTCTGACCAAGTGGTGCTTGGCGGACTTCACCGCTGCTTCCCATAGACCGCCTTGATGGGGCGCGGCAGGGGTGATGAAGTGCCATTTTGTCCCGGCATGAGCCAATGCCTGCTGGTTATAGTGGGACTGGAAGGCGATGATGTCTTCCTTCAGGCACCGGTTCGCTCCGACGAACGCAGTCCCATTGTCGCTATAGAGGTTAGGGCAGGGTCCACGCCTGCTGACGAATCGTGTGAAGGCGTCCATGAAAGCCTGAGATGAGAGGTCTTCAATGACCTCGAGGTGCACAGCCTTCGTGGCCATGCAGATGAAAATGGCTAAGTATGCCTTGACTGTGGTGCGGGATCGTTTCGTCCCAACACGGACCGTGAAGGGGCCACAGTAGTCTACGCCGGTAGCTAGGAACGGGCGGGCTTCGTTGACTCGATGAGTGGGCAGGGCGGCCATCTGCTGTCGGAAGACGGCACCTCGTTGCCTGCGGCAGATGGTGCACCTGTATAGAAGCGTGCGACTCAATTGACGGCCATGCAGGATCCAATACTTCTGTCGTAACGTATGCAGCATCAGTTGCACACCCCCATGCAGGGTTGTCTGATGTGCATGGAGAACGAGGAGGCCCACCAGGGCTCCTGTCTTCGGCAATACGATGGGGAACTTCTGCTCCTGAGGTAGTGACGCATGCGTGAGTCGACCTCCGACCCGTAGGATGCCTCTTGCATCCAGGTATGGGTTGAGTGACAGCAACGCGCTGGAACTGGTCAAGGGTGACCGATTCCGCAGCTGGTGGATCTCTGATGCGAAATGAGCGGCCTGCTCGATCGAGATCAGTCGTTCCATGGCCTGGTCGAGCTCATCTGCGCCGACCACAGGCTTTCCTAAGAGGTGTCGCGAGAGGCCCCGCCATCGGAGCATGTAGGCTACTGTATGCAGTAGTCGTTGTAGAGAGCCGAAGCGCTCGGTCAGTGGGATGATAACTCCATCTCGACGCCTGGTTGTCAAGACGGGCCTAGTAGTGGCGACACCCGTGAAGGGGGATGTCTTGAGCTCTGTTGCCACCTGAGCCGAATCCTCATCAGGCAGCTGCCCGGCTGGGCCTAGCGGCAGCGGTCCGTGTGCTAACCAATGCGGACCCTGCCACCATAGCGAGTGCTGCAGTAGTTCAGCAGCCCCAAGACCACGGCTGGCGCAGTCGGCGGGATTCTGGGCGGATCGAACGTGATGCCATCGCTCCGGTGAGGTAAGTTCCTGGATCTGCCGCACCCGGTTGGCGGCGTACGGCTTGAGTGTGGAAGGCTCCTTGCGCAACCAACACAACACGATAGTGGAGTCCGACCACAAGTAGTAGGGGGCATACTGCAATCCCAAGGCATTGCGGATATTCTCGAGTGTGAGCGCCAAGAGACTCGCAGCGCACAGTTCCAGTCGTGGAATGGTAGCTCCCTTGAGGGGGGCCACCTTGGTCCGGGCGGTCAGCAAAGAGACCTTGACTTGCTCATCGGCATACGTGGTCTTCAGGTAGATGACAGCAGCGTATGCGCGGGTGCTGGCATCACAGAACCCGTGGATTGAGACGGCATGCTGACGGTGCATGCCCAGCCATCGTGGTACCCGCACTTGGTTGATAGCGAGCAATCCGTGCCGAAAGGCAGTCCAAGCAGCGCATAACTCGGCAGTAAGAGGATCGTCCCAGTTGACGCCAGCTGACCAGAGGGTCTGGATAAAGACCTTTCCCACAATGACCACGGGTGCCAGGAGGCCCGTGGGGTCGAACAGTTGAGCCACTTCGCTCAGGACTCGTCGCTTGGTAGGAGGTGCCCCAGTTGCTTCGGGTTCCACACGGAAGAAGAGCTCGTCAGTAGCCGGGTCCCAACGGAGGCCCAGGACTGTTGCCGTTGGGTGCTCGATGACAAGCTCTGTGGAAAGAGAGGAAGGAGAAACATCGTTAGTTACCATGGAGATTACCTGTGCGCAATTAGAGTTCCACTTGCGCAGCTGGAAGTGGCCTGCCATTAGGACCTTGTTGACATCAGCGGCCAGTCCGACCGCCTCGGAAATGCTGTCACAGCTGGTGAGGAGGTCGTCCACATAAAACGCCTCCTCGATCGTCTGTTTCGCCGCTCGAGCTCGCAGAGGGTGGCGAACTAAATGGTGGTTGTCCTGTGCGCACTGAATCATTGCGCGCACCGAGGTGTATGGACTTGAAGCCATGCCATATGTAACCGTCGTCAAGCGAAAGACCATTAGCTCAGCAGACGGTGATTCTCGCCAGAGAATCCGTTGGTAATCGCGATGCTCGGGAGCCACCAGGACTTGGCGGAACATCTTTTCCACGTCGGCGGTGAGCGCTACCTGGTAGCGTCTGAATCGCAAGATCACGTTGATGAGTGAGTCCTGGACTGTCGGACCCACCAGCTGGACATCGTTGAGAGAGACTCCAGTGGTGGTCCGAGCGGATGCGTTGAACACCACGCGGAATTTGCAGATGACCGCGTGATGTGGGATGTAGTAGCAATTAGGGTGATCGCCATGTTGATCGACCCGTTCCATGTGCCCGAGCCCTTCATACTCCTGCATGAAGGCGATGTATTTGTTTAGCAACTCGGGATTGCTTTGGAGACGCCGCTCTAGGGAGTAGAACTGACGTAAAGCGCTTCTGTAGGATGCACCCAGTGGCGGGGCATCATGTCGGAAGGGTATCTGGACCATGTATCGACCCTCCGGAGTGCGTGTATGCGTTGCCGCGAAATGTCGGCTGCACTCATCCTCTCGGGTTTCGTCGGTAGGAACTTCTTCCAGCTTCCAGAAGTTCTTGACGAGTTCGTCCAGCTTGTATTCCAAGGCCGACTCATCCGTCGCTTGGATGTGGAGTGACTGGATGGGTTGGACCAGCTGTCCCAATGCAGCAGGACCAAAGACTACCCATCCGAGGCGTGTCTGCTGAGCGTGTGGTTCGTCGGGTCGCCCGTGTATCACGTGGTTTAGAACGAGGAGACCCCAGACATCGGCTCCCAGCAGGATGTCGATGGGACCAGGCGTACCCAGATGCCTGTCCGCCAGGTTGAGGCCTACCAAGTGTGACCATTGCCTGACATCTACCGGTTCCGTGGGAAGAGTGGAGGAGATAGCCGGGATCACCAATGCTTGGACGGTGATCTGGTAGCTCCGCTGCGTGGACCAAAGTGACACCGTCACTTGGTCGTGGACCATGGCGTTGTTGGAGGCGCCAATGCCTTGGATGGCGACGTCCAGGCTAGATCTACGAAGATTGAGAGCAGATGTTAGTCTGGTGGTCACAAAACTTACCTGCGACCCAGGATCGCAGAGGGCTCGTGCGGGGCAGTGCTGATCTGAGTTTGGATTGGAGGCGTGGACGCGCGCCGTCGCCAGCAGCACTGTAGAGTCGGGTCGAGTCAGTCAATTGTTCTCCTCCATAAATATCTCGGGTGGTCCCCGAGGGCGGTCCTGGTGCCATGACCAGTTTGAAGGTCCGGCATGGTCCGGATTCGTCGTCTTCGTGGATAGCTTTGCTGGGTCCTCCTTTCCTGAGGCTTGGGGACCGGGTCCGCTTTTGGACAATCTTCGAGGCTGGGGCACATCTGTGGATCGGCACAGCAAGGTGTGATGTTTGCCGTCACACTTTCGGCAGAGGTTGCTGGAAGGGCAGCTTGGGGCGTTGTGCCCTGGCGACAGACAGTTGAAACAGACCCCTGTGGTCCGGATGACCTTGAGGCGCTGATTGACCTCCATCTGATGGAACGTGCGACACTGGTACAAGCGGTGTGGTCCTTGACAGTGGACGCACCGTCCCTCCGGGGCAGTGATCGCCATTGCTTGCACTGGAGGACGTTGTCTGACAGGCTGCGGAGCGCGGACCTCCTGTCGGCGCTGTGTTGACGCGAATGTGATCTCTGTGGCCAGGCTGTGAGCTCGCATCAAGAGGAACTCGGTCAGGCTAGCGAGGGTGGGAATCTCCTTGGCTGGACTGCTCATTCGCCATGAATGCTGCGTGATGGACGGTAATCTGGATACAACCAAGGAGACCACGAGAGGGTCCCATCCGTCCACGGCTAGCTTCATTACTCTGAGAGCTCGGAGGGATTCCTGCACCGTATCCACCATTCGATGCAGGATGGCGGCGCTTTCGGTGTGAGCGGCCGTCAGGTTCAGCAAGCGGCTGATGTGCGTTTCAGCTAGGACTCGTGGGTTGTCGTAGCGGTCGCTGAGCTCTCTCCATAGCTCGTCGTAGCCGCCGGAATAGATATTACCGACGAGACCTACGTTGCGGACAGCTGCCCGCAGGTGCTGGAGCTTGAAGGCCTCAGCGAAATCTGTCTCGTGCACCAGATGCACAAACGCATCCTTGAAGGCCAGCCAGTTTTGAGGGTGTCCATCGAAGGTTGGGATGGAGATGGGATCCAGCCGCATGTCCATCTTGTTGGAGCTCGTCGTCGCTGCGGGAGCTGGAGCTGGTGATGACGTCGAGGGCACCCTTGGTGCCGTCAGCATCTTTAATTGCCTGTGTAACACCACACAGACCTCGTCGAATTGGCATTCCACCCATTGAGCCAGTAGCTCGTGCGAAGCCAATTCCTCATCCGTAGCGCATGCCACTAGCGCGTCCTGGTTCACCACGAACCGCGAAAACTGTCCGTTGATGGCGCGCAACTCTTGCTCGAGCTGGGCCTCGTCACAATCCTTCAGATCGGCCACCGTTAGCCGCGCGTGGGCCCGCTGGATGGCGTTAGCCGCCGCCGACCGCAGGTTTAGTTCCGCCATTGGAATCACTTAAATATTCTTGAGTTGAGGGGTGTTAACTAATTGACCCAGAGGGGGTTGCACAGACAGAGAGCACTTAACACTCCGAGGAGAGCGATCGACGCACAGATCGTGGTAAACACTGCGCACGATCTCACTACGCACTCGACGTAACAACTGCACATCTAATTAGTTCGCTGGTCACAATTAAATTTGCGAAGAGTTTCTTATTCCTCACAGGAGGCACCAAATGTTCGGGGAGGTTACGTCCGATACTGTAGAATGAGAAACCGAGACAAGAAATAACAAGACACAATTTCAATTTTACAAGTTTATTTCCTTTAATCCAACTACCGCCACGGGCACAGGTCGTCGATGAACTGCCCAGTTTTTCCACTGGGAAAACCAATGCCCACCATGAGGCCAGACGACGCGCCAAACCGCAGCGTCGTCAAAAATCCCATAAGTGCAGGGAGTCCAATAGCTGGTACCAAGTCCATGCCTTGGCTACCCAGCGGCAGAGCACAAGGAATGTGCCCGCACTAGCAATTAAGATAAGCAGACGTCGGATATCCATTATGAATGCTCGCCGTTGGCCATTGATGCCGTATTTATCCACGAATGTATACAAGCATCGACGACGGAGCGAGGTGTCAGGTTCCCGTAACCCAAACACGACGAGTCAATCAGCACCATGTCTCGTATCTCCAGAGTGCGACATTGTGGATCGCTAGCTGGTGACCAAAGGCAAGGAATGTGCCTTATCAGCAGCGGCGAGGGTGACCAGGGGTCACCAACCTTGGGGTGGCGAGGCTGCCTGTGGCGGGCAACCTGGAGTTGGCAAATTGGTTTCGGTACCGAACACTTACAGTACTAAATATTCCTATTGTAATATATGAAAACACGTCTTATCGATTGTAGTTACCTTTATTGAATGTCAAAATATTCTCGTGCGTCTATGCCGCTAGCTTATTGTATATCTTTAATGCTGAATGTACCCCGCGTTCGCATGTGGAGTGGTTTTCACTGACGAGCAAATAAGTTGCTCGTGGTAGATTGGAATGAGCCGACTCAGTAGCATTGTTACCCGTGGGAGTGGAATGTGTTATTCGCACTACACTATGATGCCTTTTTAAAAGCCCTAAACCTTTTATTATTTGCATTTCTGTCTGTGTACCATATATCGGATCGTTGCTGAATGTTGTCTGTTGAACTTTTCGTTCGTTCAGTAGTCAGCTACAAAATGTGAGACTTGATTAAACTGCAAATGGAAATACCGTGCGGAATGGTGATAGTTCCTTGTAAATTCCAAGTCTAAGTCGCATTCCCATAAAAATCTCTTCTTGTCCTCGGAGAAGGCAGTATTTACCACCATTTACCGTTATTTTGTCGGAAAAACTGCATTTTATGTGCCCAAAAGGAAACTGTGCAATTATGGCACAGAATAAAAAACCGATTATCTTTATATTTTATTATTTTTCTGCGACAACGATTAAAATGGCTGACCAAATTTTCTCAATTTTAACATAAAAGTGTCAGAGATTTACTCTACTCTATCTACAACATGCTGACCACACCCCACATGAATTTGGTTGCAGTTGTGTATGCAACTGAGAGGCCGTTACAGCGGCTCTATTACCGCACGGTAATTTTCAAACAACGTTGTAACCTTCTGGTTTTATTGTCTTTTCATCTGGTATTTTTATTTTAACCCTCTCATGCCCGAATTAAAATGGGCGTGGCTAAAATTTTTTTGAGTAGACATAAGCTAGAGTTGACCTCAATATCAACTGACAAAAATTTCATTGTCCTAGGTGTCCTGGTTCAAGAGCTACAGGATGTTGCGTATATGCAACATTGGGCAATGGTGCTATATATTTAAAGACAAGTTGATTTTTTTTTCAAATGCCGTTTATTTATATTTATGTATGATAGGACACAAAACAATTTTTTTGGGGATTGGAGCACAAGTGCACATTACATTTGCTGCATTTACAGCTTGGAAACCCAGTGCTGCATACTCTACATCTTCCTCTTTTTCCCCATTCCGGCCAATGGTTATTACCATCAAGTCGTAGTGATTTTGCTGGGTCTGCAACATAAGCTCTTTTATAGGGGTTTGATTCAGAGCCCGTAGAAGGAGCTGGTGATGATGGAGCTGGTGATGATGGAGCTGGTGGTGATGGAGCTGGTGATGATGGGGATGAATTCATTGTCAAAAGGAGTGATGATGGACGACCTCTCTTTTTGGCGACAACTTTAGTTTGACTTGCGTTCAAAAGCTCGGAAGCAACATCCAATTGAAAATTTATGAGCGGCATATGCTTCAATTCGCCGTCTGTATGTATGATGTCTCTGCGGTACAACAACCAACTGTTTACTAAACTTGAATTTATGCACCAGTATACTATGCGCATGTACCATTTATTTGAGCGGTGGTTGATTTTGTACAATTCAAGCAGCATGTCCGCAAGATCAACCCCTCCCATGTGTTTGTTGTAACATTCAACTATACCTGGACGAGGTATAGTTATAAACTTCTTCTCTTTGCGGCACCATCTGTTGCATTCACTCATTGGGTTCTTACCTGCATAATTGGAAACTAATTGTACGCTCTTATTATCATACCAACGACAAGCAATCAAGTTGTTCGTTGCTTCATATTTGAAATCGCTTGATCCTCGTCCTCGTTTTTGAAGGTCTTTCTCACTGATTAGAGCACAATTTTTCAATCGGTTGCTTCTAATTGTACCAACGGCCAATATGCCCTTTTCTTTCAGAGCAATCATCAAGCTTATTGACGAAAACCAATTGTCAAAAAACAGTTTGAAATTTTGGTTTACTGGCAAATTGGATGATAAAAATAGCACGATATCTGATGAAATGCCCAAGCCATAAGTCTTGCACGTTCCTTCTCCAATGTACAGAGTAAAATCGTATATAATCCCAGATACACCAGCTCTCGTAAACATTTTGAAACCCCACTTGTTGGGCTTCATTGGAAGATATTGTTTCAAACTATGTTGACCTTTATATGCAATCATTTGCTCATCTATACTTTGGAATTTTTCCTGCGAAATTTCATTGAATTTTTTTTTTATGGCGTCCAACAAAGGCCGAGCCTTGTACAACTTGTCATATTCAGGTGTTCCCTTCTGAGGCTGTTTAGAATTATCGTTCAAATGGAAAAACTGTTTAATTTTTTCAAATCTGTTTCTTGGTAATGCATTTGCAACGGCTGCTAGTTTGAAATTGGCCGCCCACGCCATTCTATAAGCTGGTATTTTCACAACTGCAAGGTAAAGAAGTATGCCAACAAACCTTTTCATTTCAGGCACAGTGCATTTCAATTCTATGCCCTTCGTTTGCATAGCATATAAATTTGTTTCATCACATATTTTCTGCCACAGTTCATCCGCAAAGAAAGTACTAAAATATTGGATGGGGTTTTTCACCGCATTGCTGCATAATTCACTTTTCCAAGTGGTCTCGCTTTCCATAAACTCGGCACTTCTCCACTTCAAACTCTTCAAATCAATTTTTTCCATCACCTCCTGTACAACGTTTTCATTTTCATTCAAATCCCCATCATTTTCGCTTTCAATAAATTGATCAATCAAACCAACACTCACATTTTCAGCTCTGTTATCCAAATTTTTCAAAGTTTCTTCAATAATTTCGTCCATATTTCGATCTTCTTCTTCTTCATATTCCTCGTCAGCCGAATCATCCCAATCAAAGTTGACAAATTTTTCAATCTCAGCTTGAGTCAGACCTTTTGGGCGCATCTTACAATCTGCATACAAAAAAAAAATTTATTTTTTGAAAATTACCACAATAGACCAATGTTGCATATACGCAACACGACATTCACAAAATTATTAGAAACAAACTATATAATATTTTCATGCGGGGTTTTTTTTTAAATACTCACTTACCTTTCTTTATTTAGTTGTTGAACTTGGTTTTAGGATGAAGTAATTATTTAAATGTTTTTTAACACTTTTTTAAAACCACGTTTTTTTGCACAATGAATTTGTCGGCGCAGGGACATAAGTCCCCGGGACATAAGTCCCAATTTTTTCTTTTGGGACTTATGTCCCACTTAAGTGAGACATAAGTCCCAAAATCGATTTGGGACTAATGTCCCACGTAAGTGGGACATAAGTTCCAAATCGATTTTGTCGAAGATGGGACATAAGTCCCAAATTTTCGGAGAGATAATAATATACAGCAAGACATTCTGAATTTCCATCCAACCCATTTTCCGCTATACCTGCAATTGTTCAAAATAATTTTGAAAATTAAACCCACACAATAAGAGATAATACAATAATAATCATTATTTATTATTTCATATAACGCCGACAAAGGCGCAGGGACATAAGTCCCCGGGACATAAGTCCCAATTTTTTCTTTTGGGACTTATGTCCCACTTAAGTGAGACATAAGTCCCAAAATCGATTTGGGACTAATGTCTCACGTAAGTGGGACATAAGTTCCAAATCGATTTTGTCGAAGATGGGACATAAGTCCCAAATTTTCGGAGAGATAATAATATACAGCAAGACATTGTGAATTTCCATCCAACCCATTTTCCGCTATACCTGCAATTGTTCAAAATAATTTTGAAAATTAAACCCACACAATAAGAGATAATACAATAATAATCATTATTTATTATTTCATATAACGAAAACAGAACAAACAAAACATTTCAATATAATCTAACCAAATATTTAACAAAAAAAAAATCCAAAAAAATTAGCAAAGTAAAAAAAAAACAATTTTAATAGCAAATCACACCAAAATTTACAAATTTTACAAGTAAACAAAAGATGTGTTTTTAATTATCTGCCGGCAAAATGGACATAGTAACTCGTTTTTATTAGCTATTGCTTCCTCATTAATCTTAGCAAAACAGCTACTACACATCTTGCAATGGTTGCAGGGTTGCAGTAATATGTTTCTTGGATTTTCGAAACAAATACCGCAGGTTATGGTTTCGTTATTTTGTTGTTGCCCAGGGTCGTCCAAATCATTTTCTTCGTTGTCACTTGAGCAAGAAACTTCAGAAAATCTTTCTTCAGTTTGGTTACAAACACCATACAATTTCGACGTCATTTGACTCACAAATTCCGAAATCGTGATTCTTTGTTTGTCTATTTTATTCGTCAAGGTGTCTATGAACGCGTTCCTTTTTTCAAATTTTCCTTTTCCTTACCATGTTTAGGCAATATTTGTCCCAATTTTTGATTATATGCTTCTAGCATACTTGTAGTTCGCATAGCTTTTTTGTATACCGAAAACTGCTTTGATGGGTCCTGAAAAAGATAAATGAATTTCAAACTAAATAGAGGGATTTTGTGCAAGTTAATTACCTTAGATATCCATTGTCTTTTAAAATACTTAACAAACTCGTCAAAAAAAGTGTATTTACGCGCTGTTATTTCCAACAAATCAAACGCTTCTCTAATCAATGTTGGTTTAAGTAAGGGAAGAACAAAAAACTTATGAAAGAGTTTAAAACGTTCCTTGTCCTTCCGTAAAGTTGCCATAAAATTGCTGGTTCTTGACGCCTTTCTCCTAAGTGCTTTAATGTAGTGGAACCAACAGCCTCTAATCTCAGCAGCAGGATAGGTTTTTTGAATTCCATTTCGAAGGCTCTGTTCGAAATCGGTTGTAAAGGAAGCGGGAAGAAAATGGAACATGTTTGCTTCAATAAATTGAAACATGTGTACATATATTTCTTCCGACTTACTACTCATTAGCGAGTAGAGAAAGGGATACACCTGAATTTGAGAAATATTATTTAATTTTTAGAAACTAACAAAATTCTTTTGTTTTTAAGTTTTGCTTTCTCAAATTCTAGTTTTTGAGAATTTGAGAAAATAAAATTTAAAAATCGCGCGATTTTTGATAAAAGAAACTAACGAAATTCATTTGTTTCAGAAAAGAAACTTATAACATTCTAGTTTTTGAGAATTTGAGAAAAATAAAATTTAAAAATCGCGCGATTTTTAATTTTTATTTTCCCAAATTCTCAAAAACTAGAATGTTATAAGTTTCTTTTCGAAATTTGATAAAAGAAACTAACGAAATTCATTTGTTTCAGAAAAGAAACTTATAACATTCTAGTTTTTGAGAATTTGGGAAAATAAAATTTAAAAATCGCGCGATTTTTAATTTTTATTTTCCCAAATTCTCAAAAACTAGAATGTTATAAGTTTCTTTTCGAAATTTGATAAAAGAAACTAACGAAATTCATTTGTTTCAGAAAAGAAACTTATAACATTCTAGTTTTTGAGAATTTGAGAAAATAAAATTTAAAAATCGCGCGATTTTTTTATTTATTTTTTTATTTTTAATAAAACTAAAAAGTAGATACTTACATGTTCCGCATGGGCTATATACACAATTAATAGTTGCCTGCATCCACAGGATGGAAGAACATTAAATGTGCCATCAATTAAAAAATGTCGTTCTGATTGAGGCAATGTTTCAATTAACTCCACGATTTTAGGTGCCATAAATATGGTGTACCCAAATTGGCTTTCTAAAATCGTGTGCTTATAAAAGGATTTCTGTTTGTCATACCTAGACATGCCATAGTTTGACAAAACATTTTCATTTCCAAATGCTTCCTTTATTTCCAAAAGACTTCTTGGAGGTTTTGGTATAACTTCACTTTTCAATCTATTCATGTGCCGCTTAATAGAAGAATATGGCACTAAGTGGGCTGCATCTGTCATTTTCAAACGTTTTGCGTCGAAAATTTGTTTGGCCGTTGTTTTTCTTTTGTTCGAAACGGAACAATCGCTTTTAACAGAATCCACAAATTTCATTTTGTTCATCATATCCTCCTGGTCGGCGTGTGGATGTATGGCATCGCTTGTTTTTACAATTTCATTTAAAGCACTATCGAACTTAATTCGAGCTTTACACGATTTTATGTAGCATGTATAATGCTTAATTGTATTTTTATACTCACTTTTTTGTAAATATAATTGTTTTTCATTTTTAACATATAACACGGAACTATTTTTTCTGAGCCCTGGAATGAACTCAAAATTATTATCAGTATTTACAATCTCAATTTCCATTTTACGACACTAGCTAGCACGATCAAAAACTGGACTAACTAAGATCTCAATTACTGACATGCTTGCATTGTTTTCCGCAAATTGTTAGTAACCGTATTTTTGTTGTAATTGTAAGTAATGCTTACAAAAAAACCAAGACAACAGAGCAAAAAACCGGTTTGACTGGCTATACATTCTTGTTTCGTGCTCTTCATTGAAAATTCTCTAAGTTTAAAAAAAAAAATTATATTTGGTGAGACATAAGTCCCAACTTTTTCTTTTGGGACTTATGTCCCACCTACGTGGGACATAACTCCCAAAATCGATTTGGGACTTATGTCTCACTTAAGTGGGACATAAGTCCCAAAAGAAAAAATTGGGACTTATGTCCCGGGGACTTATGTCCCTGCGCCGAATTTGTCAACTACGCTCTCGGGAGAATAGCTACTAACTGAACGCATGTGCAGCTAACTACCGAACAATTAGGTGTAAGCTCACTCAACACATGCAGCTATATTTCTGCGAACGGTTCAAAACAAAAAATTTAAAATAACGTTAGTTAGAGGCTCATAAATACAATGTTGCGTATATGCAACAGCGGGCATGAGAGGGTTAAATTGTTTTAATGAGCTCACTGAACATTGGTTTCCGAATCACAATGATAACATTATTTCATACTTCTGCCTGGGTGTTGTTGAGGTTTTCCAACTTCGCCAGGGGGATTTCTAAGTCTTTATTGGAGCTGAAATATGAATTATGTTCCCACAATGTTCATTGATTATGGTTTAAATGGTTCTTACATTCTATATCAGTATGTTATACGTTATGATACCGTGCTTCCTCGGACTCGAGGGAAGAGTATACAACGGATAGTAAAAATGAAAATGCTTGTTTTTTTATTTTAATATCTATTGGCCCGCTGTCTTTGGGCTGCGACCAATAGTATTTGTTTAATATATTTTTATGTATTTAGTAAAGATTGACCCGCTGTCTAGAGCTTGGCTGCGATCATTTGCTAGTTAATTCTACTCTGCCTTTCCTGGTCACAACCTTTGCATTTTATACAAATTTGTTCTACATGACCCGTCCTCTATCTTCCCCCTCCACGCACCATTCTTTCTTTACCAGTTGCTATATGCATACGCGCTATTTTTAAGTATTGCCTAATTGTTTTCCGTTCCCATTAAAAGTACCCAAATGACATCTTGGGTGTCATTTGCCTTACGCTGGTGTCAAGTATCATCCATTCACAAATTATTATTTAAGTCCCCGATAGCACAACGTAGTACAACTCCGATATGCAACTGTTGCAGTTTTGCCATATGTTGGCGTGCCGCTGGGTTATCGTTTTGGGTAGATAGACACTTGACTCATTGGGCTTGGGTGGCGTTTGGGCAAAAGGAAAACGAATGAAAACAAAGCCAATGACCTATTAATAGCTGTGCGCTCTGGTAGTATATTTGGTGTATGGGTTGAGTGGGAAAACATGAGAAGGTGATAAGTAAGGTGGGTCATGGTATGGTTGTGCGGATCACAACATCCCACCTCCCTTAGAAAAAGAAAATTCTTACCTGAAGGGTTAGAATTTTCTGCAACTAGGCTTGGGTGTGAACAAGAAAGAACTTACAATAATTTGGTAAGAATATTTAGTAAATGTTGCAAGTAATTACCACCCTTGAAGAGGTTTGTGGTTGTCTGTTGGATTAGTTTACAATATGTGTTACATTTTTTTTCTTATTTCCTAAAAAAAAAATTTTTTTTTTGCATACATTTGTTATATTATTATTATTATTTTTCTTTTTTTTGTTTGCAGTACTTCCCAAAGGAGAGTATATCTGCTTTCTTATCCCAAGAGATAGAATTTGTTATTTAATCATATAACATTTTATTTTTGTGTAACATTTTTCTTTATAATGTTTTTAATTTATTTGCAGTACTTCCCAAAGGAGAGTACATCTGCTTTCTTATCCCAAGATAAGAATATAACATTTTTTCCTTTATTCCTATTTATAATTTGTTTATTTAACTATATTTATATTTATTATAACTATGTATGAAAAAAAATAAACTTATTAATATTATATATTTTTTTTGAATTCCTATTGAATATATAAATATAAAAAAAATGAAACCTTAGAAATTAAATATCCTAAAAACCCTCCAATAATACATACAAATAAAGTTGTAAAATTTAAATAGAAAGGTAAAATAATAGTAAAAAGATATCCCAAGATAGTTTTCCTCGGAGCCGGGAGCGTAGTACTCAAGTACGGGTTGTCGTGGAAAGCTGCCAGTGAGAGGGAGTCGGTTGGTGTAGTTGCTAGGCCGTTGTAATTGCTGTAGGTCGGTTGGCTTGTTGATCGGTTTGTTTTGCGCAGTTGGCTCCCACAGACCTCTTCCATTACGTAGTCTTCGCGTGTGGAGAATAACCATTTGCCTGGTTGCGAGAGTTGTATCCACACAGTTAGTTGGGTGGATTCTTGTATAATACAAGATTGTGGTTTAGTTTCTCTGCGCAAGAGCTGGATTTCGCAATGATTCTGATTAGAGTTGAAGTCGTATAGTGGGTGTGTCATTTGGCATAATAATAGGCTGTCGGTTGATGCAGTTGTTGATATCCGCAGACGTTAAGTCATAAAAATATTTTTTATCGAAGTCGATAGTTAAGTAGTTTATGAGGGTTGGGAATAGGAATTTTTTTTTCCCGTGCGGTATTATTATCATTTATTCGATAAAAGGTTTTAGGTTATTATTGTGGATAACCTACCGATTTTGACCTTGGTATTTTCTTCGGATATTATTCTTGAGATTTCGTATTGACCTTCCCATAATGATGAAAATTTATTTTTTCGGGTTTGGTTTTTCAAAAGAACCTTAACCCTAGACCCGTGTACTTAAATATTTCTATATAAGGTGTACTTGGGCACGAAGTGCCCTCATATGAAATGTAAGAAAAGTGTACTAAATAAGACGATTTATGAAATATATACGAACAATATAATGCATTTTATTGCAAAATTAAATGCTCAAATAATAAATATAAGAAAGAGTGATAAGGGATTGATTTTACAAAATTATGTTGTACTGGGTTGTCTTGGGCGTTTTGTTGGTGGTCCTGATGAAGTGGAGGGAAGCATGGTGTTAATAAAATCCACATTATCTTCATCATGATCCAGCGCACTACTTACGTAACATTTTTCGCACACTCTTAAATAGTGTTTTGTGCAAGCTGCTGTATAGCACAAGTCACAAACGGCTGTAGTTTTGTTGTCCTTTTTTTCACTTTTGTATGTTTCACAACGTTGTTTCTTGTTGTTTTTTTGAATTTCAGGTAACGTTGTATGAGTTTCGATTTCATAGCCAATAAGTTTCATCGCAGTTTTCACATTTGTTTGCATATTGGGCTTAGCTATTCGATTTTTTATATGGATATCTGCAAGCTCCAAAGATAGTTCTTTCAAAATTTTTTTTCGTTTTTCTGACCTTTTTTTGCTGGTATACCAAGTTGGCTTACAAATATCAAACATCCTGTAAGCGGCAATTCCTGCGCAGTCCAAAAGATTGTAAAGCAATGTTACTGGCCATCGATTAGTTTTCCGCTTGCAGGTGTAAACAGTTGCCATGCGATCGAAAGTATCAACGCCACCTGTTGTCGGCAAAAACAATAAACTCAACGATTTTGTTTGTGAAGGTTTATTATCTGAATTAAAATGGTTTTGTTATAATTTACATATTCATAGTAATAAAAAAAAAAAAAAAGATAAACGTAAAGTATATAATTCTTACTTATTTGCTTCCTCTTATCTCGGCGAACGTCCGTGGAATGATGCGACAAATAAAAAACGCGGAATAATTGGCGGCTGTCCAGTTGACGTCTGTCAATCGGACTTCTGTCCAGCTGACGTCTGTCAAGCTGACGTTTAGGGTTGCCGCCTAATGTTTAAACTGGAACATCCCACCCCCCGTGAGTCGAGACGCGAGATTCACCAACAACATCCAGTTTGGCCAGTTTAGAGGCTGGCCTTCGCAGCGTGCTTGTAGATGTTTTGACGATAGCTGATCGAACCTGACCATCAGGCGCAGTTCTCACCTCGATGATTTTGCCCCGTTTCCATTCGCCTCTGGTTTCGTTGTCATCACATACAATAACAATGTCGCCCACCTCCAACGGCCTCGTCCGCTTATGCCACTTGGTACGACGTATAAGAGTTGGAAGGTACTCTAATACCCATCTCTTCCAAAATGTTTGCTTCAACTGCTGCAATATTTGCCACTATTTACGTAGATGAACTCTGGTATCGACTTCCGGTGTTTGAACATAGTTTGGACAACCCAACAGAAAGTGATTGGGTGTGAGTGGTTCGGCTGTATCGCTTTCTATGGGCAAGTGTGTGAGAGGACGCGAGTTTATTAAATTTTCTGCTTCAATCAATAGGCTATGGAGTGTTTCCAATTGGGGAGCTTTCTCCTTTAGCGTGAAAGCCAGTACATTTTTCACGCACCGCACCATCCTTTCCCACACTCCTCCGGCTGTTGGATTACCGGGAACATTGAAAACCCATTCAATACCATGACGTGTGCATTCTTGTGCTAACCCTTTCTCTGTAAGAAGCCATTCTATCTTACTCGCTCCCACAAAATTTGTGCCTCGGTCGCTTCTAATTCGTGTCGGTACTCCTCGGCGGTTCACAAAATTTCGCAAGCACAGGATGGCTGCATCGGTCGATAGATCTTTTGCAAGCTCTAAGTGGATGGCTCGCACTGTCAGGCACGTAAACAATGCGACCCATCTCTTTTCGCATCGGCGTCCGATAGTGACTTGGACAGGCCCGAAATAGTCCACCCCTGTATACGAAAATGGTCTAACGTAGGGTGTAAGTCGATCGGTAGGTAATTGACCCATTAACGGAGGGTCTGGAACTGCCGACAGGTTTTTACAAAGCTGGCAAGTTGTTTTAGTCTTCCTTACCAGTCGCCGAATGCTTGGGATCCAGAACTTCGTACGTATAGCACAGACTATTGCATCCTGATTCTGATGTTGAAATACCTCATGGTAGTACTGAGCTATAATGTTCGACACCGAATGGTATTTGGGCATGATGATTGGTCGTCTTACATTTATATGTACACACGTAGCGTTATCGATGCGACCACCCAACCGCATTACGTTATGCTCGTCCAGAATTGGGTTCAGTTGATATATCAAACTCGTTCGTGGGATTATTTTGCTTGACAAAAGGAGGGACATTTCCTTTTTAAATGATTCCTCTTGAACCAATCGACAAATATGTATTTCAGCTAGTCTTATTTCCTTAATTGATAATTGTAGGTCGGATGAAGTCCACTTGTCTTCGAAATTTCTCTTGATTTTGCCCTTGAATCTCAAAACTGCCCGCCGAACCCAACACATCACTCTCAGCAATCTGTAGTAATTTGAAAATTTTCCAAAGTTTATGGACGTATAATTATCCTTTGAAATCGAAAAAACACACTTTGCTCGCCTTTCCTTCACTTCATCGAAGACAGCTATATCGTTTGGCTCTGCTGGCCACTTTGTAACGGGATCTTTTAAAAACGACGGGCCCTTTATCCATATTGAGTCAATCGATGCTTTTCTTTTGGGTCTGGTAGCATCGTCGGCGGGATTTAGTGCTCCTGGTACCCATCTCCAGCTTTCGATTTCTGAGTCTTCCAAAATTTCGGATATCCGATGCGCGACGAACTGCTTATAGGAACGGCTGTCAGATCTTATCCAATGGATAACGGTTTTGGAATCAGACCATAACATAACTTTGTTTGGTTTAATATCATGTGCCTCTAGAATCATATTTTTTAGCCTCACGCCCAACACTGCCGCTTGCAGTTCAAGTCTTGGGATAGATAGGGCCTTGATGGGACTGCATCTTGTCTTTCCCAAAACGAACGCGACATCGACATGATCCTCATGAGCTATGCGCCAGTACCCGACGGCAGAGTAGGCTACTTCGCTGGCGTCAACAAAAATATGGAGCTGCACATCTGCGCAATCAGTTAACCGGGGATGGTAACATCGGTCAATTTTAAATTCCTTTACGGCATCGAGTTGTTTGTACCATTCATACCAATCGCGGTAAGTATCTTCTGGAATCGGTTCATTCCAATCGATATTAAATTTCCACAACGCTTGTAATAATAATTTTGATTTTATAAGAATATTGGCCAGAAATCCAAAAGGATCAAAAATCGACATAGTGATGCTTAGCACTTGACTTTTTGTGGGTCTAGTTCTTCCCTCTAGGATTGCTTTTGGCGTTTTTCCAAATTTAAGCATAAAGCAAAACTCGTCGGTGCTTGAATCCCAATACATGCCGAGAATTTTTTCCCTTGAGTCACTGCGGCATATATCTGTTAGATCTGTTGGTGACGTAGGAGAAGAAGATCCATTAACGGCGTCAATTAACTTTTGCGAGTTGGAAACAAACCCTCTTAATTCAAACCCGGCTTCACTATGAATTTGTGTTACTGTTCTGGTTACTGTAATGGCTTTGGCAACAGTATCGAAACTATCCACATAATCATCGACATAATGACAGTCGACGATCGCCTTGACCGCTCTCGGATAAGTTTCTTTATATTGGTTTGCGTTTAAATTTTTTATATACTGTGCGGAGCATGGCGAACTTGTTGACCCAAAAATCATCGCACTCATAACGTATATGTCTGGGGGCCTCAGTACATCTCCATCCCTCCATAAAAACCTTTGGGCGTCTTGGTCTTCCTTCCGAATGTTTATGCGGTGAAACATTTCACGTATGTCTGCGCATACACCTATTTGTTTCTGACGGAATCTCAGCAAAATTGATAAAAGTGGCTTTGGCTGGTACAATTCTGGACCCTTCAGTAGCATGGTATTAAGCGACGTCCCGTTGACTGAGGCGGCAGCATCAAAAACGTGTCGCAGCTTGTTCCCTTTGTTGACGTTACAAGTAGCGAAGTGGGGTAAATACCAAGTACGTTTGGAAGTAATGGCTAATTCATCTCGCGTAAGCTTTCTAGCATAGTTTTTCGAAACATAATCAAAAATTTTCTTTTTGTACCACTCGGCTAACCTAGGATCTTTCTCAAGTTTTCGTTCGACCAGTTGCAATCGCCTAAGGGCCATCTTCTACATCATCGTTTTTCCAGAGAAGACCGGTTTCATACTGACCGTTTACTTTGGTTGTCGATTCCTTAAGAATTTTTTCAGCTCTTTTGTCGGCTTCGGACATGATATGCTTCGTCGGTTTGCTTGATATATTCTCGATCGCAAAATATTCAGAAACTTGTCGCTGCAAATCGTTTATGGTTGATTGCTCTTCACAACCAATATAGCTGACAACGGCTTCTGAATAACTTTCGTCATTCGACCCGAAAAGTGTCCAACCTAATTTGGTGTTATGGACAGAAAATCGCTCGTCAAAGTTTAGTACGGTTATCGGTCGAACAAGATTTGTATGCGGTATGCCGATCAACATTCGAGGCACGGCATCTGCATAATCTTCAATTGGTACTTCCTTCAATGCAGCGAACCGTTTTTGAAAATCTTCCAGGTTTAAGCTTTGGGCTGGCAATAACAATTTTTTTGTCGTTCGGATGTTTCGCATGTGATGCGTGGTGGCATTGTTATACGAACCTGATATCTCCAGGTCTACGTGCTGGGATAATTCGCTTGTGGTTTGGTCGCCGATCCACCTGAGTGATAATATGTCTGACTTGCCCCTGAGACCAATAGAATTTGCTACCTTCTCCTCAATCAACGAAATCTTTGCTCCGTCATCGATGAATGCCATTATAGTGCAAGAACCCTTTGGGCCACTCAAACGCACAGGCAGAAATTTAAAAAGCGTTTTCTTATTGCACTGCTTGTTTGCGATTGTGCTTATCGTTGCTCTTTCTGGTACAAGTGACGATTCATTTGAGGAGACTTGTATGGCTGTGTGAGAAGGGGATGAGTCATGCAGAAGACGGTTGTGGCATTTGCGGCAGGATGAAATTCCGCATTCTCGTCGATTGAGGCATTTCGAAACTCCGTGACCCGAACGCAGGCAACAAAAGCAGATATGATTATCTTTAACTATATTCCACCGCTCGGATACAGGAATGTTTTTAAATTTCGAACATTGATATAGTCGATGGCTTTGTTCACATGCAATGCAGTTTGTTCTTTTCTTATCTTTTTCTTCTTTCTGTTCCGATACAGTGTATACAGCACTACTATGCTTTGGCTTCCTATCGTAGGTACTAGGATACATTTCTGTTGCCATAGAAACGAATGTGGCAACTTGTTTCAACCAATTATTAAATTGGCATATGTTCGGGTAGGCTGGCGAAATAGTAAACGTATGCTTTGCCCATTCCTCTCTCTTGCTGAGTGGCAATTTACCGACTAATTCATCCAGTAATGTTGGATCTGACAGATGTGGTGTCGCACCTGCGTTCGCCAGGAACATTGTTAGATTTGAGACCATTGTGCTAAAGTTCACGATTTCGCTGATCTTGGAATCCGATATCATTGGAAAGGCCCGCGCCTTTGCTAATTGGCTTCTGATTAAAATTTCCGGACGGCCGTATCGGAATTCCAAGGTACTCATGACCGTACTGACACTACTTGGATGTATAAGTAGGGCTTCAACTATTTGTTTGGCAGTACCTTTTAGTGCCTTCTGAAGGCGCGTGAGGTTCTCCAAGTCTGTACAGCCATAAGCAGCTGTTGTCTCGCTATACGCGACCGCAAACATTGGCCATTGTTCGGGCGAACCAGAGAACTCAGGCAAATCTTGCAATTTTCTGGGGTGGTAATGTTGGTTCGAAGGAAGAGGCATTGAGTGTGTTGTTGGCGGCAATAGTGTTGGCTCGGGCGGCGCAGATGGATTTCGTTGTAAAGCAGAATAATTTGGCAAAGAATTATAATTATTTATGTACGTACCTGGCAAATATTGATTTGTAGGACCAGCTCCAAAGTTGTTTGTTGCGGCGTATGTTGCACTGAATATTGGATGGCAGCTGATGGTGGCTGGCGGAGCAATTGAAGTTGTGGCGGCAGATGACGAAGCGGTGTGCTGAGGCGTTGTAACATAAGCGGCTGTCGAGGCAGTTAAAGCTGTGGTGGCGGAGAACGATGCAGTGTGGCGAGGCGGCGAGACATTGCTACTGCTTGGCGAAAATATGCTGGCGACGACTGGATTTGTGGAAACGGGCATTTGGTTTCCGGCTGTGGCACCTGGAGACCCCTGAGAGATAAATAGCTGCTGCTGGAGTTCGCTTTTTTCGTGCTCTGACTTGGCCAGAGACAATTGTAGATCCTTGATTTGCTTGCACAAATCGGAAGCTGTGATACCACTCTCAATTTGTGTTGTTTCGTCTTCATCATCGCTGGATGATTTCGACTTCATTGGCGTCGAAGTCATTTTATTTGAATTTTTAGTTTTTCTTGGCATATGTAAATATGGCGGACATCAAAGCCAACTTTACACAAAATTATTTGTCGCGACGGCAAAATGGCGACGGCAAAATTTGTTCCACGAGTCGTGTCTTCCAAATAAATAATAAAGATGTTGTCGGCAAAAACAATAAACTCAACGATTTTGTTTGTGAAGGTTTATTATCTGAATTAAAATGGTTTTGTTATAATTTACATATTCATAGTAATAAAAAAAAAAAAAAAAGATAAACGTAAAGTATGTAATTCTTACTTATTTGCTTCCTCTTATCTCGGCGAACGTCCGTGGAATGATGCGACAAATAAAAAACGCGGAATAATTGGCGGCTGTCCAGTTGACGTCTGTCAATCGGACTTCTGTCCAGCTGACGTCTGTCAAGCTGACGTTTAGGGTTGCCGCCTAATGTTTAAACTGGAACACCACCCTTTGTACAATTATAGTCCAAAATGACTGCTGGTTTTTCTGATGCTTCATCAATTTTGTCTTCGTGATGAGCAGTTGACAACAAAAGAACGTTTTTTTTCGTGTTGCTTGCGTAGCTGCATAATTGCATGCTTTGGGAATAGCAAAATTTCGTAGAGAATTTTTCTCTGGTCCGTTTGAAATCCTTATCGGCTGGAGTAAACGATTTTGGCAACTGTGGCTTATTTGATTTTATCGTTCCCACTGTTGTTGTATTTCGCCTCATCAATTCTAATGCTAATGGCACTGAAGTAAAATAGTTGTCCGTTGTAATGTTATAACCATTATCGAGATATTTGTTGGCTAATCGCATCACAAGCTGATGTGATATACCCTCAGACCGGTTATCATTCGGTTGCTGACCAACATAAATCGAGGGATGGTAAAAATCGACAAGATTGTTCTGAAACAAACTCCAGAAGTACCTAATAAATTATTAATAATAAAAATAAAAATATTCGATCAACCATCTATTTATCTTTCGTACCTGAAAGCAGCTAATTTGTCGGTTTGAAGACGAAACGTTCTAGTTCGTCCATCATCGAAACGAATAAAACGGCGTATTTGTTCAAATCTTTCCAATGACATTACTGCGCGATAGAATGCCATATTACTCTGATGAAAGAGATCCTTTGCTTCAACCCCGTAGGATTTTTCAGCACCAGCATACAACAATATTGCAATATAAGCATACATCTCTTCTTCTGTTGTATCATACCACTTGCGCATTTGCTTCGGATTGCTTGACAAACGATTTTCCTCGTAAATCCTTCTATCTTTTCTGTTTGTCTCAATCACTATATTTGCAACTATAGCAGGAGTAACGATAGACTTGAAAGCGTCAGCTTTTCCCAAAAAAATTGTTGAACATCTCGGAACGTGGTTTATTCGTTCGCAACGATCTCTAGTGGGTCTTCGATGTTCACATTCATCAGGCATTGACCACCAAATGTCGTTGAATTTGACATTTCTAGCCGTAAACCTCATTCCTCGATTGGGTGCAACAGGTTCTTCATCCATTTCCTCCTCACGTCTGTCTCCAAGTAGTTGTTGCATTTCCACCTCTTCGTCTTCCTCTATATCAACACCAGCTTGTTCAATGCGTACATCAAGCAAAGCAGCATTTGGCTCATAATTGGGATCATCAGCATCCGAAAAATCTGCGTCGTTATCACTATCATCGTCTTCGGAAATATTGTGGTCCTCCCCTTCTGCCTCTAAAACGGGAGTAATGCTCATCGACAAATTCTTGTTCTGCAACAATCAATTCTCGGTGAGAGGAAGTATTTATCAAATAAAGAACACGACTAATTCCATTTGTTCGGGGAGGTTACGTCCGATACTGTAGAATGAGAAACCGAGACAAGAAATAACAAGACACAATTTCAATTTTACAAGTTTATTTCCTTTAATCCAACTACCGCCACGGGCACAGGTCGTCGATGAACTGCTCAGTTTTTCCACTGGGAAAACCAATGCCCACCATGAGGCCAGACGACGCGCCAAACCGCAGCGTCGTCAAAAATCCCATAAGTGCAGGGAGTCCAATAGCTGGTACCAAGTCCATGCCTTGGCTACCCAGCGGCAGAGCACAAGGAATGTGCCCGCACTAGCAATTAAGATAAGCAGACGTCGGATATCCATTATGAATGCTCGCCGTTGGCCATTGATGCCGTATTTATCCACGAATGTATACAAGCATCGACGACGGAGCGAGGTGTCAGGTTCCCGTAACCCAAACACGACGAGTCAATCAGCACCATGTCTCGTATCTCCAGAGTGCGACATTGTTGATCGCTAGCTGGTGACCAAAGGCAAGGAATGTGCCTTATCAGCAGCGGCGAGGGTGACCAGGGGTCACCAACCTTGGGGTGGCGAGGCTGCCTGTGGCGGGCAACCTGGAGTTGGCAAATTGGTTTCGGTACCGAACATCCTGCCCGGTCGAACCTCCAGGTTCGAAATAATGCGGGGCTGTGGTGCGTCATCCTTGACGGGTGCAAGACGACAAGTGGTCCATTTTTCAATATCGCATCAACCTCGGGTCCGATGCCGATCTACGTAGGCACGACCTCTGCGATCACCATGAATTGTAGAAATGTGCCAGTTCAAGCAGCTGCTATTGGACGTCTAGCAGTCGGCAGAGTTTCTGCACGGGGCGACGGCACTCGCCGGCCTGTGTTTTCAGCGTGACGTTGCGGACCAAGTCATCACTGCCCGGATGCACCGCGATAACTCGTCCCAGTCTCCAATGACTGGGGGGAAGATTCTCATGTCGAACCAAGACGACGTCGTTGAGTTGTATGTTGGGCTCTCGAGTTGCCCATTTGTTGCGAGTCTGAAGAGTAGCCAGGTACTCCTCGCTCCATCTCTGCCAGAAATCTTGATGGACCTTCCGAATCCACTGGTACTGTTTCAGCCGGTTCAAGGGGACGTCACCAATCGGGGGTTCTGGTACGGCGATGAGAGGCGCTCCAATGAGGAAGTCACCAGGAGTGAGTGCCAGCTTGTCCTCTGGGTCATCAGTGAGGGGGACCAGCGGACGAGAGTTGAGGCATGCTTCTATGCGGGTGGCCAGCGTGTGAAGCTGGTGGTACCAAAGCGATTGTGACCCGACCAGTCTGACCAAGTGGTGCTTGGCGGACTTCACCGCTGCTTCCCATAGACCGCCTTGATGGGGCGCGGCAGGGGTGATGAAGTGCCATTTTGTCCCGGCATGAGCCAATGCCTGCTGGTTATAGTGGGACTGGAAGGCGATGATGTCTTCCTTCAGGCACCGGTTCGCTCCGACGAACGCAGTCCCATTGTCGCTATAGAGGTTAGGGCAGGGTCCACGCCTGCTGACGAATCGTGTGAAGGCGTCCATGAAAGCCTGAGATGAGAGGTCTTCAATGACCTCGAGGTGCACAGCCTTCGTGGCCATGCAGATGAAAATGGCTAAGTATGCCTTGACTGTGGTGCGGGATCGTTTCGTCCCAACACGGACCGTGAAGGGGCCACAGTAGTCTACGCCGGTAGCTAGGAACGGGCGGGCTTCGTTGACTCGATGAGTGGGCAGGGCGGCCATCTGCTGTCGGAAGACGGCACCTCGTTGCCTGCGGCAGATGGTGCACCTGTATAGAAGCGTGCGACTCAATTGACGGCCATGCAGGATCCAATACTTCTGTCGTAACGTATGCAGCATCAGTTGCACACCCCCATGCAGGGTTGTCTGATGTGCATGGAGAACGAGGAGGCCCACCAGGGCTCCTGTCTTCGGCAATACGATGGGGAACTTCTGCTCCTGAGGTAGTGACGCATGCGTGAGTCGACCTCCGACCCGTAGGATGCCTCTTGCATCCAGGTATGGGTTGAGTGACAGCAACGCGCTGGAACTGGTCAAGGGTGACCGATTCCGCAGCTGGTGGATCTCTGATGCGAAATGAGCGGCCTGCTCGATCGAGATCAGTCGTTCCATGGCCTGGTCGAGCTCATCCGCGCCGACCACAGGCTTTCCTAAGAGGTGTCGCGAGAGGCCCCGCCATCGGAGCATGTAGGCTACTGTATGCAGTAGTCGTTGTAGAGAGCCGAAGCGCTCGGTCAGTGGGATGATAACTCCATCTCGACGCCTGGTTGTCAAGACGGGCCTAGTAGTGGCGACACCCGTGAAGGGGGATGTCTTGAGCTCTGTTGCCACCTGAGCCGAATCCTCATCAGGCAGCTGCCCGGCTGGGCCTAGCGGCAGCGGTCCGTGTGCTAACCAATGCGGACCCTGCCACCATAGCGAGTGCTGCAGTAGTTCAGCAGCCCCAAGACCACGGCTGGCGCAGTCGGCGGGATTCTGGGCGGATCGAACGTGATGCCATCGCTCCGGTGAGGTAAGTTCCTGGATCTGCCGCACCCGGTTGGCGGCGTACGGCTTGAGTGTGGAAGGCTCCTTGCGCAACCAACACAACACGATAGTGGAGTCCGACCACAAGTAGTAGGGGGCATACTGCAATCCCAAGGCATTGCGGATATTCTCGAGTGTGAGCGCCAAGAGACTCGCAGCGCACAGTTCCAGTCGTGGAATGGTAGCTCCCTTGAGGGGGGCCACCTTGGTCCGGGCGGTCAGCAAAGAGACCTTGACTTGCTCATCGGCATACGTGGTCTTCAGGTAGATGACAGCAGCGTATGCGCGGGTGCTGGCATCACAGAACCCGTGGATTGAGACGGCATGCTGACGGTGCATGCCCAGCCATCGTGGTACCCGCACTTGGTTGATAGCGAGCAATCCGTGCCGAAAGGCAGTCCAAGCAGCGCATAACTCGGCAGTAAGAGGATCGTCCCAGTTGACGCCAGCTGACCAGAGGGTCTGGATAAAGACCTTTCCCACAATGACCACGGGTGCCAGGAGGCCCGTGGGGTCGAACAGTTGAGCCACTTCGCTCAGGACTCGTCGCTTGGTAGGAGGTGCCCCAGTTGCTTCGGGTTCCACACGGAAGAAGAGCTCGTCAGTAGCCGGGTCCCAACGGAGGCCCAGGACTGTTGCCGTTGGGTGCTCGATGACAAGCTCTGTGGAAAGAGAGGAAGGAGAAACATCGTTAGTTACCATGGAGATTACCTGTGCGCAATTAGAGTTCCACTTGCGCAGCTGGAAGTGGCCTGCCATTAGGACCTTGTTGACATCAGCGGCCAGTCCGACCGCCTCGGAAATGCTGTCACAGCTGGTGAGGAGGTCGTCCACATAAAACGCCTCCTCGATCGTCTGTTTCGCCGCTCGAGCTCGCAGAGGGTGGCGAACTAAATGGTGGTTGTCCTGTGCGCACTGAATCATTGCGCGCACCGAGGTGTATGGACTTGAAGCCATGCCATATGTAACCGTCGTCAAGCGAAAGACCATTAGCTCAGCAGACGGTGATTCTCGCCAGAGAATCCGTTGGTAATCGCGATGCTCGGGAGCCACCAGGACTTGGCGGAACATCTTTTCCACGTCGGCGGTGAGCGCTACCTGGTAGCGTCTGAATCGCAAGATCACGTTGATGAGTGAGTCCTGGACTGTCGGACCCACCAGCTGGACATCGTTGAGAGAGACTCCAGTGGTGGTCCGAGCGGATGCGTTGAACACCACGCGGAATTTGCAGATGACCGCGTGATGTGGGATGTAGTAGCAATTAGGGTGATCGCCATGTTGATCGACCCGTTCCATGTGCCCGAGCCCTTCATACTCCTGCATGAAGGCGATGTATTTGTTTAGCAACTCGGGATTGCTTTGGAGACGCCGCTCTAGGGAGTAGAACTGACGTAAAGCGCTTCTGTAGGATGCACCCAGTGGCGGGGCATCATGTCGGAAGGGTATCTGGACCATGTATCGACCCTCCGGAGTGCGTGTATGCGTTGCCGCGAAATGTCGGCTGCACTCATCCTCTCGGGTTTCGTCGGTAGGAACTTCTTCCAGCTTCCAGAAGTTCTTGACGAGTTCGTCCAGCTTGTATTCCAAGGCCGACTCATCCGTCGCTTGGATGTGGAGTGACTGGATGGGTTGGACCAGCTGTCCCAATGCAGCAGGACCAAAGACTACCCATCCGAGGCGTGTCTGCTGAGCGTGTGGTTCGTCGGGTCGCCCGTGTATCACGTGGTTTAGAACGAGGAGACCCCAGACATCGGCTCCCAGCAGGATGTCGATGGGACCAGGCGTACCCAGATGCCTGTCCGCCAGGTTGAGGCCTACCAAGTGTGACCATTGCCTGACATCTACCGGTTCCGTGGGAAGAGTGGAGGAGATAGCCGGGATCACCAATGCTTGGACGGTGATCTGGTAGCTCCGCTGCGTGGACCAAAGTGACACCGTCACTTGGTCGTGGACCATGGCGTTGTTGGAGGCGCCAATGCCTTGGATGGCGACGTCCAGGCTAGATCTACGAAGATTGAGAGCAGATGTTAGTCTGGTGGTCACAAAACTTACCTGCGACCCAGGATCGCAGAGGGCTCGTGCGGGGCAGTGCTGATCTGAGTTTGGATTGGAGGCGTGGACGCGCGCCGTCGCCAGCAGCACTGTAGAGTCGGGTCGAGTCAGTCAATTGTTCTCCTCCATAAATATCTCGGGTGGTCCCCGAGGGCGGTCCTGGTGCCATGACCAGTTTGAAGGTCCGGCATGGTCCGGATTCGTCGTCTTCGTGGATAGCTTTGCTGGGTCCTCCTTTCCTGAGGCTTGGGGACCGGGTCCGCTTTTGGACAATCTTCGAGGCTGGGGCACATCTGTGGATCGGCACAGCAAGGTGTGATGTTTGCCGTCACACTTTCGGCAGAGGTTGCTGGAAGGGCAGCTTGGGGCGTTGTGCCCTGGCGACAGACAGTTGAAACAGACCCCTGTGGTCCGGATGACCTTGAGGCGCTGATTGACCTCCATCTGATGGAACGTGCGACACTGGTACAAGCGGTGTGGTCCTTGACAGTGGACGCACCGTCCCTCCGGGGCAGTGATCGCCATTGCTTGCACTGGAGGACGTTGTCTGACAGGCTGCGGAGCGCGGACCTCCTGTCGGCGCCGTGTTGACGCGAATGTGATCTCTGTGGCCAGGCTGTGAGCTCGCATCAAGAGGAACTCGGTCAGGCGAGCGAGGGTGGGAATCTCCTTGGCTGGACTGCTCATTCGCCATGAGTGCTGCGTGATGGACGGTAATCTGGATACAACCAAGGAGACCACGAGAGGGTCCCATCCGTCCACGGCTAGCTTCATTACTCTGAGAGCTCGGAGGGATTCCTGCACCGTATCCACCATTCGATGCAGGATGGCGGCGCTTTCGGTGTGAGCGGCCGTCAGGTTCAGCAAGCGGCTGATGTGCGTTTCAGCTAGGACTCGTGGGTTGTCGTAGCGGTCGCTGAGCTCTCTCCATAGCTCGTCGTAGCCGCCGGAATAGATATTACCGACGAGACCTACGTTGCGGACAGCTGCCCGCAGGTGCTGGAGCTTGAAGGCCTCAGCGAAATCTGTCTCGTGCACCAGATGCACAAACGCATCCTTGAAGGCCAGCCAGTTTTGAGGGTGTCCATCGAAGGTTGGGATGGAGATGGGATCCAGCCGCATGTCCATCTTGTTGGAGCTCGTCGTCGCTGCGGGAGCTGGAG
Organism: Cheilosia impressa; assembly: GCA_948293265.1. Classification (NCBI taxonomy): domain Eukaryota; kingdom Metazoa; phylum Arthropoda; class Insecta; order Diptera; family Syrphidae; genus Cheilosia; species Cheilosia impressa. The sequence goes on along the minus strand of OX411885.1, from coordinate 5,958,625 downwards.
CTGGTGATGACGTCGAGGGCACCCTTGGTGCCGTCAGCATCTTTAATTGCCTGTGTAACACCACACAGACCTCGTCGAATTGGCATTCCACCCGTTGAGCCAGTAGCTCGTGCGAAGCCAATTCCTCATCCGTAGCGCATGCCACTAGCGCGTCCTGGTTCACCACGAACCGCGAAAACTGTCCGTTGATGGCGCGCAACTCTTGCTCGAGCTGGGCCTCGTCACAATCCTTCAGATCGGCCACCGTTAGCCGCGCGTGGGCCCGCTGGATGGCGTTAGCCGCCGCCGACCGCAGGTTTAGTTCCGCCATTGGAATCACTTAAATATTCTTGAGTTGAGGGGTGTTAACTAATTGACCCAGAGGGGGTTGCACAGACAGAGAGCACTTAACACTCCGAGGAGAGCGATCGACGCACAGATCGTGGTAAACACTGCGCACGATCTCACTACGCACTCGACGTAACAACTGCACATCTAATTAGTTCGCTGGTCACAATTAAATTTGCGAAGAGTTTCTTATTCCTCACAGGAGGCACCAAATGTTCGGGGAGGTTACGTCCGATACTGTAGAATGAGAAACCGAGACAAGAAATAACAAGACACAATTTCAATTTTACAAGTTTATTTCCTTTAATCCAACTACCGCCACGGGCACAGGTCGTCGATGAACTGCTCAGTTTTTCCACTGGGAAAACCAATGCCCACCATGAGGCCAGACGACGCGCCAAACCGCAGCGTCGTCAAAAATCCCATAAGTGCAGGGAGTCCAATAGCTGGTACCAAGTCCATGCCTTGGCTACCCAGCGGCAGAGCACAAGGAATGTGCCCGCACTAGCAATTAAGATAAGCAGACGTCGGATATCCATTATGAATGCTCGCCGTTGGCCATTGATGCCGTATTTATCCACGAATGTATACAAGCATCGACGACGGAGCGAGGTGTCAGGTTCCCGTAACCCAAACACGACGAGTCAATCAGCACCATGTCTCGTATCTCCAGAGTGCGACATTGTTGATCGCTAGCTGGTGACCAAAGGCAAGGAATGTGCCTTATCAGCAGCGGCGAGGGTGACCAGGGGTCACCAACCTTGGGGTGGCGAGGCTGCCTGTGGCGGGCAACCTGGAGTTGGCAAATTGGTTTCGGTACCGAACACCATTCATAATTCTGTAGGACAATACTTGTAAATAGCAGGAGCAATAACAAAACAAAATTTACTCACTTCAGATTAGATATCTATAATCACTTCCTCTAAAAAAAACTTACAAAACACACTTGCTTACTCAAATAGACACTTATGTACTAACTATGTGTAATTACACTAAAAGTACTATGACTTACATTGAAATACTGCATAAAATGTAAGACGGAACCGTTACAGAACAACAATTCTCATGTAAAACGCTTCAAAACTACGTGGGGCACTAAGTGCCCAAGAACACTATATCGGCTCAAATTCTTTGCAACCACAGTGTGTCAAAAATATTTACTAAAATGAGTTGAATGGCATATTTCCGTGTACTTGGGCACTGTATATCTGCTTGCGGTATGTCCCTTTTCCATAGTACAGTGCAAAATCTACGTTAAATTTTCATTTGAAAAATGAGAAGGGCATTCAGTGCCCAGTACACGGGTCTAGGGTTAACTCCAACGTTAAATTTTTGGCTTCAGTACTTTTGTCGTACTGTCTTTTGGAACATTCCTTTTTTCGCTGTAAGATATTATTTGCCGCTTGATATCCGTGTTGTAGCCGGGCTCGTAGTTCGTTGGCGTAGTTTTCGTAGTTATACGAGATTTTAGGAGCTTGCTCGAAAACGCTTGGAATGTTTGCGGGGAATCCATAGAGAAGTTCATATGGCGAAAAGCCGGTACTACTATGGGGAGTAGTGTTATAGACAAACATTGCGTATGGGACCCATGAGTCCCAAGTTAGGGGTCTTGGTTGACAAAGTGACGTAGGTATTCAGCTAACGTCCTGTGACTCCTTTCCAATGCGCCATTGGTTTGCGGGTGATATGGCGTTGTATTTAGCTTCCTGATTTTCATGAGGTTTCACATTTCTTTGAATACATTGCTCAAGAAATTTGTTCCTTGGTCTGTTAATAAGGAAAGGGGTATGCCGTGACGGCAGACAATGTTCTCGACAAAAGTTCTTGCTACAGTGGGCGCTTCAGCGTTAGGAAGGGGATATGCTTCGGAAAGTTTCGTCAAGTCGTCTTAAAAGGTCAGAATGTATTTTTGACCGGAATAACTTGTGGGAAGTGGTCCGACTATATCCAGCGCGACTCTTTCGAAAGGTCTTGAACTGGTTGTTGTTATTCTCATGGGTACAGGAGGATTTTTCCTACTTTTATTTAGTTGACAAGATTTACATTTATTAATGTAAGATGTGATGTCCTGAGCCCTGGTAGGCCAGAAATACTTCGACTTGATCCTTTGGGTTGTTCGAGCTATCCCTTGGTGTCCTCCAAAATGGGAATCATGGCATTCGAATAATGCCCTGTTTATGGATTCTTTGTCAGTTAAAAAGATTCTATCATCAGTGTAAAGGTGTAGGGTTATATCTAGGTTTTAGAAGATCTCCTCCAGGAGGGTCCTGAAGGAGTACCTCGTTTCGGCCCCTAGAACTGGTGTGGAAAAACCTATATTTTTTAGATCCTGTTGACGTACTATTTCTTTAATTTCCTTTAAGAATTTTTCGGAAGTAGTTTTATCTCTAGTGCTCCTGAAGGGTATTGGTAGAGTCACTACATATATTGCTTGGTTTGTATCTAGTTGGAGAGAATCTGTTTAACCTATTTGGGGTTTCGTAAAATTTGTGAAGTTTTCCTTAAGGATTTCCTCATCTCTGGATTCTATTAAAAGAAGTATTATTACTTTGAATTGTACGGTTTGATCCTTAAAGATGGATTTTCTTTCTTCTTGTAGAAGAAACCTTGATATAACTTGAATTTCGTCTGGGTCATTGTGCGATTGTCGCGAAGGTTCTCCCAGTTTTTGTTTCTGTCCACGTGTGGTTACTAAAAGGTGTCCGTAAAGGGGCTCTGTATCAGACTTCGGAATGCGACTTAGAGCGTCGGCGTTGCGTTGGAGTTCCTTTTACCTGCTTTATACAGAACTTGGTATTCGTATTCATCCAAGAGGATCCTCCAACGAGCTAGCCTTGATGTTGGATATTTTAGATTCATAAGCCATTGAAGCGGCTTGTGGTCAGTACATATGATGAATTTTGTACCATACACGTACGGTCGGAATTGCTTTACTGCGTAGGTAATGGCTAAAAGTTCCTAGTTTCCGCATCATTTAATGTACGACTGGCATAACATATTGGCTTGTCCTCTCCGATTTTACCTTGTGAGAGAATTGCTCCCAATCCGATTTCACTAGCGTCAGTTGTAATTATAAAGGGTTGGTCGAAATTGTGGTAGGCCAGAAGTGGTGGCTCGATGAGCAAGCTTTTGAGTTTGCCGAATGCTTCATCGGCAAACGCGTCCCATTTGAATTCGACGTCCATTTTTAACAATTTGATCAAAGGTTTGGCTATGGTTGAAAAATTATTTAAAACGATTTAATTCCCTTTATATTTTTTGGTATAGGGTAAGTTTTAACCACTTTTATCTTTTCAGGATCTGGTTTAAGACCGTCTTCATTGATAATGTGCCCGAGATACATTAATTCCCTTTTTAAAAAGTTACACTTATCAGGCTGAAGCTTAAGGTTGTGTTCCTGCAACCTGCTTAGGACTCGTATAAATTTGTTATTATGTTCCTCGAGATCGTATCCGTATGTCATCGACATACACAAAACAATCAAAACCTTGTAATCCTATCAATACCGTGTTCATCAATCGCTGGAAAGTAGCTGGTGCATTCTTAAGACCAAATGGCATACGGGTATACTCGTAGTGTCCATAGGGAGTGCTGAAACCAGTTTTACACTTTCCGTCGTCGTCCATGAGGATTTGGTGAAATCCTTTTGCCAAGTGCAAGGTACTAAAGTACTTGGCTTCTCCTAGTTGATCCAGAATATCAGTAATGTTCGGCAGGGGATATGCATCACCAACTGTCAAATCATTTAACCGTCTGAAGTCGACTACTACTCTCCACCTTTTGTTGCCTTCCTTGTCAGGTTTCTTGGGAACCAGAAGCAACGGAGAGTTCCATGGACTAGCGCTGGGAGTGATTATGCCTTCTCGCAGCATTTCATTCACTTGTTTGTGAATCTCGTTCTTTTGTGATTCTGGAAGACTGTAAGGTTTCACAAACAGAGGTGGTTGATGAGGATCAGTTATGATAGGGTGTTTTACTGTGTCCGTGAAGGTTAGCTGGTCACCCTCTAGATAGAAGAGGTCGTTGTATTGTCTGCAAATTTCGAGTATTGACTCCTTTTCTTCTTTATTGCAGTGACCAAGATCTATTACCGACTCTAATTTGGTTAGCCTTTCTTTAATAATATTTTGGCTTTTACCCGTTATAATGTTAAAATTGTCTAACTTGTCCCACTCGAGGTCGATTTCCTGGTACCGAACTTCTTGTTCAGTCTCCGAGGTATTCATCATCATGACTCTGACTTTGGAATCTGTGGGTTTAGTTAGAGATTCGCCTAGGTAAATTCCTGGCTGGATTATCTGTTTTTTTATAATTATATCAAAATTGGGTTTAAGGGAAACAGGGATGTCTACTACCTGCTGAGTTTGGGGTTTGAGTGTCACTACGTTTTGTTTAATGATTTTTTTTTGTTATTGCCTCAGTCTTAATATGTGCTGGGTCTTTCTTTGCCTCAGTCTTCATATGTGCTGGGCCTTTCTTTGCCTCAGTCTTAATATGTGCTGGGTCTTTTTTTGCCTCAGTCCTAATATGTGCTGGGTCTTTCTTTGCCTCAGTCTTAATATGTGCTGGGTCTTTCTTTGCCTTTGGAGGTAGTGATTGCGAACAGTGTAACCCGGCCCGAAGACAATCAGAGTTCACTTTTGGTCCGTTATCAAGGTTCCGTTGGTTCCTAGTGGTGTCCTGAGGTGGATGCACTGGACAAGAAACGGCTACTTTGTCATGGCGTATTTTATTATATATATTTTCATTTTTATTTTTAATTCATTAGTTTCGTAATTATGGTATGGAGGGAGTCACCAGGTAGCGTCGAGATTTGACAAGTATTTGTTGCCTGTCTACAGGGCCCGATTTGGTTGCTTTTGACAAGGCTTATATCGGCTCCTGTGTCAACTAAAAATTGTAAATACTTGTCTTTAGTTCTAGGGTGGAATTTAATTCGGATCACTGGTTCCGTGGATTCTGGACGAAGTGATACGAACATTTGATAGGTAACGAGGGGGTTTATTGCTGGGCTTGGTGAACAGTAGCCTGAACCATCGCTCGAGAATGATTGTCCACAGTCTCCTCCCGAGCACTCTCGTTTCCCGAACTACGAGGTGCATTACGAGGACGCCCAGGCGTATGGTGTCTCACGCTGGGGTTAGAGGGTCTGTGGTTAGTGGGATTTTGATAGGATCCCTGTCCTGAATTTTGTCGGTTTTCCCGAGGTAAACGAGTCCGGCACTTGTTTATAGAGTGGTTAGGTCGGTTGCAATATTCGCACTGAATTACCTGGACTTCTCTTTTTATGTTAGGAGGTACAAAAGTAGGGAGATTTATATTCCTAAAGCATTTTGCCGAAGTGTGTCCTATTTTGTTGCATGTTTGGCAGACAGGTTTTGAAGGAAAAGAGGGGTAACTTGGTCTAGGGGTAGAAGTTCTGTGTGCTAAAGCACACCTTTCTATTCGAGTGGAATGCTCCTCGGCGTAAGCTATTGCTCTTCTAAGATCTGATTCTTCGTGCGTTTGAGTCATCAGACGAAGGCTATTGTTTTTGAGGCCGTCCTCGAAAGTCCTAATATCGATTTTTTCGTTTTCCTTCACAAGGAATGCTCTTACCGCTTCTTCGGCTATTGTAGCAAACGTCGCTGAATTAAGCCGGTCACTAACACGTTCGCCAAATTCTTTTACTGATTCTTTTGTATTTTGTTTGGCGGCTAGAAGTTCATTTTGTACTGAGGATCGTGACTTTTGTTCCTTGTATTGTGATTCTAGTTCACGTACCAGGTCGGTCCATTTTGCGAAGGACTTGAACTGTATAAGTTCGAAAGCGGGACCTTCTAACCTGGTTTTTATAATGTCCAGATAGAATGACTGTTCCTCTGGAGTTTTGGCTAAGGAGAAGAGCGTGTTACCGCAGGCAATGAACCTGTAGTCTTTAGGATTCCCATTGAATAGCGGGATGATTTGGTATATGTCACTGATATTAATTTTAAATTCCATGGCTTCTACCTTTTTTTACCGTAGTACTACCTGAATCTGCGAAGGGCAGGAATCTGAATAATTCCGCAACGCGACGGTTATTTCGTGTGAGAATGTTGAGTGGGTTAATGATAAGAGGTGAGAGGAAGGGTTTGTGTTTGTTTGATAGGAGGCTTGTACTTATGTCTAGCTTACTTTAAGTTTTATTAAGGTGCTGGTCTTTGTTGTGGTGCTGGTCTCTGCTTCTGGTGCTGATGTTTCTTCCTTTTGTGCCAGGCAGGCTTCACGCCTTAAAGCTGAGGTCTCCTGGTCTTTCTTGCACTTGCTCGAATTTTGCCGCCGGCGTAAGAAATCCGCCCGGTCTTATGTTTAAGAGACTTTCACTTTTTCGCTTTTTTTCCACTTATTATTGTCTGGTGTATAGCCCCAGAACATGCATCAAGATCTTGTGTTGTCTTGTTCTTAGTTTGTTTGGTAGTCGGGACCTTTAAGGTATCCCACCGCTGCCACCAATGTTATACTTTGTGATACCGTGCTTCCTCGGACTCGAGGGAAGAGTATACAACGGAGAGTAAAAATGAAAATGCTGATTTGTTATTTCAATATCTATTGGCCCGCTGTCTTTGGCAGGGCTGCGACCAATAGTATTTGTTTAATATATTATTATGTATTTAGTAAAGATTGACCCGCTGTCTAGAGCTTGGCTGCGATCAATTTGCTAGTTAATTCTACTCTGCCTTTCCTGGTCACAACCTTTGCCTTTTATACAAATTTGTTCTACATGACCCGTCCTCTATCTTCCCCCTCCACGCACCATCCTTTCATTACCAGTTGCTATATATGCATACGCGCTATTTTTAAGTATTGCCTAATTGTTTTCCGTTCCCAATAAAAAGTACCCAAATGACATCTTGGGTGTCATTTGCCTTACGCTGGTGTCAAGTATCATCCATTCATAAATTATTATTTAAGTCCCCGATAGCACAACGTAGTACAACTCCGATATGCAACTGTTGCAGTTTTGCCATATGTTGGCGTGCCGCTGGGTTATCGTTTTGGGTAGATAGACACTTGACTCATTGGGCTTGGGTGGCGTTTGGGCAAAAGGAAAACGATTGAAAACAAAGCCAATGACCTATTAATAGCCGTGCGCTCTGGTAGTATATTTGGTGTATGGGTTGAGTGGGAAAACATGAGAAGGTGATGAGTAAGGTGGGTCATGGTATGGTTGTGCGGATCACAACAAGTATATGTATGCTTATTTTGAAAAGAAAATAATAATTTGAGCAATAAACAATTAGAATTAACACTATGAAAAGCAAAATCTAAATAAGTGGTTTCGTTAAACAATAAAACAACAAACAAAGAACGTAGATCCTCACAGACTATTTAATGCTGCACTGTAGTTGGACTTTGTGTTTTCTTCGTCCTCTTTTGTAGTCTTCGTTCTTTTCTAGGGTATATCTGGGGTATATCTGGTGTTTTCTCTTCGTCCCTGGTCTAATATTGTCGGCTGTGTGCTTGCTTTCTTGTGTGTGCTGTGCTAGTTCTGTTGTTGTCCTATCCTTTCAAATGTGAGCAATTCTCTATCCGAGGGCTGTTGTCGTTCCTATGTATAAAATAAAACTTTACGCGTTTAAGAACTTAAAAAAAAAAATTATTTTCCATCTGAATGCCTTCGCGGATGACTTAAAACTAAACTGACATTCGAACTAATAACCTAAACCTAGGTGCATATGCCCATGCAGCCAGAGGCCAGGTCAGCAGTCGACATCCGTTGGTGTCTCAGGCGAATTTATAAATTCCGATGTCTCATGTATCCGGTGTGAAGATAGGTACTTCGTTTGGTTCGTGGGAACGCGATCACGCTTGGGACTGATGTTGTTGCCCATGGGAACCGTATCATGAGTTGTTTTCATGATCAAATGTTTCTGGCGTTAACTTATACAAATTCACATTTTGTATCGTCACTTCCTATGCAGCCGATCTCATAAACGACGTTGTGTTAATTTTTCTCATCTGTCAAGCTTTTGGTGTTTTTCGGGTTATTAGTTGAAGAATGAATTACTGCCTTGCTTTATTTATACTTCAAGAAGTGTAGAGTTTTTGACAAGTGTCAAATAAATGCTGATGGATTATCCACAAAGGTTAGGTGAGGTTGAAGTTGCTGTCGAAAATGTTGGTCTCGCAATTCTGTCTTTCTAATCTTAAGACGCACTTGCAATGAACGAGGATGTTTAAATTTATACAGTTGTGTAGTTAGTTAGTTCGTAAAGCCTCCGTAGCAATTTTGGCTATCCAAATCTGTTTTTGCGACTGTAGAGGAAATCGGAAATCCGATTGGGTTTCTCAACTCTATCGTTTGTAATCTTAGGCGCAGTTAGTTGTTTCTGTTTTTTTTTTTTTTTTGGACAAATTTATGATTTAGGATGGTGTACCAGTACTGCTGCGGATCGATGTCCAAGAAGGGTTATTCTGTCATGTTTAGCTAACGGGTCCACTTATTTGGTGTGTAATGCTACAAACAGTCTACCTCCCTAACGAAGCTTTGGGGATTATAAGTTATCCCAAGCCGAAGTATTGATGGCTAAAGAACCGATCTGAAAAATGAAAGAACAAAGCTAAGTAGCCAATTTCATTTGATGGTCAAAAGATAATTAATTTTTATTCAAAGCGCTTAACCTTTTTATGTAAAAATATCTTACCTGCGACTTACAATCGAACTTACACATACATATGACCGAAGATAAAATTATTCGACAATTTGATACATTTGTTATTCAAGCACAAGTTAGATGGCATTGACTCTATGGCGACTATTGGCCTTATCATGAGTCGGGTGTCGAATGCACTAATTTCATTGAATTGCATTGAGAAAAATGCATTTGTTTGTTTGTCACAAATGTTTTACGATCTTTGAATGAACTACGGAGTTGGATTTGTTTATTATGAGCTAGTGTGCTACTATGGATTATTTTGTGTGGAATCTAGTATGGATTCTACAGGTGTGACGTGTGAGGGCGCTCTGGCTGCCTGTTTCCTTTATCGGTGTTTTTTTCCACTCGTGAGACACCCGGAGGCTTGATGGGATGTCTGGAACAGGTCACCTGAAATTTGGATTATGTGTGCCGCTAGTGCACACTTATATTCGTAATAGGCTATCAGTGAATGCTTTGCCTTGTTTAGGTTGCGGTTGCTTTGTTTCGGATAGGTGTCGGTACAAATTTACCGATGTCTTTGACTAGACGGCTGAGGGACTCATTATCCACGTTGTTCTGCTAACGCCAACTACTCGCAATCGGCCGAGACTTTGTTTGAAATTTTCCACATTGCACAGATCACCTGACATGTGTCCATCTCGCTATCACTCCAACTCAGGCACTTGTTTCCATTAAGTTTAGATCTACTGCAGTATAGATCAGCACAAAAATGAAACCATGATCTGAGCGAAAAGCTCAAGAAGGCCGGCGTTGTCTAAAAACAGCAGTTTGCTGGGCTAGATTTTCTTTCTATCAAACCATAAAACAGTTTCCCTGTCAGACTTGACTGCACCATGAGAATGTACTTAGGCTATGCCTAGTCCTAAATATAGGATAATTACTACACCTGCAAGTCCTTGTAGAAGGACACAAGTTGGGAATATGTTTAAGTTTGAGTAAAACACGTCACAAAATGTCTTTATTTATCTCTTCGTCGTATCGCCAAGACACCACGAGAATGGCAGACCTTACCAACATAAGGTTCTTCTCATGTCTCTTGTTTCTCTACTCAACTACAGATGATGACACTTGTGTTTTAAAACTTAAAGAAAGTTAAGTATTTATTTTTTTGGTCTTTTCACAAACTTGTCTTTATTGAATACGAGTGTTAAGGATTGTGCGTAAAAATACAAGACTAGCTGAATAATACTTTCAAAAAAAAAATAAGCAAAAATATTTAAATTTGATTTCCAATGTAATATGCCTTGCCGTCTTCATACAAAAATTACTTGTAAATAATTGTACAATGTATAAAACTAGATGTTAAGTGTCAAACTATTCAAAGACTGTTAAGATGTATCTAACTCAATGTATGTTCATACAAAGAAGTATGTGTATCTAGTTCAAATCCAAATCTTTTTTACACGTTCGATTATTTAAACAATTTTTTTTAGCATTTGAAATAAGTCATGCATCGAGTGAAAAATGATTTTAAAATGACAAGAAAAAACGAAAAAAAATTGACAAAGAGGAATATATGTAACATAGTTAATAATGTAATCTTAAAATGTACAGTTGTTCATGTTCGATGTAACTAGTTCTCATTGTGCACATTCCACAGGTTTATTTTATTTTGTAAAACATTTTTTTAAGTATACATATATTTTTTTTATATATACAATTTAAAAAATAAACGGCATCTATCCATTTTTATGTATTTAGGTTTTGTAAAGCTATAAATTGGATAACTCATTTAATAAAATTTTAAACAAAGAACTGAGTGTTTTATTGTCTAAATGAATTTCCAGTGTAAGTATCTATAAACTGAATTGTGTGATCCCAGGACGAACAGAGAGACCCCTTATTTGGTATACAATGCGCCATCGACAGGGCAAAGATAGTAAATAGTGGGTAAGTGTCACTAACGGCTGAAGGCTTCTGGTACGACCTACCGAAATGACGATACCGCTTGCTTACTGTGTCACCGACGCGGTCTCGGTCAATTAGGACAATGACCCAGCGGAACTATGGGAAATTCCTCTTTACAATCTTTTCCGGGACAGAAATATATCGTCCTCAAAAGAGCGATATGCAAGGAATCCGTTTTTGAATATCCTATGTAAAATCTGCAAAGTTCCCATAGCGAGACAAAAAGGATGTCATTTTCAGTTTCGAATTTAAATTCAGTCTCAATTTATTATTAGCAAGGCGAATCGGGGTAACACTGGCGAAGCAATAACATCGTCCACCTCGCAACTCACATTGTGATTCGGTAAATCAGAGGTCGAATCGGCACTGCCGAACAAATACTCTCGTTTCCATAATATCGTTCCTGCTATTAATAAAATAAATTGATTTCGAACAGAGAATGCATTTATTTGGACATCCGAATTTGTTGCAACACAAAATTATGTTGCAGTCCGAATGCATAGCCGCCGCCACGCCCATACAAACACTGATGTTTTTTTTGACAGTACAGCTCGATTTTCACTTCGTCGCGTCAGCATAATACCAGGCGACCATGACCGAATGTAGCTCCAGCTGCTGTGTGGGAAAGCTTTTAGCAAACTGTCAGAAAGCTCTGTACAAGGCCATCGAAATGCATTCCGCTGAATGCAGTTGCATTTGGTTTATCGATTGCCAGGTAGGGAGTACAGACACACCCACACAGCCAGACCGGGACCACGTTGCACTTTGTCAAAGATCCGAATCCGGATTTACACCAGGCGCTCAGAACAATGCGTCACAGCTCGCAGCCATGAAGAATATATTTTTCCATACCCACTCTCGGAGGGGTAATGCGTGTTGCTGTAGTATAGGGTGGAACATTTTGTAATCAAAAAAACACTCGTTTTAAAGTGGAAAATGTGTGATTTGACACAATGAAGGCAGGGGGGTTATTCCCAAATGCGCGGCGGATCGCTTTTAATGGCGGATTTGAATTTTTGTATTTCCAAAAGCGATTCGCTTTCCATTCGACCATATCATTGCATTGAAAGCGATAGGTGTTTAGGTGACGGATTGCTGGCGGATTGTTTACGGACCTAATAAAAATGTAAGTACATATTCAATAAAAACAAGAAGTTTAAACATTCTGTGCACAAAAAATGTCTTATTAATTGAATTTATTATACATATACTTTTTAATAAAGGAGTCACAAACATACTTCCGTACAACAATTTGCTGCACTTGTTGAATTTTTAAAAGATAACAGTGGACTAGCGAAGGGCATTATTAATTCTCTGCATACGAATATAAACTGATTTAATCCATTTAATTATTTTTATTCAAAACAAAATCCGAAACTTTCACAATCAACAACAACAAGACAACAAAAAATTGTTGTGTCGGGAATCAGCTGTCAAATATTTGGAAAAATAAATGGAAAATTGGAAGTCAGAATGGAAATAACTGGAAAGCCTTGGGAAGGATAATTTTCGCCCCGTTCGCATTTGAGAATAAGCAAAAGCGAACACGGTCGAAATTAAGGTATCGCTTTTGATACGATCCGCCGCGCATTTGGGAATAACCCCCCAGTTTGTGGTGTAGATGTTGGAGTGGAGGTCTTAACTGCTGCTGAATAGGACGATTTACAAATTTACAATTGTCGCCCCCTGAGAATGCTGGTAGCACTGCATATTTTCAGCCGTTGGCCCCGCCGGGCAAGAACAATTCTTTGTTAGTAGCTCACGTATTTTTTTTTTTAAATGTTCATTATGCAAGTGACAACCCACGGCAAGGAGTGAAATGACACATAACACAACACAAGCAATTGCCCCAATACCAAACGCCATTTCGCCATGCTGCAACTTTCCACTTTCTGTGTGAATGTCGCCTGGTGAGCTGTCAGGCTGTCACCGGCAGTCTGCGACTATGACTGTGTTGTTAACTAGAAGCTTTTGTGAGCATTCCAAGGGGAATGTTGACACAGACACATTCTCAGCAAATGGTTAGTAGGAGCTGAGAAAGCTCTGTCTGTCAATGATTTAGTTTTTTTTCTGTTTAAATTTTTTTTATAAAAACTTCTCTGATACTGGAAGAATGTCGGTCATGTTACTATTGAGCGAACATGTTTATCTTCTTTTAACATTGTATAGTTTCATTAGTTTCCTCTATCGCCAAATCATGTCGAATTTGAAATATATCTGTGACAGCCTGACCAATTCCAAGTCGGCTTTATAATTTAATTTATGTAAAAAAAAAAAAGAAATGTTAATGTAAAAAGCCTCAATAAAATCTACATACATACATGGAAGAATGTCGTGCTGTCTGAATCCCTCTTGCTACCAGTTTCTCTCATGCTAGTCGAGTTGATTTCTGAAAAATAGGAGGAGCCGAGTGTCGCCGTAACACTGTGTGTGTATGCGGTCTGACACAAAGTAAACATTGCAACGTGGCATTGTGGTGAGAGCTTTTTTCGTCGTCGTCAATGCGTTTTTGGTGAAATGCGTTTAAATTCGTAGCCCTGCTTTTTTTTATGATTTCCTCGTCGTCTGAGGCCGCGTTGTATAGAGAATTTTTTACTTAACGGTGGGGTTGGAGTGATACACATTTTGTGGAGAACACTCGAAAAAATGTCTTTTTGTTTGTTGTTGAGTGTGACTGCGAATACAGGTGTCTAATAATGACAATAATGACTGTGAATACCTAGTTGCAATAAATTCATTTTCATTTGTCATTTCCATGTAAATGATTAACGACAGAGGGTTGATCGTGAGGAAAAAATACTCTGCCATCTTTTCGAGCAGACAGTTTAGTCACAAATGGGTAGAATAGTGGTTACATGTGCAAGGATCCCAATATTGTATGCACACTGCACAGAATTTCTCAGTCAGGTGCTTTTTAGAGTCTCCGAAGGCTGCGTTCTTTGTCTGCACAGTTTGGTTTATGTAGTAACACAATCGATCTCCGCATCTACATGGCCTGTTTTTTTAGCTTCTACTACGCTCTACTTGACTCACAAGTGCGTACTGGGTTTACCCTGGTACTGAAAACCTGTGTTTGACATGACTTCTAAGGCACCCTGGTTGTGCCCTAAACTGACCCCAGTTAATTTGTGGGGGCAAGAATACAGTGCTGAGTTTTGTTGTCATTTCGCTTGCTGTCATACATTTTCAAACTCGCCATCTTAATGTACATTGAACACTTTTATCAAAGTGCCAAATTTCATTATGGCAAACCCAAATTCAGAATTAAGTTCACTCATTTTTAACAATAAAGCGGAAAAAGTGTTACCAAAAGATAAATAATTGTCAATATCAACAGCTGACAGACTTCAGGGCAACATTTTGCGTTCCATATAGAAGTCGAATTTTCAGGGTTGTGCAGGGTTTTTGACAGGCGTGAAAATTTGATGACACTTCTCAGTGCGCACTAGTGCTAGCCACGTCAAACAAACCTCATGTTTGCATGAAAACCAACAAAAGAAATAAAACAACCGATCTACATTCAAACACATATCATTTTTATATTTAGTCCATTATAGTCTTCAACGCATAAAAAAAATAGAAACAAAAGACAATTTTTAACAAACGTCGAGAAACCTAAAAACAAGCATTCATTTAATATCCAAGAGATAAATTGTAACAGAGACATTCATTATGTAATAGTTTGGTTTCACCACAACAGTACAGTTCTTACTTTATTGCCATACTTTATTTTTTCAAAAAGTCGCCTCAAATTTCTTGTAAGCTTGTATAAAAAAATATTCTATTCCTTTCGAAGAAATCATTTTCTTTCACATTGGACGAATTTCATTTTGTTGTTTGTTTTTTGTTTGATTTTTTATTTTTTTTTTTGAAAAAATATATGTATCTTAAAATAAACAAAAACTAATACTTTTCTTTGCATATATAATTTTTATTTTTTTATTTTTAAGATTAAGTTATACCCTCGAATATAATATATAATGTATAGATCTGTGTATGGGTTCACTTTTGAAAAGTTTCTCAATACAGATGGCTTAAAAAGAAAATTGTATATCATACTAAAGAAAAAAAAAACAGTTATAATGATAGACATTTATATATATTTATAATTCTTGTATATGTATATTTAGAAAAGCATTAAGAATAAATTAATTTATGATAAAAAATAGATTTCATAATTATTTATAATGTATATATGTACAAGGACAACAAAGCTAAAACATACAATAAAATGTTTGTGTTTGTTTACACATATTAATAATAATAAAAAAGATATACATACAAATGTGTATATTCAATAATTGCATAGTTTATTTCACAACAGTTTTTAGTTTGTTTTACTTCAACATTTATAAGTAAGGTACCCTAAAAACAAGCACAGATTTGTTTGTTTATTTGTTGTGTCAACACTTTTTTGTTTGTTTCTACATACGAAGTAGTTGTTCACTTTTAAAAGAACAGCGAGTTTCTTCTGCAAATGTTTAAAGTAGTCGTAAATATTTTTTTTATTTATTTTTATTTTATTTTTTGTATAGAAAACTCTGGTATGTAAGGAATTTGATTGTATTTTTAATTTGTTTGTTTTTATGGTCCGGTATAGTGTTTCTCTCTGCAGGTACTCAATTTATATTGATTTTTTTTATTTAAAAACTATGTCGAAAGTAGTGAAAGGAGCTGTTTAAAGCGCGGTTGTAGGATGTTCTACTATGATGACTAGAAGGACAGAGTAGAAAACAACAAAAGGCCTTGGAAAAAACACATAACACTTAGTAGGGGGATAGTAACATGTATATTTACGATTACGATATTTACGATATAAGATTTTCCTCTGTTTATTTTTAATTGCTTTATATTAGTTTTCCGCTGCTGTCGCTTCGAGATAAACTCTCTTCTCACACGCTTTCTTATTTGCCATACGTTCTATCAGTTCGTTTTACAACTGCAAACTATCCTATATTCTAGTGCAATTTTGAAAAAAATATGGAATGCGTTCGGTTACTGTTCGGAAAGTTCTCCAACATTTTTTCCATCGCAGACACTCTTTTAAATCTTAAACTCTTGCCTATAACGTACATCTATATCCCGAATGAGATCCAAAAAAAAGAAAGTATATATAAAAATTGCTTGTGGGCTTATTGCGCGGTTGCAGTGGCGCACGGCCCAGCCGTACTTAGGATCATCATGTTCTTGATGTTGGCCACTTCGGATTCCAATCGGGCGATTTGAGATTTGAGAATGTTTCCCTCTTGATCGGCGGCGCCGGCGATCGGAACGATAATATTGCGCTGCAGTTGGGCCGTCCATTCTGTGCCACCGATAGAGATGCCCGAATCACGTTCATCGCTGGAGCCCTCGCCGTCCCATGGCGGCGACGCCCGGCTGCTTGGCTCCTGCTTGATATGCTGCAGCGCTAAAAGCGCTGTTGCGGCATCCTTATCGCCAAGATGTGACTTGTGACGTAGCTTCAATGGGAGGCTGTTGTTAAGATCGGCCGGATGCTGGTTGTCGCCTTGCTCGTCGTCACCAGAAGCGGCCCCGGATCCAGACAAACTCGAAGATAGCTCGTAGGGAGATGATGCTCTTCGCGACAGATTTAAAACGTTGCCATTCAACTCATTGTAGGGATCCGCAGAAACTTTGGAACCACCGCCAGCTTCCTTTGTGTTGAGAGCTACGGCTGCAGCTGCGTTGTAGCAAATATTAGTTGCTAGTGCTATAGTGGCGGCCGTATTACTGTCATTTCTGCCCTGTGGTGCGCCAACTCCACTGGTCGCGCTGCCAATGACGGCCGCAACAGCGGCAGCTGCAGCGGCTGACGTTGGTGACGTTGTGAAGGACAGATGGGAGGTTGTGTACTGCGATGTGGGTACACTGAGGTTGTTCTGAGGAGGTGATGATTGCTGATGATGGTGGTGGTGCTGCTGCTGCTGGTGCTGTATATGCTGACTCAGATGCTGCGAGTGATGCTGATTCTGGAGCCCAACAGTAGGCGACAGATCTCTGTGTGGCGTGGATGCGGATGATGTAGAGTTTGCTGTCTCACCGACGCCGTTTGCAATCACTGCAACCACGCTGCGGATTTTGTCCAAATCATCGATCGGAACTCCACTGCGGTTAAGGGCATTCAGCACAGGATGACTGTTGGACGAGGCTGGCACAGATGACTGACTACCATTTATCTGCAACGCTGGATGGTGCTGGTGCGAGAGATGGTGATGCGGTGGCAACTGGTGATGCAGATGCGGATTGTGATGGCTTGGATGCATCTGATGGTGCAGACTGCCACCGGAATGGTGATAGATCGCTGGATGGTGCTGGGTATTACTATCGTTATCACTATTTTTGTTATTGTATCCACGATACTTGTGCTCATCGTGCTCACTGCCCGACGGAGATGTCGACGAAACTGGGGATGCTAAGGAACTATCACCATGATGATGCTGCTGATGTGGTGCTGATAGCTGTTGTTGCTGCTGTGCAGCATGCGACAACGAATGATGGACATGATGCGAATTATTGTGTGGCGACGTTGACTGGCAGGAACGATGGTAGAGATGATGGTGCTGCTGTTGTTGCTGTTGCTGGTGCTGTTGCGACTGCTGCTGCTGCTGATGGACTCCGTTCGAGTGATGCATTTGCACAACACCAGTCAACTTTCCATTTACAATCGCTGACGATGGTGTTCCACCAATTGCCGATTGTTGATGTTGCTGTGATGTAGATGACGGGCCTCCGAAGCCGTTAGCCGACGGTGCCTTCTGCTGCTGGTAATGATGATGCAAGGACGGTGATTCAGGTGATATTGTGTCCATACAATTCATTGTCTGATGTATCACCGACGTTTGTACTGGACTCGGAGAATGCGGCGGATATATGATTGTTGGCGGTATCGTTGTCGAGAGTTTAGCACGCTTTGTAATACTTAATACCTGTTCGCTGGTGGGTAATGTGGCCATGATCTGATCAACACTCACCAAATTCTCGCCAGTTATATTGAACTTCTCTTTAATTGCATCAAGCTGTGCCTTTAGTACATGATTCTCCTTGGTTAGTTCGACGACACGCTGCTCCAACACCATGTCGTTGTAACGACGCTTCTCACGCGAACGCTTGGCCGCTTCGTTGTTGCGTCTTCGTCGATCCCAATAGCTGTCGTCCTTTTTGTTGTCTGGAATAAATTCACGTTGCTTCCGCTGAGTGAAGAGCTCCTTGCGTTTTAGACCAAGCTCATAGGCCGAGGAGGAGTAGTTTCCATCCATGTCCACCGATTGTGGACTAAGCGGTTCCTGCATCATCATATTATTATGACCTAAAAAAACACACACACAAAAAAAAACATTCAATTCGCTGCGATTCGGTTTTCCTAATGTCAAACTTACCACTGGGTCCGTTTGAATTGCTGCCGTTTAATGATAGAGCCGGCGATGAGGGCGGCAGACGATAATTGCTTGAGTTCATGGTTATTTGGTTTGTTGCACCGAGGGTATCTGGCATATTTGAAGATGTGTGATTTTGATTCGGCGTCTCACCGTTGACAGGGGAACCGGTCGAATGTTGTCGGGCGACGAATTCTGCCACCATCATTCGTTGTGTTAATGCATCTGTAAATGAAAAAAAAAGTCAAACGAAATTAGTTTTTGTAATTCACCGCACAATCTTTAATTTTGTCAAATGTGCAATAGGAAATGTTAAAATTTTGAATGCTATACTCGAAATTTAGTGAATTTTTTTTTTAAAAAGCCAGAGGTGTATGTCCCCACCCTGGGCACTAAAAGAAGATATTATAATCCTGTCACTAAATGTGCACAATAAAAGCTCAACGGCAATTGACGTCTACAGACAAATGCTTAGTGAACTATCCGAAATGTACAAAGCAAACAACTGGAGATTCATGTACACAGACGGATCGAAGTCCACCTTAGGCGTGTCATTTGCAGTGGTCGATGGGAACGGAATTACCTTATCCAAATGCTTACTGCATCCGTGTTCTCAGCAGAAGCTACGGCTATACTAAGAGCTATACAATTAGCACTTAAACAAAAAACAATAATATGCAGAGATAGCTTCTCAACTTTGACGGCTATCACTAATACCAACAACAACAGGCAAATTATCGTAAGCATTCGGGACGAATTGGTCAAAACCAAAGGAGGGATCAAACTCTTATGGGTCCCGGGACACGCAGGCATAAAGGGAAACGAAGACGCTGATGCGGCAACAAAGCACGCTGTTAACGAACCACTTTTCTTATACCTAACACTGAAGAGAAGAGATATAAAAAGACATATCCGAGCCTACGCCCACACATTAAAAATGGAACACTGGTCCGCATATACGCACTACTACAAATCGCTTAACCCGGAAGGCACACCAGCAATTTATCCCAAGAACATGTCGAAAAGTATGACAAAGCCGTTCGTTAGACTTCGTTTAGGTCACTCGCTCCTAACCCACGGGCATTTATTCAACAATGACAATCGCCCACTGTGTCACCTATGCAACTCCAACGAAGCTCTCACCATAAAACACTTAACCTATGAATGCACCACAATTCACACCAAACTAAGTAGTATATCTCCCAACTCCCAACTATCCCAACTTCTTGCCCTCCCCTCCCAATCCAACATCAAAACAGTTTATTCCCTCCTGCACTCATTAGATTTAATAGATAAGTTGTAATTCGCTTAGATTTAGACCTAGCCGAAAGCCCTGGTAGCTAGCGCTGAGTTATTTTTTTTTTAAGCTCTTAATTTATTAATAGTTAATAGTTTAAATAATAATAATAATTGTGAAGCAATAAATATAAACATTGTTTGGGGTATTCTTCAGGCAAAATCAAGGCCTCTAAGGCGGCAGTTAGAATTTGTAATAACGCCAACCAGTCTACACTTCGATTTGCCCATTTTCTGGGTGTCTTATTTTAAGTCCTACTGTTGAAAATTAAATATCTTCGAGCCTATAGAGGTCTGCAGGCATTTGCGGTAAGGTCGTATAAACTGACATATTTGGTTTATTTCTTGACATTTGGTTAAAGCCTAAAATTATAACAACAACACCACTGGCGAGGGAACTAACATCATCTGTTGCTGACATTTTCGTTTGTCCCATGAATTGATTTGAAGCTCTATTAGTTAAAATAACGTTAGGAAAAACGTCAAAAAACACTGGACACCTTAGTGGGGTCCAGCCCATGCTTGGGATAAATACTTAGTGATTTAAAAGCACAATTTACAATTTTAATTCTTGTACAAAACTGCCAACCCTAAGCGAAAGAAAACATTAACAAGTTAATGTTAATGTTTTCTTAAGCTTACCAGCACAGGTACCTTTCAGCGCCAATAAAAATTGCAAACTTACAATAGGAACCATTTAAAACAAAAAACTGACCTCTATCATAAATAGTAACAGCGTAAAGCTGACAATTTTTATTTCTACTTAAGTTCGACAGTAATGTCGTTCTCCATTGGTTGCACTCGGGGATGCACTTATTCTGAAATCAAATGGAACAGCAAAACTGCTTCTGAAAGAATCCACAAAAGTATTGGTGAAATGCCAAAAAATAGTCTACGGCTGCTGTCAGCTGACTTGTAACAAATACATAAATTGCACTTGTGTGAGCGTTTCTTGAGTGGATTCTGACTTCAAATCGAGAAGCGAAATTCTCTTCTCAGAATCACTAGAAGACTATTTTTTGTGTCAATGGAACGGTTTCAGAGTGATTTTTTCGATTCCGGACTCTCCCGGGCGCTTCTTTTTGTGCAATGGAAAACAAATTAGTTTGCCAGTCGCTAGCCATCTAACGATATCGACCAATGAAATGCAAGTACTAAGTAATAATTTATTTTGAACGCTGACTTTTTGACGTTTTCATTATTATTTTTTAAATGTGTTTAAGGAGGAAATACAGTACTATATTCTGTACTCTTTAAATCTGGTATAATTGTCCGAAAATTGGCCGAGCAAAATAATATTGACACACCAATAATTCCTTTATACTCTTTCTGATTCTGTCTATTCGGAGGCGCAAAAATTGTGAAACAGAGTCTATCTCCCAGGCGCAAACATGGAAATATTTATATATCCGCAATTTATTTATGATCTTTACTGGATCAATATTACTAGCTATTACCGGTTTCTACAAAAAAAAAAACAAGTAGGTACGAAAAAGGGTAATTTTTTTTTAAAGTTCGTCCTTTTATTTCTCTAACTTCTCATCTCAAGTGTATTGGAGAACTTAACAACATTAAAACATATCCTGGAACAAAATACGATGACCAATTTTATTTGAAAAAAAAATGCTTCGATTGAAAACAAAAAAAAAACGTTTGCATGTGTCAAAGCAGTTACACAATTTGGAAAAATAAACCGGAGGTGCTAGGTATAACCATTTTGAAATTATGCTCAATGTCCGAAATATCTAAGAGGAAAAGTACCTATACCTACTCGCCTAGATGTAAATTCTCCGCATTAGTGTCAATTACGCCAAATATTCTGCTAAATGTTTGCGACGATTTAAACTCAAAGAAAATAATGGAGAGCAATAATGAAGGAGGAATTTTTTTCATCGAGATGACAAGAATCCTAGATGTGGTTACCAAAATATAGATACCTCGAAAGAAAAACCAAGTTCAAATTGGATCACCTACTTTTGCTTATAGCAGCTTCGTTATCCTTCAATTTTAGCAGATTCTTAGATGGTCCCCCTTTGAATAGATTAATTCTGGGCATCATGAGTTGATCACCCTCAATTGTGTACACCACTGACATGGTTCATTAATTAATTTAAACTTTCAAAACAAAAAGCGATGCAAAACAGTGTTGACAAAAAAAAGTTCACACAAAGGGAAAAAATTCACTTTCAAACTGTTTTCACTTTACACCGTCAACATCATCATCACTGTGTGGCTTATAACTGTGACCAAGTACAATTCTTCACAAACCGGTATTCGAAGAATTTAGTTCAAAAACTAACCGACTTTTCCCCAATGGACAATGGCCGTACATTTCCTTTTCCGTTTTGCTGGTACACTTTTCGTTCGCTCAATATGATCCCATTTGCATTCGAGATTTATCGTATCCACAACTGTTAATTCACTTGAATTTGTTTTGTTTTGTTTGTTAATTCTGTTCTAGATATAGAAACGCTGTATTTTTAAATACAAATGCAAAGAAAAATAAAGTTATATCGCACGATAACGCGACGACGTTCCAGATTCACGGGGTCTAGAAGAGCGAGAAAACTCAACTGTTACCGTTGACGGTCAGAATTGAATTGAAATGGAGAGCTTTCACTTGGTGCGCCTTTTGTCTGTGGATTCGAATTCGTATCGTATCCGCCGGCCATAGATAGATGTTAATTTTTTTTTGCCCGAGCAGCAACTGTGTGCGAATGGTTCGAGGCGAACATGTTGCATTCGATTTATGGCTGTTTGGGCTCCTCTGTTTGTACGGTTTTTGGCATACAGCGGGTGGATGCGATGGTGAAAACGAAATTAGAGAGCGAATGAGAAAAGAAAGCGCTCGCCGTTTGCTAGAAAAAGAAACAAGGGCGGCCGCCTCAGTATGTGTGGTGTGTGCTGCTGTTGACTGTTTGTTAAGGTTGAGCATGCAACATAGAGCCGCCGCATGTTTGACCCGAGTTCAGTTGGATGTGGTTGTGAATGTTGAATCCAGCCAACACAAAACAAAGAGCACACCACGGGCCACGGCAAAGACTGCTTGTGGTTGTGCTTGTTAAGTAATCAGTTTAGTAGTAGTTAGCGCTGGCGAATCGCACTAGGTCGTCGTTGTCGCTGGCATGCATGCGGCGCAGCAACGTGACTCTTGCCAGTAGGCGCAATATTCCGACGACAAAGCGGTTTGAAGTTAATTAAAATACGGGGCAAGATTGTTTCTAACACTTAAGATTCGAATGGCTGTTGTTGTGTGCAACGGGGAGGGCGGGGGTGTTAAATTATGGCATGGGACTTTGAAATTTCCACTACGTATGCAGATTTGTTTTCTTTAATTTATATGGCGGTGATTTTGTTACACACTACTATCAGCGGTTGCATAGTTTGTTGACTGACGACAGACTATAGGTGAACACGTGAGCCACGTGAGTGGCAATTATATCATCTTGTTAGGACAAACAAAAACACACACACACATTAGTATCCGAGATATGGATTTCGTTTTTGTTTCAACGAGCTAGGTGACTAGGTATTCTCCTCGGAGAATGCATTAGGGAAACCTACACACACAGAGTCGTATAGGGCTGTAGCCTGTAGGTACTTGCCTATGCAGAGCTTGAGTGGGCAAAGTTCAAAGGGTATTCAGGCTCAATGGGATGGATAATTCTTTTCAAACCTGTGTCACTATGCCGAGTTGAACTTTTGGTTTTTGCGTCCAGGGTACTTCTAGTCCAGACCAAGACGACTTAAGATAACTAGGTTTTTGATTGTGCCCTATTTGTTTAGATGAAGCTTACATCCGGTGGCCCAATTTCGATAAAGTTCAGGCTGTGGCTATGGCAATTGCTTATAAGCCGAGGGAGGTTAAAGTTAAAGGAATTATACATGGTATGTATAGATAGGGAACTCCAGGAATATGATTACCCGATACACGGATGGGCTACACATCAAGTCAAATATACTGCAAACCATGTTTCATTGTGAATGAGGAAACTTTTGAAGCTCGTTCACTAGCAAAATGGTGGCTACCTCCGAAAATTCAATCACTCACATCGAGGTCACTTCTTAATTCGTGACAATGTTAAAATACACACCTTTGGCAGCACACAAAACTCACGTGGTCAAGCGTGTGATGTTCTCAATTGTTCAACAGTTGAAATCAAACCACTTTGGCAGCACACATCGAGTTCATTTGTCTCTAGATCTAGATGCTTGGTCAAATTACGCAGTCCATTTTGCCCCGGACACGTGAGCACGTTCTATTGACGCAAATGCATTACACAACGGAATTCTTGTAATGACATCTCACTGTCAATGTATTTGTAAAAGCAGGCGCAACTTTCTGCATCAACTAGGGTCATCGGACATTTCATTCTCGCACTTCAAACCTACCGAAACCACACCGCACAGCGACACCCTTAAATACAAGGGCTCTTGTCGGGTGCACGCGGCACATGGCTGTGAGTGACCGTAATAATTATTATCGCATGTCCAAACGATTACGTCAATTACGATTACTTGCATAGAACACAGCGGAGAGCTGTGTAAAAATATAAAACAAAAAGAAAAACTACTTTATGTCACATTGCAGTGCCGCGCGTCTAACGTTGAGCTATCCGTCTATCTTTCTAGTTGTTGGTTACGACACCGGCCGTGCTGTGTCATTTGCATTAGAATAATTAACATTCAAGGGGGCCTGTTGCAGGGATTGGTTGCTGTCAATAATATGTATATTGCTGACTGGCGACGACGACTGCGACAACGAAATGCTGATGCAGCAAGGGTATCTGTAGGAAGACCCCACCACCGCACCAACCCAGAAAACGTGAATCGGTTCGGTTGCTTGCAATTACAATCGCTGTCAATGGAGAAATGCTAATTGGAATGCTCGTTGGAGCTAGGTGGCGCTGCGGTGGAGGGTGCGCATTCTGCAAGGAATTGTGTCTCATTGTTGGCGGTATATTTTATGAATGAAATTGAACGCCTCTTCTATCGACTATTTGGATGGAAGTGCAAGGAACTCTGGTGGAAAATATGTATGGATGTACTGGGCATTTGGATGCGCCTTTGATTGATGTGAATAACAAAAAAAGGGTCAAATCGCATTTCGAGCCAGCCGTCAAATGTGCCACTTTGAACAAAAGTCAAGGGACTTTACAAATGATTTAGAATACTCGTTCCTTAACTATAATTTTTTAACAGTTTGAATCAATGCAGAGCGAGATTACTCGATACTTGGAACTGCGCTCAGGGATTCGTATTCGAATCGAACTAGAGCGAGATTACTAGATACTTTAAGCGATCCCTCTTCGTTCAGTTCCTTTTAATGGATATGCTTATTGAACTGCGCTCAGGAATTCGTATTCGAATCAAACTACAGCCAGATTACTCGATACTTTTCGCGATCTTCGTTTTGTCGCTTTTCATAAATTTATGTAACATTTACCTACTCTTTAAATCGTTTCCATTCACATTGAAAGTACGTGAGGACAAAGAACAAGTTTTGCAGTTAATTCTACATAATTCCTGTAAGTCAAAAACAATGCTCTATTCATTCACGCACACTGTTCACCAGATTCCTGTCCATCCTTTGTTTTCATGTTTTACGTAAGAAACGCTGCTTCACTGGAAGAAAATTGAAAGCATTTCCTCGTAAAAACATCTACGCGTCCGAGAAAATGTCATTTGCAGTTTTACTGACATTCTAAATTCCTGGAAAGAATTCTTCCCCATATTGGATGCGATGAAGTTTATGAAATAAAATCAACAGAAAACGCATAATCTTGCAGTTGGCTACCCAGTGTAAGAGAATTTCCCATTGAATTCAACTCACCATCATGGAAAAGTTTTTAATTTAATTCAAAAACCCTTTTATGTGACTATAAAGGAATCCACCATCATATCAAATGAAATCAAATGAAATCAAAAACTCCTTTTCAAGCCATTTCATACAATAGAACCGAGCTCATTCAGGACTGTTGCTAAGGATATACCATTACTGCAACATACGGGATTGAAAGACAGTCAGGCAAAGATGTGAAGTCTTTCTATATGGAAAGAGCCCTTCTTTCGTGTTTAAAAGGTCAACTAATAAATATTTCTGCAACATATGGGATTCATGTCGAAACTAAAGCAAATACGTTCCATCTTTAAATAGAAACGAGTCAGCAATATTTGAATAGGACCAATCACTCGTTTCTGTGACAATTTTGGGCACGCCCGTTCCGGGAGTCCCGCAACAGACGCATGGATAGAGCTTGATCAAAATAATCACGTTGCGTGTAGACACGTGAGTGCACAATCCACGGAGCCAATGGGGAAGTCGTAATCGGATAGGACAACTTGAGATAGGGCACGTTTTAAATTGACAAAACTGCGCTCAACATACATTTGAAGATTGCGCAGAATAGGAAAGGAGTGAGCGGAACGCACCGGCATTCTGTGTTGTGCGTCGAACGTGACCTCCTGGACAGACCTGTGGTGGGGGCAGCAGCTGGTGTGCAGGCAACTCATCGAAAGGGTGTCCCATAATAGAACAGTGAAAACAAAGAAAACATACTAGTTGATTAACTGCCTATACAAAGGTTGGACACTTTTGGACTTTTATTTCCTGTGAATCCACACGCCTAGTCGCCCTGACGACCAAAAGTAGAGTCCTAGGTTTTTGCCTAATTCCAATTGCTACGGAACATTTCGAGCTGCGTACTTTATTTTCTGTCAAGAGGACACCCTGCAACAACTCTGAGAGTTCGCTGGATTAATATAGTCATTTGCGTTGTTCCCCATTTCACAACAACAAGACCGTGACACAGTCTCCTCTCAGCCAAAGCCCTCACTCGGACAGAAATGCATAATGCTGATGCCAACTAGGACGACGAACTGACTGAAAATCCGAACCAATCGAAATTCATTCATTTATAAATAAACCATGCACGTTAAGTCAGGGCGTTGCTTCTGGTCTTGATCTTTACGCATTTTTTCGTGCATTCACTGGAAATGCAAATGCAAATAACCGTTCAATTATCGTGGAATATCCATCAAATTGCCATGAAATTGTCATGAAAAATAAGATACGTACGTTTTCCGTATGTATGCGTGATAATTAGATAACCTTGCGCTAATAAAAAGGAATTTCCCCAATAGAATTGCAAATGCAAATACGAGTATGAACTAGTCGAAGCACTGAACTACAAAAAAACAAACAAACAACAAAAACAAACATTCGCTGTACGAGTACGAGTACAGCGAATGCATCATCATCACGTTTACGAGCCGTATGTTCCAGTTGAATATTATCGCTCTTCACGTGTTGGCTGCAGTTGTTCAAGCGTGTTACCTATCCAGTTTGAAGTAAGGGAAAAAAATTTCCGTTTTAAAATTGCACGAACAGCAAACAGTGGCAACCGCCAGTCAGCACCCCCACCGGTTTGGTACTTCTTTTTTCTAGATATGTCCATGCCCTTAGTTGAATGTGCAATGAATGTACTGCTGTTCAGTTGGTAGAAAATGGAAAATTGGTCAGCGCCAGCTAAGAGGCGGCCCTGTGAAAGTATCTAGACATACTCTCTCTATCGGTTCTCCTCGTACTTGGGTAAAATTTTCACAAAATCGTTAGCCTTGAATTGATGTCAGTGAAATTTTGTGTGCGACACACTTCCCGCTTCCATATGCGCGCAGTACTGTACATACAGCAGCTCCCGCTCCCGTAGTAATAGTAAAAGCTGCATTTTCAACTGAAAAAAGTGTTTCCATTAAGAAAAACTGGAGAGAAAACTACAGGCAAGCAGAGTTGCGGTCTCAGGGTGACGCACCATAAATGGAGATTGATTTTCAGTGACCGACTAATGCTGTTATGTACGCTAGTAGTGAAAGGAATAAAATTTGCTACCGGATGCCTAACGATACGTAATGAGCGAAGCGGTTGCGTGAAATGGTTCTATAGATGCAGGCATTTACACAATAGATGTACTTGATCTCGATGACAGGCAAGGGGTAAATAAGTTCAAGTTCTACACGGCTCGGTTTCGTCTAAAACAGATTTGATTAAGGAGGAAACAAATTTGATTAAGTGGACTTAAGAAGCCCACGGAACGGAAGCAAATGCACTCATTACGTATTTGTTACGGCGAATCAAAGAAAACAGGCTCCAACCGGCTTGGAGAGCGCAATTGGAGGCAGTTAGTTGCGGACAGGACTTATCTACTAGTGCAGGCCCAAGTTCACTCTGAGTGGAGTCCAAGTCCACCCTCAAGAAAAGTGCCAAAATATGTTGCTTTTGCTAGCGTTGGCCAAATACGTTTGCACGTTGATCAGTTGACAGCTATAAGTCACACATTGAATGTGACAGCAGCTGGGGCGTTATTCAAATCGTTGCGGTCGCTGCGCAGGGCAGAATGACAACTCTGTTACCTCTTGACAATGCCTCTCAAGCATCCATGGGACTTGAGTCTCCTTTTTGTTAAATCGAATCTTGAGAGTCCACCCTGTGTTAAGTTTCCAAGAAAAGGACGTTGCATTGAGCCCTTTGGGGAAAAATCTAAAAGACTTTCAATTTGCCATTTAAAATTATTATTCGCCCAAGAAAATCATTCTTCTGACGGATGGAAATGTTGTTAAAAATATTATTTTAAATGTCTGAAACCATAGGAGATGTTGAACAACTCTTCATTTTGTATATTTAATAGTTTATCGGACTAGAAAACATATTTTCCTGCAGATAAATGGACATTGCAGCGAATTTCGTCGACTACTCCTCTATTTAGACGGCAGCTGGAAAAACTGAGACACATTAAGTCAACTGTCAGACTTACTAAACTAGATACTTGAACTTCTCCAGTGTATTTGCAACATGCTGCCAATGTCAAAGTCGAGGTGAACAATATTATTCGTCAATGCAAAAACAAGCAACTACCCGCTGTCCCGCCGCCATTCTTAACAAGTGTCAGAATTAACAAAAAAAAAAGGCCCTCCGCACACAAAACGAACTGTACTGTTTTATTGATTTCGTTAGCTGTTTACATTTTTGTATTTTTAGTGTGTCGCCCCGTCGTACAACGCGCAAAGATGAATGAACCCGAAAATAGTACAACTTAGCGAAAAAAAAATAAAAAATGTTGTATCCCATCCACACCGATATGAGAAAGAATAGCGCGAGCGAAACACGCACTCACACAACAAACAATAAAGAAAATAAAAACAAAGTTTCTACTCCGATACCGATTGCCAAAAGCACTGCTTGCTCTTCGTTATTCACCAACTATTCTCTGACACACTTTTCGCTGCTCTGGTAGTTTGAGTGTCAATGAACTTGTCTATCAAGTATCTGTCATTCGGTTGCCGTTGTCGTCATGCCAGTCTACTGGTCTAAGCTCAACAAATTGAAAGCCAAACAAAAAACTAGAGTGGACTATGATGCTTGCTGTTTGTGTGTGTGTGTGTTTTTTTTTTTTTTTTTTTTTGTAAGGTTTGGTTGAATGCCACAAACGAAAAATGTAATGAAGTAGAGAAGAGACTTCAATGCAATTGGCGAGGTGGCATTGCTCAGAGACGAATATGTGTGACGCGTGATTTCGGAACAACGCTTCCTTCCTATAAAGTGGTATGACACAGTTCAAAGTGAAGCTCACTATAAGTCCTGTGCCTTGACCACACGCAACTTTCCGAACAGTGTCCACAGTTAAAACAATAAAAAAAAAAGATCGTTACAAGCGATCATAGCTGATTATTTGCATATTTAAGTCATTCATCTCCTGCATCCCATTCATGGATCGCACTGATCTACGTAGCGATCGCTCTTTAATGGCATTCAACCGATCAGTATGTCGAATACCGATTTCAGTACACCCCGGTTTTTGGGTACTACCACTAAATTTGTATGTATATATATGTATGACGAAAGTCACTCACGGGATGTGCTATGGAGATTTTTGAATGTCTGGAGATACCATTTGCATTGTTACTCGATGCATATGATACTAGTACGTTACACGACATCCTCACTTAAATTGTAAAAACGTTTTCCGAGTTTCATTTGCATGAATGAAGGACTTATGATTGAGGCCTTGTGTACCTTCCACATAGTTGACACTTCTGTTTTCAGCATGTTGCAGATAACAACAAAAATGTAAGTCACAGCTACATGTGGTTACCTAACTACGGTTCATTTTGTTAAGTTAAGGAA
Source organism: Cheilosia impressa (assembly GCA_948293265.1). Taxonomy (NCBI): domain Eukaryota; kingdom Metazoa; phylum Arthropoda; class Insecta; order Diptera; family Syrphidae; genus Cheilosia; species Cheilosia impressa. The sequence goes on along the minus strand of OX411885.1, from coordinate 5,928,857 downwards.
ACCTACTAAAAATTATATTTTATTTGGTTTACGTAAAAAAGTGCTCTGATGAGTGATGACTCCCGCTTATGTCTCCCCCTCTATCTTATTCCTTATTATTCTTATTCATTGTTTACTTTAAAATCAGTAATACCTACCACATTTATTCCCTTCTGTTTTTTTTTCGATTTAAAAAAGACAAACGCTCTGGCACTCTGAAGAAATGTGCTGCCAAATTCAGTTTAAAAAATGTTGTTATACAAAATAAAACGAAACACTTCAGTTAATTAGCTAATATTACATATTTTATATTGCTTTCTCATTAAGATTTGTGAGCTTTATTTTTAGCATAACTGAAATATCCGCCTGCGAGGAGCGGATGGACTGAGAAAATTTCGGAATACAGTAAAACTCGGATATTTCTTTCACGGCGAAAATGACAGAAACGTCCCGTTACTTGCCACTGACCCTAACTGACAGCGACTGACGTTACTACCTACTCAGAGTATGTAAGCAGTCCCAACAATCAACTGAGAAAAGTGCTGCCAAAGCTCTCTCAAATCTTCAATAATATTGCGAATAATACCACTTAACAGTATCAAATACACCAACCAACTACATGTGATGTAGAATTTTCACTTTTCCTCCCAATTGCATAATTTTATCACCATCGACAAAGCCCCCACACAACTAACGCCAGAGCCATCCGTCAAACAAAATATTCACACAACTGCCAGAGGAAAGCTAAAAAATTTTATTCTGTCTATGATTTTATCGTAACTTCTTCAATGACAAATTCGTCTAGATTACTTTTCAACTTCTAGTAGTTGTCATATTATGTCGTCCTATATTCCCGCCCCTAGCAGCGCCCCCCGCACTCATCACAGTAACAAAAAGAGATTTCTCCAAATAAGAGCAACAGTGAAATAAAAACAACATAAATGAGTATCTCAAGTGAAAGTTTTCTTTTCTTCACTTCTCGGAGTTTTCTTGCCTACGGTAGATATCCAAACGGACAAAAAAACTAAAAACTTGTTTCACCATTGTAGAACCTCCACTACGTTGTGAGACTTATACCCAACAGCTTGCACGTGTATTTATTTGTGCGATAAGATCGCATTAGAATGAACGGAATCAAACGCACGCGGAAGAAGAGCGTAAATAAAATAGCAAACAAAATTAAAACTATTAACAACACACATCCACACACACGCACACAAATTAAATTGGAAAGAAATGCCGGTGGATGGCCAAGCACAACAACCCACGACACGGCGCGTTCTTTCTTTCACCCTACACCTCCGCGTAAAAATTTCGAATAAATAACACTAAAGTGGGTTATTTTTGATATTGCCTAATCTAAGTGACCTAATTTCGAGGCAACGCGTCAAAATTGCTGACATAAATGTATGTACGCGTAGTTTTTTTTTTATTTACTATTGTAAAAAAAAAGTAGTAAGCATATTATTGTTGTGTTTGGCTGTTGACGATGGTGGCGGCGCGGCGTAGTATAAATGGAACCATAGATAACACCAATACCACGGACGTAATGTGCTAGAACTTACAAAACAAATGTTTACTCCGTCGGAAATTTCGTTATTGTTATGAGTTTTGAAATGTATTTTTAGTTTATGCGAAGATTGACAGATAGATCCAATGACCGATTGGGATACGTCTATGTGTATATCCTTACCCAAGAAGAAGAGTTACTTGCAATGACATGCGTTTGACTTTACGAACAGTTCAAGGTATAAGAGTAGTGGTAAAAATATTTCCCAATTAATGACACATTTATTACTATTTTTAAGAAATTTCGCTTCGATATTAAACCGAGTGACAGTTGGACTTTGTTTGGCCGCAATTTCGGTTTAGGCTACATTTATCAGTTGGCATTTGACAGTCCCTCGAGTCGACTACAATGGTCTGCACTAAATGTAACCTAGGCACACAATTCGTAACTTTACAGACTATTATTGTCAAAACGATAGACCTCCAAAACTAGCAACTAAGTGCTAAAATTACAAGTTTGAGACTTTTATTCAATCCTTTTTCCAAAAAAATAAAGAAAGCTGACGTTTGTCAACAAAATTCGAGCAGAATTCGATGACTTATTTTTGTGATCAAAGTTTCAAAAACGATATCGGTTAGACGATCGTTGATCTGTCAGTCACGTATGCCAACTGTCATGAATTTCGTGAATAAATGGCTACCCCTCCATAAAAGTCAAACTAAAAAAGCCGTTCAAGTGACTGATCTACGCCAATTGAAACGGAGACACATCAAGTCAGGCAGCTGCCAGATTTACTCTAATCAACTAGATACTTGAACGTCCCCATTCCGCGTGCAATAAATATTGTATCTGGCCCACCCTGTATATTTGCGGATTCGTGTGTTGTGCGCTCCCGGAGCACTCGCTCACTAGACCAACCACTGCCCTCACCCCACCAATGCATGCTTATAGATTTGAATGAAAATAACTTAAGTATTCTTAAGCTTAAGCAAACAATTTGTGGCTATGTTTTGAAGGGAAATCAATTCAAAATTTCCCCATAAGTGCGTATCACAAAATGTCATTGCCCTCGCAAAAAAACCTTAAAATAAGCTCTCACCGAATATATTCAATTCCCAACATCCTTTCGCGTCTGTCCAACTCACCTAAAAGAAAAATAAATCAAACAGAAACAATAATCAGAACGGAACAACAACAACAAAGCAAAAAAATAAACAATAAATATATATCATTTATGTACATATTACAAAACAACAAAAATGCCAAAAAATTTCACAACAAGGCGCAATTTAATGCAATTGCGCATTCAAATTGCGAGTCCCGCAATCTCTTCACTTCCCCGCACAAACCGTGCAAAAGTTTTATAAGGAAATTCAAAATAATCACAAACAGACAGCCCCCGAAAAATTGGCAGAACACCGAACATTTGTTCGTTGCATCATTTTGCGAGCGCTCTGCAACATTGTTGCCATAGAAATGTGCTGCAGCATGTGATGTAACCACTGGCATCAGGAAAATTTTTTCACTTTCGTTTTTATTTTTATTAAGACGACACATTTTTTGTTTTTCGTTTTTTTTTTGCATTGTACAATCGCGATCAGTCGTAATTTCCCAGAATGACATGATGATCAGTTCATTTTTGCTCAATTAAAAATAAAAGTTGCACCAACAACAAACCGCGAATAGATTTCCACATCACTACCGCGGTTTGTGTTTGTTTTTTTGCAAATTTTGTAGAACGAATTTCTAAAGCTGCCGATGGAACGAGGCAAGAAATTTGTATATGTATCCGAATCTGTGACTGTGTTAATTCAGTAATAATGCCATTGCACCTACTTTCACCTTGTAGAGTACTTTGTACTCTCGAATATGTTTTGAACAATTTTATTTTCGATGGTATGGATGTTTTGCGTCTTGTTTTTTCCCGTTTTTCCTTTATGTGCAAATAGAAACAAAGTTTTGGGGAAAATTATAACTCATTTGAAATAGTATGAACAGGCAGCGGGTATCTCCGCTGAACTGTTGCAACTGCGGGCGTTCCGTTGTTGAACTTGGTCGGCAATGAACCTCAATTGTTGGGGTCGTTGTGCCGTTTTGTTTTTGGAGGTGAAATTCCGTGTATACGGCAAATGTCGGCTGTATGACAGCGTAATTTGAATAGTGTCGTTTTAAATGCTTTTTTGATATCGAATTTGGGTGTATTAAAATGGGCTTAAGAACGAAATTCTTGTGCATAGAAGGAGCGGGTGGTCCTGACACAACTGCCACTCTGGCAACGTCGATATCAACATACTTTCGAAATTCCGAATTAAAATGAATGGCTGCTTGGGTGAGAGGTGACACTTAAAAGCGATTTTCTATATCGAATTGTGGGTGGGCTGCTCGTGATATTTAGAAGTTAAGAAAAAGTCAACGCAATAATTTTTCTGGCTATAACACTTGTCTGAACAATGCATTGACTACCACTGACTGAATAGAAATGCCCAACCTTGACAAAGCAGCGAGAGTGACGACTGTGCACAACCTGACAACTTTGCCACAGTTGCGTTCCCAATCACCTTTAGCTGACAAAATCACTTCGAAAAGTCATATATATGGTAAAATTTATTTTATTGGACCTAAAGTGCCATTGAGTAGGACGAAAACCAAAAATAAACTTCCTAACGAATTCCAAATGCAGCCCCTATAAAAGCTATAGACACGACTCCATAGAGACGGTCTTGGTCTCCATAAGTAATATCAATTGCAGGCTTCAAAACTATGGTGGGTCAATCCGGACTCATGTCGGTGACTTCTTCTATCCAACGAGAGTATAGTTGCTCTTATCTGCTGTGAATCGGCCGAAAGACACTCCGAAGAAATTGTCGCGTGCTATCCATCAAGTTAGCTCAGAAAGCTCAGCTCAATAAGTTGAACTAGGTACAAAACCAGACTTCCGCCTGCCGTTCGCATTTCCCACGAACCAGCCATCTGTGGTGAATTGCAAATTTGAACAATTTCAGCTTTATACTTCGACAATTAGGATACGACAGTCGGAAAAAAATGCGAGCCACGAAATACGGACCGCCGGCATTTCTGACAATTTTGGCACTATTCCCACCAAGCAAACACACAAACAGAAAGCTATGCATACACAGAGCACAAACACAAAAACGAACTCTAAACGTTGACGCAAAGCAATCAATTAACGCATAATTAACTGGTAACCTACATAAAAGACCGAAATTTGGTCGAGAACAAAAGATCCACCAGCAAAACAGAATAATCAAATATGATTAGCACCTATTTGGACAGAATCGATGACGCGACGCTCGTTTGCCTTGCGAATTAACTACTTGGTTCGTAAAAGCTCCGAAACACCAAAATTCGTAATCAAAGTTTTCATTTTGTTATCTATAGATTTATTTGTGAACGTTCCCATCTCTCCACTCCCGTTGTTAACTACTCGCAATGCAGTAATCGATCTTGCCGGCCGCCGCGCCGCATCTTGTTGGGGTCTCTGATCGCAATGATGTGTTACCGAGGTCAAGATGATGAGCGTTGAATTTATATACAGTGTATATGTGTTTTTTAAATTTTACATACGAACAATGATGATGGTGGTGCTGTTGGGCCGGCATGCACGCAGCAGGCAGCGTATTCATTCGCTCTCGTCTTTACAATAATTGCTTTTGTTGTGGGGAATATCTCGGCGTTTGGTGGTGGTGTGTCTGTGTGTACTTGGTCAATGTTCTCTGGGTGAATGAAGTCCTTCAGAACAGAAATGTGTTCACTTGTTATATTGACGGAGGCAATTGTATCTTTCTGGCGGGCAAAAAGAACAAATCTACACAAGTATGCAACAGTGCGTTCTATCCGCTGAGCATACGTACAGACATTGCATTGGGGCATTGAGGGAGCGGTACGACATTTAATTTAATTGGAAGTTTCAAGTGCAACATGTTAATGATGATAATCGTGGTAGTGAACTTTGTTTTGCATGCAGATACGCGCACTTGAGAAATTATGACAGCACCTTTTTGAAAAGTGTAAACGTACGCTAGTGTTATCGCGTTCGGTTGGCGGAGGGATGTTTCTCCTACCACCAGATAGACAGACTTTGAAGGGCGTTTCAGTGCCAAGGGTCGCCTTTGTCTGATTGGACTTAATCCCTAAAGTCCAACTGACACCACTAAAATTAAACGGCTCAGATATACTGTTCATGAACAGAAACAACAAACGACACTTAAATCAATGACAGTGGAGGGTTATAAAATAAAAAAGTCTGTGCCAAATTGTTGTCAAATGAATGCGGGTCAGTCGTTTTTTTTTCTAAACTAAACATCCCAAAATTGTTTTTGACAGGAGCTCTGTAGTAGTGCCTGTCAAAGCAGCTAAGCAAAGGTCTAACAAAGAAGCTGGTAAAAAGTGTTTGCCAAGGTTCTAGGAGCACAGCATATGTTGTTTTTATTTTGCTGGTTCCCTGAACTCGAAAGTATTTTACGCAGCTGTTTCAAAACAAAAAAATTCTCTGTGAAAACCCCGCACTGCACACTGCAGCTTGAAGCAGTTAAACAGAAATAACAGAGCGCAACGCCAAGTGTGCACAAGCTCAGGACTAAAGTTACGATTATACACAGTGGTCCCGTGGAGAGGGCTTAAAAAAAATGGGAACTTAAATTGATTAAAAGTAAAATTTAAACGCATTTCCATTACAAATAAATTTCAAAGTTTACTCAGAATAAAATTTTTACACTTAATATGAAAGAAAACAGCCCATCAAACGTCTACGTAAGAATTTTTGTGTATCTGAAGAAAAAAAAAAGAAAATCATTTCAAATTACACTTAGGCGGAAAAAGGGAAACTTTTTTCAAATGTAGGGATAACGATTGCCTTTGCCTTATGACGTCGAAAAATGACACGTGTAAGCGGTGTGTGTTGGACTACTCAAGCGAAGGGTGGATTCCCGGAAAACACCCACAAATCACATCTTGAAGTTTTCGCCTGTGACAAAAAACATCCGTCTGACAAACATCTGACAACTTTCATGAAAGAGCTTCTCAATTAGCACTCGGCATAATATTGTAGATTCTTCCCAAAAATTAATAGGTAAACTCACACCAAACGAACGGTTGTCAGAAGCTGGCCCTAGGGACGGTCCAAGGACCTGTTGCGCCAGCTCTTTATTTATTTATTTCCTTATTGTTTTTTTTTTTAATTTCCTTTCATACTTTGTGAGCAAATTCATCGGAGAGGTCTAAAATAGTCCACGAAAACAAAGAAATCATTAATCCAGTTTTGCACACATCAAAAGGCTATCGCGCACTAAGATGATTACACGACACTGCGCGACGAGGAGAGTAGGTGCATACAATTAAAATATTCCACCATAAAACCAGAATAATAAGGAAGTGCATTTATAAAGGCTTTCCGAGTCCACTCCGCGTAATTCGCATTCGTTGGCATGAAGGTCACGCAAGCTCGTACGCATATTCGCTTATACTAAATTCGCAAATATTTTTCTCTCATCAGTTAAACCGTCTAAATGCATTTATGGCATCGACGGACAATGACCAGTGTTGCATTTGTATATTAAACTGCATCACGTAGTATTTCTCCCTGTGAATGAGTAGGTACTTTCACGAGATAAAGAGCTTCCCTTCAACACTCGAACACAATAAGACGAGCACTCGCACTAATCACAGTTGTATGCAAAATTGCGATATGTTTTAATTATGCATACGCAAGTGCTGCGGCTGCTGCTGTTGTTGGTGATTTCTCAAGATTGTTTGTCGCGCCTGTCTGTGTTGGTCTGTCAGGTAGGGACGAATGACAATACGAATAATAAGCAGTTCTATATGTAAATTTGTGATTTTTATGTGTCGACACTCGGCACATCATCCAAACTGAGATTGTTGCTCGACTGAGAGTGCTGACTGCACACTGATGTGTATTTGGTGTTACGAAACGTTCCACTGAGATGCATCAGTCGTTCGGTAACGCATTATGTCGGAAATAAGTTTGACTTTAAATGTGCAACTGCATAAATATAGGCGATGTCTCAAATGGCTTTTGAGCTCTGCTTTATCTATGCACGGACAGATTTTTGTAGTAGAAATTCGCATGCCTGGTGAGACTGTCAGCAATGGAAGTGCATACAAATAAGCCACCATTGATCATAAGCGAGTGAACAAAATTTTGGTCGAGCTTTTTTTTAAATTCTGCTTTCATAATTCTGCTCTACGAAAAAACAGAGTTTTTTTTTTATTTGAATTTTTTAATTTTAATTTCTTTTTTTAATTTTTGGATTTTAATTCATTAGTTGGGAAAAAGCACAAAAAGTGGAATTCTATAGCTAAAAACTCAAAAAGCAGACTTTTGTTACGCAGAATTTCAAAAACCAGTATTTTGAAAGCAGCATTTCGAGCTGCTGCCCTAAGTCCGTGAACGTACAGTCCTACCAGTGCCTCTCACTGATGGGCTTAAGGAATTAAAAAGAGAAGTTCGCCCATGGATGCTGTTTTTGCGTGCACTTTTGTCACAACTGCCGATGGGATTGACTCTCTCCTGAATGCGCCTTCCTTCAGCTGGAGTCACAGCTGTTGGTCGTGAAGAAAAGATATATTCTCGCTTCACTTTTGCTTACTACTGACTACAGTCCGGGGTGGACCTGGGCATCTGCCACTACGCCTCTCCAAATAGCACGATCTTTGGCTACCTGCCTTCAATTGAGCATCCCAAGTTGCTTGATGTCTCCTTCCACCGCGCCACCTAAGACGAGGTCTTCCTCTACCTCTACTACTCAATCGCGTCACTTTTAGTGACCTAAAATACTAAAGCCACGAATAGATTTTCGAAACAAATCACGGAAATAGAAAGCAAAAACAGAACAGTTGCTAAATGCTGTCAAATGCTCGTGTGTCAAGCGATATCTAGAGTGGAGGAGGTTTGTCGAAGAATATATTCACTAAAAGTTAGCGAAAATTTAAGGTCCACGCAAAACTATTGCCCATTGCTAAGTTAGAGTTGAGACACATGAACTACTTACTGCTCCAAACTGCATTTCTTTTAACAAATTCCTGATGCTCCACTCATGGCATTGTTTCGTTTAAAATGTTTATGTACTTTCGTATTTTGGTGGCCTTTCAAACAATTTTACAGTAAAATCGTAGAAAAAATACTTGACAACTATTCCAAAGTTAATAATCATCAACAAAGGACTACTTCCAAAGCCAGCAACAATATTGCAACAATGGAAGCGTAACCTACGAGCGCGGCATGTCTTATGACACATTATCCGATGATGTAAAACAAAACTCGTACAACCACATTTAATAACAGCCTCCAAGTCAGCACACTCATTCACAGAGTTCTAAAAGTTAGAACAACCATAGATACTCGTACGAAGTAAATAGAAAAGAAAGTGTAAAGAACAACGCAGACAAACGAGAACAAGGAGAAGAGGGAACAAAAGAAACACCGTCGTCGTCGTCGCCAAAGCATGGAAATCTATTTATTATGCAATTTTTCTTAGAACCTAAACGTATCTACTGCCGCAACAGCCAACACTACCACCACCAATAACACAGGCACACACGATAAGGCCAACATTGCCGCACCGGCTTTACAGTGGTTAAAAGGAGGTGCTTCTCATAAAGTGATGTTATTTGACCAACTGACTGAGTTTCGTAACGTGTACGACTACGCGCGAGAAGAATTTGTTCTAAAAGAGGAATAAGAACGAACAAGATGATGAAAGAAATTTATCTTAAGAACGTTAGTGCCGTCTTTTGACTGGAGGAATACCGAAAATAGTTGACCTTTTGAAGTGAGTTGCTGGAAATGATAAAAGTAAGACACCGACCATAAGCGCAATCTGCATCATGTCCCATTTATAGTTCAAGTTCAGCAGAAACGTATAAATTGTCCATATGGCGCAGTGGAGAGGCAAACAACGGTCCAAGCCCAGAGCCAAGTAAAAAAGTATTACAACTTACAACGCCAATTGGAACAGAAGAAGGAATACTGTTGACGGTCAGAAGTGGGCTCCCTTCTATTTACGGAACGTCATGAAGGACAAAGTTATGCGACTTATGTTCGTACGACGAGTTAAGGTAACTGAGTTCGCCGATAACACCGCCCTCAGAGAAGGGAGAGACCTCCACGAACAAAGAAACAACTACGTGATCTACTTATACGTCAATCGGCTACAGCAATCAACTGCCGGTTTACTCGATTTCAAACAGGCTGCACTGTACCTGTACAGATCATGAACTCTGTGGAGCAGCTTCTTTGGTGACAGATATCAATTTCCATGGTGACAGTCCGAATTGTGTAGACCGAGAACATGTCACCTTCGAAATAAAAATTCTAAAAATGCAGGGCATTATACGAATTTGTCACAAGACTATTCATGCGACAGCAAGAGAAAATAAAGCACTTCCGTCCTCATGGCAGAATGCTTGCAACGAGGGCTTTTCATTTCCGCAAAACTTATCCATAACAAGGTCAAATCTTTGCACAAGCATCGTACCCACTAACCTTAACTCACCTTTAGGTTTTTTTTTGTTTTGCTCAACTTCCTGCAGCTAAAATTGTATTCTTCCTCACGACTACTTGCACAAACACACACACTCGCTGGACTCGGTGAAAGAAAAGGTAAGAAAAATAAAACTCTAAAGTTGCTCTGTTAGTAACCCACTTTTCCCGAATGACCCAATTTCACCTGATGTAAGAGAATGTTGAAAAAAAAAAAACATGCACACACACGCAAAAAAAAAACCATGTATATACAAGCAAACGAGAGGATAGGAAGGCAGCAACGGTATGGTAAGAACAGCGAACAATGCCGCGACTTTGTAGCCTCGTATTCCTACGGTACACACAGTGCAACCGACCAAACTTATAATCTTCTCTCCGTGGAGTCGACTAAGTGGGTTTGTAATTCTAACGAGATAACCAGTTGTTCTTGTTACAGTTGGGATTTTTTTTCACCGACCGTTTGGTTCATATATTTGAACAACGTACGAAGATTTGAATTAAAGTGCGAAGTCAGTGGAGAGCGGGACACTTTTTTCTTGGCGAAAATATGAAAAAGTTTCAGATGGCAAATTAGACTGCTTTGACATTCAAACATCCATACAAAAAAAAAACAAACCTGCAAAAAGTGTCTTTGAAAAAGTTTCACCCGAAAAGGGAAGCAAGCGAACACGCTTCCGGATCTTAGATGAGGATTTTTGGAATGCGATTTCACTACAAAAGTAGTATAACGAAACGAAACTGTGGCTGTGTTCCATTGCACCCAGGGACCAAAAACCTTATCACATCCAAGGATGCCAGATCGTGGGTAATTGCCCATTTTGCTTTACAAAATAATAATAAGCTAAGTCTGGCATCACTGTCACACGCTACTACTGACAATCAGTGGTCCCAGATTGAGGGAAAAACGAGGAAAAAGATTAAAGATCTCTGAAACTTTAATTGCTTAAAAGTAAAATTTAAATGCATTTTCATTAAAAATAAATTTCAAAGTTTACTCAGAATGAAATGTTCAAATGTTCACGCTATATATGAAAGAAAACAGCCCATCGAACGTCTACGTAAACATTTGTGTATATCTGAATGCATTCACTCGATTTGACGTTGACTTTGATTGGATTTACAGGTAAAAATGTCATAGAATCCCAATTAAAGAGTTTTCCTATTTCAAGCATATCGTGAGATGACAACATAAAAAGAAAAAATCACCAGTCATTGTCAAATCGGAAGAGCTTCGCAACAAACAAAAATGGATTACATACCCCTATCATGCGTCAGACCTAAAATATGAAAACTCTGGCCATCTTTTCATGGGTCCTGAACCATTCTGCCCTGAGTTCAGATGTATAACGAAGGAAAAAGAGGACAACAACATTTCCGAGACAGACTACATCCAGCCCGTAGGTTTTTTTTAGGGGCGGAATTTTGTAGATCGGATTTCTCAAAAGCAGTATAAATCGAGACTTCCTCTTCTTACCAGTGTACGCCTGTAATTTTATCGAACCAATTGGAATTCTATATAATGACGTTTAGTTTGACAAATGGACCGCAATCATGTAGTTTCTTCTTTGTAAAAATAGGAAAAGTTACCGAGATTTATTATATATAGAAGATTATCTAGGAGCCTACTATTCCCAAAAATATAACTTTCTCACACGTCAACGTTCTATAGTATATCTACCATACCAAAAACCCAAAGACAATAACTAACCACATTGCGTAATTATGGAATCATCAGGCCCCCAGTGTGCCATCATATGATTAGCATCATAAAACTGTAAACTTTCTCATAAGGCCCCTCTCAAACGGACTGCCAAGGCATTTGGGTCAATATTACATCACACAGTTCTTTGGCGAGTTCTTACATTATTTGTGTGTGTGTGTGTGTGTGTCTCACTCTCTCTCTCTCCCCCTCGGTGTATGGGAAATTCTTCATTCTTAAGCCTCCCACCTTCTTACTGTCAAATCAAACAGACAAAACAGAAACAAAGGAAAAAACCGCCCACAAAATACAAGCGCTCTTTGGAGGCCCAAAGTAAATATAGAATTGGGTCATGTAACGGTATAGTATAACAAACGAAAAAAAAGAACCAACCCACCACGAACCCATGGCGAAAAGTCACAAAAGAAGCCAACAACAACTGGCAACCGTACACACCGTAGACCGTACATCCAACAACAAAACCCCGCCGTGCGATAGTGGGTCAAAAGAGAGTGCGGAAGAGCAACACTCGAACGTAGAGTAAATCCAAAACCAAATCCAACCGAACCAAAGTTTTACACAGATCGCATGTTTGAGCGAGTGTGTGCGTGTGTGTGTGTGTGTGTGTGTGCTAGCACGAAGAGAAAGTGCTATGACCGAATTAAGCCACAGAATTTTATATTCAAACCGTTCGGCGGGCTCTTGGCCCACAACCATCAACTTAACCATCTCCTCCGCATCGGCGGCGGCCGGCGCGCGGCGGCGTGCACTTGAACTGACCCCACCGCCGCGCCGTTACAAACAAAGTCAAGGCAACGCAGTTCCATTGCAGCTCCATCATCATCATCAGAGCCGTGTCGTCGTCATCGGTGTACGGTTAAAGAGGCAGCTCAGCCAACCATGCACCAACCAATATTGCTGTGTGGTGCAGCCCAATACACACTTACAGGCGAATGCACACTTGGCTGCATTCTAATGCTGCCACTGCCACTGCCACACCAGCCACCACACCACCGATATTATGAGTCGACTGCGGCTGTGGTTTAAGTTTAGTGGGTCTGTGTCCGAGGAAACAGCAAAAAGTGCACATAAACGAACACACTGTGTCACGCTCACGATATAATGTTATGGACTGTGCAGCTGCTGTGCTCTTGCTGCGTGTTTTACGGCAGCGAAATGCAAGTTGCAAGGTTAGAGACACACTAGTCGCACTGTCATGCCAAGAGCATGATTCAATAGAACGAGTTGTTGTAGTATCAGACGTAGGTGAAGGCGATGGTGGCGTTGACAACTGACAACCAGGGGAGGTTCAGCTTGAAATTGTTGCTACCATGTGTGTAGGTTGGGTCGATGCAATTAAGGTAGGGCATGGAAGAAAATTACATTGACACCAGCTAACGTAATGCAATTTCCTTTTTGGTTGCATGCGAAAAAAATACTAGAACACAAAACAATAGGTACGGAGCTTCATCTTTCCTTATACAAAATCAGTTGATGACATTCATTCAAAAATTGACAGAACTGACATAACTTTAGAAGCCAACGAGCTTCAATTTCGGTGTGGTTCGTTTTTGCTTACGTTAGAAATTATATGACTGTAAGTACAATGCTATATGAGGCCAGATTCTTGGTTGCATTCGAAATGCTACGTCAAATTTTGACGTTTGTAAAGCTGTCACTTGTGAAACAAGCAATTGCCATTGGGCGTATTCAAAAACCTCTCTGGACCAGATGTCCGCTCAAAAACTAGTTTGGTCGGTAACGTCACTTCTGCTACGTCAGCCACATGTGGAAACTTTCAAGTTAGTAATCGTCATGAATAAGTACGCTTGGATATCGTTTTCACATAACAGTCAAATATTTGACAAGAATTTGAAACTTGTGTCTGTTTGACAAGTTACTATCTATATGTCGATGCCACTTGACAGTTTGCTAGCTGTCAAATAGTTTCAAAAAACTTGCGTTTGTCAAACTGCTTAAAAAAATACTGACATTTCACCAAAAGGGTTTGACAGCGTTTGTGTTAGATGTACCAATAAGATTAACCATTAAAACTAAAAAAAATTTGTTTATATAGTTCTTTTTTGACATCTAGGGCAGCTTTTGTTGCCAGGTTCAAATTCGCTAATAACGAAGAACGGAAACAAACTTTAAGACAGAAAATAAACGGATTAATCTTGGCACAAGTGGGTTTGATATATGGCTAGCTAAACAGTGTATAAGCATAAGAAATATAAACCCAGAAACTCATAAACACCCCCGTGTCTACTACAATTAAATGAACACTCGCTAATCATGTCGCACACGCCTGACACATTGGCTGCGAAAAGCGTGCCGTGGCGACAGAAATACTGACAACAAACCGGGTGCATTACGAGTTGACACGCTTTTCTAATCAGCGCTGCAAAAATAGTAGGTAGTAGGGTAACAATCACGAAACTTCTACCACGGATTGTAGCTAGCGATGACCGACTATGACTATGACAGAAATGGAATTCAATCTGTCATTTTGACACAAACTTTGCACGCCATGTAGGCACAAGCTTCTGCTATGGAAGCGATCATCTTTGGGACAAAAGTCAGACAACTATCACTGGGTTTTTGGCTATGCTGCCACAAAGGAGTGGATAACGATTGGGAAAACACTTGGGCGTATACGCAATCTAAAAGTGTTCTTCAATAAGTGTATAAGAAAAAAAGGCCCCTGTATTACCGACAACAAAGGGAGCCCTATTCAGAAGGAATTCCCTCTAACCAACATCTGCCTATGTCCTATTTTTATGTAAACTGTAGAAATTTTGTAACAAAATCGCTGTGTACTCTCATCTAGTACAATTTTGAATATCAAACCTATAGTAGGAATATTCCGTCTACTCTACTCCGATTTTCTTTGTTATTAACTCAATTGAAACGTATAGGTTAGGTTTCTTTATGCAAATAATGGTGTTAGGTGCGTCAACCATCCCGGTGCACAGTGCAAAGTAAGTTTAAGAATGCTTAAGTCCTGCAGGTCAGTTGCTTCTGTGAAAAGGAGCTTACGTAACTAATCGCTGTCACTTCAATCAACTTCTCTTGCAACTGAAGTTCTTAATCGAAGAAAAGTCGTTTGTGGGAGAACAAAAATTAGTAACATCAATCGTAGCATATAAATCGTAATTAGGTAATTAGGTAAGTTCATTTGACAAATTGCTTGGGAGACAAATCACTTTTAACATTGCGACAGCTTTGAACCTGACTTCTGGCACTCAATTCCCACCATAAAACTCTGTTCGTCGATTCTAATATCAGGCGCAAACATTACGTCATGCATGGACAACCATTTTGCAACCATTATCCAACCTGATCCACCAACCTATGAAATGCAGACGCCACATGACGCAATTAGCAAAGCTTCTGCCGTCATAGCTGACCCCGACCCTGAAACCAGCTAGGTACCTGTCAAAAAACAATTAACTCCCCGGTGTTGCGGTGCGGTGCGTCTACCCCCATTTGCCACTTACCAACATGCGAGACATGAATGAATGGTGAAGTTTCCTAAGTTAGCCCTCTCCTTTATTTTTGCACACACACACTCGTAAAGAATGGATGCGGGCTTGTAACAGCGGCACACAGTTCGATACTCTCCTCCATCCACGGGGACCTAGCTACCATCTAAAAACGCACACTCAACCCAACTGTCTGCATATAAGGTCTATCTACTCATTCTCTAGGACACGCCGATTCACAATTTCACATCGCATTCAACGATTGTGTAAAAGAAAGGAATTTGCTAGCCACACGAGACACAACCTACTGGCCCGCCCGACCCTATCCCGTCTAGTCAACGAACCCCAACCCAACAATATTTTCATTTATTTGTTTTTTCTTGTTCATCTCGCTGGCTGGCTGTTCTGAATCTGATTTTTGTTGCTTTGCTCTTTGTCGCTTTAATAAAATGTCTGTGCCATAGTGCTCGCTTTGTTATTGCAATATGTAGATGTGTGTGACGTTCGCTACTGCTATGGGATTTGTGGTGTGCAGCCTTGAACTTCTGCTAGAGTGCATTAACTTCGATGAAAGAGCGAGGTACAAACAAACACATGCACACCGAATTCGCACATTGATATAATCGCCGCCAACCCATACGGCTACGAGCAAGTTATATTTTGCCTCTTTTTGTTGGCCCAATATTTGTGACACTCATACTTATCCCAATGTAGGATAACCGCCACCGCCACCGCCACCCCCACACCAGCAGTCAAACAAATTTTGGCTATTTTGGGGCAGAAAATACTGTCATTTGCATTGGACACCATTCCACATCCACAGCGGTGTGACATTGCGGGAGGGTTGACGAAGATGACTCTTGTTAATTTCCTTGGAAAATATATTGACTCATCTCCTCGCACACAATGGCGAACAAATCGCCCACAAATCGACTGGCCCAACGTACTTTCGGCCATGCTTTGTTGAATGATGAAATACCCGTCTATCTCATTACGCAAAACAACGCACAGACAGTACAGAACCTCTTTGAGCATATTTTTAATATAACACACACCCCGACAGACAACCAGACAAGAAACACACTTACCAAATTTAAAATTTCCAATAATTTTGCCGGCTTTTGTGTGTTGACAACTCCGAATTTTGAATATGAATCAATGTTTAAAAATGTCGCTGGTTGTTGTTCTCCGTTCGCCTTGTTTACAAAATTGTTTTATGCACAAACACACAGGCTTGTTTTCCTTTTATTTATTTTAATCCAAGTGTTGATTATTAATTTTTATTTTACTGCAATTAAAAAGCACTGACACAACAGACAATAGCCGCTTCTAGGCGTGTACTTAGCGTTTTCGACTGTCAACCGTCAGCACACAGTCTATATGCCACTGTCACCACAATGACGATTGTTTCACTTGCACAGCACGACACCGTATTGTTGAACCGATTCGGGAGAAATATTGTTGTTTACTTTTCGCAGAAGAGAATTAGTTCGCAATTTGTTGTTAAGAAAAATTATTACGCGCTTATACGTCCACGTCTCGTAGCTACAACTTTTCAACTGAAAAAGCCAAAAAAATTCTTCAAGTCTAAAGTGCAAAGCCGACTATACCAATACCAAACACCACCACCACTGAGAAGGAGAACGACTATTTAGCGATAGCGAGCAACACCAACAACGGCATCGTCAGCAGCAGCAGCACAGTCACTCACATCACAGTTCACCAACTCACAGTCACCGTGCACAGCGACAGCGACGGCGGCGGCGATGTGAACGAACGGCGTTGGGGACGAATACGAGAGCGAAACGAACAGCGATTATCACACAGCAGAATGTAATGGAGAAATTGTGTTGCACAGCACCGCTCGCCGTCGGTTGGTAGAGTAGAGACGGAGAGGCGGCAGCAGCATACAGTTTGGTTGTGTATGAATCAGAAATCACAATCCCACCGCAGACCGCACTCAGTCAGAAACAGAAAACAGAATCAGAAGTCAGCACCAAAACCAGGCACAACTTCACTGTCCCCGGTTTGTTCCTGCACATCTCATGAATGAGAGAAAAGTAATAGAGTAGGTTACTGGGAGATGAATAATTATTGTTGTACACAGTGTTGAGTTGTTGCCGCGCTACGCTGAACGCTGCCAGCTAAGTCCTAAGTGCATGTAGAACGAGAACGACCTATACGCGGTTTGAATCGAACCGTTGCTTGTGAGGCGGGAAAGTACTAAGGGAAATATTACAGTCGAGCCAGCACGTAAATACCCCAAATTGAGTGAGGCGACCGATGTGATATTATAGTTTATGAATGTGCACCTTGAGATCGGTCTATTTTATTACTAGGTACTAAAACTCGTCTTTCTGGCAGCTTAACCATCTCTTCCCACTTTATTTGCATCAGTTCTAGTTCTGATTCTGATTCCAGCTGCTAGTAAAATTCAGAACGGGTCAAACCCGTGGTTCCTGACAAGTGCTGTATGAAGCGAAACCCGTTCCACCCGGTTCCGACATAAAAAATTAACAATCAGCAGATGAGTGAAAACGGCAAGACCTATTTACACAACAGGTCAACGAGTCTCCCATACCCGTCAGCTGGTCTCATCCACCGAGTGGAAGATAACGGTGGCCAGGCGATTAGAAGCGACGCTGCATGCACATTTTTATCTGCCTGATGCTATGAATTTGTACGGTTGTCCCCTTGTTAAGTGTTTTAACAACAAACTCCTCCCTGACAGGCTTACAGAATGCTTTAACTAATCAATCCCCATTTGGGTGATGGTATTGCACAAGAAATCTATCTTATGTCTTTTTAAAAAAGTTTGGTATTAAAACTATCTCTTGTTTTTTGTTCGCTTTCTAATGGCCAACTTAATGTCTAGCTAATTGACATCCTTTGATTAGGAGAAATCAAGGAATCTACAGTCTGTGCAACATGGCTCACAATATCTCTCGCGAAGGAAAGTCAATCAATTTTAAATTTATGAGGAAACGGAAGATTTCTACTGCGAAGTTTTATTTATTAATAAAAACGAACAACAAATAGACGTAAATATTTTTGCAGACTTGTTGTTGTTTTGATAACTTTTGTTTTTGTTGTGTTCACTTTAACTAGGCCAAGGACATGTCAGAGGAATTTTTTCCCTGTGTCGCGTTTGATATGATTGGATGAATGCATTCATAGAGCCAGCGTTACCGATGGGCAACATTAGTCGCCAATTGGCCCCCTTTTTCCCCGACGGTGGTCTTATTTCTTTTTTCGCCCCTTTTTTTTTAGAAAACTGGTGTCTTTCGGGCCACTATTTTCATAAAAAAAACTGTTGACCAACTCGCGTTTATGTAGATCTGCCCACTACAATCGATGGATTGTGATTTATTTGACAAATATTTGCGTCTGCCTCTCCCTTTGCAGTTGCAAGGGTGAGAAAGCATTAAAGACACCAGAGAGCTACCAATCAGACCCGCACCTCCGCCGAAGACTTATCCACCATCCATTTGATTGAGACTTTTGTTTGAATCAAATCTCCACAACGTGAACACCGTTATTGCGAAATTTTGCCGCCCGTTTCAATCCTTGCTGCCGACACCAGAATACTTACAGTTAGACCTGAGATGTTTGTTGTACGATTAGGTGATGAGGTAATCACGCTAGCAGTGTGCAAATACAAACATTATCTTCTGCCAGAACTAGCGTTCGGGCTGACTGTGAAGTCACGTGTATAAGATTTCCATGAAATATCAAAGTGTGCGCATGCACATTGCTGGCAATTGAAAATTAAAGTAATGGAAGGCTGGCACTGGCGTCATGACACATATGACACTTGAGAGAAAAAACAACGCGTTCGATGACAAAAAACCTTTGAGATTTTGAGTATTTCTATTCAAGATTTGTCATAGACAGCAGCGGACTTAAGCCCCCAGTATGTCGAGCTCAGAACAGATAATAGAATTGAATACCTATTGTTTTTCGAATTGGCAACATTCTTGTTTCAAAATGGCGTCTCATTACATTTACCGCACTTCACAGAGCTAGTGTTGTTTGGCTTGCTTTACGCACAAGCTACGATTACACGTTCATTTTTCGTGGCAAATTTTGACATGCTGACGTCACAAAAATTCTGCCATTCGCTGGTCACTTGTGTATCTTTCGTAAGAGTGCAAATGTTCACGTCATAATGACGTCAGTGTGTCAAAATTTGACATTAAAAGTAGCATGTGTCAATGTAGCTACACGACCACCTCTGTCTTACCACCCATGCAACCAAATACAAGGACAAGCTAAAAAAGCCTCTCTAATCCAGATTACGTTGACACACTCGCCTTATGTCAAAGATCAAGCCATGATCTAAATCCATCTTTATCTACTCAGTTCCAGTTTTGTATTAGTCCCGCTATCACTCAGTAGGTAATTACTTAACACAGCTCCTATAAAAAAAAACTAAGTTAGAATTGTTTTATGTATCTTCTTTTTTCGCTTGCTCCTAACAATAAAGAACGAGAAACGATGAAAATAATAAAGAAAAAAACTAAAAGCAAGATCAAATAAACACACACTCGTGTATTTTGAAATTAGGTCAAAGCCGAGATCAGAACTACTCTTGGCCGCACAAGAAATATCTAACGTTCGTTATAAACAAGCAAAGTATCTAAGTTGTTGCTCCTCTTCTCGTTCGTTTTTGAGTTCAATTGCACAGCTATCCCTGACCAATGAATTGTCTTCTAATGCTGAGTAAATATAGAACGCTCGCCTAGAGCCAAGTTGTCACGCACCAAAGACACAGAGCAAAATCGAAGAAAGCCGGTAATGACGAAGAGATGACGCTGATTATGATTCAGGTATGCTGATGTTGCAGTATCAGTAGTACTTTTTCGAAGAACAGGCAACAGGCAAAAAACAGCTAAAAGATCAAACCGAAGAAGGAAGGGAAAGAACAAAACATGACTTAAATATTTTGTAGGTCATTGTTTTGCCCCGCTATGACTAAACGTGAACGTAACTTTCTCTCGTGTGGGTTTCTTTTTTCAAATAACGATTCGAGTACGCGTATGAATACGACTACTTGTCGTTCAACATATCTCCTTCCATCTTTTCCGAAGGTTTTTTTTTGTTTTCTTTTTATTATTTCTTGTCCGCTTTATATGTATGATGGGTTGCACCGAGTACTAAATGAAGTTCAGGCTCAGTTCTGGGTCAAGTTGATCGGCAGTTGTCACAAGAATATGGTTAATATCTCTGGTGGTAACGGTTAAGCTGTTGAAAGGTGGTATTTGGGTATCACTAAGTCCGGGAAATTATTGCCTAAAATTTGGTGTGAGCAGTCTTTTGTTGAGCAATATCATCAATTGATATTGTATACAGTCTGACGTTTGCTTAATCTCTTGCAGAGCTTGCAGATTCTTCTGCAGGGATCAGAACGCTTGAAATAAAAGAAAACGATGGCTTTCGGGTTTATATTATGACTTGTGTCGAAAGCTTCTTGAACTGCAAAAAAATAATAAAAAAAACCGACAGCTGTCAGGGATACATTATCCACGCGGGTACTATACGACGAGAAAGACAACTTCAGTTAAAAGGCCTGAATGTGGATGATGTCACTTTTTAAAGGTGATAACCTGCAACCATCTAAATCACAGCAGTCGCAATAATATTAAAAACGTAAAAAGTCACATGAGATCTTTACCTAGTTAAAGCAGGCATTTATGGTCACAACATGACCATTTGGCGTTCTCAACTTCTAGTCTTGAAGTTTCAATTTTGAGTTCCTGATAAAAGTCATTTTAGTTTTCCCATATTGGATTTTCGAAACTCATGATCTCACATGCATTTTTCCATCAAGAAGGTACTGTGTGTGCAACAAATGCACTACGTATTTGGTTACATTATTCATCTGTCATAATACCTCTGTTATCGTGCAACCTTAACCAGGCTCAGTCGAAAAATGCATCATTGCCTCGTGAACTATTCCTTCCGCCAAACTCATTATCAGTGTTTCAAGGCCCCCTCTACAGAAAATGTACAGAAAAATAACGAACGAAAATCAAGTTCAAAATCAATGTCGTTGGTTCAATAACTTCATCATTCAGTGTGTTTTGCCATAAAGTTGGCTGTTGCTCTTTCCGTTTAAATTTCTCATTAACGGCATAAAGGGTTACCAAGCCTCCTGTTTTTTTTTCGAAGAGTTCACCTTACAGCTTAAAATAGTATCGATAAGTCTTGTTAGGTCTGTCTGGTTTGACAGGTGGAAAATCATTTTGGAAAAGGGCTTTGGGCACTTTCGGCCGTTCCCCACCAAAATTCTTGGGGAAGATGATATCACTCCTTTATAAGTTCTCTGTCAAATCTTTTTTTGTTTGTCCTTAATTTCATCATGTTTTAAATTGAATTCAATAAACAACCGTTTTATTTTTAAACTTTTCTTTCTTTTCTTCTCAAAACAAACTCTTTTCGTAACTCCCTTAAACGACGCATTTTCTTTCTTTTTTACGCATCCGTAATGTCATCCGACTGGGTGTGTTCAAATAGCGTTGCAATTGGGTTACAATATTTAAACTAGAATAATTTAAATATTGTAACTATGTTAAATATTCTATCTTGTGACAGCTCTCATCTGTTGGTCATTTAAGGGGTAATCTCGATCAAATGAAAAATTTCCATGTCCTCGTATTCCAGTTCCTGTTTCAAAAATTGTCCGAATTTTGAATTGAGCCCTAGCTGATGGGAAACAAAAAACCGCATTTATCTGTTTCACCTCAAAGTATAAAACGGCGAATGGTAGCTCTGATGACAGCTCTTCGCTGTTCATATTAACCGTGCATGTTGCAACACACAAACTGCGTCCGAACTTACAACTCATTTCGTTGTCTCTCGTCGCTTCCTTGACTTGTTGGCAAAGAACAAAGCGGTTGTTTTCCATCATATTAATTTGATCGAGTGGTTACTGGGTATGGTTACATCAGGGCAATGTTGCGTTGCGTTCGGCGTTAACTGTATGGCAGGCAGTCAAGCCCACACGCAGGAAAAATAAATTGTAAAAGTTAGCCCTGTAGCTGTGTGCGCCCCACAACGCATCTTTAGTTGGTTTTCTACCTATGCACACATATATGCGCAAATCGATTACAAAACGTCAGTACAGTATATTGACTGAGCATGAGCATGTGAGGTAAGAACTTTCTTCTTCTATATGTCAGTTTGCACTCGCGCATTGCGTGGAATTAAGTGTTTTGTTGAAGGGTGGGGGGAGGCAGACGTTTTCGTCGGCGGATTGTTGTTGAATTGTTTTTTTTTTAAAAGTACATAAATCCAAAGTGGCATGGCCCAAATATTTTCGTTAACTTTTCCGGGGGTGTCTTGGCAGGTAACCTAATTTCATTTATTCTCATGTTTGGATGCATATTTTTCTTAGTTTTAGGGTAGCGCCTATCATAAAGAAGATGGAAAATCGAAAAACCTAAACCGTTCTAAATAGATTGTAATAGATTTGCGAATGCATAGCGAGAATATTTAATTCAAGTTGAAACTTTCATAAAACGAACAAAATAGAAATGACGCTCGCTGTCATTGAAAATTGAAAAGAAAGCTATGGACAGAATGTGGATAGGTAAGTAGGTACGAGTTTTGTTGTTAAAAAAAACCTATTTTGTGGGGTTCAATGGCTTATGAAGTTAAGTCATTTCGATTGAAGTAAAATAGTTTGTTGAACTCGTCCACAAAAAGTAGGTTTTACGCAAGACTTCTTTTTTTTTTGTTTGTAGTTCGTGCAATGTGAAGCAAAGTAAAGAGAAAGCGAATGTTCTTTTTTTATTTGGAAATTGAAGGGGAATTTTTGGACTTTGATGGATCCAAGTCATCGGAAACCATCGAGCATCGACTCAGAGTGGAACGTGGGGTGGGAAGATACTTCACTTTCGACCGAAATATTCTGCTCTTAATGATGAGATTTTTGTCTGTTTGTTAGCTCATTGAAACGTGTCTTTGAAAAGATCCCCAAATATGGACCTAGGACTGTCTCTTGGTTATATGTGTCTGAAGGTGAGTCAGGATATCAAACCCTTACGTATCGTTGTAGTAGCACGGTCTAAAGAAGTACCCTTCGAAAGGAAACCTTTTTTTCGCAGAACGAGATTGCTGTTCATTCAAGATCAGTTCATGCGTTTTATTTACAAATTCTACAGAAATCTTCTGCAGAAAGACTTGCACGCTATTTAAAGACGGACCTTTTTTCCACCGGCTTGCTCCTTTTTGATTTATACACATCCCATTGGAAAGACGAAACTAAACCTAAACAGAAGCCTTTGCAAAAACATCAAAAATCCTAAATTAGTGTCTTTCCGAGAACGTCAAACTCGCCGTGAGTCTCTTTTTGACCGTCTCAACGTGACATCATAGTTATGACAGTACTCTGGATATAAAGTTACGACGCCTGGGTGCTGAAAGGAACCCCATTGCGCTGGATTTTGCGATTGCATTAGCACACACAGCGCATATCTGATGACACCATCATTCGTCGCGTCGACACGAACCCACCCAACTCAGCAGGGCTCCCATTCCCATCTATCTGCATGTGTCAGTGTCAGCCTCAGCCTTTTAGCTGGGTCACCACCACGACACCGGCACTAAAAGGGGTAATGTGCAAAAGCTAAGGGCTATGCCGTGCCTCCCACACGTGGCTTCTTTGTTTTATGCAATATGTTAAAAAAAAACGAGGTATGTACTGAGTCGTCTCTTCACAAGGCAACGCCGCACTCGCATACAATTATCTTTCAGACAAGTGTAACCTTGGTAGAGTTCGTTAATTTGAATGATTCACTCTTGTTCGACGCTGTTGCTTTGCATTCTCGATCTCGAGTGTTGCGCTGTACTTTTCCGTTTCCCCTCCCGCTTGAAACGCTTTATTTGAACGCTAATAAAGTTATGACGGTTGGCGTTTGTGTTGGCTACTTCTTAAAGGCATTGCACCCTAAGCACGGACGATTTTTTTTCAAGAGAAGTGGCATTTTTTGTCTTTGTTTACCTTTTGACCTCTAACTCAAATGTTTTGTTTATTCCGGCTGTCTGTTTTCCACCCTGTCTTAAATCTGGGTGCAGTGGTGTAAGTAATTGCGCTAGAGGAAGCGCGCAATTAATGAGACGGTATGCACGGGGTCTTTGTCTTATCGTTTTTTTGTTTGTGTTTCTGCCGGCATCTAGTATAAAATTCTTTCCATTTTAAATATGAGCTAGAAGAAATATAGTCGTCTGGACTGCCCGCTAGCATGTTTTGTGACACCAATGCAAGTGGTCTCCTTATGGGAGGTGCACAGGCAGTTAACTGTGTCTAGTCTTAAGTTGTATAGCTCCGAACAAACTTTTTTTCATGCTGGCGCTAGCTCGCAGGCAAATTTCCAGTCGAAACCCTTTCCATCAAAGAATTGCAACTATCCCTAACGCAGTTATAAACCGTCAGTTAACCACGTACTGCGCAACATTGATCTAGAAAACAAAACCACCCACGATTACAAAATAACAACTATACAACAAACCGCTTGCGGATAATAATTTTTTGCAAAGACTAACTGAGCGCTTTCTCTAAATTACCCGCACACAGACAGATAGCAAACTGCAATTGTGTCCATTAGAAAACTGAATAGCAAATGCATTTGTTCACTAGAAAGGCGTGCAAGGGGATGAACGTCAGGCCTTTCATTTGTAACCTACTTTACATTATTCGTGTTACCTATGCATTTACCTCATAATGCTGCAACTGATGTATGGGATTTCTTGCCGCTGCATTGCATTGCAATATGTTTTGTAAATTCTCTTTCCTCTGCCCTCGTCGTGGTTACTTCCTCTCTGTTCCTTTGGATTTTGTCATTTTCTAAGTGAAAACTAAACACAAGAGTGAAAGAAAATATAGGAGAAAGCGCTTCAGTCAGTTTGTCTAGGATGAGTGTTGACACTTGATTGAGTTTGGGGATTTCGCTTGCTAAAACAGTGAACGGCGTTAGTTTGAAGGCACTTATAATTTACAAGATTTTGTCAAATCAAATTAATTGAGCGGGAAATTCGGAAGGCCCTTATGCTTAGATCTACTTCGGACAACTTTTAGCTAAAGAACATTAGGAATTCTTTTTAAGAAAACTATTTTACGCGCAGCAGATATGTCATATACGAATGTTGATTGCTTGTCGGTTATCTCATTGCTGATCGACTTATCTCCGTTAGGTAGTTGTCTATGATTTGACACATGGAAATCGGTCTTGCTTTATGCAACAAAGTGGCAACGCCTGCCACAAACTGCACAACGACTAACACGTAACAACAAACTTGCAGTCTACCGCCGAATGACATCGGATTGGGTTACTGTTACTATTGATATGACTGTGCTCACCCAACCGACTGACACGATCTTTTAGCTATGAGTCTTTTCCATCGTCTCTTTCGTCGGTTGAGATTGTTTTTTACCATGCAAAAGAAGCGATCGGTACAACCAGTCGTTACCATGGCATAAGGCATGCAAATTGGCCACGGCATGGCATTGGCAGTGACCGTGAAAAAGAAAATGTTTTTAAATATTGACAGAAGGATATAGGTACACAAAGGCGTATAAAAGGCAAAGATAACACTCTGAACGTCAAAGTCCATCAGTCTCTGTTGCCCATACTCGCAGGGATTAGCATATAGAGCACCCAAACAACAGGGGCTTTCTCTCTTTCAAATTGGCAACTTTCTTCTTGTTGTTCTTCTTCTGGTTCTCTACACAGCAGACAGCAGTCAGCAGCACGACTGGCGGCGGCAGGAACCCTTCTCAGTTTCTCACATTTCTGTTGGTTTTTTAGGCATTTTGAGAGCGCCCTTCGCACTGCTTCAGTGCCAGACGTACCCACCGTTTCGCTTTGACAAAAGTACCAACGAATGTGTGCGTAGTAAGCACCGCGCTAAGGCGAATAACTCGAAAAAACCTTGAAAAATACCACTACAATCGGGAACGAAAGAGCGCACATCACCATAATATAATCGAAGGAGAGGAAGGCAAACAAAAAAATACGTACGTAAGGACGAAAAAGTCCTTGACCTCCAGCTTCGTCGGTCGATTGCATATGACTTGTATCTGGGAGTTTTTTTTTATTCTTTGTTTACTGCTGTAGGTTCAGTTCGAGCAGTCTGCTCTCAAACTTCGTCCTTTCGAGCCAAATTGATATCATGTCGTTCGTAGTCATATTAATTAACTCGAGAGTTGGAGAGGTTGCTTGAAAGAAAGGGATGGGGTTGCCGCTGCGTGTTACGTAGTACTTCTCAAAAGGCAGTCGGATAGTGGACTTGTTATTATGTCATCAAATGCGAATGGCTTCGATTTAAAGTTTTAATGGAATGCGAAGCGAACTTGTAGCAGCTGCAGCAATCTGTGACGATTTTCGGCCATTGCCGATTTAAGCGTTGGAATAGTAATTGAACATTTAAAAGCAGGACAAAAGTCGCAGAATGAGATCTTTAAGTTGGCGGATCTGTCGTAGTGAAATGAAATTTGGTCCGATATGCTCAGTGCTTTAACTCAAACACTAGCCGTTCGAAACATCTTCCTTGCATCGCTGAGAATTAGATCAGTATGCCACTATACGTGTGAGCCCCATGACATTATGTCATAGACCATCAGCACCATAATTTTCATAATTGTCGGTAATGCAGTTCCTTCCATTGAATGTAGCTTGAGCTAAGTGCTCGTCTCTTGTTTATTTTGAAAAATTCTTATTTCACTTATTCAGAATTATTATTGTATACCTACCTACATTTTTGACAGTAGAACCACAGTCGGTAACAATGAGTCGATACGGCAGTTGCTAGGTATTCGATACTCGTCGAGTCAACAGCTTTTTACTGAACGAATTTTTTTTTATTTACCCTTCATTGCTTGAAGTGAGTTGCTCGCTCAATCCTCAGTGTCCGTATCATGTGTTTCCAATCACATTTTTCCTTAAACATAACCCACTTCCATTCAGAGTTCTCCCCGAAAAGGGCAGCCTAATGAATCATTAGCACAATTACTTTTGAAAAAAAACGAGCACAAATAACTTCTAGTAGCTAATGGATTGATGTTTGGCCCAATTATACAGTAACCCGAAATAGAGGTTAGAAAGAGCTTAAATGCATTCACTAATCCCGCCGCTGGTAGCTGCCATCTTTGGCATTTGTGTTTGTGTGCATCATGGATTTTTCCATTCAAAGAGAAAGTAAACTCAGGCGGTATATAAATTCAAACACACAAACCCACCAGAGAAAAGCGTGCGCTGTGTGCGCGATCGCAACAGCGCTACACGAACACAAGAGGCCCACTAGGTCACAATAGAAAGGTTCAGCTACAGATTGTGTTTTATTACGTATTGTTTGAGGGGCAACACATAAACAACAATACTCTCTGGCGCTTCAGGTTTGGGGAACCCCTCGCCCAGCTCCCCCTTGGGTTTCGGCAAACTTTTCTAGGTTAAACGTTTTGTTTGTTATTGTACTTTACTTGGAGGTGGGCTTTTAATAGTTTTTAACCGAGAATAGAAATTAAGGTGATTAGACGAATGGGTTTTCGCCTTCTTTGTTGTTGTCACTACAGTTTTCGTGTGACCTGTGATTTTATTTCGTGTGATGTGATGTTGTAATGACAGAGAAGAGACTTTCATGGTGTGTGAGTGCGTGTTCTAGTTTCGGTTTGTGTGCATTTAGTGTTATAACACAGATGATTCTAGTTGGGAAAGTGACGGCAACTTATTCTTAGGCGATCAAAGTTTGATGGACGACACACTTGTGCAAGAAATTCGTCCATGATCGAAGTATTCACAACATTGTGTCCGGCAAGTGGAGCTAGCTTGAGCATTATGTGAGCTATTAGGATATGTTCGGGGTTAATGTCAATAAGGTGTCAAATCGCAGTAAAAGAGATGGTAGTGAATGTAGTGGCTTCAACTGTTGAACAAGCTTCTGGAAGTCAATTTTGTTGGTTTGAGTGAACTTCGATTGAAATATTAGACGTATCGTAGAAGGACAGCTTTTCTAAAGGTTTATTTTCTTTCGGGGAGCATTAGGTATATAGGTTCTGGGAAAGTGCGGTTCTCTACTGCTGGTATTTGTTATTTAAATAGTCCCGATTGCCAGTCACAAAGGTGATGCCAGCCAACTGCCATGTCTGCTTAGAGAGTGCTCTCTATCCGTATTTGTCATCCAGATACGAATCGCCATCCCTTTGTTGGTGGTTGGAAATCAGTATCAGCGTCAGTGTAAAGTCCTGTCTGGCATTATTATTGTCTATACCTACAACTGAGAAGATAACTTCACCCCTAGAGTCATGGATAGTGCTGCTAAAATATGTTTGAAACAGCTAAGACTGTGCTCGTTAGTGTAGGTCGTCGTTGCAACCATTTACAACTGCTCGGTTTGCATAAGCCCCCAAACATCCGTTACCGCATTTCTTCAAAACAATACTTAAAACTCTGGTCATACCTAATTCTTACGAACAAATAATTACGCAATTCATTTCTTATTGTCGTTATTCGAAAACTAAATAGAATTATCAACGTCGCAAATTTATTTTCGTCATTTTCTACCACCATTACCAAACCAGATAAAAAAAAACAAAAACAAAGCAAACTTATAGAATTCAAATTAAAAACAAACCCAAATTCATCAACAACATGATAATCGCAAATTCCCTACCATTGTCGTGGTAATTTCGCGCGTCTGGCTTCACAGTGTCGCCAAATTGCGGAGTCATTAACCAACAAAGCTTGAACTTTGCCAAAAAATAAAGAAAAAAAAAACAACAACAACCAAGAAGAAGAAGAAAAGAACAAAGCTCCAGCACCACCATCACACACATGGATAGAGGAAATTTATAGCAAAACAGAGAGCGTGCTACTTAGCTTGGCAATCAGTCCGTTGACCCCAATTTCGTCAGTGTGCGCCGCAATAATAACAAGCAACAAAATAATTACGCTATCTGAAGTAAATATTAAAAAAAAAAAAAGAGAGAGAGACAAGCAAAAATAAATAAACCAACGCCTCACAAAATAATTCCAAGGGGAGGCCAGACGAACGTCAAATTATTATCCAAAAGTCCAGCGAAATTGTGGTCAGTAGGTTGTTTTTTTATACCCCCATCCCATCTGCTCCGCACGGCCGCGGCCGTCTGGCGGCTTTCTGTTCAAATTATGACATTCTCTTCGAACATGTTCGATGTGAGATACACAAATACACCCGTACTAATATTGTGCCAAGTGAAAGAGCCGACACTGAGCACACCGAAGGTGGGGAGGAGAGAAAGTTTACCTAAAGACCGACCTTCAACTGTGCGAAACCAAAATTCAAGTTCAGTCGGTAGGTCAATGCGTTGCGTTTCGACGATAGGGGCTGCCGCTGCCGACCCCCAATAGATACGAATCGCTATCTCATCCCCATAACAAAACCTTTTGTTCGTTATTGCAAATAAGTATTAGCAATACAAAAAAAAGCAAGTGAGCGGGTAACGCCAATATTGTCACTATGAAGTATGAATGCAACCGCGCACCACAGGCCCGGCCTGGGGCAGTCACACAAATCCAGTCTTAGAACTCATTCGGATTGCATAATAAACGTACATACTTTTATTGTAATTTGTTTTTGTTAGTCAGCACGAAGATTTTGTTTTCTATACTTTTTGCGTCGTACGTCGTACCTGTAAAAAGAACGTGTGAAGCCCCGCGCCATAATTGCAAAGCGCTCGCTATCCACCACTTTCCGGCTCCGAATTGAATCGATTTGAGGAAGCGATGAGTCACGGGGGAAAATGGTTTGCATTTCTATTGAAAACCGAATACGCTCGGTGTAAATGGAGTGACAAAAGAATTTATTTTTTATTTTTCGAAAAACAAACATGAGTAGGTAACAGTAGTTGTGCGTTACACTGGGACGTATGAGTGATATATATATTTTGTTGGTGACGCCATGTGAGGGAAATCAGTTGAAAATTTTACTGTAGTTGGTTGAGTTGGGTGCATTTGCACTAAAGATGTTCTTTTCAAAATTGAGTAAAGTTCTGACAGGCATTTGTCATAAAAGTACCCGAAACGAAATGTTCAGCGACATGGCGGATATTTTTGGCTGAATAACAAACGAAACTTTAGTTCTGACAGACATTTGTCATAAAAGTTCGCGGAAAGTAAGGTTTAGCGAGGGTGCGATTATTTTTGGCTGAATAGCAAACGGGACTAGAGTTCTGACAGACATTTGTTATAAAAGTTCGATAGCATTTTTGGCTGAACATCTGCGGTTCAACATCTGCCCGCCAGTCACTTTAAACAGAGTTAATATTTTACAATTTGTTATACAAGGTCACCGCCATATAAACAAGAGCAGGACTCAGAGTATACCACTTGGTTGTACCAACCAAAACCTTTAAAATTTCCAATGATTTAAACTTTAACCGCCTACTGCATACTAGTACGCCCCAATCGCTAAGACCAGCCTTGAACAACTTCATCCACTGTCACAACGGCAACTGTTTACACTCTTTTCGAGAAAAATTTACCATTGCCGCGACCTTGTTGTGTCGCATATAGGAAATCCTTCTGTCGACGTAAATACACAAAAGACTGCATTTCCCTCTGCGTGCAGTATAATGCGCCTTAGCCTTTTTCACCCCGACTGACTGATTACACTGTTGCACTATCTTGTTGTGCTCAAGTATCACATTCACTGTGTGAAAAATAAGCCAACCTACTTGCTGTCTGACTGATCCTGGCGAAATTCGTAAATCACTGAATAAAACTGTAAAATAATTCGAAAAAATTAATTTACTTTACTTTACTTTCATTTAACTTTTGGGATGTAGCCGGGTTTTGCTATGAGCTGTCATTTTCGCGGCCTCGTGTTGTCGCTTATCTACCCAACTTCCCTATGCAGGTCGCAATTATAGTATCATAAGACTTATTGCACAATAGTTGATACAAAATCAAACGAACCCGCAACCCCCTAGTGTTTCATCAAAGCTATTGGGCATCTCTGTGTTGATGTGACTAAGCCTTACTGCGTTTCACTTGACATTCTAAACAGTTTTACTTGTCCTTGGTGGCGAACGAATATATATGTTTCCATTGGTTCTGAACACCAATTTTATCATTTGAATCGAGTACCCTGTTCCGGTTGTTAAAATGTCAAAATCGCTTATAGCTCCGGCCTGCATTTCGCTGTGTTTACTGTGAGATTTTGTTCGTTTGTAACGGAATGGATGGGCTTAAACTAATGTCGAAAGTGAACGTAAGCTTCTACTAAATGCTCCTCGTACACTTTGAGAGAGGTAGCTTAAGCTAGATTACTTGCGAGAATGCCTACAACCGTTCTCCCTTCAAAAATTTTAGTAATTGGGTTTGAAAATCTCCTCTCCACTCACACGTCAAACGTCAATAATCCAATAAGCCGGGACAGTTAGTGTTATTCTTTGACCCACAACCAAAACTCGTAAGAGGACTTGACAATAATTCGATTAAATAATTAAAATAATTTAGCAATCGGCATAAATAATGTCAAAAAACGTATACCTATAATCGTATAATCTCGATTTTGACGGTGTAAGCGTTACCAAATGTTTGTTGTTGTATTTTTCTCAGGCGGTATGTTTATTGTTTGTTAATTGAATACAAAAGTGTTGTTTAGTATACCGTATAAATTTGTTCGCTTTTCTTCGCCCTCTAACCACCCACCGTTCACCACTCCTGTGATTTATTTAACGTCAATATTCACGGGCTGTTTGTTTGAATGCGATTTTCTGGTTTCTCTGCTTAAAATTTATTGTATTGTGTGTTGTGGTTTTCATTTCATTTTTTCTTATTCGTCTTCTTCTCTTGTGATTGAGGGGTTCCTGAACCCCAACGTTGTTCCAATTTCAAAATTTCAGTCAAGTTCAAGGCCAGTGCGCGCCGGCCGTATATTTCCAATAATATTGATTGCCAAAAATTTTGTTCATACTTTGGCGGTGGCACACTCTCGTGTGCCATAGTGTGCGTGACAAAGGGAGAGAGCTTTTGTTTTGGTTTGCACGACGAAAGTTTTTTGCATATTTTTCTTGTTTTTTTTTTGGCCTATTGTTTTTGTGGCTGTTGGGTTTCTGTTTTTGCTGTTGGTTCGTGAATCGTAATTGCATTAAAACAATAATAATTTAAGACGCCACGACTGGGTGACGAAGTTTGTGTAATCTTTTGTGTTTATTTTTTTGGGGTATTTTTGTGTTTACTTAATCGCATTGCATTTGTATGACTTTCGAGGTTTCGATAAGAACAATCAACTTGCTGGTTAACGCAGAGGTAGGTAGTCGGTAATCACATGAGCTAATCAAATTTATATGAGTTAAGCCGGGTTAATGTACTCCCATGTCTGTATGTAGAAAAGAAAAGGTACCTACATGTACCTACATTAAAAGGTATCAGTCATAAGGAAACTTAGCTGAAACTGAAACTCCAGCTCACACCTTCGGACAGGATTAATGACTTGGTTTGTCAATTGTGGTAGATTTACATGCAACGGAGCTGCAAAATCAGCAATCTCAACCATCCTATTTCCAGCTGTCACATTGATCTTTTCCAGTCTCATCCTTTTCTGACAGATACGGCCGGCCGGCGAGTAGGCGTCAGGGTTGCCGTTAACTTAAAAAAAGTCACTAACTCGAACCTAAAAATCCACTAGATATGCTAAAATTAAAAAAAAAGTCACTAGAAAAAAATTTTCACTACCTACCTACCAATAAAAAAAAAATAAATATTCAATTTGAACAACATTTTTGTTTTGATCAATAAATAACTTATAAAAAAAAAATAAATTCAGTCTCAATGTTACAATAAAAAACAAAACAGTTTTTTTAAATCACTGCAAATCAGAAATAAATCTGCAATATAAGATTCACATTTCAAAGAAAGGAAAACGAATTAAAAACGCAAACTTACCAAGTTAAGCAAAAGTTTATTTTTTTCGCAAAGCCAAAATCTCCACCCTAGCCGAAACAAAACAATCAACAACAACACGCAAAAAATCAAATTGAATATTGCAATTTGCAAGTGTCAAACTCGAATACCAGGGATGTAACATCACCAGGCGCGTAATAATTTAGAAAAACATGTTTTTGCAAAAAGTCACTAGAAAAGTAACTAGAATTTTTTAGTGACAAAAAATAAATTTTTGTCACTAAACTTTTGAAAATTCCACTAGATATAGCGACAAAGTCACTAAAACGGCAACCGTGGTAGGCGTCCTTCAATTGTATGTACCCGTGTTGTAAAATGTGAATTCTTAACCTCACTACATGGCGACCTAGTCCTCGCATCAACAGCCAAAATGCGTCGGAATTTCTTCAGATTGACTTGGAAAACATTTAGCAACAGATCATGCAGACATTTTCTGCAACATGTTCGAATGCTGGTTACTTGCTACCTACATGGGTTCCTATCCTACTTCCTTGTAACTATGTCGCTTTGGCAAACAGGTCACAGGAAACCAATTGAACACAAAAACCATTTTGCATTTCCCTCGCAAGCATATAATACTCGGAGGTATTTAATTTTCCTTCGAGCGGAAATTAGATGTCTGTAATCGTCCTTGCAGTTCCATAAATAATATCGCATGGTCCACAACAGCGAATGGTGAGTCGCATTTCGATTTTTATTTGTCTGTAATAGATCAACGAACCAGACACAAAAAGCCAGCAGGCGGCGGCAGAAGAGAAAACAAAGAACAAAAGTAAAAACGCCAGAGATACACACAGCGCATATATATACGCACGCACATACAGTCGGTCTGATGCAACCCCTCGCGCTTCTTTGTGCTTACCGAAAACGAATCAATGAGTAGGTACGGCTACCCCGGCATATGGGCATGGGCAACAAAGAATTTCCAACCTAATATAAGATTATCCGCCGTGCGAGAGGCCAGGCAAAAAAAAAAAAAATGTAGTGACGACGACGAAAACGACACTATGGCAAGGACTTCTTCTATCCTTTTGGTTTTTTGCTGGCAGGTTCGTTGGCTTCTGTCAGGGTTAGGTTTCTCAAAGTTTTATAACCTCAATCGCAGTGCATGTACCTATACCTACTGTGCCTATGTGTTCATTTTCGTTGCCATGTTTTGTGCACGGCTCCTTCTCTTATGGGAGCTTATCCGGCGAAGATGTCTGCCTTGGTGATTTTTCTGCTGCGTTTCTTACATAATGGACGTGTACACAGAATTACTTAATTTTGAGAAAGGCAGGATTGTTTTTGTTTGACTAGGGCTTGTCTGCAGGTAAATGAGGCTCTCCAAAATGGCAGCACGATTTATTGGAACTAGTAAGGTCGCGTTCGAGTCCTATTCGAAGGATGACAGGATTCCTAATCAATTTAGGTGTAGGTATTTGTGACTGGTTTCTTCGACGGCCGCCATCTTGTGTGACGATTCTGAAGATGGTTGGGTTTCGATTTTGAGACTGAGTGGTGTTCTGTTTAAGAACATGAAAACCAAAATTGGACAAATTTAGACCTTGCACAAGTGTAGAGGGACGTTAAACAACACTATTAGGTAAGGTCAGGTCCAGATCCACACCGGTAGCGCCACCAATACAGGGTGCGGCAAGAAAACTTGCTGATTAGTTTTTGGCGCCAAGCGGGGGGGTGAGTGGTCGGATGTGGGTGGAGAGTGTCTCATTTTTTAGGGGACTTCCTGAAGTTTCATCTACGCCGCAGTCAGTCGACATCATACATTGGACGAAAGAGCAACGCGCATTTGCCTGCGAGGCTTACTTTTCCAATGGTCGTTCCATGATTTCCACTCAACGTGCTTTCCGTACTCGCTTCAACATCCATCCAGCAGGTCGCGTTCCTGCCGGCAGTCGATTGTTATTTTTTATAGGGTTACCTTTAATCTATCGTTTACATCGATCGGCCTAGAACGTTAAATCATCTGAAGGACAACATTCGTGAAGCAATAGCGAACATACCCTACGATATGCTTCAAAAAGTTCAAAAATCGGGATTCTCGGTGTATCGAAAACGGAGGCCATCACTTGTCCGATATCATCTTTAAAACCATCTAATGAAACATTCAGATCGTGTGTAACAAAAATAAACAAATTTTGTAACGGTATGTCCAGAACTTTTGGTTTTATTTCCTTTGGAAATCAGCAAGTTTTCTTGCCGCACCCTGTTTTTGCCCCTATCCTTCTTTTCTGATAGACTAGGTAAAGATCAGAATGGGCTCAAGTAAAGTGCACCTGTTCTACAAAGCTGGCTTTTCAATATACCTCAGGACAAATGATTAGGTGGGTAATCGTCAAAGTCGCAAGCCAGCGACGGTAAATAAACACAAGTCGTTTATTTTCTTGAGAGAAGATTCGTTGTATTTTTTTGTCGTATAAACAACGACACACATCTGCAGCTTCAGTGTCAGTGTCGTTGTCCATCGACTCGCTCGCTCTGATTCAATGTTAATTTATGCAAAAAATGAGCATACCACGACCTGCCCTTTGTTGGACCACTGCAACAGCCACAGTCTTTCTCATACACATATCGTCGTGCGAGAATAACAAGGTCGTATGTCGAAAAAATTCAAATTTGACATTTTGATGCAAATTTCCTTTTAGAAGCATTTCCTACTTTCTACAAGAGAGCAGCACATATAATAGGAAGAAAAAAGCCATAAAATCAAGTTTGTTAAAAGAATATTCACCAAATGTTTAGATCAAAGTCGTATGTTTACATACAACAATGGAATTTTATACTGCAGTTGATAGAAATTTGTCGTCTATTAACTTTACTTCAAAGTCGTATGTCCTATATTATGACCAGGCAACTCAGAAAGGAGAAATAAAATTTAGCAACAAAGTCGTATGTGGATTTTTAAACCTCTTTTCTGGAGTTTGTAGACATATTGGATACAAACTTTGAATGTATTTTTGTTCAGTTTTATGACATTAACACGTAAGCATTTAGTCTATGAACAAAATCAACTACAACTGCAATAAAAAAACTGTGACATTTTGTTTTAGCTGTATCTCAAATTCACAGTTTTTCACATGCGACCTTGTAATTCTCGCACGACGATATATGTACTCGTATGTTACATCAGAATCTGAACGATGGCGTCGAACGATATAACAAAATTATCCGTCCGCAACAGCTAATGATCAGCATCCCGCTCAAAATGTGCCTTCTTGTCATCGTCGTCTTCGTCGTCGTCGCTTACTCAGCCGTGAAGGGTGGGGGAAGATATGGGTTAATGTACACATAACCTCTAGTCGTCGAACTTTCCTCACACTGCCTGACATAGACGTCGCACGGTCCTGTTGCCGCACCGCGCCGCCCTATAATCATCATTGTCCTCCTCCTCATCAGCAGCAGCAGCAGCAGCAGTGCGTCTTCCTTTGTTCTCCCCTCGGTGTAGCAGAACATTGCACACACAAATGAAATAATGTTTGCGGTGATGTTAATGGTGGTGCTGGTGGTATGTATTTGTTTCTTGGCCTTGGACCTTCGTCTCATCGCGAGGGCAAAAGAAAAAACGAAACAAACATAAGGATTTCGCCAATAAAACTCGTGTTTATTAGTGTTTGGCCGACCCGCACAGCCCCACACAACACACAGAAACACTCACTGAAAAGACCTTGAGACAGTCATATGGACGATTAGGAGTTATTGCCCTATATAGAACAATAACACGACCGTCGGTCGGTCGCTTTGTTTTGCTTTGCCGCTTGGATGGAGTATGTAAACAGCCTCCTCGATCCTTGGTCGGTTCGGTGACATGGTGGGCACTTTCGTTCCATCCATCGCGGTTCCATAATTTCATTGCCAGATGTATAATACAGAGCAGCGAGTCAACAGAAATACCAGACCTCGGCGAATGCGAGATTGTGTTGCCTGTTGATGACGGCAAGGGCCAGACGCGCAGGGGTTGAATTAAATGTTATTTTAAATTGCACTAAGTGGGAAGGCGGCCAATGCAAATGTATTCATTTTTTTTTTTCTGTTTGCTCATTCAATCGGAAAGGTTTATTATGCAACTGTAGAGAGATGATAACGCATTGTGCTGATACCGTGGTCAGTTTTGCACACAGCCAGCGCACAAGCGCTCCCGTCGTGTCTTCGTAATTGTATTGTTGACTGCTTAATTGGACGGGTGTGCATTGGTGCGAGCTTTCCCCCATGGATGCGTGTTGTTGTGTTGGTATTGTGAATCTAAGCGCATTGCCCTCTGCAGCAGGTTTGTTTTGTATATATTGCCTTTCGCTGATTAGGTGTTTTAGAAGTGATGCAATTAAATCGCCATGAGACGCATCGCAAACAAGAAGAATTCTGGCACGCAGGACTAGACAAAACACAAACAGTAGGTCTGTCATGATTTTGGCATTCCCACGTGAAAGAGGTAGGTAGAGACATATTTCGCGTTTGTATTTTAACATTTAAATCGGGAAAGGCAATCGTCGGCAGATATAGGCCCCCTTAAGAGAGTTCCAAAGTTTGCTTGTTCGGTAGCCATTTCCTCTTTACAACGGCGAGTAGCTTACCAGTCGCTGATCCAATCAAACCACGCAAGTTCTGAGACATGAATGCTCAATTTAATTTCTAAAAAAAGTGGCTAAGATACTTTTCCATTTCCCTCGCTGTCCTCATTCGACGAAACTCAAAAACCAAAGTAAGAGGATGAACAGAATAAGTTTGAGGGGATTAAATCAAACTTCTAACATGATCTTTAGTTCGTTATACATGTATCTAGATGCACGTTCCATCTAAAAGCTCTTTGCACGCGAGATATGATGAAAAGAAAGTCGTTGGCGTTTAAAGTGGTTCTTTTGCTGCGGGTCACCGTGCAAGTATCCACCACCTCCTAATTCAACATCTGTGGTGTCTGTGCAATTTCAGTTTTGGTTTAGTTGCTAATGCTGTTCAAAGAAATCACCGTAGAGAGATGCCGGGCAACAACGTTCATGTGGACGTTCAGTTTCATTTAATTTTTTATTTTATTTTTTGCAACTTTTGTATGCAGTTGTGCGCGACATCAATTAAAATTGAGTTACTTTCACTGTACTCTCACAGTTTGTGTGTCAGAAGAGCGAGTAAAAGTAGGGCAAATGCGAGTGAGAGAATGACAAGATTTATTGGTTACAGGGATGGCGGAAATTAGTTTGCTTCTTATAATGTTTCATGCTATTGAACTTAAAATTGAGATGGCAACGTAGTCCATTCGGATTCCGGTTCGCCGGCGAGTTCGCCTGGGAATCACAGGCGACACGTGGTGTATCGTGTCAAATGGTGGCTTGTCAAAATCAAACAAAACGCCAGGAATGCTTGTGAACTTTTTATGTCATCAGATTAACTGGGTATTAGTTTGCATAGAAATACGGTCGATGTCTTTCCAACTGCTATATTCTTTTCTTCCTTGGGTTCGCTGTAAAATAAGGCTCTGAAAAATACGCCAAAAGGCCCATCCCTTTATTGCCAATTGACAGCTTTTCCAATCGTACTCAGAAAGAATGAAGAGAAGTCCGTATTTGTATCCGGAAGGACTATAACTTCCCACAACCATTCGCTTTATAGGAAATTTAATTTGCTGGTAACAATAGCCGAGTCCGGAAGGAAGTCGGGCGGACCCCTTCAGAAGGAAGAACGAGAATATTGTACACTTCACTTTGGGGCTTTTTAAAGAAAAGATAACTCCCGAAATAATCCCTAGTGTGCTTTTTCCACCCCACTTATAGAAACTTCGCCTGGACACCAGTCGGACATCCCCGGCAATTTTTCCACTTCAAAACACCACCGCTCGTGGGCAATCATGTAGCATGCTCATGCATCATAAGCGGTGCGAAATAGAAAATGAAAATCAAACCCAAACCATCCATATCCATCACAAGTGACCCAGAATCGTTACAGTATCTAATATCAAACAGCAAGTGCTGCTATATAACGTGACGTATCTGTGTGGGTTTTCTCTTTTCTGCCTTACGTTTTACGCTATCAAAATGATGCAGTAGTTGTGCACTTTTCGCTTGCTCGCCTATGATCCATTCATATTTTTTTTCTGTAAACTTTCCATTTATGTGTCCGTGATATTGTGTGTCGCCGAAGAGCTATTTGTGCACCTTCTCCCCTATACCGGTGTCGTGCAATCAACATCAGATGGATAATTGGATGAAAAATCCGATAACCAATTCGCTGGTAGCTTGTTTTCGATTTTCCCCATTCAAAGATACACTTGCAGACATCTGCCGCCGCCGCGCGCCGTCACACTGCATAATAATTATATGAAAATTCAGTTGCAATTGCAACATGCAGCAACTCGACTTCCTTTCTATATGCCTGCTTTTTTTTTTTTTTATTTGGATGGTTACTGGTGTGTTTCTGGGTCACTTTCCACACCCAACTGCAAGCCAACATGCGATTTTCTCTCCCCACTGGCTCTAGCGCTAAGCTATCTCCTGTTACTGACTATATATATCGTTATTCGTTACCATCATCGATGCGCTTACGACGATGACGACGACGAAGAAATCTTGTCTTCCATTAGAAAAAGAAAATGCAGATGATGCGCGCATGCATACAACACTGAAGGAAGGGAGGATTGGGAGTACGGGGGAAGCAAAATATGGGTCGAGTCTTTCGGTGAGAGGATTAGGAAAGTTTGCAATGCTGCGCCGTCGTGTTTCCTCTAAGAGTAAGACGTATCACATAATTCATAGTTGCGAATTGTTATCAGCCTACTTTAGTAACTCTCACCAAAGGAGAAAGTCCAAGGCCATAAAAAGAGTGTTATTATGATTGGCGGTAAAGGCGCATCGGAAGGAATGATTTCTTGTTTTTTTCGGTTGTTATAGTTGGTAACGCATATCTGCTTGAACCTGTGCTGGTTCTTTTTGGGGTTAGCTATTGGATTGGGAAGTTAAGCGATTTTGGTGTTTGTTCGAATTGGCAACACTTTCCAATTCCCATTCCAATTCCAATTTTTGTTCACTTTGATCTGCCACCGATTAAATTTCATATAGGTACATATGTGTCTTGGGGTTTGCTATTCGAATTGGCAACATTTTTTCGAGCGACAAAAGTTTACAGTGTTTAAACCATTCAACCGCAAGTACAGACTTCGATTGGATTGATGTTTCTAACATCCGTACCGTTGAATATAGAATTCCCACAATATTAGGTGATAAAATTAGCAACATTCTGTTCCATACCATATGTATTTCTTTCGATATACAGGGCTGCGCGTTTGGCGGCTTAGCGAGGATATTCCCCTTTTGTAGTACCCAGTTTGGACAAGTATTTTCTGACTCCTTTTGCGACGGTGTTGCAACGATGACTTCAACTATATTTGTCCTACTTTAATGCGCCCGGCAGGCATCATTGCGGGCCCATCGCCATCTCGGGCTCCTGGTGGCTAACTACGACATAAATAGCTCAACAAAAAGTGCTCCGGAGCAGCCGATTAAATGAATTACAGTAAACTTTCCACAGATCCTGATGTGCATGAGCTCAGAACGTTACTAATCCAAATACCTGCCGACATTCCACCGGTTCAACTGGGTTCCGCGCGTAACCTGGAAAACTAATTTATCGTTTAAAAGGTCACAGCCTTATCTCAGCCCATCGCCTGACCCCTCTTATAGGACGATTAGAGTACATAATTTCCTACCGGCACAAAACACACTATCCACCCGGACAGCGCAATGTGCGATTAAGAACAGAAACTGAAACAAATACTACACTTACGCTCTGTCCCACTCTATACAGATGTAGCGGGTATAGCTCAAACCTACACAAAAGACTTAATTAGCTTTATTTTAACGCGCGCGCTGCTTACGCTCTCATGTACAAATAGGTGTGACTTTATATGTAATAATATATGCAAGTGCAGTCAATGACTCTGCACAAGGCCATTTCGATAAGGAACAATCCGTGCGACATTGCGCCGCCGACGACCACGATGATGACAGTCAATACAAGAAGAGTGTGCCCGCATGTGTATATACACGCAATATACGACATCAGTATGCATCAAGCTCGCGCTGACGCTATACTCCCCCTCTCCTATGTGGCCATCCTGCCATCGGACGACACAACTCACACACAAGCCAACAAAATAACAAACGCAAAAAATTAAAATTGCGGATAAAAATAGACAAAGTTAATGGCGTTACGCAGATGCAAGCGGATGAGCCACCATGACGATGACCACCGCAGCAGGGCCAACTTCTTGGTCTTGAGAGCGAGAGCACGCAGCATAATGATGCATCAGTGGCACACCAACACTTCTTACACCAGCAGGAAATAAAGATATTATATCAATAATATAATCGCTTAGTAAAGGTGAGGCAATGAAATGCATAATTGGCGTTACTTCATCGAAAAAGTACACGCAGCGCATTCAGATAAGCTACGGCAAACCAGGATTCGATTGCGCTGAGTATGTGAATGCGTTTAAGTCGATCGGTATAGTTGCAATGGATGTAATTTCCCTTTCCTGTTCCAAACTGAGGTAGCACCTAAATAATTGCGCTTTGATTACTGATTTCGCGAATGCCTTTGACTGGTAAATTCGACAGAATTCGAAAGATCGAAATATTTCAAGAGGTTCTTAAATTTTAACATAGTAAAAGTAATCATATTGTAGGTTCATCTCCTCGCTAGCTTTTGGTTCTTGGCGTGCGTTTGACACAAACTTAAGCGAACTTTATTAAGGCTAACAGAAGTTTATTATATATTAAAGTAGACAAAGTCTTAGGCTTTCGCACACGATGCCAACAAAAAAGGCAGAAAACACGTTGCAAAAGAACATTTATATACTTAATCACATCTACAACAAATTCTACGCATACGGTCAAACGTTCAAAACACAAATTGAGAACTGTCAGTCAGTCACTTCTCAATTTTTTGAAATGCTTCGGGTTCTTCCCAAAACAGTTTTTTCTGCATTTCGAAAAGTAAAAACGCTGGTGAGTTGTGTTACATTTTGTCAGACATTCAAACGTTCCAATGTCTAATTCGCACGCGTGCACATATGAACAGAGTTATTGGTAACGGGAACCAACCCAACTTCACAATAAAGAACTTGAAACTCACCCCAGAGCATTGAATTTGTATTTCTT
This sequence comes from Cheilosia impressa, assembly GCA_948293265.1. Taxonomy (NCBI): domain Eukaryota; kingdom Metazoa; phylum Arthropoda; class Insecta; order Diptera; family Syrphidae; genus Cheilosia; species Cheilosia impressa. The sequence goes on along the minus strand of OX411885.1, from coordinate 5,886,581 downwards.
TTCTTCAGTTCAGACTTCAAAGCATGATTGAATACAAATCTCAGAATAGCATAGTGGATTTTCAAATATGGTACTAGATCAACAAAAAGAGTAGCAGGCTGAAGAATTGTATAAGAAAGAGTATATTGACAGTCCTGTGACAGCAAGTGCTCAACTGTGTTTCATAAATAAAACAGACCGCTCTAAGTAGCTCAACGCTCAACTCAAGCTCTGTTCGGTGCCTTGCTCCGAACGAGAAAAGAAAACCACCTAAATTATGGCCATTGCATGTCAAAATTAAGCAGCCTATATAAGGAATATGGCATTAAGCTATGCAACGATCAATCCAACACCGCTGACACAACTGCAGCAACACATCTGATCATCATTCCAATCAATAACCTCCAACACGAAAGTTACAATGCCAAGCGAAATGTAAATTACATCAGCAGAATGTAATAAAAAGTCAAAGCTGATTGTTTTGTTTTGTTGCTCATTGGTGACAAATTGTACTTATTGTTAGCCGCACTCGGGTCTTCCGCTTTTCAGCGAAAGGTCAAAAGCACGGTCTCAATTAAAATTAAAACTATTATAAATTTCAATTTGCAACACAACATTTGCCCGTTGCTCGGTTGGTGTTGTCCAGAAATGACAACACACCAGACAAAGCGCAATGAGTCTTGTTGCCGACTCAGTCAGAACGTATTGCATAACTGTTCAACCTGAAACTGCAGGTAATCATTTAATATTTTCGATTTATTAATAACAATTATTGTAGGTGCAAGCATATCGTTGATTCGGTAATTTTGAGTTTCTTTTTTGCGACCAGTGCAACAGACTTTGTCAGAGTTGAATGGCCTAGGGTTAGGTGCACCGTATGTAAATATAGCTAGAACATTCGAAACAACGGATTCGGTTGCGAAATCTTTGTAGGTAAAATGCATTCATATAGGAATTTTAGTTAAGATTTTGTCTTGAAAGAAGTCGAACTGAAAGTAGAATTGTTCATCAATCGAATTGAAGTGATGCTGACAATGGGCGCGTTCGATATACCGGCTAGACGTCTAGCACACAATATCCCAGCTGGAGGAAAAAATATGGCAATTGCGTTTGCGTTTCTTTTTACTCCAAAATTATGTATATAGGTATTTCCTATGAGGTTATACAAGTCAAACCCTTAATTCACGTTATCCTGAATTTTAACGAATATTTCCCAAATTGGATTTGTGTTTACGAAATAGAATTATTGATATGTGCCGAATGGATAGGTGGCGCTTACGACTAATCAAACTGAAAATATTTCAGACTACTTCCTAGTTGGCCATAGATGGCGCTCTTTTTAAATTCGGCATTCTTGCGATTTGTCAAACGAAAATATGTTAAACAACTCCCTAGTTGGCCATAGATGGCGCTCTTTTTAAATTCGGCATTCTTACGATTTGTCAAACGAAAATATGTTAAACAACTCCCTAGTTGGCCATAGATGGCGCTCGTTTTTAATTCGGCACTCTTACGATTTGTCAAACGAAAATATGTGAAACTACTCCCTAGTTGGCCATAGATGGCGCTCTTTTTAAATTCGGCATTCATACGATTTGTCAAACTGAAAATGTTTCAAACACTTCTGCATAACAAAGGAACAGTAAGTGTAAATGTAAATATAAACAGCCCTTATGCAAACATAGAGCTATGCCAACTCGAATAATTTACCTTAATTTGCGTACCGTTCCTCAGGTAGTTTGCATTCTATTTGTCCATATTCTTGTAATTCATCCCGTTGCTCGAATTTTATTCCTATATGATAGCTTTTCCAAATCCTCCCTTAATCGCTACAGCCTGCGGTTCTCAGATGAACGAGCGGGCGAAAAAAAAATATTCCTCCGTAGAATTTTATGCGAATGAGAACAAAACAAAAACTGAAAACGCTTCAAAAGCTAAAAGGAAACCAGTCAAAACAATAATTAATTTTCTTATGTGTTTTAGAAGCATGTTAATATTGCAGAAGCTTTGTTCTTTCAAAATGTTTTAGAAGCACTACGCTCAAAAGTATACAAGTTTTCCAACAAAATGTTCGAACTAAAATCATCAAATTGCATACCTTAGGGCGATGTATGAGTTTTCGCGTCACTCAAACAGCTGATTGTTTAGCATCGAATTCCGGAATTGGAAATATTTCTCATTTTTCTTTTCATAAATTTGAAATTATCAATTGGCGAAGGAACGTAATCAGCCTTATTGTGAGTTTTGCCCGAACAATATTCCACCCGAAAAAAATGACATTTCAGAACAATATTCCATATATTTTCGGGCGAAACTCACAATAAGGCTGAATGAATTCGCCCACATATTGAGTTTGCACCTTTCCTCTAAGAATAAATTAATGTCGTCGCAGGGGAATGGAACCCACCACAGGGTAAGATACCCGCAGTATTAACCGCATGCCATAATTTCTACCCAAAGGAATCCTAAAACCTTATAGTTGCTAGGCACCAATATAAAAATTGAACAAGGCCACTTAAGAAAGTGGTGGCCATACTGTTTGAGTCATAGACGATGATTTGTCTCTGGTTTGTTTAGTCAAATGTTTATTTTGTGCAGAAAAAAACACGAATTTATTACAAACACTCGCTTATAATCTACTAACAACATCATTGCAGTTCGATGCTTCCTCTATTCAGTATAAAAGGGTAGAAATGTACAAATAATGTCCAATCAGTGGGTTGGCTGGTTAAACAACTTCTGATAGGAATCCCTCAGTGTCCTCGGTCACGATAGCGTCGATATTGTAGAAGATTGCGTGTAATGAGATTACAAAACAGGAAGCACCTTCAAAAGAAGAGATGATTTCAAGAAACAAAAAACAGCACTCGCGTATTACTCACCCAACGTCCAAAACATTGCCGAACCAGCTCCAGCCAAGTAGAGCACTGGTGCAGAAGCCACATTCACAACCAAATACTGCTGTTTTGGTGTCAGTGTTCGTCCGAAAATCGTAAACGGTGTCGCAGCTTGACGTATTTTATGGCAAATATAAGCAACAGCACCCAGGACGATTAGAATCATCGGTGATGTGATTCTACAGGGGGGAGGGAGAAATCATTCTGTTATACATTGCCAGTTCCACTTAATTTGTAAACTTACAAGCAATATATCATCAAAATAATAAAAATGAGAATGTAGTTGCTTTGGAAGTATGAGAGATTCCTTATGAAACGTGTCGATAGTCGTGGCATGCTGGCTACCGTCTTGAAGTTTTGGGAATTCAAAAACTCGGACCATGGTCGAATGGACTTGCGTATCGTTTGTATCAGTTCCCCGGGGCTGGGAATCTTGCTGAACTGAGTAAAACTGAAATACATACAATACAATAGAGGTGAATGACTCATGTTAATTTATTTATCGCCACTGTTGCATCGGTTCTTGGGCAAGTGATTTTACCTTGAAAAGTCTATTTGGGATTTTGAGTCCTGTTTGGGGACATTCATGTCGCCGCTTACGTCGAGTTTTACATCCATTGTTGAGGTTCAAGCTAATGTTTTCACAATTATTGTGCACAGTCGAATTAAATAATATCGCGGTAATTCGTGTAATTTTATTTACATTCGTCTTTGGTTGTCGTATGCGTGTATCACAACATCGGTCGAATTTTTGTTGAGTTGTCAAGTGTCACTTGTGGTATTCTGTCGGTTGTCGGGGAATGGGGTAATTGCACATTAGACAATGTCGGTAAATATTTTCTTAATTAGATTATCTAATTTGGCCACAAGCGTGCACTTAAATGAAGGAACATTTTCATTATAATACCGTAAATATCTGGGTTTTATTAAAATATCGTCATTTTTCACTTTGGTACAGAAATTGTGTACTAGAGTATTCTTTCATGTATAAAATGTAATAAAATGCCTATTAAGCTTTCTAGTGAAAATGCGGCTGCCAACAAGCCGCTTTGCAAAAAATTCATGAACTCATTCACGAATGCTCAATTCTTTTCCAATATATGTGAGTCCGTTAATAGATTTTTTTCTTTCTTAATTTGATCAAATCCTAATGTTTCAAAATAATTTTCATATTAAATGCAAAACAAATCCCCATAAATCACCCCTACGAGTGTTAAGATGAAAGGATTAAAACAAATAAAAAACAAAAATCTAAACAACTGGGCTTCTCGGGGGTTAGAATTAAGAAAGATTTATTTATTTATGTTTAAATAGTTTACAAAAAGATTAATTTATAAACTTTTTGAATGAAGACATCTGGGCATCAAGGCCATGTGATGTCGTAGTTTCATAATTCATGTTTTTTTTGTTATAATTGTTATATGTATATCGTAAAATTTATGATGGCATAAAATAAAGAAAAAGATTTACCCCGTTTTAATAAACGCGGAGCAGCAGCAAGTAAAGGCACCAAGTGACAAAGAACAGAAACAGGAACAGAAACAGAATCCCATACATTGCAACAGAAACAGAATTAGGAACAGAAAAAAATTTTGTCAGCAACAGAATTTAGCGACAGAAAAATGACTGTTTGACGACAGAACGTAAACAAGTCTACATTGATTGTTTCTGCAACAGAAATGCTAATTTATCATGGGGGGGATGATTTTTTTGTTGGGATTTTTCTGCATTTGTCATCTGAAATCGAAATCGTCCGCAAACTGCCGCTCTGCTTGATTATAGGCCGCAATTCGACAATTAGCTTCATGTAAATCGTATTCACAACACAATTTCAAAATCTTTTCCATTTTTTCGTTGAAGTCAAAGCTAAAATGTAATCAAACGAAACACAATTTGACAGAATAGGCGGCCATGTTTTTATGGATCTGTTTCTGTTTCAGTTTTGTGTAGCTGAGCTAGCAACGTAAACAGAACCAGAATTTACTACAGAACGAAAAAACTTTCTGTTCTGTTTCAGTTTCTGTTCCTGTTTCTGTTCTTTGTCACTTGGTGCCTTAAGTGCTAACTTCAAATTCTTATCAATAAACGTGTGCTTGGTTTCACTGACATGTAATAACGAGCGGATAACTTAACTCACCAAAATCGGCGTTTGGAGAGCGGATAACTCTTTAACACAGGTACTTGATTGTCAAAATTGACATCTAGACTTTTAACGTCAAAAAAATAAAATATCTGTGTCGATCATAAAATTGTGCAAGAAATACTAATTTCAATATTGATATTCCGAAATGAAATCCAATTTCACAGATTTCTTAAATCCGGTAGATAGGCTAGATGAAATCGGCAGACGAAAAAAAATATATGAGGAACGTATCAACCCCATGCAAGGCATTTCCATTTTTAGGCAAAAGTAAATAAAATTTCACGAAGCCAGTGTCCCGGTCAGCTGATGGAATATGACAGATTCTACAGATATGTACTAGATTGTTAGTACAATTCAGTGCAGTGCTGTCGTGTGTTAGGTGATACAGAGCGAATAGCTAACATGGATATGGAATATGTTTTTTAATAAGTAAAGTTAACAAACGGATAAGGTCACTATCCGTCTGTCACGAGATAGAGAGCGGATATCGTTTTTTTTATTAATACGGGGGTTAATCTCTTAAATTCCCTCGTCTCTGGTCCATCAGTAAACTACTATAATAAATCTTCGCAGCTTAACATCCCTGCTTTCTGAAAACTGACAGCTAAGGGAAATACTCTAGTACTGTGCATAGTTTTGTTAGGTCAGTATTTTCCAGTCAGTCGTCAAGTGAGTAAAGTAGAATCAAAAAAAGAAAAAAGGAAAACGTATTTTCGATTCGATCTATGCAATATTATATTAATTTTCTAATTGCTCTGCATAGAGGATTTTCTTCACCAGACAAATTTCGTTGATATACGCAATTGTTGTGTCTGGCAGTGAATTGTGTGTGTATAAACGACCAACTCGGTTTGCAGCAAGCAAAGACAAAACTCATCTCATACGCCCGCCCTAAATTTCTTAGCTCGTCCGAAATAAAATCTCAAGTTTTTTCACCAATCCGGCAAAACCCAAAGAAAAGTGCTTGTGCGATAAGTTAGCGAGTGAATTAGTAAGAAATTAATGAGGAATTTGTTTACGGATATTGACCTAAACACTTCCTCACTAAGTGAGTAGAATTTTTCCAGATTTTCTCCATAGATTTTCCAGAAAAACGCGAATATTTTTCAATTAAATGACATCTTATGATTGCATTACTTTGCGGAAGCGGCCAACATATATATCTAGTGCAAATGTAATTTTTGTGTGTGTATCTGATGGAAGTCGCAGTTCATGATATAAAAAAGTATAATTGCGTGGGCCGAAGAGATTCGCCCCCTTTGCAGGTGCCTATCTACACTCGATTGAATGAGAATGTAGAAAAAAGTAGGCGACTGGGACATGGCACTAATTGGGGTGGGCACCCGGCGCAATGGCCCCCTGTTGCATTCTCTCTGTGCAAATATTGAAAATGAGTACTTAACGAGAATGGTTCATGGTTGATTCCCCAAATATGGCCATACGACCCACCACCTGTGTGATTGAAGTTAAGAGGTTGAGGCACCAGGTAGATGTGCATTCGCCTTTTTACCGGCGATTCCCCTTTTGCATTGCCTTGCGGGTGGTGAATCACCACAATTTGTTTGGTTTAACTGTAGGAGGACGTGTGTGTGTGTTTATCTTTCCTTTTTTCTGTTTTTTTTTTTTTTTTTTTCATTTTCTTTATGTAATATCTGGGTTGATGTGAAAAATGTTGTTTCGTTTCAGCAAAAGCATCGTGTGTTTAAACAAAAGATCAAAGGATCCTACATATTGGAGAGCTAAACATAACTTGAATTGATTTAAGGAAGCAGAAACACAAAGAGCCACAAGATGCAAGCCATAAAGTGTGTAGTCGTAGGCGATGGGTAAGAAACTGCAACTGCTTTGCGACTGACTGTCGATCATTAATTTTTTTCTTTTCCATTTCTTTTTATATTCCATTTTCAGTGCTGTGGGTAAAACATGCCTCCTGATCAGTTACACAACAAATGCGTTTCCTGGCGAATACATACCAACTGTGTAAGTAGAAACAATAGTTGTTGCAGCTGATAGTTGCATATGCGGACGGTTTTATTTCGGTGGGTTGTTTATCTAGGACAGGAAGTCTGTGTGTGCCCTATCGCTCGCACATATGCTTTGATTGCTTTGGCAATATGTGGGGTATAAAGAAAAGGCACAGTTCAGTGAACACTGTGAACCATGCTACTGCGTATGAGTGCACTCCCGAAGAGTTTGTCGACCTCAGCATTGTTTCGAAAAATGTTCTTCGGCTGGTCTTAATCTTGTCGTATGCGGTGTTTAGCGACGGCACTGCAGAGACAAGAACTCTAGAACGTAGCCTGTGCTTTTGAAACACCCATTTGTCTGTTAATGGTCGACCAGGTAGGGATTATCATGTGCAGGATCTCGGCACGACACAAACTCGCAATGCTAGACATCGAGTCCTATGCACCTAGTCCTATTACTGTTTCAATGTTCCTATCCGTGCTTTCGACCACTGGTGCATCAAACCGCGTCAGCAACAAGCTGTTCTTTTTTAATTTAACCATTTTATTTGTTAAGTATTGACTTTGCTACAATCGATTTCGTTTATTTACTTCTAGCTTCGATAACTATTCAGCAAATGTTATGGTCGACGCAAAGCCAATTAATCTCGGTCTATGGGATACAGCTGGACAAGAAGATTACGACAGACTGCGACCGCTGTCATATCCGCAGACTGATGTGTTTTTGATTTGTTTTTCGCTCGTTAATCCAGCATCGTTTGAAAACGTTCGCGCAAAGGTAAGTCCAATACTTTTGTATGGCGGATCAGTGGCCATTGCAAATGGGGGTAACGTTATTTGCTGCCAAATCTGCAGCGAAGACCGCATTTTTATGTTTCTGTTTTTTTTCAGGCAGCAAAGCCTACTTCTTATCAATATGCCTCTTGAGTTTGTTTTTGCTCCATTTCAGTGGTATCCAGAAGTCCGTCATCACTGCCCAAGTACACCAATTATACTTGTGGGCACAAAACTGGACTTGAGGGATGACAAGAATACCATAGAGAAATTGAGGGACAAGAAATTGCAACCCATCACGTATCCACAGGTGAGTTTTCCAAGTAACTTTATTTTGCAAAGAGTTTAATCGATGGGGAAAAGTATAAACCAGAGCCCCCACGACTCTTGTCATAAGTAATTAAGGTGCATAGTCTCATAAATGCTGTTACAAACCTATACAACCCACGCATCTATCAGTTGCAGCATATGAACGCTCTAATGATGATCCGCCACGTGTGCGTGTTTGAAATATATTTAATTAAACACAAATCATTGAAAAAATACTCAGGGCGCATCCGGGACAAACGTGCTGTCGTATAAAGTATCGTTCGAAACGCATTTTGACTAAACTACACCATTTTTTGATGTTGTACAATAGGCACATCCAAAAGGTCGATTAGATTGATCGTTAAAGAATTTTTTCCTACGTTCCGGCCACATATACGAACTGCCAACTTAGTACTCGGACGAATTTCTTGAATAGAGCTACATTTCCGTGCTCCCATTTGGTTGCGCAAGCATTTTATAAAACCAGAAAAACAGACCACAACGGCGCTAGTGGGTTTATGAGAGTAGGCGCATCACTAGGCCTTTATACAACTACTTGTTTATGTGAGTTTTTAAGTTTAGTTCGAAGCAAACGGCTCAGTTTGAATGTGGGGTGTTCTTTTCCAAGTCTCAGGTAGCCCAGTACTCGCACAACTGCGGCCTTGTACTGTCATAATGCTATTGATCTCATGTCTGCGACATGAAAAATTAGTGAACAGAAGACAAAAAATGTCAGTCAGGTTGTGTGCAGCGTCAGTTGGTCCATTTAAATGTCCAGAGTGTCAATGGTCATATAGTTTATTCAGCTAACAACAGCAGCAGATCCAGAACAAATAATTCTCGCATGCACATGGGCACCGTTGAGCTTTCATTTTGTCCCTGTTCGCGTCCGCTTAGACATCACAATAGAATTTGTCGATTTCACTATTTCTCTTGCTGTCAAAATGTCGTGTCATTCGATTGACCGGGTTTTATTATCGTGATCGCGGAGCCGCGCTCAACCACGTTCTGTCTGACAGACACTACTACTGACTCTGCCTTTTATTCGTTGAAGCAACGGCTGCGAAGCATACACATAGACATCCAGATTGATCTGAGACACTAAAAGACGAACCCTCTACAAAATTGCGTTTCCGGTTGATCGCAGTCGTTGCCTGCTGTTTTAACAATATTTATGAGACTTGTAGGTAGATATAAGCAAACTTTTTACAGACTTAATAGCCGTCCTACAATACCGTTTGTTTACGCTTTTATCCTTCATCAACAGGGACTTGCAATGGCTAAAGAAATCGGAGCTGTCAAATATCTTGAATGTTCCGCATTGACACAAAAGGGCCTAAAAACAGTATTTGACGAGGCTATCCGCTCTGTACTGTGCCCAGTTTTACAGCCCAAGTCAAAACGCAAGTGTTCGCTCCTATAATTCAGGAAGCAATCCAAGTAGATTGAGAAATAACCAACAATGCAAAGAATTATTTTTCTTTTGAATTTTTTCTGTTTTTTTTTTTCGTTTTGTTTTCTTTTATTTCTAAAGAAAGGATTAATTTATGTGTAGTTAGTGTCTAGAATAGGGGTATAGTATAACCGTATAGTGTTCGTACCCTTAAAATAAGCAGCCGCGAAGCGTATTGTTCTTTCTTTAAATATATATCTCTCTGCAACTCCCCCTCTCTCTCTCTTTGTCTCTCTCTCTCTCTGTCACACTCTCAACTCTGTTTATTGTTTTTGTTTCAAATTTAATTAATAAATTAATCAATTAAGTAACATCAGCCCATGCCCAAGATTATAATATTGTTATGAAGGTTTTTCCGTTGACCGCTCTCGTAATTCTTTACAATATCCGCAAAGTTTTTGTCTAATTTTGTCAAAGTTGAAGTAATATCAAATCAAAGAGTAAACCTAGCGATACTTCGCGTAAACTATTTCTAATCGGAAGTCAATATATATTAAAAACAAAATTAAAACAAACCGTATATAAAATAAATCGAAAAAAACATATTATAAAAAAATACCATTTTGAGATGTTTCTTTATATTTTTATAAACTCAATGAAATTGCCACCATAGTGGCAAACAATACGTATTTTAAATGACGAACACAAAATAAAAGCACTAAGAAAAAAAGAAAACAAACAAAAAAGGAATCGCAGATCAAAAATGAAAATTTTTAGTTTATTTTGTATTTTTAATTTTGTTTCTTTTTTACTGAAGTATTAGATATTTTATAAATATTCAGGAGAAAATAGATATAACAACTACAACACCTGCGCTTTATGTCAACAAACAAACAAATCCATTATATAACGTAATATTAATAATAATAAAATTGACGATAAAAAATTACCAGAGGAATAATAATAAACAAAACTGCAATTCTCTTTTTATATTGCATTTTTTAAGTGTTTTTATGTAATTTATGATAAATATTGAATTTAGAAGTAAATAACAATAAAAAAAATAAATGATATAAGTAACAAAAGAAAAGAAAATACGAAACAAAGAGTAATAATAATAATAATAAAATGAGATGTTGAAAATGTCCGTGTTTGTATCTATATATGTGCGCGAAAGTGTTTTATTTGTGTTTTTTTAATATTAAAGCTTTCCATTTACAGTATACCAACCACAGAGATGGCAGCCCGCACATGTGTACGTTTCACATCTTCCCAGGCATAACCGACATGAGCTAACGTGAAACGCATACTTCCCCGCATCGAACCACGGAAAACAGCTCCCAATTCCTCTTGGGAGCTGTTTTCCGTGCTGACGGGCTATTTAATATGCAGTAAGCAATAAGGCCTTCCGCGCACGGAGTTACATTTTAGCAAACGCGTTATTTGGCAATTGCAGTCAATAACTGGGTCGGCATTCTGTTGTCATCTGCACGAACGATTTCCATCTGTAACATAAAAGAAATCATTATTTGCGCCTCACAGAATGCCGACCTTGGTTAGTAATCCCGGCTCGGCGCATAACTCGCGCTGAGTTTAACTCAGAACCACCCTAAAGCTACGATTACACGTGCCACATGAATTTGTAAAGCAATAAGATCCATTTGCATTTTTTTAAATGAAAAAAACGAGCAGTTTATTAGAAATTATTGAATTATTCGAAGGTTCTTCAGATTTTCTGACGTTTATGGAGGTAGCTGAGGAATCTAGTCAATAAATTCGTGACACTTCGCATATGTACATATGCCACGTGGCTGACGTAACCGACCAATCTTGTTTTTGCATTCCGGACAGTGTTTTATATCGTGGGATTTATCCCTTTTTGTGGAAATTTCGATGTCTGAAAAGCCTTCATTGGGATAAAGGGATAATGCAACAAATCGTGGGAATTTCAGAAATCTAACAAAAAAACATTCAAACTATAAATTGTTGGAGAAATTCTACCAAAACACCTGTATTTCACCATGATTATCAACACACCGACTATCCATAAAAAATAGCTCGTGTAAATCGTCATTTATCAAAATTTTCTGGTACCAAAAAATAATCATAGCAGTGTTACAAACTACGGTTTTTATACTAAAGGTTAATTTAACTTTATTTTCTTTCCGTGTAATACAAATTTTACTTATAAAAACTGGATTATAACTCAAAAGGTATCGTGGGATTTGAAAAGGGAATTTGAGTATGGTGGAAAGGGAAAAAAGGGAAAAATGACCACGCTTCGTGGGATAAATGAAGAGAGAGTGGTAAAACACTGGTTCCGGACACTTATTCCGCAACTCAATAATCGCCTGACGATATCGTTACGACGATTGCCTTGCATCACGTATGTCGTTTTCCATTGGACAAAAAGAAGCGTCCGGGAGAGTCCGGAATCGAAAAAATGCTGTTCTATTGGCACAAAAATACTCTTCTGGTGATTCTGAGAAGAGAATTTCGCTTCTCGATTTCAAGTCAGAATCCACTCAAGAAGCACTCACACAAGTGCAATTTTATTGTCGTTTTCCATTGGTTTCACTCGGGGATCCACTCATTCTGAAATCCAATGGAACAGCAAAACTGCTTCTGACAGAATCCACCAAAGTATTGGTGAAATGCCAAAAAATAATCTACGGCTGCTGTCAACTGACTTGTAATAAATACATAAAATTGCACTTGTGTGAGTGCTTCTTGAGTGGATTCTGACTTGAAATCGAGAAGCAAAATTCTCTTCTCAGAATCACCAGAAGAGTATTTTTGTGCCAATGGAACAGCATTTTTTCGATTCCGGACTCTCCCGGACGCTTCTTTTTGTCCAATGGAAAACGACATATGTATTTATTACAAGTCAGTTGACAGCAGCCATAGATTATTTTTTGGCATTTCACCAATACTTTGGTGGATTCTGTCAGAAGCAGTTTTGCTGTTCCATTGGATTTCAGAATGAGTGGATCCCCGAGTGAAACCAATGGAAAACGACATTACTATTCAACTAAAAAGCATAGAGGAACTAAACTAGAGGGCCAACTGAGAGCAGAAACGGGAAATCTGCCTACAAGCTGCCTGTGTCACAGCAAATTGCATAAGTGTTCGTGCCTGTACAAATCAAAGGAGCGCCATTAATGCCGCACGCATACTTATACAATTTCCTGTTACAACTTTATGTCAATCGAGCCGCCATTGGGCGACTGTGTTCGTCATATTTTGTGCCATTTAGTTACACGGCGTTCACATCACAGTTGAATTTAAGAGTTTTTAATGTCTGAACTTGTTGGAATCAAATGGAATTCCTTTTATAATTTCGTTACAATAAAATAACAATTTGTCAAAATCTGGCAGAAATCTATCTCATAATAACAATCAGAGAAAAATTAACTATCACGTTTTCTTCACTTTTTTTAAAAGAGATTTTGTAAATTCAAGTTTTTTTGTATATTTTAAGGAAAGAACATTTTTTTCGTTGATTTTAATGGTTTTAATTTCGAAATCATATTGAAACAAAATATTTGAACACCGTTTAAGAAAATCGTTTATTTTTTTTCGTGAAAAAGATTTTTTAGTTTTTTCAAATGCATACTTGTACAGTAATTATATCCAAGTATGCATAATGCTAAATTAAAAAATAAGTTCAATATTTTTTTATTTTTTTATACTATATTGCTCTCAAATTTAACTATGTATGCGCTCGGCTTTTTCCGGTTAAGGACATAATATAAAAATCCTCGTACATCGCCCTTTATTTATACCTAAGAAATACTCGGAACAATAAAAAAATGTTTTGATCACTTTTTTGTATTCCAAAAACACAAAGAACGCACTTGTTTTTGTTAATTTATAATTTAAAGAGGTTTATAAAAAAAATCAGTGCACATTTCAAAACTCATTGTTATAAAATTCGTAAAAGAATATACGCACAGAAAACGAAATATAGCATGCAAATACCAACAATTAACGAAACAATATGTATTTTTACGTTCGATTGAATAGGCGAAATACCAAAGTAACATTAGCCCTGTTTTTTTGAGCTTCGATCTCAGCAAAGCAAAGTAAAGTAGGATTTTCAGCACGCAATTACAACAACTACGCTCTACTTGACACTTCGAGGCTCGCAGTAGTTGTTGTAATAAGTGTGCTGAGAACTCTACTTTACTTTGCTTTGCTGAGATCGAAGCTCAAAAAAACACGCCTATTATTCAACACTGTTCAGTGTTATTAAACTACAGAATTTCCAATCATATTTTGAATTTGTAAAAATATGGTGTTAAATAAACGAATTTGAAAACATTCACCAAACCTTATAGAAATTTATTGAATGTTTATGAACATTTTAGCAAATTCACTTGTGCCCTAGTGAAAGCTTGGGTTTACTTGCATGTTGTTACCTCATTTTTGGAACAACCCCTTTTATGCAGCAGCATGAATTTTGCTGTCAAAAATAGAATTCATACAAATAAAATTAAAAAAAAAATTAAATGTGAATGGATGAACAGTTTTTGGTGACGAAAATGGGTAGAGAAGAAATTATGCTATTTAAAAAAACCATAATCAACATTTGCTTTTTTACATATATTGTTTTAAATCTATTTACAAATTGTTTGTTTTTGGATATAGTTCCACCCGGCGGCCATTAATACACGTATTCACATTCACAGACAGGAAAAAAAGAGCGCGAGAGAGAGGGCTGTCATTCAAAATTTGCGGGGAAAATCGGGTAGGTGTGCTGAAAGTCGGCCCTCTAGTTTAGTTCCTCTATGCTAAAAAGAACGTGCCCCCGAACCAACTGAAGGTAAGTTTAAATGCGGTCTAAAACTAATGGGGACATTTGCTACATGAACAGTGACAAGTCATTGCAAAGTAAGTACCTATAACTGATTCCTTGGATCATCTTCGTTTCTTTTTTCTGTTGGTGTGATAGGCGTTCAATAAAATCGGCTCAATAGTGTACATTTTTATAGGTTGTTGATAAAATTATTTGTTTTATAATATTTTTTTTGGAAAAAAATCGAGAGCTAGCAGAAATTTTCAATGCAAATCTAAAATTTTTAAAAGAAAAAAGTTTTAACATAAAAATTTGTGTACGCAACTTATATTTCCACCCTAGGAATCAAAATAATTTCATAGCATTGCCGACTAAATTTATTTTTGTCTCTTTCGCACACCAAATAATATTATGAACTAAAAAAAACACTTATGTAAAATACTAGTGTCGGTGAAATTTGTACTAGCGCAGTAAATCATTTTTGAGTATGTACCTTAATCAATAATGATCGACTTCTAAGTGATTAAATTTAGTACTTTTTTGATTATTATTAGGTTAGGTTTTTGCTTTTTCCTGCTATTACTTGCACCGCCTCCTGTTGAATGGTGTAAAATAGGAAAAATAAATTGCATTTTCACAATTCGAGTCTAGACAAGGAATTTCATTGACAAATCTAGTACCTTATTTTGTGTTATCGAACAATTTGCACCTCACTGGGACAGTAAGTGAAACGTCAACCCCAATTCTGACATAACCATCTGTATTTGTACGTACTTTAGAATTCCCTTGGGAAAATTGAAAATAAGTTCTTATTTCGAATCAATATCTTTGCGCAAAACATTGTTTGATTAATTAAAAAATTGCATTTTCTTGTTCAGCCACTTCGGTAGCAGGATGGCTTTTTCGGCAATCAACGGCATCATAAGGAGAGCCACTACCACTGCTCTCCTAAACCCAATCAATTCGAGTGCTGCTACAGCCATTGGATGGTAAGCAAACGAAAAAAATATTCGATTTTATTTTGTTAATATTCGGTGCCATCGCTGTGTCCTTGATTTGATAAAATATTTAAAGAGAAATAACGGCATTTGCATGTTATTTTGGCTCGGCTGGCATATTGTTGTTATGAGCAGACAGAATCCCGCAAACAAATTACATAATGTCGGGAAAATTGATGTGATTATTTTGCCGTCGCTTTGAGGTTAATTTTCATTCGGAGAGTATTGCTTTTAATTGGTTTTGTGCATGTTGTCTGGACAGAGTCGAAGTGGGCACTTGCTTGGGAGATTTCCTCAACCATGCCCCTAATCAGTTGCTGCGGAAAAATCCGATTCATCTGAATCGAACATACATCATTCTATCGGGCTTTGTCTTTTCAGCAACCAAAGTCAGCGACGTGGAGCTGCCAAATGGTACCCGGATGCCGAGTTTATGCAACAGTTCAGCGGCGCTGTAATGTATCCCGATGAAGTGACGTCCTTGTGGAAGGTCCCACCATGGAACAGTGAGTAACGTAGCTCAATCGCCAGTCCAAACATGTATGTCTCGTCCATTATTTGCAGGCAAGATCGCCCCTGTTGAGAAATCAGTTCGCAACTTGACGCTTAACTTTGGGCCACAGCATCCAGCTGCCCACGGTGTGTTGCGCTTGGTTCTGGAACTCGACGGTGAGGTGAGACAATGCAAAAAGAACGGCCCTTGACGGTCGATACACTAACTGATACTCCCTCTTCTAGACTGTCGTGCGGGCCGACCCCCATATTGGTCTGCTGCATCGTGGCACTGAGAAGCTGATCGAGTACAAAACGTACACCCAGGCTTTGCCGTACTTTGATCGATTGGACTACGTTTCCATGATGTGCAACGAACAATGCTATTCGCTGGCAGTTGAGAAGCTCCTCAACATTGAAGTTCCATTGCGGGCGAAGTACATTCGAAGTAAGTTGGCAACTGCTCTCTGTTTGTAATGTTCTTGACTCTCCGCTTTCTGTTACGCAGCGCTCTTCGCTGAGATTACTCGCATTCTCAACCACATTATGGCCGTGGGTACCCATGCCTTGGATATCGGTGCTCTTACACCATTCTTCTGGCTCTTCGAGGAACGTGAGAAGATGATGGAGTTCTACGAACGTGTGTCTGGCGCTCGCATGCACGCGGCATACATTCGCCCTGGCGGCGTCTCGCTTGTAAGTTGCTTGAATGGAATTGACTTTTTTTCTAGGATGCCCAGCCTTTGTTCGAGGTGCTTCGACGTTTCCATCGGACGAATGCCATGGACTTAGGGGTTTTCGAGTCTACTCACTCGCCTTCTACCAACAGAATTGTCTGCTCACACTCGTTTCTCTTGAATTGAGAGAAATTTTCCATTTTCGAATGATTTTCAAACAAGATTGGCCCTATAAATCCAAAACTGAGCGGCTATGTTGAGCCAGCGCTCTACACTCAGCCATGTGATCGCAACTACATTCCATTTCTTTGTTTACGTTTCTTCCCACTAGGACATGCCAATAGGCCTAATGGACGACATCTACGAGTTTGCATCGAAATTCGCCGAACGTCTGGACGAAGTCGAGGATGTCCTTACAACAAACCGCATTTGGGTGCAGCGTACCGAAGATATTGGCATTGTCAGCGCCGAAGATGCTCTTAATCTGGGCTTCAGTGGTGTGATGCTGCGCGGATCGGGCATCAAGTGGGACTTGCGCAAACAACAACCCTACGATGCCTACGATCTGGTTGATTTCGATGTTCCAATTGGCACCAAAGGCGACTGCTACGATCGCTACCTGTGCCGTGTCGAGGAGATGCGTCAATCGTTGCGCATCATCGATCAGTGCTTGAACCAAATGCCAGCTGGCGAAATAAAAACCGACGATGCCAAGGTGACTCCGCCATCGCGTTCCGAAATGAAGACATCGATGGAGGCACTCATTCATCATTTCAAGTTGTTCACCCAGGGCTACCAGGTGCCCCCTGGCGCCACCTATACCGCAATTGAGGCACCAAAGGGTGAGTTTGGTGTGTACCTCGTTGCCGATGGCTCTAGCCGCCCCTACCGATGCAAAATTAAGGCCCCCGGATTCGCCCACTTGGCCGCGCTCGACAAAGTTGGCAAGCAACACATGTTAGCCGATATTGTTGCCATTATTGGAACACTCGACGTTGTCTTTGGCGAAATCGATCGATAAGGAGGGGCAGCTAGTTGAATTGTACGCCAATGTATTGATCAGACGACTAAAATAAAGAAAAATACATTAAGTCGGTGGGTTCGTAGTTTGCTTTGGTTTTGATGCTTGTGTTGGATCATCTGACATTATTTCCCATCAGCACACGGACATGACAGTTGTAAATTGTGTTGATGTCGCCAGAAGAAACGGAAAGCTGTGGGGACGACGATTGATTTTTCTCAGCTTCGAAGTTAGATGTAGAACCCATCGCCCGCAGACATAATCAACAGAGGCAGCGTGTGCGTGGCGTTTTCTGTGCTACAACTTGGCGTCATAACTAACTACAAGAGAACTGGCTACGTCACAATAGAACTCGCCTAGGTATACCGAAAGCACAAGGGATGTGCTCGCTAAGCTTTTTTCATAACTAACCCTTTTTCTGCTAGTTTGGGGGTGGGTTCTAGGCATGCGCCCAATATCAACAGACCCTGTCTGTTGTGGAAACGGTTCGTCTATCCGCTGATGGGTGGAGAGGTAATCGCAACCGGAAATGCAAGGATAGTGTGTGCACAGAAAGTGGTTGGCTACAAATACCACAGTCGCTCTCAAACTTTTGTTTATCGTGTGATACGATAAAATGCGTCCTTCAAAAATAGATTGAAGGTGGGCTGCACCGCATCATATCATCTATGGGTTCATTGTGACTCGAGGCGATCTTGGCGACCAAATACATAGCAGCGGTTGCTTGGCACGCTTCTTGTGAGGTGTCTTGTCTTCTTTCTTATAGAGCCGTCTAAATTAATGGTGACATTTCAAGTTATCGGGATATTCCCCTTCCTCCAGTAGTCGCAGTGCTCTCATCATTTCCGGAGAAAACCCAATAGAAATGAATGCCATCTTCTTTTTAACGAATCCATAGGCGCGACGCACACTCATGTTGCCAAGCAAAGTAAAGTAAAATATGCAAATGCATCTATTAGAAATTCGGCAAGCATCGCATATAAAGTTCCCGTCTGAATGGGATGTGTTTTGCTACCCCCACCCCAAGTCAAACACATTCACTAGACATTATTTTCCAATCAAGTAACTTCCAATTGGATACATATTGGCCGTTCCTTTCTCATCCACCGTCCACCCGCCCCAACCTGTGAATTTACAATTCCATTACCTTAATTCTCAGGTATTGGACCTCTTAACAATTTATTGTTCACTTTGTAAAATTACAATCACGTTCACGGGAAAGGAATTTCCTTATTTCTTTCTCGCTTCTCTTTTTATTTGTGTAGGACGAGGTTATATCTTTACATGGCAAAGGATCCCATCTAGCCGAAAGGAACACAACCAACCTACACTCTGTGCAGGGGCATTCAGTAAGCTGCCACTGGCCCCATTTTTTCGCCATTATCCCTGCTCGATAGGGCACACGTCGTATTGAAAACTTTGAATAAAATAAAGATTAAAAATTCATAACATTTCAATAGAAGGACGAGGATAAACAGAAGA
This sequence comes from Cheilosia impressa, assembly GCA_948293265.1. Classification (NCBI taxonomy): domain Eukaryota; kingdom Metazoa; phylum Arthropoda; class Insecta; order Diptera; family Syrphidae; genus Cheilosia; species Cheilosia impressa. The sequence goes on along the minus strand of OX411885.1, from coordinate 5,867,651 downwards.
ATGGGAATCGGGGCTGGAGCGGGCTTTTATTTTGATTATTCTTCAGGACGAGGGAAACGATTCCGTTTTGGGGGGAGCTTACACCATGTAAGCTATTACCAATCGTTCGTTGGTGGCTGAATAGATAAATAATATTATTTGGCCATGGCACCGACCATGTGCGGCGTACGGGACGAACGAGTACGACTGCGGCGAATACCCTGCTCCGTCTCCGTGTGAAGGAAATATGTTTTTCCGCCAATAAGAATAAAAATTCAGTTGCGAGTTGCGAGGGGTTGTCTGGATATTATCTGTTCAACAAACTCCGGACTCTGTGTGGGGGAGTGGCAGTTGAATAGCTGGTAAAGGGTCAGTGCTATGGAAATATGTCTATATCTCTATGCTGTTCGCTGTCGCTTCCTTCCGGGCTTAATGTGAGGCAATCTTCCAAATGGGTCGCTGGCTTTGAAATTTACAGGACATACCTACGATTGTACTTAATAGGGGATTAAATGACGTTTTTCAATGAACGGACGAAACAGCACGTCGAGTGCGCGGAAGTAAAATGATAAGTGCAAGTGCAGGCATCATAATCTATCGCATTCCTAGAGATCAATCAAAACTCGTCAACAATGTTCCTAGAGCTTTTAGCCAGAAGATCCAGCAACAAGAAATCCATCGATCCATCATCACATTCTGCTCCACACTCAAGTTTTCATTGTTCCTTGCCGGCATGGGCTAGGCATACTAAAATTTTCATAAGCTACCAGGAGCCCAGCAATTGTAGTAGGTGTGCTTTTCCCTTCTGTTGCAAACAAATTTCCCGCCAAAACAATGTAAACAGAGAGATTATTTGTCAATCGGCAATTAGGCTCAGCCCTCGCTAGAGATGTGCTACAGTTAAGAAAAGTAGAAGAGGCGATAGAGATGTGCGCTTTGTAAATAGAGCGCAGGTTTGAAAACATTTCATTTAGAATTCGAATGCTCCCAACGCTTTCAAGTGTTAACTTGTAGCTTTCTCGTGTTTTAAGTTTTTATTACTAGTTGCCATTTCCAAAGCGCAAAACGCAGAATGCTCGAGAGCCATACTGTGACCTGCCTCTGCCAATTGAATAGTTCGTTTGCTAAGCTCACATCTTTTGTTGAGACAGAATTTGTTCAGAGATGGTTTTTGTGGGGAAATATGCAGATACCTAGGGAAATTATTTCTGCAACAGTTTCCACGCATGTTTTTACGACACTTTCCATAAAATCAGCTCTTTTTATAGCGGCATCTAAAAGCCGATATTAAGTCTATCAGTTTCTCAAACAAGTCGAAACAGCCACACATTCTAATAATTGTTTTTTTCATTCGAACTTTCCAGCTGTCACGTTGCAATGTCGTCGTCATCTCTGCCCGCAGCAGCTATCCGAATTCAGTAAATAAATCGTAGTCACTTACCAGGAGCCCAGCAATTGTAGTAGGTGTGCTTTTCCATTTGACCCCAAAAAAGTTTGTGTCAAAGTAAGTGGCACTCGCTAGAGATGTGGTGCAGTTACTTAAAGTATAAAAGTCCATAGAGATGTGCGACTTCTCGAAAAAAAGCAACATACTAAAGAAGTACGCAAGTTGCTTTCTTCTCTTGTGAATTTGACTATCAAATCGCATAAAACCTTCGCGCTGGTTAGATTGACTACGAGCCAAGCGTGGGAACGGCAGCTTCGCCACCTTTTCTTAAACCCTTTTCAGCATCAAATAACAAATTTTTCGGTTAGTACTCAGAAGTGTCAAGCAGAATGTGTAGAAGATTCTGCTTCACCTCAGCTGCACTCCAAACCCAAATATAAAAAAACAAGACTTGGTGTTTTTTTTTAAATAACATAATCATTATTTATTTTATTTTGTATTTTTTATGTTTTAATATTTTTGTTTTGTTTGTATTCATGGGCTTTTTTTGTTGTTTTTTTGTATTACTCTTGTTTACGTTTTATAATATTCATTTTGATTACATTGTGTGTGCATAGTTGTAATAATGATAATAATTATAATCATAATAATATTAATAATATTCATCATAACCAGGTTATTGCTATTAACAATAAATATTAGTAAAATTCAGATTGATTAAGTGTTTCTTTTATATTTTATTTATTTTGTATTTTGTTTTGTTTTCTTTTAATTTACCTAAGCATTCCTACTGAACTTGTTGTTCGACCGTATCGAATAACTTATAATCGAAACGTATACCACAAAACCGCGTTTTCTATGTTTGACCAAATAATATTTATTTTTAATAAATTCTACTGGCTATTTATATCATTACATATATATTTATTGTATATATATAGATTTTGTTTGTTTACCAAATAAGCTTACGTGGTTGAATTCGAATCATAATTGTTTTTTGCTTCTTTTAGCTGACTGCATTAATAACTATACTCTAGAGTTTATTCTAACAAATTTATTCTGTATCAAGTATATATGACTTTTTTTTGTTAAACGTGTGTTTATTTTACAAAAAAAAAAAATATAACAGAAACAAAAAGTTTATCGACTCAAAAATCGCAGAACAATTTAGTAGACCCTTAAGACTAACCTGTCAACATTTACAACTAGAATTTTGTTTCCTCCTTATAGTTACGTGTATATAAGTTTTTAATAATAAAATAAGAGAATATCATTGTAAACAAAAAAAAAAAAAAAAAAATTATCACCATTCGCGCGTTAAAGTACATAATTTCATTATCATTATTTTTTACTTTAATATTTATTTATTTTTCAATTCAACTTTTCACCTTAAATTTTTGTTAAGTGCATTTGCCTTACGTACTATTCAAAAAACTAATAAAATATGGCTATTTCTTACTCAATTACACTTACTATGCGTATTGGCACAAAACACAAGGGGTAAAGTTACAAAAAAAAAAATATATTAATAAATAATAACAAATATACACTGAACGAAAAAAAAAATATAATAATAATGAAAATCAAACAGAAAAATGGCACAATTTGCTCCTTTTAAATAAGGAGCGGTTACGGTTCGTCCCCTCTCTTCACAAAAGTAATTATTCTCTTAAAGAGAGTCATAGAGTATCTGGTAAGTTATAATGTAAGAATGTTTAAGGGCTTATTTGCACTAAGCAACTACAAAAATTCGATATTGCAAAAGATGGCACTTACTTAAGTAAAACATAATATAAAATAAAACACAAAAACAATGACTTATAGTTAGACTTACATTTTAGACGAATAGAAAAACAAAAAGAAACTGAAAATCTCTTTCATGGTTTTGCTTTATTTACAACATCTATGGCGTTGGCGTCCATCTTGTGTGTAAGAGAGAGAGCGCGTATAGACCTACCATACAATTGCATATGACTGTTTACATTTCAACAACTTTCAAGTGGTATTTTTGTTATTTTTTTGTTTACCAGAATCCCATACCCGGGTGCGGCGGATGCATTGTGGGCCACCGCAAAAGTTCCCCTCAGTCATCGTCACGCGAGTCAAAGCTGGTAGCGTTCCCTTCCGATGAGAAGCCCGACGGCGATAAGCTGTCCGGCGGGTAGTAATAGTTGTGACCGCCGCCGCCGCCACCACCTCCTGGGGCTGGACCACCAACGCCCATAAGTAAGCCGTTCGCTGTGGTCATGGCCGATGGAGGCGAGGATGATGGACCCATCCCGCTGCCACTGGCGCCACCCACTGATCCAGCGACGCCTTGTCGAATTTCGCCCTGAGCGCCATTGGCTGCGGCGGCGGCGGCCGCAGCAGCAGCAGCTGCAGCTTTCATATCCTGCAGGTAGGCGACATTTTCTGAGCCATCCCGACACCACAGCTGACGCATTTCGGCTCGCCTCGTTCGCATCAGCATTTTGTACTCGGATATTCGCATTTTCTTGCCGTCGACTATGCACGTGCGTTTCGGCCGTGGCCGATACCGATAATCGGGATGCTGCTCCATATGCAGCTTAGATAGTCTTGATTGCTCCTCGTAGTAGGGCTGCTTGTCAGCGTTCGACATTGCCTTCCAGCGGGCGCCGAGTATCTTCGAAATATTCGAGTTATGCATGTCCGGGCAGGCTTTCAGGATTTTCCGACGCTCATCCTTCGCCCAGACCATAAACGCGTTCATAGGCCGCTTTATATGTGGCTTGCTGGACTCGCGTTCGCGTTCCAATCCTTGAGCACCGCCGCCACCGCCCGAGACATTCGATGCGCTAGGAACACCTCCAGCGCTACCGCCACTAATGCTGTCGCGGCTAATTCGTGCCTGTCGCACTAGGCGCACCTTTTCGTCGTCCATTGCCGAGCTGGCTGATTTGCCACTATGATGGGCATGATGTGTGTGGTGTGATCCACCAACGGCAGCGGAATCAGCGGAAGCGGTCCACATTCGGCAGGCGGACAGAAAATCTGGAGGCTCCTCGACAATCATCTGGCCACCAGCGGACGAGTGCGATGGCGACGGGATAGATGGACCGACCGCTGCGCCAACGCCATTCACCTGGCCAAAGTGCGAGGGAAGGAAAGAGCGTGGCATGCCACGCATGGAATTGTTCAGATGAAGGTGATTCTTCGTTTGATTTGACACCTGGCTGGCAGCGTTCAGCGCCTGTGGTGGCGTTAGTAGACACTGAGATCTGTCACTGGGCGACATACTGCTCTGCTGCTGCAGGTGCTGGTGTTGTTGATGTTGATGCTGCTGTTGGTGTTGTTGGGCTTGCTGTTGTTGCTGTTGATGATGCTGCTGCTGCTGTTGCAACGACAAAGAACAAGGCGGTGATGATTTTGGCTTGGTGAGGTTGAGGGGCGTATCTGGATCAACTGGCGATTGCTTGTGCGAACACTGTTGTGTGGGGGATTGCGATTGGTTTTGCACCAGCGGCGGAGGTGGCGAGTCCGTGTTAAGAGAACCATTGCCCGACGATGAAGCAGCCGCAGCCTCGGCAAGGGCAACTTGTAGATGAGCTAAGTTCGCAGTCGCTGTATCCCACATCGGTTGCACGGGCAGTGGGGGCCGCAGAAAAGCCGGAAGAAACGGCACCAACGACGACGGTGGCTTGGCGGAAAATTGCGCATTCAACTGAGACTGCAGCTCTTGAAGGCGGGAATCGTGCTGCAAACGTTGTAGATGCTCCTGCTGCAGATTCTCATAGTCTGTCATTTCCAGTTGGGTCTAAAAGACAACAAAAAAAGTAAACAATTCATGGTGAGAAAATGTACTAGATTAATCTGCTCTAAAATGTAAAACAAATTCATGTGTTAAACAAAATTCTTATTTCTTTGCCCTGTAAATCAATTCAGTCTACTATGGTCCCCATAAAATATTCACATAGGACATGAAAGCAATTCCACTAAAACAGCATACGTTCACTCGAATTAACAACAAAACAATAATTAAGCTGTTACATGTCACTCCTCCGTCCTCCCTTTTCATAGCACAAATTAATACATATCTACAACTGCCTATACCAAATTTGCCGCATGTGCATCCAATAAATATTTGATTGGGTCTATCTGTTGTTTCCCCATGTAATTGTCAGCCAGTTGAAAGGGGTTGAATCTCCCTCATTAATAGCCATAAGGAGAAAGAAACTCGTAAAACAAACACCAACTGAAGGGTTGATTACATTCCCATTTTCGTAATAAAGACGACAGATTGATGTCGCACATATAATGCCGATGTCTGTCATCGCGCACACAAAAGGACGACGACGACAGTGAAGACCCAACTAGTAAGGATAACAAAACTGTTATGACAATGATCCATTGTCAATAAGGTGTTGTTGTTGTTTTGTATTTTCCATCCGCATACGTCACAAAAAGGGGTGTACTCTGTACTCTCGCTTGTTTGCTAGGGCTACGCGAAGGTACACAGCAAAACAAAAGGGTCAACTAGGTATAAATAAGCGTATCATAGCAAGGACAATAAAGCACATAGAGACAGATACATCTCAACATAGATGGTGATGATGACGACGACAATGATAATGATGAGTAAGGGCAATAGAATGGACATTTAATTTCTATTGAAAGTGAAAAGGACGAATAAAAAAATGCTACCAACTCCCTAGGGCAACGCTTTTGGTTTCAACTTGTCTTATGTCACTGTGCATAGTGTGTGTATGTGTTTTTTTTCTATTACTTTGCCTATGCATTGTAATAAGAGGAGAATCAGATAAGTTAACAAGTGTGCAAATAGATTTGGCGTCCATCAAGCGTAGCGCCAGATAGAAGCATTTGTTGTGTATGCAAATTAGATTGGTTGAACAGAGATTTTACGAACATCTGTGGCGGAGGATTTTAGGCTGTTTTTCCAGGATTTATTTTGATGGATTTTAAGATAAACGAGGTCGGTATAAGCTCTAACTGAAACAGTTGTCAAGTTGCTGAAACATAAAAGTGATATTGTAGATAGAGTTCTTGACCAATTTGATGTATATATGGTTTATGGAAATGTTTTTCCCGTCGGCTTTTTTGGTCATAGGCGTTTGAATGAAACTATATTAGTTCATTGCTTTTCCCGACGTTTCGGCAGGGATTGCTGCCTTCTTCAGGGTGTCTTTATTAGGAAACATAAATTATTATTAAATACAAAAATGTAGATGACGTGAGACTTACAAAATGAAAAAAATATAATTAAGATAAACTGCAATGATATGAACTTTAGCACAACTTAGAAACAAATATTGGTAAAAGATGACATCAAAAAAAAAGAAAGAAAATTAAATGGACACACTTAGAGTGATACACTTCCATTGAAGTTTAGTCTGGTATTAGGTTTTTCCATCAATTAGAGAGCTATATATAGCAGATATATTTTGGATGTCCTGTTTTCGGTTCATGTTATTCCTGTTGTTCATTATGTGTAGCGTCTCAAGTGTATACCGTTTCGAGGTATGTCTCTCCGTCTGAAGCACAGTTGCGTTGTCAAAGTCTGGGTTATGACTAGCTTGAATGGAATGGTTGGCCAGTGCCGTTTTTCCCCCGTTTTTTGACTTGATGTCCGACCGGTGATTGGACATTCTTTGGGACAGGAACTGTTTTGTTGTCCCGATATAGCAAAGGTTGCAACTCTCACTTGTGTTACCTTTGCAGTTGATTTTATACACTACGTCAGTACGTTTATGCTTCTCATTTGTGGGTTTAAGTTTGGAGAACGAGGATGCCAGGGTCTGATTCGACTTAAACGCAATGTGAAGGTCCTTGGAACTGCTGCTGAACATTTTTTTAAAATTTTCGGCAAGTCTGGGGACGTAGACAACACTTCTGTAAATAGGCAATGTGACCTCCTCCGATCTATCACGTGTAACCTTGCGTTTATGATTAAGGATTATGTTTCGTATGAAACCATCTGGGTAATTATTGTCCTTAAGGAAATATAGAAAAGTGATATCAGAGAGAGAGTGGGAAGAAGAAGATGTGGATAAGGATCCGCACGTTCAAAGGTCAAATAGATGTGAATTTATGGAAGATGTGAATTATGGAATTGTCCAAGCTTCACTTTACAAGTTTCGTTTAAAATTGTCGTCCACTACCAAAATGAAAAGCAGCACTTGTGACAGATATTTCTTTTAAAAGAAATGCAAAATATGCCTATATCTGCAATTTATCGGCTCAATCAAACGTAGAACTGTCTTTTTTGCAAGTACCGGAAGATGGGGCCGGTATTGTTTCCATACAGAGCTACCGCTTTGTTGCATTTTGTCAGATCTGTCAAAAACGGAAATGTCACCATACAGACACCTGTCACTTTTTTTTAAGTTGGGGCAGTCAGTAAACCAAATTTTTTTATCGTCGGGACTGTGGCTTAGTGCTTTGCGGTACCATTTCTCAAAACTGTCAGCTGTCAGTGACCCAGAACTTTCACCAGACAGGAAAAAGCAAACAATATTCTACTTATCTAAACCACAAACTGCGTAAGTCATAAGAAATGAAAACCGCACTACACGCCTATAACGACCCCCCCCCCCCCCCCCCCCCCCCGTCCTAACTGTATAGAGCTTAAATCAAAACCCCAAATACATGCAACATTAAGACAAGTGCCCCGTTCAGTTGCTCATTCAGTCCTTCAATAATATTTTCCCTGATTTACATTGTTTCCCACAACACCTACTTGTGTTCACACCATACACTTGTAGGTATGTATGCACACTACATATTTATTCAGTAATTTCCACTTGAACCGTCATCGCTGCGCTTTAAGAATGTTAACAGAGCGTAAAGCTCTCTTCTACACCTTCAATGGTGTTCAGCTCATCCTATTAGTCACACTTTCTTTCTTCATTCAAATAAAGGAAGGCGCACAGAATAATAAAAATAATGATTACCGGAATACAAATACAATTTTCCAAGGACTTCTTCATTACTTTCATTTCATTATATTCTACATCCAATCGAATTATACGTCGGAACACTTCTGTGTCTATCGTACTTTTTGCCCCAGTCTATTTTATATTCGCTATCACTCGCCTTTGTGTGCGAATTTCTATAGATGCATGAGAATAAAGTGTCATCCATCTATCGGGCCCATACAACACAAGACTAGCCAGATTATAACGAGGAAAACATCCCAGCGATTGATAAATAATTGAATTGATTTTACAAATATAGAAAAGAAAAAAAAAAAATGTTGTTCTTCTCTTAACGTAATTTATGATCCCTGACGCCTGACTATCGATGAGCTTATATAGTCTGACTATAGGAAGTCAAGAGCTCTGCGGATGTCATGCATTTGTATATTTATAGCGCAATCCTTTTTGCACTTCAATGTTGTGTCCTCGATTCAGATGGAAATTCAATTGAGTCCGTGGAATATTGGCATTTTGTTTATTATATGAGCCAGAATACGATGCGTGCCAATATAGCTTAAGAATCCAGGGATGTACTTATCGATTGCAGTAATACCAGTTTAATTATCGAAGAATATTTGGATTGAAGGAGTGTTTCAGTTCTCGACACAGAAAGATTTGTAGGCTCGGAATTTCACCAGCGTATCGAACTAGAACTAGCAGTTGAGTTTGTTGCTCTTAAACGTCAAGCAGATAAAATAATGACAACGCATTTGACGTCTAAGTACAAATATTCCAGAAAATACAAGCTTTCTTAAATTTTTAAGAGACAGTTTAGCGTAGGTTACAATGATTGATTGCCAATGCTTTTGACAGTTCTCATGATAAAAGAGCGAATGATTTTTGGTAACAATAAAATAATTTATAGAAAAGTATATATCTACCTATGAAAACGAAAGCAAAAAATGCAACTACTGGAAACTTCTATTTGACTGCGGGTGAAGATCACGAGTTCTTCGGATGACAGTTGGCTATAGAACACGCTGTGCAATACCTAACATATCACAAAAAAGCGCCATCGATGGGCAAACTATATCGCGGGCCAGAAAATCGATTAAATCGAGATAAATAGTGAATCTCTATCTCAAAAAAGCAAGACGCCTTAAGTCAAATAGAACCAATTCAACGCGACGAATGAAACTTGAGCTGTTCAAAGCGTTGTCCGCCATTTGAGTCTCTTCGTTGACGGCTAAGACACAAATTGCCTCATTAACCCGACACTCTTCTATATCACAAAGCAATTGTTCTAGATTACATAATTATTTTTTAATTAATCCAAATGCGTAAAAAAATAACTGAAGGCACTCAAATTTGCAAAAAAAAAAAGGTCATTTGTGTTACCACCCTCACACTTGTCAAAGGCATTCTTGCAACAAAATTCAATAGACCTACACCGTGCTACCTCTCATTCGGATCTGGAAATCAATTGAATCCCACCTGCTGCGCTAAGTTCACGCCCTATAAAACAATTAATTTGCTACAAATAACAAACGTCTGGCCAACACAGGACGACTCTGCTGCATTCTGTTTTATTTCACCCCAAACATCCAACCCCTTTTCCATAACGAATTCAAAATCTCTGGCAACCGTGAACGGCGAACCTCCCTAACAATACACAGAAACAATAATAGAATAATAAGTGCGCACAAGTCGCCTGAGCCCGAACCATCCGCATAATCAAACCACACACTGCCAACCGCTGCCTGTCACTATGCATCAGGTCGAAAGTTAATTGTCCTTCTCGATAGGGGGCGCGAAATATAACCGCACGGAGATTTTGTAACCGTCTACATTGAACGGGTTATGAAGTACCTTACTGTGCGTGTGTGCGGCCTTTATTCCACCTTGTTAATTGTTGGCATGTTATTATTATTCTATTATTATCCTTTCGTTAGCGCCAGCGAGCACACACACGTAGACGCTTATTTGCATTTGAAGTTCGCACCCCTCAGCAACTTGTGTATTATTAAAAAATTGTGTAATTAAGTAAATTTCATCTATTTCATATTTTTTTTCATGTTATTTTTGCTTTGTCCTTGTTTATGTCTGGTTCAGAGCAAGCGGGGTTAAAATGAGGACCTTTTGACTTTTGACACTTTCGATGAGAAAGTCGTTTTGAAATGTGGCCAAAGTGTGGAGTCTTCTTATTGTCAGATCGGCCCAAATGATACGCAAGTAAGTGTTTGAAAAGTAAGAACTGCGCAACAAGTCAGTCCCTAGCTTAGAATGGACTTTGAAGGCTGTCAGCGGCTGATTTGGGTCCAAAAGAACAATTTTTCGAAAACGAATGTTTCTTTCTCTTTCTGTCTATTTCAAAGCGAAAGCGAGAGATGCCCGGGACCGAAATGAAGTATTCTAAAGAGTGACTTATATATTATATTATTTGATTTTTTTTGGCATTTCGCAAGCAATTTCGAAAATGATTGACTTTCGGAACGAAAATAAACGAAATAAAGGCCACTATTTGTCTGGCAGATGGGTAACTGGAAGATGTTTAAAGAAAAAAAAATAAAACAACTGAGTGCCAACAGACGCAGAAAGAGGGTTTCTGTCAGATGGCACCATCCATCCAACGTGTGATTAGAATTTGATTTCGCCAATTATTCCTTCCTGAAGGTCCTCCCGTACTTGATCTCACAAATTATCATTGTTCTAAATCAAATATTTGCAGATATCTATGGAAAACTCCTCGGGTATTGATGACCGGCGGCTCCACTTCTGTACACAACAAACACCATTTAATTTGACAAAGGGGGAAAAAGGATTCCCAAAACTAACATTCTGTACCGCACAAAAAATTAAACAAAAAAAAAAAGAATGCCTTTAAAAATTGAAAGCACAAAGTAGATGTAACCCGTCAGGCACTTTTATCTTTATCACAGACAAACTCGCGTTTATTTGTATTGATGAATTCGTTAATCAACAAATAAACAAAGAAGATTCACAAAGGCAACAAGGACGATGCCCGGGCCCGCCCGTCCGCTCGCCCGCCCACTCGCTCAACTCGAATCTACTTAAAAGAACATGGGAATTTGTCGGACGAATCCCGAACCAAATAGGACAGCCGACTAAAAAACAAAACAACAACCGTCGCATTTCAGGATTAAAGCACGCACACACAGAGCCGCTCACACGCATTCCGCATTCCCCAGAAGCAGATATTACGTACCACAGCTAAGGCTAAGCAGCACACCCAAAGTTGAGGAGATGCCAACACGACTTTGCGGTGGAGTGGTGTGCTGAAATTTTCTCCTGAATAAAAACAAAACCCCGAAATTTGTCCTTTGATCTTTTTGTTTTCGTGACATAGATAGAAGGTGCATATTTACTGTGATACGACTCTATCAAGGGGAATAAATATAATTGAAGAAGAATAATAGGGGTGGGCCGGCCATACGCTGTATTTGCTTATTTATTTTTCCAGTGTATTTTTTTTCTTCTCATCGGCTTCTTCTTTTTGTTGTTGAATCACGACAACTCTGGCTGACTGATGCCGATGACGATAAACAAAATAGATAAGTAAATTTTGTATATTTGTCAATGTGGGGTGGGGGTTGGTTGACGATGCTGATGAGCTGACGTACCTAACGTCGTTGTCGATTCGGTTTTGTTATTCATTTCGGTCTTTTGATATTTTTGAACACGCACACACAGCAACACGAATCGAAGTGTAGCTACCTATATGTGAATGTTGTTTTTTGAACTAACAAATATTTGCATTTTATTTACGTCTATTACAATTACAACGCAAGTAGAAATTCAAAGATCTACTTAACTCCTTTGATTCTTGAATCGAGGAGATGGAATTCGACTGTCGCAATGCGTGTGCGGTAGCAGTATGTTTGCCCATGCGACTTGCATGAGAGGAAGACTTCAATTAAAATCATTTTTGCCAAGGAGCTGACGCACAAAGGGTGTTTATCCGCACAGCTGGAGTTGGTGACTTGATGAACGTAGTAGATTCCGGCCAACATGCTGCAACCCAGTGAATGCTTGTACTTTGTGTAATTTTAGGATGCCTTTCACTTTTATACCAGCAATTCATCATAGTATAAATTGATTTTAAGGCTAATTGGTTTCCAATTTTGCTTCCTAATTTTGTAAGTCAGCTCGTCAGGAGCGACCAATTTTATATGTATGAAGATAAAGTGCAGTCACATGCAACTGGATGTATGAATTAAAAATAAGAACCTCCTACATTTGTTGAGTATATTGGCTGTCAGTTTAGCTCGCTGATAAGCTCTGAATACAGTTCATTAGTTCACAGATTTCAAAATGGTGGCAACACAAACTGCGCGCGCTGTCAAGTCGTTTCTACTTGGAGATATACACCGCGCTACTAAAGGGTGTCCCATAATTCACTCTAAATGAAATTTGAATAGAAAATACAGATTTTTAATTAGAAAGCCAATTTTCTCTTTCAAGGCTTGTTCTGGTTTATGCAAAAAAACCCCAAAAAAGTCCAATCGCAAGATCACGGCCGATTACTAGATTTGGAAATGACTAGCTCATTAATTAAATTGTTTTTCTGGCTGTATGGTATTTGGCACCGCCCTGTTAAAACCACATGATGGCTTATATCCATATCTTGGCATCATTGTACTATTGTGAGGGTGAGACTTAATTTTGTGATGAAATGTTTGCTAATGGAATCCATCAAAGAATTTTTCAAAGCTCTCTAGCTGCAGATAATTTTCCGTGTCCTGAAGACCCAGGAATCGAATTCTCCAAGCGGTTGCTCTTCCGACAACCGTGGAACTTCCGACAGACAACTGCCAACTGGAGAAATAGGATATTCCTATATCCACTTATCCACTGGCTTTCCACTTAAACTAGCAATACGCTTGTTTTACAAGTAAAAGCGACGGAACCCCTGGATTCTATATATGTAAATGCTGTGGAATGTCCTAATCACGCCCTAACCCAACATCCCCAAGTATAGCACATGTTCCATACCTGACTTCTCAAAGTCAAGAGGGTCTGCTCGAAGTGAAGAAATGCATACGCCACCCGCAGTAAACAAAATGTACATTTCATTCCACAAAAAAAATTTGGAAAAAAAATCCCCCGGACATCATAAATAAAAACTAAATTGGCTCTCGTATGTCAATTGCTGGTAATCGATGTTGATAGATTCCATTTAGTTAAATAAAAAATGTAATCGTCCTATTAAAGAGCGATCTAAAAAAACTTGGAAAAGGTCAGTCTTCCCTCAAACTGCATTTTAAAACACAATTTATCGCACTCACATCCAAATTATATCGAATCACTTTCGAAGCGTGGAAAAAAATAATCCAAAATGAACAAATCTCCGCTCTGGGATACATTCATACAAATATCCTATAAATTTTCGATTCGATTTGTTTTTGTTTTTTCCAGCTTGTGTCTAAGGGTGAAAATACAAAAAAAAAAGGACACCGTGGTGGTGCTCGCGATGATGTATCATTATCGCAGAATGTTCTTTTTTTGGTTCTCTGTATTTTGCGCTTATTCAAATTTTATGATCCCCAAGGATTGATTTTCTATGTATTCAATGAGCAGGGATGTGAATTCGATATAGTAAACGGTGACATATGATGGTTTGATTGTGAAAGGAAAGGAGCGGGGTTTGCATAGTTTTTCTTTTTCAAGAGATTCTAGTCGAAGAGGGCTTGACTGACTGCTGGTGCTGTCATCGTAGGTCCGCATAAAAAGCCGAAGGAATGGAATTTGTTGCAGAACAGTGGTCAGAAGAGAAAACACAATGCAGGTGTCGAAAATTTTACAAAAAAATTCTGGCAAAAAATGTCTTGTATTTCTTTGGCCCATAGATTCGCATTTTTGTATATATCAACAACTGCTTGCCACATGCAGTGTTACTTTCTATACAAAGATGGCTGTTCAGCTGAGGACGCATATTTCTTTGGCTGCATCGAATAGGAGATGAATGAAAAGAAGGTCGCCCCTTTTTTAATTCTCTTCGCTCTCATTCTTAGTCAAAACAAAAGTCCTTCGAGCCGGATAGACAAACATATCCGGCCATGAAAGTCGACCATCTACCAAGATATTAGAGCAGCGATACGCTCGAGTCAGTGCGTTTAGAGTGCCTTATACAGGCTTACAGGCATACAGGCATTTTGGCATCAAAACAGTTGTTCGCAGTTGTTGACAGGACAGACATTTAGGCGCCCTGTCCAAAATCCAATAACCATTACTCCCCACTTAAGGGCGGGCCCTCCTCACTCTCTAAGCAACACAATAACACACCAACACCTACTAATTGACTCTTAGAAAGCAAACCAGGGGAACAGGAAAAAAAAAGGAAACCTTAGCCTTCCCACCATCATCAGGGTGTCAACTTGTAAATGATGGATTTGCGGATTAGTCTTCATGGCTTTGTGTTGCACGCCACACAAAATACAAAAAAAAATAACAAAAAAAAAAAAAACATATATATATAACCCCTAAGGCAACACGCTCACACAATAGCCCATTTGGTTTGTGCAGAGCCGGCGGGGGATGGGAGAGAGTCGCTGTGTGACGCAAGTCTGGGGGTGAATTGTATTACACGAGAGTCATTTTCAGACTCTTGCGTTAAACCATAAAGCATCTCGGCTTGCTTACACAGGATTGTTGTATTAACGTCAAGTCTACAGCACATTAGGTTAATCCTTTTCAAAGCAGAAGTACTTGCGTCTCGATATGGCCTTCTTAGGCTGGGTTTTATGACAGCATGGCCAAGCCAAAAGTTCGAACATCCATTTATTCGTCCTTTGAAAAGGATTTTGCTGTTTCTCTTTTTTTTTTCTGTCACATTATGGAAGTGGAGAATTTCAACGACAACAAGGAGGGTTGTAATGGGAAATTGTTTGTCTTGTTCGATGATTATTTTTCTTTTCACAACTGGTTTCTTTTTCTTTTTTAGCTTTGACACAGAGCGGTGGGATGTGGTGATGGATATAATACAGAAAAATGGAAAATTGATGGATATTTTATTTATTCATTTTGTGGCACACCAAAGGATATATTGTTGTGTGTCATTAATTCAAACAACGGGGCACACTGACAATAAATAATAAAATCGCAATTTGTAATGTGGCTAGGGGGTAGTTTTTTTTGGTTTTAAGTGTTTTTTCTGATCTCAAATCGAGGACAATCGAGTGTTCTTCTAAAATGATTAAAACCAAATTTAGAACAAAAATTCCTTAATAATTTTTATACACTCTCATAAATTCCAATTTGGTCTCTCATTTCTGGCCGTCATTCTGTGATAGATTTTATTGTCGCTGCTAGATGGTAGGTGGGAAAAGTGGGAAGAAATAGAAAAGAGAAATTCATAAAAGTCTGCCCAGAAATAGAATGCACTTCGCGCATTATACGGTTGCATTTAGTAAATCGGTTTGACAGCAGGATTATCACCCATTATTTCCTTAGAGTAGAACATCACTGGCGGACAACAGAGTGTCATTTATTTTTTTTATTACTTTTCTTTGTTTATTTCTTCAAGTCGTCACCTATTCGATGTTCACATATTGACATTTGTGTATGAGTTTGTTAGACAAAAATGCAACAAGTGTTGAGCGAGGAACCAAAGACGCTGTCCCGATGCAACTAAGAAACTTTCACATGATTTAAATAAATAAGAGGTTAAGAAAACTGTTTGACAGGAACACTTGGAATAAAGTCCTACGTGAGCCAAATTTGTTAATTTGTTGCAAGAAAATTAATCCTGTTTGTCCTTTATTTGTTTCTATAATCGCTGCATCCATGGACTAGCGACAATCCGCCGTTTTGAGAAGGTTCATGGTGCCCTATTGAGGGTTTTACAAAACCACCCAAGCAGTACCAACAACTACTACGCTATCCACAAAATATATAAATTGTTCTTATACGAGGCAATTTGAAAGACGAGATCCCGATTGAAGACATCTACCTAAAAAATTGGGCGAATGAAGCTTAAGCTAGGAAACTGGATCCATCGGCGAAAATTCTCCACCTATTACATAACCCCTGCGCTTAGCGTTTTGAAAATTTGGTCAGTTTTAAATGTTTTATTCTTTTTCTTTTCCAAGGCCAGTGTTAGCTAAACTCTGGGAGTTCCTTTGTAAGACTCTAAGCCGACAGTAAAACCTTTCTTAAAGGTTCTTACGAATTTAGCTAGCCCCAAGGACTTGGGGAATATGCAAGCATGCTCAGCAATTTCGTCAATTATTAGCATTGTCAGTTAGGACCCTATATTTCAAGGCTTGGTGTATATTCAAAGAATATGATTGAAACTATTTTCCGCATTCTGTGTTGAAGTCCCTATCTAAAACCAGAACCGCGATTCTATCGACTAAGCAACAAAGACTAGTCTAGCGCCAAATTCGAGTAGGCAGGACTGTCGGTTCTTGCTGCTGAATAATAAATAACATTTTTAATGGGCGCTTATGCATAAAGGCGTATTTCTGACTAATTAGTTTAAGTATAGGTAACATATTTCTTAGTTAATAAACTATCAATATTAACATCAAATAGTAAGTCGAAGGGGTTCATCTGTCCTATTTCTGTATCATCTGCAAATGTCCATCGAAAGGCTGTTCCAAAATATATCTAACTATTGACGTAAATCCGAAACAGAGTAGGTCAAAGAACAGGACCTTGAGGCACGCCCACTCATCTTCACGCTAAGGTTTCTATTTAAACGAGATGAGAGCGCTCCCCATCATCTGTCAAAATAACGCCAGTCGCAATTACATTGGTACATCAAAAAAAAAAGTACAGACACCAAGCAAAATATTGCCCCTAAATTTCGTATTTTAATGTTTTACTCCGACAAAGTTTAAACAATTTCAATACGAGCGCTTCCAATAAAACTCACTCCTCCTATACTCAGCATGAATTATTAATATGAATGAACAGAACGCGATGAGATATAACCCCATCAGAGAGATATATCACAATCTCATCCATGCACTGACAGTAATTTGACATAATTGTCCTCCATCCGTGTCTAAAGACGATGCATTTTGAGGTGTCACACCTTTGTCCCACAAGGAAACAAAAATAATAATTAATTTCCGCTCCGCCGATGATGGTTTCGCCTTGGGGTAACCCGAGTTTAACGTTCAAGTGCAGCAGAAGCAGGGAGTTTTGCCTTTTTTTCTTTTTCTGTGGCGCTCAAAATTTGACTGCAGAGTTGGCCTTTTATAGCTCGAACGTCAACGAGAAGTAATAAATTTCGTTGGCTTGGAGTTTTGTTATGTGAGCGCTCTGTTTTCTTTTACAACGACCACACAAATGGCAATGTCTCTAAGTATAGATGTGTCAAAAACACTCAAGTGTCACATAAAATACCAACAACGGAGTCCACTGTCTCGAACTACACAAAACTGTCATGCTCATTATCGTAAAGATTTCGCAACAGTAAAAAATAAAAAACAAAATTTTATGTTCGATCTAGGTCAGAAGCTAATTAATATGTCAGATGGCATCTTTAAATCATATATTTCCCCTTAAGTTATGCAGACAATTTAATTTATCATTAAATACGTTTTTATAACCCGTAACGGGCTAAAACCGTTCCTCCATGAAGACAATAAAAACTCGAAAAACCCGTACATGCACCCCATTCAAAATAGAGGGAGAGCACAAGCCAACGAAAAAAGAAAAAAAAACACACACAAAATATGTTTATTCATAGCAAGGCAATAAAATCATTTTTAAGTACATACGCACATAATTCCCCCCATTCACCCATTCAATACTGTTCAGAATAAGGTCCACCAAAGTGCATCCGTCTATTTTTGAAAAGAAAACAATTTAATATTTGGAATATGCATTTCTTTTTTCGGAATTGTCATCAAAACACTTAACTCTTTTGTCAGATAATTCTCTTCCACAAAAAAAAAAAGAAGTTTTGAGAGGGGGGGGGGGGGGGGCTTGGGACTCGATCAATAAATTATATCATCGCATACAGGATTGGTGATGGGAACTCTATGGAGATATTGTTTGTATGTTGGGATGAAGGGGAACTAAAGTGCTGCCAAGTTAATTTTGAAAATGTGAGAAAAACATTCTAATAATCTTGTATGCGTGTGGGGGGAAGTTGTTTGCCCCCCTTTTGATTTTTGTTTTTGGGAGTAATTGCAAAGTGACTGAGTTTTTCACCTATTTACGCCAACTACTGACACCTCAAGCGTTAAATTTGCATTTCGCTTCGGTTTCAAACGTTTTACATCGTTTTTTTACATATTCGAGAACTGTGACGTGGTGAGTTCTGTCAAGGGCTGTTTTTTTCTTGTTTTGAAATTCGATCAAAAGCTTCTACTCCTCGGTCCTCGCATTTGATTCTGTGTTTTGTCACTTAATTGATCCATTTATTTACGCTGACAGTATATTTAATAAATTTTGTTGTGTCTGTCAAGAATATTCTTTGACACAATCTGAGTTCATTGTTTTGTAATCGTCCCTGAGGCTAATAAAACAGCAAAATAGGTATATTGCATTTGCATGCATACTAAGTGACGATGCATAAATGTAACTAAAATATATTTTCAAAAGACGAAAAAAAATTACACACCAAATTGAGTCAGAAAAGGCAGACGTCTGTCAACAATTTACTTTCGCACAGGGAAAAAACGAAAATCGCTCAATAATGCGATACATACCTCCAAAATGGCACACGCAAAGCTCCCGTCAAAGTACACTTCGAATAAAAAAAAATTCACAGACTTTGACTAAATTTACTAGAAATAAAAGAAAAAAATGCATTCAAATCCGAAAGTACTAGAAATCAACCGAACTGTCAATAGTACTTCAAAAGGCGTTGCAAACGATGACCGCTTTACATTTCGCAAATCCATATATCGATTTTTTTTAATTAGTTTACATGAAAAACAGGAAAAATCAAATTGTACTAGAACTCTAAGGAGTAGTATGGAAAACACAAAACAAAGATTGCATATAAGAAACGAATGCGACCAGTCCGAACTCAAATACATATATAAACATCATTAGCGCAACACAATCGCACATTTTGATTGTACTACAATAATTTGTTTTCCATCATGTAATTACTATAATTCAACGCGACCTCTAGCACCTAGCAGCCACTGTGTAGTCCTTATCTTTTGCATGCTTTTTAAAAATAAACACATCACGTTGTGTTCACTTCACACAGTCGTCAGATTCAGAGAATGCAATAAATTGTATGCGCGTCTTTCCAATTAGTCAGAGTCGCGTATTGTATATTGTTTCAGACAGCTAAATTGTTTCATCGTGTGTCAAAAGGCTATCGGATGCGATTCGACAAGACACTATTTCGAACTATCAGATGCATCGATTTCACGAAGATGTGTTATTTTTTCGCAATAGAAAATGTTGAAAATTTTTCGGCAAATTCACAGTTGGACATTCTATTGTTGGCAAAGAACAAAACACTCCAATCTGGGCTCATTACGCGCCCATTTTGCTAAGTAAATCACATTTCCTGTCGCAGTGTTGTCACCCCAACCTGTACGTTGAGGACGAGCCTATAATTCTAATGAAACTAAACACTTTTGCGCAATCTAATTGTCCGAAATGTTGTATGCAATTTAGGGATTTTGCTTTGCTTATTAACCCCCCATTGTGATGTGTCAACGAGCGCAAGCAAGACTTTCTGCTCAATTTGTATTCACTTCCTGCACAATAGCAATAATAACAATAATTTCTCCCTTCCCAGTGTGCGCGTATCTCTGATGGGTGTGGGTTTTGTGCAAAGGAACCAAAACAAAAGGCTCCGGCCGAATGTAGATGGTGAACTTTTTTTTCCTGCTGCCGTCCTTGTCGACTTTGTCGTCATCAACGTCAGCCATCAGGAACAGAATTAGCTTCAACGATGGGGAGCGGGGGCGGAGGTCTGGGATCATGGAAACCGGGTCAGCCAGGGTGCTGTTCCATTCATAATAGAACTGATTGAGTCTTGTTGTTTCCTTGGGAGTGCGAGCAATGAACCGAAGCTGAACCGTGCGTCGGCGTTGTTGCCGTCGTTGTCGTCATTGAAAGCTGCTGTGAAACGGGAGGGTTCATCAATCTTCATCCATTACTTGGGAAACAATAGGGGACTAATAGCAATTCTTTCTTTCGACAATTACCGAATTTTCGTCCTTCTATTGTTGCGCCCGAGCTCAATTACTTGTGCCATTGAGTGGGGGGCGTACTGTTCGGTTGATGAGTAACTCGTATGCTTGATGCTGGGCATAGTTTGCTTTACTTGATTGGTTCAGCTTGTTGGGATATTGAGAGTTTGTATGGGTCCTATTTTTGGACAGCAAGTGTCATGGGATATGCTCAAATGAAATCACTTTTTTTTTTAAATATTTTCTAGGGGCGAGGAAACGCCGACTGACAGGGGAGCTTGTTTTTGGATCTTGAAAAGTATCCATTTGGTACAGATAGAAGAGGTCAACCAAGAGCACCATCAATTTGCGTAATTCCTTAGCAATTCTCAAGACTAAGACAGTAAACACTTCTGCAGGCCTCATATAAGTAGTACAAGAATAGTTACACAGTATGTAAAGCATGTCTAAAGACTGAATTAGATCATGGGTTGGTCCTAAGCTGATTTACAATTCAAAGCTGCCTCACAATCAAGATTACTCAAAGAAACAGTCCCTCTGTCTGCCGATCCTCATCCAACAGGATCCACGCTTCCAAACGCCTGAGACGTTTCCAACCAAACTCAGCTCCCACCATATATCTAGCAATTACCATAGCTCGTGACAAACCGAATGCGTTCTATCGCCCCATCCATTCACCAAGATGCGGCATCAACAATTATTAAGCCATTTAGCTTGAGTATTTTTTTTTTTAAATCAATTAAAAATTAATCTCATTTCTCATGTCCCCACCCCGCCCTTCCCCGGTCGGCCATTGCTCGCACTGCTTGCTTCCCAAAACAAATTCCTATTTTTATTAATTTCTATTTGCCCGGAATTTGTCATAATTAATTCGTTTTGTAAATTACTTGTGATTGCTTCCATTTTTTCAGGTTTTTCTTTTTGCTCTCGCTTCGTTATGATCCATTCTTTTCTGCTATATGTGTGCGTCTTACTATTTTGCCACTCGACAAAAAAAATCGTATGCCACTCTAGGATGCTTAATAAAAATGTGAATATCCAAAACAACAAAAAGCGAAAAAGATATCAAAACGGAATGAACAGATTGTTTACGTCGCTGGCCATTAAATGTGCCTGCACCATGAGTTATGAAGTCAATAAAATCGCTAATTTAAGTCGAAAAAGTAAAAGGCGAGAAACTGGGGGGGGGGGGGGGGGGGGGGGAACACAACCGCGTGCGTGTGTGTGTTTCTGTAGTGCTTGTTCTTCTAAGTTTTTGTTTGAAGTTTATGGCTTTGTTTTCCCTCAAGAAATGTGTGTACTTGGACGGGGATCTCTGGCCGGGCTCTGCACAGAATGGAGACACGACCTATAGTTGTTGTCAGGGGAGGATGCAAACGCCGCCGATGCAGATGAACTAAATCCATTGTAGTAATGAGGCACAGATGGATGTGGTGCGTTAACATAGGTGTGACTAAGAAATATTATTTAATTGTAATTCCAGGCCCATTGTCATAATTTAAGACGCACGGTGGCTTTAATGTGGGCCCGTCTGTAAATTCAAATAAATATCACTGACAGCCAAGTCAAGTGGTTCGGCAGGAAATGGAGTAGAAACTCCTATTTGAAGGCAACGCGGCAGGTTATTGTAGAGAAACGGAGAAAAAAAAAACGCAGCTAAGCACGTCTGAGGCAATCGACCCAAACGGGACCAAAAATCACCGAAAAACTTTACTTTCGCAGCGACCAAGATCATCGGTCTTGATTACACTCGACCGATTGATTACTATTCTCCCTCATGTAAAATAGACGAGGAAGGGGAAGCATGAATGCTTCGCCAATCGCTGCAATCTAAGTCCTTTAACCCCCAAGGGCATCAGAATGGGTCTTCGAGGACCTAAGTGTGGTATAGTAGGGTCTAGCCTGCTCTACAAACCCGTAAACCTAACCTAAGTCCTTCAACTTGTAGACGAGCCCACGCGGATTCAGGGCAATCCACCCAATTTCGGGAGTATTGTATTGGACAATTGAGGACAATGGTGATGGGAAGGACTCTTCAGCTAATGCAACCAATTAGTGATGCCAGACTTTTCGGATGAATTGCCCACGACGATTATCAAAACCACCCAAAAAATTACCCTTTTGCACTATACACTATATTTTTGTTCTGAGTCCTTTTTCGCCCTTTTAGCTTATTTTGAAAGGCGAAATACCCAAGAAATGGGTTATTGCCCATGATCTGGCGTCACTGCACCCACTTACCACAGCCGAAGTAGCGACTCAGCGGTTACAGAGAAGAACTCGCACCACTCTCTTTAGGGTGAATTCCTTTCTCTAAACTAACGCAAAAATACATGCCAAACTTACTATGACTGCTCCGGCACCAAGGTGCGTTTTTAAATTTACAATTATGCACACATCAATGCCCCCATAAAACTACTAGACTAGAGCTCGCGAAACTCATCAAAGTGCAGCACAATGCTGACCGTCCCCCATTTGCCAAAGCGAATCAAACCGAAAAAAAAACAGACGAATTTAAGTTTATTATAGCTCAGCCGAGTCCTTCGAGAAGAAAGCGTTCTTTTCTTGTTATTCACAGAAAAACAAAAAAAAAAAGCGATGATAATGAAGACAATTTTATTCCACCCACTTTTGGTCCGCTTGCCAAAGGATCTCCAATGTCCCATCTATTATAAAATCAACACAAAAAAGTAACAATCCAGGAATATGTGTGTGTGTGTTTTTTTAATATAAATAAATTTATGAATGACATCGTGTGTATTTAATTTCATTCGTTTGTTAGTCCTTGCTGTGTATACATTTTTGGTCTTTTGTCCGCCTTGTTGAAAAATTCCATTTGTGTTCCTAAAATGATGATGGCTGCAATGATGATGATGTTGATCAAAGGATACCATCATATTAGAGAGTACAGGACATGAATACAGAAAAAGGAAGGCAACAAACAAAGAGAGAATATATACAAAAATAAGAAGGGAAAGTAACAAAACGTAATCTCTGGCTATTTTAGCGTTGTTTTTTTCCTCTGCTACATTCAGTTTTTTTTGTGCTTGTATTATATTTTTTTTAGTTTGTTTGTTTTGGACGGTTTTTGTTTATTCGAATGCCATTTTGAAGCTGCACAGAGAGGGAAGTAATTAAGCGGCTGTCCTGTGCTGTAAATTTGCTCTGCTTAAATTTGGCTGTTATTTGTGTCGACCGGTGGCGTGTAATCAATTCATTTCAATTGAGTTTTTACTCAAATTTAATTAAAACCAAAACAAAAAAAAATGTATTTCACATTTTTACAAATGAAATGCGCGATTGTGGCCATCAGACCAACCACGAGTTGACGCAAAATGGAGCAGTGGTTGACGTCAACGTATTCATGTTTTGACGTAGGGTGGTCCTACATGACTCTCAAGATGCACGAAAGAAGAGAAAATTTGCCACCTTTTGCATAAGTACACGGAGCCGGGAATGAACAACGGGACGCGGCGTATAACTTTTCAATTGAAATACTATACCTTACCATCTTGATCTTGACATTCAGCAAATGGACGTATCCTGCTTGTTTGAAGTCACAAAGAGCCCTTAGAGTCCCTCTACTGAGGGACATTTGAAACGTTTCCCGAGAACTGTTTTAAATGGTTTTTAATTTCAAAGACACCTTTGTTGCTCAAGCTTTCGTATTAAGAGCACGTGGGTTGAAGAATATTACTGTTCGATTTGTATTTGTATTTAGGGACAAAGCGAAACGAAATAAGTTTCTAAAATTGACGAAAGACGGATTTTATATTTCTGATAGCTATACAAAAGGTGTCTGCTCATTTTCGCTGATCGACGGCCCAAGAGTAAAATATAAAAAAAAAGTGATAGGAAACTTTTCTGTGAGATTTAAGACTCTCGGAAACCTACAATTGTACTAATCTACAAAAAAGCTCATTTCCAACAGAAACGTCAAATATCAGCAGACATATTAATTAATAAATATCAGATCAACTGACTCGAACAACAATTAAGTTAGGTAGAGACGAAAATTGTTTTCTCCCGAACAACGGGTCGTCGTATACGTAGAATAAATGATATTTTTACGTATGACAAATCGCCCACGATCGCACAGGCGATGCTTGCATTCCACTCGCGATGGAATGCGCGCGCGTATCCATTTAATGTGCGTTAATGTCACATAACGAATGGTAGCAACAATTTACTAGCTAGCTGTCTACATTAATGTTGTTATTTCGGTCATTGTGGCAAATGGTCTCGAATATATTATCGAACTTTTTCCAAAGATTTGAAAGTGACAGCCCGCCGATGAGCCAAGTTCTTGCTATCAACTTGAAACTTGGTTAGAAATGATCGAAACATTAAATATCTTTTGCGAGAGGGAAGCGGAGAAAAGAACGCAACTACCAAAAATTGTTTTAGTTTTTTAAAGAAACTAAATTAAATGCAAGAGTAACAACAATTCAAACTAGCATCATGTTACTAAAGCTGAAAACTGAGCTGAGGAAGATATTTTCCCAATTGTCAGCGAGAATCAACATGAGTAAGTAATTTTAACAACATGAGTAGTAATTTTACTATGGCGTAATAGCTTCTTCCGCAGTGGCTTAGTGGGTAGTGTGTTGAACTACTAAGCGGGGGGTCCCAGGTTCGAATCCCGAGAAAACCCAAATTACAATTGCGTAATAGAAATCGCACATCTCTATGGCATCTACTACCTTTCTGGAAATTCCCACATCCCTCGCGAGGGCTGAGTCGCACTTGCCATTGAAAGTGTCACTTTTGTTTTTGTTTTGCCGCGGAACTTTTCTGGGATCGAATGGAAAAGAACCCCTGCTGCAATTGCTGGGCTCTTAGTAGCCGTCTCAGATTTTTGTTTTGAATTCGGACTTTGTTTCTTCGATAAAATGTTTTTCTGAATCCTCCCACTTGAACATTGAATCGGAGTTGAGTTTCGATCTGGGTAGGTTTGATGTCTTGACTACGCTATTGCGAAGCGGTGTGAAAGGTTATACTAAGCCGCTCCCACAGTTAGTCTTTAGTTAATTTTGATAAGCCGAAATAAATTTGCGAGCTGAAGTGCATAACCAGCGTGGTGTTCGTGCAGCAAGTGGTGAGGGCGGACGAAATCTATGTTCTTGGGCTCAAATAGAGTTCTTTAGGCCGCCGAGGTTGAAGAGCACCCCAAAAGAATTAACTTTGAACTGAATGCAACAAGTCCACCCAATAAGCAAACAACAGACATCAAAACATCTGTTTATCCAAGATATCGCTATTACAACCTCGGAGTAGCCATAAGATCTGCGAGTGTCCGATCCAAACTTTGAGGGTGAAATCAATAGAGGATCACCACGCTTATAGGCTACAAAAGGTGTGTAATGGAAGAAAACTGATCACGTCCACTCGGAGAGGTAGAAGGTCCTGTCAATATGAGAAATGGAACAAACCAAAAGCCATCAACCAGTTGGTGGTCCTTCTAAAGTACAGGAGATTCGATATGTGAAGGCCGGATCCGTGGGCACAATGGCATAAACCACATACTGGTCTGACTTCGTCCTCGTCTCCGCAGAATTATTGTCGTATGCACGAATGATTTTCTCTAAGTTTGCAGAAGTAAATCACGAACATTTCGACTTACAGAATGCCGATGCAGCACTTTTAGCATTACAGTCTTTTTGAAAGAATCTGCTCCCCTACCTGTCTCCATCTGTTCATGTGAAAGGCACATAATCCTTACTCGTTACTAATTCGATAACTTAAAAGGTAGTTTTAACATTTAATGTAAGATGTCGCTACTACGCTTACCGCCTTAAACGTCAACCTATGCATTTCCTTTTTTTGTAGTAAGCTAAATTCGCTCTCTTTTATATTTCACATCGAGCTCTGCTAATAAAGAAAACCGAAATCTCAAACACTCATTTTTTATTTTCATACCAATTCCTTCACGAGGAAAACTCTACCTACCAGCGCATATCCCAGGGTCTACCCTAAAGCACCCGCACATTTTGGTCCAATCGAACCGGATTTATCAATCGATAACTGATATAATCGCATTGGAATTATTTATCAATTTAATCACAAAAAAAAAACCCATCATCTATTCGCTAAGCGCATAAAAAACTCGCGCTCATTTCCATCCAAATAATCAAGAAAATTAATCATCAATCACCGATCAGCGAAGAGCATCTTCACATTTCCCCCGCAAATCATCACCGTCCATCCAAACCAAATAACAGAGAGTTCACAATTGTCTTATCAGCATAGCCGAAATCTCCTTCAATTCACTCATCAAATTTCTCACACAATCGACGCATAGGAGAAGACAACCGGTTTTCCTTCAATTGCAGCGGATAGCATACAACTCATCGTTCAGCCTGCAGTCTATTCAACGCCGCGACACTCAACTCATCGGCTCACCTCTATCTTGCGAAAGTGCCGAAAACATCAAAACAGAAGTGCTATTTATCATCTATATAATAGAACATCTTATTATCAGCTAAAACAGGTACGTGAAACATATTTTTAATAAGTGCAATACAGTGTTTTTATCCATATTCATAAGTATTCCTTAACCCGCGTGCAAAATTCGTGTATGAAAGTGTATGGACAAAGATAGGTTATTCATAACTTATTAGTTTGCCTTTTCCTTTAACTTTACTTTGACCAGTTCTCTACGATTAAATAATACCAAAAAAGTATTTACGGAAACGTGTGCTAGCGTCTGTGGTTCAGTCATTTGGAGTTAGACTTTCTTTTCGATAACTTTTCCGCCTGTTCCTTCATTTACATTTCTACGGTAATCTGGCACAATGATTGGCCTTGATGATTTTGTACTTGCTACCGATCAATTGACTGAGTTTCGCAAGAGTTATAAAGAAATCCCAATTGTTGATCAATCTATAAAGTCTTTACAAGATTCTAAAGAGCAGTTAAGAGAGCTATGGACAGAAATAAGAAAATCGTACTCATTTTGTTTAGACTCTAACGTTTCTGCCTCCAAAGAAGATATGGAAGCAATTCGGGGTAAATACCAGTCCATATCATCACTTTACATTACGTGCTTGAGTGATATCATCGATTCAATTCGACGATTGAAAGTAATAAATTTCGATTATGAAAGTACTGTCGCGGATCCTCCCACCGAAAATACAGTTGTGAAAAGTGTTCAGGAGCAATCTCATTCTTCTTCGTTGTGTGTAAAGGTTCCACCGTGTGACACCGACATATTTTACGGTGATTACTTTTCATGGCCATCATTCCGAGATTTATTTACGGCTATCTATATAAATCATCCGAAATTATGTGCCGTACAAAAGCTATTCCATCTACGTTCCAAAACCAAAGGAGAGGCACATAATATCGTTTGTAAATTTTCACTTACCGCTGATAATTTTGATCTTGCCTGGAATGCTTTATCAGAGCAGTATGAGAATAAACGCAAATTGGTAAACAACCAACTGAAAACGCTTTTTAATCTTCCGATCATAAGTGCTGATTCTGGCAAAAATCTTAAAAAACTTCAAAGTGAAATCAATGATTGCCCATCAATTTTAAAAGCTTATCAGATTGATACAAAATCGTGGGATCCAATTTTAGTGTTTTTATGTTCCAATCGTCTTCCCGAAAAGACACTTTCCATTTGGGAACAGACAATTAAAAGGCCTCGCGAGCTCCCAGACTGGTCACAATTGGACGCATTTTTAACCAAACAATATCAAATTCTAGAATCAGGGTCTGATATTAGGGATTCAAATTCTAAGACTCAGAAATCACGTCAAAATCAGCAACAACATCGTGTATTTCACACTAAAACAAATAATTTCAACTGTCGTTTATGCAAATCCCCTCATCCACTTCGTCTCTGTTCAAAGTTTTTGCAACTCACTATTCCCAATAGGATTGCAAAAGTTTCAATGCTTAACTATTGCGGAAATTGTCTTTCATCAACACACACATCCATCGACTGTCCAAGTCAGTTCACTTGCAAGCTATGTCGGCAACGACATCACACACTCTTACATAATACCGAAGAGTCACCTTCTACTGGTAATACGAATATTTCTCAGCCACGTACTTCTCAACAAATCTCTGAACAACATATATAGTCCACTAGCCCAGCACCCAATTTACAAGTCCATTCTTTTTTTTTCCAAAAATAGTGAACGTGTAATTCTTGCAACTGCATTAATCGATATATTTCATCTTGGTAACAAATTCACTTTACGTGCTCTTCTCGATCCTGGATCGGAGGCTAGTTTTATCTCCGAAGATGCACAGCGCAGGCTCCGCCTTCCTGTAAAGCACATTCAGGTCAACATTTCAGGTATGAGCGCAGTCGTTACCACAACTTCATCAAAACTATGCTCTTTAGTCTTGAGTTCGAGGCACATGGAGTCGTTTAACGCCGTCGTTAATGCTATTGTTTTAAAACGCCTTACAGGCAATTTACCATCGTTCGATATTAACTGCGATGATTTAGTAGGTCGTGTCGATCTCGAATTAGCCGATCCCTTCTTTTACCAAAGTAGTAATATCGATTTCATTATTGGAGCCGATTTGTACCCATCTATAATTCTCGAAGGCGTAAAGACAAACGTTTTTGGTTCTTTAGTTGCACAACACACTTTCTTTGGGTGGATCTTGTCTGGTCCTTTACCCCAAGGACATGTAAAAAGCTTTAATAAATACAATCGTCTCATATTTTTCTGAGATCTCTTTAGATCAACAGGTTTCTAAGTTTTGGGAACTTGAAGAACTCCCAGCACACAAATCAGTTTCAGTCGAGGACGAGTTTTGCGAAACCCTCTATTCGGAGACCACCTCTCGTGACATAAATGGTCGCTACAAAGTTAGGCTTCCCTTTAAAGAATCTACACCAATGTTAGGCGATTCAAGAGCAATCGCTTTTCAGCAATTTTCTCGTAACGAAATACAACGAGGTTCTCGAAGAATACCTTTCACTGGGACATATGAAGGTGGTTCAACAAACTCAAATTTGTGCAAATCAAGGAAAATCGTCATTCTATTTGCCCCACCACGCAGTGATAAAGCTAGAAAGCCTCACTACTAAACTAAGAGTGGTCTTTAATGCTTCAAGTTCTTCTAGTAACGGTGTGAGTCTCAACGATATTCTTCACGTTGGTCCAGCACTACAAACTGATCTGATGAATCTTATCTTACGCTGGCGTTTCTACCGATACGTCTTTAGTGCAGATGTCGAAAAAATGTATCGACAGATTTGGGTTTATCCGGAGCATACATGCCACCAGCGCATTCTTTTTCGAAAGTCAGTACTAGATCCATGTCAAGATTATGAATTACAGACAGTCACGTTTGGTGTGAACTGCGCACCCTATCTTGCAATTCGCACCCTTAAACAACTTTCTCTTGACGTCGAGTCCGAACTCCCAGTGGCTTCGTCGATTCTGAGAGATGATTTTTATGTCGACGATGTCTTGTCTGGTGCCCATGATATCGGGTCCTGTTTACATGCTCAAAGGGAGCTGACCTCTGCTCTCAGCTCTGCAGGTTTCTCATTAAGGAAGTGGACATCGAATAGTGTCGACTTCATAAAATCCCTTCCACAACCATTTCTGTACAACGAAGATTTCTTGAGATTTGAGGATAAAAGTGTGACAAAGGCTTTGGGTATTTCATGGAATGCAAAGCTTGACTCTTTTCAATTCTTTTCGCAAAAATTTGATCAAAATACCCCAATGACAAAGCGCGGAGTGTTATCAATTGTTGCAAGAATTTTCGATCCAATAGGCTGGTTAGCTCCAGTTGTTATAACTGCTAAGATCATTTTGCAGCAAATCTGGCATAATGGGACGTGTTGGGACATACCGCTTATGCCTCTCACGTGTCAACGCTGGCAAACATTTGTCAAAGCAATACCCGATATTGAGCTCATTCAGGTTCCTCGATGGGTTTAATATACCCCCCATAGCTCGGTCCAGGTCCATGGATTTTGCGACGCTTCTGAGCATGCTTATTCGGCCGCCTTATATTTGCGTATCCAACAAAGTCCGGATACTTGGTCGTCATATTTATTATGCGCAAAAAGTAAGGTAGCTCCCTTGAAGCAAATTCCTTTGCCTAGACTCGAGCTGTGTGGGGCGGTTCTTTTAACCAACCTGATGTGTCATACCCTACCACATCTAAAAATAGATAAGTATCAACCGTTTCTTTGGACAGATAGTACAATTGTTTTATCGTGGCTAAGCAAACCTCTATATATATGGAAAACATTTGTAGCTAATCGCGTGTCCAAAATCCTAACACATTTTCCAATTTCCGAATGGCGTCATGTACGTTCAACAGATAATCCGGCTGATTTGGCTACCCGTGGAGTCCTCCCACTTGACCTTCGACATCAACAGTTATGGTGGAATGGGCCCAAATGGCTTCAGCAGTCCGAAACCTTTTGGCCTCAATCTCTATTTCTGGTGCCACTGAAGATAGAGCAAAGACCTATTAAATTCAATGTCACTACACTTGTTCCTGATATTGAATGCATAATTCAAAGATTTTCCTCTTGGTCAAAAATGCTTCATGTGATGTGTTATGTTTTACGTTTTTTCTATAGAACCCATTCTCGATACAAACACGCTTTTTTCCATTCTTCAGTGACCATTTCTCATCGCGAAATCAGTTCTACAAAATCAATAATAATTGCTAGAACTCAACGTCTGCACTACCCGCTAGAGTACGCACTTTTGGGGCAAGGGAAACCCGTATCGACGAAGAGTTCCCTCCTTAATCTCAATCCTATGATAGACTCTGCTGGAATAATACGTTCCAACGGAAGATTGGCTTCTTCGACCCTTTCCTTTAGCGAAAAATACCCCATAATTTTACCGCACAACTCTTACATCGCTTCACTTCTTGTACAATTTTACCATTTATTATCACTTCATGGTGGTAACCTGCTGGTAATTCGATTAGTCCGGTGTGAATTTTGGATTCCGCGAATCAAAACCTTTGTTAAAAAACACATTCGACTATGTAAAACATGCACCATTCACAAGAAGCAATTGCGAAATCAAATCATGGCAGCCTTACCGATAGAAAGAACAGTTATTCCCTACCATTCACGAATACTGGCCTCGACTTCGCAGGTCCTTTCGCAATAAAAACTTTACCGGAAGAGGGTGTAGAATCTCAAAGGGATATGTTTGTGTCTTTGTGTGTTTTGCTACCCGTGCAATACACCTTGAGCCAACAAGTGCTCTAACTACTGACTCCTTTATCGCTGCTTTAAACCGATTTGTTTCCAGACGTGGGTTGCCAACAACCATTTATTCGGATAATGGCACCAACTTGGTCGGGGCAAGCAAGATCCTTGCCAAGGAATTCAAAGTTTTTCTTCAGCAGTTTTCTGTGGACGTTGCGGAAACCTACAAAAATTGTAACTTGCAATGGAAATTTATCCCCCCTGGTGCACCGCATATGGGCGGGCTCTGGGAAGCTGCGGTTAAAAGTTTTAAGGTCCATTTCCGCAAGTGTGCTGGAGACCATAGGTTTACTTTCGAAGAGTTCACGACTCTTTTGGCAAAGATTGAGGCTTGCCTGAACTCGAGGCCGATTTCCCCGATTTCAGAAAATATATAGTGATCCCTTACCTTTGACACCGGGACATTTCCTTCGAGGCGGGCCTCTTTTGGCTACTCCTGAGCCCGACATTTCCACAAAATCCCTTAGCTCCATTCGTAGATGGGAAAAAGTGAAATTACTTCACCAACAGTTTTGCGCACGGTGGAAACGAGAGTATTTATGCGAGATGCATGAACGTTATAAATGGAAAAATCCACAGCGAGATGTTGCTGTTGATGACCTAGTAGTTATCCGAGAAGAGAACCTTCCTCCAAATGATTGGCGTCTAGGACGCGTCGTTAAAATATATCCCGGTTTAGACGGTCGAGTTCGCGTTGCGGATGTCAGAACCCAACATGGTATTTTAAAACGGCCTATTGTTAAACTTTGTGTCCTATTAAATTCATAAGTTCTGCATATATCCGTATCCTTTCCATACCTAGATACATCTATTTAACTCATACACGAATCCTTGCGTTTAAAACAAAAAAAAATCGTTTCTTTACATTTAAATAAGTAAAACTGCATTTGTTATAAAAATGTTTCACGCATTTGAATCCATTTAATTTTTTACCGCTACATTCGAATTTTCTAACAATATCTTATTCAATTTATTATCCCAAGATGTTTATAGTTTGTACTTAATTCCTCTTATCCTTTCCCAACGGAGTGAGTGGATCCCCTCCGAAAGCAAAAGTATCCCAATAGTTTTAAGTTATATACTCTAATGAATTTCTAATGTATCTTTATTGTATCTTTAGTATTTTGTTGCACCAGTTGCTGCAAGGCGGCCGGCAATGTTCATGTGAAAGGCACATAATCCTTACTCGTTACTAATTCGATAACTTAAAAGGTAGTTTTAACATTTAATGTAAGATGTCGCTACTACGCTTGCCGCCTTAAACGTCAACCTATGCATTTCCTTTTTTTGTAGTAAGCTAAATTCGCTCTCTTTTATATTTCACCCTCCACGAGGTAAGACATCGAGCTCTGCTAATAAAGAAAACCGAAATCTCAAACACTCATTTTTTATTTTCATATTAATTCCTTCACGAGGAAAACTCTACCTACCAGCGCATATCCCAGGGTCTACCCTAAAGCACCCGCACACCATCCCTACTCCCACTTTCAAGCCCCCGTAAGGTTCCCCTGCAGATAAGGCGCTCTACATCCTGCACCTGTTTCAGATCTGAGATAACTGAGACAGAGGCAACAAACCCACGGGCTGTCTTTGAACGATTTGCTGCAACCGCTCCAACCACCAACCCCACTTGCAATGAATCGGCACAGTTTTAAAAACGCACACCAAAGTAAACCAAAAAACTGTAGTTGCCACCTACAGGATGCTTAATCGCCTCTAAGACACATTTCACTTTGATGCGCAAAGCGATATGCGCCACTGTTGTGATTGTAAGGGGTGTACACTCTACAGTTCTACAACGAAATATTACATAAATAAAGTAGGTAATAATCGCGATCGCCAGATTTAGACACCAAACCACACACGCTCTCCTTTTCGGCCATCCGTGTACCGAACATTTGTGTGAACCTTAATTTGAATGTGCAATAAATTCGAGTATTTGATGATGTGCTCCATCCATTGATGAGGTCTTCTCACTTCGAAAATTTATCGCCGTTCAAATCATTTGAAAATGGTTGTCGAAGAGCAACCGCCACTGCCGTGCCGCCGATCGCGTTGAAAAGGAAGTGCGAGCAAATTATGTGGAAATGAAAACAAATTATAATTTTCCACGATCGCCTGTGTGAGTTGTTGTGTTTTGATTAGATTTGGGATACACGAACGACGATCGACTCATGTACAAAAGGGCGCTTCATGCCTTTGTTGATTGTTTTGATATCTCTGGAATTGGAGAGGGGGTGCGGGTGGTGTCAGGGGTTGGGGGGCTGCACTGATTGGTGGTGGAGCTATCATTATATTGTTCAACGAAACTAAAATGTTGGCAAAATACGTTTCTTTCCGCCGGTGCTGTGCTACTGTCGGGATCAAACGAAGTAATATTTGGGCACGATAATTAATTGAGTTTGCCTGCCTTTCGCACTTTCAATATATAGACAGGCGAAAGAAAGGAAAATAATGAATGCGGGTATAAACAAAAAAAAAAAAACAACAGCATCAGCAACAACCGAAGAAATGTAGATACTGTGTGGTGCGTCGGTTGTGTTTATTTAAGCAGTCATCGATTAATGAGCTGTTTCTGGCGATATTTGTTTTGATGTATTGATGGGATTGAGTAGAGTAGCGTAGAGTGGGAACAGAGGAGTGGTTTCAGCTGTGCTCGCTGTATTGACACACAAGTCAGCCGAAATGAATTTCTGTGAAGCGAAATGAACATGATTCATCAATAAACCACACGTGGCATATTGCCAGACCGAGTTGACATTATTGGAGTAAGTGTATCAGAAGGACTTTTGTTAGGGAAGAAGTGGTCCCAAATAGAAATCTGCCCGAAACCTAGGTCGGAGTTAGGAGGGACCTTTGCCATTAAAAAGCAAGATAAAAGTCGAAAAAGGTCGTACATTTAAAATAAAATCACTTACTGAACTAAAGTTAGTTCAACAAGTTCAGTGTGCTTCGCTGTACGGGTAGATATGCATAGGCCTTAGAGAGCTGTCTGCGAATAAGATCATTCAGCAGCTGATGGTGACCACTTAAGACTGAAATAACAGGATATTGAGAATGGATTCGAGTCACACAGAAGCTCCAAACCAAACGAGTGCATTCAGGACCCTCTATCAGAGATGTTCAAAAATTACAACGTGGAACAAAGGGAAAAAAAAGGCGATCCGGCTCAAATGAACGCGAAAACGGAAGTTAGTTTTTAAAAGAACTGTCAAAGCAATATTAATAAAACGAAAAGAAATGTACTAGATTCTCAACACTTTGGACCTGCCGCTGACACCGAATGACAACTAAATGAATTGAACTAATGCGCTGAACCACTTTGGAACTGTCACACAAAACAATCAGTCGAATAACAGAATTTTTTTTTGAAGAAATGTGGAAAACCGCTCTAAATTCGACTGCATTAAATATTGTCGTAAACGATCCGACTTCCAATGCTGTCAATTTAACAGCCTGTACAATGTACATTCCAAAATCAAATTATGCGTTGTAGATTTACGACTATAAAAATGTGAAGACAACAGCATTCGTTGTTGAATGTAGAGCACAATTTGTCAAATACACAATATTTATGTGGGCACAACAAGTCTTGGCTGCATTTTTTACAAAACTTTTGCTCAAGTTTTGTCGTCAAATCTACAACTCGACTTGGAGAAACTGATACCCTTTCATTTTCACAGCTCTTTTTCCTCATATACAATTTTTTTTGTAAATAGGTTTTAAGAGATTGCTATAAAAAAATATAAAAAAAAATAAATTTAAATTCTTTTTAGTCAAGTGATTACTATTCCATAAAAAAATTTTAAGTTTTGTAATTAACTGCCGTATTTTGTCATCGATTTTAAAACTGGAAAAAATTGATTTTAGTAGATATAATAAAAATTATAAAGTATTTTGTTAAAATCGCCATATTTACAAGCACAGCTCAATGTAGTTTCAATTAAAAAATGGTTGTAGATTTGACTGCTTATGTTGCACATTCTACAAGGTTGGCCATTTTTTCTCATTTTTTTCTAAATGAAAAACTTTGATTCGGTTTTTTGGTTATATTTATTAGAACCTTTAGAATTTTATTGGTCAAGTCGAGCAGATGATATTGGCCAAATGGGCGCCGTCACAATAGATTGCCATACGGGCTCGTTTTGTGGCATTTTTCATCACTTCGGCGAGAACTTCATCACTTCGGCTTCACAAGTTTTAAGCATTTAGTTTTACAACAAGATTTTTCAATAATTCTTACAACTCTGTTTCAAAAATATGAAAATATGTAAATATGAACCCATTTGCTGTGTATTACACAACTAAACAATTTTTTGGGAATTTGACTGGCTAATGCTGTAAAACTCACAGTTGAATTTTTTTTTCGGTGATGTGCAGCTAGCTAAAAACTGTCCAGACTAAGTGGAACAAGACCCACTGCAACTATGAACTTTTTTTACGATTGTCTCTGACATACAGCCATAAAACTAACTTCGTTTGAGTTCAGTACAGCGCAACTTGCTGTTCTGTATTATGTGTAGGATAGAAGGTCATGGACCAATCCAACTAAAAGATCACATTTCCTTCAACGACCACCTGTGAGCGACCTGAAGTTCTGTTCTCATATAAACCAGCTCAATATTCAGACAAGGTGAGCTATTCTACACTGAAATAAAAATTTATTTTCCTCAATTGTTTTAAGGAAAACTTTAATCATTACGAAAAGTCCGTAAAACCTTTTTTTCCTTTTATAATTAGCTAGTTGCTGGGGTTCATGTTTTTTTGTGTGTGAAGTTAACACCTCGCAACGAACACCAATCAAAAGGCAAATTCTGTGCAAGCCAAAAAATTCCTATTGCCAGTGATATTTTTTTTTCAAACAATTTAAATAGAAAAAAAAGTGCTACTCACACATCCCCCGAGTTGAATTGAATTGACACAGCAGCATCCTTGAACCATAACCAACATCAACAATTCATTTCCAATTACATTTCCGATCTCAACCCCTTTTCGTTGTTTCACATTCGCATTCGCATTCGTTCTTGGTATATTTTTTTTGGATGGAAAATTTATGAAAATGATTTAGAGAGACAAATTCGTCGTCGTCATCGTCGTATATCGACACATATCAAACCGCACACAGTCAGAGGTCACCC
Source organism: Cheilosia impressa (assembly GCA_948293265.1). NCBI lineage: Eukaryota > Metazoa > Arthropoda > Insecta > Diptera > Syrphidae > Cheilosia > Cheilosia impressa. Next base: position 5,830,896 of record OX411885.1, on the reverse strand, counting down.
TTCATTTGTTATGCGCCCATAAATAAGAAATGAATGATTCGTGTGTCACATTATTTTATTTCGCATAAATATCCTTGACGAGAGTCTGTCCTGGCTGAGGCGATGGTATATGTATATATTATTCGCGTTCAAGATAAGAATGAAGAAAGGATCTACGTCAGAAAAGAAATTGCAACATCAAGTCAAGTTGGCACTCGGCTTTCAACTGTCGTCACCAGCGCACGTCATATACTTGAGATGCGTCACAAAGGAACACGAAATACCCTGTTCGCACCGCACCGCATCGCACACCTTATTTGCTTTTATCCTTTTTGAGGGATCAACCGCACAATAAAGTAAAACGCGGTGGATTAAAGCGACCACAACGGCGGCATAGGATTATTTTGTACACAACACAAAAGGATATCCCGTGTAAGACTGAAGGGGGACCCTCCAAGGGAATCCTTTCCCAAAGGGACTTTTTTCTTCTTCTTCTTTTATTGTTATTATTGTGTCATGTCGTCGCAACAGAATACAGAAACCGAGCACGAGATGTAGCGAGCGGATAATGGGTAAGAATAACAGAAGCAGCAGGCACATTTTGTATGCACTTGTGTCGTGCACTTGTTCTTTGGGGAGTTGTTTTGTTTTGTGTGGTGTTAGATTGAAGTCGGGATATATTTGCGACACTGTTAGTTGTGACGAATCGTCTTGTTAGTGGTTTCGCCTTCGCATGTGAATGAATGAATATTCAATGAAATCATCGTTTTATTTGTTTTCGTCCTTTTTTTTATGCGATGAGGAGCTAGAGGTGGGTATGGATGGCTTCTTTCGTCTGGCAGAAGAGTGCCTGGGGGGTTTTGTCAGATTTAATTAATAATCCATTGACACTCTTGGCGGGATTCATTTTGTCAGGGTGCGGGCAGAATGACATTTCTCAAGTATGACAGGTGGCCGAGTGGAATTGTATTGAATGCAAGGGTATAGGATCAGCAAATGGTCAGTGGAAAAAATTTAGATGACGAGTAGGTCTAGAATAATTAGCCTCGCAAGGAAGGTTTCTTAGTTTCGTAAATTTACGGGCATTTTCTTGAAGGACAAAGCAGACTGACGTAGACTGTAGAGCTGCATCAGACGATCGCATCGCAGTATAAAATGTGAGGCATAAAAAAAAAAAGGAAGCCGCCTAAAGGGCCACAGCACGACCCTCTCTGAAGAAAAAAGTGCAAATACGAACAGCGCGCTATAGAGAGAGAGATGAGGACATGTCTGGCAATAATTTTCCCATAAATTTCGAAAAAAAAGTTCCCCTTTTTCTTCACCTAAGTAAAATTTTCCTTTATTTTAATATGAAATTTGCTTCTTTTCTTTTGTCTACAAAACGTCAAATCGAGTGAATGCATTCAGATACACAAAAGTTCTTATGTAGACGTTTGATGGGCTGTCTTCTTTCATATTAAGTGTAAACATTTCATTCTGAGAAAACTTTGAAATTTATTTGTAATAAAAATGCGTTTAAATTTAACTTTTAACCAATTTAAGTTTGAAGGAATTTTTTGTTTTTTTCCTTTTTTAAGCTTTCCACTAGTTTTCCCCTTTTACCATTGAAAAAACGCAAAAATTGGCAAAATGCTGCCAGATTGACTTCCGCTAGACGATGAACTCTTTTTTAAATTGTAAATTTAGTTAATTTAGTTGCTGGGGTGAACGTTTTCAAGAAGAATTCTAAACTCAATCAGAAGTTCAACTACTTGATGTGGGCTTTCGCTCTGACATTGCGATCGCCCTTAAAATAGCAATAATCACCGAAGCACCCGCAATAATCGCCCCTAAGAGGCGATAATCCTTCACACGGGTGTAAGTCCCAGACAAAGGACAAACCACCCACCCCCTATTACATATACATAAAATACCAAATATACGCGTTTACATATTGCGACTAAGTATCCTTTTCTTTTGTGGTGGGCTTTATTTGTTTGAAGGATTTTACACTTTGTGTGTGTGGCGGTCTATTTTTTGGTTTAATATTCGCACAACGAACAAGCCAAACAATAAGCGCATTTAGGACATATATCTGTAATTTCTATCGCATTTGAATGGAAAAATATTAACGGAGCTGAGTTCAAAGTACATAAATGTCTTCCACGGTGGAATGAAATGGAAAATTCTCGGAAATACCATCGCATGATGGGTGCAAGTTCTTCCCCTGGATGCGGTTCCTAATGAAAATCCAAACGTTGTGTGTTTCGTTCAACTATCTTAGAGAAATGTATCGAAATGGGTTTTCGACAGTCGAACATCTCATTTGAGCATTGTAATCACCAAGATTATAAATGCCGAACTGTTTGTGCTCTGCTTTGTTGCGCAATGTCTTTCGAAATTAAATGTCTCAATGTGTGGGTGTGTGCATTTCACCGCGCTACCATCAAATATTCAAAGTTTCTGTCAAAAGGAAAGCGACGACGAATTTTTATATATACCGAGCAAAACGACTTTTTGATATATTTTTTTTTGTTTTTTGTTAAATGGGGGTATGCTAATTCCTGGTGAAAAGGAAAACTTTTTATTTTTTTTGTATTTTTGGTTTCCTTTTAGGCGAGAATAGTTTGAGGTGGAAGTTAACCATTTGCCAAAGTAAATAAGGAGTGCCATCTTCGTGGTTGAGTCTTTTAATACTCAAACAGGGTTTTCACTACTCCCTGATGATCATTTGGGCTTTCTATTTTCGATTGGGTATTGTAAAGCTGCTGGAACCTATAGATTTGTCCTGAAAGGCCAGAGCGTTTGCCCGAACTCGAATTCAGGGGCAGATTTTAATCGGGTAAACAAGAAAGTCGAAGGCGAATGTATTTTCTTCCTATTGTGAGGTTAATAGGGCGAAAAAAATGGGTAATCTGTTTGAAACTGAAAGCATCATCAATTTGGGCAGAGAAAAACACACACAGTCATGATGTACAATCGAAAGTCCTATGGGGGCTTCGGGATTTGGAAAACCAATTGCAATGGACACACGGCCAGATATATAGATATATGTTCTGTTATTTAATTAGTTATTTTTTTTTTAAAGGGGCAATTTAAAGAATTTGGAATACTTACAACAAAAACCGGCCCTGGACTGAACTCGATTCTAAAAAGAAGAAGCCTTCCAAGGACTTTTGTAAACCGTGGTTCGCCGATGTAGATTTTCGCACGCTACCGCGACACATTGGTGACAATAGACCTAACGAGCTGAATGGCCCACCACGAAGATGTTTTGAGCCCAAAAGATGTAGTAGTAGACCTACTTTTCCCTCCCTGCCTCAGAAGTCCACAGTTAGTCAGTAATAAATTTACAATCCACCATCACGTTTAGAAAACATCTAAAAAAAAGAAGATTTCACTCATATATATTAACCTCGACGCGACGATCACATCAGATCACATCCCAAGCGAAAGAGAATGATTTTCCAATAAAGCGATAAAGCGAGTGACTTCCTTCATATTATACGAGTGTGTTTGTACGATTATAGTATGTTGCTGCGATAGCAATCTTAAGTGGACCTCATTTAATAGCATCCACAAATCATATTTCACATCTGCCCAGCATACGTTTGTGTATCAAAATCACATAGAACAACATTATTTAAATGTATGCACAACATATTCGCTTTTATTTTCTATTTTTGTTGAGTTTTCCTTTTCCTTTTCATTTTCCAATGCAGAGTATAGTGTAGTTGTTTTGCTTTTGTTTTGAACTTTCATCAGAGTTTGAACATTCGCGTGAGATAAATAGAGATTTGATTTGATTCGAGAGGGTAGTGTGCCCCTCCTTTTATACTCGCGCGCGCACACACAGATGCCACTTGAGAGGTGACATACTTTTGTTTTGTTGAAGTGGAAATTGGACTGTTATGAGAGGAGGAAATGCCTTTGCTATTGGTCTTGATAAATTACTTAATAAATCGCTCAGTGGAACAACACATAATAATAAAAAATTTTATATAAGCTTGAGGTTGGTGAGGTGATTGCTTTTGATTTTTTTTTGGGGAGGAGGCCCTTTGCCACATGTCATTTGTGACAAAGGTCCATTGAATTTGAAATTGGATTGGGGTTTTTTTTTCGATTTTAAATGACAACTATTTTACTCTGACTTTGCGATTAAAAACTGTAAGTGGAATGAATTGTAGGGTGGCCTATGAGGGCCCTAATTTTAGACGACCACTTGTTTTGACTATAGACCTCTGAAGCTGGCAACTAAGTGCGAAAAGTACGAGCTTAAAACCTTCATCTAGTACATTCCACACAAATGTGTTGAAAAGCTACGATTATCAAAAAAAAGAAACCTTGAATATAAATTTTTTTGATCTTCGTGTTACGTGATCTGACCCAGATTGTCACACCTGTCTGTGAACACAACTTGGGCAAAGCCAGTTGAATGGAGCTTACATGATGAAGAAACAAAGACACGCACTCGGTTGGATTTTTGTCAAATAAACGACGTAAAGGAAGCCATCCACCAGTTTCTTGGAAATCTACGAAATCACCTTTTCAAGTTTCTCACATAACAGGAACGGTTCCTATTATGAACGGTCAAAGAGGTTTTCCTGTGTTTGAAATGCGAAATTGCTGCAGACACAATTTAAAACAGATCCACAATATAACGAAGAAGAGCTGACACATGCTGCAAGCTCTATAAAACATAAAAGGCCCACCAAACTAGAAGACGTTTTGAAGATAGTCAGCTACGCAAACGAAATCGCGGAAGTAATCACTAAGCAACGCCTGAATTAAATGGCGCTTACAATCCTGCATGCAAGTCCAGCGCTTGAACAAGCAGAAAAGACTTTGTCTAGGGGGAGATCCGCAATACCTTTAATAAAAGGAGGCATAAGCCATTTAAAGCCCGCCTATCAAGACTGCTAGGGTCAATACGCATCGAACGGACTAATAAACTAAGTATTTACTAGACCGTCAGATGCAGTGATCCCAGACTTTTCGGACTGAATTGCCCACAATACACGTCAAAAAAACTTAAAATTGCCCCTTTTGACCATGCCGACGTTAAAAAACAACAAAATACACAATTTTTTGGTGTTTAGAGAGATAAAAAAATGTCATTTTCACCCATTTAGCTTATTTTGAAAGGTATTATGCCCACGAAATGGGCAATAACGCACAATCTGGCATCACTGGTCAGGTGTAAGCTTCCGCGGACCGCCAATTTTGAAAATAAAATACTTTCTTAAATTTCTTATCCGTTAACACAATGTGCAGCAGAAAATGAAAATTCCAAAAGGTGGGAGGTGTAATCAAATGAAAAAGCAGAATGAACTGTCAGTTTACTATGTGCGAGCGTATGAGTGCGGCCAACGCAAAAAGTTAAGAACCACTTTTACTGCCTTAAACTGAACAAATTTGCTTGATTTTTTTTTGTTGGAAAGATTGTGCAGAGATGCAGTGCTGCTGACGGTCTATTTAATACTAGCGAACAAACAGCGTAAATCAAGAGAAAAATTGAAAGCTAATTTCAATGACAATCCTCAAAAAACGTATTTAAAAAAAAGTTACAATCTCAACAGCAGCGATAAGTGTCAACTGTCAAGTGACATTCTTCTTGACAGCGAAATATGGATTTTTTGCCACCCAACAATATCCACGTCTGGTTTAATGTTGTCTGTGTAGAAGGTTTTCAGTCTTCCATGCCCTTTTCCCATTTTCCATACCCATATTCATGCGCCGATGTTCCAGTATTTCTATCGCTACTTTGTCCAAAATCCCGTGGACAATGTGAGCACAGGGATGTTACAACATTTTTATTCACTGCCCGGCATCGATTTACAAACATGTCATCCATTTGAATACAAATCCCATTCGCAATCATAGACAAACCATACTGAGACCCCCAACTCACAATCCTCTTGCCGCTGGCCCCCTCAGTTTTTTTTCAAATTCGCCATTTTGTATTCCTATCGGTGTTCTGTCAATTGGGAATCCGTGTGACATGCAAAAACATACAAAAAATACAAAAATAAATGCTGCCAACCTCGGCAACCGTGGGGAAATGTGCAAGAGTTCGGGAATACCACATTTTAGCATAACTGAATGCCATTGGTTATTAATTATAAATTTTTTTAAGCTGAATAATTTGATTTGTGTGGTTAATAAAACTATCTAAATTAGATGTTTTACATACAAGAAAATACTAGGAAAAATATGGTTGCGTATTTCCCGCTTTTGGATATAATTAACTTCGATTTCGTGTGTAAATTTTTCTTAAATAATAATGAAAATTTACTCAAAATGTTTTTATCTTCCCTCAACCAACCTACATTCTTAATTTTTCGTAAATATTTTAACCAAATGTTCACTTTTTCCTAAAAATAATTATTATTCACAAGTAACGAACAATTTCAAATTTAACGGATAAAATTCTATGAACGCTGCAAGCCACTTTGCCCAAAGCGGAAGTGGCATATGCAAGGTGCGAGTGTATTTGTTTCTGAAGTTTCGTGACATTTGTCAATACGAATTTCTATGTGCAATACAAGCGCACTTAGCATGTTCCACCCCATAGAAATATAGCTTGTAGGCTAAGTAACGGGAAATCGGTCGAAGTTGGTGGTCTCAGTATTGTCTCTGTTCGCAATTATCTGCTGTCACAATGTTCAGTTTCACAATCCAGGGATGTCGTTTACTATTGAGTGGAATTAAAAAAAAATTTTAATTTGCGCCCATCTTTCGCTTCGAAAATAATAATGTAGCCACTCTTAAAATCATATTTCGCACTTCAAATAAGAGAAATAAACACCGAGACCGAAGGAGACAATAATCATTGCCAAGCTAAATATACAGCCCTTCGCATATATATATGGAAAAGAATGCACAAATGAATGTCGAGTATATAATAGAGTGTGCGACATAGAGCGGGCGCGTCTATTTTCGAACATAATATGACAAAAAGACGAAAGAAAGCTGCGCGCAAAATGTGACAGTTTCTCTGTTGCATGGAAATTGTTTCGTATCGTTGCCGCAGAAGCTGCACGAAACGGCTTACCCCATCACATCAGGTATCACTACGAATTCATTCATACTTTTTTCAGATGTGCACCATCACTTAGCCAGAGCTCTTTGACTATCACGATTATTATGATGATGATGATGATGACGAAGATCTAGTGACAATGACGGTGCTGGTAGGCGGCAGTGGTAGCGGTGGCAATAAAAACGTTCAAATTAAATTAATTATAAATAATAATAACTGCATTATTTAAATGCGGGAATACTTTGGCATCCAGCTTCTGGGTATTGCCCGTTTGGCTGTTAGGGCGGTGGGACGCAGCCCGACACTGAGCAGAGCATGCTATTTGAATGTGCGATATTGTATGTACCGTTGACGCATCTCATTTATTTTCAAACATTGTTTCGATTTTGCAGAAGCATTTCGTTTTCAATGCTTCAAGTTGGCATCGATCAAGCGAAGGCCCTCTGTGTATAGATTGTTGCGAGTAAAATGTATGGACTGAGAGGAATGCGCTTTTTTTAACGATTGATTGAGATAATGTCCAACTGAGAATCGGCTTTTCGACTGTACAAAAGCATTACAAAAGCACCTACGAATCATGGTTTTCTTGTTCCCGGGCACGGAATGTGATGTCTGCGCAGCACTCGTAAGCGCTTCATCGAGAAATTGAACGGAACCATGAAAATTGAAATAAAGAAATTATTCTACAACAGACAGTAGTTGATTTAAAGAAGACGCGCGCCGTTTGGAATGAAAATATTCCAAGCCGAAGAAAACACCCACGCTGCCCAGGGATGTTAAAAGCAATTCCGACAACCCAGTTAGTCAGGGTGCTTTCGCCCGCACCATCTTTTCACAGAGACGTCAAAAATTTACTAAATTGGACTCAATTTTATGAGCATTGGCAAGTTTTGTATGCAGATTTTGAGGTTACTTCCGATTTCATAAGCAGGGACGAACTTTATCTAAATAAACTAAACCAAACCTCACCAAATACAGTCTAAAGTTATAGCTAGTCCTCTAACAGACTTTAAAAAAACACGTCTGGTCAGAAAACTGAAGTAGCGCAGGGTTGTGCTTGAGAAAGGATTCCCTATTTTTATTCATATATTCTAAATAGTGACGCCCATAGGTGTGTCGCCCTATATGCTCCCGAAGGAGTTAAAGTGTTGCTGCCAACAGCAGTTACCGAAACAGAAGAAGAAGTTAGGTAAGTCACATGACCATTCGTTTAAACAATTAATAATTGGCGCAACAGGTCCGTGGAGACCCAACTATTCGATTTGTGAGAGTTTTTAATTTTTAAGACGAATGGAAGGGATCTGAAAATTTATGTCGAGTCCAAACGGGTAATTGAGAAGAATGACAGTTCTTCTCTTGGATGTTTGTCAGATGTTCGCGAGAGGTGGCGCAGTGGGAAAAAACCCATCCAACACTCTAACTGAGATTAATTTTTGGGACCTAGTTATAATTCTGTGCCGCTTCTTCCTTGGGTTTTGTCACAAGGAAGATAACGTTTTTTTTTTTTTTTTTTCAAAATATTAAACCCGGAAACTGGAACCAATCGCACAGTACCCCAACGCTCTATTGCCACTCGGGTTGTAGAGCGTTGGTCTCATTTTTTGATATCATCAGGATGAGGGGTTCAGCAAATATGGTGCAGATGTCGATGTTGACGATAACTATAAATTGCTCGCTTTGAAGTATTTTTTCTTCTTAAATATTAATATTTTCTAGCCTCGGCTGTCCCATGTCAAACAATAAAATATCAGCCTCTATAGCGATACTCGCGCAGAATTGTGTCACTGGCCAAAAATATCACTCCCAAATGACAATCACTTAGCAATTGAATAGCCACTCTGTGTCCACATCATAGACTGTCGCTATTGTCCCCACAAAAAAAAAAAAACAAAATACACTGTCGCGCAGGCAGTATCGATAAATTCAATTGTGAAAGATCCTTCGCTGGTGTTGTCGTTGGCCCTTGGCTTGCATTCCACGCGAATCGATGCAAGATATAGCTCGCGATATATTATTGCCCGCTGCCAATTGCATGCCACAATAATTTATTAAATTTAATTTATATCGTTTATTGTGTTGCTGAGTTGAGTCTCTTTGTTGCGCTTTCGTGTGTGTTTTGCTTGTCAAAGGACACCTAGCATATGGCGCGTCGATTGCATTGTGTTGGCTAATTAAAATAAACAAGATGCCAATGAACAAATTAATAATAAAAATATATCCCGACTGCATATATTATGTACACCTATATTGAGAGGGAGAGTCAAGTCAAGTCATAATGGTTTTAATTATGATCGCGCAAGCAAGGAGAGAGCTAATTATATCTTACGCACGCCATCGGCACCACGCACCGCTTTCGCTCTTGCGCTGCCAAGTGCATTCGTGCAAAAGAACTGAATGAAATATACGCTGTTTCACTGCGAAATGTGTCTTTGCTGCTCTCCCCGTCTCCCTTTCCTATTCTGTGTGTTGCTCCGGCTCCGGTCCACGTCGCCGACGCACCCAACAACAGAGGCGAATACTTCAGTCTCTCGGTGGCAAATCAAATCAAATATGATTTTCATTGAGGAAAATCCCCTGGATTCATGGGTAGTGGAGGATGATGAAAACAACATACACAGCCACATTACAGATTACACCATAAGAGATGACACTGAACAGAGCGCTTATGGCAAAAGGAACAAAAGTGAAACTTGCACGATCATCTCCGCCACGAGTGCGGCCCGAATGATACCAATCATAAATCACATCCTGAAGCTGTGAAACTGAAACTATTTTTGCATAGTCATTCGGGTTTCATTTGCATTCGCACTGGCACAATGGCTAAGGCTGGGCAAATCCAAACTCGCAAAACGATACTTTTCCGGGGTTAAGCGAGCGATAACAATGTTAACACCATTGTCATCCGATTGTTTACTTAATTGCGGATAACGAGCGGAAAGAGAGTCGTGTCTTTTTTTTCGCCCTGTCATTCTGGTTGAGGATTTTTGTTGTCCTTATGGGGGCTGTTGTAGCTGGTAACCACTGGTATAGGGTTGTGCTTTGTGTCTGTCGTACTAATTTGATTAATGAGCTTACTATGCGCAAACGAAACGGATGATAAAATCGTGGACCGATACGTGTACATCTGTCATCTAAAGTGCATGTAGTGGACTGACATTCGGAACAGTGCTCTGAATGAAAGCGCTTTTTCGATAGGGCGCTTGAGCGTTTTGCTTGTTTTCTTTTTTAAGGGACAGTTGAAAATGCTATAGATATGGTTCCAAAAAGCTTTGATGAGCTAAAGCCAGAGAGCGTTCGTTACAGCAGCGTCAAGTCTGCAACCATTTCTCAATCTGATGACAGAGATATTGAAGAGTAAAATTTTACCAGCTCACAACGGCGACATTTTTCATATAGGACATTAACAAATCATTTGACGGAGACGGCTTAAATGACTATCCGTAAGGGTAGCTCTCTTTACAAAAGTTTAGGAGCGACAGGAAATACACTTTAAGTTAGTTTTAAACAATTCTTGGTTCAGGCACAGGCCAGGGATAGCAAAGAGGCTAATTGCTTTTCCACTATTCATTTTTCGCCTCAAATTCCCGGTTTATTTTTCCCCAAAAGTCAAGGTCACTTTTGTTGGACTTCCTATTTACTACATAGATCATAGAGACAGGGAAAATCAAACACCGGATTGCCATAAAGTTCAGTTTTAAAGTGCAACATCCTCACTGAATACGGACTCAGGGTTAGGGCCTATTGACCCACCTTAGGTTAGTAACCACTTTGACAAACGGTTGGCCTCGCACCCACTTTTCATGGGACTGTCAAGGGAATTTTTGTTTTGCAAAATGCAACGCACAAAGTCACACATGCAACTCAGCGAAAGATAATAAAGTGAAGTTCGCGAACTTCTTAAAATAACTCCGGGTGTGCATCTTTTCCTGTATTTTTCTCAAGAAAAACACAAAAGTCAAAACGATAATTTTCTTGGGTTTTCTCTCCTTTGTGGTTTTGAAGAGATGACAACTACTGGCTGCAGGGACAAAATAAAGTCACTAATTGCCCACAATGCAAACAGTTCAGCCGCCGCCACCGCTGCATCCCATACCGCAATAGTGGAAATTTCGCGCGCCCACTCTTCGGGGGACGCAGTAAGTCACCATAGCACTCTCTGTTTCGCTTTAGAATTGTGAAATTCTAAAATTAAAAGGATTGTGTGTGCGTGTTGTTTTTTTTTTATTTTGCGTGCGAATTCTGCTATGTAGTGCGCTCTGCTAGATGGGCGTCCGCCGCGCGCCGTCTTGTTTATTTTAATTGTTGTTCCTTTGGTGAATTTCATTGAGTTTCTCTAGCGATCGCATCAATGAAAGGAAAACACACATACGCAGCATCAAACTGGCATCATCATCATCATCATGAATGAATACCAGTGGCGGGGAGGCAGCGAAAAAGGAACAGCGGCCGGATGAATAAATGACAAGAATATGGAATTTGCCGTTTGTTATGAGTGCCAGCTGTAGTTATGCGTGTTGTAAGGCTGAGGGAGGACACGACAACCGGATGGACCGTGTTGGGGTAGTAGGATATATGCGTCATTAATGGATAACATGCGGATTTTTACTATTCTGTCAATTATAAAGTAGGTGTGGCAGTAGGTGAAAAATTCACATCGCTGACCAATTTCAGTTTGACTGTCATTTTCATCATCTATGTATGACGCATCTCCCTTTACTATCAGCTACCGAACTTTGAGTGCCAGAGGTGTCATCCTGTGACGTAATTTGGCACCACTGGGCAACCGCAATAAAAATTACCCACCCGTAGTAGTTGTTTCGTTAAAACAATGTTTTAGGTATTTACTTCAAAGTAATCGTTATACATCAAAAATGTATGCTGTCACAACCTAAATATTTGAAGCATTCGGGCGAGCAGGACCTTTTCGAAAACGTTTTTTTTTACCGAAAGACAGTTTAAATTTTACCGACAAAAATTTGGTTTTCAAGTTATAAAATGTATTCATTCGAAAAAAAACCCACTGCGCTGCCACGACCCAACTGCTCGAAATCCGCCCACAAACAACAGATCGACAGTATTTCACTGTGTAAATATTTGCCAAGAAAAACTTTTTTTTCAGCCCTTATGCACCACAATTGAGTAATTTTGAATTCCAACGAACATTTTGGTAATCAGAAGAAAACTTTCGAACTTTGAAAAAAAAACCGCCAGAATTGTAAAAAACAACAAGTTATTCTATTTTTTAAGTGCTGCCTCATGACCCAAAAAAAACATACGAACAAAATTCCCGAACAAATGCAAAAGAATATTTGAAGAAACCTCCATGCCAACCCCCATAAAAAAATCAATTCATTTATTATATTTCAGACGTAGCAATTGAATTTGACCGGCCCTCCTCGAGGCATCTCCCGAAGCATGACAAATGTGTAAATCTCTTTTTTAAATGTTATTAGATAGGTCCCACTGTGGCACCGCCAAACTCGCCCGCATACCGCAGGGATGTCAGTGAGTCTTGTGTCGGTCTCCCTCCCCTCAGTATAATTCTTTTCAAATTTTTTCCATTTCTATCAAATTTACTAATCAAATTTCAAAGCCAACGTGCACACAAAAGACTGTCGATGAAAATCGCATAAAACCGAGGAGAACGCAAGGAATAAAAATTGATACGATATTGTACCTTGGGGACCTGTTGTATGGATGAGGGTGTCGCGTCTCTTCTCGTGTTGTATCGTCTCCGCAGTAATTAAGGTAAAGGTTTCCTTTAGTTTTTCTGTGGAAAATATGGAAAAAGAAAAAAAATCATCGTTGTCAATCTGTCATCTCCATTACCTCTCATGGGAGGAATGATGAAAGACAGCAGCGCAACAGCATTGACAGCGCAAGCAATTTTCTGCTGAATCGATTGGATTTTTGGCAGCACATGGACACGGCCATGGGTGACTGACTGAGAGGAGGCGATATTACATGAATTTGCCGCAAACGTAAACGTGCCGGCAATGCCTTCTATTATTCATCTCTCACTAGTGTGTGGGTGGTTGTGTGCGAGTGTGCAGCAAGGATGCCAATGATGGCAGATGATTATGGCTTGAAGGAAGAAGTAGAATAACGATTACATTTTCGAGGAAACTATTTTCCATCACTTGATTTTCGCAATTTCCTCGAGGTTATGTTTACGAGTGGTTGGCAGATGAAAGCCACCCTCCCCCCGGAGCTAAAGGAATTAGCTTGCTTTCTTGTCGGCTTAGTGGTTGAAGGAATGATGACAACCACAACGACGATTATGATGATGATGATGATGATGACGACAATTCTGATTATTATGCGTAACATCTCGGCAGACATAAAATGTCATGACAATGCTAATACAATTGGGTGATTAAACTCTACATGTGAGCCTGGAAGGATATACATAATTGGGAGGGTCTAATCATATTTCCGTCTATCATTATCCCGCACAGTGCTGTTTCCTGCTTAATTATAGATTCTCAACAACTAAATATTACCCACTGCAAGGCGAATGGACGACGACCGTCCCATGCACAAAAGGGAGCACTTTCGCCGAATGAGAGGCGATCCATTGAAAGGACTTCATTTATAGAATTGAATTAGAATTTCGAATGTGACTATGCAGAGTAGTTTTGTTTGTTGTTCGAGAGGATACACACATGAGTGTGACAGTTTGGGCGAATTGAAAAGGTCGCAAAGTTTATAGTTTGTGTCCCGGCCTTTGTCAGAGGCTTCATACAATTTATGCAATATTGTACTTAGGAGGTGGATACTTTTGCCTGTACTGGCGAATGAATGTCAATTAGAAACTTCCGACTGATGGGGAGGTGCATTCTGGAAACAATAATCTCAACCAGATTCAGTATGGCGCGGAGTTACTTCAGGAAAGGAGTCTTTTAGTCCAAAGTAGTTGAAGAGAAAGAAAGTAGGTGTCTTATTTGTGGTCATCCTAGGCATTCACCAATCTGCATTTTGAGATCGCAGTCTTCAGAGGAAGGTAACGTGCACAAATGGAAAAGACCTTAATCAACCCGAATAAACAAAACAGAAATTTAAATCGGGATGAGATGAGAAACTGAAGGACTCGGATATAATGTTATTTTTAACTAGCCCACTCCGGACTTACCAATCACACACAGCGTTCGTAGTATCAAACCACTTTACCGACAATTCAGTGTACATACCTAGAAAGAAAAAAAAAAACAACCATGGTTAATTCAATATTCCAATATTCAAACAAGGATAACAATTTAACCCTCATTATAACACAAAACAACAATACAACGGTCTCGAACAAATTTCAAACTCGACGCATTCAAATTAAATTGGTCTCAGATACTTTGCCGCACCGACAGAAGTCGATTAGGCACTCACATTTGTGAATTAATAAAGACTTTCACTCGGTACATCATCGTATTGCGCGAGTGAAAAAATAATTACAAAAAAAGACAACAACAAGTCAGAAGTTATTTTACGGTTGGTAATACCAGCCCTCGATTTACTACTATACCCCAACAACCCCTACATTAATATGCAAAATCGGTAATTTCGAAATTACATAGGAACATCCTCTTGAGGAACGAGAGCACAACACAAATTAGCTGGGTGGAACTTCAACCGTCTCAGTCTCCGTCAGTTGGTCCGCATCCAATACCATGGCATTTGGGTTCTCTGTTGTTTTTTGTTTTTTTTTGTCATGATGATTATACTAATAGGGATGAAGTTGATGATGATGATGCTAACGACGACGATGATAATACACACCAAAGAATTAGGCAAATTGATGAGGGTAAGCTTGTTGTTTATGGCTATTATCCAATGCTCTTTGTGTATTATTTAAGCAGTTGTATCCTTTTTTCTCCACCGTTTCGTGGCTGTTTGTCTTCGTTGTTTTGTTATGAGATATACTTATACGAGTACGAGTACATAATGGCTTCTGTACATGTTGTTGCGTTTGAAGTTCAACCCTTCGTTGTGGGTGGAAGAGATTGTGGTGATTGGTAACCATTATGATATATATATGCATGGGCAGGAGGGTATCAGACAAAGATAATGGCCGATGGGAAGCGCAAACGTTGCTGCTCCAGTGGTTGCGAAAAATTGCCGCTAGTGGTTCAATACTCCATAAATAACAATTTTCTTATAAGCTAAATTCGAGGCTGGCAATTTGGGAGAAATTATTCAAAACTCCTATGACTCAGAAGCACAAAAAGTCTACAATAAGTTGAAGATTCTCTTAAAGGGTAAAAAACGTCTCTGACCTAGAAGCACCAACAAGTTCCAAGAAAAGGGACTTATTTTTTACCTCTGTTCAAGGCTTGAAGATTCCCTTTGAAAGGGCTTCCGACCTCCGACCTAGATGCACCTACAAATTAAAATTCTCACGACCTAGAAGCACTTGCTATTCGCAAATTTTTGTAAGCTTTTCCCTTTTAAAATCGAGTGAAAAAATTCCCACGACCAAGTAACACTTTCATAGTAGATAGTGCAGGCTCCTTTTGATTATAATTTCAAAAACAAAACCCAACTTTTGGAGATTTTCGCACTCGGTTTCTCGAGCATTTTCTCAAAAAAAAAGCATGTTTTTGCTGAATTTAAAATCGTCTCAAACAAATCCCAATTCTTCGTCGGATTGACAGAAACCAGTAAAGTCGTGTTGGACAAAAACTTCCATCCCCATAATAAAAGGCCAACCAATAAATAAATAAAATTCTTGTCAATACAATTTATGAATAAATGTGGAATGTAATTTTTAAGTATTATAAAGATAAGTACATAGTAGGGTACAATAAAATATATTAATCCATTCAAGGAGTTTTGTTGTGTGTGCTTGAGGCGGTGGTGTTCTTAATCATCCAACTCGAAGTGAGTAAAGCCATGTAACGCATATAGTATGACGTAAACCAAGCACATCAAAATTGTTGTACAGAACAACAGTAAGAACTCTTCATCGTTCGCGATTAACATCAAATAAAGTAAGAAAAGCGCTAAGCTTACGGTAAAAAGTACCGTCACCATTTTGAAGTTTTCTTGTGTGTTAGCAAAAATGCGTTTATCTGTGAAAAAAAAACAAGAAAAACATGTGCAAATTCAAACAAAAATGTAAAAAAAAATGATAGAAAACAAAAAATTTGGACTTATTAAAAGCAAATTTATGTCACAATGGATCGTTTGTATTGAAAATGTCACCATTTTAACCGTACGCTAAAAAAAGGCAAAATGCTGCCACATGTATACAAGAAATATAAACCATTACAAATACTGTTTTCTTTTCAGAAAGAAAATTTTATAATAATAATTCGCACCGAGATATTCACATTTTCTGCGTTTGTATAGGGTACCTTAATGACAATTTTTTTGGTGAAAAATAATAAAAATAAAAAAAACTGAAAAATCTAAAACAAATTCCCTTGCAATATTTCCCTAATGCGCACAGTTCTTGAAATTGCCAAAACAAATGTGGTTCAACAAAATTCATCATAAAAACCACAATTACATAGATCCTTGATTGAGGAAAAATTCAACTTCACAAAAACCATGGATTTATACGAACCATGGATTTATACGAAGAACTAAATTTTATTTGAAATATTTAAAGCCAACGCGTTTCGACGGAAATACGACACGATGACGACGCATGTAAAGTGAAGTCCGCTTGGAATAATTATCTAGAACTGAAAACAAAAATTTCTTTTACCAGTTGGCTGCTTTGTTCGGAAAACTTCTCGAACTAATTTCCAATAAATTGTCACTAACTGAAAATTAATTGCCAGCAACACCGACAGGCGTGTGCTTTTTAGAAATTTAAGAATTTACTTTAAATGGACGTAACCACAAATTAACAGCGGATGTAGCTATTTTTAGATTTCTCAGAAAAAAAGAAAAAATTCCTCATGCAAAATTCCAAAAATATTTCTACTCCTTGCACAATCGTACCTAAACTTTGCTTAAAATTTAACTACCATCGCAAAAAGGGCAATGCGCTAGAGAATTCAATGCGGAAGACGAGTAAATTTTATCCAACACCAAAATAAAAAAAATCTATTTTACAGGAAGACACCAGGATTAATAACCGAAATATTTGTCGTCAGAACGTATACTCGAATTCACACAAAAAAAAAACACAAACTCGTTAGGAAAAGTTACAGAGAAAAAAACTCATTTGTTCTATGGATTAAAGCCAAGAATTCAAAATTAACAAATAAGAAAAATAAATGCACTACACGACGCATAAATGTGAATATCTTTTTACAATTATTAAGATAAAGAAAAAACATAAATAAACCAAACAATTACCGACAACTTGATTTGGGAATTTCCCCTTGAAACAGATTTTGACCGACAACGACTGCAGCTAGCTTTTGAATAACTCAACGTTCAGTTCAGTGGCTCCTGTTATGACTTCCTAAACGTTTGATTTGTGTGACGGTTATCGAATATCGAAATTAATCGACGTCGTAGAAGCTTATTTATAAACGCCGTCCGAAAATGTAAATGCGATCCTGTTTTCCAATGTTATTGTTGCAAACACTTGTCCGCGGTTCTAAAATTTTTCTTTGAGGTTCTAAGAAAGGGCAGTATAAATAGATACCTGTCGAAATAAGCAGGAAAACAATCAGAAAAATAAAGCATTTAAAGATTTCTTTTCGCCACCATTTTACAGGGATGCCGGTAACTACTTCACGGGCACTGATTTGAACAGTGACGTTGACGTCGACTGCGAACATTAACGCTGGCGCTGGTGCGAAAAGTAAAGTTGACGTCGACTGCACTGAACATTAGCGGTGAATAAGAAAACCAAGAAAACCGAAAATATTTTTCAATACATTTAATACAATTAAGAATGAACGATCAAATTATACATATAAGTGGTTCATTATTATTTAAATGCCAAAATAAGTACGAATTGTCAATAGTATGAAGAACAAGACAACTCCAATCATTAAACCAAAGACCTTCAGTACGGTTTCGTTTTCGGTACTTCTGACTACCTCCAATAGTTCAACCAAGACCATGCCGAGTAAGATGAGAACCACAATCATTTTGAGTCTGTTTTGCGTTTACCTGCAATAAATAAAAGGACAAAATCAAAATAAAGATCTCATTTGACTAGAGCGAGTGCTGGCAGAATTGGGAATCAAAGGACTGCTGTGTATGTTAAAAAAAATGAGAGAATATTTACTCTTTCATTAACAAAGAAAAGAAAAGAAATCTGACAGATTGGATTGATTTTCACATTTTTGTGCATTCGTGTATGTTAGCTTAAGGATTTCCTACCGAAACCCATTTCGTTTGAACTTCACTCATCAACATAAACGTCCACTCGACATCACCACTTATAACGACGTCAAAATTACCACATACCACCAAAATGAACCTCTGTTTGTTCAACAAAATTTCAATCGAAAAAAACTATCTCACTAGCAAGTTTTATAATTTTTGAAGAAAAATCTGATACATCATGGTAAGTCCGAAGAGTTTCCAATTGTCACAGCACACTTGTTAGAAAAAAAAATGCAATGAAAAATATCAAACAAGGAAAAAGCTTTTTTTTCGCAGAAACTGTACGCAACAAATGAAAGAATACGGCGCCGGCGCGGCGGCTACGCAAGTTTGTTATGGCGGATTCTAAATATTTATATTTCTTATGCACAATCCATTCCTGCAGGAAGGAATTCGATTTTTAATTGATTTTTGTGGTGACAAATAAATAAATTTGTAAAGAAGCTGTCACACGATGTTTACTTAAACATTTTCACTTGAGATCAACACACATTCGAACGAAAAAAGTTGGGCAGGCAAAAGAAAAGCGTAAAAAAACTAAAACAATACACGACGCAACAATGTGAAAAGCAATTATTAAAACTGGGTTAGTAGGGGGGAAACAAATAACAAGTACCGATCGATGGTGATTGCTTTTGGGAGGCAGTTCCTTGAAATATTTACTGTCACTGGTCTGAAGTGAACTGCAACTAATGCGTGTGCGTGCTTTCAACTGACGGTGACGCGATGAACTTATTACAAATGCCCACGCAATAAAGTCGATATGATTATATATTTCGATTCAAGAATCGAAATACCTGGCAGAAGGGAGAGCTTTCCGTAGGGGATCTGTATCGATAGAGTATCAGGGATGCCGCTAGTGAGGAACTCATTTTAAGTTAAGTGCGAAAATGTACTAGATTTTTGACATATTCAGAGCAGCGATTCGAATTGCTAGATTATCGGTCGATATTTGGACAGTTGGAAAATTGTTTAATTACTATCGTAATTTAAATAATCAAAAATTAAATAATAATAAATTGATTAGTGCTATTTGCCAGGTCTTACGGCTACTGGAAATTAACTGCAAATAAATGTTAATTGTTGGCTGTCAAGTTGCAAGTGCTTATCGATATTGAAGCTTTAAATTTAATAAATAAAATAATTAGTTGGCGCAATAGGTCCGTCTGTGACCCACAAACAAAACAAAAGGGTGCGGCGTGCGGGGAGTATGTAAAACAACTTAAGCCAACGTGTGGTTGCATCTGATGTTCTGACACTCAACGCAGCCGTAATTTGTGGGTCAAACAAATGCAATCTGTTTGACAAAATTATACTACTCACTGGACGACAGGGTACCAACTACGTCATTCTTAAAAATCTATTCCAACCAAATGGTCTGACAAACCGAATGCGTTGGTCGAAGTGGTCATAATCGATGACAATCAACCCACCAAATGACTAGCCCTTGGGTTGGAAAACATAAATCAATGTATAACGAACCTTATTGTGGGTCTATTGCAGGACTATATAGTTTCCTGAAATTGTTCCTCCAGGAATTAAACGAACAGTGGAATTCCGCAAATGTTCCACGCACAGCGTTTTCAGATTAGAGAATTGCAATAGAAAACGAAGTCCAGGCCTCCTACGAGCGGATTTGGGATTTAAAAAAAAAACAAATTGTGCTGTTTACATCTGTGTTCGAATATATGCCAACAAATTCAAGGCACGATTGTCGTCAATCAGTTATTGGCATATCTACTGCAAGCTCGGGTTCTGTAAATCGCGGACCTAAATAGCGAACGGTTTACGATTTAGAAATTCTGCTTCATCGTCTGCGTCTATCGTTTGTAAAATATTCAATTGCGATATAACGTGTGTGGGTTTTTTTGTTTTATACATATTCATTGCGATTCCTGCTTACAGATTTCCGTTTAGAGTTAGGCTTGATTTTTCCCATCAGCATGTACATCATGTACCTGGCTATGGATAGCGATCTGGAGTTTGTGTATTTCGTCTCAATTATATTAATGGGCTATATGTTGTATTATTTGGAAACTATTTACCCAACTTTCTAATCAGTAGCATAGAGGAACTAAACTAGAGGGCCAACTGAGAGCAGAAACGGGAAATCTGCCTACAAGCTGCATGTGTAACCTCAAATTGCATAAGTGTTCGTGCGTGTACAAATCAAAGGAGCGCCATTAATGCCGCACGCATACTTATACAATTTAAGGTTACAACTTTATGTCAATCGAGCCGCCATTGGGAGACTGTGTTCGTCATATTTTGTGACATTTAGTTACACGGCGTTCACATCACAGTTGAATTTAAGAGTTTTTAATGTCTCTGAACTTGTTGGAATCAAATGGAATTCCTTTTATAATTTCGTTACAATGAAATAATAATTTGTCAATATCTTGCAGAAATCTAACTCATAATAACAATCAGAGAAAAATTAACGTTTTCTTCACTTTTGTTAAAAGAGATTTTGTAAATTCAAGTTTTTTTTTGTATATTTTAAGGAAAGAACATTTTTTTCGTTGATTTTAATTTCGAAATATCGAAACAATAATTTGAACACCGTTTAAGAAAATCCTTTATTTTTTTTCGTAAAAAAGATTTTTTAGTTTTAGCAAATGCATACTTGTACAGTAATTATATTCAAGTATGCATAATGCTAAATTGAAAAATAAGTTCGATATTTTTTTATTTTTTTATACTACATATATTGCTCTCAAATTTAACTATGTATGCGCTCGGCTTTTTCCGGTAAAAGCCATAATATAAAAATCCTCGTACATCGCCCTTTATTTATACCTAAGAAATACTCGGAACAATAAAAAAATGTTTTGATCACTTTTTGTATTCCAAAAACACAAAGAACGCACTTGTTTTTGTTAATTAATAATTTAAAGGGGTTTGTAAAAAAATTCAGTGCACATTTCGAAATACATTGTTATAAAATTTATAAAAGAATAAATATATGCACAGAAAACGAAATATAGCATGCAAATACCAACAATTAACAAAACAATATGTATTTTTACGTTCGATTGAAATACCAAAGTAACATTATTCAACACTGTAAGTGTTATTAAACTACAGAATTTCCAATCATATTTTGAATTTGTACAAATATGGTGTTAAACAAGTAAAAGTGTTATCATCGGCCTGGCCGATGCTTTGATACCCTCCACTGCGTACAAGTCATGCAAAATACCAGAACTACTTGACCGACATAGCCCATTTTTAATACCAACCTAACGACGATAAAAGAAGTCCTTTCACAAAACTTCATTCACCTAGGTTGATTCCTTTGGACGCTATCGTGCTTTCAACAGACAGAGAGACACATGGGTCCAATATTGGTTTTGTATGGGAGTTACCAGAACTACTTGACCGACATAGCCCATTTTCAATACCAACCTGACGCCGATAAAAAGAAGTCCTTTCACCAAATTTCGTTCACCTACGTCAATTACTTTGGGCGCTATCGTGCTTTCAACAGACAGACAGACAGACAGACAGACGGACATGGCTAAATCGATTCAGAATGTGATCCTGATTCAGAATATATATACTTTATGAGGCATCCGGTGACTCCTTCTTGGCGTTACAAATGTATTGGCAAAGTGAATATACCTTCCTCTGGAGGGTATAATAAACAAATTTGAAAACATTCACCAAACCTTATAAAAATTTATTGAATGTTTATAAACATTTTAGAAAATTCACTTATGCCCTAGTGAAAGCTTGGGTTTAATGCATAATTTTTGGAACAACCCCTTTTATGCAGCAGCATGAATTTTGCTGTCAAAAATAGAATTCATACAAATAAAATGAAAAAAAAACTGAAATTTGAATCGATGAAAAGTTTTTGGTGACGAAAATGGGTAGAGAAGAAATTATGCTATTTAAAAAAACCATAATCAACATTTGCTTTTTTACATTTATTGTTATAAATCTATTTACAAATTGTTTGTTTTTGGAAATAGTTCCACCCGGCGGCCATTAATACACGTATTCACAGACAGGAAAAAAAGAGCGCGCGAGAGAGGGCTGTCATTCAAAATTTGCGGGGAAAATCGGGTAGGTGTGCTGAAAGTCGGCCCTCTAGTTTAGTTCCTCTATGATCAGTAGATTCTCTTAAATCATGTACAGGTGTGAGCGTCATCTATTGTAATAAATAAACATATATGTCGACCGAAAACAGCTGTTTTTAGTTGCATTTCGAAATCGAATCGAAGTATGCATTCGGTTAGTTAAAAAAAGGAGTAAAAGATGGTGATAGAAGAAAGATTATTATATTTAAAAAAAAAAACGGAAGTTTAAAGTATTTTCGAAACACTTTGTTATTCAAATGACAGACTTGCTGCCTATTTTGAAAAAGACGTAGACGAGAAGAGAAGAAATATTTGCGAAAACAATGATAAAGAAGTGGGAAACTCTTTCATAAAGAAAAAGAAGTAGAAGTTAGTTCGAAAGATAACTCGAGGCGAAAGACATCTCTTTCGAAAATAAAAAAATAAGTTCGAAATATTTTCGAATATTTATTTATTTAAAATTTTTTTATATGCTAGCAAAGTGACTTCAAAATATCCACTGAAGGTAAAAAATATTTTTCGAAAAAGGAATAGTATTAAGTTCGAAATATCTTCAAAGACCTTTAAAACTGGAAACTTCAAAGCGAAAACTTAAAAAGGAAGAAGACGCAATAGATCTAAAACATTTGAAAAGAGTTGACAACTTCAAACATAAGTTGGATTGCACAAATTTTTTTTTTAAAAACGTGCATTAAGTTCGAAATATTTTTGCTTCTAAGCTTAAGCTTCAAATGAAGGAAACAAATTGTAGGAAAAGAAAAAAAAATATTTCAAACGAAGAAAATGAGTGCGAAAGCAGACAGATAAATATTTAGTGAGAGAGCTTTTTTTTAACAGGCTAATTTTACAAATGGACAAAGACTGATGTTGCATTTCTTTGATGTTAACCAGTTTAAAACAGAGGTTAACTACAAAAGTGACTATTCGAAATTCGGCACCGCTCACCAGATTAAAACCATTACAAATTGCATTCAATGCGTTTAAAATTTCACGGAAAGATAAATAGAAAGAGGCCTGCCCGAGCCCGTGAGCTCTTCACCAACTAATAAACTGACCTTATCCGCAAACACTTTAATTACACATAGAGCGAGTGGAACTCTAAAAAAAACCTTACGGAAAATATGTCCCACCAGAGATCATTTTCTACTTCGAAAATTGTCCAAATTTCCATAGAATTTATCTAGTTTCGTACAGTTTCTAAGGCGGAGAATCCTAAAAGTCGTCGTCTTAACGTGACACACAACACACAATCGTCGGTGCACTTTTTAAGGCTGTCGAAGTTTTCTTCCTTGTCTTTTTTATTTTGTAGTATCGAAGTACAGACAGGATAGCGGAAGTAGTTGCCACAAGACTGATTGACATAATAGCTTCAAAAGACGTTAGTAAGAAATTAAGTTCAGGAAGATAAACGACAGCATTTGGGTAAGCTCTCAAATGACGTCGACTGCAGGTTCCTTCGCACTTGTATCTGATGGATGGTAAATACATGTAAGCTACAAAAACTGCCCTTAAGCTGATCTGCAAAAGTCTGGCTATTATCAAGAGAGGATTAGAAATTACTCTATTGATGGGAACAGGCAGGAAAGGAAAGGTTTTAATTTTCGACTCTTTTTGGTGTGCCACCAAAGGTGCGATTGTGTGCTGAGAGTGGATACACAAAACACAATTCGATCTTGGGAGAGCCTTGAAACGTCTTTGACATGTAGTTTGAATGAATTTAATTAGAAGCAATATGTTAAGTGGATTTTTCTACCCAACTCCGGTAGGTAGTTCGCTAGCGAAATAAGACCAAGCAAAAACGTACCTAAAGCTCTATGTTAAATTTTGTTTGCCATCTTCGCCTCCACTTCAGATTGCATTCGATGTCCCTGTTGCCACATTGTTGGCGCAATTCAAACTCCACAGCCATTCAATGTGCGATTCATTCAAAGTGGACCGTCAGTTCGTCCTTTTGTTATCCAAAAACCGCAAAAACAATAATACCATCAACATGGGGAAACCCCCACCCCCGGAATAAATGAAAAACTGAGCAATTTGTATAGAACATCCCTCTCAGGTTGTGTCCCATTGGCCAACGAGAAAAGAACAATAGCGCGCGCATAGACAATAGACTCAGGTCATGTTATCCAATCCGGAAAAAATGGAAAACCATAATACAGAAAATCACTCCTCCCCAAGTTGATCCCCTGAGCTGTGTATTGGTTTCTTTTATAGGGGAGGAGGAGGTGAATACCGACGACGACGGGGCCCGAGGATACATACCTTTTATATAAATATACACAGAGGAGAAACGAAGCATGGCAAAACGGAAAGCCCTTGTAGTAAATGAATTACAAAAGGACTCCGTATCCCTATACAGGCACCCATTGCCATTCCCCACACGCGCGCCGGTGTATGCTAGTTGTATACCTACCCTATTTCATAGGCAAGCAGACACAAGAGATATTCTCTGCATTGGAACCTAAATATGTACTCGTACATGTACTCGAGGGCACCCTATAACGATAACCTATACAACACGTACCGCTTGTTCCGTAGGCAAGTATATGTGACTTCTTCGTCGCATATGCATATGCCTTTTCATGTCAAGGAGCAATATCCTTGGAAAATTGATGAAACAACATCGTGTACTGCGAGATTCAGACGCACGCTCAGCTTCTTTGTATATGTGCTCCTGGCTGCTTGGCAAATATCATACTTAGGACGTTCCATATCTCCGTCTGGTATGGTTGTGTTTTGTGTAATCCTTCTTCAAGGAGAGTTCTCAAGTAAATTGTTAACGAAAGGGTAATACAATGTCTTCTGCTATTTGGTACTTGCCAGGTTGTGTGTATGAGAGTTATTTCTTACATTTCCTTCCGAGTTTGTCCGATAGAGGATATAGCCAAGCCATGGATCCTTGTAAGAAAATAACTACAGTGAGTGGGCGTATAGGTATGTATGCAGTGCCAGATGCGGTCTGTCTGTCTCTGTCTAATTTTTTTTTATTTTATTTATCTGAAACGTTTATACATAGAATGAATATTATCCTAACGGGGTGGATGAACACATTTTCCAAGGATATTTTGCACATTCATCCATTTAACAGTAGAAGTGCGCTCGAGAAATATAATCCAATTGCATCATTAGAGCTTAGAGCATACGGCAGATGTGCGAGAATGGTGTTAAGTTTCCCATCTTATTTTTATTAATTGCTCTTATATGTTGAATGGCATCCGGAACGATCTTCCCTTGTGGAGGAAACTTGTGCAGCATTTTGCAAACCTGACTGACTTGAACAATATGGAGGAAGAGAATATCACACACCATTGGGCTTGTTTAAAGAATATATCTTACAGTTTTGTCATCTGTATATAAAGGAATACTCCGACTGCAATGAGTCCTTTAGGCTCATGCCAACAGAAGTAAATCACTGAGAAACTGAATAATGCTCTTTATAAAGTCGCCATAACAGACAAACGGAAATCTGCAACGGTGAAACGGAACAGCTTCGCCGGAGAGTGAGGGCTAATCCATGACCCAAGCAAGCTTACCTCGGCAGTCTTTTGTTCGCCGAGCAAGGAGTGGCCCAGTAAATGGACGCAGCGTTTCAGTTTTCGTAGCACTCCCATTATTCCGATAACCAGGGCTTAAATTACCTGTCACTGAATTCTGTCGAATTTACAAGCAAAACAATAACATTTTCGTCGATAATTCAACCCCCAAAACAACATGTGCGTAGTACCTAAAGGGTGTCCCATAATTCACGTATAAATTGATTTTTTTGCTATTTAAAAGTACAGTGATACCAACGGAAAGAAAGAAAACAGTGTGACAGCTGACAGTTCGGAGTTAGTAAAAATGAAGCGCTATAAGAAAGAACAACGCATTTTTATGGTTGAGCAATATTTTAAAAATGCCGGTGTTGAAGGGTAGTGATGCGATGTCATGAGAACACAAGCGTTCTCACCTAGCCTCTCACTATCAACTCCTACTCTCACCTCCACGTGGTGACTGGTGGGTGCCTAGTACCTCGACTGGAGATTGGGTAACCAACCCCTTTGGAAGGTCGTTGGTGGCAGCAGACGAGAGAGGGGGGAGGAGTGTTGTTTTCTCACTAAGACACCTCCTCTGGTACCAGACGGCAGCGGAGGAGTTCCCTAGATGGAGCCAACGGTGGCGTCTACAGTTCCAGTCAGGCCGAACTATTTAGTGTAATCCCTATAGAGCTGCTCTGACATATTCGGATACCAGGTCTATAGGGATTTCCAATACCGAGCCAGGGTGTTGGAGAAGAGTTGGTGGCGGATGAACCCTTAATGGGCCAACGGTAGCGCTCACATCCCAAAGTGGGTTACTGGCACCGGAGTAACCGGCCTGCTGTCCTAGGGTCAAGGGCCTGGCCCTCCAGGTTGGGGGTTGTGCCGTCGGGGTAACTTCCCGACCATGTAAAAAAAAGAATAGTTTTGAGAGAGACACGAGGAGCCTCGGATAACAATTTCCCTCAAACGGCAACTAGACCCGGAACGTCAACGGACAACGATTTGAGAGTATGTACCTGGAACGTGCGAACGTTGTACACCCCAGGTGCTACTCAAAAACTTGAGTCTGTCCTCACGCGGTACAAGGCAGATATTACCGCGATCCAGGAGATACGATGGATAGGATCAGGTATGATGGAAAAGAAAAATTGCGATATTTATTACAGTTGCCATAAAAGATTGCATGTATTAGGATGCGGATTCGTCGTGGGAAATCGGCTTAGGACAAAAGTCATTGACTTTAAGCCGATAAGTGATCGCCTAGCTGTGATCCGCATCAAAGCTACTTTCCAAAACATAAGCCTAATATGTGCACACGCCCCTACCGACGAGGCTGAAGACCCTATCAAGGAGGAGTTTTATGACCTCCTGGATGGAGCCTACGGAGCCTGTCCGGAGTACGATGTCAAAGTTGTGCTCGGGGACTTCAATGCTAAAATCGGAAAGGAAAACATCTTTGGCGGGTTAGTTGGTAAACACAGAATCCACGATACGACCACAGACAACGGTTACCGACTAACTGACTTCGCGGCAGCTCGTAATACGGTGATAAGTAGCACTAGGTTTCCAAGGCTAAGGATCCACACAGCAACCTGGCGCTCTCCAGACGGTCGAACCGCCAACCAAATCGACCATGTGCTAATCGACGCGAGGCACGCATCCAACATCCTCAACGTGCACACATTCCGAGGGGCAAACGTCGACTCTGACCATTTTCTTATTGCGGCTAAGTTCAGAGCTCGACTATCCAACGAGAAGAAGCTGCGTTCCGCCCAGAAGAAGAAATTCAACGTTGGACGCCTTAGCACACCTGGAGTAGCCAGAGTCTACAAAGAGCGCCTGAGTGAGAAACTCGCCGCAGTGCATTCACCTACCACAAATGCCAACACCCAGTGGTCCCAGTATCGCGACATCATCAAAGAGGTAGCCGAAACCACCTTAGGGTACCAGCCACCCCAGAGAAAGAGCCCGTGGTATGATGATGAATGCGTACGCAGGAAAAAGGTGACAGAAGATGCACATATAAAGGCGCTGCAGCGCAAAACAAGGGCAGCGAGGGAAGAGTATCGAGCCAGGAGAAGGGAGGAGAAGAAAATCCTGCGTAGAAAGAAGAGGGCCTACGCAGTCTCCCAGCTCAAGGAGATCGAAGAGTCCCGCGATCGAAGCAACATCCGGAAGTTCTACAAGAAAGCCAAGCAACTGGCTGCTGGCTTCAAGACCGGAACGCAGGCTCTTCGAAACAGTGATGGAAACCTAGTCACCGAAGCGCAGAGAATAGTAGATGTTTTTAAGCAGCACTTCCAGCAGCTGCTAAATGGGCATCATGTATAGAGAGTGATAGGGCAAGAAGAGAACCCACGTCCAGTCAATGAAGATCCAGTTCCACCGCCCAGTATAGAAGAAGTTGGCTTAGCAATAAAAAAGCTAAAGAACAACAAGGCCGCCGGCTCTGATGGTTTACCAGCGGAGCTCTTCAAATACGGTGGTGATGTTTTGGTAGGGCGCATGCACCAAATCATCAACCAAGTATGGGTGGAGGAAAGTATGCCCGATGACTGGACTATCAGCTCCATATGCCCCATCTACAAAAAAGGCGATCCTATGTCTTGCAAGAACTATCGAGGCATATCCCTGCTTAATGTCGCATACAAGATCCTATCCAACGTACTGTGTGAACGTCTCAAACCGTTCTGCAGCACACTAATCGGCACGTACCAGTGTGGCTTCCGGCCCGGCAGATCGACTATAGACCAAATTTTCACACTGAGGCAAATCCTGGAAAAGACCAATGAATTTCAAGTCGAGACTCACCACCTATTCATCGACTTCAAAGCCGCATATGATAGCATTCATCGTCAGGAGCTTTATGTGGCGATGGCCGAATTCGGGATCCCGGCAAAACTGATCCAGCTATGTAGCGTGACGCTGGAGAACACACGCTGCAACGTGCAATTTGGAAGTAGTTCCTCCGAGCTATTCGAAACATGCACCGGATTTCGGCAAGGAAACGCATTATCATGTGACTTCTTCAATCTCGTGCTAGAGCAGATAGTGCCAGGGCAGGTGTCAACACGGAAGGCACTATCTTCAACAAATCCGTCCAGCTACTGGGGTATGCAGACGATATTGACATCATCGGTCGCTCCCAGCGTGCCGTGATAGAGGCTTTTACGGCGATTGAAGAACAGCCGAAATTCGTTGGTCTTGTAGTAAATGAGGACAAGACTAAGTACATGCTATCAACAAACAAACAAGCATCTGTCCACCGCCTAGGACAGAACGTCACTATTGATAGCAACAATTTCGAGGTAGTTAAGGAGTTTATCTACCTCGGAGTAAACATGAACTCCACAAATGACATCCTAGTGGAGATCCGGCGAAGAATTACCCTAGGAAACCGCTGCTACTTCGGTTTGGCAAAGCAATTGGGTTCAAAACTCCTAACTCGAAGGACAAAATGTATGCTTTACAGAACCCTTATCCTGCCAGTTCTGCTTTATGGCGCCGAGTGCTGGACGATAAGCAGGAAGGGAGAGCTGATACTGGGCTCCTTCGAAAGAAAAATTCTTCGGCGGATTTTTGGTCCTGTGTGCGAGGAGGGCGAATGGAGGAGAAGATACAACCGCGAACTCTATGAGCTGTACCAAGATGTGGATGTAGTCCAAAAGGCCAAAATACGTCGACTACATTGGCTCGGCCACATCGAGCGAATGGACAATAATGCTCCAGCTAAGAGGATCTTCGAATCCCAGCCGCCAGGTTCGAGACGACAAGGAAGACCGAACCTCCGTTTCAAAGACCAAGCCATCGCGGATGCCAGAGCGCTTGGTCTGGATAACTGGAAGCAGCGTGCCCGGGATCGCAGAGGATGGAAGGCTGCAGTGTCTCAGGCAGAGACTCTCCACGGGTCGGGAGCCCGTTAAGTAAGTAAGTAAGTAATATTTTAAAAATAACGAAGGTTTGTCAGCTATTTTAGAAATCAAAGGTCTATGCAAACAAGCTTTCAGAGAGAAAATTGGGAGGTATATCAATGAAATTCAGCCACATTTGTGTGAAACGGTCAGAGAATATTTCAATAAAAGATTACGTACTTGACAGCAAAGCCGTGGCGGCCATATATCTGATGTGATATTCCATTATATAACCCCAATCTGTATACTCATTCAACCAGGCATCCCGGTCGAAGAGTAGTGCACAAAAATGCCTGAAAAACGAGTCCCGCCAGGTAAACCATCTGCGAGTGAATTCACCTTTTGATTACCACTGGGATGGGTGCCTGTCTTTACTAAATTCAGACTTATTGCCGTCGTTCGACATCTTTGATTCGGCAACAGAATATCCCAATGCATGAGCTTCCCTCTACTATTTGTACAACGTATACCGCCAACAGACCAACACCTCTACACGTCCGCATGAGCGCCTAAGCCATTCCATTCGGTCTACAGTGACAAGTGAGTTTGACTTCATCTAAGACTATAACAGCTACATGGGGCAATTGCTTTGTTTCAGTTGTATTCCAGTTAATGTACCAAAATTGGTAGCCCTCTGCTAGGAAACGGATTTTCCTATCGGACGGTTAAAAAACCTCACTGCCGCCCAACTTTCTGTCGCACTAAGACCCGGTAAGTTGCCCATTAAGCAGGGCGAGTAAGATGAGTTTAGTGGACGATGGGTCTTGAAGAAGGCAACAATTTTGCTGCTTACAATTGGAAACCTATTTCCTGTACTACCATCACAGTCAGAAAGGAGGGAGGTAAACCTTTTTTTAGTTCAAAAAACCTCACCGATCAGTTGGTGTATAGTAGGTATAGGGGTTCAGTCTAACTTGTGCGATCCTTTAATCCTTAAAACCGAACGTATAGAAACAAAAAAAAAACTGAACAGTACTCAACACCAACCTCTCAACTATCCATCAGGACTACTGACTTTAATTTGGTCACAAGAACAAAAAGAAACCCCAACCACTCATCCTTTCTACCACATATTTCGATGCTCATAAGGGACACATTCGTTTATATGTTTCCTTTTAATCCTCCTGTGATACTGTGCGCATATACACACGCTCATTACTCATTCATCCGCTACAGTGTATCATTTTGATTACAATCACTTGTGCTATACAAAAAAAAAAACAAAAAGGAGGAAATTTCCATACCGCTCCTCAATGAAAGGCAAACACAAAAGCAGGACCGCTCTCCAGATTATGGACAAAAACGTACGTCCTGAATGTATTTTATTAATAAATTGACATTGCCATAAGAACCTTAAAAAGGATAAAGGTCTTTTCTTCTATTAAAAAAAAAAAAAC
Source organism: Cheilosia impressa (assembly GCA_948293265.1). Lineage (NCBI taxonomy): Eukaryota > Metazoa > Arthropoda > Insecta > Diptera > Syrphidae > Cheilosia > Cheilosia impressa. Next base: position 5,799,693 of record OX411885.1, on the reverse strand, counting down.
ACGAAAAGCTGTTCATCCCCCATTTCGCTTGTGTATACGTACATCGCATGCATTGTATCGCTCAGGGTGAGCCCGACGAGCATTCAGCAATATATTAAATACGAAATGTTTTTGAATAAATAATCCAAAGTCCTTAATGACGTGCCGATGTGATGATGAGACTGCCGCGCTGATGACGTTGACGATGAACGATGGGACACACACACACAAAACAGACTACTGAAAACTCTGTGCGGTGATGCTTATCAAATACTTGAAGTTTAACACAATGGACGGGACTTTGGGTGAACCGGAGAAATTTGATTGTTATCGATGGGATTTCACGGACTTACAGAGAATTGTATCGAAACTAATTACGGCCGGCGTATCAATACGAATTTAGAACAAGGGACTCGTCTTCGCGAGAGACGGACGTGCAAAAAAGGACAGTACTTACACAGATGGCATAGGTAGAGCTTCCAGGCTCGCTGGGATTTGTCCTGGCTTCTGTGTGATATCGAAGGCGGAAACATATCGAAGATGAAGCCAAGCAAAGTGGCAATAGTCGCCAAAGACCTCAACTCGCTGTCAAAGCATTGAACAGTCTTTTGTTGGGTTTTTGTAAAAAAAACAAGTAAAAGTGTTATCATCGGCCTGGCCGATGATTTGATACCCTCCACTGCGTACAAGTCATGCAAAATTGGTTTTGTATGGGAGGTACCAGAACTACTTGACCGACATAGCCCATTTTTAATACCAACCTAACGACGATAAAAAAGTCCTTTCACAAAACTTCATTCCCCTAGGTTGATTCTTTTGGACGCTATCGTGTTTTCAATGGAAAGAGAGACACATGGGTCTAATATAGGTTTTGTATGGGAGGTACCAGAACTACTTGACCGACACGGCCCATTTTTAATAACAACCTAACAACGACAAAAGAAGTCCTTTCACCAAACTTCATTTGCTTAGGTTGTTTCCTTTGGACGCTATCGTATCTTCAATAGACGGAGAGACACATGGGTCAAATATCGATTTTGTATGGGAGGTACCAGAACTACTTGACCGACATAGCCCATTTTCAATACCAACCTGACATCGATAAAAATAAGTCCTCGCACCAAATTTCATTCGCCTATGTGAATTCCTTTGGGCGCTATCGTGCTCAACAGACAGACAGACAGACAGACGGGCATGGCTAAATCGATTCAGAATGTAATCCTGATTCAGAATATATATACATTATGAGGTCTCCGGTGACTATTTCTTGGCGTTACAAATGTAGTGACAAAGTCAATATACCTCCCTGTGGAGGGTATAAAAATATAACGAAAGTGTATCTATGTTATTAACGCTGAAATGACAAACTAATCAGCTGTAAAAAGCTAGCTAATAATAACCTGAGGTTAGGGATTGAATAAACAAAACTACCGGACCCAACAACTGTCCCCAACTGAAAAGTTATTTACACTCCCATAGAAGGCTTGGACTGGGTCGTTCATTTTGCATTTTGTTTCTGGCTTTCTCAAGTATTTTTTTATCAAATTTAACACGCCCTATAATATTTCACCAATCAGCTGCATAATCCAGAAGCTTAGCTACGGACTGAAATTTTGATCGTGGCTCGCTGCCTTTGGGGTGGTGGACTACTCAAATCGCAGGCACTCTGTGTGTCGTTTTCTCTATTCAAGCGAGAAAAAAGCGAAGTGCAATGAGTAGAGATTAAGTATATAAGGAACTAAATTTCAACCGATTTCTAGCATTTAAGCACCAGGCGTCTCTCATTTCTGTCTTAAGCCAGATTCAACCTGGCTGAACGTACGGCCATTTATTACATTTCCTGTCCGAAGTACCCGTTCGCACGGAAGTTAATATGGCAGCCCCCCAATTATTATTTCGGGCTATACCCGGACACCGTTTTGACGCGGACCTCAACCTCTTCAGTGGGCTACTCTATTACTATAGTCCTCGTGGGGAAAAATTTAAAACACCATCAATCACTCTATCAAGTGCAAATAATGGAAAATAAATATTTTTTTTCGTTGGACTTAACAATTTAACAAATTTGCAGAAATACAAATAAAATATATATCGTTTAAAAAAACTACTAAAAAGAACCCTCAACGGGGTTTGTTTTTTTTTGCAATGCGCACTTTTCCGATTTGGACAACTAAATGGAAATTAAAATCTGTTCACTGCCCCCCCTCAATTCGATATGATTGATTGAGTTGAAATTTCTTTTATAGCTGAACAATATTTATTTATTATTTTTTTTTGTATTCCGACAGGACCTCAATACAAAGAATTGATCCGTTTTTTTGCGCTCGCGTTTGTATATCAATTAAATGCACAAAGCAAAAAGGAACACCACGCATTCAGACTCGTAATATTTAAATTAATACTGAACAAAAACGAATATATGTGTGATAATGAACAATAACAGGATGCACCAGGGTTGCGGCGGTTTTTTTTTAATTTTCATATTTTTTTTTGTTTTTGTTTTGCTTCCAATGGACGCAGTCCACAGATTTTCAAACGTGCGGGGGTCTCCATCAACATTGGCGAATTATTTATTGAATCAAATTGAATGGTGTTTCGAGTCCTTTTCATATGGCCACGTAGATGTAATGTGTGCAGTCTGTTGTTAAATAATAAATAATTGTAATTACAATTTTTAATTGATTTTTATCGGTTTCTCTTTTTTTTTTTTTTTACTTTGCACTTGTGTGTATGGTTTTTTTTTTGAATATGGACGTCAGAACGGTCGCAGTTGGGGGAAGGGGGGGAGGGGTTGGATGCACCGACTGGTGTTGGAAAGTATTTTGTTGTCATTTTGCGGACTGTATGGTGATGGAAGGGATTAAATGTTAATGAGTGGTAATTGGAATGAAATCCATGATATTATCGGTTATTTGAGGTCGAAGGTAAATGGTTATAAATAAATTTACAAACTTCATAATTATATTGAATGAGATATGATTATTGTTCGTTAATTATTGAAACATCCGCGGCGATACTGTATGACAGGTGTGGCGAATTTCTGAACAGATATAAACACGAACGAGATGGAAGGACCACTTTGAAGTGCAAAATATGAGTCTTTGCCCATTAACAGTCAGCCTACTGTTCATTTTTTGACATTCGTGATGAGCATTGGTCCACTTATTTTTGCTTTAAATAGTAGACCATAGTTGAGATCATGTTAAGAGAGTGTCTCTTGAGATATTACATTTCTGGCGATTCGCATATCGCCCGCTGCGAGTTGCATAGAAGAAGAGCTTGCCGAAGAATCGCCTGCGATACTGTTTCTTATAATTTGACGAATGCCGCTGTAAAAGCTACCCAAAACGCACACGGAAAAACAGAGCCCGAAGATCAAGACCGAGTTACAAATTTCTTGTCGAGGCTTAAAATTTATATAAAAGGTGCAGCAAGCGACAGATGTTCTCTTTCTAAGACTGCACCTAAAAATGTCGAACTATTTTGCGCTGATAATATCGAACTTTGGAACCGCAGCCATTTTACATATTGAGTGCAATGAACCTTGTTGGCGATTTAAACCCTCCGCATCCGGCGCTCCTTAAAAGATGTAAAGCTTGCTGTGACAAATATAGGCCATTGAAACAATGAACAGCATTCCCTGCTTAAGATTGAATGCGCGAAGCTCGTATATGTACACATAGAAGGAGACCCGTCTTACATGAACAGGTCGGACAATAATCCACTCTCATTCGCCATTAAAAAGCATATCCCAGTGCAGTTCAGAATAACATAAATAGAAAACGCAAAAAAGAAACGAAACAAAAAACCAAGGAGAAAAAAGGAATCCAGCGCACACTGATGGGGTATATAAAATAAAAGATTCCATACACAACAGTAATCCTTGGATCCTACAAAGAAACACACACCCAACGCCAGCACCTGGCATAGAGTCAGCGCGCACCTAAACCCACCCACCCATCCACCAACCATCACCCGACCCGATACAATCCTGGAAACGCTTTTGTGAAATAAATGCCAAAGAATTCTTCTCTTCACTACCACCTCATTCACAACATATTTATATCTATATATATACGTTTATATGTTGTGTGTGGATGTATGTGAACATTATATAACAACGAGGGCAACATTTTTCCATTTTTGTCTGTTTTTCTTTCTTTTTTTTTTAGATACATATCCTTCCAACAAAATAAAAGGAAAAAAAAAATAAAATAATAAAGTAAGAACAAATAAAAAAAGGAACAAAAATGTAGCTTTTCTTTTCTTGTTCCTCGCTCTCTCCTTGCTTTGTTGGCGCTCGTTCTGGGTTTCATTTTTATGCTGTGTATATATGGCGAGCGCATATATACTACAGTGAAATGCGAGGAGTATATCCTTTCTTCTGGGGTTTTCATTATTTCTTTTCCTTTCTTTCTATTTTTCATAGTTAAAGCAAACTATATGAAAAGAAAATCACAACACAAAAAGAGAGAAGAGATGGATTGCAAAATAAAAAAAAACAAAAAGAAACACAAGAAAGAAAAAAAATCATTTATCTATAGAATGCGAAAAGAAAAGCTTTTTGTGTCCTTTTTCCACGAAACGAATGCACACGAGCTCATAAAAGAATGAAAAACCTCTACTACAGAGTTCGGTGTGGCGTGCGTTCGGAATAGAAAATACTATAGTACACCAGGTACACACGGGAGGAGCAACACACAACACACTGGCGGTGGACTATGGGAATAATAGCAAGAAAACTAACAAAGACTAACTAACGGATGTCTGCATAGCGTTTCCTTTTTATTTTGTCTCTTTGTTTCTATTTCAGCTATCCTTGTTAATATGGGCTGCTGTCCTCGATTCTATTTTTTTTCCGTAGCTATATCTGAACCTCTCGTATGGTAGGAAAAACATTTTGTTCTCTCTATAGGTAGTTCCTGTACCTATATATGGACAGATAGCATTTGAAAGGATTAAAGAGATGTTAGATGTCAAAAGGATACGTAGATCTGGCTGTTTTCTTCTTTTCTTTTCGGTTGTATTCTTTCAAAGATTTTCCGAACATCAGTGAGGGCATTGGAAACCGAACTTTATGCTGTGAGTGTATACGCCTTTTGAGAGAATCAGAGAATGAGTGCAAAAACACACTTCAATTCTTTGTATACGCTGTACAGGTACAGGTGTGTGTTGTAGGGATTTTTTGGTAAAAATGATTTCGCAATTGGCATTCTACACATTTTGTGGATTTTCGATGGCATTTGAAATAGAAAAGCACACGGAAACATGACTTCATTGGAACGACAGTTTTAATCTGGGTCGATTGAGGCCCAATCGTGAGTCGTCTATACTCATATGGCACAGCAAAGTCTACTAATGCTGAACAAAAATCAGCAAACCTAAGCTGTCAGCTTAGTCGCTGAAAAATCGTTGCCATGCGAAAAACGAACTTATAATCAAACTTCAGCCTGTATCAAATGTTGAGGTAGAAAATCAGTGTGTTGCCTCTGAATTTGAGTATCACATCCTTGGCAAAAAGCTGTAGGGACTGTTGACAGGGGGGCTTTCTGGGCAGATATTTTCACATTCGTGTAGTCAGTAGCTTCGCATTTACGAACAGTAATAACAATATTGATCAGGACTGCTGCTATTTGAACAAAATAATTTTCTACAAATAGCCGAATGACTGATTTTCTAAGTAAGTCCCCCGCAGAAGGTGAATGAAGTTGTACTAGGTCGTTTTCAATGCAAAATCCCTCTGCAGTTCTACGGTCCTTAGACTAGCTTTTAAGGAAAAAAATTAAAACAAGCTGTCGATGTGAAAAAAAAAAACAATTTCCCAATTTGGGTAGGTCAAGTAGAGCGACGCCCAGAGGAAGGCCCACCACCTGAGGTGTATGCAAATGGTTGGCCGAGCGGATAGCCAAAGACAAAGGCAATCATTCAAATACTGTCGCCTGATAATAAAGTCCTGATCGATATTAACTGCTTTCTCATATGGATTTAGAAAAAATCCAATTTTCTAGATTTTACTGTGTGTACAACCAAAAGAGGGGTACATCAACCGTCTTTGGAACAAAATCTTGTGTTGGTCGCAAATTGTGTCAGTTGGACAGGTCTTACAATATTCAGAGAAAAAGGGAGAGAGACAATATTCAGAGTGGGAGAGAGAGGGGAAGGGGCGGAGAAGTAGCAGTTTAGAACGCGTTGCTATTATCAATTGAAATAACAAATATATTTTTGTTACGTATACGCCACCGAATCAGGAGACGTAATCTGTTTTCTTTGCAGTTTCTCTAATGGTTGGATAGATTTCCTAAAAGGATTTAAGGGATAGGCCGACGACTAAGCGGTGGCTGGTGGAACACCTCTTCTATTCTACACGATTTCCACGATACCATTCATCAATCAATTCCTCCAATGGATTTGTGCTCGAATTTTAAGCCAACAAATGACGTGTTCACACATCCGTTTTTATTAAATACTCTCACTTTTGCTGGACTAAATTTGCAATCGCAGACATATTTTTTTCCCGTTTGTGTTTACCGAGAAACTAGTTAACATTTTGCAACACAAACGTTGAATAAGACAAACAAATTTTAGCAAACAAAACCTGCCCACACAAAGGATAATCCTCGCAACCATCGTAAACCATTCAACCATATACAGTTTGCAGGCGAAATATCCCTTTTGCATTTGCGTTTCTGTTTCTCCCTTTTGTTTCGATTGGTTGAGTGTACATTGTGCCAAATGAAGTCTCGAAACAATCTAACCAACCAACCACCCAGTGAATTTAGCTCCACCATCACCCAAAGCCAGACCCATCCGCAACATATCTCTGCCACTTTGCTTATTCATATCATACACTCAAACACACACACACGCATGCACTTATTGTGGGAATTTTTGCTTTTCATTTTCATTTATGTGGATTCTGGATTGCTTTTGTGAACCCTTGTCATACCCCACGACGTATGTTTTAATCCTTAATTGGAAACAAATGCTAAAAATATCTGTGACGGTGTTGGTGATCCCGATTAGGGTTAACGGCAAAACGAACGACAAATATTCTGTATCGAAAAAATGGATGTGCTGTACCCAAACTGTTGTTGGATCGCGCGCTTTGCGAAATGCATTGTCAGTTGTTATTGGCATGGAATTGAGACCGGGGCGAAATCCACTTTTATTGTCACAACACTTGGCCTAAAGCTGTGAAAGCTACCAAAAACGAAAACATTTACTCACAATGTTCACAAAATTCGAAAATTACTTGGAAAACTATTCGAAAAAAATATCCGTACAATATTTATAAAAAAAAAACTGAATTCCATTGATTTGTGGCGATCTGGCTGGCAAACGCCGGCAGGGTTTGCTGTAATATGTAAAGGATTTTGTAACAAGAATTGGTCTTAAGATGCGTTAAAATGTAAGCATTTGGGGCTCCACCAGTAATGCGCTAAATGTCGCCTTATAAGGCCGGAATAGTTTGCCCTGTGTCAGCTTTTACAAAGACCCCGATAGAAGGTATCCAACGGTGCCAAGTCGCGCGATGAGACAGAATCCTCATTTCGAACCTTTCGCAAAAAACAAAAGCAGCACTCACACCCACTTTCTTCAGTTCAAAACGAACAAGCCGCTTGATTTTCAAGTTTCGGCGGTGACAAATTTTGGCTCAAATATCAACAGCGCTCACACCCACTTTCTACAGTTTGTAACGAACAAGTCGCTTGGTTTTCAAATTTCGGCGGTGACAAATTTTGGCACAAATACCGCCAGCACGCCCATTTATTTTTTTTGAACAGTTTGAAACGAAGAACTCGCTTTAATTATTATACTGTAGCTCAAAATGAGCATTGTGGCAGCAACCACGCCCACTTTCGAAACAGCAAACTTATTACGAAGAACTTTACTCAACCATGACAGGGTAGCTAATCACTCGTCTAGACCGATTACACAGTCAATTTTTTCCACTGTTTTTCAGCAGTTTCGTTTTTTATTTAATTTTTTATTTGTTTCGAAACCTTCCCCTCGCAACAGAAGCACAGCTTGGAGGGTATGCAAACAAAGGTCCTTGGTGCTAATTTATCCCGAAAGCAATATGGTATTCATTCACAATGGAGCGAAAGAGAAAGTGAATGAAAGCGGACACAGCGAAAAAGGGAAACAAAAAATGCATGTATTATATATTTTAGTTCTTGGTTTTTCATTCCTTCTCTACCTGTTATCCTTATTAAAGTTTTCGTTTCGTTTTGTTTGCTCGGGTGGTATAGTTAAAAACGCTTTTACCACTATACAGCATATAGAGTGGGAGCGGCAATAGGGACGCACCGACGACTACCCGAACCCGTATCCTGAAATGGAAAATGTGTATTACGACAACGATGACGATGACGACAAAGACATACACAAGTACAATGATGCTGATGCTGTTCCCTGTTCGTGGCTGATATCTGCCCATACCCAATTTGGTTGCGATGTAAAATGAGAGCAAGGATAAACGACAACGAATAAAAGGACTGCTCGCTAGCGCTGGGTAAACTCCCCATCTTGACTGAATGGAGCTTGACAACTTTTTCGTTGTTATCCCGAGCGCTCTGTTATATAGATGCAGGACCGAGGAATATCGGTATTTGTATTAAAGACTGTAGATAAGAGAATAGACGCTTTGGTGCACGAGTATGGGAAAGGGGACCCATTTATGTGGAAAACTGAGAGTTGAACCAACCAACCAGAAATGTCGATAGACAATAGCATACAAGCTTGTATGTAAATGCCAGAGCCCCGAAAACGATTGGCTCCCATTTGGCCCCGTCGAGCTCGATTGTGTCTGTTGCTTGAAGGTGCTTTTCATGGCTCCTATGTCGGTGATTGGGGCTGTGTGTGTTGAAATGATTGTGCTAAGTAAGATTTGATCGTTGTGTTCGTGGTTATGTACAAAGTTGAATGGGCAGAGGATATGTAGCAGAGGATATGTAGCTCTTGGGGTTCTTTTCAAGGCGCTCTAGTACATGTCGACGTTGTCCATTGAATTATGTTTCCAAAAAAAATTTGCAGAGATAACCAGAGATAGCTGTGTTTGTGGCTGTCGGAATTTAGGATTTTTCTACTTATCTTTAAGTGAACTAAGTTATTTACACTCCGGCTTTTCATTGGTTAAGAAAACGTGTCTTTAATAGAGAGACTCGTACGCCAGCAGATATAGCGCACTCTGCTACTAAAGACTTATTGACCTTCGTTAGGGAGGTCGCAAGTCTCTTAGACTACCTATTCCCCATTGATACAATAGATCTTACAGGTCGCAGTGTCAGCCAGCTGGGCATGGGTATTTAAAAAAAAAAAAAAGTTGTTTACACGAAAGCTGTCATTGTACAGAATGGTTTGCGAATATTTCTACCCCCTAAGAATGGACTACAAATTTGAGAGCTAGTTTCAGACGAGTACCGGCTAATTTCCATTCAAATTAACTCTTATGTCCTTCAAAAACAAGGCAGCAACGAAAACAAAGACAACAACTAGAAATCTCAACAATATTTACAGCTTAACAACAGTCACGTCCCGCTCAACGTTGTCACCTACTTTCTTCTTTTTCTTTTTTTTTTATAAAAATCAGCACCACACAAATTCAATCTTTGCCAACAGAAATCTCCATCAGACCCAAACAAAACCACTCATCTATATTTTATGTGTTACTTCGTCCTTTTTTTTCTTCTTCTTTTTTACTACACAAAAGGGGGTAGATGTACGTGCGACAATGTCAAAGCTTTTCTTATGCAAATCACTTCGGGAAGCAAAAATCTCTGTATTTCTATTAAGATGAAAGGATGCCACCCACATACGGTGTACATATTTAATCGAACCAGATACACTCGTACGAACTCGGGGAAGGATAATAATTGTTATGTTACAATATGGGGGGGTTCTTAATATGCATCACGAGTTTCCATGGCAAATACATACGTACTTAGAGCTATGACTTACCTGTGTCAATAAACGCTCTCGTATTATCTGCAGCTGGCGTATCATCTCCGTCAGTTTGCGTTCCTTATCGTGCACAGTACCAACTCCGGCGTTATACTCAAGACTTGCCAAAAGCGAATTTGGCGATGGTGACATATTCTCACTGCAAATTAAAACAAACAGAAAATAAACCCATTATGCAATCTAATTTAAAAAAATATATGTATAATTGTTAAACTAATTTAAAGTCGATTGTTGTCTTATCGGCTGTTGAGCATTTTTGTTTTAGCAAAAATCTACGCGCAATTTCATGCAGCAAAATTTCATAAATACATAAAATAAGTGGCAATCATTATTGTCCAGCGATTTCCAGTTTTGCCAATCAATTGACAGTACTTTGGTATTTTTACAATTCACGTGGTTAAAAATAGCAATCTGAATTCTCAAAAGTGCCATCCGAATGTTCATTGTTATCAAAAAATTTTTTTCTTTTGGTATTTGACTTCCTAAATGTGCTAAATATAGGCACACTCCTCTCAACGTCATTTCTGGTGTGTGTGTGTGTATGAGTGCCTGAGCGGTTCTTAATTTAGCGATCACAGTGCGAAAGTTTATCGACACAAAAGAATGAAATTTGGCGGATTTGCAAACTAAAGATAGGGTGGCAGCTGGAGGGGTTAAAAAGTCATGCATTCGCAAAAGGAGACTGTTTTTCAGAACAATTTTTAGAGAATGTTGTGTCAAGCCCTATTTTGGACACATTGTGAAGTAGAGAGTTGCCTTAAGACGTGTGTCAAATGTGTCCAAGTGCGCACAACTCTCACGTTTAAAGTGAACATAAGCAAATTATGGAGGGAGCCTAGAATCGCCGTAGTCAGTCTTATCTGACCTGAGTTGAAGTCGGAAAAGTGGCTGTCAAAATTAGCATGAGCGGAGAAGAACTAGACCGGACACATGTAAGTGGGAGTTAATCCAAAAAGCCAGTAAATAATGCCTCGTTGGAAGGCTAGTAAAATGAGAAGAGTGTTAAAGGTTTGTATTCCCGAGCGGCAACACTTTTTCCAGCGCCTGACAATTTTACTCGTAACTGCGGATTTTTTTTTTTTGGTGTATTGAATTGAAATACATTTTAGATAGAGAACAAATAGAAACAAATATTTCGCAGCACACAATTTGAAGAGTCTCCAAATTGAAGATGACCTTTCAATGTCGAGCCAAGGAAGTAAATGAACAAAAACTCGTATACAAAAACATGTGCCCCGATTTTCAGATGCTTCTACACGCAAGGCTAAACGAGCCAACAATTGTTTTCGCATCGAAGCAACCCGTAGAAGCCAAAAATAAGAAGAAATAACTTCTGCACCAAGGCGTTCTGATTAGAATTTCAATATACTCGTATTAACACCTACGAATGTGTGGCGTTCATTTATTGGTCTAAGCAAAGATGATCGCAACACGGTTTGGTGGCGTATTTGGTTTGTAAATCGGTGAAAACTTTTCCAATACATGCCCGTTTAAAATAATAAGTCCCATCACAGAATAAATCCCTCGTGGAAACAGTTTTGTGAACGAACTTCTTATCAAGACAGATCTTCCAATATTGGTATAAGAAAGAGGTGTATCCTTGAGCCTACAGGCAACTGGCATGTTCGATAAAGGACAGCATTTCAAATGGAGCCGAACTACATATTGAGATAGTTTCTCAATGTACCCATGCCTTTTTGAAGCAAGCTGTGAGAAACAGGTCCTGTGATAGCCTTGCGCCCAATATTCAACAGTTTAGCCCACAGGAGTACAATATGTGTTACCCGTTGGACGTAAGAGCTGTTTGTCATTGAGTCGAAGCTATGAGGGTTGAACCAATACGCTGGAAAATGCAGCAATCCGTTTATTTGCATAGTTTCGATTCACCAAAAAATGTCGGCGAGATCTCGTCTCGTTGTGAAATAAGAAATAGTGAGAGAGACTGCAGCGTGTGCGAAAAGAAAACTCTGATCGAGCCAAGACACGTAAAAAAAAACTGTGAAATAATACCCTCGGTTGGTTCTCTTCTCTCTCAGTAAAAGAAAGCTGTAAGTTCGCCTAGAATCAACTTTGGGGGCCGCTTCATTGCTCGGCGAGGTTCATAGGTTTCCGATGACTTTTACACACAAATTCTATCTTTACCACCACGGGTAAGACTGTTTTCCTTGCTCAAACTTGTGCAACATATATAGTTTAGTTGATTCCGGTCTGGGGTATTTAATTTTTAAGCTGTGGTTGCAATTTACGCCAATAAAGGCCAACCGCTGTACCGTCCCGTTTTTTTTCCCCTATAGAAGACAGACTCATTCTAGGTTTCATCACTAATATAGTACTTGAAAACCCTTATACAAACAAACTATATGAAATGACCAATGAACCGCATATAATGGAAAACTAAACCGCACAGACATAGACACTTTGAACCCGTCAGCAGCCACTGCCACCACCACCCACTTGTTTTCCATTAACAATTCATAATTTTGAACCTGCCAACCGCTACCGCCAACAATTCGGTTTCGCTATCATCATTATCCTTATCCGTATCCGCTGAAGCTTCATTATCATCATCATCGACACCGATATAATGCACAGCCTCCTTTGGCCACGCTGCGGCGCTGGTACCCCAGACAACGAAAGAGTGTGCGGACATAGTTCGGGACATTTTCATTACAATATCGGAGAATCATTAACCTTTCCCATGGCATTAATATTAAATCCGAGGGTTTGGGGCCGGCGTGTTTTAGGGAGGGGTTTTGTACAATTTGCTACAATGTTCGCCGCCTCCGTTTAAATCGCCTCTTTATTACAGTTATATTCAGAATGAAGATGATTGGATATGAAATGAGCGGGGTTGTGTGTGTGTCTGCCTGCATTTGGGTTTATAATTCTAACCAAAGGTTATACTGATGATGATGATGCTGCTGTTGCTGGATGATGGTCGATGATTTTGCACAGACAGTGCCTGACGTAAAGGGGAAGGCAACCTGATTTGGCAAACTTCCTGTAAGGGCAATATGGATCGGAGATACCATCCGGATATCTGCATGTAATTTTTCTCTTTTTTTCGATTGCCATAATTTCCTAAATCATTCGAAAATTCGTTTCGGGCTAAGATTAATTGCTATTGGGATAGTCCCCCCCCTCCCCAAAATTTTGTTTTTAAATGTGACGAGTTCAACAAGTTGTGCGTGTATTTTAAATAAATAAACAGATGGGACATTTGATTCTCACATCCATCAGTTCTAAAGTTGTCACTTGGTGGGTTTTTTAATGATAATGAAAGAATCGAAAAAGTGTTGCCAATAAGGCCTGTTCCAAACAAAGTTTGAATGCTACTATTTGGGGAAGAGTATATAAAACCGTGAATAAATTAGGTTTGAAGGCTTAACACAATCTAAAAAAGTCTACTACCTTACCGGACGTTCGAAAATGATTAAAAAAGTATCCGAATTCGAGCTATTGGCAGCTAAGAAAACAATTATTTCCAAAATTAATTGCCATCTTTGTTTTTGCATAGTAATTCTAAATATTTCAAATACTGTATAAATTTCTGGTTTAAATGTTGTTTTTTGAAAAGTTCAAAACATTTTCAAATGTTCGAAAATCAACTTCGACGACGGAAAATTGGTACATTTTCCAAACATTTCAAATGCTGTATGAATTTCTTTCTCAAGTGACGTTTTTCGTAAATTTCGAAAATATGTATAGGTATTTGATTTCAAATTAAAAAACAAGTCCGAAAAACTCACCTCAAATTCACAGATGTCGGTGAATTGCTGCCACTCTGTCGCATGTCTGTTACTGAATTGCTTCGCATTTTATTTGTCAAACGTTTGACAACATCGTCCATTGTACGTTTCGTTGGTACATCACTAAACACACTGCCACCGATGGGCCCGCTGTTATTACTACTGTTACTGCTATTTGTATTGGCTTTATTGTTGTTGTTGTTGATGTTGCTGCTATTATTGCTATTGTAATAATTATTGTTGTAATTTCTAGTATTGTCTAAGTTATTGCTGCTCAAGTTGCCATCGTTATTAATGCCACTACACGGTTGTTTGCTACTATTGTTAAAATTATTGTTACAAAATTGTTGTAATAGGGCCGAATGTTCTTGCTCTTGCTGCTCCTGCTGTTGTTGTTGTTGTTGTTGTTGCTGGTGGTGGTGATGTTGGTGTTGTATTTTACTATTAGCACTACTACTATTGCTGTTGCTTTTTTGCAATGAATAATCACTTTCACTTTTAATTAGAAAATTACTAGGGACATTAATATTGTTGTTACTACTAGACGATGCGCTGTGTAAATGTTGGTGTTGGTCTTCTTCCGCCTCCGTTTGCTGTTGACTAATTATTGCTGTTGTTATTGTTGACGAAGATGCTGATGAGGCCTTTTGATTATAATGTGCGGCCTCATCGAAGGATGTCATTTGTTGGTGGTCGGTATCTTCGTTGAAATTCTCACTTAAATTACTTATTAAATATAATTTACTATTGTTGTTAATGTTACTACTATTGTTATTGTTATTTGTGCTATCATTGTTGTTGTTATTAATGGTAGTGGTGAAATTGCCTCCTGGGTGCTTGACTCCTTTTGAGCGTTTTTTTGGTGGTGAGGGTGAACAGTCATCCGGTTCGGTTTTGAACTGAAAATAAAAAACAAAAATAGACAAGATTCGCATTAAAGAACTTTTCGATGGAGGGGGATGAATCAATTGCAATTGTTTGGATTGAACTTTATTTGGAAAATTCACCTCGGTTTTCAATGTCTCTTCTTCCCTTGTCGCAGTTTCTGTCTCAGTATTTGCCTGCGCTTCCTCTTCAACATTCTCTGCATCGTCTTCCATATATGGAGCAGCTTCGTTGCCTTCAACTTCATCACCAGCGACGCCTAAGTCATCGTCGTCCTCGTCGTCTGTTTGCTGCTGGCAGTCTCGCTTGCTCCATTCGCTGGCGCAACTGTTTGGGGTTTTCACTTTCATCAGTCCACTGGCATCAAAGTCGTCCGCCGATCCAACAGCAAAGTCAGCAGCCGCTTCGCCATCTAGGGGACTGCTACTCAGCCGACGACTCTCGAATCCGGCCTTAGTGTGCGCACAATTGACCTCACCCGACGGCGGTGAATAGGTGGCTTCCTCCTGACCCAACAGTAATAAATTTTTCTCGTTACTCTCACTGAAACAGCTGTCCGCAACAGTGCTGCTGTTAATCTTTGGTGGATAATTGTTGGTGTTATTTAAGTGTTGCTGCTGCTGTTGAACTGGGGACTGATTCTGTAGTGATAGCCCGCGCGACATATTGATCGCGTCATTGTCCTCGCTACCATCGAAGTAGCCCCTTTGCTGCTGTTGCGCCGCAACAGCCACTGCTACCGCTGCCGCCGCCGACAGCGGGTTCTGCTGGTTCAAATGATGGAAATATGGCAAAATGTTACTAGTTTGTTGATCAGCGCTGCTGAGTGTGTTAAAAATGTGACTTAGGTGGTCCTGTTGCTGGTGTAGCTGATGCTGGCTCACAAACTCACTGGTAAAGTGTGGAGACACCGATGGAGGACCACTGCCGCCACCGCCGCCGCCTACTCCTCCACCTTCGAACTTATTTGGGGGTGACTTTCTTTTCGATGACATGCTGCTGAAAAGAAACAAACAAGCAGAAGATACAACTTTTAATTATACAGATTTTGTAATCGTCGAAAAAGGAAATGAAACAACTCAATGCACACCCTCAGACAAAGGGGTCTGTCATGCCTTCCTCTATACACCTGTGTGTATTCAAACGATGAAAGCATATCAACTGAGAAGGACAACCCCAAGTTTGCTTACCTTCGGAGTTTGCTTCATTAAGAAGATGAAGATCTGCCACAGTCTACACATATGTCCTGCATATTCTTCCACTTAAATTTTCATCCCAAAAAGGAAATGAGAAAACGTTCTTCTTGCGCCAACTTGTACCAAGAAATACGTTTCGAAGAATCTGTGCCCCGAAAACTATGCACAAGTTGGTGGTGTAGATTTTAAGGCGGTATCCTGTTCTGGGCTTTCACTTCGAAGACAAATTAACAAATCAAATTAGAAGGAGGCACACAGACAAAGTTTTTGCCCAAAACTACACACACATGGGGAGTGGGTGGCCAGATTGCCAAGCTGATTTTCTGTTTCTTGTTTTGTTTTCCACTTTGTTTAAGGAAACTATTAGACGATATGATGATGGCTTTGGAATTTTCAAGGAGCAGAGCGCTTTTATGTGGATGCGAACTCACAGTGGGTATGGTAATGGAAATTAGAATAGCAATTTGCTATGTTTATTGAAAACGGAATGCGAGATGAAAGTTTCTCAATACATGTGGAGAAAAACTTTCACAAAAGTTATCACATCTGAGAAGGCGAATATGTTCTGCTGGCGCTAACGCATTGGACAGCCGTTAGAAGGGCGTAACCCAAACATGTACCCTTCCAAACGAATGTGTTGATCTGTAAGATCCGCTGATGCTTAACAAAAACGTCTCCCCCTTAATTTTGTGTGTGCAAGTCGCCACTGTTGTTTGAATCCACTCAGAACTCCACTTCCAACCACACTCAGCTACATATTTATCCAAGGCAGACCACTTGCAGAAACCTAAGGTAGGGAGCACGTAGGGGAAGCGACCGATTCGGCCGCTGCGATGATGGTATTTTAAAGATGGCTCCAACTGTCAACAGCGCCCCGATCGGTGCCACATTAGTCCAACATCTTCATAGGTTGCTTAGAGCGAACGGCAGTCACTTTACAACCGACTATGCGAATACAAATTTGTTGCTGCCGCACCGCACCGAAAACCGAAACGACAGTCCTTACCCTTTGTTTTCGCTTTTTTTTCTGTTCTCCTTCCAACTCCACCAACCACCACAATCCGTATATCTACACAAAATTTATTTCTAATGACTTCCGTTTCCAAACAAACGAAAAACTTCCCAAACAAAACACAAAACGAAAACACCCGAGTCCTCCGAGCCCCGACATGTCTTAGTCCATTTATCATTCCAGAAACACCGAAGGGAACATGCACAAAAGGAAAAGAAAAAAAAAATTGCCAAAAATAAATAAATGCCAATTGCTGGCAGTCATCCGTCCGACGAAGGGCGTTTTCTTCTTCTTCTTCCTCCAGTTTGCCTCGCACTGTTGTTGCGTAAATGGCAACGCGATGAACGGGAAGAATTGAAAAGCACTCATCGTTTCCTATTTCCGTTTGTTGTTGAATGTTGAAAGAGTTGTTGGGTAGGTCATGGGGGCGCTTTGCGCCCCCCTTTTCACTTCCCCAACATATCGATGTAAATAAATAAATCATTGGTTTTCCGTTTCCGTCTTTAAATGTAAATAATTTGTGTGCTTGAATGCGTGCTTCGCGGTTTGCAATTGACATCAGCAACGATGTGCGCCACCAGAACGACCGATGTGATCATACATTCAAAACATCAATCAGAACGCTCTCTCTTTCTCTCTCTCTCTTTTAATCCAGGCTGCAGTAAACATCTCAATTAAATCGATAAATCGCTTCACACACACACGCGGAAACAAAAAAAATCTCCCAGAGCTGTGTCGCCGCGCTTGCATCATAATTGAACGGGCGGCCGTGCGCCAACCGCACGCTGTCAACCGAAAAAAATTGTTCTTTCTGATTCCGCAAGAAAAGAAAAAAAAGTCGAAAAAAAATTCCCAACAACACCCATTTCATCAAGGATGGTGGCAAAACGATCGCATATCAATCTGACGGGCATTCACGCACAAACTAACTCAAACACGGATCGGCCGTCGCTGACCAACCAATCCGTGACGTTGAAGATCATCCCATTCCGATAAGCAATTTATGACCCATCAATCGAAGGATTAGGACGCGCACCAGCCCGAGCGTGTGTTGATAATTTATTTATGCTTTCGATTACTTTTTCTTTTTTCTTCGCTGCTTCTTACTCCTGTTCTTCTTCTTGGTGTTGTTTACTTTTTTTGTTTTTTGTTTTGCTTTCTGCATTGATTGTGGTGATCGATCTGTGCGATTATCCCCTTTTGTGTGCTCTTTTCATATCTTGACATTGATCATTTGTATTTTGATTGATCGATTTGATCGATTGGCATTCGGGACAAGCAGGGATCAATGAATTGATCGGCTGCGGCAATATGACAGCATTGATTATTGGGGAATTTTAGTTGGGTTTCGGGAGACAGTCATCGCAAAAATTCCTGCTTTTTGGAAAACTTTTCAAGGATACTTTCTATTGAAACATAAACAAGTGAGAAGGGTTTTTCTAGAACGACAAAAAGTTGCCCTTTGAATATTATGAGTTGTTAAGAAAATAAAGTTGCGATAGTTCTCGCTAGCGACAATAGGCTCCCTGATACTTTTGAGCCCCCCGCGCACCCGTTCAATCATAACAAGTGAGGAAACGATAGTTTTCTGTTGCCGAAGGAAGGCATCCAAAGGCTTATTATTTGCTTATTATCGCGAGAGTTCTCGTATTATACTATGATCAGCGTTGCCACTTGTACTACATATGTAGTACTATGCTACATATTTGGGGGATTTTTTAACGCTGTACTACATACTACATCGTTACCCCAAAGTACTACATTTCTTAAAATCCGTCTAACCATATTACTTTACGAACAACATTTCAAATTTCCCCCATGTGCTTTTATAACTAAATAAATCGATTTAAAAACTTGGCATCACTCCAAAGTATGTTCAAATCTTCAGCTGAATGCTGTCATTTACGTAGAAATTACAGCCAATTTAAATTTGTTTGTTTATTGTGCTGCACCCACAACAACTGCAAATAACAAATATGGATCGGTTTTTAAAATTAGTTTCAGATTCGGACTGTTATTTTTTTGTGAATTAAAATTATTTTTTTGTTATGTCATTACTATTTATTTGTTTGTTACTTAATGTAAATGTCAATTTAAAAAAAAAACAAGTAAAAGTGTTATCATCGGCCTGGCCGATGCTTTGATACCCTCCACTGCGTACAAGTCATGCAAAATACCAGAACTACTTGACCGACATAGCCCATTTTTAATACCAACCTAACGACGATAAAAGAAGTCCTTTCACAAAACTTCATTCACCTAGGTTGATTCCTTTGGACGCTATCGTGTTTTCAACGGAAAGAGGGACACATGGGTCTTATATTGGTTTTGTATGGGAGGTACCAGAACTACTTGACCGACATAGCAGGTTTTCAATACCAACCTAACGACGATAAAAAGAAGTTCTCTCACCAAATTTCATTCACCTACGTCAATTACTTTGGGCGCCATCGTGCTTTCAACAGACAGAGAGACATATGGGTCCAATATTGGTTTTGTATGGGAGGTACCAGAACTACTTGACCGACATAGCGCATTTTCAATACCAACCTGATGCCGATAAAAATAAGTCCTTTCACCAAATTTCATTCACCTACGTCAATTACTTTGGGCGCTATCGTGCTTTCAACAGACAGAGAGGCATGGGTCCAATATTGGTTTTGTATGGGAGGTACCAGAACTACTTGACCAACATAACCCATTTTCAATACCAACCTAACGACGATAAAAAGAAGTTCTCTCACCAAATTTCATTCACCTACGTCAATTACTTTGGGCGCCATCGTGCTTTCAACAGACAGAGAGACATATGGGTCCAATATTGGTTTTGTATGGGAGGTACCAGAACTACTTGACCGACATAGCGCATTTTCAATACCAACCTGATGCCGATAAAAATAAGTCCTTTCACCAAATTTCATTCACCTACGTCAATTACTTTGGGCGCTATCGTGCTTTCAACAGACAGAGAGGCATGGGTCCAATATTGGTTTTGTATGAGAGGTACCAGAACTACTTGACCGACATAGCCCATTTTCAATACCAACCTGACGCCGATAAAAAGAAGTCCTTTCACGAAATTTCATTCACCTACGTCAATTACTTTGGGCGCTATCGTGCGTTCAACAGACAGAGAGGCATGGGTCCAATATTGGTTTTGTATGGGAGGTACCAGAACTACTTGACCGACATAGCCCATTTTCAATACCAACCTGACGCCGATAAAAAGAAGTCCTTTCACCAAATTTCATTCACCTACGTCAATTACTTTGGGCGCTATCGTGCTTTCAACAGACAGAGAGGCATGGGTCCAATATTGGTTTTGTATGAGAGGTACCAGAACTACTTGACCGACATAGCCCATTTTCAATACCAACCTGACGCCGATAAAAAGAAGTCCTTTCACGAAATTTCATTCACCTACGTCAATTACTTTGGGCGCTATCGTGCGTTCAACAGACAGAGAGGCATGGGTCCAATATTGGTTTTGTATGGGAGGTACCAGAACTACTTGACCGACATAGCCCATTTTCAATACCAACCTGACGCCGATAAAAAGAAGTCCTTTCACGAAATTTCATTCACCTACGTCAATTACTTTGGGCGCTATCGTGCTTTCAACAGACAGAGAGGCATGGGTCCAATATTGGTTTTGTATGGGAGGTACCAGAACTACTTGACCGACATAGCCCATTTTCAATACCAACCTGACGCCGATAAAAAGAAGTCCTTTCACGAAATTTCATTCACCTACGTCAATTACTTTGGGCGCTATCGTGCTTTCAACAGACAGAGAGGCATGGGTCCAATATTGGTTTTGTATGGGAGGTACCAGAACTACTTGACCGACATAGCCCATTTTCAATACCAACCTGACGCCGATAAAAAGAAGTCTTTTCACCAAATTTCATTCACCTACGTCAATTACTTTGGGCGCTATCGTGCTTTCAACAGACAGAGAGGCATGGGTCCAATATTGGTTTTGTATGGGAGGTACCAGAACTACTTGACCGACATAGCCCATTTTCAATACCAACCTGACGCCGATAAAAAGAAGTCTTTTCACCAAATTTCATTCACCTACGTCAATTACTTTGGGCGCTATCGTGCTTTCAACAGACAGAGAGGCATGGGTCCAATATTGGTTTTGTATGGGAGGTACCAGAACTACTTGACCGACATAGCCCATTTTCAATACCAACCTGACGCCGATAAAAAGAAGTCTTTTCACCAAATTTCATTCACCTACGTCAATTACTTTGGGCGCTATCGTGCTTTCAACAGACAGACAGACAGACAGACAGACAGACAGACAGACAGACAGACAGACAGACAGACGGACATGGCTAAATCGATTCAGAATGTGATCCTGATTCATAATATATATACTTTATGAGGTCTCCGGTGACTCCTTCTTGGCGTTACAAATGTATGGGCAAAGTGAATATACCTTCCTGTGGAGGGTATAATAACAGGTACTACATTTTGTTTGAAAATGCTACATTTTATTAGCTAACCTACTACATTTTCTAAAGACTTTAGTGGCAACGCTGACTATGATAACAACTTCTACAGCGAACCGCTGCAGTCAAACAGAGGAAGGCACTGAGCTTCCAGTAGCAATGAAGGACAGTTTTATCGACATTATTGACTTGTTACGATATACGCGCATGAGAGTGCACGCATGAGATTTATCGCACGCAGTTATCGTATGAGACTTATAGCATGCGAGAAGCATTTGAGTTATCGCATTTGATAAGTTCTTATTTGAGTATAAAACAAAAAAAAAGACTTATCGCATGTTCTCATATAGGTGGCACATCCAAATAAGACCTGTATATAGAGAAACCCCAGGAGCTATCTTCGTATCTGCCCTTTTCTGGTGGTAGGTGGTCTGCGAATTTCTGAAATGCCTGGAAAAGGAGGGCTGATTGCTGATGATCTTTCTAAGACCGAGTCAGGCACTACTCAACTAATTATAATAGATAAAGGTGCCCATAACAAAAAAAAAAAACGAGAAAACATAATATTAGGCCAAAACTGTGCGTCACCGAAGTCGCATAATTCTAGAAAAATCGTTCAAAACACTATGCGACTACGGCAAAACTCGCCAGCCATATTCGGAAGCCTGCTATCTTCAACAAGTTCTATTTTTTTTTAAATATCTTGTCTTAAAAAAAAAAAACCGCATACGCTTCAACAGACATATGTTGAATGTCAGATTCCGTAGTGCCCATGACTGCCAAGGATTGCAGTGCCTCAGGAGCAAAACCTCCGCGGGTAGCAGTGAAAACATTCAGAAAGCTCATTCTCCGCAGGCGCACATCTACGGCTTCTGTCAATCTATTTCCGACTCAATTGATCCACAAATTTTGGTCGCATTTAAAAACAAATTTCTCATTACAACTATTTGCACCTCTCTCATCTGTCAATATCCTCAAACTACTACTCTCAAATTCTATAAATATCCAATTTGGAAAAAGAAAAGATTTTTTAAAAATACCAACAAGGACGCCCCGCTATAAGAAAAATCAATTTAGAACAGAACAAACACCTTCATCAGGAAAAGGGTCATTTGTGATCAGAGCCATGTCAACTTTTACATTGTTCCCAACAAGACATTTGACATTTGGAGCAGATTGTCATCCGCCCCGCACTGAAAGTGATTTATATTGTCATCTCGAAAAATTGTTGGTAATAATTTTCTTTTTGTTTTAGACCAGAAAATACAAAATTTATTCCTCCCCATGATGACGGCGGAGTTTATTTTTAAAATCGAAATCAATTCAAACGGAAGATAAAAACGAAAACAATAGAAAGGTGACACATTCGAGTAATGAGCCAACTTCGTGTGACAACGCGTTCGCTGTCAAAGATTTTCTTTGAACTGAACGCATACAAAAGCCGGGCTCTGATGAAACAGCAACGCATCCTCATTCTTATTTATTACCAATACCGATGACAGATTAACGATCTGATAAACATTTTTATTTCGATTGAAAGGTGCTTTTCTTTTTTTCTCTTCATTTTTTGAGGGCAGCCGATCGACAGAGTTGCAAATCACACAGCCACCGGCATAGGTGTATAGAACTTTGAACAAATTTTTCTCTTATGTTTGTATTTTTCCAAACATAAGTTATTATTGTGCACATTGTTGAGGATGTGCGCGTGTAGTGGAATTATTTTTGTTTTATTGATGAAATATTTATGAATAATTTTCGTTCACAAATAGTTTGGCATTTGATGGCTTCTGTCCCGAGGGACAGTAAATAATAAAAATTATTGCGGAGGCGGTCGTCTGAGAGGCTCCTTGTTTTCTTTTGTTTCTTAGAGCGCGACGCGAAACGTATTTAAACTGCTATATAGTTGACGGTGTTATGTAAGCGTTGACATTTTTGGATCATGTGTGACGTATATTTAGACAATGGACAGAGAATAAAGATGCAGTTGGAGAAGATGGCTATTGGCGTGATTTTTGAGCGGTGTGTGTGAGCAGAGCAAATGCTATCAGCCAGCGACAGGTGTCGAAAACCGGTGGAAACAGTACAAATGAGATACGAGGAAGAGCGAATTGCAGAAGGCGATAGCGACTCGTAGGGAGGAGAACATCGGCTTGGATTTGTCATCCAAATTGTGTAGGCTCCTTCCAATCGTCCGATGAAAACAAAAACTCATAAGTCCCTTTAGTGGAAATTTTCATGTTCATCAAATTGAAAAAAGAAAAATTAACCAGCCAGCAAGATCCGCGGAGAGACCTCAAGGTATGGGGCGGTAGAGTCACAATCACAGTCGGTGTAGCATATAAAAAATACAACTTGGGCAACCCAACCTGCTGAAAGCTATTTAAATTTTCTGTTGACCACTCGTATCCGAATTTCGTATCTCGAGTGGTTATGGCAAACATCGTCCGGTCCCTCGCGGACCCTCGCCAAGGGAAAAAAAGATTTTTCTCTGTTTTTGTAGACTGCTGACTTAAAGCTTTTGATACAAGCGCGCTACTTTACAAATTTAAAGCTCTTTGCTAGTCCACCGGGCTGTTAAAGCACTGCCGGTAGTTCATTAAGTTTCTGTTTATGGAAAGGTACCTCAGATGCTGTTGGGGATGGAAGCGCCAAGCAACCTGATTCCAAACTGAAACCGGCGTTCCTCAAGGCTGCAGCTTTAGTCCAATTCTTTTTGCACTGTAGAAGGATGATATGTGTGAATATTTGCAAGTTCGCGGAGCTGCTTTATCTGATGCTGATTTTCACACGGATAAACCCATCATCCTGCAACAAATGTCAGCAATAAACTGCCACAAAATCCACCTGATTTCATTATAAAAAAGAAGAAAAACAGATACAAATCTTGGCTTTTGGTAGAGGAAAAATCACTCTGCTCGCCTGCCTCGCTTAACTGGAAATACTTTGATGCTGTCAACGTCAAAAATGTATGCGGCAATACGGCCCGGAGCCAGACACACTTTGACAGTTCATTACACTCGTCGCAGTGTGCTTCATACGAAATATGCGTGAGAAGCAAGACAGGCCAACTAATAGTCGGTGCCGTCCATCCTTGCAAGGAAACAATGCAATGTCCAAATTAGATTATTCACCCGGGGATACAATATTTATTTTGCATCCCCTCCCGATGGCCCCGCCACCATCATCGTAATCCAGGCGGATCTTAGCAGTAGGAGCTCCATGGCCAGCATCACGAGCACCAACAGCAGGTTTTGTCTCCTTTCGCGTGTTAGCTGACCTAGCATGCCAACATGCAATGATTTTACACACACACACCAACATATAAAAACAACAGTGAGACGCGAGAGGAACACACCGAACACACAGCATACAAACTATCGGCAAGCTTGGCGGTTGTTCGTGGTGCGCGCCGGCCACTATAGCCGCAGCACAGTATACACTCACGTCTGACGCTTCACTTTGCGCACGCTCTTTGTGGTACCTGTCGAGAGATTAAAGCGTAAATTAAAAGAGATAATAACAATAAAAGGAGTGCATGCATGCATGCATGCACAAATCTCTCATGGAAGTGGCGGTGGCGGTGGCCACTGCACATTTTGAATTGTTTGACGAGGAGGCGCTGTGCTGGGCGCGGTGTGTCGTGGGGCGATGCAAGCGCGAAAAGCAGATAAATTCAGCGTAGGATACGACGACCGACGAAGATGGTGTATTTTTGGGATTTAAGCTGATGACGATCGTAATGAGATGGAGAATGCGTGCGAGATGGCGAAAATGGAAATGCATTCGATTGCTAGGCGGGATGCGGCAGCGGCCTACTGTTGAATAATTGTGATGCGCGGCACTTGGGCGGGACACACTAATGGCAGCGAGGGAGTACCATTGAGGGGATATTTATTTTAATTTGATCGTTTTCATTCGTTCGTCTTTGTTTTCGAGGGGGGGAGAGAGTTCGCATGTGCAGTGGTGTTGCCTGTTGGCTGTCCTTAGACGAGATATTTGCCAGTTAAATTGCGTGCTTTTTCTTTGAATATTGTTGTTTGGGGTTAGTTTTTTATATTCAATATCCATTACCCTGGATGGTGTATTGCGACAACTCCCTACCGAGTATGTTCGGTTAGGGTAAACCCTAAGATACCACACGTGGTCCCATTGTGATGGCCTTCAGGGGTCAACAAGTGGGGTTGTAGAGTAGGTAACTCAAAAGCTGAAAAGATTCAAGCTACAACTTAACTGGAGGGTGAACATGTGCTTTAAGCTCAAGACCGTTGGCAATTTATTGAAATAGTCTCTCAAAATACCCACCGCTAAAGTACCAACTGGCGCCCGAAAAAAGATTGTACTTTTAGAATGAAGCAACAACTTAACTGGTTTAACTTGTGCCAACTTAAAGGCAAGGCCACTGTTCAAGTAAAAACATAAATGGCATTTAATGCTAAAGATACTCTTCAAATGGATAGTAGCTATTACAGCCTGGCTGTCTGCGTTTCCGCTACCCTAAGCCCTGCAGCAACTACAGGTGAGCCCTGGTGAGGCTACGTCCAGCGAATGATGGATCAAATGAAGTCAGAATGTATAAAGTAAGAAAAATAATGGCAAACTGGCGCCCGGAAGGTGACGCTCGATTTTGAATGCCAAGGCGGCTTATCCTTTTAGCGAAGAGGCAAAAAAGGCCCACGCATCATGTCTTAAATAAAGGAGGAAAAAAAAAATCAAAAATCCCTTTGAAACTTAAATTGATTAGAAGTAAAATTTAAACACATTTCCATTACAAATATAGTTATTTCAAAGTTTACTTAGAATGAAATGTTCACACTACATAGAACATAGCCCATCGAATGTCTACGTAAGAATTTTTGTGTCTGAATGCATTCACTCGATTTGACGTTTTGTCTAATAAAAAAGAAAATTATTTAAAATTTTTTTTCAAATTTGGGGGAAAATTATTACCTTTGCTGATATAAAAAAAGGGGAAAACAGTCTAGGACCAAATAAAATATCTCCTACCAGTAACCGCTTACGCAAAAAACTACAATAAGTTTGCGGCGAAATCTGAGTAGGCTTCTACTGCTCAAGTTGGAAGAAGCGGACACTTTTGGGGTTCGTCAATTGAATAAAGGAATTCACTGCCAGTCATCGATAACTGCAACAAATTACAGCAACTTCAGAGCTGACTAATGATCCAACAAGTAGGTAGACAAAGTTTATTAATCCATTCCCAGTCGCAATAGGTGTATCTTCATTTCTTAGTATGAAATTCCAGACAGGACTGGCAATCTACACCTGCTCCCATTTCGATGTCTGCTAATTGTGGGAACCGACTGAAAAACAGAAAACATGT
Source organism: Cheilosia impressa (assembly GCA_948293265.1). Classification (NCBI taxonomy): domain Eukaryota; kingdom Metazoa; phylum Arthropoda; class Insecta; order Diptera; family Syrphidae; genus Cheilosia; species Cheilosia impressa. The sequence goes on along the minus strand of OX411885.1, from coordinate 5,773,108 downwards.
CACAGACGAGTTAAATTATTCGCCAGCATCATTAATGGAAATATTTTCGTCCAACTGACAAAAACAAATGCAAAAAAAAATCCACAAGTGCGTGTCTTCCTCTTTTGCGCACACAAAATTCCATGTAATGCGATTCGATTTCCTTTTCCCCATTTCGAAACAAAACACAAACTACCACAAGAATGTAGGTACCTGTACACCATCAGAGATGAAACAACAGCAAGAAAACGACCAAAGAAAAACTACTTCTAAAACAAAATTCTTTACTTGTGTATTGTGTTCCACCGAAAACAAATGAAAGAAAAATCACATTTCCAAGTGAAGCAACCGATAGACGAGGGAAAGATCGACGCACCAGGCACCGAGCACCGTGCCATATACACTCACTATGCACAAAAAACAAAGAGAAGAGAAAAATTTACATCAACTTCTCTGTGGAGTCGCGAACTTAATTAATTAATTTTTGATCATCATATCGTTGCCATCTGTAAGCCCGAATCTCTACATCAGGCACCGAACATGTACCACAAAGAGGAAAGGAGCTACACAAATAATAAAAGGAAAACAATTTGCCCAACAAAAGGAATACAAACGAAAAACCGAGAAGATACAACACACGAAGTTCGGAGTGTAGGTGGGGGACCAAGAGGTACTGGAATACGAGATTTGAATCAGCGACAGGTTGTTCACCGCATTTAACATCTCTGAGATTGTGAGATGTGTGTGCGCGCGCGCAGAGATTCTATTTATACAGAACGGAACACAAGAGCAACGAATAATCAACCATGTTAGATCGCTCTTTCTCTCGCTGTGCTGTGGCTCCTCTCAATGTGAGGATCAGGATGGGGACTTTTTTGTTTTTGTTTCCTTTCAAGATGATGATGACGAGACAAATCCCATCGATGAATGAACAGACACTGAGTGAAAAGATGAATGAATCGATCCAGATAGGGGGAAGTGATCGGTCGGCTTATGGTAGTCGGGGCAAAGGGTTGAAGTTCCTTTATTTCTGTTGAAAGCTTTCGTCTATCCGAAATCAGAATGGAAACGGACAAGTATTAATTGACACGTTTCGGCTAAGGAAACGATTACCGGGGAAACCCGAATAAAGATGGTAATCAATGGTAATGGGGTATTGACAACAAATAAATTTAGCTTCAGCGAAAGTAGTCGCGTTCAATTGATAACCGGTAATCCGAGTGCCACAAAAGTGCTGAAAAAATTTTTCTTTTAACAGTCTGAAGACCTATAACAATAGTAAATTGAATAACCGATTGTCTGTGATTGTGAAAACCGAAATTTCAATTTCTCCGTGTCCTTGCCCCCTCGTTTAGCACCATCGCAACTCGCAATAATGCGAAAATCTGCTCAAAGTAAACTCGCGCACCAAATACAGTCAATCGAGGAACACTCTACTGCCAAGAACTTCGCGTTTAGTAGTCTAGTTTAGTTTAGTTTCCTAGTCTAGTACAAAATTTTAATTACACAAAACAGATGCCTTGACATCCTTAGCCATAAGTACACCTACTTGCTTGTGAGATATCGATTTGCATTCATCATATATCAATGCAGCTCTGTACTGTGACCCAAAAGGGAAATGTATGTAACCAAAACCACCCACGTTATAAAAAAAAAACTACTCCAGCTTAACCTCCCTAATCAGTTACCAATTTTATTCGAGTCATGGGAATTCGTCTCGGAGCATCGAACATACAAGACACAACACAAAGCAACCGAGTGCGATCGAATCCATTTGTCAACAACAAAAAGGACGCAATCCTTATCTTCGATTGTCCGTAATTTGCTTCCGAATGACTTCCACCATATGCGTGTGTGATGTCCACTTGGGTGCGAACCATAGAGCAATCCCCTCGTTATTATGTCCTTACGGCATCCCAACCATGAACATCCATGAGCAGGACCATAACGATGCGAAATGAAATGAAGTGGTCACCAGAGATTCTGCTTAAATTATAAATCCGTATGTGTACATATCAGTACATATCAGGTCAGTTGATGTCGCACAAGGACTAGCCGGTGTTAAATCGAACGGCATCGATGGCATTGTTGGACACACCAGTGCACAAATCAAATTGTAATACGAGACGACATTCGCAGTTGGATCAATTTCTGATGGTCATATCCTTATGGTTATTTAATGAAGACAGCGCATTGTGTCCTGATGTCCACTCTTTGATTCACTTTGAATTTGAAATCAGCACAAAACGGGTCGCCTTCCAGTGGCATCCTGTTCAATTTTATTCATTACATACTTTATTCATAGCAAAAGTCCTTTTTGCGCCCATTTTCACAACACAGAACAGACCACAAGTGGATAGGAAAAAAAAACAAGAAAAAAAAATTCGCAGAACACAAACACAGAGAGAGAGAGAGAGAGATAGAGAGAGAGAGAGAGAGTGGAAAAAGGACTTTTAAGGGCAAAATGAGGGTTAATTTGTATGGAAAAGCGGTGCTCCCTGCGAACATCATCACAACCCCGACGAGCGACCGACGAAGTCGTCGTCGGCATCGTCGTTGGTCGTTTCACTCAAGTGGAAGTGGCCTGAAAAGGACATTACATCCTGTGCTCTTTTATTGAAATAAGCACAACCGGGCTTTTGATTATGATTTCTATTGCTATTGCTTCAACTGTTGTTATTTACTATTATTCCAGGATATTATAATAATCGACAAGGACATCAATGGCCAGGCAATCCAAATCCATGTCGGCTTTTTGCCTTTGCTCTATGGTGCGGTGCGGTCTCCCTTTTCAGTTGACCCTTTTGACCAAACACAAGGATATATGTTGTTTTTCTAGTCGTCCTCCACTATTTAAAGGAAACACACAACGAACATATGCACAATAATGTCCTTTGAAAGGAGAAGCAGATTAAGGTTGGGGTTCTCGGCTCTTAAATAAATGATTTGGAAAACCGTTAAAAGCCTTTGCATTCTCTACTACAAAAGTTGAACCCACTCTCGCTCTATATCCCTCTCTCTCACACACACTTTTTTCTCTTTTCCTGTGTGTGTGTGTGTGGGACTGCGCTTTTATGATGTGCTTGTAGAACCACCAAGTACCATCAAAGAGAAAAATTCTTCTAGAGGCACAAAAAAAAGAAAAAGGAAGAAAATAATGGACATAAAAGGACTCTATTAGCGGGGTCTATTCATCTTCTAAAAACGGATTGCAAAACAATGGGACAAACGGCCTTTTGCCAATTATTTTAGAGAGTATAATGGACTTTTGTGTCCTGTTCTGAATGCAGGCATGTTTTTCATACACAGCGCACTGGGGGGGTCAAGGAAATCAGCTCAATTGCGTCATGTAAAACGACGATAGGGCGTGGGTCAAGGCGCTCAATGTGTGTCCTGGGGGAGCGTCATCACAAGAGATAAAATCAGATGAAAGCCGCGAAAGATTCATTAGACAAATCGTACAATTTCGGGAACAAACAATAAGGCATTTGGTTTTGTCAAATAGCAGGGACGCAAACCGTCCAATTACAAATGAGGACTTTTTTCAGGTCATATTAGATGGAAATTGCCTACTGGGAGGTTACTGTTTCATATCGAACAGAGAGTTACAGCGATCACAACAATGACAGAGAAACTACTGTAGTTTAGCAAAGACACTATTAGCACTATGGCTGCCATTTTCGTGGTTGCTTAGATGAGGGCTCTTTTTAAAGACACCTTCCGAGCAAGACATGAACGTGTCTCTGTAGTTTTTGCAAAAAAGATCTTATGACAGCTTAGCAAAGACACAATTTTCATGGCTGTCACTCAATTGGTTGCTTATATTGTTGGCTGAATGGAAGAATGCACTTTTCGCTCTATAGCAGGTACACAAAACTCAAATTAGACGTGTATGCTCTGTGGTGGTATTGTGCTTACAATATTACTCTTTAGCTTTGCGAATCCGTAATCAATTGGCGCAGGATGTGAACGGAACGATAGTTTGTATAAAACAATAAGGAACGACTTAAGTGTCGAAACAATCCTTTACCGAAAGGAAATTTTGTGAATTTATGTCGATTACAAATGTGAAATAAAAGCAAATTGCAGATGAAAAATCAAACATTCATTTGACATTAGAAAATGTATGACAGCGCCATCCGGACATTGCAGCAGACAATTGAAACTATCACATTGACGCATGCAAGCGGTATTTTTCGCTATGCGTTTTACTTCCTTCTTTCTATTTGCTGTCTTGTCATAGCAATGGCACGGCGGCGGCGAATAACCTCAAAAAAACTGGTCTACGCATCATCATCATCCATTATCCATTGGTCTAAGATATGCGATTGTTAGGAAGAGATGCAGGGTGGCGTGCCAAAGAAAATCTCTACCTGTTTACCTGTAAAATATGCGTGTTAGCCGAGTACTTGTTCGCCATGTTCGAAGCGCGTCGCACAATTGTATTCCATATTCTGCCATTTGGATATAGGCAGAGTTGTGCGGCTAATAACTAATTATGTACCCTATGCCCCCTCTGGTGTAGGGTAGATTGTGGTTTGGTTGACTATATATATGTTTTTGTTTTCGATTTTAGATGGGTATGGGTAACGAGTTTGATGCATTCTAAAATATTAATGTGATCTGTTAAATGCGTATGTTTCACTTGGAATGTAATCAGTTATCCGACAGATAACTGTTGATGTGCATATAGATTGTGGTCATGGGTGTTTTACATGGATGTAAGAGAAACTGTTTACTGCCAACTGACAGTATTTTTTTATACTAATCTGACAGATAAATTGTGAAAAAAAACTGAGATATGTATATCCATTTTATTCATTTCATTTCGTCTATCTGACAGATAAATACCAACAAATAAATGCAGTTTGTTTAGTCACTATTCAAGTCGCCTATCTAACAGATGACCTGGTCAGATGACCAAGAAAATGTTTATTTTAGCTGCTATGTGCTTATACATGTTTGTGAGTGTCTGAGTAGAAAAGAATTACTCTCTTGGAATATTTAATGAAAAAGCAAAAAAAAATTATCCGACACATTGATGAAAATCAGTTTTTTCTTGTTTTATCCACCAGATAAATACATAAGGTATCATCCAATCTCATGCCAATCCAACAACAGTCTCTTGGTGTGTGTTTCTGTTTTGCCTGTTCCTCTTCGACATGATAAACACTCTTGTTCTTGTTGTGTGCTGATCTGTTAGTTGCGACTTGCGACTCGGATTTTGCATGCGTGAGCGCCCTGTAACTGACTGCATGCATTTGAGGTTTTAACAATGTTGCCGAGCAGGTTGAGAGGTTGATAGTCGCATTTAAAAACAAAAACAAAAGCACGCATACACAAATGAAATTTTAAATTAAAAAAAAAAAAAAAACAACAAAAAAACAAGAGTTTGCTGTGCACAGAAACACCACACACACGTGTACAATCTGCGAGAAAGAACAGGAACAAAATGTTATTAAGTATTTAAATTGCTCCTTTAGCTCGAGCGACAGTTGTTAATGAATCTGACAATAAAGTGGCTGGACAAAAAGGATCCCATTGAATGGGTTGACTTGTTGTTGGTCTGGTGGGTTGTTTGATGCCACTGACGGAGGAGGGCGGAGTGGTTGGAAAGAGGGTTTCTGTTTGATTTGCTGTGCGCCAATGTTTCGTATGACTTGGAATGCGTCTGATTTTTTTTGTCGCAGTTGCGGGGTTTTTCGTTCGTTGAAATATTTGGCCGGAGAAATTGGTATCTTTTTTAGTTGGGGTCAATTTGCCAATTAACAGTTGACCATTGCAGGCACTGCAATTACGAGTGAATAGTGTGTGTGAAGGTCGAAGAAAGGTTTCTTGTTTAGAAAAAGTGGACATAGTTTTTTATTCGTACACATATCAAAAAGAAAAACGTGTGCATTTGGGTCCGAGCTTGGAATTCCACTGCCCGTCTGTCAATCAGTAGGTATATGAAATCGCGTCCTGCCAAATACAACGGACAGTTCACCCAGGCGACTTCGAAAACGATTCGAAATTGAAATACCTCGCTTCTGGTACATTCTGCAGAAAAATGTTTTAGTACAATTTGCTACCATTTGTTGGTTGTTTTATGTTCCCAAATCCAAAATCAAAATAATTAAAAATACAGTAAAATAAACAAAAGTTCGATTAATCTAAATGGATGCGCCTCATCCAAATCAACCTGATTATGTCGTTTATCACACACATTTCATCTTTGAATTGGGTATACCTTCTGCGCGCGCGCGCATCATACTTGCGCGATCGCAATATCCTCCTCTAACCAAATCGAATATTTCCAACCAAAGTGACACATGAGGGCGACCTTTCGTTTAACGACGCATCTCATTTAAATACTAATTTCCCAACATTCAAGCTGTCACAGCACACAAGACAACACGCACCAAAAAGTTCACTCGAAACCAATTCACTTCGGCAGAGACTTAAACAAAAAATAATAAAAAATAAAAAGAAAACCAATTTGACGAAGAGATTGCCGCCGAGATTTATGTGATGCTCTGATTTGTGAGTGTGTATCATCCAGCGATAAGATATACAAGTTTCACTCCATCAACAACAGAGCGACGCACAATGCCGCACACGGAAGAATATATAATGGAAATTTAAATAAAACAATAAAAGCCTTATCGGGCGATTTTGAATTTTTATCATTTGCAGGCGACTGGAATTCTGATGTTCATTGCCAAAAATCGAGAGCAGGCCCTCAAATTTGATCTAGATACGAGAGGAGGGGCTCTCTTAGTTTTTTTTAAAGAATTCATTGGGTGAGTAACTATCTCAAGTTATTTGAAGAAACTGGTCGATTGATTTTGGTTAAATAATAAAAAATAAGCTACAGGTCAGGGTTTGACTTTGTGCGAAAAGCAACAAAAAAAAAAAACGCGAAACTTTCTATTTTAAGAAAGAGAGAGAGAGCGTATGTGGCTTTATAGACCTGTATAAACTTTAAACTGTCCGATGAAGATAAAATGTCTCTTGCAAGTATAAGCAATCCCGCAGCTATTCGCGATACTGCTTGTGGTTGCAGCTTCCAAAACTGCTAGGGATAATTGAGCAGGATTCCAATGGCACCTACAAGTTCAAAATTTCAACCATTCCAATAATGATCAATAACGCACTCGCCATAGATCAGCTGGATGCGGTGGACTACTACACTGCGATCCTAATTATTAAACTGAACTGTGGACGTCCTGCGCCAACTACGACTATCTCCCTTTTTAATGGCAGCACTTGGGCTAGAGCTAGCAAAAGAAAAACCGCTTGCAGACAGACAGACAGTAGAATAGGCTGTTCTTTTGAGAGGATGCAGCTGACTTTGGCTCGTCAAGACCAAAGTTTGGATATTTGCAAGCTATAACAAAAAAAAACTCTTCCCATGGCAAAAAAAGAATAAAAAAAAAACACCAACCCTCCATAAGGACGACGACGGACGTGACTAAAAATAAAATCACTTAACATTGGGCGCCAATCGCTACCAATATTTGGCCAGGTGCACACAATGCAGTCTCCGATATTGAGCCTCCTCCCTCGCTAAGTGGATAAGTGCTTAATTGTAGATTAGGCATCTTACTTCATACCGCTCGTACTCGTCTTTGTTGTGTTTTGTTCGTGGGGCTCCCATGTCGTTGGTTTTGTGTTTCTTTCCTGTAGTAGCGATCGTTTATATAAATCGACATATTCAAGTGTACGTATGTAGGCATATACGAGATTTGGTGTTCGTTTTGTTTCTCGTAGTGTTCGCTGTCTCGAATTTCACCATTCGATGTTGGCTTTGTCGTTTGGGTACTGTGTCGCAGTCTGTGCTGGTGATTACTGTTGGCGGAAGTGTGCAACCAGAAGAGGATACTCTCTATATGCTCAGTGTCACAAAATAAGAAGAATTCGAAAATTTCCCCTTCCATCCTGTTTGCACCCCGTGTCTGTCTGTGGTGTTTTTTTTTTTTTTTTTTTTTTGTGAGAGCATTTGCTCTTTCTTTCGATTTTTATCTAATTAAAGGCTGTAAATGTCAATTGTTGGGTTTTTTTTTTGTTGGTAGGTTTGTTTGTGTTTTATTCTGGAGTACAGAAAAGACAGTTCACGAATGAAGGTAAAGATAAAATCAAATCTACGACCGACTAGGATAGCAGACAGAGTTTTCCTCATAAAGTTGAAAATATTCCAGCCAACAACAGGGTGTAAGCTTCGAGACGCGAGTGGCGGGTGTATTGGACATACCTAGAGAGAAGTGAGAACTATATTGACAGATTCCAAAAGACCAACAAACATCCGGACATGAACTCGATGGCTACTACAATATTCAAACGTCACCATAGCAACAACCCCAGCATCATCGAAAACAAACCAATACACTCGCGACTGGTCTGCCGCAAGAAATTCTTCGCATGGAGGTGTCAGATCCGCCAGAATAACATTGTCTCCTGTCTTGTTTCCATCAGGCCGTTTGTTTGCCCCCTCCCCGTTCGAGTAATGTTTATAATCTCGCGCAATTGTCATTATGCTTGTTCGGCGATGTAGATGTCAATTGAGATCATGAATTCTGGCACCATCGCCGACTCCTCTCTTACATAGTATAGGCACACAGCAAGGACAATTGCCTTTGTCGAGCAAAAATATATGCGGCGGCGATAAACAGAAAAAAAAAAAAAAACCAACCCAACAAATTAAATTACAAAAACAAAACGATGTGCGATCCCCAATACACAAACGAGACACTAGTGGCAGCAAGAAAAATCTCATGCGACACATGTGAGGCACATCTGGTAGACATGTGCCCGACTCAGCGATACAAACAGAGACAATGAAGACGCACCGAGTCAAAGCGACAGAAATCGAAAATCAAAAAACCAAACAACACAAAAACATAAATTGAAACAATAAAAGTAAAGTAATGCGTCTGTTAGTTGTTAGTTTGTTTGGCGGTAATTTAATGCTCAGTGCGAGCAGCATCTATGTTCTTGAAAAACATTGTTTGTGATACCACAAGATACAGGCGACGCGACGGAGGAGACGCGGGACGACGCGCTGCGTTAAGTGAACGCATTACACTTGAATACGGACACAGTGAGTGAGGAGAACTATGGGATTTGCCTCTTATCTATAGGCGCGAATGGTGTGCGCCAACGTTTCGGTTTCGTTGCCTGCTTTGTGTTCGCTTATATTAATGAGGAGAATGAATTGGAAACGAATGGCCAATGTATATCATTTTTAAGCGGCACTAGGTCTGGCGTGAAATTTCTGTAAAACAAACAGTTGATTGGAGTCAACCAGCCAGAAGGAGCAGGAAGCACTTTAACAGGGTCAAAGGGAACGAGTTGGCAGTAAATAAGAATGGATGGCATTTAACACGATTTATTGGCTGCATTGCTGGGATGTAACAAATTATGACTTTAGTTTCAATAGGACCGCAAACACTTGTCGTCAGATCGTTAGTTTTATTTTCTGGCCCTTTGGCACCTGCGCTGTGTCGATCTAAAGTGGGTAGTTCTCTCAGAATCTCGGCCGAAATTTGAGTCAAAGAGTTTCAATAGCTCTATCTATAGTGCGTTTTCCAGTGAAAGAAACACACAGCCCCCGAAAATAAATGAAACAATGTAAAGAGGTTATTTCTGTCTCTCAACCAAGAAGCAAGAAAAAGGAAAAATAATAACCCGGTCCAAGTGGCAGGAAACTTGAATTTAAACTAAGAACCAATGGACAGCTGTTAAATAGTGGTTTATTAAAGTTATTGAACAAGAAACACAAACATTACTTACGTACTACAAATATGTGCTGGAGTAGTTTTCAATTAGAATGGAAAGCACTCACCTGAAAGAAAAGAAGAGAAAAAGGGAAAATTAGTAAACTAACCTAAGTTGCTTAGTTAAGGTTTCGACTTGATTTTTTAAACGCAGCATTTAAAAACATTTTAATAAAAACATTTAGAGGAGAGCTTCCGTGTTTGGACCATAGACAAACCATACTGAGACCCCCAACTCACAATCCTCTTGCCGCTGGCCCCCTCAGTTTTTTTTCAAATTCGCCATATTGTATTCCTATCGGTGTTATGTCAATTCGGAATCCGAATGACATGCAAAAACATACAAAAAATACAAAAATAAATGCTGCCAACCTCGGCAACCGTGGGGAAATGTGAAAGAGTTCGGGAATACCACTTTTTAGCATAACTGAATGCCATTGGTTAGTTATTGTAAATTTTTTAAAGGTGAATAATTTTATTTGTGTGGTTAATAAAACTATCTAAAGTAGATGTTTAATATCCTAGAAATATATTGGGACAAATATGGTTGTGTATTTCCCACTTTTGGATATAATTAAATTCGATTTCGTGTGTAAATTTTTCTTAAATAATAAAGAAAATTTGCTCAAAATATTTTTATTTTCCCTCAACCAATCTACATTCTTAATTTTTCGTAAATAATTTAAGCAAATGTACACTTATTCCTAAAAAAAAATTATTATTCACACGTAACGAACAATTTCAAATTTAACGGATAAAATTATATGAACGCTGCAAGCCACTTTGCCCAAAGCGGAAGTGGCTCATATTTTTTGGGAGTGTATTGGTGACTCTGAATTTTTGAAGTTACGTGACATTTGTCAATACGAATTTCTATGTAACAATACTAGCGCAGTAAATCGTGACCACTCCGAAAAAATATAGCTTGTAGGCTAAGTAACGGGAAATCGGCGAAGTTGGGGGTCTCAGTATTGTCTCTGGTTTGGACTTCGCCTGGGAAGAATCAAATAACCCACGGGGATAGGAAAAGTACAAACGAATAGAGGAAGCTTCCGCCAATGCTGTGACTTCGCCGTCAAGTTCGCCTGGGAATAATCTGAGACGATTTGGTTAACCCACGAGGATGAGGAAAATACAAACATTTGAGGTGTTCCTCCGCGATTGCATAGAGGAGTATTTTGCGAGCTCTCTATAGAACGATAGACAAATTATGGCTGAAATTGATTCTTTATTTTATGGCCTAAGCTCGGTCATAAGGGAGTACAAATATTTTCCCTGACAGCTAGAGTTTTGGCAAATTTCACAGCTCGTGTCATTTTGTCAGATAGAGTCATCTTTATACACGTAAATCGCTTCTACTGATCCACTTTTATGTTAAACCATTCCCAGTGGATCGGCCTTGAAGGCAGCCACAGGCGAAAAATGAAACCAAGACTATTGCTATGCAACCTCTGGCTGAAAGTTAACAATTATCTTCGGATTTAAACTATCTTCTTATACGACTACGAATCTTTTGAGATCTTCATCTTAGTATTCCATGGAGACCACTATCGTGTGCTTGCGTGCCTATTGTATGTACGGCGTTCAACTTGGCTGCAGCAAAGCGCAGTAAAGGAAGTCCTTATTCCATCGAATGCCCACTCCCTCTCTGGAGGGCAGTGGCGTCTCTCACACATGGGACCCATCACCCATTTCAAGTGCACGCTTCATCACAGCCCCGTCAAGCACACATCCGCCACAAAAGTAAAATATAATCCTCTTTCCCAATGAATTTGGTTTAAAACAAGTGGTGGCAGCTTATGATCAATGACTATTGCAATTATTTCCTCACAGCTCCGCAATTTATACCATCACTTCTCTTCAGTTGGAATCAATCAAACTCAGTATGTAAAACCAAAAATGGGATTTTCGTGGAACTTGCGCTTCCATCGAACGGGATTACTAGGAATTTCAACAGCCATTCAAATCGAAACACAAACACACTCTAAGCTGTCAAAGTTAAGGTCTCGTTTTCATTCCGATGTACTTTGTGAGTATGCCAATAATATGCTCAGCGAATTTAATATTTAAGGTTACTGTGAAACAACTCTACTAACTGAACTGCATTTGCTTTCAAGCGTGAAAGTGTTTTGACAGATTTACAAAAAAGAAAACTCTTCATGACAAGATTTTACGAAGCCAAAAGTGCTGTCATTTTTCTGGTGAGTCCGTTACTTTTTCTAATGACACTATCTGCTGTATTTGGTATCCTTTAAGTGGCAACCCTACACCAAAATATTTTGTGAAATCTCACCTACTCATCTCTATAGAAGCCGAAGGTATTGCCTATATATATTTTCAACTTGCATTCTCTAAACGTTAAACAATTAACAACCCTTAACAACGTTCCTGCTACCCAAAAGTATTGCCGTCTTATTAGCAAAAAAAAAATATTGGAAAAAAAATATTTTTAACAAATTTGAATCCGCAGTTTTCGGTGCCTTGTGCCTTCCTATCCACCTCTTTGTGGTAATTCCCCCAAAGCCAAACATAGAAAAACTCACAGAAGAACATCGTGTAAACTACATGGAAAATAAATATTCAAACACAATGAACTAGCAAAGCAAAACAAACACTACATCTTCCACTGACTGGCTGATGGTAGCAGCAGCTACTGCTGCACTTAATTAACGCGATCTACACACCACACCGATCGTCGTCGTCGTCATGATCGTCTTTGGATAATGATGATCCAGCTATCACTATAGGCTGGAGGGTGAGTGACAGCAGGCGCTTTTCACACACACGCACACACAGGCACTGCCGCCATATACTATGTAAGAACACCCCCCGCGCTTGACAGGGAACAAAAACTCATTTTTATTGTATGCATGTTGAAAGATACGACCAGATCGGCCCTGAAGTACGAAGAAGAAGTACGCGCCAGATACTTTCTTGCAACACTGTAGGGAGCTAATTGAATGCACTTTGGTAATGTTCACTCATCATTCATCAAACGTTCACCAACTATCCCACATAACGAAAACGAGAAGGCGAACAAGAACAAACAGACCATTTTTCCGTATCTTTGTATCTTTTGTGTATAAAACTCCTCCGGCTATAAAACCAAACAGTGATTGTTCGTCGAAGATTTTTTTTCTGCTGTTGTTGTTTGTGTTAAATTTGTGTTTGGTTTTTTCTTTTTTTTACTTTTGATTAATAGAGAAATGCGAGAACTGAATTAAGATACTTTTCATTATCTCGGTTTGTTTCTTTCTGTTGTTGTTTTTTTCGGATTGCCGATTGCACAAACAATCGGGAGTATTGTATATCTTTTAACCGAATATACCACATGACGACAATACGAAAAGACAAAAGACACACGCACACTTTGGCACATGTGTGTATCGCGAATAACAATGAGTGGTTTGTCCTTTTGCGCAGCGTTTCCTTGTGAAAGACCCCAAGTCGCAGCCGAAGCCGACCCTCTGGCCGAAAAGAAAGATCGATCGACGATAGGATCTTGAACAGATTTATTTAGCCGCTGTAATTGAGTGTCAATGCGTGTTTTCTGTTTGAGTTGCTTTATGAGTGCCATGAGGTTGGGATAGAATTCGAGCTTGTTAGCTCGTCAAGAGGCTGAGCAAACAAACCGCTGAGGTTGGACCCGGGGTCGGAATCAATAAAAACAACAGGCAATTAGGTTGGGGTAATATTAAGTAATGTTTTCATTTGGCTGTTATGACTTGTGCCACCGACCTAGAAGGCGGGGCAGCACACTCTCTGTGCGCTGCAAGTTGAGGCCCCGCTGGGGGAAAACTAGTAACACAACGCTTCCAAGAGCAAGTGTAGTCAGTTTTTCAAGTTAATTGAGGTTGAGTCTGCTGTATGGAGCTCGGTGTTTGTCGTCTGTGTGCCTTTGGGGCAGCTTCACTGCAGTGGACAAACTTACTGTTGATTTCTGGTTTCTATCGCTTTTGAGACGTTTTTTTGTGTTTTTTTTTTTTTGTTTTTGGTAGCCATGGAATTTTCCATCAAATTATGCGAAATCGTTCACAAATCGACTTAGCGCAGGCCAGAATATACAAGACAAAAGATCCCATCAAGTCTTGGGACAGAGTTTGCTTTGAAAAATCTCCCTTGAGCTTCATGCGCATAGAAGGAAACGAATATTAATCCAGAGGACATATTCAGAAGCGTGCCATGAAGCCGCAAGTTATACAACCGGAGATCCATACCAAGCAACTCGATGGACTCACAATTGAAGCAGAAATAAGGGCATGGCGCAAATTGGTATGAAATTTACGACACGCAATAAAAAAGGATTGATATAAATAAAACGGCACCACTGAGCACGGAAAAGAGGTTAAGGAAAACATTTAAAGCCCAGAACTGTATCAGAAATGAAGCAAGGCAACAATTATTGGTTTTGAAGGAGGTACGCAGATTGAACTAGCTCTTCGATTCTAACGAAAAAATCCCGTGTGACGTCCACCGTGAAAGCGATTGAGGACTCAACTGTCCTCTTCGTCTACAGAACTTCGAAGCAAATGTTTTTTAGCAAAATGTGCCCAATTGAGTAGATAATTGGGCGCATTTTGTTAGAAACCGAAATGAGGACCTCCTTGCAATAGAGGGCAACTTACCAACTAGAACCACAATAGATCTACATTTTAACAGCATAGTACTTGGCAATTGCGGAAACGCCAAATGTCTACCGAGGAATATCAAAAAAAGGTCCCGTGCGCACATTGCATCAAACGCAAAACGAGCGACGCTTTTTTCCATCAATTAACTGCAACTTGCAAACGTAAGCCCCGCACAAGCTGCTGCCCCAAGTAGCAAACTAATGGCATTCATGCGAAGGTATAGCTACACAAAAAATTCAAAAAAATAAAAACCGTAGAAAAAACAGATATTTAAAAATCAGGATATTCAACTTGTAACGATTGCGTAAAACTCTTAAGAAAACTATGATTTGCGTTCTCATTTCGCAACAAAACAAGACAAATAAAAAAAAAAAAAAAACAAAAAGTATGAACAACCTGCGACAAGGAAGCAAAGAAAAACACTTGAGCGTTGAGCATAGATACGGCCAGTGTGTGTGTATAATCCGGCGTGTCTGTCCGCTGCTTTATCGCAATTCGCAAGGTGTTTTCTCTCTTTGGTTTGGTTTCGGTTTTTCAGTGTTTTTTTTTTTTTTTTGTTTTGTTTCTTGAATTTCTAGTCGCAATGGGCTTTGTTTTGGTTTGTTTTGTTTGTTTTGAATTTGATATCCCACGGCTTGTTCGCACATTTCCTATATTGAGTGACACGCATCGACCTGCTGCCTGATTGTGACGGTATGCGTGGCATTTTGCGCACCGACCGGACCGGACCGGACCGGACCGTTCCCGTTCGATCGGATTGACTAGCATGTCATTGCGGGTATGGGAGCGAGAGGCGCACACAATGTAACAGGTGCCTAATGGCAAAAACTGGTTACGCTTGCGGATGAGATGGGGATTAAGTGGAAATCGCGTTGGAAAAACCAAAACAACGCAACAGCAGCAGCACCACCACCACCACCATCACCACCAGCAGCAGCAACAGCAACAGCATCATCAGCTCAGACCTCAGAGCGAGTTAATAAAATCAAAAATTACGACACACGCACGAGCGTGTGTGCTGGTGCGTGTGATCTAAAAAAGGAAGGCCAGCGCAGGAGTGCAGCAGAATATCTATGAAAGAAACGGCCAAGTGAAGCCAATTGCAAAGTGCGATTTAATTTTATCCTTTATTTTATGCATGCGTAAATTAGATGATTTGATTTTCCTGCTCGGCGGTTATTTTTACATTTTTCGCGTTCGTCCAATTCCTGATGGTTTGGAGTGGAAGCGCGCGGGTTGCCACTGGATGGGCTGGTGCATTTGACCACGCGGTGTGAGTACACCTGCACATGGCTCTGAACTGTTGGCGTTGCCGGATTATTGATCCCTAAAGAGCTCACTCTTACAAGTATGTTTATGGGGCAAGCTTCTTGCAATCAATCGCTGCTCTGGGACGTCATTTGTCTCACCCATCGAGCATGATGGCTCCGCGAAACTTATCGGGACTGTGATCGCTTATATAAGTCAATTGAATGGTTTGGGAACTCTCATAGGACATTGGGTCAGCATGCTCGGCATCGATCATCATGCGTGATGACTAAGCAAGCAACCTTGCTTAGTAATCTCAGCAGGGACTAGAACTGTCATATGACAGAACTTCGCGTCTGTCCACTGGTGCCAGAAGTTTAAGAAGTAAGTCATTTATTGAAGTTGGACTTTAGCTTGGTTCAGCTATAAATCAGCCACACTAGGTCGATCAGCTGGCCAACTATTTTGAGAGAGAATAAACGTCCCGGGTAAAAACTCTCAAAACTATTTTGAAAGAGGATAAACGTCCATTGTAAAACCTCTCTCAACTATTTCAAGAGAGAATAAACGTTCCGAGTAAGACTTCTCTCAACTTTTTAAAGAGGGAATAAACGCCAACGGTGAAACCTCTCCGACACTTTTTGTTAACTTCCAACGGACAAGTCGGAAATCGATTTCTTGGAAACGAGCTCCATATTGAAAAACGCATGTCACATCTGTTACCCCGTACGAAAATCTGTCCTCTGGCCATTTTGTTGCGTCAAGCAAACCCAGGCCCACTTTGTGGACACTCTGACGAAATCCTGTAGTCAAGAATCAATATCAAATGGCGATGGCACTATTCGTGATGAAATCGAATACTCGCACATCACAAATAAAGACGAACAAACAAACTCACTTTTAATAAGCTGTCTCGAGTGAGCTCCATTCAAACCATTTATCACTATGCTCGATGCAGATACATAGATACGGCATTGAGTATGGAAAAACAAAACAAAAACCGACACAAAACACTAAATAATAGAATAAGAGTTCTTTTGTTCGTGCTGACAAAAATATTCTCATTGTATTCTCGGCAAAGATGCATATATTCTTCGCGAGATAGTTTGCATCGTTCCCAATCCGAATCCGAATCCCAAGCCCTCGCTCGAGAGCATAGAGTCTGTGGAAAAAATAATCGAAAACAACAACCGACAAGCTAAAAGACAAAACACCATTGTCGATGTCGATGAATGAAAGACGCCATATAACAACGAGCACATCTTTGGGACAATGAAAGTGATAGACAGTCGGGGACGATGATCGCCGTTATGAATATTCCCCAAAGTGTATGCGTGGCAACGATCATACAATAGATGCCTATTGTCTTTTGTAAAGGCGTCTGAAAGGCTTTTGCGAACTTCCGCTGTGAGGCCATCTTGCCGTACCCAATTCAAATAGACGCTTAGTGTATGCACCGATCTGGATTCGATTTTGTGTCAGTTACACCTGTCAAGTGGGCCTTTTCAAATTACAACCATATCTGACTGTGAGCCTTGCGGTAACACATAAATTTCTCCAATGTAAAAATATCTCTGCGCGTCCGGATGCGTCCCGTTATCGTTACACATCAATAATTGTCCAAGTAACGTGCTCTGCTGTGCGTCGGCGCAAAAAGACAATCAAAAATGTGCCTCCAACTGCAACTCGAACTCGACGTGGAAATGTGGAAAGCCATATATCGCGTAGATGGTGGTATCTATGGTATTGCCCCTCGCCGCATCCCTTTTTGTTTTTCATTGAGAAAAATAGGTGGCTCCACCGCACACGGCCGGTCTATCCAACTGCAACATCGATCCATCGACGGCAGATCGTTTGTTTTGGGATGAATGCGTCATATATGGTGTTGCAGTGGTGCTCCTTCTGTTGGCGTGCACCATACTCGACGAGTATCGCAGATCTGTGCGCTGCCTGATGGCCGCCCCATGATGGTGTGCTGTCTCGTTGCAAAGCAATCAATCCGTTGTTGCTGCGATTGTATTCGATCTTATTGTGGGATTGCATAACGTGTGCGCGCAGACACTGAGAGTGACCCCAAAGAATGGGCGTCACGAGAGAGGGGACTCACTCCATATGATGACCAGCTATAGTTGCGCTTGGGAACGGAAATATGTGTATGCCGCGCTCGATCGATTCTGATGATAGCCTCTCCAAATGCAGCAGCATAATAATTACAAAAGAGGAAAAGGAATGTGAAAAGTGAGGAATTCTGGGCAGAGGAATATATCTTTATTGTCTAGATAGTGTGCTGCTTCCTACTTGCGAGATGATCTAATTGATAAAGATTGATGGGGGAAGACTGTGGTTGTTGGAAAACAAACCCAAGTGGATAAACATAGAGATACATTTGCAAAGGAAGAAGCAATAGATTCAAATGATTTCAATATCCTTGGGGATGGTTTGAGCTTGGAATTCTGGGAAGATGTCTTCCTTTGTAATGACCCGTCAATCGCTTACGATTTATTTCTTAACAAGGATTCAAGTCCATATTTCCAGGAGTCAGCAAACGATAAGACGGAGAAATAACAAAGGTGTTTAGGGGTGGTGGCAATGTTCCATTATCACGATGGTCCAAGCGGTAGTGCCGCCACAAAAGGTATTATATTTATTTTATTATTTTATTAATATATATATTTTATTTGTTGTGGTTATTATCAATAAGCGGTGGAAACTCCAAAAAGGAATGGCGTGTTTTTGATAAGATTATCGACAAAAAAGCTGCCAAAAGAAACATTGTTCCAAATATAAACAACTCACCTGTTTCCGAGTCTGTCAAAGTTGCTAGTTTTAGCTCCTTTACGAACACAATTAATAATAACTTTTATTTTGTACCTAAATGTGCCTGGTACAAGCTTGGCCCTCCCCAAGTCTTAGTTAAGTTTTTGGTCTGTCATCGGTTATGGGTACTAAAAAATGTGTCAAATTTCAATGTCACATGTCGACATTCGAAATGCCAAAGCCTGAATGACTTTTCGTGTTTCTCAAATTCGCTGTCAGAAAACAGATAATAAAAAACCGCTCATGTCAATCCAAATAAATTATTCTCTCCTCCAGAGTCGTTTCGTTTTTCTTTGGTTATACGTTTTTTTTTTTTTTTTTCAAACAACCGAAATAGAAAATTAAACAAAGCACACCATTAACAACAATAGACACATGCACACACGACACACATAGCCAAACCCACCCCTCCGATGGAAAAGAAAGCCATCTGAGATTTACAAGAAAAGCGATATAAATCATTCGAGTCTTCCGAAAAAAACACCAACAACAACACGATCATCGAATAAATTAGGCAAATTGAAAAAGTATGTGAAGATATGAGCAAATACACATAGAGAGCCTACAACAATTATTATTATTAACTGAACGGCGGCATGCACTGCAATAAGAGGGTACTCCGTTTGGCTGTGCTGCCCCAGTGCGGTGCGGTGCGGTATCTTTTTGTTGGGGGCGGGCGCGGAAGAAGATGCCGCAGCAGCCGCAATGATCGCCACCAATTTCCTTTTATCGAATGCGTATTTGTTTTGTTTACGATTTGCTCTTATTTCTTTCCTGTTACACACTCCGTGTTCCGTTGAGGAATTATTATCTACGAGGACCGGGAATGGTGTGTGCGGTGGCAAGCACACGCGGAGGTGTCAGAAAAGGAAGCTGGGCGGTTTGGGGGCACCGATGGCTTTCGGTTATAAATGGTACTCGAGAAGAATGTGTGATTTGATTCGTATATTTCGTGAACAAGAATGGAAAAGAGGAGAACGCAACTCGCGCGCGCGGCATCAACGAATGAGAATATCGGTATTCTAATGCCGAATGACGAAAGCCAGATGGAAATTGGTATTTTTTCCGGGGTGGCAAAATAACAAGAAACAAAAAAAAAAACCAAAGAAAATTAAAATGAAAATGAAACCACAACAAAAGGAAAATAAAACACACACTCGGACTCGGCCATAACGCACATGTGTTGTGTGGCTGTGCGCAAAGTGATTTCTCATTCTCGTTTTCCTCGACGAGGGATGGGGAGGAAAATCCAAATCCAAATCCAAAACCAAAACCAAATCCAAATCCGATCCGAATAGCAGCAGCACGCTGTTGGCTCGTCAGAAAATAATTTGCTGCTTTGATCCTAATAATTAAGATAAGTCAAAAGAGCCAGTCACTTTGGTGGAGAAGATCTTTTGATTGTTTGTACAGCATTTTTGTTTTGAAGTGCTATGGGAATTAATAAATTTGTGGGCGAATATATATACCACGCTTAATGATGGAGTGTGGCAGATTGAGCATGAGATACACAATCTGTGCCGAGTTGTACATGCGTTAGATCCGATGATCTAGGCATAGTTGCATGGAATTTGTTTCTCGGGCAGCGGAGTTTCTTCCAAAAACATGTTGATTGTTATATGGACACCAGGACCAGTGACATGTGGCCCCGAATTGGAGTTTTCCCTTGACAGGAAACAGGAAATCCAGAAAAACAGTCACGTTAACCAAGCAACTATTACCACTAGATAAATGAGGACTGGGGCTTTACTGAGGCGGTGTGTAAGGGATATAGCTATACGTTCCAATAACGACCTTGATGAGTGGGGATCCAACTGCATTGAATGCAACAACAACAATAATATCGAAAGACCAAGAGAGAGAGAGAGAGAGGGAGAGAAAAGGGAGATAAAGTTAGATGACTAGAGAGAAATACAGAGAGAGAGAGATAGGGAGAGATGGAAAGAAAGAGAGACAGAGAGATATATAGAAAGAGAGAGAGATAGGGGGAGAAATGGAAAGAAAGAGAGGTATATTGCAAAAGAGAGAGATAGAGAGAGAACGAAGAAAGAGAGATATATACTAAGAGAAATAAAGAGAAAGAGAAATACATAGAAAGAGAGAGAGAGAGCAGTGCTAATTTAATTTCCGTTGATGCCATTGCAAAAAAACTCAAGGACCGCTAAGGGCACTTGCAAACCAAACACCACCAGGCTGCCCCTTGTGATTCGGCTGGCCATTGTGATTTGTGATTCGCTTTATAGCTCGCCGCCTACAAGTTGGGAGAGAACATAACATGGCTCCTAAGCGTCCCGATGATATGTGCGTTCGCCAATGTTAAATCTTTTTTGGGCAATAAAAAAGGAAAACTGTAGGAGATATATGATGTACGCTTAAAATCACTCCAATGAAGAGTATCAAGTAAATGGCGCCCAACGCTGGATCATATCGACCTCGTAATAAAATTAAGTAAAACTCTTCCAGATATAAGCCCACACCGACTGCGCTATGTACCGAATCTCGGACATCAAACTCGTTGAACGTTTTAGCATTTGCGTATAATTTTTCTTCTATAAATTTCGTTGCCAAAGTGGTATGGGTAGTGCATAACATAAATCACGTCACTAATGGCAGTACGCGTTGTGACAACACATAGCTTGTAAAATCTGTCCGTACTGGTTGGCCCCAAAAATTATGCAAATCACTCTGTTCCATATACTTCAGTTAGTTTCCAAAGGCAAATTATGAAAATTACAAACAATTTCACAACTAATTTGAAAAGAGATCCAGAGAGAGAGAGAGCGAGAAAAAAGCGGCTGACGGACGACAACACCAGGTGGTGGGCAAGTAATAGGCATAGGCACTCTCATCAGTATCAGACAGCAATATTATTGAGGAGTACTTGCCCAACCTGCTAAACCGGGAGAGGGCAAAAAACTCAGTGTGCACTGTGCGCCGCCGTAACGTAGTCACCGTGCCATGCCACACACCATATTCGTGCAGAATTTCGCACGTATACTATGCGAGTGCTTCTGACATTCGCACATCCTATTTGACGAGCGTGCGCGCAGAGCTTCAATTCAATTACGCAACCGCGCGGCATATAATCAATACGAAGGCGACGCAGATTACATGCACAAGGCGGGTGGGGTGCTGCAGCAGATGATATGAAAATTGCACGCGTATACGCATCAAAACTACAAAGTGTCAGTGTCGGCGGATTTTTGTGTGTCCTGTGGTTTCTGGGTGTATTTAGGCATCGGCGACTGCACTGATCCGACAAAAAACATGTTTCTGAGAAAAGAATGCATAAACAACGAAAATTTCCAGCCTCATCATATTTTTTCACACGCGCGCGCGCTTACACATCCTGTCTGGGTCGAAGCGAAAGAAGAAAGCATCCATCGGTCTTGGGCATAGTTAATTATCATTCGCCAAGTTCCAGTTCCAGGGAAATGATTTACTTACATCCCCGCATCCGCTGTTTGGTTGTTTGACTAGAAGAGCGAGCGGGATTCTGACGATCGCAAGGCAGCCATACACCATACAAGATATAGTTGGAGTAGTCGTACTCGTACTCGTACTCGTACAAGTATCTAACACTTTTTGTTTTGTTTCATTTTGCTCCGGTTGCGCTGTGTTATGAGTATCTTTCCACATGGAAGAATTGCACCTTGCTGATGGACTAAACAATTGACTTAAGGAGCCCGGCTTCCTCTTGCTTTTCGCCCGTTCTTGTGCCATGCCGTGCCGACTGCGCGAAGATAATTTTCCTATTCGCATATGGCATAACGTTGTGTGTGCCCCTGCTGTTGCTGTTGCTGCTGCCCAAGAGAGCCACATCTCGGTCGGTCCTCGTCTGCGTCGTCGTCTATGTGGAAGAGCCACTCTGCCACATACAGCCGCAGAAAGAAAGAAAGACATTTGAAAAGCTGCATAGCAAGCCTACAAGTGATTACATCGAATAAAGAGAAGAATGACAGGTTTTTATCCAGTTTCGCACAAGATAATGCTTGCTTGATGTTGTTATTATTAGTAGTACTTTTTTATGTGTTTTGCTTTTTATTTTGTATGAATCTACATATATTACTTGGCGTCCGGCATTTTGGCCGCCACTGGCCGTAGCAATAAATAGTTGATAGCCCCATACAGACACATGCACAGCCACAGCGAGTTACTCGCACATACATAGGACAATGTAAATTATCTATATAATGTCCATAAATGCAGTCAATGGTATTATACGTGCAGTGTGGTGGTGCGTGCGTGTTTGTTTTTAAGGAGACTACTAAGCGTCATTTGGATAAGCTTACATATGTATTTAAGTCATTGCCGAAGCAGCACATATCTGTTGTCATTGATTTGCTTTGCAGCCAAAGGGCTTATTGCATACGGATGATGGTCATGCCGAAGATTAGCCAGGCCTAGTTTGAGATACTGGCAAAATGAGAAGAAATTCGGTGCGCCAAAGCAGGCTGGTCGGCATTTAAAATGCTTAGGGCTTGAGTGGCGCCCAACACTGGGCCACTCCATACTCTAATCCATACAGGCCTAAAAGTCTTCCAGGTTAAGAAGAGAAAAAACATGCAAAAATGGAACAGAACTAATTGGAAAACAGTTCCCCAAAGCTACAAATAAAATCCGATCCAGACAGACAGAAAATGCCACCCAACACCAGTCTAACTCTGCAGTATTCAATCAGAATGTATCTCAACTATTCGTGGGAACCTGACTAAACCTGCCACTCGTATTTGTCACTATCCCAAAAACGCCTTTCAACAAACGGAAAACATTTCAGGCTGCATCCTGAAATTATTTAATTATTTCCCATAATTTAGTCCCTTCCCCGTTTCGGTTGTGTCTTCTTCCTTTCCAATTTATCCGAACACACCGAAACAGAAAGGATCTCACACAAGAAACGAAAAAAAGGAAATGCAAAAATAAAACACATCGCACTCTTCATCCTATCAGTGACCCAAGCTGAAAATAAATACAAAAGCCGCCCTCAATGCTAATGTGATGAAAGCCGCTACACACAGCTTTGTCTCGTTGTTTCTTATGCTTTATTTCGTTTATTTTTTTTTATTTGTTTCTTGTAATTTGATTATATTTATTTTTATCCGGCTGTTGGGTATGTGCAGCATAAGAGAACCCTTTTGTTTAGTATCCTCTTCATCTTCTACGCTGCATGACATTGATACATGCTGCTACATTGCTGGCGACAAGGCTCACTTCCAATTGGGGTATATTTCACTTGGTGCTGTGCAATTGCAACATCATTGATTCACTATTTTTAATTTATTTTTTGTTTTTAAATCATTACCTAGGATGACTAGCGTTCAAAGGACTTTTATTTGACCTATCGCGATTGTATAGACGGGGTCGAAATCGAGGCGGAAAAACTCATAAGGGAGTGGCATGTTGAACTGACTCAACGAAGTCCAAAAACCAGCACAATCGCATCAAAATGCACGTCCGAAAAAGGAGTCAAACACATGCACAATCGCATCAAAAAGCGCGTCCAAAAATCGAGTTAAGACGAAGCATAATCTCATCAAAAAAGCCTCCAAAAGTGCATCAAAAATCCGTCAGAAATGAGTCAAGAATCGCGCTAAAATGCGTTAAGAGTCCTATCAAAAAACTCGTCAGAAAACGCCTCAAAAATGAGTCATTAAACGTGTCGAAAAACGAATTTGACCATGAAAAAAAAAATCAAAAAAAACACAAAAAACCGTCGAAAACAGTTGAATCGGTTAAAAAGAGTCGCATTCGCATCTACTACCGATCTACATTTTATCACAGTTCGAACAATTTGAATAGAGTTCAAAAATTAAAACTCGAATTCGTACTTAAAAAACGAACTTTTCCAAAGGTTATCTCATGGCAGTGCTCTCTGGAACATTTTCACCAAAAACTATGAGAAAACCAGCAGTAAAAATATGGGTCCAAATATTCCCTAAATCTGTACAGTGAAATGGTGTTCGAAAAATGTTACCACTTCATCGAAAACTTATAAAAATAATTATCAATATTATGAAAACTGTAAACTATAAGAATCCGTAAATATGCTGCAGCGACATTTTGTTCGAAAAGGTTATAATAAATATAACAAGTAAGTCACAGAAATACGCAAAACAATAAATGATCCTTATTCCTTACCCTGTTAAGGAAAGTATCTATTTATGACAATCAGGAAAATCGTCTTCGAAAATTTTAGGGACACACGGAAAGTGGATAACAAAAAACTGATTCAACTACTGCTCAGCATAAATGTACTAAATCACTGAAAAATGTCCAGAAAATGAGCAAACCTATGCAGACACTTAACTTAAAATTATGCCGTCGTCAATAGCCAGTTCAAAAGCGTTAAAAGCCCTCACACCCTGACGTTGAATGACTTCAGCTGACTTCAGGTGGCTGACCAATCTGTAACACAAACGCCTCCCTTTAGTCATCTCTTTCTCGAAAAGTCACCGGGCGAAAGAGAAAATCTTCTCGAACAAAATGATTTTTTGCAGTACAAAAAAAACTAAAAGAAAATGTTACACATCTTAGCGAAGTGTCGACAGTCTGCGAAAACGTTCGAAAAGGTCTCGATTAATAGTTCACAGGTCCAACTAAAAAGACAAAAACAACCTCAACCTGGAAACATGCTTCCAAATCGATCAGTGATCGAATGCTTGTAAACCCCAGCTCTCCCTGTCAAAAAAAAGACTAATAAGCCCAACCACATTCACAAATGAAATGTGCGACATTTTTCCGCCTGTCCCATCTAAAGAAGAACGCCTAAACGATGATCCATTGATTGAGCAAACACCTAGTAAAGTCTGTGGTCTTATCGACCCTCCAAAGGTAAACAGAACGGAAAATAAGGAAAAAAAAAAACATTCCACAAAATAATAGCTTCTTTGTTTTTGTGGAAAGCTTACCTACACCTGGCCTATGGTAGATGGGTTGAAGGAAAAAAAAACATCATTCTCGCCACAAACAACTATTTAGTCAAATTTACTCAAGCAATTTCGATCTTGGCCCGTCGTCGTCATCATCATCATAAGGAATCACTGTCGCAGTCGTTCGTAGCGTAATCAATCGTACAAAAGCGTAATCGAATAATTCCAATTGCACCATCTCGCTCTGACGGCTTTGTTTGTGTGTGTGTTTTTTTGTGTAATAAATTTATGTAAACACCATCGGATCGATGGAAAATAAGCGCTTTAAGTACGCGTTCTTGTCTTCCCATTGTGTGTGGCGACATGAACACACATTCAACATATATATGCGGAGGCAAATAGAGAAGCACATCGCGATCGCGAGTACGAATTTACAATAGCTAGAGTCCAACAGTTAACATTGTATTAAGCTGCAGGAACGACAACGACGACGACGACAACGCACGTCTATATGACACTCGACGTTGGTGTGGAGCTGCTGCTGCTGGACTGTATGGTGTGTTGGGCTGGCCACTGCTTTCCGTTTACAGATTTTGTTTGCCTATTTGCTACCATCGTAACGATTTATCTTAAGTAGATAAACATTAGTAACAAAAATAAAGAAATATGAAAATTGTGAATACGTTTGTCATTCGGAGGGAAACTCACGTAGGCAGTGGATATTTTGTTGCGACTTGAGAGTACAATTGATAAGTCAGTCGATAGTGCGTACGGGAAACTGTTCAACAGGTAGTGGTCATGTGAGACTGTCTGTCTGGGGTTGTTGTGACGGGGCTGGACTCTTCGAGAAAGAAATGACGAACGGGGGTCTGTTGTGTAACAACCGGAAGTCAACTAAAGTCATTCAAAATCACAATATACGGAGAAATTGATTTTTGAAATTACTTTTCAAGTAATAATCACCCCAATGTGCCTCGACTTGGAGTGAATAATTTTTTTTGCCACTGGCAAACACGCATCGAAATAAAGTCTATCAGCGTCAGAGTGATTAGACGCCCACAGAGCGCTAAGTGACTCCCGATCCCGAGTGGCATTTGATGCACGTAAATCGATCGGAAAATCTTTAAATCCTTAAGAGACTAAAGCTTAGATCATTCAAAGCCGCAACACGACACATAAACTGCTTTAAAAGGAGTCCAACGTCCACATAGCCCTCTCCAAGATGTGATTGATTAACAACTGAGCAAACGGCCGCGCTAGCTGCATGGACACAATGGATCCAACTGATGGTCTATGTGAAGCTGTGGCAACTGCCACAAGAGCACCCATTTACCTACCTACATACCTAGCTCCAGAGGCGTTTTGCCTGAGGCGGGAGTGGAATTGAAAAACGTTATTTGCCTCTTTGTCAAGTGGATACAGGTTGACACGTAGCAAGGTAGACATCGCTAGTCCCGTGACGAAATCAATGCTAAGGAGGACATAAGGCTTATCCATTTACCACAAAAAGGCAATATCTCTTCTTCTCCCTCTATCTCTCTCTCTGATTCAAACCATCTTTACTTTTGGTGGCGCTTACACAGTCCGGTTTGGACTACGGCCCGAACTTAATAGCCCCTCCAGCCTACTCCCTAGCTAGCTCTGTTTCAAGCCCTCCCCATAAATTTGGGAATAGACTAGTCGTCAGAAACCAGAACTATCAGCGAGCCCAAATGTCAGTCAATTCCTCGGACAGAGCAACGAATGTACAAAGGCTTCCTAGCTGCCAAAGATGAAAGTTTTCTTAAGCTAAAATTTATGTAGCAGGTGCCACGCCGCCTATTCCGACACTTCTGGGAGCACTCTTAGACTCATGGATATCAAATCGGACGAAGATTCCGGATAAAAAACACAAACAGACATGTTGCATTCGAAATTCATTCTGATGTGACAGTGGCACTGCGAAAACGCTGCCGGAAAAAGGAACGAAAAATGCGCTTACCTCCTCAACAATCAACACTCTATAACTGACTTAAGTCAGCCTGAGCTGATGAATGCAAAAAGCTATTGCGAGAGTCGTATAAAAGGTTCTCAAAAAAACCTGTGATGCCCTGCGACTATCATCACAACATCTGCGATTGCATTGCACTTCGAGTGCATTCAGCAAAATTGCACTACAGACAGCCAACAGCGATATAATACAAAACAGAAATATAACCCGCAACAGGTACAAAGTTGCATCATGTTGCGTGGCCGGTTAGCTGCCAAATGCAGGCAGCAGCATCAACAAGTAGCTACACACAAAACCCGCCTAATAGAAACTAAACCTCTCGCCTAGATAGTACAAACAACTACGCGACAGCATACACTGCAAGACTACTTACTGCAAGACTACTTACTCGAACGTACTACACAGATATTAATAATGACAATAAGTAAATATGACGAAGTAAACCAGTTTCGCACACCGTACTATTTTTTTTTCAAAATTTCAGTGATTATCGGCTCCTCGGTGGATATTATGTAATTCACTTGTGTACACTTGTTGTGTGTCGATGATTGGGCAAGATGGGGAGCGAAATAGGGAAAAAAATGCATTTCTTGGAGCTTGGCTAGTACTTAATTTCTATTAGTGTGTCGTTGCGTTTATTTTTCGCTCTCGGAATTGAAAAGCGCAATAAATTAGTTTGCGCATTGATATCGATATTTGATTGCGCTGCAGGTAGAGGGCGTTATTAATGGACGGGGCACTGGCACCACTCTAATTGATGTGAGAAAACCCCTCACCCGAAGAGGTTAGATTAGATTAGAGCTCCGGCTCCAGCTCAGAGCCGCCTGTCATGGTGCCAATTGAAACTGGCAGATAAGCGCGGTTCCACATGTGTAATGCTATACAGAGATTGGGAGAAGGAATGTGAGTGTGTGATTCGGTCGCGTATAGACGATGTCATTGCAGGAACTACTAAGCGAACAACAACGAGGCTAAGGGAACGATTTTTACCTAATTCGGCTCTATTTTTCCAGATGGCCCCTTCGATCCGCGATGGTGATTTTACTACTGGGGAGCAACGTGTATTCCCAGAAGTAAAATTTCCCTCGAGCGATTTGTATAATACTGCCGAGCCTAGTAAAAGTCGTGCTTGAACCCTGAGCTTGAAGGCATTTTTAAATGAGCCAAGCTTACATTTCGTATCCCAACAAATGTTGACTGAAAATATCGAAATTTTTAGTGCAAATTAAACAAATTCGGATAAAAAATTATGTAGAATACAAAGAGAAGATCCTTTTCTTAGACAACCTTCGGCTGCAGGAAATAGTCCCCCAACGAAAAAGTCGCCCAAATGGAAAATGAAATAACCCCCCAAAATTTGTATGGAGGTAGGGATTTATTTCATGGGTTTTTGGGGACTAATTTCATACTTCAAATTGGGGAGTTATTTCACAGTGAAATAAGTCCCCAAATAGATTGGACATTTAAGGTTGTGCCACAAGAATGCTTTCGACAGCTTTTAATAGTATACGTGGAATATTTGGGCAAGGAAAGTATAAAATATGTGTAATACATATAAAGTTAAGAATTCGAACAAAATGAACAATCAATTACAATTGTTTTAAATCAGAGCCGCGGCGGGGGGGGGGGGGGGGGGTTCGGGGCGCGTTTGCGGCCGCGGAGAAGCTACACCAACGTATTTGAATACATCGAACAAAATATTTTTAAGATGACCCCATCCTTATTTATAAAGGACTACGAAGGTGGCATGCGAACAGCCTTAAAAGGTATATATCCAAACGCTAAACTAGTAGGTCTTCGTCGTCTACGTCCAAACCTTAATTGTCCTTATTACAGAAGCGAGGTAAAAGTGTCTATTCTTGTATGTATATACATAATACTATATACATATATAATTACATTAAGAAATGTACATAGTTACTACATATATTAGTATAGAAACCTATTATATAATATACATTTACTTCCTTTAATGTAAGAAAAATATAAAAATAATCAAAAAATCGTGGACTTATTTCTTACTTATTTCATACCGTTTTGGGGACTTATTTCATACCATTTTGGGGACTTATTTCATGTTCGATTTGGGGTATAATTTCACAGCGAAATTATTTCCCAATTTTGGGGGGGTTATTTCATTTTCTATTTGGGGGGTTATTTCGTTGGGGGGTTATTTCCTGGAGCCACAACCTTCTTCTAAAATGCGCCGGATAAAAGACATGTGCAATTCGAACATCAGCTAATAGATTTTTCAACAAAAATTCAAATATCTTCGAACATTCCTGTGTGCAATAGAAAAATGCATTTCCAAACCGGCCTCGGAGCTGTTTCACATGACCAACAGTTTGCTTGGCGTCTTATCGAAAGCGTTCAAAGACTCAAAGCGACGTCCATCCAATTTGTTTTGTTGATCAGCACTTATAGTTATCATCCCAGGCTCATTGTTGGTGCGGTGGATGATCGAGCCGCCAAATCTCCGGCTGATCGCAATCATCGGCCATTTGGTAGTGTTCCCAATTTTCCTACTTCTTTTAAATCCATCAAACATTTTGCATCCCGATTTGTTGTGTTTTTTGATTTTTCACACTTTCGTTGATCAATGAATAATTTTCTGTTGAGCTTTGTCTACCTTTCTCTCACCAGACTTTCGACTGATTGCTGAACAATATTGTCTTTCTGTTGACCATCCATCGCAATTTTTTTATCACTTTTTTTCGTGATCACTTTCTTCTCTTCCTCTCAACAACTCAACGATCTTACTTGTTGTCGATTGTCTTTCCAAAGTAAACGGATCTTTTCAAAGTTTCTGGTGATCGATTTGCCTCAGTCAGTCAGACTTTGGGAAGAACTTTCCATTTCCTGATCAGTTCGTAATTCTTTCGGACTCCCTCTTTATCCCGAATGACCGCAACAAAACTCGCGCAATCCAAATTGCAGGCAACCTGATGTCACAGAGCTCAAGCGATTTAATGTCAATGCGTCAGGTTGGGCAGGAACAACAATCCACAGCCAGATTTAGCAACCTCAACCGTGTCGGGTGCTGTCTTTCGATGATAATCGTTTCCTCGTCGCCAAATGATCGTCATCAGTTATACCGATTCGCCGTCAGGTCGCAGGGCAGAGCTTCGTTCCGATTGATTTTCATTTCGTATCCTTTCTTTCCTGCATAATTTGTTTTGTTTCTTTGTATTTTCTATTTATTTATCACCTTGCAGCGAGATACTATACAGCCCCAAGTATATCCAGTTACCACTGATGATGAAGAAATCCTTTTCGCCTCCTTCTCGCATCTATGAATATGTATCAACCGCTGGTATGCGTATATCTATATAGCTAGTTCGTCTGTTGTGTTCCTCGCATTTGAGATTGGTTACATTGGGTATTGGTATTGGGATGCGAAACGACTGAAGATGAGAACCAGATGAACGAACCACCGCACGGAGTAAAACCGAAAACATCGGGGCTGCAAACCTACGAGTATATCCACAGGTTGTAGATACTTTGCAAATGTGCAATGTGATTCGTTGTGATGTGTGGTGTGCCTCACTGTCTCACACAGTTCAGGATGTTGTTTTGTTTTGATTGTGTTTTTCGTTCGCATGCCAATGTTGGCACATACAGCTAAACTCTGGTATATGTTGTCTTGTTTCACTTCGGAAAGATACTTTTTCATTTCGTGTTCGTTTATCAAAGCTAATTCGAAGAGCAACAGGAGAAACAAAAATTAAATGACAGCCAAAACGGCTGCGATTCTGGCTGCGACAACGTCGAATCATCATACCAATCTAGGCGGTATAGAGGGTTGCAAAAGGTGCTGAATTAGACGAGTCCACGGATTAATATTGCAAGCGGCCAAGTGGGTTCATATGGCAGCACCAGCGCAGCGCCAGCCAGCACCAACAACAGCAAAGCAAAAATTTATTGTCGCTGGTCCGGCATTTGTAGAGTTTCTCTTCCAACAGATCTGGTTATAGTGTGGCTGTTGCTTTGGATAAGGTTGGCCGTAAGAGATGGTAAACTGCGGGCGTACAGGTGGACCTTAGGTACCACTATCGGATTTGTATGTTGCCGTTCAGAATGAACGTGCAAGTAGGTGTATTTCGCATATTTGCTCTCGCAGTTGTTATTCTTTGTTGATGTCTCTGATTTGATTTGATGGTGGTTTAGCGGTGGCTTGCAGATGTCGCCTTTTAATGAGGCCTTCTAATTGTTTACTTGTGTCATTTCTTCATCCGGCTGGAGAGAACTGTTGGCGATTGGGTGAAGCTCTTTTTACACTGCTGCCTGCCGGACACACAAATCTATCGATATCCATCACTAGACCGAGTTCCGCTTTCGATAGATTTGGGCACAATTGTCTGCCCATTTTCAGGGGATGAGAAGACGATCCTGTGCTGGCAAATGGGGGCCTACGCAGTCGCTCAGATCAAAAAGGTTTCGTAACGAGTCTTGCGATTCAAATAAGTCCCGAAAGGAAAAAAGCCTGCAAATGTTACAGGTGAGCAGACGTACATAATAAGTCTGCAATCGTTTATGTATGGGTGGATTTATGTAATCCGACAAACGGATGTAGGGGTTTTTACTGGTGGAATTGTACCAGCCTGGAAGGGAAGGGAAGATCCGGCGATGAATCACCTTAAAAAGCGGTTGATTCTTCAGATTGTCAAACAGCTGGGTTGAAAAACTCTGATTCGAAGGACAAATTCGAAACGTACACTCTGCAGAGCCTTCAATGTGCACAAGTTCTGTTCCATAGCGTCAAGTGCAGAACCAGAAAGGAAGAGTCGATGCTCTTTTGGTCTGCGACCGATTTTTCGTCCTATCTAATCAAGAAGAGTGAATAACGCAAGGAGGTGAATCCCAGCCCCAGAAAGACCGACCCTACGTTAAAAAGACAAGGCCATTTATACGACATGTGCTTGTAATAGCAGAGCACGAAGGGGTGCAGTGTATACAAAGAAAGCCCAATAGCAAAGTATAAAGTTTAAATTCCTCAAAAACAATCTCAATGTTTAATAAAATAAAATCTTACCAGCTTTGCCAGTAGCTTTACCTGCAAGAAAGAGATTAAAAACTATCATTAGATTAAGAGTCGCAAAAACTATTATCAAAACAAAATTTACTACGCAACAAAATAAACACACAAAGTTCAACATTCTTTAGTTATGTCATTTATACTTTTATTTTTTGTTTCAGATTCATTTCACCTTGCGCGCTTATGAACCGAGGAAAGAACAAAACTAAACAAGAGACGAAACCAATAATGCTAAAGATGAAGCACTCAAAGGCGCAGAGGCAACAACAATAAAAAATAAAAAAACATCCCCACCACCAAGAGTATAAATGGATTTTTATCAAATGACTGTTTTTAATAAGTCCATAAATTATGTGTGTGCATCCATGTGTGCGTGCGCGAACGAGATACATTCTGCGAACGAAATGAATATTGCAAGCGTGAAAAATGAAAAGAATGGACAACACAGGTCTTTCAGTCGTCCACGCCATGGCAAGCACATGGGAAAACGACAAAATATACAAGAATTAGGTAGACCTCTGACTGAGTGCAGCAGCATCATCATCATCATCATCATCATCATCATCATCATCATCATCATCATCATCATCAGCAGCAGCAGCATCAGCATCGGCATCAGCAATAGCAGGAGCGTCATCATCATGTGCTGGTGGACTGGAGCTGTGCGGTGGAGGCCAGAACAAGGTGCAGAGGAAAATTGAAAATGACCATCGCGTCCATTTGGTCGAAAGGATACTTATCGCAAAATGTTGTTTGCATGCAAAGATTTGTGTGGTAGTTGTATGTGCGCTAAGCTATCTTTCGCGGATGAATAAATGAGAAGAAAAAAAAACTCGCAACAAGAAGAGCGAACAACAAACCCGTACCCGTCTTGTTCGTTGCTTAGTAATCCTGTGACACAAGGGTTGCTTTTCTCACACTTTTCCAAGCGGATTCCTGTTTTAGGCTTAAGGAAGTTGCTTTGATGGCATTTAGCCGCGTCCAAACGAGATCACAAAAATGTTCTCACATTGAATTGAGTGATTGTTCGAGTGTGGAATGTGTTCGCTGCGGATTGGATTGGATCAGCGTGTGCGTTGTATTTGACGTTTACAATTAAACGGGGAGGAAGCTACTTTGAATGCCACGTTCTTCTGATTTTTTTCTGATTGGCACCGTATCAGTGATAAGATATTCCCCAAGGAATTTCAAAGTTGAGCCCATTGATGGATGGAGTCGACTCTTTATATCATTTGAAAATGTCCCTCCTAAAAGCCATGCCCAACATACCCAAGAGATATTCCACCCCTAAATCGCTTACTTCAAGTCGGCTTCGATTCACTTTCGAAATTTCTCAAGATCAATAAGCTGCCTGCAGTCAGTTTGTATCAAGTTGACCCTCTTTCGGGGGAGGGGGCAATATTTCCAATATTAAAATACAAAAGCATACGAGTGGAAATAGGATTTTTAAGTTTAAGGATGCTGCATTGTTTACAATAGAAAGGGTCTAAAGGGTCTGAAAGCACGCAGTCTTACCTCTCGTTTGAAAGCCATCCCAAAATTCCTTTACATTCAAGGCCCTAAACATAATGACACTTGCACAGAGCACAGACTAATAGATCGGCCACAGAATGACAGAGGTGCTGTATATTGCGTTGGCTGTTTATTTAGTTTTATTTTCGGAGACCCCCTTGTAGGGGGCTATTAGCACAGCGCCGGCTCCAGCCAAACTAGCGCCCTGTGCAAGATTTACAGAAAGCGCCCTTTTTTCATATTTGCACGCAGCATAAAAAAAATAAAACAAAACAAAAATTCCATTAGTCAGAGCCAAAGAAATTCCTTATGCAGAAGGCAGAATCGCCTGTGTTAAAACGATTCCACTGTGCGTTCATCCCTCGCAGGTCGCAGCTTTAATTTTTTCAGTGGAAAAGAATGCCATATTTTCATAAAATATAAAGTACAATCCAAAGCTGCTTGCTCTCTTTGTAGCTGTAAGAGAAATTTCTCTTTCGTAGATGAGAAATCCCATCCAGTGATGGGTCTTGAGAACCGCGAAGTGGTGGTAGATAGCCTTAAAAAAAAGGTGGTAGAAAAGTGGTAGAAAACAAAATCGTCTTCTTATGAATCTGATGATGTATTCACAACTGTTTTCCTTGCCACCGGCACGTGAGAAGATGATGATGAAGAGGGAGCAGTTGCTCTAAAGTAATGCAAGCAAATTGAAGAAAGCACAATTGAAGAAACATTTAATTTACATTTTACCCTTCAAGAATTTATGCATTTTCACTTTCTTTAGCTCCGGATATTATTTAAAAATTAAAAGTTTTTGAGGTAAACTCATCAATATAAAAAAAAACTACAGAAAAAACGCCATAACAAAACTTCAACTCATCAAAAAACACAAAAATTTAAAACATTGCGAAACACAATCGCAAAAATACAGTCGAATAATGAAATATTAGTGCAGTAAATGGAGTACTGGACGGGAAGTTTTGATGCAACTCTCAGAGAAAAGTATACTGATAGCTGAGTGTGGATGGGTAAAAGTAAGCACAATTTAATACAATGATGGGAAAGAAATATTATTATCGAATAGCGATAAGTAAAAGGTGGTAGATTAATTTCCGAAAGTGTAAAAAGTGGTAGAAATACCACTTAAGTGGTAGAAGTCCCATCACTGATCCCATCCGATCCATATCGATCCCATATGTGCAAGATTCCGTAAGAATGATTTTTTTTGTTTGATTTTTTTCATATGAAAATTTTGCGAGTGAATGTGCAAGAAATAAAACCTGCACATACTAGGTGAACCTTTTTTGTTTTGAGATTTTTGAACTAGACTCTTTTGCAAAATGTAAGAGGATGTGAAAGAAATATACCTATACGAACAGGGTGGAATATTTTCAGATTAGGTAGGTAAGAAATTAATTGCATAGGCCTAGTGGGATATTTTATTTTGCTATATTTTGAGTTAGATTCTCCTTGAAGTTGCAGCATTGTAGGGGATGTGAGTGAATGTGCAAGAAATAATTCAGCACACGTGTGATGGATGTTGTTATTTTGGGCTTATTTGAACAAGCTTTTTGTTTAAAATGCAAATGGTGTAGTATTTGTTCGAGCAAGATAAAATTAATTTTTCTTTCCTAATTTGGCGCCCTGTGCATTTGCACATCTTGCACATATGGTTGGTCCGGCCCTGATTTAGCAATCCTGGGAATTCTCTAATTGAACACTGTCAGTATGGTTTTCAGAATTCGCACCACTGGGTTGTGGTAATGTTTTGTATAAAAACGGTTTGCCCCCTTATTGGGGCGGTTGTTCGATGACTTAAACCAATTTAATCAGTAAAATAAAAAACTTTTAATTGTGATGCATTTCGAGGGTGATGGCTCCCCCGGGTAAACAAAATCCTTTCCCCTCAGGACTTAATAAGATAACCAAAGATAGAAAAAAATCGCCCGATTGTGACGCTTCCCGAAGATCAGAAATTTCTCTAGATCTAGGGCTTAGAAAGAACCTTCCCAAAGGGTGGCACCTCTCATTCAATAACAACAGAGCTCACAAAATTCCAGACAGACTGAAGCTTTTACACAATAACAAAATCCATCTCAGATACAGATACACAAAAAAAAATACCAAACCATCTACTAAAATCAATCAAAACAAATACAGATTATCCCGTATTGTATTTACCCACAGTGTGGCATCACTATACAACTGCATAGCCCATGCAACCACTTGTCTCACGGTGCACGCATTTCAGAATGAAATAAAATCCCCAGCCTCCGACACAAAACACACATAAACTACAAACAAAATCCAAAAAAAAGAAAGAACCGAATGAGTGCCTGACTGATCTGATTATGATATAATCCAGCGCATGCTGTCGCATAATACGTTACAACAATAACTCCGCGCGCACAAGGGAAGCCACTAAAACAGAAAAAAAAATAATAATAAAAACTCAAAAATAAAATCCAAACAGGAACAACACTACCCAACCAACACAATTGAGCCAGAGCAACTGCACAGGCAACAGCATCAGACGCATGCACCTAATGGCGTTCCTCTTCGATCGACTGTCTGTCTGCCGGTATCGTTTGAAGTTGCTAAAGGCACACTACTACTATATAGTGTTGGGTCGGGCTGCATATGCATTCAACTACGGCACCGCATCATCACCCCAGAAGAGCATGCAGCCAGCAGTACAGCGGATTTCATTTCAATACTATAAACCGAGGGGGATATATAGATACATAGATACGCGAGTTGGTAGGTACTTCTTCTTTGGGTATTTTAGCGATCGGTTTTAATGATGCGACTTTTTGACATTTCTTACTCTTCTTATGGTTTATTCTTCTTCGGTTGCTCATCTCGTTCTCTGTCAATCTGTATAATTTTTGTTCGTTTTTCGGATTTTGGACAAGACCGCAAGACAACAAAATTAACACTTGTGCGATTGAGTTTTGGTTTCCTCCCTGGGCGAGATTATTTTCTGTGTCATTCGGATGAAGGCTCATAAATTTACGTTTGATATACGTAAACAAATGGAAGTCGTTAAATTGCGGCCGCTTTAAGATTAAGATTAAGTCTATCCCCGCACAGAAACACAGTAAAAAATTACAGAGTCTGAGTCAGTTGGTCGTTTGATGGAATGCTGTCAATAGATGATATCGTGGACTGATTAGGCCTGCTTCTCTGGGTGTGGAAGGTATGGTATGTGCGCGGGCTGGTGTTTATGGGTGATTACGAACGAGTCTGTAGGGCGCCATAAATACGAGTGGCTGAGTTTCGGTGTGATTTCTAATAAAAGGTTCAGAGCAAAACGAAAAAAAAATTAACTCACTTAGATTGCCGATCCGGAAGTGGACACCTTTCATAGTCGATAGGTGGCGCTTTCTCGCAAAAAGGTGTTCTTGATGCTAACAATTTTAAATATTGCGATAACATTGAATACCTCGTGTATTTTGGACAGAAAGAACGTCCGCCATTGGTACGTAAATTTTGTCAAAACGCAACTACAGTGGACGTCCAGTATAACAAATGTTATAATGTTTGATGTCATTCGCTAAATTTTCTAAAATGTGTTCATTTAGACCTTTTTATTTAATTTTAAATTGAACAGATGATGTTCCCGCCATTCAAATGTTTACAGTGTTATTAAACCAATTTTTTTTAACGTTTGTTATATCGGATTGCAAATCGTGGGCAAAACTCCCTATAGAAAGATTCTACGTATAAAGCTGAAAAGCTTTCGTTATATCGCAAAGTCACTAGCTATATCGGATATTTGTTATAATGGACAAGCGCCTATTTTTCTGTTGAAAACCCGTATCCAACATTTGGCAAGAGTTTCCATTCCAAAAACTTGTCACCATCTTAATCTAATTAAAGCCTAAAAATTATTTACACAAACACAAACAAAAAAAAAACAATTTCGGACGCAAGTTACCTGTTTTCATCTCGTTTCTTCCTCGAGATATCTCCATCTATGTCCCCCGCTCCTATATAATTTTTCCCCCCATCAGTATACTATTTTATTTGGCCGATTTGTATTTTGTAACGAAAATTTCATGCGCGTCTAACGAAAACATCGCCGCGCACTTGCATACAAATTTGCATTGATCAACAAAAAAAAAAAAAAAAGTCGTGCAAAAACGAACAGAAATACTATTATAGTTGAGGCAGCTTATAGGCTAGAGACTATGGGGAGGAGGTTACATATGCATGCACTGCCTCTCGATTGGAAGAGATTATAATTTATTAGTTACTACCAGTTACTTTGATTTCAGCCAATTCCACATTTATTCGATTTGTTGCGCTTATTCAGATTTCTCATATTTTTTCACGGATTTTTTTTTCTTTCTTTTTTTTAATCATTTTTCCGCGTATCTATGAGTTGTGCACAAATCAAGTTCTTAGTGCGTACGAACAAGTGTTAATATTGAGGAAAACGACATTTTCCCGCTACACCAGTAAATATTGGTATATACGACTTTGGATTGAGATTTAATCGTTTCTAGTATTTTTTTTTTGTTGTGTTTCATAATCTTTTGAAAAGGGGCTATGCACATGTAACAGGGAAATCAGACACCATTGGCGAGTAGATTGAGTTCAGTGCATTGATTGCAGTTGATGGGTTTTTTTTCTTCTTTTTCTTTGTGTATTGGTAGAGAGTAGTAGTTCCTAAACTCAATGCGAAAGAAACAAGGGTTGACGTTCACGCTGGCTATTAGGCTGCCAACGCATTTTCTTTTGTGAAGTGAAATAGTTTCGAAGAAGATTCAACTTATTTAGTGCTTTGAATAAACAACTCTCATGACGACTCTGAATATGGGTAGAGTCTGCGGCGGAATCTGACAGATTTTTCGACGTAGCTAACCACCACCTTTACATAATCAGACCTAACCTAATCTAAAGTAACCAAACGTCAACGGAGAAGCTTCAACTTGGAGCCCAGATCGGAATGCTAAATTCGACAGGAAGACTTGCAAAAGGCAGTATTTTATATATATTTCTATAAGACAGATCTAAGTAAGTTTCGAGACGACAGAAACGACGCACGCATCCCTCGCGAATGTCAAAATGACTGGTCTTGACCCACTGCAAGCAACGTGGCTTCTGACTGGGGTCCCGGTGGAAACGGAGGGTTGCAGTGTTCTAAACCGAGTTGTAAGAATTTAGCAAGCTGTGGTCAGATTCTGTAAGGTGAACCGATCAAACGTTTTCATGCGCACGAAACAATTCGTTACACAATGTTACACAATGTTACACCACGAAAACTTTCAAACATTTCGCCTGATAGAATGCCGACCCTGATTTTCCAGAGATAAGGTTTTTTTTAAGTATCCGCATTCTGTGAAAAGAGATCAAACTCTCAGAAATTGGCAAATCCTTTTGGGTGAATTGGCAAAACTGTCCTCCTCCTCCCCGAAGTGTCAACTGTCACATTGTTGTCTCTTTTTCCGTTTGCATCAATGAAACTCTCAGAAATTGGTAAATCCTTTTGGGTAAAATTGGCAAAAATATCCTCCTCCTCACTGTACTACTAAATGGCGCAAAATTACAATTTAGCGTGAATTATGGGACAACATTTTTAAAACTCGCAGTGCAGCTCGATTCCTCACTTTCCTTATCCTCTTACGTAAAACTCGTACTCAACTTTTTAATTTTTATCCAAAATCTTCTGCTGAATGGTGAATTTTCAATTTCACGCTCCCCTTGAGAGTTAATTTGTCTGGAGGAACTAATTTCTGCGCTTCCCTTCCCGACCAAGTCTTTGAAACCTGTCTAGCTGTCAAACAGTGCACTACTCGCTTTGTGTGTGTGCATAGTGAGCTTTAGCAAATCTCGCTTCCTATTCTATTGTTTGTATTGCCTGTCCAGTCATTGTCCATTCAAACATATGTCCATCTGTCAACAATAGAAACTTAGACCATAACCTCCGACTATTTGTAGCTGGCTGATCGCTTCCTTTGAATTAATCCCGGTAATGCGGGACTTTGTTTCGTTTTTTGTTTTTATTTATGTATCTAGTGTTTAAATTGATTTCGGCATCTCACAATGTGATTGCGCTGCAGCGCAGCGCGGCAGCAACCAATGCGATGTTCATTGGGCTTCTGCTCTCTTTTGGGCAGATTCACCTGGTCTTTGTCGTCGTCGTCGTCGTTTGCGGTGTCGTTGTTGTTTGTTGCAATTTTTAGACATACACTCGGACAGACAGACAGACAAACTGGCATGCTCGGGGGAACTATACACACACGCAGACAGCCACACACACATATGGATTGCAGGAGATAGACAACCTCAAATTGTAAGAAATGCGCGTACCAGAGACAGAGAGTCGAGTCGATTGCGGCTGCATTCAATTATTCTTCTTCGTCGATTTTTGGACTTGGATTCGTTTATTATAGACCATCATCCGCTACTTGGGCTGCTGCTGCAGCAGCAGCATCATCATCAACATCGTCATCATCATCATCAGCAGCATCGGCAGCAGCATGGTGATCTTCGTCTACCAATATTTGTTTGTATCTCGCGGTACGTCAATTGTTGCGCACGCGCGTTTTGTATTAGTTTTTCTTGGTTTGCCTAAAGCCCATTATTATGCTATTGTTCTTTCAGTGTTTCCCGGTTTCAGTTGTTTTCGTTTGCTGTTTGCATCTGTAAAAGCTGTAGTTGTTTGTTTTTGTTTTGTTTGAGTTTTCTCTTATTTTGTTTGCGTTTAGTTCTACAGATACATTGTGTTCTCAGGTAGTGATGCTTGAATGATGACATGAGCTGCAAGCCATGTCTTTGGTTGAGAAAACCCAGCAATTGCGGAATTTTTCATCAGAAGACTATCCGTAATCGAGGAATGTGAAATGTCAAATGTATTTGCTTTGACTGTTTAATGCTCGATCTGGAAATAAGACGTTTCGTTTTCAGGGAGTGTAGTACTTGAACTCTGCTCTCTGCTCAGCTCTGCTCTGCTCAGAAGAAGCGATTCGCATTATTGACGTGCAAGCCCCGACTGTCTAAGGTACATCCCAAACTAGCCTACAAACCCGGGAACAATTTTGACAGACACAGGCCATGACCATTTGTCGGAGTAAAAAAAGCGAAAAAGTGTTTTATTTAAAAACGAATATGTTGAATGCGAATGAATCACCCTGTGAGAAGCTGGGGGAATGTATACAATTCGAATATAATGTTCATACCCTTAAAATGCATATTTAGGTACACATTAGTGTACTCAAACATATTTGGTGAATTTCGAAATTTTGCTCAATTTCGAAAAATCCAAAAAATCCCATAAAATGTACTTCCTTAAATTACTTGGGCTATTTGCCTTTTCCCCTGTAAATAATTTTAGGTTTTTTTCGAAAATTAGACTAAAATCGATCAATTTCGAAAAAAAATCATTCAATTCACTTTATTGATTTAGTGGTTTTATCTGCCCTTTGCCCTGTAATTTTTTATGGTTTACTTTGAAAATTAGGCTAAAAATCTATCAATTCGAAATACAGTGCTGTCTGGGTAACGTGAACACTGGGCTGCGTGAACAACTGGATAGCATGAACACCAATTGTTTTATACAGAGCACTCTATAGCGTGAACAACAAAAACCACGATAGCATCAACAACAAATTTATGCTCCCATTTCGGGGATTTCCCTTTATTTTAGACATCGTAGTTTTATACACACGTACAAATAAATACATGTTTGTATCGCATATACTCCGTTTTTGTTCATATAGTTTGTACTGATTGCAATGAAAAACTAGCTCCTGTTTACATGCTTCTTTTCAGTGAAATTCGTTTTTCGGCATATCAAGTTTGTTTTTTATCTGTGCAAAAATGTTAACAAAGAAACCAAAGTTCTTATCGTTGAAAGCAAAAGGTGATATTATCGAGAAACTAGAAAGGTGTGTAGCCCCACAATTTCGGCCATAAGAAAAAATAAGGGTGTAGCCCTTCGCTCAAAAGAAAAACTTTAAATAGGGTGAGTATCCTCGTATAAAACTTTAATTAAAGTACGGAAACTGTTGTCGAAGTGTATTTTACTTGGTGGATAAAATATTGGATAGTGTGAACAACCTGGATAACATGGACAGCCTGTGCAATAATTAGTTCACGCTACCCAGACAGTACTGTATCGAAAAAACCGCATAAAATACATTTTCTCAATTTACTTCGTTTTTGTAGATGTATTTTGGTTTTCCTCGAAAGCTAAATGAATTTCAAAAATCTACAAATTTCAAAAATCTAAAAATCATCACAAAATCTGTCCTTTTCTTCGAATTTTAGATTTAAAACCGGCAAAATCGATGAATTTCGAAAAATATTAAGAAATTCGAAAAACCGCATTAAACCACTTTTCGGCATTTGCATGGTTTATTTTCCATTATTTCCCTCGAGTTTATAGATTTTTTTTCGAAGAAAGTAAAAGCCACTCGAACCATTTTTAGCTCCCTTTCACAAAAGTTTCTCATCATGTGGGCGGAAGGGAAAAAAAAAAAAACAAAATTGGATTAACTATTCATATACAATGCACCCTGACGTCTCTCGCATTTGTTGGCTTTCCGAAAACTCGTATCGCAAATTCCCTTCACACACACACGCAAGGAGAAATGAATTTACAAACATTTTGCATTCAAATGTGAACAATGTCCTCCGAACTAATGCCAACACTGTGCGCGGCATAGAACTCGATTTATTGCTAATCGATTGGATTCCTGCACTGCATACATTTTTTCTTTAATATAAAACTATACTAAGGCGACAACGAAGAGAAACAAGTTTCATTGGGGATATCGCAAAATTATATTATTAATTGCGAGCCAAATACACGGCCACTTGCATTTCCGGCTTCACATTCATGTACATGCGACACAGTTGTAGAATAAAATTAATCGATTTGAATGCAATTTCCTCGCATCTAGGGTGGAGACAGATGAAACAGATTCTAATTCCGGGATAAATGCCGTTAAAATTTGTGTCTTTTGTTGCAACAATTGAGGGAGAATGTC
Source organism: Cheilosia impressa (assembly GCA_948293265.1). Lineage (NCBI taxonomy): Eukaryota > Metazoa > Arthropoda > Insecta > Diptera > Syrphidae > Cheilosia > Cheilosia impressa. The sequence goes on along the minus strand of OX411885.1, from coordinate 5,730,297 downwards.
AGAAGATTTCGTCTTCGTGGTCGTGCGCGGCGCTGTTCGACAATGTAGCTCTGCAACAGGTTCGTCGCGCACAGATTGAGCAAAATATTAGATGAAGTCGTGTTAATTAAAAGCTTGTTTGCTTGGCTGCAGAAGTGGCGGAAGGATGCGGTACGCCGCGCCGGACGGCCGACTGGCCCGTGCGAAAAAAAACAAAGCAAAAAGGTGGAGAAAATATGCAAAAATGACAGAACGAAACTGGACAAATATAATAAATCCTACAAAACTAAGATAAATAGCGTATTATCCTGTAGGGTCGTCTCTCAACAGGTACACCCCACTGTAGCAGCGCAGACGTGGCCAGAGAATCATCTCATCGTCTTCATCTGTGCAAGTCGCGCAGCCGCAGTCGTCGTTTTCCGTCCTCGTCATCATTATCGTCTTGGTCGTCGTCGTCGTCGTTTGAATTGTCGGTCGTCGTCGTTGTCGTTTCTCCTTCGGGTAAGACTCATGTGCGCATGCGTGCAATAATTTTAAATCTTTGAGTGTAATAAATTCCAATTGAACATGAAATGTTCATCTGATCCCATTCATCACTTCGTGGCTGAGGTTTTTGCTTTTTTTCTTTGCTCATTTTCCACCCAGCTATACCACCGCACCGCGCCGCCAGTTAGTTAATCTTGGTTGGTCGTTTTTCGGGCGCCCTTTCACTCCCATTGGGGATATGGATGTTTCCATACCTTCCTAGAGCAACATCGAGACTCATTTCATTTGCAGAATTGTGTGGCGAAGATGGCCCTTTTGCGCAGGCATTGCCCCTGTTTCCTTCCTCGTGTTTGAACGTACTTTGTACAAAGCTGATGCTTGGGCCAGATGATTACCGAGCGGAGTCTCTCATTTCATAGGCAAATGTATCAATTTCGAATCAATTTAGTGAGGCAGCGGGCGATTTACGAGGACCTGATCGCAGGAATATGATTTCCAGATGTGTGTGCTGGATAAAACTTGCAATTGCTGGATGCAACTTCGCATTTTGTTATGTCACATCTATAGGTGGCTTTTTTCAATAATTTGCCTTTCACTTGAGCGTAGTTTTATTTGTTGTTAGAATTGAAGTGCAGAAATAATGCCTTTTGAGATGTTTTTCCCAAAAAAAAAACAAAACCTGATCCTGGTAAAAGTATCAATTTTACACTTGCATTAACAGTTTGGTGTTGCAAAAGAGTTTTGTTAATTTAAAAACGCTTTTATTTGGCTTTGATTGACTTTTTGGACTATTGCTGACTTTAAATTGTTTTAAGGCCGGTCCATAAACATTGAGCTATTCAAATTCAAATGCCCAATCCTCTGACACCACAAGACTGCCTAGAAAAAATTATCGAAGTAGGTCGCTGATGCTCTGTGCAAAGAAGACTTGGCTGGATTTTGCTTGACTCCACTTGAATTTAACAAACTCTTACTCTACATGAAGCTATTTCATTGTACGCCTGTCAATTCTTCCTCCAGTTCCAGTGGTGGCCATGCCTCCACTTTAATTGCTTGGCTTTGCGTGACTTGTTTGACTTCCAAATTCATTTTCGATGTCCCACCTATGCACCTAGGCCCATCTAAATCATCAAGTGCGTTCTCCATACGCAAGATTCGACATTTGGAAGGGTCTTCGAACGATATGTTCTTCTGACCGGAAGGCAAAGCTTTGTAGATCGAGTGCCAGGAATTGATTGAACAAAACAACACCTAAATACAAAACAAACGTTTGAGAAGAGGCTCGCCTTTTGGTGAGGAAAAGATGGTTAACAGAAATGTTCTGGCTCAAGTTATTCGGGCCGACCTTTTTAAACTTTTGCAAGTATTCCGGTATAAGGAATAATTATTGTGAATATCGTGAAATTTGAGCTCAAATCTACCTCATCGATCAGCGTTATGCACCACTATCAACTAGTAAAGCCCCACTCGAACTTAAGCGCCAGAGAAAAGAGAGAGGGTGAGAATTAAACATCAAACACAGAACATTTGTAATATATGGGCATTGTGGACTTGCTGTTTTCGAAACCGCAGGCTTTTTATCGAGGACAGATAGAAAAGGAGCGTTACACGTTTTTGACCTTAATGCAGATATTCAACCGGAGTTCAGCTACCCCATGGATCTAACAAATCTCTTTCTCATAATGGACTCGACCAAATGACAAACGGTCCCACCAAAATCAAAATACAAAAAAAAAAAACAAAGAACAACTCTGCATAAAATCCACTGGTTCATTTTGTGTGTTGTTTAATGTGTTCCTTGTTGCTTGTCCTCAAAACGCATCACACACAACACACCCCAGCAGACGAAGAACACATGGGGAAACAAAAGCCAGCAACAACCAGAAATACTAAACCTCTCGGGTGAGAAGTTAAAACAACGCTCAAAAAGATATTTTAAGAAACAAAACACACGATAGGGAGTAACAAGAGAAAAAAAAACACTCACACACACCCAGCAACAAAAAAAAAAATACGAAATTCGAGTATAATGGACTAAAAATAAGCCAAAAGACAAAAGACTCACATGCTCATCTTCGCAAGAGCCGAGAGCCGAGAACTGAGACCGGGAACGGAAAGGGAAAAAACAATAAAAATGTTATCCTTAATTTGTTTATCCTTTTGTCTTATGTCTCTTTTTCTCGCTCGCGCAACACAAACAACAGAAGTCGGATTCGGATTCTAAGTTCCTGCAGCTATATAATATTATACGCCAGGCCGGAGGCCCTGCAGGCCAAGCACTGTGTGGAATGTCTTTGGTGTAGTCGTCCTCGTCATCGTCACAGGGCGCTAGAGAGATTGAAATAATTTTCTTAAATTATGAGACTACTTAAGCTGGAAACAAAAACGAAAAAACAAACCAAAACGAAAGCCAACCAAGGAACCGGACAAACAGAAATGCAAATCTACAAAAGATGCTAATGTGATGTTCCTGAGCCCATCCAGGGGTCTTAAATACTTTCGCGATCGTCGCGCAAAGCAGACGAAGAGCGTGTACAATGATTACGTGGATGTGGTGTTGTATGTCGAGCTTGTTCTTTGCACTTGTTCTTTTGTTTTGTTGATGTTGTGAGAGATGTTGCTGCAGCCAAGAGACCAACAACAGCCGCACCAAAAACCATACCATGACAGGGATTATATGTGGAATGGGTGGTGGAATTTTAATTGTTGTATTGGCGGTCAAGTGGCATCAGGACTATGGTGGGATTTTTATTTATTATTTTTCTTTTGTTGTTTTGTGCTGAAGGGCTTCGGATTAAATTCAATTCCTCTGCAGGATACAAACAGGTACAAGAGCGGTTTTCATAAGAACTTGCATTCAACTCATGCGACTAACTGCTTTCAGTGGGCCCATTTTTGTAATTGGTAGGAGTATTTCTGACCCCGAAATGTGTCCACATTCAGATAAAAATTTAAATTCTACAGTTTTTCCTATATGATTTTTTTTGTTTTTGGGCTTGTGACCTGACCATTCGATGCCGAAGGAAGACTTTTCACAGGTGGTTGCTTGTACTAAAGTTGCCTCAATCTTCGAAAAGCAAAGTGGCCGGCATAGCATTTTTTTTTAGCGCCAACACATTGTTCGATGCCTCTTCAACAAGGAAAAGCTACCGATTGACAATTTGTTAATATTTTTGACACCTGACGTTCTTCTATGTTTTTAGGAGACGAACATTCGGATTGGAACATCGAAAATTCGAAAGATTGACGGATGGAAAGATCGGAGATTAGAAGAACGAAAGATCAAAAAATTAAAAGTTAGAAAGATGAAAAGGAAGAAAGATCGAAAGATCGGAAGGTCGAAAGATTGACGGATGGGAAGATCGAAAGATCAAAATGTAGAAATACCGAAAGATTGGCGGATGCGAAGATCGGAGATTGAAAAATCAAAAAATTTAAAGATAGAAAGATGAAAAAGTCGAAAGATCGGAAGATTGAAAAAATGGAAAATTGAAAGATCGGAGCTTAAAAGATCGAAAGATCGGAGGATCGAAAGTTCAAAAGATCAAAACATCAAAACATCAAAAGATCGAAAGAATGAAAGTTTGAGAAATAAAAAGATCAAAAGATCTACAATATATAATTTTTAAACACCTCACTACTTTAAATCGTATAGAGCCAAACCGACCGAAAGATCTGCCAACAAAATTTAATGAAGCTAAATATTTAGAACTTCCCTGCTTCCGGCATGCACAATATGCCTATTCCTCCAACTCTAAGCCTAGCCACTCAAAGCGTTTTATCATGTCTAAAAAGGCTTAGTACTTTGTTGACAAACAAATAAATAAATAATAAATAATTCAAAAGATCTCATAAAATCATCTCTTCTGGTCGGGCTTCACAAAATCACCACCAATCAGTCCTAAAATGCATCATTCACGCCCAGCTAAAAATACAATCACTTAAACTAACATGAAGAATATGAAAATGATTGCTGTACCATTTGCCAACTATTTTACAGCAATTATTTTTTGTTGAATTTTTGTTTTAAAACAATTTTTTAAGCTTACCTTAAATCCAAGCCGGTTTCCACTAAATACAGCATAAAAATTGAATTTTCCTCCGGCAATCTATCTCGCTTATTAAAAACACTTTATAATTTTTCCTTTTGTTTTATTTTATTAACACATTCACTAATAGCACTTCCATTAAAAATGTCATTGGTTTTGTTTAATTTTAAATAAGATTTATTTTTATATGCTTTTTATATTCTATTCTCTTGTAGGTTAGTTACAATGCACGATTTTGACTAGTAGAATATTTCTGACTTGACTCAAATGGCACAGAGAAGTTTCGCACAAACGCCAGCGTAGAATTTTTAATTTTATTATTAAAATTTTTTTTTGGTTACTTAAGCGTATGTTTTAAGGGGATTATAACAAACACGCAACAGCTCTGAAATTAGAAGAAGGTGGATAGTTTTGAATAAAGGCAATAAAAATATAAATGCAAAATATAAATAAGTATTTGGAATGGCAAAAATTGAGTGCTCGTAATTGAACTATACCGACTATCCCAACAATCATTAGGTGTTCGAAATTTTAAAATAACTTTGGACCTTGAACGTGAATAATAAAATCTTAGACGTCAAATGATGGCCGCCTTTAAGTGACAGAGCGATTTTAAGTACGCGTTTCCATTGAACCTAAAAGTTATTCAAGACACTAAGTTTATCTTGACAGCTTTAGTTCTGAAATATGGGAAATTGGGACTTCGAATTTCGGTGCCAAAATATCGAAAGCTACAAAAACATTTCAAAGCCTTGAACACCAATAACTTCTCAAATGAGATATTGAGTCTATTGAAGAATCAACGGTCCGACCAAAACTCCTCAATTCACACTCAAAATCCACACCCCTCTATTGGTCCGTTCGAGGGATTTACGGTTCACCATGCACCTCATTTTGCAATTGACCCAATTTGGTGATTGCCGCTTTACTACGGAAAGATCCAAATTGTGCGTGCCACCACCGTACCACCGAGTAAGAAGGGAAAAAAACAACAGAAAACAAAAGATACAATCTCCGGCAAGTGCTTTACCCGACCAGAGATAGCCAAGCACCACCACACCATCCAACTGCCACTATACGTGCGTGGCTTTGCGCGACTTCATATACCACTGGGTATGTTACCATTAACAACTGAAACAGCGTCGGCGTCAGCAGCGACTTCTCACTAGCACGTGCCTTAAGGTCAAAAGGAAAAAAAATAAAAAAATCAGCGAATAAAAAAAAATTGCAAATATACCGTAAATATACTTGCACTACACAAAACACAACTACTCATAATGAGCACTGTGTGCATTTGGTATGTGTTTCGTTTTTAGTCAGCGCTCTGCAACTACTTCACTTAACACGAAGGACACTCGATGCCGACACGCGCTTACCAGGGCTACTACGTCGTCGGTCGGTCACTTACAGTACAGTTCGGCGTGCTGCTTTGGTGGTGGTTATATCGATGGTGATGAGGATTATAGTGGTTTAATGGTTGGCTGCCTATCTGGCCATCAATTATGAATGAAATGTTCATTTGGTTTTTTTTAAAAGGATTTTCGTAGACTGACTAAACTCAGCTGTCTGTGTTGGAGGGATGTGAGTATAAGATGTCCGGGAGAGTGACAGGACTGTGGAGGTTTTTTTTTAACCAATTAAATTGTACCAACTGTGCGATATGCACTTGAAATCTCGCAGGAGTTCAACAAATGATGGAATCAATGTGAAATTTAGTCAGTAAAAATGCAGAAACGAACAATAAAATCAACAAAGCCTATACAACTAACGAGTGAATGACAGTGACGAATGATGTCTTCATTCGAATAACAACAGCAACAGAAAGTGGAGTTAATTTTAAAGTTGAAGACCCTTCTAAGGCGGTGAATTTAAGTAGCTCTGTCCACACAAATTGGACTGTGGAAACTGTGAAAACCGCTCCTCAACACCTTTCTTGTCAGCGATTAAACTGCGTTGACTGCGTTGAATTGAGGCCGTAGAGTGCGTTAAAAAAAAGATTTCCTTCCAATTTGCAAAACTCATTAACCACTTTGACAAGTTTTTCAATGTCCTGCATCGTCTTAAGTCTCATCTTTTACCGAATTCTGTCGATGCTAATAGTTGATGGAGCTCTAAATAGCGTTGGATGTCAGTCAGTCATCATTCATCGCCATCAGCTGCAGAGTGGATATTCGGTAGTTTACCTGATTTGGCGCATGCTTTTAAGACTGATAACTTTCAAGAATTTTCGTTTTTTTTTTTTATTTAGTTCGGATGGTAACTAAATGTAGGCCCGTTCTTTAAGCCCATGGATCCACAAAACAAATTCAGGCAATTGAGATATTTCCAAGTGACCTTAAGCCAGGTGTGCACGTACTCTCATGCTTGAAACTTAAGACTGTAGGCAATTAAGGCCTACCGCGCCAAATTGTGGAAAACGTCTTCACCTTTTGGTTCAAGTACTGTTCGAATCAGGTTTCAAGCGAAGGTGTCGCTGTTGAGCTACTGGGGCTGCATCTCATCCCAAATCTGACAAGTTCTAATAAACAAGATATCCTCATTCGGAATCATCAATAAAACTCTGACAATATATATACCTATTCTATTGCTGCATCAATGGGATGGGGATCTCTAAATGGATCTAAAAACCCAAACGAAATTTGACAGAACTTTCAACATTTTGTTCGCAGGGATATAAAATTGACTAAGCTTTTTCTGACAGCTTTTGACCCTCTTTCTTAAGTCTCTTTTACTTAACGTGAAGTTGGCGCCAATACTGTGTCAAACAGCACTTTGACTTCCGTTTGCAATTCAATTGTTTTTTGACGCTGTCCGCGCAAGGCGACCCAATAGAAAACCGAAACATTGAGCGATTGTCTCCAGTGATTCCACCCTTTCTGACTGAATTGCCCATGACAATTATCAAATGCCAAAAATGTCCTTTTTGCCCATGCCGACGTTAAGGAAGAACAAAATACACTTTTTTTTTGGTTTTGAAAGATATAAAATGTCCTTTTAGCTTATTCGATACACGATCTAGCATCACTGATTGTCTCCAATTAGCGCAAGGAAATATCAATATTCATATGCGGTAGCCGGCACACACTCTAACTTACATATACATGACTGCGATACTCGCATGACTGTAGTAGAGAGAACATTTTGAATGTTGCCCTCCCGCGCATATCCTGTTTTTAAGGTTAAAAATAAACTAACTGCCGCACGCCGGATATTAATGTCCCGGAATTAGATCTAAACAACAAGAGGAAGAAGGTTGCGCAATATAAAAGTCGATAATGACGGGCACAGATTAAGTATTCAAACACCGTTCAAGGACATGCGTGGACAATGGTACATGGATTCAATAATTGAATCCTCTTAACACCTGTTCTGATGGGTGGAAGGAGAAAACAAGGCAACAGTACGAGTGTAGTCCGTAGTCCATTCAATCTGATATTCCATTGTGTGAAACTGAAAGGACTCGTAATAAGGTTAACGAACGAAACATTCGACAACAAGTGCAAAAAGAAAGAAAGACACACAGAAAAAACGAAAGAGTGTTTGTATTATCCCTGGGATAATGGGACCAGCGAGTGTCATAGACGACGAATCCTCACAACAAATCCCTAATGCCAGGACAATAGTCTAAATGAGGTTTTCCTCCCGCACACCCATGACGAACAATGATGCCGACTGATTCTCTTTGTGTGCCATCTACATTATGACAGATAATTATGGGTCGTATTGTCTATGCTGTTGTCGCTGTCGCACGTGGCAACAGGATTCAGCATTTGTTTCAGGTAATCACTTCTCTATTCTCTGATGCTAACTTCATGTTCGCACAACTTTTGCACATACCAAAGCAGTCCAAGTGAGAATTAGTGGACGGGAAATTTTACCTGGATCTACATGGTATTTGACAGAAGACCGTGGAAGGGCAAATGAATATCAATTTTAGGGCCGAATTGGCTCAAAGCTTTAAAGTTGATTGTGGGCTCCATCAGGGCTGCATTTTGTGGTCTGCTTTTGTTCTTATTTTCTAAAAGCAATAGCGTAGCAGCTGCACTTGCACAAAATGTCGAAAGGTTACGATTTACATGAAGTAAAAGCAGTGAAAACTATTTTAACTACAAAGTGGGACCTACCAAAGCTTTGTACCTAATTTTTTAACAATTGGATCAATTTTATTGATTTAAAAATATAGAGCACAATGGGGTCCACTGAATCTGATGACATTTGCCACCCTTTTGATTGGATTGACATGATCACGTGAGCGTTTTCTTTTTGACGTTTCTGACAAATGGCAAATGCAAAAGAGTTCCAAACATTTTCGTTTTTGAGCGGAACTTTCACCAATTCACTCGTCGATATGCAACCGAACCTGAGGACCACAATGAGAAATAAAGACAACAACAGTCTGTGTCGGAGAACCTGTCATAAGCTATTTAACATATTATTTCAAGGGCTGGTTGCTGACATCTGTCCTTTCTCTTTGTTTAGAAAGAAGATGTCCTTAAAAGGTGCCCAATAGCCTATTGACATTCGCTCTCTGTTCCTCGAATACGCAATATATTTAAAGGGAGAGCGGTTTAATTTGGAAACATCTGGCAGGCACATGTTACGACTATCTATTGTTAGCCTAAGACTCAGAGTGTATAGTATTGCATAGCACAAGCAGTATGGTTACAACGTAACCACGACCTGACGTCATGCCACATGCAAATGAACTTCGAAAGGATTTTTTTCAATCGCCCAAGTTGGGCAAGCCGTTCTGATCTGAGCTCCATAGTGCGTCAATGAAAAAAAGCCGAATACTGATCTGTCAGAAATATTTGTTCTAATGCAAGTCGTCGAAACCCTGAAAATATGAAAGGTCATGGACTGGAGCATGTTCTAATCTAATTTAAGCATTACAAACAGAACAGCCAAAAACACAAAATTAATCTGAATGTGTAACAGCAAATCTACTACTCATTCGCCATCGCCGAGGAGAAAATTTCATATAATCGAGATATCTATCAAATAAATCTGACAACTCCAAGGCTAATTTCCTGGAATTTGCAATTTTTCCTGCATATTCTGATACAGTTATTGATCGCTTTGGCTGTGAACTAGGACACTTCTTTCAATGCCTCGCTGCTTTCAGAGAAGTTCCGATACGATTAGTTTAGCGTATAACGGAGGGTGCCTCTCAACTGAAATCCCCTTACAACTTCCTATGTGCTTACAAATTAGAGTGTGTATTGTTTTTCGCTATAATCAACATTCACCACAGGATATTCCTGGAATATCCCTCTGCGCTTGCACTGCACTATTGACGCTGTAATGCAGACAGCTCGTTATAACTGATATCCTCGTTGCTTTATTAAATTGCATCTATTTGCCTAAAGTTTCGTCTCCAAAATGACAAAATATTGTTTGATCAAGTCGCAAATGAATTCAGGGAAATTTCACTCGCTGAAATCGAATCAGCAATTCGTTAAAATCCAATTATCTGTCAAACAACGCTAGGTTTCGGTTTTATTCTTTACAGTTACAGTCTGCAAGGGAGCATTTCGTGATAACCTGTCAAATTTCCCGTGTAAGTACCTATATATAACCTGAAAGTTGGTCGCTGTAATTGATTAATTTTTCACCGAATTCCCTCTATCATTATGAATTTTGATATAATTGAAGCAACAATTCGTTTCAGTGTTCACATGACAGATAAAAGCAGGGCAAACTTAATTCAAATGATATGCGCTACAACTTTAAATGCACCTACAACCATTCGTTATACCTAATGAAACTCGTTACATATTGAATTTAAAATGTTCGATTATGTTCAGCCCCTTTCATGGAATTCCACTATGCATTTAATTTCAACAAAGTCACGCATAAAAAACTAGTCAAACAGTCAATCTAAAGCAGCTGTCACATGATTCTGAAACGTAACGCATAACTTTGTTTTAGCGTCGGCAAAACACCATTCGATGTTTTTAAGTTTGTTTGCCATTTGGCTAGTCATTTATTATATTTAAACGATTTTGTTGCATTTTCTGACAGTGTTTCTGTGGGAAATATAAGCTCATTAAATTCTATCAACAATGTCAGTTCGAAGACAGAAACTGCCTCTTTAAGAATGAGAACCTATAGTAACTTTTTATTAAAATTGATCTTGTAAAATGGACACTTTTTACCGAACCAAGTTGGTTCCTTCTAAAATTTATTAGCGGATGGATTTGGCTGATACACCTACCATAAGATGAACCACTGCAAGCGTCAGATTTGACAAAGCTCGGGCTAATTTATATAATTTAAGAATGCGGAATGGTTATTATTCCGCATCACTGGATAAGTAAATAATATTTGGAAAAAAATTAATTTGTCATTTTTGACACATGTGTGACCAAAATCCAAAGAAACGTTAATTACTTTAAAAATGTCATTTAGCCGCTAAATAGGTTTCACCGCGCACAGAAGGAATAACTTGGATCGAGTGCTAATGTCTAACTGTCAGATTTGACACTAAACAATAAATGCGTTTACTGATATTTGTCACATTTTCTCAAACAGAAAAATCTTCAATCAGCCCAAATAGGAGCTAATTCTATCTAACTGTTTAGGTAGAACTTCGACTGTCAAATTTGACACCTTTACACTAAAATCCTGACGAAAAAGTGAATTGAAGTACAAACCAAAGCCAATTGGTAAAACTCAAATTAATAATCACCTGTCACATTTAGAATTTCAAAAAAAAAAAAATTAGAAAAAAAAAAACTTAAAGTCGCTTCCACAATATGAAATCCAGCTAAGGACGCAATCAATGCACTGTCAAACAAATATGGGTCACTTCTTTAAATAGCAGGTGGCTCTGGCTATATACTGCAACCTACTCTTACACCCTCAACTACACACACTTTTCGTCGCGTACGCATTTTTCGTTTTTTTTTAAACACCACGTTACACTAGGTACGTACCTATCCTTTCTTACACTGACACTCTTATCAGTACACACTTGATCCACTCGGGTTGAATGATTTTCTTTTCTTTTTTAATGACATTTGACTGCGATGCTGACTGTGACTATATATGACTGCGTGATGCCACTTTTTAAACCACAGATGCGAAAATTGGAATAAAAGAAAATTAGCACTTTGGGTAGGGTGTACACTGGGCAGTCACCGTGGACACTGCATTTATGTGAATTTACCGATTTTACACAAGCTCCCGTATGGTAACTGAACACACTCGCGCGAGAAAACAACGACCGTTAAGCAACCAAGTTGTGTTGTTTTTATTTTTCAAAATAGAGACGCAGAGATTTTTTCCAAAACTACCATACTCTGGCATGTGGGTTGGTAGGTTTTGCGATTTCTTTTTTTTTGAAAATTCAATCGTTCCACTGGCAACAACACACAACGTCCTCATCATCAGCGATTTGCAATATTAACACAAAACCATTAACTCGGCATCTCTCATTAGAACCGTAGTTATGACAAAAAGGAAAACAAAATAAAAAAAAAAAAACAGAAAAAACGACAACAACAAAATTTAAATTCTTCCTCGCTTATTGTATAATGCAGTGTTGCGCTGCGTGCGTGCATGCAAGCGTGTATACCTTCAACAGTACAACGTCCGCCACCACAAAACACTTAAGTCTTCCTCGTCGACGTCGTCGTCGTCGTCACCACGAGACGCCGGAGACAACAACAGTATAGTGTGTACGCGTAAAGTTACCAAACAAAATGCCAAGCAAAAAAAAAGTATCTGAACAACCTTTGCGCAGCGCGGTTCGACTGCTACTAGCGATTATCATGAACGGCTGCATGGCATGGCACACAAATTCGCCGGCCGATGAACTCCCCGTCAACCTCATCAGTCTAAGAGCAGCAGCACCAGCAGCACAGCATCTCTCATCTGTGGATGCTGTCTGCTGTGCTGAGGAGGATGAATCTTCCAATTCCTCCAACAAGCGGAGGCAGAGAGTGAGCGCCGCACCCCAGCACCAGCAAAGAGAGAGAGTGTGTAGTGTGTTGTGTGTATGACGGCAATGCATTTGACATGCGTCAAATGTTGTTGCTTGGTTGGCTGGGGCCCGAGACATGGAGCCGGTGTTTGTTTTTGTTTCAACATACATTTCCTAAGGCTGACGACGACACGGTGACACAGGTGCAACAATGAACTCCGAGTTGAAACAAGCAATTCACTCAACACGGTCACTCGATTCATTTCGCCCATCGGCCATGTGTGTAGCGACTAGTGAGGCTCTCGCGTGCGCGGAGATTACTCTGTTTATGCTCACCAGTCACCAATGGGGAGATTTTTTTTCTCAACTTTTCCACTGAGTAGAAGGGATGTGTGTGATTTTCTTGGAACGCCTACCAGTTTTTTCTTACACGCAACTGGCCACGCCCTCCCTATGCAAATTGTTGCTGTACACGCTCGTTTCTATTGTCATTGCTCGCTCCCTGCTTGGCAGCGTCCGTGCTGGCTGTAACAATCGGCGACATGGTAGATGGTAGTTGTTGCTTTGAGTGCCAGGTGCCCGCACCTGTACCCGTAGCAATTGTTTCAGTTTCGCCTTGTTTTTCCAATTTCCAATTGAAGGAAGAGTTCATTTGGCTGCTTCATTGTGAGACCGTCGCTATTTTGGTTGGGGTTTTATATTTTTCTGTTTCCTTCGATAATAGTTGGCGCCAAAAATTAAGAAAACTGTGAAAACCCTTCGCCCCCACCCGTAGTTTTAGTGGAGCACAACCTTCACCACTTGGAGTGAACTCCCGACGATGACTTCCATTGATTGGTAGCTGTGTTGGTGTGTGGATACAATTCGAATTCAATTTTCTTCCACACACCATTTTCCTTTATTTTGGGTTTCTTGTGTTTTTTTTTTTGTTTCTTTCATTCATTTTTTCTGTGCTGTTGTTGTGTGAACTTAAGATTATCGTGTATTCGGGCTGGGATAAGCGGCAAATTCGAGCAGAGAGAGAGCACGAGCTATTGTGGTCGAGCACGGTGTCGGTGTGCGTGATGCAAACAGAGTGAACGATTGGTGTTTAGGCTCGAGTCGAGAATATAACAATTGCATTGTTATTTGCTGGGAAATGGTATTGGGGGCGGTATTGTTGGTGGGATGATGCAGGGACCGTGTTCTATTGTTTGGTGGTTTCGGTCTTTCGAGGGTGATTTTAACGAATCAGAGATCTGCAGTCACTGTATGTGCGGTATTTGTGGTTGGCTGGTGGTGTGGGAAGATTCTATGTGTAACACAAGCACAATTTTTCCCATTTCTACGGTTTGTTCTTACTGTTTAGTCGAAATTCAAATAATCTTCCTGCATGTAGGTATGTACCTATACCTACCTATGTATCGCAGCTACTACCACCTCGCACAATATTGTCCGAGATTTTATAGATTTTATGGCGTAGGTTGCCACCTTTTTGACAGACTCAAGTGGTAGGTATACGACCTGAAAGAGGTGGCCACCTCAACCTATGGGCAAATCAATGCGACAAGTCGGAGCTTTGTGGCACTGAGCTGTGACAAAGACATACATACCTATTCACATGGGTAGATTTCTTTGGGTAATGATGGGCTGGGGCATTTCTTGTCAATACCAAAGTAGCTACAGGAACCTAAGGATAAACGAACAGTGGCCAACCTTCTTCTGTAGGTATGTTTAGTACTTAAGTAGCTGACAACGGCTCAGCAGCGAGCATCTAGCGATCGTTCGAAGGGACATAGGTATCACAGCCAGGGTGACCGGGCTGCAGAATTCTTGAAAGTCGCAAAAAGGGCCAATGAGAAAAAAAAAAGTCTTGTGATAGGTACTGATTTACATTTTAAACGTTTTTATTTGAAAATAAGAGCATTTGGAAAATTTTCGAAGCGTCTTTTGCAACTGAAAAAAGGTCCGAAATAGCGAACAAAATTTGATGCAGACTCTCGCAAAAATTGCCAAATTGCAACTTTAGTCACACAACGGTCACGAGTCTAAGAATCGTTACAAAACGAAGTCCACACCAAAGCTGGGGCAAGACTGGACTAAGACTTAGTAGAAGCGGCTCCAAGAGCGCCTTGTCCTTTGCGATATCTGACCACAGAAAGACAGAAGCTTAACAACGCAAATGTGCCAAAAGCTCTTCAATATCTCTCGTCGAGTCTATCCGCCTTAAACCTTTGAATCCACACCCGAGGGACGGCGCAGTAAAGAAAGACCGTGACTCAGGTGGGGCACGCAGGTGGAAGAGGATTTCCATCAACTTGGCTTGTTGATTGAGGCCCAGGTCCACCCCGGTCTTTTCAACCCTCGACCTACGTTTTTGATCACCTTTAGCAAAGACTTTTCAATGTAATGGGCTTAAGAACCTGCAAGTATCTATGGCTTTTCTAAAAAAATGAGGCACGATCTGCCTCCAAGTAGTTTACGAGAGGACAGATGCATTGCACAAGCTTTTCTACAGTACCCTGGGCGCACTTCTAATCATTTGCCCAACATTTTACCAAAGGAAATTACTCATTCTACCGTGGCCCGTTCTGAACAGAGCTCGCTACATCTGCACCTATACTTGAAACCCTCTTTTCATTGGAAATGGTATTGCTTGTGACTGAAAATTGACATCAAGAGGTCAAAGATCCCAACATCTCTCTATGGAAACCAAATCCAAATGCTTGTCGGGGTCTAATAAAAGTACACTGCAGGTATCTTTGGAAACTTGGGAGCACAATCTACAAATGACCTCTGCTGAAGTTGCAGAGACGAAGAGGAATTATATAGAAGCTTTGGAACAGCCCAACCCTTCGAGAACGCCGCTTTTGATAGAGATTACGGCATCGGCCTTTGAAGAACGATGCTCCCAAACAAGACATCATGCTTCGAAGGCTTGGAAGATCCAGCAACGATACCTTTATCTGATCTATGAAGATTTATCAACAGATCCGAATGGTTTTGTAAGCTGAATGTTCTACCATATACCTACAGTGGACCTCAATGACTTCTGGGGGGCAATGCAAACTGCCCCTTGAACCCTACCCCACCTTTGGTAAAGCTTGTTTTTCAATGATGATGTTTGGCAGATCAAAGTGCGCCATCTCTGTCTAAAATCAGAATATGCAATTTTTTTCTTTGCATTCAGTGCAACAATTGGACTTTGTTCAGATACCTGGCTCGCTGTAACCCCTCCTCCCACATTTACTAAACCCTGAACCGAATGGTTCATAGGTGCGCGTATACCTGGCAAAGCATGTTTTCCACTAGCTGTTGGTGCCCATACCATTAGACTTGCCAGTATGCCCATCTTCAGGTACTTTGTCCATTACGATCTGAAGAAGGACGTTCCTTGGTTATTTGCACCAGTTACCTAAGTACCTTGAGTTTCTTAACAGATCTGAATCCGCCTGCAATCAAGTTTATTTGGGATTTAATCAACATCCCATTGAAGCTTTTAGGTAGCTGAAGCGACAAGAAAAATGCGCCCGCACCCCAAGACCCAACAAGGTGGAACCCATTTTCGAAGACTGAGTACATCCTTGGAAATGGCCCCCAAAAAAAATGCAACCAAACTCGCGGTAAATTTTTGGTGACCCCCCTCTGAAGCTTGCCCAAGGACCCTTCATTTTGACATGTGTCATCGTCATAGCAACGCACGAGTTCAGTTGACAGAGGAAGCGCGCAGTGTGCCACCATCAGCCACCCCACTGAGGCGGCAGGAAGTTGAAATAAATTAAAAACAAATAAACTCTCGATTAAAGTGGAAAGTAGATTCCTGTTTTACGGGCCAGAGAAATGATGAATTAGTAGCTCATTATAATGGTAATTATAGCTCGTCGCTTCTCGCTAAATAAAATGGCAAAAATATTGTGGGCTTGTGGTGGCTGGCCGGTGGGCCCTGCTGCACACAACAACAACAACAACGACCACCACCACCAACCAACACCACCAGCACCGGGTTAACAAAGCAAACATTCGGATTCGGAATCCAATGACTCGACACTCAGTGTATATTCCTCTTCCTTCCTTGAACATGCATGGAACTAGCTGTAAGCTGGGTAAGCATGCGGATGCACCGTCGCATCGTCGTCGTTGTCTCTGATGCTGCTGCTGCTGCTGCTGGTGATGTCGTGTAGTGGTCGTCGTTCACATCGCCGCCCAGGAAGCAGATACGATGAACAGGAAAATCACGACCAATAAACGCAGGGAGGGCACCGGCACCGGCACCGACACTGGCACTAGCACCAGCAGCAGCAGCAGCAGCGGCGGAACGGGAACGCGCCGCCTCTGAGTAGTGGTTGTGATGTGTGACTTTTATTAGGATATGAGAACTATAAATTGAACCGGGCAACCGGAAATCCAGGGAACAGGTGCCCACTGCAAATGATATGCAACAGAGCCTGGCGAATGGCGTTCACTTTATAGAATCTGTAATGCGTATAGGTAAAGTATGGTATATACTATTTTGCGCGCCCCCTCGCGCTTTATGCGAGCGGTGTGTGCGTCTCCTTTTGTTGATCGCGCGGCGCGCGCGTTTCGATGCTCAGGCTTAATTTGGATTTACATATTATACGAATAGCGAAATGCGGATGCGAGCGAAATTCCCTAGATACCACCGCGCACACAGCATGAGTGTGCACGCTTTGAACTGATGCGATGGCGCGGTATACTGAAGATCATCAGATGGTGATTATGATCATCGTGATGATGATGATGAGGACGACGATGATGGACGAGGGTTTCTTGCATTCAAAACGAACAAAATTGGATTAAAAGTTTTCTTTTTTTTTCCGTGTACGCCGTGCACTTGTTTGATGCGTCTCTCGTCCCTCGACGCATTCCTGTCTTTGATTCATAAATTTCAGAATAAGTAGAACTGATTGCTACTCGATTTCTTGTTCCGCCTTGTGGTTAGGGAGGACGACATGGTCTGCCTCTGGCTCTTTAAGTGCGCTCCTCGATCACCTGTTTTCTTGTGAATGGATTTCTCTTTTTATTTTTTATTTTTTATTTTTTTTTGTGGTGATCTTCCAATGAACTGTCTGAATTGGGAGCGTAGGTACCTACAACATCGCACGCACAAAACCTACCAAAAAAATATGCAACGCAGGAAACCCCAACAAGACTGATGTCGAAGTCAGACACAGTTCACCAGAAATCAAGCCTTCGTCACTCACCATCGCGAGAATGTGTCTTTCTCCATATTCCCATCCCAGCAAATGTAATCGAGAACGTAATTTGTGTGCAAGTCGATCACAAGACTAAGAGACCTCTACGAATTTATGGGGTATGCATTACGTTTTCCTTGAAAAACACGGGCGCAGCCCCATATTCTAAGAAACTATAAGCTACGAGAGAAGGATTCCACATTCCACAAACTAAACTTGTTGATTCGTGTCGGACAACATTGCTTACACGAACCCACGACATCTACTCCCAAGGACAATAACAAGAAGTATACCTCGTGGCTTACATTCAGGAGCTTATATTGTAAGAATTATGAAAAGGCTTGAATTGCATCATATAACTTGGCAGCGAAAATGCAGCTAGCTCCATCGTATAGACGTTTTTTTTGCCAATTACAATTTTCACTCGAACACAAATCTCGACGGACGAGTCGGTTTTGTTCTGCGGCGAAATGGACCTCACGACGGACGACCTGTGTCATCTTAACTTCCAAATTCAGCCAGCTGAATTAAACGACTACGAAACGAAACGCACTATTCCGCTGGTTAAAAAGCGAAAAACCACATATTTTACAATCATGGAAAATTGCAGAAACCAAACATTTAACACTCCATTGCAATGATATTTTTCAATAAAAACATTAAAA
Organism: Cheilosia impressa; assembly: GCA_948293265.1. Lineage (NCBI taxonomy): Eukaryota > Metazoa > Arthropoda > Insecta > Diptera > Syrphidae > Cheilosia > Cheilosia impressa. The sequence goes on along the minus strand of OX411885.1, from coordinate 5,711,999 downwards.
AACACCCGATAAGTTGAATACTTTTGACAGAACAAATCGCGAAACCGAACCGTACTCGAGAACACTCGCGCATACCACTGCATCGACTAAGCTAGTCAGCAAGAGACTGTGTCGTCTCGATGTTGATATAGTATAGTACTAGAATTTTGGGAATGGTAATAGAGTTAGAGTTGGGTGTTGGATGTTGGGTAAAAACATAAACAATTTTGGGGAATTTTTTTATTTGTTAGTATTTAATTTTCGATTGTTGTTATAATTGTTTGTCGACGCGGTTTTTGCGCACAACATACGACGTTTTAGAATGCAAAATCTAATTAGCATAATTTATTTCCAAACTAATTCAGTAATTCTATTGAAATGTAGGCCTTGTGCAGCGGATGTGACGTGTGGTCGAACATTCTAAAACAGATTCAGTAACTAATAAAAAATTGACAGCGTTTGTCAATTGGCAGCATGCAGTAAGACTTAAGTCGATCTGCACTGTTTTCAATATAGAAAATGGGCCTTACTAATAATCATTTTAAACCTTCACAAAAAATATTTTGTAGGTCACAATATGCAATTGTGTATAGAAATTTCGCCACTCTGAGTTCGAAAAATTTGGACTTGACACTAAAAATGGTTATTATAGTATCGCGGAATGTGTTGAATCGCTGATTTAGTTGTCAAAATGTGAGCTAGACTTAGTTTACCATTCCTTAGATTTCTGTTTCCTTTTGTTAGTCGTAGCTGGTCTTGCCCTTTGATTTCGTGTGTCTTTTGCTGATATAATCTTTAAAAAAGCAGAACTATTATTGTCGACAGCTAATGTCGGAATTCTATATTAACAGCCTTATTTATAAACGTATTATAAAGAGTGTATAAAGTTATGCACGCTCTATAATGCCTCTAAACGCAAAAACCTTTTTTATACAAATTTTTCAACGTTGTACAGAGCTTGTATAAGCTAAACGCACTTGGACGTTGTTTAGAGCCTGTATAGAGGTGGAATAGTCGAAATGTCATTTTGACTTAAGTAATTTGTCACATTTTATTTTAAATGAAATCAAAAATAAATTCGATGTATCGACGTTTTTATTTTCAATTCAGATTCTGCAAGTATCCTCGATAAGTTAGCTTAGAAATATGGGCAGACATGAGATATTTTTAATTGCTATATATATTTGTTTTAATTTGATATGACTACCGGCTCATGGAGTCCCAAATATCCCATCTTTTTCTTTTTACTTTTCCATTTTTTTTATTTTTATTTGTATTTGAATTTGCATTTCCCACAAGCTGCTTAGGTTTTTTTAATCATTTCGGACAGATAAATGTAATAGATTTCTCTTTTTCAGTACTTTTTTTGACACAAGCCCTGTATAACTAGTATGCATGGAAAAATGTTTTATAAATAAGAATTTTTGGAAGGGTGTATAAGGGCCGTATAAATTCTTATACACTGCATAACTATACAGGTGTATAAGCGTGTTTAGCAAATTCTAATAAATAAGGCTGTAAGTTTTCTGCTAATTTTATAAATAGCCTAAGGCATTTCGCTATCCTATCACTTTCAGAAGTATAGGCTTTTGCCTTTTATTTGAACAGCAGTAAAATACCTTAAGGGATAACATAATCAGATTCCCATTTGGCCAGGACAAATTTTGACGTTTAAATAATTGAAAACAATAGCTTCGCGACAATATTTGTTCTACTTAAAGGCTTGTAAGGTGTAACTAAAACATGTGAGCTGTCACTTTATATTTTTTATATTTTCATTTCACAATGACGTTTTCGATGACTATCCTACAGGTACATGTGATTGGAAGCGGCCCCACTCGCCCACTTCCCAACTAACAGCCTGCGATCTCATTCGCTTGATGGTAAACTTAACGAAACTCGAACTAGTCAATTAGCCATTATATGGTAGGACGAAATAAATTCTTCACTCTATTACCGAAGAGGTCGTTAACAATAATTTATCTTTTTTTAGTGCAGCCAATAAACTGACAGACTTGGCAGCAGCTGTCAGCAAAATTAACCCGCTTGCGGGATTTGGACAAGAAATGTCAGTGAAGCTCACTCTTGCGGAATCGGGACCCTGGGCGCTGTACTTTTCTTTAATACTTCAGTTAAAATTTCGATCGAGGTACCAGTAATTCCAGTTGTGTCACTTGTTTTCACCACAAATCAAAGCCTCGTACAAAGTTCAAATGCCTACAAACAAGCGAGATCATTAATTTGCGTGCACAATGCGATGGCGGTCCCGCAAAATATCAATTCTCTAGCCAGGGATCCCTAAAGGAGATTCCCTGATTATGTAACTCTGATGGTCACTGCCAACAAAAGTCAAATGCAAAACGAAAGCGGATAGGATTTGCTTTGGTGTGTAACTAGCATCGATTGACGGGCCCGGCCACTTTGTGGTTAGCCGACAATTAAATTTACTACTGTTCGGCGACGTGTATCCTTTCTGTGTGTTTGTCATCGTCCATGCATCAATGCAACTGGCCAATGTCAAAGATGATGATGATACTGATTGTCATGGCCATGGTCGCGCAGCATCAATGTTGTAACAAGGGGGCTGGGGGCTAATCGTATTCGTGTACCCATATGATGGGAGCTGTGTTGATTTGTTGTTCGATTGTCTCGACAAAGGATACCCTCAGCATATTTGATTTGAATTAATTTGACATATGGAATGAGAGTTTTCTATCCGAGTAATGATATAAAGCAGAAGCTGGCAAAATAAATAAGGACACATACCAATACTCATTAGTACTCACACTTTGCATTGCAATAAAAAAACACACACACACAACGCACTTGAGCTGTGGGTATTTCTTCCAACTCTGCCCCATACACGTGCGCTGGTACAATTTATGCTGAAACATTTAATTTAAAGTGCAGTTCGTCCAAGAGTAACAGCATATATGAACGTCAACTGACAAGACAAACTTGAGTTTCTTTATTTTTAATTGAAAGGATTCAGGACGAAGTTAATCGTAATAATAAGGACCCATGAGCCGAGGGGTCGGTGAGATATATTTGTGCGCGCCGACATTTTGCAAATGAATGTGATAAATATTTCTCGTTTTGAGTGGGTGCGGCGAGGAGGGCATACAGATGCACTTCGTCCTTTCGTGGGTCTTTTTTTTCTGTAGTATTTCCTTGATGACAGCCGGTGGGTGCTATTATTCGAATGAGGAAACACTTGAAGATTTAACGAAGAAATGTTTATAGTTTTGCAGTGGCGTACTTTAAAGTGGGTCAAGGGGTTCATTCTGAATTGTCTAAATTGAATTAGGCAGTAGCTGTACTTTTATTTGTTGAAAGTACTAAGTCCAGTCGCCAGCTGTAGCTCTTGTAACTTTGAAATTAAGTTCTAAACGCACAATGTCAGCAGACGTTATGTTGTTTTTTCTATACGAGTGTTATACGGGTGGCCAGTCGCCATTCTTAAAACTTTGAGTTTTTGGTTTTTGTTTTTGTGCCCACTTTGGGTACTAAATCCAGCCATCTGTTACTTTAATAACGTTTAGTGCACGTACTCCGGTGGACTCTAACGATCTTCGATTTTAGAACATTTCTCTACCAGACTTCGAGAGTTGCAGTACTAAATATAGGTAGTCGTTTTGTTTTGTGGCCACTTTCTTGTGAGTATGGGTACTAAATCCAGTGACAACCTGTCACTCCATTGACGCTTGATATACGTGTTCCGGTGGACTCTGTCAATCTTCTATTTAAGGCCATTTCTGTACTCAAAAGCTCTTTGATTTTTGACCAAGAATTCGATTTGAAAGTCCTTCTCCATAATTATCTTGATATTCCTCCTTTGACATTGCATCGATGCGATCAATAACCGACTTATTGGTGAAAACGCGTCCTCTTCGACTAGTCCAGAAATTCGTTGCAGATCAGAGCTTCAACAGATCAAATGGATTGTGCAAACTTTCCGATATAAATCAATGAAACTGGCCCTACTGTTCCAAGTTTCATATGACATTTACCAGTGACAAATTGCTGCAACTCCAATTCTGATCGTCTCACAACTACTTGTAGACAACTCAATTGCAATTTGAACTCATACTTTTGGCGACGCGGCAAACAATCCACCACCATTTGTCTAAATGTTTTGTCAAATTTGGCAACTAAGAAGGACTGCCAACATCCGTTCTAGATTGACAACGTACCGAAACATACAGCAGAACCCCCCGTCAAACACACAATCCGATTGCTCTCTTCGAGTAGTGCGGGTTCAATCATTGTCTATGAGTGAGTTATAAATAAAATCACTTTTCGAATTTTGTGCGCTATTCGAAGAGATGTGCCAAAAATTTGTCCTCTCCACTTCGTCGCTGATGGCTCTTCTCAGCACACAGCGCTCGGTGCGTATACCAGAAAACACGCACATCATGTCAATCCCAATGATGTCTCCAAGTAGTTAGTTACTCCACTATCTATATATGCAACAGCAGCAACAACAACAACAACAAAAAGGAAGCAACATCAAAAAAAGAAAGCAAAACACAAAATATCTATCCACCAAACACTTCCAAGATGCATCCTAAGCATACAAAATATCGCATAAAGTCTGCAAATTATCTACCGGATACGTTGGGGGGCGCTGCAGACGCACTCTGCTGCTAGTATTGGTGTTTCTGACAGATTGCTTGTGACAATATTCCGCCGAGGAATGAATTAAAACGACGACGCGAACGACAACGACTCAGCGGGACAAATGAAAAAAAAATAATAAAGCAACCAAAGAAAAAGCGTCCATACGTGCAGATAAAAGATACTTTTCCAACAGAATGCGTGTATTTATGCAAAACGATAATTACACCAGATTGAAACCAGTATATATATGATATTGATGTGCAATTAAGAGCACGTTTTGAAAGAGGGTCGGAAAATTTTGCAAGCAAGGGGGCCGGACCAAGGTGAACGTAGCGAAGGGAAATTCGTTTGTGTACGTGTGCAACTGACAGTGTTTTGCACTAAGTTGTTGGAAAATGTATTTTCGAGGACTCAAATCATTCAACTTTTGGAATTTTTCATATACTGATATAGCCGGATTTGGGTTGCGCAACAACAGGTGGAGGACAAAGAACGAACCCATATACGGACCTAAGTGTGCGGTGTAGTAGCCGCGTATTTTGCATGGGCAATCGTCGAAAAGCCTTTTATACACAGTGACGTATCCGCCCATTAGTATACGTCAGATACATCACTCTATATGAAAGGTTTTTTGATACGTCACTCTGTTTGAAAGGTTTATTGATGCCTTACTAATGCGGGCACTGCCTAAGTGCCTACCCATAAACCCTATAGGCTAAAAAGGGCACAGTTCTTAGAGCCGGAAAGAATGCGATTAACACAAATCAATTGATCGCGTGGTAAAATGAATTTTGGATATCAAAGTGACACATTCATAGCGTTGCCAACTCTTACGATTTACCAGCGTTCCGTATAAGGACCCTAGGTCGTTTTGTGTGGCTTTTTCATTTTCGGAACGACTCTAAAATTTTATCCCGAATCCAAACGGCTAATTGAGAATTTTTTTTATGACGATGGCGAGACTTCCATAGATCTATACAGAGACTGTTATGAAGATCCCTTCATTAGAAACTGGGGAAAGTACCTCGCCAAGTTGCGGAAGAACTTCCAAACCCAGAGACAGTAGAATTTTGGCTGGTGCTATACCGTCAGCCACAAAAGGTTTGTGCCCCTCGAATCAAGCGATAAATCTATGTGCGCCTGAACTTTCGCATGAGCTGCAGCTGAGGAGCTACCAGGTGTCCCATTAGGGTGGCCAAAACACCGAGGTCTTTTATCAAAAACCACACAAAGACCTCCTGTACGCGCAAATGAAAAAATGGAGGAACTAAGCCCGACAAGTGGATTAGCTCACATAAAGCCTGCTTATCAAATACGATTTGACATTTTGCCATTAGTGGCCAAACGTAAACACTCTCGGCTCGGCCTTGTGCTATAGGACGAACTAATCTCTTCACAAGGATGTATACCTACACATTGTATGCCCATCCATCGGCCATGCATAATTAATGCGATGCGATTGCCTTCAGATGCTTGGACGAAGCACGTCCTTGCTCATTTGACGTATTAGCCGAAGACACAAAATATTCTGTGTACTGTTGGTCTAATTGGTGTACAGGTATACGAGCCACCTACCTATGCGAAGGATTGTTGTGCAGATTATTATTAGTGTTACTAAAGATGGCTGTCATGCTCACAGACGCACACACTCTCTGCGGGAATATACTTTAATATACGCCTCTGTGTATTTGCTGGTTTGTTTGTTTTCCCAAAACAAAAAACAAAAAAAAAGCAGAAAGTACTGCTCCAGGGGGAGGGCGGAGGGTATATCCTTTGACAAATACACTCGTGTGTATCCCTTTGATGAGCGAGAGCGTATACAAATAAATAAATACACCCATGCGATTATTATGTTATATTACTATTATCATTTGAAGGAATAATATTGGCAAAAGGATACACACATTATTATCCTCTTGTGCAGGAGTGTATGCTGGCTGTTTGCTTGTTTGTTTCCATCACGCAAAAGGATTATTCATTATTAATAGATATATATATGCGAATGCATGGAGAGGAGTAGCACTCCTGTCCTAGGGTGGATTATATATGCACAGCGAACTGTGTGTGTGGGAGGCCAAATTGTTTGGGGTTGATGCGGCCAGAGAGATCTTCAATACAAAACGGATTTGTGGAATGGCAATGGTAGTATATTGGTATCCACTCACGATGGATGTAAGTAATTATCTTGTGTTTGCAGCTCAGAAGGGTTACCAAAGTGGACACAGAACAATAATTGAAATGGGGATATTCAATGTATTCTCGTTGGCTTCATCAAATGTGTAGATATGTGCGCGAAGATGTCATCAATTTTGAGATTGCACACATGGTTTTGCTGCTAGAGGTGCTGTGATGCACTCAGGTGATTGCTTGCATTTGCTTTATTTGCCGTCCTGCTCCAGCTGCCCAAAGTTATTCATCAGGTGTAGTGGCGGGACACGGCAACGGACCATCAACAGCGCAGCGGCTGCCCCAACTGGCCGGCAAGATGAAAGCCACTTCGCCGCCTATTGTCCTTTGAGGTTGTCTATCGTTCAGCGAACATAGTTGTCCTCGTAATGTGTATCACATTGTTATCGCGCACGTTAACTGATGTTGCAAAGTGTCGTGGTCGTTGTCGTTGTCGCCGCGTCGTCGTCGTTAAGGCTTTTCTCGTGCCCGCCAAAGTTCGGCATCGGATACAGAACGTTTTTCCGCAGTTACACGAGTTCAACTTCTGTTTTCATACCTCGAAGCAGCCCTTTTTAGCGATTATAACAACGACAAGAGTAACAAGAGCAGATAATACATTCCGGGCATAGACAATATAAGTTGTCTGGCCAAAGGAGGAACAAACAAAATTAAAGTCAGCCGAAACAATTCCTCTGGATTGACACTGCGTGTATATGGGTCTGTTTGGAGCTGCTTCATTGTTTTATTGTTCACTGTACAGAGAGCCGGGCGGCCACTGCTACTGATGCTATGGAGCTGTAGGTGTGGGTATATACTCGTAGCTGTGCCTGTGGTGGCTGCCATATTAGCCAAGGGTCAACATGCTTACTAATTTGTTTGTATTGATTCTTTGCATGTGCTATGCTTAGAAGTTTTCGTGTTTAGATTGACAAATGGGGCGTTTGTGTTTTTGGTCACCTGTAGATTTATGTAGGCATACACAGGTAGGTGGACAACGATTTAAGGGAGATAATGGGCACAGGCAGTGCGTTGGGTTAAGGCTTCGATGCACTATAGAGGTAGGTTTATAGTTTGCACTCGGCACACTATTGGAATACTTTATCGATTCGGATGATGGTCTGGCGCATGGATTCAAAATCAAATCAATCATTTAAACATTACGGAAGCTTCATAACCCACATAGTTCGTGTAGAGGTCGTCTGTTTATTTCGTCTATTCCTGAGAAGTCGATGAACGGATGTCTTATGTAGCCTGTCTTCTGTCTTCTGCTATTCAGTCTTCTGTCTTTTGTCTTCTTTGTTTAGTCCTCTGACTTCTGTCTTCTGTCTTCTGTCTTCCAGCCTCTTCTGCTTTCTGTCTTCTAGCTTCCGTCTTCTGTCTGCTGTCTTCCGTTTCTGTCTTCTATCTTCCGTCTCCTGGGCACTCATTCCGTAACTTTTCAGACGATTATCGTCGGAACGATAGACCTCCAAAAGCAGCAACTAAGTGCCAAAATTACGAGTTTGAGACCTTAATCCAATTCATTTTCCATAAATGTAATGAAAGCTGACGATATTGAAACAAATTCGGGCAAAATATAACTTCTTTTGGTCATTAAAGTTTCAAAAACGATATCGTTCCGATGACTATTGTTATAAGGAATCTGCCCCCTGTATTTCAGCTTCCGTCTCCTGTTTTTCCTTTTTCCGATATACGAATGAGAAACGAGCTGAATCGCTATCCGGTTCAAGAGAGCTCAGCGAGGATACCACACCTGGCATGAGCCTCTCTCCACTCACAAGTGCCACCGTTTAAGACCGTTCAAACTATTGGTTCAGTTAGCAATACTCTCTAGCACACTATCCACGAACTTGTGCGACACTATGACAGTAAAGGGCTCTCTTAATCAAAGCCAAAACCATTTCAAATAACCACAGTTTATCCAAAGGAAATCCGCCCCAGTCCTGATACTTATGTTTCTCTCGCTTTCATTATAGGGGGTATAGATATAGTAAATTTAAATTATGTGTTTCCGTTTCAGCTCGCCTCACACCGCCGCCCCGCCCCAGCAGACAGGATAAAATGTGAAAAGTTAAAAAAAGGAACAAAACAACTTGTAATATCAAGTAGTTATACGCTCCTTCAAAATTATTTTAATTAACTCAGTCATGCGGCAACGGAAACCGTCCCCCTGTTCACTTGGCCTGCCATTGTCCCAACCGGCAATAACATCTCGACTCGACTCGACTTGAGCTCCCCCGCCACCCTCAGCTCATGTAGGGATAATTAAAAGAAAGAAAACAAATTGTAAATACACACACCCACACACACACCACAGGACACAAAATGTCAAAGAAAAGAGCATGCTTTCTAATGAGCGAGGGCAGTGAAAAGAACAAACAAAAAAATATAAATTAAAAGCAAAAAAATTATACCGAGAATAAAATTTCAAATCTAATAATGAAATAAAAAGCTTTTGAAGCCACATGAGCGCGAGGACGATGTACACTGTGGTTCGCACACTTTGTCTGCGCTGCGTTGTTCCTTTCTTTGTTCGGTGTATTGATGCACACGTGTGTAGCGCGCGGTACTCAAGCTGAACACAATGCTCGTTCTGTAACAATGGATCGGAAACTAGCACAATGTGTACTTGACTTCCCGCAGGAGGCAGGATATGAAGGATTTCATCAGGCATACGTGCGTGTGTGTGTGTGCTTTCTGACCTAGATCAACGAGATGCGACGGGGGGGCGATTTTCCTCTTGCACTGGGGAGTAATTTGAACCTTAATACACGCATCATGATCGTGAGTCATTCCGACGCGCAAACTAAGCCGAGACAAAAAGAAACGCTTGCGCAAAATAAATCACTCGATTACAAATGAGATTGATATCAAATTTTTCTCGACGACGACGTTCTTCCCATTACCATCAATCCGTATACAACATAGATGCGGATACGTGACACAAACTCCACACATTCCATATGGAGATGGAGATATCTCTTGGCCGGCAGGGGGATTGCGAACAGTGGAGCCTATGGTCGGGTCAGGCAGAGTAGCAGCGCTCACATCGAGTGAAGACAGTGATGACAATTGTTGGAATTGTTGCAAGCAGGTCAACAGAAACCAAGCGACAAAGCTGACTGAATGACTTATCGAAAATTTTGACATTTCTATTGCACCTAGTTTTAAGCTATCAGTTTGCAGTTGCGATGAGTTAAATTTAATCGCAAACTGGCTTAAGTTGGATTACTCACATATGCGATCATTCAATGTCAACCCCGTCCAGCAACGAACATCGGGTTCCATTTGTGAAAATGTGGATTCTAAATTGCGATTGACAGTTGTTGGCGACATCTGACTGAATTAAATCTGACAGATGGCATTCGCAGAAAGGATGTTGCAGTTGCAGTTCACAGAAAGAAGGAAGGACAGCCTTTTCAAGTTGAGCTGTTATAAGTGCAATGCAAAGTGTCTTAGCAATCTTACTAGCATTTGCGTTAGCTGTCACATTGGCAATTACCGAAATGTGTTAAAAATGACGAGATTGGCTGTGCAAACTGTTCTTGGCAACATTTCGAGGCGACTGCATATTGTAAGGTTGAGTCCTTGTTAGCGGCACGGGTACCGAAAACAGTTTACTGCGTTCGACAAGTGGCATCACCGAATAAAGTCACCGGCTGGTTATGGCTACCCTCGCTCGCCACAGAGAGAAAGATGAAGAGGACACTTTAGGGCAATTAATTTTGAAAATGTATGAACAATGCCATTTTAATTTTATTTTTGTTTTCGTTGTGTATATGTATAGCAGCGGCCAGACCCCAGACCTCTCGCCGCTATAGTAATCCGCGCGGGTCTGCTCTGCTGGTCTGGATGATGATTCGTTTCCATTTGTCTCTAAATGTGAAATGCGATCTGTGATGGTCGTCTCTTTGTCGAGTTTGATTCTAGATCGTTAGTATTATCTTTGGTTAGTATTTTTGCTCTAGTGGTTGGTGTCCTTCCTCACCTCTGTGTTGGTGTGTTTCCAAACTTTGCTTCTTCGGTTCAGCTGAGTGACATCATTTTGGATTTCCTGCTGTCAGATCAAACATACGTGTGATGTTCTGCAACATTGTCTTGGTTCTGAGTCCTTATCTGCATACGGTGACTTTTAAGTTCACCCCGGATTTTATGTCGGGGCTTCCATCATCTTAATGAATTTATCTATTCAGCTGGGCAAACAGAAAAAAAAAACAAATGCGAACAGGTAATTGTGCAATTGTGCACCTTGTTAGCATGTCACCATCTCGCCAATCCATCCAACAGATACAACTTGTGTGTGTGTGCTCTATACGCGCGCCTGATCCGTTGATGCAGAATAAAAGATTAGTTGGGATCTCTCATATCTTGCTTCTCATTTCATTTCATTGAATGTGTTCAATTCGAGTTCTATGCATCTTTGCGCATCGTCTGCCTTTGTGAGATGCTGCTATTCACCTGATTTTAATCTGCGCTAATGTCCAAGCAGGTTTCACACACGGCATACTCGTATTTTCTATATTTTCTCTTTCGCTTTAGTGGAATAAGATTTGAGTCACGTTGTAAGGTAATTAATAAAAGTACATGTAGCTGAAATAATATACCCGTAGGTAGGTATGTTCGTTAGCCAGCCCGCGAATTCGCGCAACATTGTGCGTAAAGTTAATCGGTTCTTATAGTTGTAAAATATAGAAAGCTGTGACAGTTGACAGAAATGTTATCGGCCAAGCGGTGGTGTGCACTGAGAAGATTGATATATATGATTTTGCTCGCTTAGTCTAGTTTTTGGTCTGAGCGAAAAGTGTATGCGCGCAAACTGAAAGTCTAATCACAACAAGTTGGTGTCAATTAAAGCGACCCAGTCAATGGCGGACCAGGTTCTCACACGCACCATAACGCATAACGCGAGATGATTGATCGAACAGTATGTGACACGCATAAATAGACGAGTGTGGGGCGCATTGTCGATCGGTGGTGGGAACAAGATTCTGGTTCGAAATACCAAAAAGTTGTTCCCGCCACACTCAAATAACGTTGTTATCAGCATTTATGATAATCCGTCCAACTGCGATAGGATTGGCTGTTGTTATGACAGTTCTGTCACCGAAATTTTGCTCCCAATGCGATCGTTTTCGCCACCACCTTGCGAAAATCCTCCGCATACAGGGTCTAAATCTTGGCGAGACTCCAAAAATGTACCTTGAGTCGGCTAGATTGGTCCGGACTAGGAACTGTCAACTTAGTACTAAGTCACGAATTTCTTTATTAGATTGGTCGACTACTGAAAGTGCTGTTCATGTGACCGATTTAGACCACTCAAAACTGAGGCGCGTCAAGTCAGCCATAGCTGCAAGGCTTACTACGCTCGATACCTGAACATCGCCACTGACCACGACAACAGTTTTCTCAGTTAACGTTTATGGAGAGGCAGTCAAAAGTTTTCCGACCAAGTACTCAATTGCCAGCTCGGTTGTACCAAACATTCGATTGAGCTTTTGTATACAGAGAAAATTGAGTACGCACATTAGTCTACTATGTAAATGATGTTGATAAATAATTAATAAATAAATAACTAAAATAGTACATTAATGTCTTCCATTACTTTGTCAATTATCTATATTTGGCATCACTTTGAACTATCCCTAACTTCACTTATTCTTGAAGCAATAAACCGTCTATTCTGTGTAAGCTGTAAGCTCCTAGAAAGTCGTGGTTTAATTTTTCCCCGTCTTTTTGCTTATAACTTTTCCTTGCTGCGTCGATAACTCTCCAACGGAACTACAGACGCGTTTTGGCGTTTTTTGAAAGTTCGATGCCGATCTCTTTAGCCAACTGTCAGTAAGCATAAGCAATCGCACAGAAATGCGCAGCCGTGTTGAGTTTTAAAATCAAAAATTGTACTAGATCCTTTTAAATTGCATGTGCCTACATTACCTCGCAAAAACATTTCCTTTAAATATGCGCTTCGATTACAACTAAGCCAACTAAGTGCATAAATAGTAAAACAGAAGGTTCTTTTAAATTTTTGTATTTAGGAAATTGAATAATGTTTCCTTTCACCCCATATCAAAGTGCAGAGGAGACACGAAGTTTAACCCTTTTGAGAGGCGGATTCCTCATTTTATTGCACACACATATGTTTTATGACAAATTGCTGTATAGAAAGCCAACATTTTAAGAAGGACGACATCGGGTTGTGTTATATCTGCTCGTTTACCAAGATTTTTCCTTGTCACTCTGAATGGAATGTAAAACACGAGGTAACGTTTGCTTTTTCTTTTATCCGCCCTTTTGCCTTTATGTAAGATGTGTGTATGGGTGTGGAAGATTTCGCCCGCAACTGTTGTGTGCAAATCGCATGTAATGTGATTTCATGAATTATAACCTCAACTGATGTGTTTCGTTACTCATAATGATGACACGACTGCGACTACGACCGACACCGACGCTACAACGAAGATGATGATGATAACGATGAAAGCATTCTTACGGATGATAAAGCATAATTTTCCACATTTGTGGCAATTTTCTTGGCAATCTTTTACTTTCTTCTGTAAATAAGTGGGAGAGATAGGATTCGTAATTTTTTTTTTTAAATTTTTTTTTTTAATATTCACAATTTACACACACAGGCGACTGATGAGTGATGATATGACATGCGTCGCCATCTCTATTTGATTTGACGAAAATCGGCTAAATAACGATAAATGATTTAGTGTTGCGTTTTGATTTTAATTGGATGCCCGCGTTTGAGTTTCATTTAAGGGCTGTGGCGCGACAGTGACAAAGGCTTCGAATCGTAAGGCGAAATTAATGGCTTTGAAATAAACGCCGTTTAAGAGGGGAAGGGATGATCCTTTGATCAAAACTGTCATGTCACCCGTTGTGCTTGCATCTTTGTGGACGGAAGTTAGTGCTTAGAGCTGGCCTCAGTGGGTACTTAAGACATGTGCTTCAGTGGGTCTCAGGGATGTATGCTAGAAACGTGGAGTTAGAAACTTTTATATCTGATAGAACTTTGAAATAAGCCGAAGTGTGGGACAAAATTGTCTTTGTTATACGAAACATTACGAAGCACGGGCTTCCGAGCATTCGTAAAGGAAACTCATAAACAACCGGGGAAAAAATGTCATATATCCGTTGCAAAGCTGTTGGACAGTCGGGCAGCCAATCAAGAAAACACACAAACCAGTTGTCACTTCTCATAATGACAAACACAGTTCACCCCATTTGGGTAACAAAATAGCTGATGAACCAACGAGAGAAGGATCAACGTCAAGCTACATGATGCTATGCACATTACGGCAGAAAGTTGTTTCAACGAAGACAAGCATTTTTCATGCCAACAACTTTTCAGAGTAGAAACCGAATCAAGTCGGATTAACCTAGTCACAGGATTCCTTACAGCAATGGAACGAGAATATTTTGCCACAGCTCACAGATTAGTTGTCCCCCTTATTAATATGATGCCAATCCAAATAGATATACAAATATGGCCAACGCATTCCACAAAAAATCTCCAATTCGCACCAGCAGTCTCCTGATAACATCAGAATCAGGCAAGAGTCAATTAACTGAATGGCAATTGAACAAGAAACGTGCATAAAAACATATCTGCTGAAAAAAGAAAAAAAATGCCTCAAAGAAAGGAAAACAGCAACAAGAAGTCTTAAAGCTGCAAGACAATCTACAACCCGCTGTGTAAGAGTCGCCATCGTAAGGCGTCGTGCAAGGTATAAACGTCTACCTTCTGTATGAACAACTCCAACTCCAAGGAAGTTGGTCCTGTGTTTCCTTCAGAAACACACACGTATTCCACTCATCCCCTGGTTGATGGCTGATGGCTGCTGGTTTGTTGCTGGCTGTGTGCACCTTCGAATGTTTAACGACTACTGTGACGAGCATTTTCATCCATTGATTGCTTTGTAATTCCACTCTATTCCGGGATTTGTTTTATTTGCATACAAACGAGGGTACACCTTCTACACATACAATTATTATTTTTTTTATGTTTTCTTTCTCATCTTTCGTCCTTTTGCCATTCATCGTATATGCTGCGGTATTTGTTTACTGTAATTTTTAATTTCCTTTTGAAAGAAAATAAAAAGTCAAATTACACGTAACATTTTGGGGTGTTCCTTGACACATGTTTTTTTTTTGCTTTTTTATGTCAAGTGTTGTACAGTGACACTCTGGCGTGCAGTTACATCTTTTGTAATGTGCCCTATATGTACGGCGACCATCTTGGCTGTGTAAAAAATCATTGACAGCCTTCAATTGACCGCATTCAATTGACCGCTAAGCTCGTTTTCGCGAAATTTGCTCCTAGTTGACAGCTTGTTTTTTTTTTTTTCACTACCTATATAGAGACATCTTTAATTTAGCGGCCTGTATCTGTTCTGATTTCCTTAATACTACTTTACTTACATACTTTACTTAACGGGCTCCCGACCCGTAGAGAGTCTCTGCCTGAGACACTGTAGCATTCCATCCTCTGCGATCCCGGGCACGCTGCTTCCAGTTATCCAGACCAAACGCTCTGGCATCCGCGATGGCTTGGTCTTTGAAACGGAGGTTCGGTCTTCCTTGTCGTCTCGAACCTGGCGGCTGGGATTCGAAGATCCTCTTAGCTGGAGCATTATTGTCCATTCGCTCGATGTGGCCGAGCCAATGTAGTCGACGTATTTTGGCCTTTTGGACAACATCCACATCTTGGTACAGCTCATAGAGTTCGCGGTTGTATCTTCTCTTCCATTCGCCCTCCTTGTACACAGGACCAAAAATCCGCCGAAGAATTTTTCTTTCGAAGGAGCCCAGTATCTGCTCTCCCTTCCTGCTTATCGTCCAGCACTCGGCGCCATAAAGCAGAACTAGCAGGATAAGGGTTCTGTAAAGCATACATTTTGTCCTTCGAGTTAGGAGTTTTGAACCCAATTGTTTTGCCAAACCGAAGTAGCAGCGGTTTGCTAGGGTAATTCTTCGCCGGATCTCCACTAGGATGTCATTTGTGGAGTTCATGTTTACTCCGAGGTAGATAAACTCCTTAACTACCTCGAAATTGTTGCTATCAATAGTGACGTTCTGTCCTAGGCGGTGGACAGATGCTTGTTTGTTTGTTGATAGCATGTAGGGTAGACTGGGTACGGTTGAAACAATTTCGCTTATACCATCCATACCATTGCCGTTTATAAGCTAAGCGGTGATAAAATCATGTGAAGTGTAGGAGCATGTTTCTATGTATAAATGGAAAGTGTATTTTTAGTACTCAGTGTGATATTTTGGGTAGTACAACATTTAAAAAAAAAATTGTAATTTGTTTCAACCGTCCCCATACCAGGGGCGGTTGAAACAGTTATTGGGGTCAGTTGAAACACGAACACAATCTTTCATTGTTACATATCTAATTCATTTTTATTATAAATAATAGTTTTGTTTGACATTATTTATCACGTCATTGCTTTAAATAGATAAAAAAACCGTTTTTCTAAGCAAGAAAAAATTAACAAAAATAAATAAAAAAAATCTTACTTCATTAGATTAATTAAAAATAAATAAAAGGAACATTACTTCAATTTCGATAATTCAATCGATAAAATTCAGATGAGATTCAGATTCAGTTCCGCGCCAGATGCATCTCGCTTCCGAATGAATCTTAAAAGCGAGCAATGGTTTATTCCATGCTTCTCCGCCGCGTTGCGCAATGAATAGCCTGCCTTCACCTCGTCGCAAGCATCATTATATGTTGACAAGTCCACATTTCCTCTTAAAGTCTTCCTCACACGTTCTCAGGGCATCTATAAAACACAAAAAATAAGTAAAAACATTGTTTCAACCGTCCCCCGAAAAATTGTTTCAACCGTCCCCAGTACCCCCTTTAAGTATAAAATCTCTCAAGTAACGAAAACGACACTGACACGTTTAAACTAGTCACCTTACTGTACTCTACACTCTTTACTGCATACAAAAAAAATACACAGAACAATCTTACATGGACAGAAACCCCAGTCAAAAGAAAAATAGCCAAACAAAAATACTTACTTTTGATGGTCTAAATACAACATAAGCTCTCGCTTACAATTGAACCGCCGAACGAACAACGCAGGACTGGCATTCGTATACGGACTTGTTTGTGCTTCTTTCACCCCTAATACTCATAAACGCTGCGCGTATGGCTCTCGAGATATTTGCGTTGTTTCAACCGTCCTGTGTTTCAACCGTACCCAGTCTACCCTACTTAGTCTTGTCCTCATTTACTACAAGACCAACGAATTTCGCCTGTTCTTCAATCGCCGTAAAAGCCTCTATCACGGCACGCTGGGAGCGACCGATGATGTCAATATCGTCTGCATACCCCATTAGCTGGACGGATCTGTTGAAGATAGTGCCTTCCGTGTTGACACCTGCCCTGCGCACTATCTGCTCTAACGAGATTGAAGAAGTCACATGATAATGCGTCTCCTTTGCCGAAATCCGGTGCATGTTTGGAATAGTTCGGAGGAACTACTTCCAAATTGCACGTTGCAGCGTGTGTTCTCCAGCGTCACGCTACATAGCTGGATCAGTTTTGCTGGGATCCCGAATTCGGCCATCGCCACATAAAGCTCCTGACGATGAATGCTATCATATGCGGCTTTGAAGTCGATGAATAGGTGGTGAGTCTCGACTTGAAATTCTTTGGTCTTTTCCAGGGTTTGCCTCAGTGTGAAAATTTGATCTATAGTCGATTTGCCGGGCCGGAAGCCACACTGGTACGTGCCGACTAGTGTGTTGCAGAACGGTTTGAGACGTTCACACAGTACGTTGGATAGGATATTGTATGCGACATTAAGCAGGGATATGCCTCGATAGTTCTTGCAAGACATAGGATCGCCTTTTTCGTAGATGGGGCATATGGAGCTGATAGTCCAGTCATCGGGCATACTTTCTTCCAACTATACTTGGTTGATGATTTGGTTCATGCGCCCTACCAAAACATCACTACCGTATTTAAAGAGCTTCGCTGGTAAACCATCACAGCCGGCGGCCTTGTTGTTCTTTAGCTTTTTTATTGCTAAGCCAACTTCTTCTATACTGGGTGGTGGAACTGGATCTTCATTGACTGGACGTGGGTTCTCTTCTTGCCCTATCTGGAAGTGCTGCTTAAACACATCAACTATTCCCTGCGCTTCGGTGACTAGGTTTCCATCACTGTTTCGAAGAGCCTGCGTTCCGGTCTTGAAGCCAGCAGCCAGTTGCTTGGCTTTTTTGTAGAACTTCCGGATGTTGCTTCGATCGCGATTTCCTTAATAAGTTGTAGAATGTAAATTCATAATAAAAAAAAAAAAATGTCACCCGCTGTCAATGGAGCTTTCTCCTTTTTGACAGCTCTCAGTCAAATACGCGCGGATAATGGCAGAAATCGAAAAACAATTGCATGCTAATTTTGACCAATAGCATTCGTCACACCATTATAAGAATTAACGGTCAAATAAACAGCCAGTCAAAAATTCAATAAATTCTCGATTTGAACTCGTTAGCTTTGGCTTTACTAGAAAAGCGTGAACATATGCAAAAGTGTGAAAGTGTTATAATAGGCAAATGACGAGTATTCAATTTAAATTCGTACTTTAAGATTGCGCTACACAGCTGTGAGTTTGAGGTAAAGAAAATTTTAATTTTTTTGTATTGAACTAATATGTCATGTTTTTGTTTAGATATGTCAAAGAAACACCGAGAGAAAAATAGAGTGATAGTAAGCAAAAACACGCTTAAATTAATCAATTTTCGAGTCATATTCATCGCTATCCGATCTGTGCTTAAATCAAGTACGGCTGTTTGAAACTGGTAACATGGCATTCTTAATTGTGGAATTCGCATGTTTAATTTAAGAACTTTTCAAGTAATTATACGTCCTTAAATTGATACCGATATTTTCTTATTCTTAAAGCGCAGGATTATTGAATTAAGAACGATAAGTACTTAATATAAGTATAATCATTATTGTTTTAACATACTAGTCATTTTGAAAGTGATAATGATTTTGATTACTATTAGACCGCCTGCTATTGATTTTGGAACGTCCTTTCTTAATTTAAGTGAAAACAATCCATGTTAGATTAATTTGACGTTCTCAAGGCAGTAATTATATTTCTTGTTTCTATTACAAAGCATTATTGATTTAAGAAGCACGTTCTTAATACAAACCTTTCATAAACGGACCTGCTAGGTAAATTAAAAAAAAAAATACATTCATTTTATAAACAATTTTATTTTTATTAACAACATTTTAAAAACAAAACATTTCATAATTGCAGCTTAATGCAAAATACCGTCTCCAAAATAATTGAAATTATTATCATCTCTTTGGTTGTTGTTGAGCCTTTTTTGTGTTTTGTAAAACTCTAGCAGAGCTTTACCTTTCACGTTGTTCTGAAGCCAATTGTTTAGATCCTTAGAAAGGGGAATTTTTTTTTAAGTAATTGAAATACGTATGTAAAATTAGGTATACAAGATTTGCAAAAAATTAGGTAGGTATATCGAATAAATGTTTTTTCTTACCAAACAACAACAAGAAGCGATGCTTGATGCACATTGGCTGGTAGATTTCTCCTTCCCATTGGCTTCCGTATTAAGCCAGGCACTCACCTTATGAGCTCGCTGATATAGTGTCGTCGTCAATATTGTGCTAAAAAGGAAAAACATGAAAAAATAATTTTTTTATTTAAGAAAAAAATATATATATCTAGATACTTACCATTTTTTTCTTCCATATAAGCAGCTTTTGCCGAAATTCAGCCCTCAATCCTGCATGTGTAATCACCAACAGGTAGTCTTTAGAAAGATATGGAAGACTTCTAAATGTAATATTGCCAGCTAAATTTAAAAAAAAAAAATTTTTGATTTCCAAATTAGAGCTGCAGGTCAATGATAAAACTACTTACCCAATAAATATTTGTAGATATCTTCTATATCTAACTCCTTTAACAGATTTAAAAGTCTTTCATTATCTACTTCGTTATTATTATTATTTTCACAATTCTCAAGTACATATATGAAATCACTAGACTGACCAAAATTATTGTTATCCATTGGACTGGTACGAACACAACACGACGCGACACGAAAACAAAGACAGAATGAGCTGAAAAGATCGAAGATCAATGCAATTAAAATTGAACTATCAACACGTTCCACCCTTAAATGCTAAAATTCCATACTTGATTTAATTCAACACATTCTTAGTTTACTCTTAAACGGAGTAAATTTGATAGCACAAAATATTACTTTTACTCTTAACATTTATAACATAATAACGTAGCTGTAAAAGTGAGAAGAAATAGAGTAAAAAAATCGTATTCACTCTGCATCTGTTCATAAGAGAATACGTATAAGGATGGATTATAACTGTAATTTAGGAACAAGAAATAATTGACTCATACTGAATCCAACTTTCTTAATGTGAGTATGTACGTACTTCAGAATATTTTTTTTACTCTGTGCATTCTTAGATTGAGAATGTAGGAACTGTAATAGCTTACAAAACAGAGTAAAAACCAAAGAGAGTAAGAGTAATATTTACTCTGAAAACCCTTAATTCAAGTATGCAGTATATGACGAAAAGTTGATCCACTTTTAACACTTTAGTTCTTACTTTGAACCTAAATGTTTTTAGAGTTAGAATCACTGTGTTAATTTAACTTCGCATGTTTTTAGATTAAAATGTTTTTGATTAAATAAAGAAAAATCAGTTTGAATTGTAAGGATTTTGATTAAAATGTGTGCTTTCTAAATATAATCTTAAAAGTACTTAAATTCGGGTCGTGGATTTTCCCTCAGTGAACGTTAGTTTTTTTTAATCTATTGCTTCACGTTTCATGATTACGTTTTATTAAATAGGTTTGTTTAATGTGGGCCCTAGTGCGCACTGGGTTAACCGTAAGGTACTGAAAACCTGTCTTTTACATGACTTTTAGGGCAACCTAGTTGTGCCCTGAACTGACCCTAGTTAATTTGTCGGGGCATGAATTCAGTGCTGAGTTTTGCTGTCATTTCGCTTGCCGTCATTGATTTTCAAACTCATCATCTATCTCGTTTCAAAGCGTTTATTGCGGCCGATTTTATGCACTTCACCCTATGCTAATATTTTTCCGATATTTACTTCAATTTTGTTCCTTAATCCTCTTTGGTAGTGTTATACACCTCGCATATGTTTGCTCAATTATTTTTCTGATTTCCTACAGTTCGTCGTCGCAGGAGTCACTCCTTCCAAATCCAATTTGAAACAAAAGTGAGATGCTGTGCCAAGCCAGCGCAGCACACGTCTATCTGTATATACCCCGGATTGAAAAATAAAAATTCCGAGAAGGAAATGATGGAAAAAAATCGCCAATTATACCCCCACCGCCGACGCGTCGGTATTTTCAATTTTTCCTTTATGACGTTGTTGATGTGTAATTGTTTTTCTTTTTTCAATAAAAAAATAAAATCATTTGTGTGTGTGTTTTTATTTCGTCTACAATTAGTTAACCTGTCGATAGCAGAGCACCCCCCTAGGAAGGCACGCGGAACAACAAAATGAACGAATTTCCTGTTCCCTGGCAACAAACGAATAATAATAAATTGCGTGCAAGTCTGTACGTATAGAGGTGGAATTTATGTCTCCCAATGGTCAACGGCAACGCACACCGCCGAAAACCGAAAATAGATGCGGATGCCTTTTCTATGAATTATTGAATTATGAAATTTAATATTATTTTCCAATTTCGAATTGGCAAAGGGTTCGATACATAAATCGGTGGTGAACGTCAGTCGTACGACGAAGGGGTTGTATTTATGTCTAAATTTTTTTTTATGTTACCACAAGTGTGTGCGCGCTGTTGTGTTCGTGTGTGTGTTTTATTATTTCCGGGACACACTCCGAAGCGGACTTTTTACTTTTTGGTGGATGGCTTCTTGTTGTAACTGACATTAATCGGTTTGGCCTTCGGCAGGTGGGTATGGTGGTGGTCACCCCTGCCAGTGCTGATGGGCGGGGGTGGGTTTTTATTTTTATTCACAAGAAAATACGGTAAGTTTAGCTTTTATTATTATTGCAGTAGACAAGTTCGGGTGAGGGACGAAATTAACACACAAGAGGGACCCAATCGAAGTTATGATTAGTCCCAGCGGGGATTTATCCTGCTACTTTTGGCGTTAGTGTTTGGGCAGTCGTTTTTTTTTTGCGAAAACTAGAAGGATACTTCAATTATTATTATTTCATGAACATAGTATGCTCTTTGTACTTTTTTGGATGGCTGCCGTGTGTTGAATAAGAAAATGCGAGTAGGCAAGCCTCGTGGGGTCATTCGTTTTATTTAAGGGGCCCTATGAAAGTAGGATACTTTAGAGAACAGAACCAGACATTACAAGCAGCACATCTCAGAAGAATGGTTAAATTTTTGCGTCGAATGGAGGTCATTTAAGGCAGGCTGCGGTGTATCTCTCATCGATATCAGGTGTCACTTTCGACAACGACCCGTTGCTTTTAGTAATCCCACACTGATGCGAACAATGGGCCCGACGTTCACATTGCGCCTGAAGCGCTCCATTTATCCAACGAGGCTAAGTGACACATTAAAGCTAAGAGTGTATGTGCAATGAAGTCCTCGCTGTCGCTCAGCTATTATATAAAACGTACAAACCAAACAAATCATAAAACAAGCGCTCGCGCGTCTATTAAACCCACCGAACAAGTTGCAGGTTAAGGAACCTGTCTCAGAGCGGACCACTAAAGTCTGGCTACAAGCGCGTATATCTCCTACTTCTATAGATACACATGCATATAGGAAAGAGCAAGGGAAATTGATGCGGCTGGCGATGCTGATGAGATGCGCATTGCACCTATACCCACTGAAGCTAGATATGCATATCGGTTATGCTGCTTCTGTTGCCATAGTCACTCTCTAATCCGACGCAGACAATAGCATAATGAAATAGCTTTAAAAAGAATACAACCAGTTCCTCCATGTCCGATTTTATATAGTATATTGTTCGAAGGAATAACTGACAGATGCTGTGGATCAAACGCCGCACTAAATAGTTTCAGACTTTCAGTCATCCCATTGGGGCTGGGGTGGATCAGAATTAAATCAAACTTGGCCCATCAAACTACGGTATATACGAGCGCGTGTAATTTTCTACCAGTACAATGGCCTCGCAATTACCACCATGTATAATTGGAGGATTAGAGGAGTTATGGCGGCAGAGGTTTGGTCCGATTATATATACCCTGGCCAAATGTCAATAAAACTAATTTTATGCGGGGGTGACGTGGTGTTGGGGCCAACGGACATTCACTTGCTTCTCTTAGCATCAAGTGTGTGCGTATTTTTAATCAAGGACTCAATCAAAAAGCAGCGCACTTTCCTATTTTGTGTCAATTATCCCCATAGCCGTGTGTGTGTAAGTGTGAGTTATAACAAAAGCGATATGAGTAAGGAAGGAGCGTGTTTTATGATGATGTGATTACGTGGATTACGATAAATTTGGTCAGTGCGGGGAGTCAATTAAGCCCTTTGAAGTGTCGCAATCGAGACTGTGCTGATTAGCGGAAACCGAAGCCACTTGTGGAATTTTATTGTGGCTTACATGTAGTTCCAAGAAGAAATCCACACATTTTCTATATCAGGAAGACGATGATAAAAGACCATAATGACTGTAAGAGACAATAGCCTTATCGCTCCTGAATAGTTAAAATCGTAGAAACACAGCCAGCGCAGTCCAGCTTATGCCAACATGGAATTGTGTATGGACATGGTCGCATATCGCCGCACCAAAAAAGTTTTGCAATGGCACTTTGTCAGGGCCTCTAGTCCACATACAGATGACTGTCAACAAATTAAAAATGCTGGCATATCGTAAAAACGTTCGCATCCTTGACGCACAGTTTGGGAGACGCAACAAATCACTGGTTCTCGTCTACAATAATATTTCAAGGACACCAAACTGGGTGGCAATCTACACTTACTTCCTTTTCACAGGACTTGAGCTTACATCAAATACTACAACCATTGTGGCTAAGAAATTCAGCGAGAGAGGGCATCCTACTCAAATCACAACCATCAATGGGAAAAATAGCTTTCGGAGCAAACTTCATCCCCTCGTGCATGTTCCCTTGCACAACGCACCCAGACGCTGCAACTGCAACTTCATTACAAGAAATAAATAAACTTCGCTTTGGTTGTACGATTTCAATTTTATTAACTGTTTAGAAATTAAAATAACAAATGCCATTTATCAGCACGGGTGAATGCCATACATTGGAGCAGGATAGCGTCCAAAATATCTTAGGATGGTTTAAGAATAATTTTGCTTGCTCTACATTTGACTGCTCTCTCTTTGAATACGGTTGACGTAGGTGCGAGATACCAAGTTCCAGGAGTCCATAAATCGATCCATGCACATCGCTATGCATTTCTGCAGAAATAAATACCAATTACACTTCTATTAGATACCCACCAAAGCGCAAACGAACCTGCTCGGATGAGTCTAATGATGATCCTGGTTTACTGATGCATTTTTTGAAGCATTTTTCTGTCATTTTCTACCATTACGAAGCAACACACAGTTTATTAAATCAGTTTTTGATTCCTAGTTTCATCACAAAAGAATTTACTCACCGTGAGGAGTTCTTGGGTGTTTGCTACGGCGATTTGCTGCTGAACTTGTTTCATAAGTTCGCCTTTTTGTGCAGTGTTGAGATTTTCAAGGGCTGCCATTCTAAAATGGATTATATGCTATTTGTACAAGAATAACTGAAGTTTCAGTGAGAAAATACAAAATCGATTTGTATTTCTTAACTTTTGGTGAAGTTACAACACGTTTTGGGGGAAAAATTCCAAATTCGCTGCCAGACGAATGTAATCTTATCAGAAAATTTCGAAATGTCAAGGTGTGCAAAAAATGTAGTAGAATAGTCGCATAGGTATGTGCTCTGGGTATGATATCGAAAAATTTTAAATTCTGTACCTATATTGGAAAAATATAAATTAAAGACAATTGTGAGATTTATTTATTTCATATTTGCTACATTGTCATTGTTAGTTTTCTGACAATCACAATAATCGACTCAATCGGTAGAATATAATATACCAACTTAGGCACAATTGGTTGCCTTTTTTGCATTGCTTTTAGAAATATTGTTCCATTACATTTAGCGTCCAAGGCTACTTAGCATTATATTACGAAAAACACCAACAAACTATAAAAAATAGAAAAATAAACCAATCTCAATGTTGCCTTATAAGTTAAAACCAAGTTGTCCACGAAATATACAAATTTAACAGAATCTCACTGTGGAATAAAAATGCCTATATATATTATTTTTATTTCCCCAATTTTATACCGCACTATGATAATTGTGTGAAACCTAAAATCTAAGTACGCTTTGCATTGCAACTACACCTTAATCCATGAGTTTAGTACAATCCATCATGGCCGCCAGCTATAACTACTCTTTGACCACGGCTACCATCTTCGTCTAACACCTACAATTAGCTACCACAAACACAGGAGCAAGCAGTAAGGAACTTAAATTTGTTGTATTTTTGCATTCGACTGGCATTGCACGCGCTACCCGTAAAAAAGTTCTTAGCGCTGGGAAGAAAAATAATAAACACGCTTTATTTATTACTTTCCTCTTGCCCATCATGTGTGTAGTTTTAGTAATTTATTCATGGTCTAGTAGTGTACAAGAAAATTATCGAAAAGTGAAACGTTCAACGCAGAACTTCTGGTTCCAATAATTTCACAAAAAAAAAATATATAAATTTTATAATTTTTTTTTTCTTTTCCTTCTACCAAAAAATTTCTACAGTGTCACTACACTAATACTACTACTCAGCTGAATACGCCACAAATTTCCAGCAATACCACACAAATCCCAAAAAGAGACAACTAACTACTGTTTTTCCGCTTGTCACAAAGGTAGTTGGTTCGTTCGCACTTAAATAATAAAAAAAAATCTATCTCTACGGCGCGGCCGACATTTTTGATACGCAAATTGGTGTGTTTTGCTTACAAATCCAAGTAAAAATATGTGTTTCACAAAAAGAAATCTCAAAATAAATTACTGAAAATAACTCGGCTAGAAAAAAATCAAAATAAAAACGAAATTACCCGCGAGTGTATTGTTTTGCTGGAGTTTTATTCATCCAGTGTATTTGTCTAGAATGTGTTGAATTTCGATGTTTTACGTATTTTTTTCTTAAAAACAACCGCGAAGGTAGAGATTTGTGAAGTTGAGCGCAGCCGAATATGTGTGTATGTGCATCCCTCTGGGAGAAAATAACAACAAAATTATTCTTAAAATAAAAAAAAAATAAAAAACCAATCGAAATATTTACGGGAGCAGTGCAATTCGGGGCTACATTTGGACGATAAACTCCCGCAAGGGAGGCGTAAATAGTGGAAGAAACAAAAAGTATAAGAAAACCGCTCGGCAAGAAGAAACTATAAATAACCCAGAGAAATTGGCGAAAATGAATGCAACCACTACTGCTCCTTGGAAAAGGTAATTTTTCTGTATTCTTTTCATTTTATTTTATTTTCATCATCATAAGGGAGTGGGGGTCGCACTTTTAATAAAAAATAAAATAAATGGGGCCCATACCATATTGTAGAGCCCCCTCTTTGATAATGGTAGCATTCCTCGATGCCAGTGTGAAAATGGACTTGGGTTTCATGAAATTTCGTCCTACCTGTACCTGCTCAGTGTGAAACCAATTGGACTGCTTCTAATCTCACAGTAGTGGCATTTTCAAGTGGGTTGTGCGTGCGACTTATTAATCCTACTCTCACGGCGATGTCGCGGAATCTTTCTTGGTAAACTAATGCATATTCTTGTTTGTGAATGGTTAACCCTTTAGCTGTTGAACAGAAAGTGGTTTGGACATATATTCTGATAAGAGCGTGTACCTAATACCCATTCTAGAGTGGAAGATCATCATTGAGTTTGATATCATCAATACGATTAGAAAACCTTAAATTACCTGATAGGAAGCCAAGGGCCAGATCCTGTAGGGCGAAACGTTCAAACGCTACGATTTACTTTTGCAACTTGTAGCAAATCATTCGTGGGCACGAAAACAGAATGCAACCCCAGCTTTATCGACATCAAACACACCTTGACTCGCATTAAACAGACGAGCCTTTTAGATACTTGCAGCTTTTGCTGTGATAACTGCCTAAGTGCAGCAACCAGTTCAGTTGCCCGCTGAAATTCGTTGAATGGTTGTAATAGCCAAAAGCCAGTGGCTACTACGTTCTTTCCGGGCCTGCCATCTTAGGTGAGGTATTTCTCTACTGCATCAGATTAGAGGGGCGTGATGTGCATGCTATTTTTTTATACCTTTCCTAGTCCTTACTTTTTTTTTGAAAGAACCTTTAACCTTCGTCGGTTGCCGGTTATCCTTATGACACAGTTCTATACAGATGCAGGCTCTGATTCCTACCTACCTCTCCTGACAGCCTAACATGGTGGTCTATGACGAGGGCGCTTGAACTTATACTTTCCGACAAAAAGTCTCCTGTAAATCAGTGGTAGTTCTTTGTATCTCTACAGATTCAAAGTAGAACCGGCCAAATGGATATATATACTCTGCAAATTTGTCATTCAAAAATTGGTACGACACGTTTTTTCTTATCTCACTTCACATAGTTGTTGCTATTTAAATGAACTTTATTCTTATTGCACCACCTGTAATAGACTTCTCTAGATTTTTTCAGTTGCATCGTCTCAGATTACAGATTCATGTCGACCCAATGCGTATATCCAGTGCCAGTCGTTCTACAGACAGCCGGCCTCATTTGTTTTGCTAATAGCTTGCAGACTCGATCTTAACCACTCGTTTTCCCAATACAATTGCATTGAAGTATTCTTTATACTTATACCAACATTCCAAGCATGCATCTTGGTTGACAGTTTGTTGTTTGTTTGTTGATAGTCATAAACGCTTGAAGCGGCAAGTGAAGATGATATCGGCCGCATACCTCATTAGCTGAACCGATCTGTTGAGGATAGAGCATTCCGTTCCCAGAAAGGACAGCTGCTGGCTTGGAATAGTTCGGTAGAACAGATTGCAACACTTTCCACTGTTAAAAGAAAAACGCTTGTGAAGCTGGGCCGCGTGCAGATGAGTGTCATATCGTTTTCCGATTCGCATTCCTCAAGATATTCGTAGATGTTTAACGTTTTGTTGTTAAGTTGCTATTTCAACGGCCGACGGTCTGAGTCAAACGTCTGCTTACATTCGTCCTAGTACTAGTGCAGCAATCTTCTTTTTTTACGAAAAAAAAAGTCATTAAAACTAAAAACAAAAACTGGTAGAATTGTTAACAATCTTTTTTTTTTATGAAATAAATAGTCAATTAAACTAACTAACTAACTAACTACTAGCGCAGCGATTGTTTTGTGGTTTTCTTTTTGATAGCCACGCTTCTCCACCGCCACTACAACAGTACTACTTGCGGTGCCAGAGGCTAACTCGCCTCTTTGCCGGTCCCCAACAAGTGCACTATTGTGTTGCGCACTTGTGCAAATTTCCCTCGCAATTAATCCATTGTCATGCCGGCTCATTTGCAACCCCTTCAATGAGTGTAGCTCCGTTCTGCAGGGATCTTTCTACTGCTTTGTTGGTCCTTTGCATTTTATTCACTTTGACGCTGAGTGCATTTGTTTATAATTTGTTTCACTTTGAAAATTATAAATTTGAGTACCTGCAGTTTAGAACTTCCTTCGTGTCATATCCGACTTTTGGCCCGTTTCAATGCACATGATGCATACATACAAACGTACACAGCTGCAAAGCAACTGCATTGCCATTCCACAATGAAACGAACTTGTGTGTAAATAAATTGGATTACTATTTACTCGGTTAATCAATTTGCATCCACTTTGCAGTTGTTTATGCGTGTGGTGCTGGCACACACACATCTGCAGCTTCTTGGTTATGCGGTTATGCAGGATGCGTTTGTATACTATGTCAGCTGTCGACTTGTGGTTTGTTTGACTTGAAAGGCGTTGTGCAAGTTGATTTTGCCGTCATAAAAGCAACAACGTAAAGAAAGAGAATTCACTTAGAAGTTATCCTCTTTTTTAATCCTTTTTAAAACTCGTCCATGTTTGAGGAGGGATAAAGTTGGTTACGCCCACCTGAAAACTACGGCATTCAATAAGCTTAAGGTCCTAGCTTACTCTCAAGTGAAGCGCCATCTTAGAAAAAGATCTCCGGCGCGCGTTTCTATAACAAGTGATCAGTTGCCCACCGGAATTCTACATACGGCTTTTGGTCAGCTGCAGTTTCGGTTTATCATCATACTTTACATGATGTGCGGGGATAAGTCAGGTTCAACACGGACCCACTCAGACTGCGTTCCCACTTTTGGCACTCACTTTGCAATCTTGAATCGTGGTTTTGTGGCGCGCTCAACAATTTCTATTACAATAATTACAATCGGACCCAAGTTTTACCTTTAATTTTTTCTTTGCAGGAGAACATAGATAAAACTAGAGTATTTGCCAGAACTTGTTGGGGAAATTAAAAAGGACAGTGGCAAGCATGATGTTCACAAACAATATAAAACATCACCAATTAACGACATCATTCAGCCACAACAATAACAACATCATCATCATCACCATTACGACAACATTTCAAGAAGAAAAAGTCAACATTAATGCAGAAAACAGTTTCATACACGAGCAGATATCTGCATAG
The DNA here is from genome assembly GCA_948293265.1 of Cheilosia impressa. Classification (NCBI taxonomy): domain Eukaryota; kingdom Metazoa; phylum Arthropoda; class Insecta; order Diptera; family Syrphidae; genus Cheilosia; species Cheilosia impressa. The sequence continues at coordinate 5,682,498 of OX411885.1, read as the reverse complement.
AAGAACATAGAAGGCAGCGTAGTAATTAAATCCTAGAGAATTGAGAACTAGAACACGATAAGTCTTCAATTAAAGCAACAAAAGGTTAACATTCCAGCGACACAACCTTTAGCTATGAGCACATCATCATCATCAACAACATCATCGAGTGGTAGTAATTCATTATCATCTTCAATATCATCTTCTTCGGCGTCTTTGCAAACGGGAGGTGGCACCACATCTGTGGTTGGATCAGTAGGCACTATAGCATCGATAACGGCAGCAGCAGCACCACCACCACAGCAAGGAACTGGGTCGCCACAAGGACAAGAAAGTGGGGTAGCAGTAGCGACACCCCAAAACCAACAGCAATTACCATCAGGAGAACTTTTAATATCTGGATGCGAGGGTTCAATTGGGTTGAGTGGTTTGCCATTAGCAAACGCCATCATAAACAACAACAACAGCAACGAAGTAGTGGCAGCAATTTTGAATCAGAATAGCAACAGCAACAGTAGCAACAGCAGTGTGAACAGCTGCAACAGTACGAACAACAGTACGGGAAGCAACAACAGTACCGCTACAATCGCAACTAATAACAAAATCAGCAATTGTATGTCATTGGTTGCTCCGCTAACGCCTTCATCACAGTTCAGTGGAGGGGGAGGAGGTGGTGGCAGTGGCGGCAATACAGCCGAAGGTGTTACCAATCAGAATAGCAACGACGGCTTAAGTGCAGTTGGCGGAGTTGCTATCAACAATAATAACAACAATAGCAACAGCAGTAACAACAACAATAACAATATCAGCAGCAACACTAACAACATCAACAATAACGGTGGCAACGGATCACCAGGGGGTGGTAGTGCAGTGAATATTGTTTCGTTGGCGCAATTGAGTCAACAGGATCTGTCGCCGGCAGCGCCCACAAATGGAACGGTAGTAGGAGGTGAGTCTTTTCATTGTTATCGGTTTTAGTTACGACTTGTGCTTGTACCCGATTGAGTCAATGCTTATGCAATGTGCAATGCATGGTCATTAGGTCACTCGTTATCTGTTTTGTGTTTTGCTTGGCGCCTTCGTTTGTCGATAGCGTTGCTGTTATTATAATTTGATTTATTTTGGGCTACTTTCTCTGTGTGGGGACACTACACTTGTACTTATACCGCTTGTGTAGTCTCAAGTAAAGTAAGGTATGAGTAGATCTACAAATTTGGGCCTCACCGCTTTTTAGCCTTTAATTCTTTGGTCTATGCAGCAGAAGTTGATCATTTTGCAAGACGTTTTACCATGACGAAGTTTCTGGCCAGAAGGCCATCGAACTTCGCTTTCTTGGTCGCATTTTCGGCCCTCTTCCTTTTGCATCTATTTTTATTTGCTAATTTGAGTATTATATCGCCCGATAGTACTTGGCAGCGGAATCACCACAAATGCATCACTGACATCAGGCAGCACCGCAACTGGAGGATCATCATCAATTACAACACCAGCTGCAGTTCTCTCATCTTTATCGACTTCATTATCTTTAGCATTGTCGTCATCCTCCTCTTCATCGTCATCGTCTTCGTCATCATCGTCATCTTCATCGTCTTCATCTTCATCGTCGTCATCGTCATCGTCACAAGCGGCATCACCGCCGCCAATACATCATCATCCCCATCCGTCGATCACCCCACCGATATCAGTTTTGCCAAAACACAATGCCGGAGGTGGCACGGCGGTAACACATCCATTATTGATTGGCTCAGTCTTACAACAAGCGGCGGCAGGGTCAACAAATCAACTAGTTTCATCTCATCTCAGTACCGGCAGTGGTAGTGGTGGTGGCGGCAGCAGCAGCAATCAAGACATTGTCAAAATGAATGTTACACCGGGAGGAGGGACCACCCAAGCAGGTGGCAACGGCAGTACAAGCCAAGGCGCCACCCCACCGCATGGGTTGAGCAGCAGTACAGCAGGGCCAGCATCTGTTGGACAAGCATCGTCAGCATCATTATCACCATCACATCAGCAGCCAACAACACCGTTAACTGTCAAAGAAGAACTGCACCAGCAACACACGCCGCCCACATCAGCGAATCGATCAAGTGGGACGCCAACAAGTATGTTTGGTGGTAAGTAGTTGAATCTTCTATTTGGTGTGACGCAAGTAAGTTAAAATATTGTGGCTCTTTCAGATCCCATCAAAAAAGTAAAGCTTGAAGAGGACGTGAATGCCGGCGAGAACGGAGGCGGGAGCGGTAGCTCCATCCCATCGTTTGGTGATCCACACAATTCGCCCGGCGGATGTTTGGCATCGAATTCATCTAACCTTGGCGCAGGATCAATGGCAATATCAGCTGCCGGCGGAAGTGAGAATAGCAACGGCAGCAATGGCAGCGGCGGCGGTGGGGGCAGTGGCGGCATGGGATCTAACACGGTCCAGCCAATGCAGGTTGGCGGCGACAAAAACGAGAACATGGACGAAAGTTGTAAGTACGATCGTCAAGTGAAAGCGCTCTTAACTGTTTCTCTCCTTTAAATTGGTTTTAGTTTTCTCAGTTGGTGCGGTGAAGGACGAGCTGATGTCAAGCGACAGCGGAATGCAAATGTCGCTCGGGTCGCTGGGCAGCATTAAGAAGGAGGAACCAGTTGACATGTCACCCGACGGCTTTGGCCCGCTGACGAGTACAATTTCTGGGCCAAGTATGTCGGGCGGAATGAACATGGGTCATTCCCCGAACCTGATGGGTATGGGTGCGGGAGTTACAGCTTCCGGTGGATCCGGCAGCAGTGGAAGGGGTGAGTTAACACTTATCCAACAGAATTGACAAACGTGTTTGATGTTGTTTTCTCTTTTCAAGGATCCAATCCAAACAGTCTCAGTGACCTAGGTGGTGGCGGTGCAAACACAGGCAACCTCCTACCGCCGAATATGACGGGTGGTGGGAATATGGGCAACATCGGTGCTGGTGGGGGCAGTGGTGGACCTGGAGGAAAACCACCAGCCAGCGGCGGTGGTCCTGGGAGCGGCAACTCTTCAATGGACTACACGCAACAGCAGAATCATATCTTCGTTTTCTCCACGCAGTTGGCTAATAAGGGCGCTGAATCTGTGATTAGTGGACAGTTTCCGACAATAATCGCATATCACTGCACACAGCCGGCGACAAAGAAATTCCTTGAAGAATTCTTTCTGAAGAACCCGATGAAGCTGTCGAAGATGAATCGACAAAACTCGGCAGGCGGCGGCCCAGGTGGGCCATGGGGCAACCCTGGACAGAATAACAGCAACATATTGGCGAAAATGGCGCATCAGAGCAACAAGTCAGGGCCGAATAGCACTGCGACCAGTAGTAGTGGTGGTGGGCCCGGTGGGTCTGCGTCGTCTAACAATAGTCAGGCGACTGCGAGCAATGTTGTCATGGATGTGAAGCCATCGGCGGGTTTTCCCGACGATCCGCTATCTGGCGATAATGATTTGATGCCGTGGGAACAGTCAACTGTGCACCTGGGACTGGAAGTGATCGCGAACGGCAACAACAGTGGTCCGAACAATAATCGCGGCGGCCCAGGGAGCAATGCTGGGGCTGATCCCAATGCGATGGATAGCAGTAGTTCGCCCTCGGGTCCACAGAGATCGTGTAACGCAACAACGCCGCTCAGTGCTGGAATTCAGCAGAGTCCGACAAAGATGATGACATCGGGAGGGCCAAACTCGCCCGACAGCATGCAACCGTCGCTGCAAGGAGTTAAAGTGCCCGACGAGAATCTGACACCACAGCAGAGACAGCACCGCGAGGAGCAACTGGCCAAACTAAAGAAAATGAATCAGTTTCTGTTCCCTGAACAGGGCATGGGCGAATTTGTTGGCGGGCCGCATATGGGCGGCGTAGACCCTGTAACTGGCGCACCAACTGGCCCAGGTGGCCCAGGTGGAGTTCCAGGATCTGGGGTTTCTGGAAAAATTATGGACGTTGTGCCACCGGGTGGTGGTGGAGTTGCTGGCGGTGGAGGACCAGTAAATATGCTGGGCGATGCTTTGGCCGGTGGGCCTGGAGGTCCAGGTGGGCCAATGCCGCCAAATATGAACGTTCGCGGAAATGTGATGGGTGGCGTTGGTCCACGTGGCCCGATGGGTCGTTCATCGCATCCGCAGGGTATGGGCGGACCTATGGGACCCATGGACAACTCCATGATGATAGGCCCTGGAGGACCACACGGCGACATGGGCGGCATGCAGTGCGGAATGATGATGTGCAATCAGCCTGGCGGCGGGGGACCAGGAGGCGGCCCACCCAACATGGGCATGGGTGGCGGAATGGGAATGGGCAGTATGGGCCCAATGAATCCCTGCGGCATGGTGATGGGAGGAGGTCCGGGGGGCGGCCCAGGAATGCCACCTGGTATGGCGCAAATGGAATGGTCCAAGCTGCAGCATCAGTTTTACGAAGAACGCAAAGGTAAGAACCCACCGGGCATGGATATGATGGGCATGTGCCGTCAAATGTCGGCTGGTAATGGGCCGATGATGGGCGGCCGCGGCGGCATGGGTGGTGGCGGTCACATGTCAACGGGAGTCGGAGGCGGCGGCGGCGGTGGTGTCAACAGATCACAGGGGCCTCCTCCGCCTTACCATCAAACGCCACGCTCAGCGTCAGTGCCGATAGCGACGCAAAGCCCAAATCCCGGCAGTCCGAATAACCCCACCTCGAATCTGTCCCTTCCATCGCCAAGGACCGGCGGTGGCAGCGGCGGATCGACTCTCAACTCGCCAGCCGGAGATTCGGGCTCAAACAGTGGCCCAGGACCAAATGGCAAATCCCACATGCCGTACAAGCAACAGGACTCCCCATTGACACCGGGCAGTAGTAACGCGGGCGGAGGAAATGGCCCCGGACCTGGTCCAGGCGGCAGTGGTGGCATCCAACCATCTGGCCAGAATTCTGGCGGCGCTGGAGCCGGCAACAACAGCAACGCCGGCGGCGGCAACAATCAGCAGAATAACAACGGTAACGCATCCAGATCTTCGATGAGTCATAGCAGTAATCCTAGTACGCCCGTCTCCTCGCACATGTCGCCCAATACTAATCTGAAGGATCTCGAATTAGGCGGCGGAGGATCAGCAGGAAATGCCAACAGCGGCAATCAAGGTAGGCCTACAAACGTCTCTGTGTGAAATGGTATTTTCGTGTGATTGTGTTTGCATTGTTGGATGGGAATGGGTTCTCCGCATAAATTGAACTTTGGGTTTCTGCATCCTATCATCTCTGTCACTTGCTCTTTCTCTATACATTTACAAGAGATATCGCTACTAAAGAGATTATTCTGTACTTCTGTAGTTTTTTTTTTCCTTTTTTTAAACTAAATTTGATCCACCGGCGTTAAACTCTTCTTTTTTTTTACTACTTAACTGTTCCTTCTTATATCCAAGGTAAAGATATCGCAGTTAACCTGATGCCGGTGCCTTCGCCACAGCAAATTCAGTATTTAAACACATTCGAAGGTCAAGAGTTGACCATACAGAAACAACCGAACACGACAGTCCTAAGGGACTCAACCAATACAGTGGGACTAATGTCAGCTTCGTAAGGAACTTGCCTCTTATTTTGTTTATTTTTTCTTTTTGCTTACGTTTTATTTTTTTTTTAATTTTTTTTTTTTTGTGTATCAGTCCCGGGAATCATAGATCTTGCAACAATAATAGCACGTCGAACAGCAATTCGGTAAATCTGTCTTTAGCTGCATCACCGTCAACAATGTGCGATCCAAGATATGCGCAATCGCAGACAATGTCCTCTGGATCGGCAGCGACGCATCATAATCATAACAATAACGGTAGTAATAGTTGCCTCAGTTATCCGCTAATTCCGTCGAGTCCTCATAATACGAATTCGTCGATAGCAACGAATTGTAGTAAGTTTTTCGATATAATTTTCTATCTCTAGAGGATGGTGGAGGCGAGTTTTTGTCTTTCTTTCTCTCTTTCTCCTTCTCTTGCTCACTCTGTGCCTGGTGTTTCTTTGAACCACAAATGGGTCTATCATTTTCCAATTCTTTCTATTGTAATAACGTAAATGTAGGCATAAACTTTTTTAGTGGCCACGGCAGCGAAAAAAAGAAGGCGAAAATATTCTTGAGGGTGTGCTCCACTATTTCGCGGAAAGATTTAGGACCTATGAAAGTTGCTGCTGCTTCCATTCGGGGTATGCCATTGGGTCACATGGCCAGGTACCCAGCAGAGGGAGCCACTTCGTTGTATGACTGCTCAACTTTTGGAATAATTGCAAAGTTGTTTAGAAAATTGAGTCTTTTTGATCGTCTCTAGGAAATGCCAAGAGTGGTTGTTTTTTGAGTAGCGCATAGCTTATGCTTGTCTAAGCTGTCACTGCGATCCTTTGTCTGTGTACCTTAACGCTCTCTTGATGGACGATGAGATGAGCGGAACTGAACAGCAAATAAACAGAAACGCGCTCATTTTCGAAGCAAAAGTTGACACATTCTGCGCTACTGAATGACTCCTAACTTTCTTTCTTTGAGGGCATCTTTGAGGTGTAGTCTACAATCGAGTTTGTGCCTACAATTCATTGGTAGTTGTTGGGTAGTTCTATAGAACACTGGTATTGGCTGTGCCCCTCTAACACATAATCCAGCCAAGTTAAAGTCCCTATTTTTAATAAAACCAACTCTATTTAGGTGACAAAAATGCTCGTCTCAATACGTCAACGAATCCGAGTCCGCAAGGTTCGCGTACTCCGAACATGGGCGATCCGACAAATCCATCAAGCATAGACTCTAGATTCCCGCCCGTTAGTCCTGGCATGAATTACTCTGGTGGCGGCGGCGGTCCCGGCGGACATGGACCCGGATCAGGCGGAAGCAATGGACCGAACAGCAATCCAAATCAGCAGCAGCACCAACAACAACAACAACAACAGCAACAACAACAACAGCAACAACAACAGCATGGCCTAAAAATGGGTGGATTCCTAGATGGCAAGTGTGGTGAGGTAAGTTTGTGCATTTTCTTAAGAAGCTTGTCAAGTGTTATGCTATACTTGTTGTTTATTTTGTTTTTCTCGCTAAGCAATCACCGGGAGCACAATGCGGAAATTTCTGTGGCCGCACGGATAACTTACCCTTGAATCCGAACAGCAGTCGACCGCCACCAGTGAAGACTTCACATTTCGATCCTATCTCATCGCTAGCACAGATGTCGCAGCAGTTGACGAGCAGCGTGTCGAGTTCGTTAAATGGTGGACCTGCAGGCGGCGGATCTGGTGGACCGGGCGGTGGTGGGCTGATGAGTTCTGGATTTCCGAGTCACGAGATGCAGATGGGTGGAATGCCCGGTAGCGGAGGACCACACGGTATGGACAGTATGATGAGTGGCCCTGGACCAGAGAGTATGGATCACTGTGGCATGGGGGGCTTGCCGCCACATGTTCTTGGTGGTCCTGGCGGACAGTATGGAGGTATGCACGGAGGAAATGGTGGACCTGGTGGTGGACCGATGGTCGGCAGTCCTATGGGAATGATGGGAGGCCCACCGATGGGCTCGCGAATGCTATCGCCTAAGATGAGCGTGGGAATGGTTGGTTTCCATGGCGGTCACGGAGGAATGGGTTTGCCACCACCGTCGCACCGCATGATGGGTCGAGCTGGAATGGGCGGATGCCCGTACAACGGTGCTAATATTCAAGTGAAAGCAAGTACGCCAAATACTATACAGTATCTGCCGGTGAGGCCACAAGTCAGCAATACGAATCCGAGAGTACCGCCCAGTTTGGAGTTTCTGCAGCGTTTCGCAAATCCGCAGATGTCGCCGATGGACGTGGGTGGAGGCGGTCCGAACGGCCCGGGAGGTCCTGATGGAAATAAAATGCAACAGCCAGGTGGTCCCGGGCAGGGGATGAATTTCTACCAAAACTGTAACCAGATGGGTGGAGGCGGACCAGGTGGTGGACCAGGTCCAGGCGGTGGCATGAGTACGCACATGGACACGGGCGGACCCGATGGAATGATGGGAATGGGCGGTCCACCGGGAGGTATGGTCGGTGGCCCTGGCGGACCGATGGGTGGTGGAATGAATCCACAAATAATGCGCAGCATGAGACCAATGCGTCAGCCGGGCGGTGGCAGTGGAATGCTGCGCATGCAAGGCCCCAATCCACACATGATGGGCGGTGGTGGTGTTCCTGGCTCGCAACATCACCCCTTCGGCAATGGCCCACCAAATCTAGTTGATGGCGGTCAGAACGGTCCCAACGATCCGTCGAACATGTTTCAGAGTAACCAGATGTTTGGCGGGCCACCGGGTCCCAAAGGCAGTCCAATGGGCCATGGAAACGGCCCCAATGGAGTTCCCAATGGTCCTGGTCTTGGTGGCGGACCATCGTCTATGGGCGGTGGTCCTCCTGGTGATCCCTCACAGTCCATGCAGCCACAACTCAACGGACCGGGCGGTCCGTCAAATCCCGGAGGCCCGGGAGGTCCTGTTGGGCCAGGTCCCAACTACAAGTCGTCTCCATTCGTCGGCCCGTCGACAAACGACCTGAAGTACGCTCAGCAGTACCACAACTTTCAGCAGCAGTTGTACGCAACCTCAACCCGCAGTCAAATGAACTCACAGCTCGGAGGTCACAACGGTCCGCCTGGTGGACAAAACGTCGGCCCTCCCGGTATGCCCCCCAATCAGAATCCCTCGTTTTTCGTTTCAAAATAAAAGGACAATTTGAAACTGAATAGAATCACCATTTGCCATACCATTTAATACACTTACAGGCGTTCGTTTAAAGTAGTTGTAATACGTCAAATTTATTTTTTATCAACTTTATGTTTTATTAGTTGTAATCTCTGTAATTAATTAGTTGTTTTACGAAATTTAGTTCTTTAAGCAAAGGCCGAACCGTTTACCGGGCAGGGTGTACGCCTTGTCCTTTTGTTTGTATTGTCCCCAATATTTTTTTTATTTGTTACCTATTATATGTTACATGTTCATTTATTTTATATAATTTTTTTGTCTTTTTAGAATTAGGGCTAGTCTATTCAAGTAATTTTAATTTAAAGTGTGTACAACAAACGGAGAAAAGTCGGTCGTTTTTTTTTTAATTAATTTTTTTTTTTTTTTTGTTTCTACCCTATAAAGTATATTTTTTATTGCTGCGCGGCTGAGAGAGCGAACGAACGTGAGCGAGAGAGCAATGTCAATAACCCATTGTAAATTATTATAAAACCACAAAATACATCTCTGTACTGTAGTAGAACGAGAGGAACGTAGTAGAAAAAAGAAAAGTGCAAACTCGTATTTAGTTGACAGACTAATTTATTTTTTATTTAATTTTTTTTTTCATTTTTTTTTTCTTAGGACAAAATATGTGAATTTGTGCGCGCCGATATGTATTAGAGACAAATTAACACGACAAGTTTTTCGATTCAAATTCTATACATAGATTTTATAATTAGCATAAAGTTTCATCACTCTTAACTTAGTTTTTATTATTTTATATAACAGAATTTTGATCTAGAGTATGTTTTAAGTTTTTAAATGAGATAAAATTGGTCGATACAAGATACAAAATGATTATTCAGATGTTTCAAGAGTTTATTGTAAAATATAAAAGTAAACAATTTATATATGCATATATATATATATATATTTAATGAGAAAAACAAAAAGCAACCCAATACAAGAGAATAAATGTACATTTAACGAAAGCTGAAAAATGCTAAGAAAAAATTGATAATAAATTATAAGTACAGTATGTCATGAAAATAACTGCGGAGTGTTGTTTTTTGATGTTAGCAGGTGAGTTTTTTTTTAACTTGCTCAATTCTGTTTCTAATACACTCCTGCATGGAATAGAGGGTATTTTTTTTTCCCAAAAATAAAAACGAATGGTTGGTCACTCGTAGGATCCTAAATGGACGTGTTGCATGTAAATGGAACAATTGACTCGTCAGACTAAGATTAGAATTAGAGACACGCTGTCGGTAATCACGAATGTATTTTTGGTACTATCAGCTATTTGTTACGTGTTTATTAAAACACAATCAGTTAAAAAAATTATTTTCGGGGTATTTTTAACAATTGAGTTGATTTATATTGAACGGATGTGCTTACATATTCTTTGTATGCATTTTTTCAGAAATCCATTTCATTTGATCTAGTACATTTGGCGTAAGATCAAACTTACCACGCCGCCATGGTCTCTCACGTTGATCTACATTCCATCAGAGCGCGTAGTTTGCTTGTTTGATGCGAGGAAAATATCTGCACAGCAACCATATCAGCTGTCCTGTTACCATACTACAAGAGTTACTGAGTAGCATTTACCCACTTCTAGTCCACGAACATAAAAGGCTAGGATTTGCCAAACTATTTAAATTTGAAATTACAGACTAAAAAGCACGGAGCAAACTATTTTCAAGCTGTTTTTTTGTTTTCATCGGCTTTAAAGAAAAAAAATCTTACCCCCTTATTAATAAACGCTGCGTAAAAGTTAACAACTCGTTATTCAGAAGTTACGTCAAATTTGTGTATGCTATCTGATGTCTACTAGCTAACTAACTTGCGCACATTTGTTTATTAATACGGGGTTTTATAAATACCTAAGGATGTAAACTGTCATTTCTATATCCAAAAATGTACAATTGTGTCACGTGTTAGTTTGTAAATGAGAGCAAGGGTTAAAAAAATCAGATTTTTGGATTCCGACGTTTTTCTCAATTGCCGACTACTCTAAGATCTTGTGTCAACACATCATACGATTATGAAGGCTTGAGGCCGACAATTGATATGCACTATATAAATGTAATCGCACCTTGGCTTAAGTTGGATTACTCTTTTGCCTGTCAAAAATGTATCCGACTACAGGAGCTAAGAAAATATATAATTTTTGATTTTTTCTGTTGACGTTCTCTTTTTGTTTCGATTAAGATGAGTTTTGAGCAAAATGCGTTTGGTACCTGCTGAAAAGAGAAGTTTTGTGCCTGAACCAAGTTCACCACAGCATGGAAAAAAACCGGCTATACCACTCTACCCATTCAGCAATATCCATCGCACGAAAAACACACACACACACCCATCCAAATGTTTGATTTGTACTATTTGACAGCAAATGATAGAAGTTCACCATTTGTACAGGTTCTTTAATCAGAGTTCCGCACTTTGTGGGTCGCAAAAATAGCTGCCACGAATGCTGTGTCATATTTGAGAGAGCAAAGCTGCAATTTTTATTAAAACACTAAATTCGATAAATTCAACAAATAACAAACACTAAACAAAGTAACAAATGGTGATAAATTCATAAAGACAAAAAACAAAAACTTAACACGAGACTTTCGAGTCTCCGAATTGAAGTGAATTTTCCTTTTAAGTAAATTAGAGACATAAAGGCGAAGGCAAAAAGCAAAAAAAAAACTGAAAGTAGAAACTTCAAGATAACAAAAAAAAAAAAAAAAAAAACCTAAAATACTTAAATGAACACGCGTTTACTAAAAATTGAGAAAAAAAGTGAAATTTACAGCAGGAAAAGCATTCAATAATTCCTTTAATTGTGTTGTAATATATCAAAAGGAAAGGAATCGCGTGTGTATGGTTTTATTTCAGTTCTGTCGGCAAGGGTTTAATATCTCGTGTCTCACCGAATCGTAATCGTAAAAGCCTTATTTTCTGTTGAACGGTACTTGGGTTGGTTTTTTTTTTTGAATACTACAATAAGATTAAACCCAGAGTTGGCCAGGTTATAGTCCAAGCTGAAAAACAAATCGCAAGCAGACGACGAACAAAGTGGAACGTAATCATTTCGAGAAACCTCATAAATTGCATTGTGATTTCTTGTTATAATATTTGGTAAGTGGATGGTTTTTCTTCTAGTGATATTTTATAGGTTTATACGTTAGGTAAGGGGTCATATTGAAGGGGAAGTTTGTCGTCTTTTTGTTCAGCTTAAATGTGCTCATTTAATTTTTTTTTTTTTTTTTTTTGGTGGTCGTTTTGTTTTTCTGCTGCTGCCGATTTCATGTGTAATTATTGTAGTCGACTAGTCCGTTGTATATGGTGGCTTGCAGGGCACCGAAGAAAACGTGTTTCATGCGTATTTCATTGTGAAGTTTGCCACACATGGTAAATTATTGGTCGCGGACTTCTGCGGATGTGTGGTCTACTTGACGCGAGTGGTATAAAGAGTAAACAGTGCGATACAGACACACTCACACATACATAAGCCATTCGAATCTAGTACAATCTTTGTTTCCTCTGACATTTCGTGGTGAAAGGTGGTGGACTGGTTAAAGTTTTGTTCTTTTTGAAAGGGGTTTCCCTTTGTATTGTTTTTTTTTTTTTTTTGCCAGTACAATGGTTAGTGACAGTGTAAAGTGAATTGGTGAAGGGTATATTGTGACGGAAATTCCCCACCGAAGAGTATAGTGGACATGACAATCTCGTCATACCGGTAATTAATTTAAAAATGTATATTTTAAAGCAAAAAAAAATCGAATTCCATGGATTTTGCTTTGCTTGCTGAGTGTTTCTTTGTAAACGGCAAATAAATGCACAACGTGGGCAAAATTCATACCTGGGATGTGGCACCGAAATCGACTACTGGAGTAGTAGTGCATCTAGCACTCGGTATGGAAACTATAGTGAAAACTGAAAGGGAAGCCTTCGGTTTCGATTCAAATGAGGGAACAGGTTTCTTCGGAACACATGTAGGGAATGGCTGGGAATTTAGGTTTGGAATACACACACACACACCATAGGAAGTGTGGTCTTATAAGAAAACCGTGGATCGGGCTTATCAATTGGAAAGTTTCCGTACCAATAAGCAACGGAATCGGCTTTTCTCTATTCTGCACATGTGTCAGTTCGTGGTGGTATCTACTGGCCCCATTCGAAGTGCCAAATATCTGGTGAAGGACAACGGCATTTATGTATTATCTGGCACCGGTGCCTTGAGCACGGCTAGAGGAATGCACGTGCTTTGTATGTGCGACTGTGCCATTCGTTTTGTCTATGAGATTGTTAGTTTGAAAACCAGTTTCTCGATTTGCTTGGTACATCGTTGCTTCTCCATTAACAGGCTATTACGACGAGATTATGAATTCTGGTAGGAGTTATGAAATGCTACTAAACTTTCGGTATACAAAATGTATCGGCAGCTGGATCGCTTTAGTTGTTTTGCCACGAGCGTAAGATGGTGTAGTTCCCAAATTGAATAAATAGCTCACTGCGTGTTATTGACCGTTTTGCGGCCTCAATCGATGGCTGCTGATTGGGCAGGTATCTATTTTCCAGAATTTGGATAACTGTGCGCCTGCTTGGCCAGCCTTTCAGGCTAGGGCTGGAGAAAAACTCCGCTTGGGAAGGCAACTTAATTTTTTGTTTTTGTTGTCAATGGCTGAAATGCTGATTGTCTTCTCCGGTGCCTTTCTGGTGTTCGGTACGCATCCCCTGAATTGCAGTGCAACCAAACTACTTTCAATGTTGTCACTGATCTTTTGAATCTTTTAACTACCGCGTTTCATCGGTTTCTTGTGTCCTGTTTCAAATTTTGACCACCGTGTCTGGCAGGACAAGCTCGTTTTTTTTTACGTGGTAACTTTGTTTTTTGTTCCCCGTATACTGTGACTATTTATTGACGTCAGTATTTCATCAAACAACTATCAAGTGCGTTCGATATGAAAGCAGCTGTTACAACAGACGCAGTGGTGGCATTCACATGTGGCGTGATTTACACAGCACCGACTGTATGCACAGTAATTTTATGAATTTGTGTCCGTTTACGAAAACTTGTGCTGAAAAATTTTATCACACTGATAAATTGAATGTGCCCGACTTGGATAACACTTTCCACTTTCCACTCGATGCTTTTTGAAGAGGCAATTTAACGGAGCAAAAGCACACGCTCTTCTTGCGCCAACTACTTATTAATTTTTTGGTCACCGCACGATTCACGTACAAGCACTTTTCGGTAGGGTGCCGCTGCCGCGTCCAATGTTTATTTATTAAAGCATGAGCATTGTTAAGGATGCTCGCTTCAGATTACATTTCTCTGCACATATTTTCGAAACACAACAACCAAGTTAGTAACTAAATAAATATCGCACTCATAAAAGACACGACTTTCAAAGCCACTCTTGGTCTGGATACTGGGCAACTTCGTGTTGACTGTAGCTGACCAACAACTTTCTTCTAAAACCAAGTTCAAAAATACAGACACTGATGTATTTTATAACCAAAACCGTTGAAATTATCTCCTGAATTCACTGTATGTCCTGAAGGTACAAAAATTCGACTGCGACTGAGCTGTTATTCAGTCGAAAGTGAACTCCTGCAACTCAAGCGTATAGACGCTTGTGGGCGAAGTCAAGGGGACTTTGCATCACAGGACTGCGTAGGTGGAAATCTGGGAAATTATGCATCCTCTCCTCCCAGTGTGCGCAATTATGTTGTTTACAAATTAAGTGAACAGACTCGTTAGAGTGTTTTCACTAAAACTTTCTCATGTGGAAGGGTGTTCGTTGCAGCAGATTCTATTGTTAACGCTTTCACGAGGATGTTGATGTTAAAATTTCCAAGAATCACCTTCTCACCGATTGAAAACAGCGATATATACAGGATACACCTTTTGAAAGCGAATTCAAGGAGCCTGGGTGACGCTCTTGCCTTGTCTGCTTGCGTGGTAGGTCGTGTGCTCTTACTTCTTGTTGTTTTCATCCCCAAATAGATGGGGGGTGGGGGGATCATATAGAGTCTGCGAATGGCTTGTTTGTCAAGGAACGTTCTATAGGATTACGAGGGATGTTGTTACTATGCTCATATTCGGGGTACTATTTCATGACAGCAACAGTTTGTTCCTAAATAACGCCAGTCGATGTGTCGCACTTCATGTTGCTGTAATTTTCCGAAAATTGTCGTATTTGAACTCACAACCTGCTTCCCTTTTGTAGTTGTCTCTTGAATAAGTCACTAATCGGTTTTTTGCACTCGCCTCCCTTTGGTTTATCCAACAACCGCAGATTTTTTGACGTAATAATGGTCAACATTGTTAGGTTTTCGCTGAGCGGGCGACTGGCTGTTTAATAAACGAATCTAAAACGACGATCTTCCTGTACAGCAGCGGCCAATTGTAAAATAGCTCACTTTGCCTAAATAAAAAATTATTCATTCATTCAATGGAGAGGAATTTTTGTGCTCGCCTCCCTTTGGTTTATCAGACAACCGCTCTTCGGATAATTTCCTTAAAGGTCTGTTGCCATCGTCCGTTGCTGTCCGAGCTTTGACCTCCCTCCTCCGAGCCGCTTTCACTTAAATTTACCTGTTTTTGCCATCTACACTGCCGCCGACTGAATTTCTCTTGACAAAATGCATCCGCTTGGATCTAGTTCGCCCATCCCCTACGCGGATGTGGGCTATCGACATCGAAATGAGACGCCTTCATTACCCAGCCCTAGGGTCAGTTAAGTTTGCCATAGCAGTCTGCCTTCAAAAGTGATTTTCCGTGCTTTTATCGTTTCGCTCTTTATTTGACTTCTTCTGTCCAGTCGTCTTAATTAGTGAGGCCTTAGTTTTTGGAGTTTAAGCTCTGAGAAGTTTCGATTCAGGAACGATGTATGCTGCGCCCAACTACCTTGTCAGTTCTGCAGCTTTGACAAGGTAGATATCCATTGACACTATTGGCATCGCTGAAGCATAATGCGGTAGACCTTCATTGGTCCTGCTTGAACAAAGAGCAACAGAAAATCAATGGTGGCACATGGAAAATGTCCTCAAATTGAATTTGTCACACACACACACCCACACCCATATACCGGCCGGTATTGCGCACATACCGGCCACCGTATTGTGCTATAATTCCCAGATAGACTTCCACACGTATCATCTCCTCGCCAACATTCGAGCACAATTGCCCAGATAAACAATTGCAAATTGCCGCCCACTCCGCCGGCCTTGTTATGCGGACGCATAGAAACATCTCATTATATCGACCTGTTGTTGTCCTGGCAATTGCTTTGTGTGCACAGTTCTGCGCACTACTATCTGACAGGGATGGAAGGGATGAAGCCATTCACAGCAGCTAATCAATTCGAAGCATTGGAAAATCACTGGGAAACCACGTGGCGGTGTGTACTCTCATACATAAGCATGTGTGGTATTTACAAGCTATCCGAACGTAATTATAACTCGTTGTAAACAAAATAGCGCGGAGATGATCCCTTATCAAATAAGCTGCTCAAGTGGCACAAAGAACTGAACAGGAGATACCCAGGGGGGTGTGTGTACACTGTGTTGAGTGCTGCTGATATGGATACCAATTTCAGTCGTATGTAGGAGAAGTGCTGTGATTTGTTTTGTTTTTTTTTCTGTGCATTGCAAAGGCCATGGACTCTTGCTTTTATTTTTTACTGGCGACTATCTACAAGTCACTGTCAAGTTTCGAAGCGTTGGGAATGTTAAATGGGAACGTTGACGGTGGCTGGCAATCCAGTTTGGAGTTGCCCTTGGAAGGATATAAATCTACGAGAATTTGCAAAAGCGGATCCGCTCTCACCAGCACCAGATATGCGCCAGGCTTGTTCACGCATAGGTGAAAGCCGTTGATGCAGACAAAGCGAGGTAATAAAGACAAAACAGAGGCGATGGCGACTCATGTGCAACTGTGAAGTTTGCATTCCCATCGTTTTTGCCAGAAAATTAATATCGCAACAATAACGAAAGTTAAGCCACATGACTCCCCTTTCTCACTCGGATCCAAATGTGAGCCTCGCCCAATAAACACGGTATTTTTGGATAAAGAAAAGACATACTTTCGAAATAAATTCAAAGTCAAATAGTACGTGTCAAAAGCTGTGATAACACGTGTCAGTTTTCATGTCAAATTTTGACATGCTGACGTCATTATGGCATGAAAATTTGTCCTAAATTTGGCACTTGGTAGGTCTGCCTTACGAATTTTTATTCAACAAATTTCTTGGTGTAAGAATTGAAAAAAAAAAAACTGTCAGTCACCTTACAGTTAACAGCTGATTTGAAATTTGTTGTCCTATTTGACATATGAGTGCATTTGTTTTGATTTGTTTGCGTATTAAAATGGTATCAACAGGCGGAAAAATAAAATAGAATATTCTCCTTAGATTCGTTTAGGAAGTGGCGACGAAATTCTTCCTCGCTGTAAGGAGTAAGAAAGGGCAATCTCCTCTATGTAAATTGTAATGCCGTGTCCCCTCTTCTCGAAGGAGGCTTGTAGTAAATTAGGAAATTCTTCTACCACTGCCATTTTGGCAGCCTTTTCAATTCTTACTACAAAAGACCTATTATGACGTAAAATTTGTCCTAAACTTGTCGCTAGCTGTTAAGGTCTCACGAGAGACCTCTGAATGACCCAACAGATGTCAGACTTAATAAAATAGATATTTAAACGTGCCCATTGTTGTTGCCCTAGTGTTCCATCCATCTGTCAGTTGAAATTAAAAAAAAAACATCAATGAAATGAATGCGACAGATGCCGGGGTTATTCGTATTTCCAATACATATTTCACATTTGATCGCATAATTTGACGTTTCCGGGTGAAAACAACGCCAACCACCCAAAACAAACTACATTTCTTACCGCCTCATAGTCGTTCAATCCCATTCCACTCTATTCGAATTAATCGGCAAAAATAGCAATAATAAAATAAAATTAAATACCGCTTAGTCACAGTTTTCTGCGGATAAAGAGCAAAGAGCTTGAAATTTGAGAAGCACTGCATGCAGTCTCTCCGTCTCTGCTAATGTCAACAGAAAGTAGCCCGAGAGGATCGATTAAATTGTTTGTTTTTGTAGCTGGAAATGAAATTCTTGGAGGATATGGTCTCGTTTATCGTTTTTGTTGTGACTCTTGATATCGTAGAAATAAATTGACTTCACGACAAGGGATCGCGCATCGCATTTAGAAGCAACCAACCATTCGGCGAGTTCACTTCGTGACTTTTGAACGCGTAGGTAGATCCAAAGTGAATTGTAACTCTTTTTAAACTCAAGTGTGTTGTTTACTTAATTTTTTATTCGGTTCTAGTGACCGACTTTAGTAAGAAAACTTTTATTTTATTCGAATATAAGAAGGTATAGTGAAAAATACAAAGTCTGACAGCCGGAAGTGAGCTTGTCATTGGTGACTTTCAAGTATCTAGCTTAGAAAGTCAGACAGCTGTCTGACTACATGTATTTCGATTTTGATTGGCTGAAATCGGTCATATGAGCAGCTATTTCAGTTGATGTTTATGTATGGGGAGCCGACGAATCTAGTCAAGACAGTTCGCATATGTGGCTGACGTAGGATGAGTGACGTTCCCGACCAATCAAGTGTTCAGGCTACATCCTATCGAGACCAATCTAGTCGACTTAATATAGCTTGATTCTTGAATGTGCCCATTGCAAAGCTTCTGTCACTTCTCTGTGACAGAAATAAAAGTCGCGCGTTTAAATTCTGAAGCCCCTATATTTACATTTGACAAGCTAAAACAATGATCGCCTGACGGTTTGTGCACAATGATAAATCTCACTTCTTTGAAATAAAAGTAGCGCGTCTTCTAAATTTTAAAGCCTCAATTGACATTTGACAAGCTAAAACAATGGTCAACTGACAATTTGTGCACAATGGTCAGTTTTCTTGAACATATAACTATCGCGTATTGCAGTTCGTCTCTGGTTCTAGCAAATCAGAATCAGTGTAGGGAACCGACATAAACAACAAAAATGATTTACAAAGAGAACGCGAAAGATCACAAGACGAACGATTAAAAATGTTTGTCATTTATTCAATTCGCATTGTAGATGTAGATTCCCCTACTCGAATCAACATCACAATTCCACTCGACTGTGCTGTGTTACGCGTTCAGCATTTGTGTCTATACGTTTATTGAAATGCTGGATAAGGTTTTGCTTTGCTGTGACATGAATACCACCATTTCAAGTGAAACAAAAACTCTCCTCCGTCGCGATATTGATAGTAGTTTTTGTATTTTCCTAAAGAATTTTTATTTATTTTAATAAAAAAAAACCGCAAACATTAACCCCAAAGTGGATTTAGTGTTGTGTTGTGGCGTCTTCCAGAGTGCAGCAGCCGCACCGCTGCGTGATACTCAATCCAGTATTGCAAATGGTGAAATTTGGTGACGAGTGGCATTGGGAAATGTAATCCAGCATAATGCAACATGCCACATCGGTTAACGGTTCAACGGGAGATGTACAGTGTTGTTTGAGCAGTGCATACATAGTCTGGCTCGTGTGCCGATTTAAAAGTTGTGCGTAATTATCCACAGTGCAATTCGCGTACAGTTTATCAGTTAATCAAGGTGGGCGCGAGGTTTGGGAAGCCAGAACCGTATGCTGATAAGTGGCTTGCACGTGTGCAATTTTTACCGCAGAGAACGAGTTCAATAATGCAAAAATATTGTTTGAAGTTTCGACTAATTGTATTTTTTTTTGTGTTTGTTTATGAATTCTCCTTGAAACATCAGTTTCTGGCAACGACACCGTCTTGTTTTCTTTTTTTCAATCGCATCAGGGGGCAGTAGGTGGGATTTTTTTGTTTCTCTGATTTTAGCATTCGAAAACAGGTGTCTGTTGGCTTCTATCGCTTTCTGTCATGTCCCTGTTAGTATGAATGTCAAATATGATATGTCAGACTTATCCAGAGACCTTTGTCAAAGATAATGGAATACAGAGATGGATAACTTTCCAGTGGAAAGGCGGCTGCCTACAAGCTGTTTTCCCGTAAAATTCATGAAGTCACGCACATTTGCGCATTTCTTTTTAAGTGTTTGTGAGTTTATGAATTGGACTTAAATGCAAGAATTCGCTATTCCGAAATGTGTTTTTCACTATTTTTTTTATTTTAATCGAAGTCTTAACAAAAACCAAACAAGTTCACTACGAAACACAAAGCAATTGAACAGCGCGATGCCCAGAAAAGCAAAAGGAATGATGGCCGGCCATTAACAACATGCTTTTCTTCTGTCACACGTATTCACAGACGGGGGTTGAAATTACAAAAACAACAATGTAAACAAATGGGTTTTGCGGGGATAGACGTACGAAAGATATCCATCTATTTTATTCTTTGATCTCTGCCTTTGTTTCGAGGCTTTGGTGCCCAACTAAATCGAGTCAAATCGAGGCCAAGTAAATGGGGATAGAGGTGACAATGCTGTCAAATTAATTTCGGAAGCGAAATCGGCGTTGTCGCATACTAAATTCCCAGCTGTGTGGGGCAGTGGTTCAGAGCGAAATGTCTTGAGTTTTGAGACACATTCAAAAGTCCAACTGTCGTGAGAAAGCTTTTCATTTTTGCCATTCCGATTCGCACAAGTTTCTGTTTGTGAGAACAAAGTATGTAAATACAACCCGGACTGCAGTTGTTTCCACTTTGACAGATAGGTTCCCTTTGACATCCGTGTTAAAAAGATGTATTTTGACATTATTGCATCGGCTTGTTGCGTCTCTAAATACCGCTGTTAGTGGTCATGTCGAAGGTGTGTTATAATTTTGCCAGGTTTTACTGATTAATATAAAATGCCTCATCCCTGTCATGTTTCTACATTTTCTTTCCCATTTCTTTTTCAGAATTATGATAAAACGAGCAAACAGGACACTAAAAGGCAACTAAACACAAACAAAAACAAAATCCCAGCAATATAACTTGAAAGGAACTTAACTGTAACATACCTCCTAATCTAGTACTTAAACAAGGTAAGCCATAAGTTAAAAATGAGGGGAAAATCTGCATAAATGAATGTGCCCTTCGCCCTTTTTAATCCTACTAAAAAATGCATTTTGTTTTGTTTTCTTTTAATCTTCAACAGAATTTAAGTAGAAGCAATACGAATATAACCTAAAAGTGCGCTTATCATCCAAACCCAAACCAAAAACATCCTAAGCAACACGAATCAAACAATTACCGCAGTCATTTTATTAACGAATTTTTGCGCACACACTGCAGCAAATTGACGAAAAGTAAACCGACTTTGACAACAAGAACATCAAAACAAATTTTAGTGAACAAACTTAAAACAGCACACATAAAAATACAAACAAGTTCTAACAACAATAACAAGAAACGTCAGAAAACAGCTGTAAAACACTTTTAAGACTTAAAAGTTGTCCGAATTTAACAATCTGTATCAAAAGCAGCAACAACAACCGATTGCTGCGCAAGAGGGGCGAATAGGATATATACCATCTGAGAGAGGAGTATTTTTAACGCCGATCTACTATATAGCCGGTAAGTGTTAACAGAGACTATTTAATCATTACACATACCGTTAAAATAAATGCACGAGCTAGTAAATATCAGACCTACACAATTTTGATAAATTTTACAGCGTTTATTGATACAGGATTAAGTTTATATTGCAGTAATCGGTTTTCCATTGTATTAAGTTGATTTCATTTTATAAAAAAATAATTTGAAAGCACATATTCCATAACTTTGACACCTGACGTAAGAATTCCGAAATTCTGAAAAAAAAATTCGTCTTAAAAACTTAACAATTCAAAACAATGGCACTAATTACTTCTTCCTTCATTTTTGCTAAAAATATTTTTTTAATAAACAAACACGAGTATTTGGTGAATTTGCCTCAGAGCTAAAATTTCACACATCAATCTTTGAAATTAAACTTTCAACATAAAAAAAAAATCTATTACGCTATTTTAAAAAAATTCGAAAATTCAGAGTCAGAATATCCAAACAAACACACTTTCAATAAATTTACTACAATCTCATGTATTTGTATAAAACTATTGCGGGAAATGTGTGCGGGTGTGGTGAGTATGGTAAGTATTGAGCGAGCTGCTTACATAAATGAAAGAGTAAGAGATAATGTGCTCTTTTTCTACTCATGTTTGTTGTTTCATTCCTCTTGTTAATGCGTAGGTACGGTATGTGGTCTTACTCCATTTTGTTGTCCCTTTTTTTATGGTTACGCACGAATAAATTAAATCTGCTGATATTGGTATCTATTTAGAAATCAGTTTGTTTTCAGTGCTACCACATTACCCAAAAATTGTAGTAAATTATCTTTTTTGATTAGACGAATTATTTTATTATTTAGTTTAGTACATTGGGACATACACTTCGTAGTTGTTGTTCTATGGAATGGCTTATTGGTGGTTAAATAAATAATAAATAGCATCCGCAAAACAAGTTACTGTTTGTTGTTTTTTTTTAGTCTGGCATCAAATTATTTGAGGTGGACTAGAAATTTACCCAAAAAATAAAAAATAGACTTCAAAATCGCGAAATGCGTCTCAATATAAAATTACCATATAAAAATGTGTCTCGTAAAATTAAAATCATGCAATTTGCAATTCTTCAGCGCAAATATGTCAGCTTCTTTTTTTTGCGGTAAAAGTTTTAAGAGAGGGTTAGCAGGATTTTTCTTATTTCTTATCGAAAAGTTGTCACATTGAAAATGTATTTATTGCAACAAAAGGAAACAACAAATGAAATTCTAACGGCTGATACTTGGAACAGTCTTTCTTAAAGATGTTTTTCCTGATAAATTCTAGTACAATAGGAATAGACTTTTTTTTTATTGACACTTCTCAAAAAATGAAAAGTAGTAGCATAGCACTGTCTTCGCATATAAATCGATTTTTTTGCCCTCTATCTCTCTCTTTTCATCAATGTCACGCATAGCCGGTCAAAAATCAAAACCCTTTATGCATGCTGGAGTGAAATAAAACATAGAAAACAAATTGCACTTTTTCGTAGGAAAAGAGACAGACAGCGAGGAAACGAAATGAAGCAACAAATCGACTTACTGAACGACAGAAAAGGAGCACATTCGAAAGCGACAGAGACGACATGATGTCCACAAAATTGCATTGCATTTCGAACTCGTGCATTGGTCGTCATCGTTCGCCGTCTTCGTTACAGTTGCTGTCTTCATAATCATCGTTGTGTTCTTCTCGTTCGTATTTTTTTTCAATACTTTGTGTGTTCTTTATGGAACAGAGAAAACAATTTTTGTACATTACTTTATTTAATTTCTTTTTACAACTCCATATATTGCTAATTGAAACCCTCGCTATCCGTTCAACATAGAAAAGAAATAACATTAATTTCGGTGCCCTTGGAGAGATGGAAAAAACTCTTCTTTCTCTAAAGAAAAATCAAAAACAGTTTTTTTTTTTGTTTTCACAGATCAAAGAATTTTTTTTGTTCCTAACTCGTCGATTACGAGTGCTACCTTGTGTGATATTTTTTTAAGTTTATTGAGTGAAAATCGAATAGTAGGCGAAAAATGATTTTACTACTCTCCCCACCACTCGAATGTGAAAGTGATGCATAACTTGCTGCGAAGGAAAAGGGATATTTGACTATTTTCGTACAACGAAAATGCTTGTACTTTATTATTCAGCTATGAAAATGTGAAGGGTGCCTTATTTGTGTGGTGCCATTTATTTCGTGGGTGTTTGGTGGAAAGAAAGAAAATATTAAATGCGAAAGTTAGAATAAAAAAAAAGTTTCACTTCCCCCCAAAGAGAAATTGTAATTTACAAAACGTTTTGTATTTGTTACATAGACGTCGGTCGATCGCGTATATTATGTACATTTCGCAAAGAAAAGAAAAGGAGCTATACAGTTTCGGTTTTGTTTGAAACATGATTAAGAGTGGGACAGCGTAACTATGAAAACAAAAAATGAGCGATTGAAACTGCTATCGTGTAAAGAAAGAGGAGCAGTGAAAAGAACAGAAAATTTGTGTTTTTGTTACATGGTGGATTTGGCTGTGCTATGTTTCATGATTGTTCATATGTGCTGTGCACTTATTTAACGGAATTGCCTGTTCTTGCGATTTTTTCCACTACCCTGTTGTCTTGTTCGCCCAATCAACACGACAAGTGTACTCCACTTTCGTTTTGAGTTTGTGTAGATTGTTTAAGTAGCAATTAATTGGTTAGAAAGAGAGGAATTGGTGTTTTTTTTAATATGAAAGTCTAAATCTGAAGTGAAAATAACAAAAGTGCAATGGACACGTTTGATTGAAAGAAAAAAAAGAAAATCATCCATCGCAAAGGCCGGGGGTTATTAGTGAAAATGAGGCAGAACTACCTGCAAGGTGACTAGGAAGGAAAATTGCATTCTCATTGACGGAGTGTGAGAAATGATTTTCCTTCGGTGTCACGAGAGGGAAAAGTACCTAATAGATTTGTTGGTGCACACGTGTGTCCTTTTAGGACTAACTGAACGCGGGGTGGTGTGCTATCTTTTGCAACTACTGCTACTGTTTGTTGAGGCGGCAGCGGCTTGACATCGATTGGTTGGAGACTTGTTCTTATGTGCTGCTGGCCTTTCACAGTTATGTGTGTTATTTACCTTTTGTTGCAGCAAATGAGGTTAACATCCTCTGGTGCAAGTGTACATGTTTTCTGCTAAACTGCAGTAGCCCTCGTATGAACAGTGAGCCGGTGTAGATGTACATAACAGACTGAGGTATAGGTTAGGTTAGTGACTGTCTGTCCTGACCTACGTTTCGAATGAAATGAAAGAGCTGAGCTTATTTTTGGAAATTGCGTCTACATGTTCATACGCACTTCTAGAAGAAATCCCCGTGTAGAGAGCATTGACCTATTTAATTGATTTAAATCAATACGGGAATCGAGCTTTCCCACTTGTGCAAAACATCAACCATTTCTCTGCAAGTGGCTGAATTTGCTTCGGTGTGAATCAGGACCTTAACCACGAAGCCAATTGCACACTCTCAGTCGAAAGTTTGTGTAAAGGCACCTTCGGGCTTCCATCCTGCACAAGTCATTTGTTTAGATGCCTACCTAGCCTTCAATCTGATGGAGGTTATCTTTTGGTTTCCATCTGCAGAAGTTTGGATACCTTCAATATTATGTTTCTAATAGCGAGGACTTGGATTTGGTCCATCAAAATAATATCGCTGACATTTAATTATCGAATACTGGTTACGGGCACACCCGCAAGTATTTCCTTAACCATTTTCGAAGCTGGTAGTACTTGTCCTGTCAGCTAAAAGCAAGCTAGTGCCCTTTTACACCAGCATGTCCAGGAACCGAACAGAGTTGGTGGTTTATTTGTCTCGGTGCCGAAAAGTAATTTCCATTGCATGGCCGTAGATTTGCAGTACAACTAATTCTTCCGAGGAGACTTGCGTTTCCTTAACTTTTTTTTTTTAAGCAATCTGTTAATCTGGACATAATTTACTTACGACAGTACTGTCTGACTTTGAATTGTCAGAGGCATGCCTCGGTTTCAGATAACCAGTGAGTGGCAAGACGAACCAGTCTTTAGTCTGCGACCACCTTTGACAGACGCGCTCTTAGTGTATAGCCCGACGTTTTGGATCGGTGTTAAAATCCTTTGTGCAGGCCCAACAAGCACTCAGTCCTTTCCCTATTCTTTGGATATTACTTTTTCTGTTTAATTTGTACCACTTGGGTAATTGGCTGCAGGTTTGGTTGTCATCTTGTGTTTTGAAGTGAACAAGTTGAGTTTGGTCCGCTACATGTTGTGCCTTCTTCCACTTTGACAACCCGGCGATTAGCAA
Organism: Cheilosia impressa; assembly: GCA_948293265.1. NCBI lineage: Eukaryota > Metazoa > Arthropoda > Insecta > Diptera > Syrphidae > Cheilosia > Cheilosia impressa. The sequence goes on along the minus strand of OX411885.1, from coordinate 5,656,974 downwards.
AACTATGCCGTTTGCACTGTTAAGTTAGACTAACGGGTTGGTAGAGCAGGGTGAGCCCTACAACACCACTTTTAGGTCCTCGTTGACCCATTATGATGCGATGTTAACAATTTATTTAAGAATGTTGTTGATTGTTGTTGCTATAAATCATTGTTTGAACATAACTTGCCAGGATGCGGTGTCCATCTTGTCCTGCAATTCTTAATAGGGACACAGTAGCCTATGGCAAAATGCAAATAAAACAGGATTTGATCCCTGCGCCTACACCTGCAACTATCGAAATGCAATCTTTTTTTTTGGAATTTCAGAGGTCGAATCGTGTCGTGAACGAGCATTACGTGACGGAATTTATTTTTGTTTCGCATGTAAAATCAACTTAATGCCGTGAACGTTTAGCTCGTTCACGGAAGTAGCGATTCGACCCCAGGTCTGTTTGTTTACTACTTCAGTGAGCATTGAAAAAACCCTCAAATCTGTAGTAGTGGGCTCGCACAGAGAAAAGCTGAGGAACCGTTTTGTAATTAAGAGTAGTAATCACAAAAAAAGGTTACTTAAACTAATTGGAGACACTTAAAAGTCTGGTTGATGATGCGTTGTGTCTGAGTTTAACTGACCTAAGCTAATCAGGTAAACAGTTTTGTTTTATATCATTTATGGCAATGCAGTCGACAAATCTAGTCGAGAACTTTGCTACTCAGGTGACTTTTTGCCTAACGCTGTAGAAGTTGTTATATTCATATGAATTCTGTTTCACTTAACACGAGGAGTTTGTATTCGGAAAAAAAGTTATTTTACTTTTTCGATTGTACGTTATCTCTATTTAGATAAAACCGTACCCGCTGTACAATTTTAAAAAATTATCGTTGCATTTTAAAAACCTATCGTTGCATGTAAGAAACCTGCGCTTAGGTTAAAGCGCGACTGTACCATTCATAGCCAAAAATTCGCGCGTTTTTAACACACCCTCACTAAGGACGCGACTCGGGAACTAGTTTTCGCACACATCTTCATAAACAATAGGAATATTATGTACGGGCGGCGCATTGCAGTAGGTAGCGGATGTTTTCGTAATACTTATCCATGTGGCCTTCACTGATTGTCAAAACAAAACGAAACACACGATAACCAGCCGGCGACTTACAGACTGAGTGATAAGAACCAGATGCCTAACACACTTGCACATTGTTTGTTGAAAAAAGAAAACCCTCTCATTGTTCTGCGGACTCTCTATCGATAGCTAATTACATTCCCATTGTTAAAGGTCGGCAGACTTCTCGCTCCGCTACCTGAAAGACGAAAAGCAACTGCCCTTGGCAGATTAAGGTCGAAATTTAATGATATGCACTGCAATCTGTGGCTTACCTGCAGTTGTATCGCTGTCCTTTTCCAAATGCATTCTCTCTAGATTTTATCACTTCCCGAGGACTCCCAGTGGAAGTCATTTCATTTGCGAAAATGTGTCGATTCCGTTAAGTAACTGTGGACACTTGTTTTATTTTGTTTTAGATGTGAAAGAGTAAATAATACAAAAGACTTGAAGTGAATATTAAAAGTAAAAGTTAAACAAAAGATATTAGAACACAAAACGAGTGTCAAGGATAAACCTTTTCTTCTCAAAGAAAAAGGCAACATTGATGCGGATACAAATAAAATTCTGCTGCAATAAAATCAAAAAATGTTAGCTGAATCAAACAAGTGCATCAACAACAATTTAAATCAAACTCCAACACAACAAAAGCAGCAGCAACAAATTAACGACGAACAAAATCATTTGCCCATACTCAACAAATATAAAACAAAAAATTCAATCAACCTAAGCAATAGCATCAATAATAATAAAATAGCAACGCAGCTTTGTAGAGGCATACGCCGGCCACAGCACCAACAAAACCTATGCAGAAGTTATTTGTTGTTTAAGAAAATCCATAAAAAGATCAACTCAAAAAGCAAAAGGCTGCAATCATCCTGCTGCTGCTGCCACTGCTGCACATCACCAAGTGTTATTATTAATTATAACTGTTGACGGCAGAAAACAAAGCAAATATTTATAAATATTATATCAAGAAAGCAATTCCAATATCTAACTCAAAAATAAGCAAATTCTTAGCCTAAAGTTTATCGAAATTGTATTATTAGTTTCTCTTTAATTTTTTGTTTGTTTTACAACATTTTTTTGTCTGTTTTTAATTTTAATAGTTTACAATTTGCGTGGGTTCTGCAAACTCTTCTTCGCATATTTTATATTCATAAACGGAGACAGAGAGCCAGTAGTGATTTCCCTTACCCACTTGTCGAAACGAAGTTGGTTGGTTTTTTTCTTTTCGAAAATCAAAGCAAAGGAAGAAAAAAAAAACAAGTAAAACTGTGCAACAAAAAAAAAACAGCAAAAAAGGGAATTTTTATGTGTGTGGGTGTACTTATTTATAATTATACAAAATATAGTGAATTAATATAGCGGAAAACAAAGTAACTCTATACAAGAGTGTCGTAAATAGCAATAAATTCAAAAAGAAGTTTATGAGAACTCGATGTGTTCAAATAACTAAGTAGTAGCTAGTAGTTTAGTAAGTCGATCAATCGAAAATCGTACGTATATATACATAATTAGTAGCATAGCATTTGTATAAAACAAAAAAACAACCAAAAAAAGCAAACGCGCGCCGTTTATATTGAAACGAAACGAGAAAGAGACATCAAGCCTTTAATAAACAAGCAATATTTTAGTAATTCCAAGCAAATAATTCCAAAACACTCGAAACAAGATGGTCTCCCGTTATATGTCGAATTATAGCATCTCCAGTATTGCTGCTGCATCGGGCGGCGCAAATGGTACAAATCAGGGGCATCCGGTGGGTGCACCAATGCCGCTAAACGTGGCGATGGCTGCAACAGTACCTCAACTGACTGTGATACAACAACAACAACAACACCAGCAACAACAACAACAACACCAACAGCATCAACAACACCAGCATCAGCAGCATCAGCAGCATCAACAACACCAACAACAGCAGCAGCAACAACAACAACACCAACAGCAGCAGCAGCAACAACAACAACACCAACAACAGCAACAACAGCAGCAACAACAACAACAGCAGCAGCAGCAAGTTGTCCACCATCACCAACAGCAGCAAATTGTAACATCATCCGGAACACACCAGCAACTAGTGCTGAACGGAGGCGGGGGTAATGTGTCTGCCGGGGGACAACACCAGGGCCAAGTGCAATTGTCGCATTCTCCACATCAACAGCAGACCGAATACCATCCCATTGTACAGCAGCCGTGCCTAATGCACCCTGCGGCGGCAGCTGCAGCAGCAGTAGCAGCGGCGGCCGCCGCCGCTGCTGCAGGCTCCCCTGGCCAACCAGGCGCAGGACAAATTCCACATTACCGCTTTATTCACCCGCGTGAGTTATTTGTTTCATTAAATTACATTTTATCGTTGGATTTATAGGAACAGATTAACATTTTATCGCCGCCCCCTTAAACACTGTTGTAGGGCACTCATTCCGTAATTTTTCAGGCGATTTTCGTCGATAGACCTCCAAAAGTAGCAAAAGTACCAAAATTACAGGTTTGAGACCTTAATCCAGTTAATTTTCCATAAATGTAATAGAACCTGACGATAGTCAAACAAATTTGGGCACACTACAACTTCTTATTGTCGTTAAAATATCAAAAACGATATCGTCTAGGCGATTATGGTTATACGGAAACTGCCCCCCTAGTGTCACAAACAAAAAGCTGCTTATTAACAATCGACGTTTCTCCATCCGCCAGATGAATTACTTTATCAAACTTAATTTTAACCGGATACAATTTACCTCGAGTGACACACAACAGCTCATGACATTGAATAAATTGAATGTGATTTGTGCGCCAAATAAAAAATACTGACGGGTGTCAGACAAACGCCCATAGAAAAGCGCTCTTTTGAGTTTTGTGCACTGGTATTTGTCAAATGCTGACACCGCTTGTATGAACCCAAACCCCAGCAGTCAGCAGAATCTCCAGTTTTTTGTGTCACACCTGCAGACGTCCTTTCCATCGTCACAAACTTTTTCTTCTTGTTGTTTCTGTTACCTGCTTCTGTAAATAGTATTAGAATTGTGTAAAAAAAAATAGTAGCGACTGTCATATTGACAACCCAACCACCCTCTTCTGTTTCGTGAAGGCTTGCAGAGCGTCACACGCTCGTAGCTCGCATTTCGGCGAACATCTCTGTTTTTTTTTTTTGGAAACTTCAAATAAACGTCAGTCCCTCAATATTATCGTTTTCTAACTGCAAAAATCAAATGAAAAACATTTCCAAAACCACAAACGAACCAAACTAATGAGCACTCTTTTTCGTTTTCTTTGTTCTTCCTTTTCATGTGCGCGCTTTGGTCTCTCCATAATTTGCTTGCAGGATCAGATGGTTATGTAGCAGCATCATCAGCGGGTTTCCAAGCACCCCAACAGAGTGGGCCATCACCACATCAAGGTCCACCCACAGTTTTACGCGGTATGCAATCAACGGCACCGCCAACACCACCACAACCAGATTTAAGCAAGATGCAACCACCTCCGCCACAGCAATTGGTAAGTCTCTGAACCCATTAAAACTATTACCAAACCTGTAGAATTGTATTTTTTTTTGTTGTTGTTTAATTTACGGTAATTGTTATTAACAAACAAACTGCCGCCCTCTGTCAATGTTTCCAAGGCACAATTTATGGCATTAAATCTCCTGGTAGACATTTCTGATTTTTTTTATCTATATCATTTGTTATGTTTTTTTTTTTTAATTAATTTCTATTTTTAAAAAAAAACAAAAAAATGTTTCAGTTACGGATTATTTTTTTTTTCTTTTTGTTGCTGTTTTACTATGCTAACTAAAAAATATCTGGTCAGGCGAAGAATTTATTTTATGTTTGAAATTATTTTTAACTTCATATTGTTGGCTAGATTTTGCTTTTTGAAATTTTGTATGTTCCTTCCTAATTGTAGGAGACTGTAATGTTTTGCCAACTAAATAGGGCTAAGTTAAGGTTATGCATAAGTCAGCTTAAGGATTTGTTATTTTTTTCCAGTTTCTGTAGTATGTCGAGTTGGAAAATAACGACTAAATTTGCGAGTTTCGATTCAGTCGGCAGGATCTACTGCCGTGATTCGCCCACAACTACTGTTCTGAGCCATGTATAGCTCAATTTTTGTTTACTGCTGCTTCCGTTCGTTGGGCAATTGCCTCTAATTAACTCCTGTCGTGTCCTGCTACAACGGTTGGGATTCGTCAGTCATCTGCAGCATTCTCGCTATAAAAGCGGTCGCTCTAACTTTTGAAATCATCACTCATGTGCTGTAATCAATATACCTATTTATCACTAAAACAACTTAAATCGAAAAAAAAATCAGAACATGGGGCCCATAGCTTTGCCCATTCCATTCGAGCCCATTCTATCCCAGATCACAGCGTTCGAAGCGCATTATTTCATTGTCAGGTGATAAAATGTTCCATTCCCATGCAGCTCACAAATCTGTTGGTATAATAAATATGTGTCCAGTAAGTTGCCATGCAGCCTTCGGCACCCGAGCCAAATGCTTTCCAATTGTCGATTTATTTTGAAAAAAATATCTGCACCTGTTGCAGCCTCAGCTGTTCAACAGTAGCTGGGGAACTACCGCACCCGATCGAAATTGTAACTTAAGCGAGTAGAATTTGGTAAATTGTTGGTAGGTTTTTTTTTATGAAACCACCCCCTAAAGGTATACATTTTGACACAAATCCAACAGTTTAGCGTTTCACAGAGGGCTTAATTGCGAATCAATTTCAAAAGCTGTCAAATGGTTAGACTTTGCGATTACACTTTCTGACAAAAAGCAACATTTTATTGGTTGTCAAACTGTTTATCTTAAAAACAATTTTTTAATTTAAAGAGTAGGTCCCTCTTTTTTAGAGTGCACTGCGACAGCCCGCGTGACCAGACTCTTGACAGGCGGTCAGGCGTAGTGATTAAGCTAGGACAAATGTTTTGACAAATGAAGTTGGCAATTCAAAATTTGACATGAAAAGTGGCATGTGTAATAGTAGCGTATGCCTTGTTAAATTAAAGTGCATTCAGCTTTACATACGAGTTTATCCCAGCAAAAAGCAAAATTTTTTCATAGAAAACAATATCATTTCCTTATTTTTTTATTAAACATTGATGTGACTGATGAATTTAGATGTTTATTTTTGCTTCTTTTTTAAATGACATAAAAATTCCTTTTTCTATATGCATATAGGTTAGTTTATAAGTACCAATTATATTCCAGTTTTCTTTCTTAGTTTATTATTGTTACCTAGACC